>CM065470.1:21800892-23105391 GCA_032872505.1 Leptopilina syphax
TTTGATTATTTATTGAAAATAATTAAATTATTGCGAAGAAATTTTATTTAAAAAAAATGGTAAATTATAGAATTTATATGAAAAAATGAAATTGAGGAAAATTTTGGAAAATAATTGAAATTTTGCTATAAATTTTATAAAAAATTTTTAAAAAAATTGATTTTTTCCAAGAATTTTATTAAAAGTTTTTAAATTAATCGAATTTCAGAAAATAATTTGATTAACTATTTAACTTTCGAAAATTTCTTTTGGGTTTTAAGGAGAAATTTTTTTTATCTCAGTGAACTAAAGGTTAAATTATATTAAAAAGTTTATTGATTTAAAAAGAATATTGTTTTTAAGTAGAATGATGTCAATTCAGTCAGACATTGTTTTTTTTAAATAGTTGATTTATAAAAAAATATATAAGTAGGTAGTAAATAAACAATAAATAGGTAAATAAATAAATTTAAAAAGTAGTAAAAATTTACTGAGTCAGACAGAATTGGATTTACCTGAAAACTTCTTTTGATTATGAAATAAAATTCAATTTTTAAGTAGTACAAAGTTGTTTTTGTCAGACAGACTTTGATTTATTAGAAAAAATTCGTTACTTTACGAAAAGTTTAGAAATAAAATTTAATTTTTTAAGTAGAAAAAAAAATTTTTTCTATAGAAAGTTGATTCACTTTAAAACGGATTTTAATTTAATAAAAAAATTAGTTTATTAATGTCAAATATTTTTTTTAAATAGTAAAAACTTATTTAATTAGACGATGGGTCATTTAATTTTTTTTATATGAAAAATTCGTCAGAATATACAAAATATTTATAAGTATTACAAATTTTTTTTAGTCTGACAAAATTGATTTTACCTGGAAAATTCTCTTTTATTTAGAAATAAAATTTGTTTTTCAAATGGTATAAAGTCGTTCCAGTCCGATAGGCGATTTACGAAAAATGGTTACTGTTTAAGTGATAAAAATTTGTTTAGTCAGACAAAATTTGATTTACCTAAACACTTTACTTGATTAGGAAATAAAATTTATTTTCTAAGTAGTATAGAGTCGATTTAGTCAGTTCAACATTATTATTTTTTGTATATATGAAGAAAATCTTTAGATTCAACAAAATATTTACTTTTTAAGTAGTACAAATCTATTTAGTCAGACAAAATTTATTAAATTATTAAAAATTAATAAAAAATTATTAAATTAAAAGTTATTAAAAAAAATGAGACATATATCTGAAAAATTCTCTCGATTAGAAAATAAAATTTATTTTTTAAGTAGTATAAAGTCGTTTTGGTCAGTCAAGCATTATATTTTTTGTATATAAGAAAAACTACTTTCTAAACAGTAAAAAATTTATTTAGTTGACAGAATTAATGTTTGTGGAAAATGCTAACTGATTTGGAAATACAAATTATTTTTTTAAGTAGGATAACGTCGATTTAAGTACACAGACTTTTACATAAGAAAAAGAATTTATTGGATTATAAAAACTATTTACGTTTTAAATAGTCAAATAAAATTCTCCTACCCATTAAAAATCATTTGACAATAAAATAGAACTATTTAAGTAGTAAAATTTTTGATTCAATCAGTCAGACTACAATTTTTTTGCGAAATTCTCTTGTCTTTTTAAATACATTTTACTTTTAGGTAGAATAATTGCCGTTATAATTCAGACAATCTTTCCTCCATTGAAAAATTCAATTAACAGAAGAAAACGTTTTATTTTTTTATTAATAAACAATAAAAATCATTATTAGAGATAATTTTTTAATCTTCGCTATTTATTTAAGAATAAATGCGAAAAAATTGAAGAAAAAAAGAGAGAAAAAATAACAAAACCGACAGTAAATGATGGGAAAATTCTTGAAGACTAAAGGTTGAATAGCGAAAAGAAGAAAAGAAAAATGAAATAAGAAGAAAAATATATCGATGGCAAACATACTTCACTGGAATGTATTTCATATTTGAACAAAAAGAAAGTTAATTAAAAATGTTGAGTTTTATATAAATATATACACACCAACATATTCTTGAAATTAAATATTTGCAAAACATTAATTTTAGAGAGAAACCCCAGAAATTTACAATGAAAATTAATTCCGTTTTAGATAAAAATAAATAGAAATACGTATTCCATACATGCATACATAAAAAAAATTATTAAATAAAAAAACCAAAAAAAAAAAAATACTTTACTTTTTTACGTAAATGAAAACCTTTTTTTTTGCCTTTCATTGGTAAATTAAAAAAAAATTAAATGTTAACTTCAGAACAAATCTGTTTTGATTACGCGATAATTGAAAAAAATCAAATTCATGAATTTAATTATTGAAAAAATTCAGTTCGTGCCTTGCGGGTAAAAAAGAAAGAATAAAAGTAAAAAAAACATTTATTCTGAAAAATTGACTACTAAGTATGCAAAATACATAGCCTAGTAGAGAGAAATAAGATGAGAGAAAGAGAATGTAAGAGGTAGTTTGAAGAAAAATATTACAGAAAAACAATATGTAAAATAGAGTGTGTAAGAGTGCTGAGAATCATCGATATATGCTGATGGAGATTTTGGATTCTATGTAGGAAAAGACTTTCTTCCTTGGTAGCGATAAATAATTGGCCAGACGCTTTCAGAGCTAGAGAACGTATGATGCATAACATCTACGTCACGTCTATATAGATATAGAGTGTTTAATCGAGCTCAGGAAGTTGAATAAGAACTGCTTTACTATATAGATATGTAGAGTGAGAGGCGAGTGTCGACAATCGATATAGTAGTGTATTTTCAGCAATTGACGACAATACTCTATTGTTAAATTTGTAAACGCAAATTTCGATAATCATTATTTTTTACATTTTGACGTTTAATACTCTTCATCATTTAAGTAAAATGTATACATTTTACAAAGGCGAATATTTTTAATGTTGTGTGTTTGTCTGACAAAAATCTACTATTACTACTGAAATAGGCACAATCGTTAAAATCATGTCTGACTGAAATTTATGTTTACTATACTTAAATAAGAAATTGATCACAATTACTAAAAACATGTCTGACTAAAATTTACTTCTACTACTTACATTATAAAATGAGTTTAGTACTCTGTCTGATGAAAATTAGTTATTTCTACTGAAATATAAAAATCTATAATAATAATAACAACCATTACTACTTAAATTTTTTAATTTCCTTAGTATATTATGTCTGAACAAAATTAACTTTCACTACTGTTACTCAAAATTATTAGAATTACCCAGCTGAAAAAGTTCTATGGAATTTCACTAGAATCATTATATATGAATTCTAGTGAATATTCTCTAGAATTTCACTAGAATCATTCTATATGAATTCTAGTGAATATTTTACAGAATTTTACTAGAATGATTCTATACAATTTCTACATTAATTCTACTAAAATTTAGTAATTTTTAATTAGACAGAATTTAAATTCGTGAAATAATACTTTTCAATTTTATATTATTGTGTAATTAAATTTTACATTCGATTTCTATGACAAATTTTAGGCTAAAATTGTTTATATCATTTAAATATATATCATTCATTTATCTTAGTAAGAGGACTCGAACCAGTGAAAGTATTTAGAAATACGGATTTTACGGACCAAAAATTAAAAATTACGGACCAATTCCTAACAAAAATATAACCAGTCCGAGTCAAATAAGAAAAAATTTTACTTAAAACTCCATATTTTTCTTCATGTTATATAATAAATAAAAATGGCAAATTGATAAAATCATTATTTTATATTCTAAGAATATTGAACTTCTTCAAAATTATTTTCATCATTTCAATTCAATTATTATTTTTAAGAATTTTTCACTAAGATCTTTTTTAAATCAATTAATTTTGAAAAAACGTTCTTCTACAATTTTCAGAATCCATTTATTTACAATATTCAATTTTACAAATTTCAATTATTCGTAAATTCTTCAATTAAATATATAAATTAGAAAATAAAAACTTCAAATAATATTAAAAAAAATTCAATTACACTTTTTTTAAAAAATTAATTTCAAAACTCAATTATTTCTAAAAATTCACGCTATATTGCTTTTAATATTCAATCATTACTATTCTCATAAAGAATTTTACCAACATATTTTCAAATAATTGAATTCTTTCGACTATTTTTAATAAATTTTTTAAGAATAATTACATTTTTCGAGAAATTTGATTAATGTTGTATTAATGATAATTGAAATTCTGCATTGAGTTTTATTATTTATGAAAATAATTGAATTCCTAAGAAGAATTTTACTATTTTTTAACATAATTGAATTTTTGCGAAGAATTTGATTACTTTTGACAACAATTGAATTTCTGCAATAATTTGTAACTTCTCCAAAATTAAATTTTTTTTAGTGTTAACTAAAATTTTTCTATAAATCCATTATTTTTAATATCTTTTAAAATAGTTTTTTGAGAATTTTCAAATTCATTTGTTTTTAACTAAAATTCTTTTTTAAGTCAAATTTTATTAGACAATTCTACTAGAATTCAATTATTTAAATACCTATAAAAATAAATAATTTATTGAATAATTAAATTTTTCTTAAAATTGAATTCTCATAAAAAATGTTGTCAACAAATTTTGAAATAATTGAATTCGTTTGACGTATTTTTATGAAATTTTTAATAATAATTACATTTATCGAGAAATACGATTAAAATTTTTATTTAAAATAATTAAAAATTTTCGATGAGTTTTACTATTTATGAAAATAATTAAATTTCTAAAAAGAATTTATTATTTGGAAAAATAATTTAATCCCTGTAAAAATGTTATTATTTATAAAAATAATTGATTTATATTGCGAAGAAATTTATAGAAAATTTGTAAATAATTTAATTTCTGTGAAATTTTTATTATTTTATGAAAATTATTAAATTGAGGGAAATTTTTGAAAATAATTGAAATTTTGCCAAGAATTTCATTAAAATTTTTGAAAATATATGAATTTCGGAGCAGAATTTTATTATTTATAAGAATAATTGAAAGTTTGACGATAATTTAAAAAAAATTTTGAACATAATTGAATTTGTGCTAAGAATTTTATTATTTAGAAAAATAATTGAATCCCTGTAAAAATGTTTTTATTTATAAAAATAATTGAATTATATTGCCAAGAAATTTATAAAAAAAATTGTAAATAATTGAATTTCTGTGAAATTTTTATTATTTTATGAAAATCATTAAATTGAGGAATGTTTTTAAAAATAATTGAAATTTTGCCAAGAATTTCATTAAAATTTTTGAAAATAATTGATTTATTTCACGAAATTTATATTCTTTCTAATTAAAAATCATTAAAATTTAGAAGAATTCATGTAGAAATTCTAATTCTAAAGAATGGATGCAGTGAAATTCTATATAGAATATTCACTAGAATTCATATAAAATGAACATATATTTATATTTACTAATTAATTCCGTGAACTTGACTTGACAAGGAGTAACATTATCGTAATCGCTATCACAAATTTATCTGCATTTATCAAATAAAATTTATTGAATAATTTATTTATTTCTCATCGTAGAGAGATAAATAAATTTGGATTTATAAACTTCATATTCATAAATATATTTATTTATAATGAATACACAATTATTTATTTAGAAAAACATTTTAGAAATTTCGATATTACAAACATTTTTATGCAAAACTTTAGCTAATTTTATTTAAAAAAATCAATTTTTGATTAATTTACTTAACAAATTTTACAAAATTCATTATCTAAAATTGTTTTTAAAGAATTAATTTTTATGTAAAATTTTTTTAAATTATAATTATTTGTTTTTTTTATAAATAATATTCCGCCTGCTTATTTTTTTACCTTTAATTTTAACGTCAATCAGTTGAGCTAATAATTTTTTTTCCTT
Organism: Leptopilina syphax; assembly: GCA_032872505.1. Classification (NCBI taxonomy): domain Eukaryota; kingdom Metazoa; phylum Arthropoda; class Insecta; order Hymenoptera; family Figitidae; genus Leptopilina; species Leptopilina syphax. The sequence continues at coordinate 21,806,786 of CM065470.1, forward strand.
TATCTTTTTTTTTCTGATTTTGAAGTTGAAGATGTCGATAATTTTTATTTTAGGATTTATTGCGTCAGTGCAATTCATTAAAGCTACCAATATATTTTCTCTAAAGAGTTCGTGCATACTTTTATTTCAAACAGTTTTTCACTGACCTCTCCAAATTAATGAAAAGCAAGTGGTTAAATAAATTCATTTGATTTCAATTATACGACTTTTTATATACACTCTGCAAAATTTTCAACAAAATTTTTGGAAAACGGCAAACTCTTTTTCGTTTTATACCTTTTTTTTCCTTTTTCCATGTTTTTACTTTGGAATTTTCAAATTATTATATTATTAATTACATTATTAACTATACTAAATAATAATATAAATATAATAAATAAATATAAATATAAAAAATTGTAATGCAATTAATAAAAAAGTTTATTATTATGGAACATTTAAATGTTTAGTAAGCTTACGCAAGACGTAAAAAAATTTCAATTTGCAAAAATTGATCAATTATTATAAAATCTTTATTGCCTACAAAGTGCAAAGTTTAAATAAAATATTTACAAGAATTTCTCAAATCATTAAAATAAACAAAAACTGTTATTAATTTATGTAAAAAAATTTCAGTAATTTAATTATAAATTTCTGTATTGTATAAAAGATTTAATTACATTAAAAGAGTTTGAAAATAAAACATAAAATATTTTCGTTTATAAAATTAAAACAGAATGAAAATGGAAAATAATTATGTTCGGAGAAAGAATGTTGAATTTAATATTTAAATAAAAATTGAAAGTTTAACATTTAACTTTAACAAATTATTATTTAATTGTCCATATTGTTTCAATTAAATTTAACAAATGTTAATATTAAAAAATTTAATAAAAGTATATTATTAGATTTTTTCGAGATTCGAATTGCATTTAACAAAAATACTATTTATAAAATTTAAAAAGAATTTAATAATACTTTTATTTGAAATGTGATGAAAACTAATATTAAATTTTTGTACGTTCAAATGCACGACAATATTTTTGTTACTTCTTCCAATTTATATTTTAGCTTAAAAATTATTTTGTGTATTAAAGAAATTAATAGCAATATAGCTAAATAAATATTTCATTTTTAAATAATTTATTTATTACTTTTATTAGGTCTTATTGACACTCAAAAATTATTAAATAATTTAAAGTAGTTATTTTCCACGCTTGTTTAGAAATTTTCGAAAATATTTAAATAGAAAATAAAATTCGTTCATATAAACGTTCAAAACTTTACCAACATGATAAAAGCATCTTCTTTTACATTTTTTTTTTTTTTTTGAAAAAAAGTATACTTTTAAAGAATTAAATAACGTCATTTTGACAGATGAATATTATTTTATTTTAAAATTTTCCTCATCGTTTGATGAGTAGTTCTACGTGCAATGCATTTTCAACGATATTTCTGGTTCTCAGCAAATCTCCTCAAGAAAATTAAATATTCTTTCTCACTGTGAAATGTATCTCTCTCCTTTCTCTCTCTCTCCCTCTTATTATGCAAATATTCATTTTTAGCTAAAACAGATTTTATAAAGAGTAATAATATCTAAATTTTTAATTTCACTCTGAAAAAACTAGTGTTTGCAAAGGGGAATGTGAGGGACAATTAATTAATTTTTAACTCTCAAAACAAATTATTTTATTCACATTCTTTTAATTAGCAAGAAAAAAAATTACTTTTTATTTTCAAATCAGACTTTATAATATTTTTTATCTCTATGGAATATGAGTATAAAATAATTAAATTAATAATTAAGAAGAGGAAGAGATTATTATTTTTTAATAATCGAATTTTTCACACTCAATAAACAATTTTATTCACTTTTCTTTCATTTTCAAGCAAAAAATTATTTTTATATTTTCAAATTTGGCGTTTTCATTTCTTTTCTATACTGTTACTATAAATTTATTAAATTAAATCGTAAGATTAGTGGGGAGGATAAATAAATTAATTTTTAATAATAAAATTTTTAAAGTAGAGAAAATTTTTTTTTTTAATTTTTAAAAACAAAATTATTTTTAAACCTTTTTTTTCAAATCAGTTGTTTTAAGGGGAGGGTAAACCTATATTTTTAACTATATGAAGAAATTATTTTAAATATTTAATAAAATTATTTTTATAGTAATTTCTTGAGAGGAATTCAATGGTCATAAAAAAAATTGGTCAGAAAATATTTTGACTCTTTGTGAATTTTTATTTTTTTCTAAAAATTGATAGATTTTGAAATCCATACGTAATTTTATAGAAAATATGTTTTTGTATAAATAAAAAAATTGCTCAATGAAAAAATTAATATTTACAAAAGTTTTAGCATTCTTTCAAGAAAAAAAAATAGTTTTCAGGTTAAGAATTTAAAAAACTATGATTATTATACGAAAAACTCATTTGTTTTTTTTCTAACTAATTTCAGAACATAAACTTTTTCAAAAAAAAATGTTTTATCGAATAAATTTTTAATAATTTTTTGATAAAGTTTATGTTCCGAAATTAGTTAGAAAAAAAACAAATGAGTTTTCGTTTAATAAAATTTAATAATAATCATATTTTTTTAAATTCTTAACTATTTTTTTTTTGAAAAAATGCTAAAACTTTTGAAAATATTAATTTTTTCAATCAGCAATTTTTTTATGGATACAAAAACATATTTTCTACAAAATTACGTATGAATTTCGAAATTTATCAATTTTTAGAAAAAATAAAAATTCAAAAAGGATCCAAATATTCTCTGACCAATTTTTTTATGACCATATTGAATTCCTCTCAAAAAAATTACTATAAAAATAATTTTCTTCATATAGCTCAAATATTTTTATTCACATTTTATTAATTTTAAAAGAAGTATTATTTTTAAAGATATTTTTAAATCAGACATTTTAATTGTATTTTTAATTCAATTATTTACAAACAATTAAAAGCATATTTTATTGTACGAAGTGGAAAAATTTTTTTTCAATATTAAAATCTTAATTAATTTTTTTAAGAATATTTTTATACGTATTTTTTTCTACCCGTAATGTTTTTTTTATTATTTTTTCTACATGTTTTAAAAATCAGGTAGTAAAATAATTATAAATTAAAAATAATAAATAATAATATAATAATTATAATAATAATGATAAATAATAAAATAATAATTTGAATAATTCCGACTTGTTCTCAAAGAGAGGAGAAGACAAGAGAATATAAAGAAAAGATAAAATGAAAAAAATGATGAAATTTTTTCCCCATTTTTCCACTTTTTTCCTTCTCTTATCTCTAATATTTTTGGAAATGAAAAATAGTGCAGTAGGTATAAAAAAATATTCGAAAAATTCTATCAGAAAATACACATATCTCTTATTGATTCTCACATTTTATAGTTTCATCTTCTCTCGTCTCGTTAAATCTTTGAGAAAAAAAAAGAAACTTATGATTCTTTATTTTTCGTAAAATAAAATTTTTCTCTCAATCTTATAGACTATTTCCGGTGCCATATATGTATGTTGTCGTCAAATCGCCGCAAAAGGTCAAGGAAAAGATATATATTGAAAGAATTGGATGGATTTTCTTCTTGTTTCTCTTTTTTGGTGGTGACTCTGACATTTTCCGCAAAGGCAAAGCCAACTCCAATGTGTGTGTGTGTGTGTCCTCTTTGCGAGCGTATTTTGTGTATTTAAAAGAGTATCATCATCAGGTTTACAGGGGAGAAGGATTTTTTTTCTCTCTTCTTTTTTTTTGGACACAAATAGTTAAAGCAAAAATTAAGGGCAGTGAACTTCTGATTTTAAAAGTCTTCAACAAAATTCGTTCAAAGTTAAAGTCGACCGTGTGCTTTTGATGTTAGTTTAAAGTTCCCATCTGCAAAGAGTTTAATCCCTACAGAGATTTCTTTATATACGCTTTAATACTGCTCTTCAGGAATTCTATCTTTATAGGATCAGCAAATACTTGAGGGAAAATTCCAAAGCACTTTATTTTACATTTCATTTTTTGTGTTTCTTTGGGTCTTTTGGTTTTTGTTTTCCGATTTGTTTTTTCTTTTCGTTTTCGTTTGTTTCTTTCATTTTTTGTTTTTCGTTGATTTTTCGGAGTTCTCTTTGATTTTTTTGGACTTTGTTTTTATCTTAGTGATAGTTTTTAAAATAAATTATTAAAAAAAATGTGTAACTGAATTTGGTTTTGTTTCTGGTTTATTTGGTTTTGTATTTTTATGGAATTGGTTTTTGGTTTTTTTTTCAATTTTTATTTGTTTCTTTTTATTTTTTTAAAGTGACAGTTTTTTTAAAAAAATAAATCACTCGCGAAAAAAATGACGTATAATTATAATTTAATTAAAATGAAATATATCAAGAGTTAAATTACACGGAAACAGTTTAAACAAAATGTAAAGGATTATATTGGGCTATTGCTGATAATATTCAATTAAAACTTACAATAGCTGCGGATGTTTTGAATATGACTATGAAATGTGATTCAGGATTAAATTCCCCTTTCTGTTAATCCTCTTATAGTCAGAAACAATATTGATTTTTTGGTGCGAAGCAATGAATTTAGTTACCTCCATTGTACTTAATTGCCTGCAATATTATTCCAACAGAAAAATAATTTTTTTTTCCTTTTATTATTCAACATTTTCCAGTGTAGTGAAAAATTAATTTTCCACTTTTTTTATTTAATTTTCAAAAAAAAAACTAGTATTTCTTTTTCAAAAAAAATAGTATTTAAAAAAATGGTATATTTTTCCTTTTTAAAAATTGCTAGTATTTTTTTCACTTTAAAGAAACCCGTCATTTTTTCGACCTCACAAAAAAAAATTTTTTTTTTTTTTTGAGTTATTTTTCTCAATTCAACTGGAAATTTTATTTTCTATATTTTGAATCAAAGTTCCTTCTCCCTCCCTTCTATTTTTCATTTATTCCGAAAATAACAATAAAATATAAAATTTTGTAAATTTGTAAGCAAGTAAATATTTTTTTTTTATTTGCATTCGAATGTTACGGATCAACAAAGATACGTGAGGTTTTATAGAACAAACATGTCCCTCGTGCAATTGGTTATCAGTTGACAATTGTACATGTTTCAAATGCAGAAAAATTTGATTCCGCTACTAGTGATTTGTTCTATTTATTCTTTTCTTTTTCATTAGGGAAAAAAAAGGAAGCAGAAAAATGTCAAAACAAAATTTATCAAATTTTTCTGCGATTCATTTTTTTTACTAGCTTTTTTTTTATTTTATTTATTTATTAATATTTTTTTATTTTTCTACCAACAGTTTTTTGACAGTGTAGATACATTAGAAATACATAAAATAAATAAAAAAAGTTGTTGTTCTATTTTCCATGAATTAATTTAAATTTAAATTTTGAAAATTTAAATTTCGATCTTATTTCAAAAATAATTTTGTGCCATAAAGAGATAAAATTTAATTAAGTAGTTTGAATTATTATTTCGTCGTTCAATCACACATGTGCAAGAACATGTTTCTATGATACATATAGTGTGATGAAGTCCGACAATAACTACACTATAATTGGTTATTATAGTGTTGTTCAAACACAAATACTAATAACCTGTCTTGCTATCAGCAAACTCTCTCCAATGTCCCTCCCAGGACATAATCTCTAGAACAACACTTGTATCAAAGTTATAATCATACTCCAGTGAATTATTAATTATTACCACATTTAGTAAAATATTTACATTTATCAAATTGTAATAATTTTCCCACTAAAGATAAAGAAAGAGAATTAAATAATAATAATAATAATAATAATAATAATAATAATAATAATAATAATAATAATAATAATAATAATAATAATAATAATAATAATAATAATAATAATAATAATAATAATAATAATAAAAATGTTACAGCAAACAAATTTATTTCCCCAAGGGAATTAAAATATTTATTATTCAATAGCAAGCACAGATATCTTTATGAGAAAAGTTGTTTTAATGTTTCTCGAAAAAAAAATTTATCAAATTCATTATTTGCAGCAAAAGAGAAATGGTTAAAATGTATTATTTAAAGTAACATAGAAATTAAATTAATTATTTAAAAAATTAAAGTAAAACAATTTGTTAAAATTCATAAGTTAAAAATAATACAATGTGTCAAAATTAATATCTAAATATTTCAAATGAAATAAAATTTGCTAATAAAATATTAAAGTATTTATTATTCAAAAGCAAAAAAAAAAAGTTATTTTAAATAGAAAAATCTGTTTTAATTTACTTTGAAAATTAAAATTTGTTAAATTTAGACTTTAAAATAAATTAAAGTTTCTTATTTTTATAAAATTCTTAAATTTATTAATTACACTGAAATAAAATTGATTAAATTTATTATTCGAAATAAAAAATGGTTGTTCAAATTATTATCTAAAAACGGGAAACTGTGTTAAATTTAATATTGAAATATTTAAAATGAAATAAAATTTGTCTTTGTTATTTCAAATAAAAAAAATATTGTCAAATTTATTATTCAAAATAAAAAAGTTTGTTGAAAATTTGATAAAAAAATTAAATGTGAATTGAAATAAAATAAAATTTATCAAATTTTTTATTTCGAATAAAACAATATTTTCATTTCATTAGCATTAGACTTGAAACAAAACAGAATTGTTTAAATTTATTATTTGAAGTGTAAAATAAAATTGATCAAATTTATTATTTAAAATAAAATAATTTGTTAAAATTATTAGGTTGAAAATAATAAAATGTGTCAAAATTAATATTAAAATATTTAAAATGAAATAAAATTTGCGAATAAATATTAAAATTTGTCAAATTTATTCTTTGAAATAAATTGAAATCTCTGATTTTTATCATTTAGTGTAAAAGAAAATTTATCAAGTTTATTATTCGAAATAGAAAAATTTGTTCAAATTTATTTTAAAAAAGTAAAATATTTAAAATGAAATAAAGTTTGTCAAATTTGTTATTTAAAATCAAATAAAAAAATATTGTTATATTTATTATAGAAAATAAAAAAGTTAGTTGAAATTATTATTTAAAAAAAAAATAAATGTGAAATATTTCAAAAAATTACTGATTCGAAAAAGAATTACATAAATTTCGTTCGTTTAAACGTACAGAACTTTTGGATCATGTTTAACATTTTTCTGACTTTTTAAATTTGAATAAATAAATAAATAAATAAATAAAAATAATCACTTTCATTACTCGTTATAATTAATTTTTAATTTTCGATTATTTACAACTTAGAAATTGTCGCAAAAATTACGAATTTCCAAAATAATTTTCCTCTTTCAAAAGAAATCAAAAATTCTTTTCAAATATAACAATTGATAAAAAAAAATTGGAAAAAAATTCCTTGTCAAATAAGTTGAAAGGATTTTTATTTAAATAACAATTGAAGAATTAAATGAATACTATTCTATATCAAAAGAGGCTTAAAATGCAGATGTTACTTATGTCTGGATACATCAACGAGTATAATATAGTGCAACGGGCAATATTGTGCCGCTCCCACTTTTTAATGGCTCTACAATGACTGCACCGATTACAGAGAAATTTATAGGCGTATAAATAATATCGTCCAGCACATCTGACGTGTAGCAAAAATACACACAAAAAATAGGAATAACTGTATATATCACGAACAAGGGATTTGAAGATTGGAAAAAATTTTTTCTTTTTTTTATTTTTTCATTAAATTCAATGACAATTCTTAGTCGAAAATTTATTGCCCCAAAAATATATTTATCTATATATGCGCAAACAAAAAATATATCTACCAAAATTGATAACAAACTGTTTTGTCTGAAAAATAACTGGAAAAAATTATCTTTTCCTCATTCCACTCGTATGTAGAAACAAAAACCAATAATATATTTATTTACTCGGGTTTATATAAATATCAATTATTAATAAATGAAAAAATAAATATGAATAAAACAAATAAATAATTAAATAAAAAATAAATAATTTAGTCCTTTTAAATAAATAAAAATAAATAAGAATAAATTAAAAATTTGTGCAAATATTTATTTATTTATTAAATAATGCCAACTCTAAATGTAAATTATAGATATTTTTGAATTTAATTTATATTCCATTTGCGGGTTTTGACAAGATCCGATTGAAAAAAGGATTTACAGAAAAGAAACGATGACATTGAAAAAGGAAACATAAATTTTCTGATCATTTCTCGTGACTGAGTATCGACATTACATTCGCGGTCTTTTGTGAAAGAGATGCATTGCAACAGTAGAATCTTCTTTCTGAATTCTTCATTCAGAAAACATCCAATTGAATGCCACAAAAGTTGAAAATTTTTTCTAATGAAACCATTCAAAAAAAGCTCTCGACTTTTGACATATACATCCTATATATATGTAACTTTAATAAAGATAAAGTTAAGCTTCTCTCACTGGATAGAAACGAGTATTGCATTTTATTAAAAAAAAAATTTTTCAAGCGTTTTTACTCAAATTTTTTTTTTATTTTTTTAAAAGAACAACTATAAAGCAGAAGAAAAAATTGTATTTTATAGAAAAATTTGATCATATTTATTTGATAGAAATAAATATTTATTCGATAATAGACAAATAATCGCGTTTATACTTGAATGAAATAAACTTTTCATTCAATTTGTAATAAGCAGTGCTCGAACTAGGTCCGTAAATCCCGTAAAGGTCCGTAAATTTGCTTGAAGTCCGTAAAAGTCGCAGTTTTTTTTTAAAAAAGGGCAGTAAAGTCTTTAAGATTGACAAAGGACGAAAAGTTCGTAAATTATACGATATAATTTGGAGAATTTTAGAGAAATTATAAATGATTGCAGAATTTCACTTATTTTTAAAAAAATTGTAATCGAATTCCTCGAAAAATATTATTATTCTTCAACATTTAATTCAAATTCGTCAAAAGAATTCGATTATTTAAAAATTTGTTCATAAAATTCTTTAATAGAATTGAATTTCAGGAAACATTAAATTATTAAATAAATTGTTTATTTTTGCATTTCAATTAATGAATTCTAGTAGAATTTTCTAATAAAAATTGATTTTAAAATGAATTTCAGTTAACCTTTCACATTATAATTGAATATTAAAAGAATTACAGTGTGAATTTTTAGAAATAATTGAATTTTTAAAAGGTTTCAATTTAAAATCTTTTAAAATCTAAATTTTTCATATTTTTGACTAACAATTCTGTGGAATTATAAAATTTTTCGCAAGAATTCAATTATTTTTCATAAATAACGAAATTATTCTCAGAAATTAATTTTTTTTAATACAATTTTAAATGAATTCCTCGAAAAATTTAATTATTCTTAAAAATTTTATTAAAATTCGTCCACAAAATTTAATTATATTTAAAAATTTGTTGATAAAATTCCTCATGTGAATTGAATTTTAAGAAACATTTTAAAATTCAATAAATTGTTTATTTTTGTATTTAAATACTTGAATTCTGGTAGAATAATCTAATAAAATTGATTTAAAAATAAATTTCAATTCAAATTTTAGATAATAGTTGAATATTAAAAGCAATTAATAATAATATTATTCTTCGTAAGAAATCAGTTATTTTTAAAAATAATAAATTTTTTCAAAAAATTCAATTGTTTTCAACAAAATTTTAATAAATTCTTCGAAACAATTTAATTATTTTTTAAAATAGTAGGTAAAATCTTTGTAAAAATTCAATTATTATCAATAAAATTTTCCAAAAAAGTTCAATTATTTTCTAAAATTTTTAAAAAATCTTCCTAAAAATTCAATTATCTTCATAAAAAGTAAAATTCTTTTGTAGAATTCAATTATTTTCAAAAATTTTAATAAAATTCGTTATAAAAATTCAATTATTTTCATAAAAAGTAAAATTCTTTTCAAGATTTCAATTATTTTCAAAAATTTTAATAAAATTCTTCCTAAAAATTCAATTATCTTCATAAAAAAATTAATTCTTTGGAAAATTTAAATTATTTTCATTAATAATAAAATTCTTCGGAGGATTCTAATTATTTTCAAAAACAATTTTAATAAACTTCAAAAATCAAATATTTCATTATAATTACTAACAGACACGATTATTTTAAAAAGTTAAAAAAATTCTTTGTTAAATTCAACTATTTTAAAAAATTTTCAATTAAAATTATTCAAAAAACTGCATTATTAAAGAAAAAGCACACAGAAATTCATCAAAAGGATTTAATTATTTACAAAAACTCTAATAAAATTGTTTAAATGAGTTAAATTTTCTATAAATAATTTTAATAAAATTTTAATAGTAAAATTATTAATTACTCTCTAAATTCAAATTAGTGAAAATCTTTACTAATTTGAATTAAAAACTGACTTTTTGCTTTTAAATTAGTAAATTTTATTAAAAAATTAGTGGAAAGAACTATTTATTAGTAAAATTTACTAATTCAAAAGCAAGAAGTCAGTCACTAATTCTAATTAGTAAACATTTTTACTAATTCAAATTTAGAGAATACAATTATTATTAAGAAAATCGATTATATTCAAAAATTAAAGAAATTTTTTGAAAGAATTCAATTATTGTCAAAACCTTTAATACTATCTATTTATCGAAAGAATTAAAATATTTTCTATTTTTTAATAAAATTACTTGAATGAATTAAATTATTTTAGAAAATTGTAATTGTTCATAAAATTCAATTACTTTCAAAATTTTCAATTAAAATTATTAAAGAAACTTCATTATTTTAAAAAAAATTGAAAGAAATTCTTCAAAAGATTAGAATTTTTTTAAATTTTAATAAAATGTTTCGCGAAAATTCAATTATTTTTATAAATAATAAAATTCTGTTTAGGAATTCAATTATTTTCATAAATAATAAAATTCATAGCAGAATTTCAATTATTTTTAAAACAATTTTAATCGAATTCCTCGAAAAATGTTATTATTCTTAATTTAATTAAAATTCGTTAAAAGAATTCAATTATTTAAAAATCTATTCATAAAACTCTTTAATAGAATTAAATTTTAGGAAACATTCAATTACTAAGTAAAGTATTTATTTTTGGAATTTAATTTTTAAATAACTGAATTCTAGTAGAATTTTTTAAATAAAAATTGATTTAAAAATTAATTTTAGTTAACATTTTAAATTATAAATGAATATTAAAAGAATTGCAGTGTGAATTTTTAGAAATAATTGAATTTTGAAAAGATTTAAAATGAAAATCTTTGAAAATCTGAATTTTTCATATTTTTGACTAACAATTCTGTGGAATTTATATTTTTGAAAAAGTTTAATATTGCGGATAAATAATAATAAAATTCTGCGAAGGAATTCAATTATTCGAAATTTTTGATAAAATTCTTAGCGAATAATTCAATGATTTTTAATACATTAATTTTAAAATTGAAAATATTTTAAAGGAAAAAATAATTAAAAAGTTAGGAAACAAAAAAGCAAGCAACAACTATAACTTCAAATTGCAAACAAATTACTGGAATACAACTATTATTAATATAGATAATCGATTTAAAGAAGAATTCAATTATTTTCATTAATAACAATATTCATCACAAGAATTTAATATTAAATTTAATAGTAGGTAATAAATTTCTTTTTGGAAATTCAATTATTTTAATAAAATTTAATAAAAATCTTTTCAAAATTCAATTATTTTCATAAATAATAAAATGCTTTTTAGAAATTCAATTATTTTCAAAAAAATTTAATTAAATACCACACAGACATTTAATTATTGCAAAAAATTTTAATGTAATTCTTTGTAAAATTTAATTATTTTTGATAACTTTTCGCAATTCAATGATTTTCAACATTTACTATTTTCAAAAAATATCTAAACAGAATTCAATTATTTAAAAAATTTGTTGTAAAAATCTTCATTAGAATGAAATTATTTTCATGAATAATATAAATTTCGCAGGAATTCAATTATTTAAATTAGAATCTACATAAAATTAGTCAGAAATCAATTATTTAAAAATTTTTTATAAAATTCTTCGCAAGAATTATATTATTTTTATAAATATTTAAATTCTTTAATGAATAATAAAATTGGTTGTATGAATTCAATTTATTAGCAGAATAAGAAAGAATGAAATATTTTTGATGAAAATTAGGAAAAAGTTAGGAAAATAAAGTATAGAATGGAATTTTTGTCAGTTTTGTGAAGTGTCTAAAACGAGTTTTGTTTGTTGTCAAGTTTAATTTTTCGACAGCTACTTTTTTACTACTTTTTTAGTTATTAAGTTTATGAAAAATTGAATTTATAGTTTTAAGTAAAATATTCTCTCATTTGACTCGGACTGGTTATATATTTTTTTTAAATTAAAAATTACAGACCAATTGGTCCGTAATTTTTAATTTTTGTTCCTTAAAGTCAGTATTTTTAAATACTTTCACTGGTTCGAGCCCAGAAGGCCAGAAATAAAGTGAATAAATTGAAAAAAGAAAATTAACGGAAAATTCTTTTTTTCCCTGTTTTCTAGGCGCACTACAAGAATCAAGTTGCTCGGCAAAGCGGTGGATTGACAGAAAATGTGATTTATCGCCTCGTTGAGGATCAAAACATCTTGCACGAATGGATAGAAATCATAGTGCACTGACGGAGGACAAGCATAATGGTGAACGAGAGCGTAGGCTACACGGATGAGCAACGATGGAATCAATCGGCTGGAGAGGAGTTACGAAACCTAGAAACCGAGTACCTACCCTCCTGGTCTGATCTTGCGCTTGCTGCTTTGTTCTTGATCCTCATTGTCGTCACCATTGTAAGCAAGTCCTTTAAACTTGACTGACTCGATGTTATTGGCGCGTCTTGTAGTTTACTATAGTCTACATAAATTAATTACATTGACCTCCCTCACGATGCTGAATGGTATCCGCGCGCTAAGAAGCACCCCCTCCCCCCTCTCTCACTCTCTCTCCTTCTCTATTTCTCTTTTCTCTTTCTCACCACTTCAAAACGAATTATTAATTTTCTTAAAAGTCTCAAATTGACACTAAAGTGGTTCAAATTGATAATAAAAATTTGAATGAATTTTTTATTTGATACACATTTTTGCGATCAATTTGTTCCATTTTTATACTATTAGGTTAATAGTGAAAAAGAAGAATAAATATTTTTTTATTTAAAATAAATTTTTTACAACAAGAAAATAACACAAGTCTAAAAAATAATTTTGTTTTTGTCAACATTTACTTCTTTTTTTTAAATTTAAACTTAAAATTTGTTAGTTTTCCTTTTAGACAAAAAATCGAGAAATTATCAGGATTTTGATAGAAAAAAGTAATTTTGTTTTTGCCTGATTTAGAGACAAAATTTTAACTTTTTATCTGACCCCAAAGAATATTCTGATTTACTCTAAAAATTATTAGATACACAAAAAAATGTTCTATTACACGTTATTCCAAAATTCCAAATTTTTTTAATTGGAAAATTATTCCATCACATCAATAACTTCTTTTTTTTATTAACAGCATGTGACTGTTACAGAAATGAATGTTAATTTTTTCGACCACTTTTCTCTTAAAATATTAAATAAATTAAGCTAGTTTTTTGTGAATAACTCTAAAATATAATAAAGAAGAGCAGTGATGTGCAAAAGTTTTAATAATTCTAAAATAAATTATAAAAAAATACTTTGAAATCGGAAAAGACGAGAAATTGATTAAAAGTGATTTTAAGAACTGATAATTTTAAAGTTATTTTTTAATAAATAATTTTAAAAAATATTAAAACTTTTTCACATCACTGCCCTTCTTTATGATATTTTAGAGTTATTCACAAAAAACTAGCTTAATTTTTTTAATATTTTAAGAGAAAAGTGGTCGAAAAAATTAACATTGAATTCTGTAACAATCACATGCTGTTAAATATTTAATCATTATTATTTTTACATGGAAATTAAAATTTTCAAAAATTTCGAATTCAAATCGTTTTTTTATTTTATATTATAAGAATATTGTTATTGTAACTTCTTCAAAATTATTTCCATCATTTCAATTATTATTTTCTACAACAATTTTTAACTAAAATTCTTCTTTAAATCAATTATTTTTAATAATTTTTGAAAAAGTTCTTTGAGAATTTTTAAATCCATTTGTTTACAATTCAATTTTTTTCAAAATTTGAATTCTTCGTAAATTTTTTAATAAAATATACATCAGAAGATAAAAACTTCAAGTAATTTTTTTTTTAATTTCAATTTTCCGAAAAATTAATTTTACAAAAATGTTAGTTAAAGGAATGAACAAATTCAGATTTTTAAAAATTTTAATTTGAAACCTTTTTAAACATCAATTATTTCTAAAAAAAATCCACGATATAATGCATTTAATATTCAGTTATTTAAAATTTTAATTGAAATTCGTTTTTAAATAATTCTTATTTGCAAATTCTACAAAATTCAATTTATTTACCTAAATACAAGAATAAATAATTCATTGAATAATTGAATGTTTCTTATTGAATTCTCATAAAAAATTTTATCACCAAATTTTTAAATAATTGAATTCTTTCAACGAATTTTGAAAAAAAATTTTAAGAATAATTACATTTTTCGAGCAATTTATTTAAAATTGTATTAAAAAAAATTTCAATCCTAAGAATAATTTTGTTATTTGTGAAAAATAATTGAATTCTAGCGAAGAATTTTATTAAAACTTGTGAAAACAATTGAATTCCAGTGAAAAATTTTAATACTTGTGAAAATAATTAATTATTTTCCAAAAAATTTTATAAAAATAGTATTTTACATAATTATTTTCCTGTAAAAATTCAAATATTAATAAAAATAATTAAATGTTTTTGAAGAAGAATTTTCTCGAAATTTTTTTAAAATAATTGAATTCATTTGGAAAATTATATTAAAATAGTAAATATCTATATTTAGAAAAATTTCTGAAAATATAATTAAAATTTTGCAAAGAATTTTATTAAAATTTTTGAAAATAATTCGATTTCTGCAATAATTTGTAACTTTTCCAAAATTCAGTTTTTTTAGTGCTTTTAACTAAAATTCTTCCAGAAATCTATTATTTTTATTTCAATAATTTTTGGAAAAGTTCTTTGAGAATTTGAAATTTATTTGTTTACAATTCAATTTTACAAAATTTTAATTATTTGGAAATTCTCCAATTAAATATATATTAGAAAATAAAAAACTTCAAATATTTTCAAAAAAAAAATTCGGAATGTTAAACTTTTTCAAAAAAATTAATTCCACAGAATTGTTTGTTAAAAATATGAAAAATTAAGATTTTCAAAGTTTTTAATTTGAAACCTTTTAAAAATTCAATTATTTCTAAAACTTCACACTGCAATTCTTTTATTATTCAATTACAATCTCAACGGTTAACTGAAATTAATTTTTAAATAAATTTTTATTAGATAATTCTATTAGAAATCAATTATTTAAATGCAAAAATAAATAATTTATTTAGTAATTGAATGTTTCCTAAAATTAAATTCTATTTCATGAACATATTTTTAAATTCGATTAAAATTGTTTTAAAAATAATTGAAACTCTGCACAAATGAGTTTTATTATTTACGAAAATAATTGAATTCCTGTCAAAACTTTATTATTTATTAAAAATTTAAAATAATTGAATTAATACGAAGAAATTTATAATAAATTTGTAAATAATTGAAATCCTGTGAAATTTTTATTATTTATGTAAATAATTAAATGGTTGCACAATATTTTATTAAATTTTTTTGGTAATAATTAAATTCTTCTATAAAAATTTTATTAAAATATTATATATATTGAAAATCATTGAATTGAGGAAAATTTCTTAAAATAATTGTAATTTTTTTTGTAATTTTGTCAAGAATTTTATTAAAATTTTTGAAAATAATTTAATTCTTTCGACAAATTTTGATTCAAATTGTATTAAAAATAATTGGAATTCTGGGATGAGTTTTATTATTTATGAAAATAATTGAATGCCTGTAAAAAATGTTATTATTTTTGAAAATAATTAAATTATTGGGAAGAAATGTATAAATAATTTGTCAATAATTGAAATCCTGTGAAATTTTTTTTATTTATGAAAATGATTAAATGTTTGCGTAGAATTTTATTAAATTTTTTTGAATAATTGAATTCTTTTGGAAAATTTTATTAAAATATTAGATATTGAGAATCATTGAATTGAGGCATTTTTTTGAAAATAATTGAAATTTTGCCATGAATTTTATTAATATCTTTGGCAACCCTGATTATAAACAATTTTAAATTAAATTTAAAATTAAAAAAATTTTCAGATTAAATTTCAAAGGGAAATTTTTATCTTTATTTCAGAACAAATTTTCCTAAGTGAAAAAGAGAGATTAACTGCCAGTAATAGTCAATTTCTTATTATTCAATTCCAGTGAAAAAGAGATCAAAGAAAATTATAGAAATTTTTTATTTTTCGAATTTTCCACGCAAAATATTTCCTCAATATAGTAATACGTAAACAAGGTCATGGAAATTTTTCAAAAATTCACAGAGAAATATCTCAAGAAAACTCCTGGGAATTCCTCACAACTGTCTGTATATTTCATATTCTCTGATTTTCAAAAGTTCCTTCCACAGTGAAAATCACTTCATGTTTATAAAAATCCTTCCAACGATTTATAACTTTTTTTTTCTCGTCCTGCTTTTCTATTTTTACCTTTCAGCATAAAAATGTTTTCGTCTCCTGGAAGACATAATTAAAATTTACCAACATTGTATGTATAGAAAAAAAAGAAACAAAAAAAAAAAGAAGAAAAAGAGAAATCTCTGTTGAAAACAAATGTCAACCCGCAGAAATATAGAGAGAAATTAAAATTATATCGTATTAAAACTCCGAAAAAATATTCCATTACAATTTGCGTAAATGGAAAAGAAAAAGAAATGAAAAAAATCAGTTGAAAACAACAGGTAAGAGAATAAAAATACAAAGAAAAAGTAATAATAATTAAAATAAAAATAAAAATAGAAAAAATGATAATAATAATAATAATAATAATAATAATAATAATAATAATAATAATAATAATAATAATAATAATAATAATAATAAACAGTGATAAATAATAAATATAAAAGAAAATTTCAAACATAAAAATTTGATTTAATTATATTAGAATAGAATAAGACAATATTGTATACTAATCGAACAACAAGGGAGGACATAAAAGAAAAATTCAAGCGACGGGGAAAAAGAATTTAATTTCCAATAATTGTTGTACTAATAGCAATAAACTCGCGCAGCGACTTTGTGCAATTAATTTGCAACTGTCGAGAACTTCCCTTCATTGTCAACTGGATTCACGAAACGGAGATAGATGGGTTTAACCTTTGTTGCTTGGCATAATAGTAATTGCAGGACCAGATAAGAATTGAATTTCCGGTGAATAAATTTCTGCTGACTCTCGAATCGTTATATTTCCCCATCTAATTTAATTTCAATTCGCTACCAAAGATTAAATACGAGCGATTATAAATAATCTACGTGTAGTTGTCAATTCTGTGTAATATAAGAAAAAATTGGATAGTAAAAAAATTGTTTTCTTTTTTTTCTTTTTTTAATTTATAATACTTATTTTTTTTTAATAAAGTATTTTTTTTCTCATGCAAGACGCAAAAACATTATCCCACTTTTCAATTTGTGAGATTTTAATACCAGGGAAATATTCTCCTTGACATATATTTCAACCAGACATGGAATGTAAAATATGCATTTTGAAATATGCGTATTTGTGGCTCAGTATGTTACCTTCTTTTGCATTCAAAATAATTTTAACATATTTTCCAAGATTTATCAATATCGGAGGAATTTTAGAACAAAAATCATTTTCTCTCTTAGTATTTTTCATAAATTTCTGCAGTTCTCTTTGGTTTTTTTACTTTTTTTAGTTTTTTTCCATTTTTAAAAATTTTAATTTCTCTTATTCAAAATAATGTGGAAAATTGTAATCTTTTTACTGGTGGAAAATTTGTTTCGTAAACAAAAGTATTTAATATTATTTATTTATTTTAATTATAGAAAATTGATTGCTTCCTTAATTTGAATTATATTAATTGAAAATAAAGAAAAATTTAATAGCAAAAAGTTAAAAATTTAATATGTATTTAAATTATATATTAATTGAAAATTGACTTTTAGTTAAAAATTCTCTACAAAAAAGAATTTAATTTTAAAAAAATTTGAATTATTTTGATTAAATTTCATTTTAATTAAATTAATAAATAAATATAAAAATATTTAATTAAATAAATAAAAATAAAAATTCTGTCGAGTTTTAAAAAAGTTTGAATTATTTTGATATAATTTAATTTGTAGTATTTTAGTAAATGAATATATAAAAATAGTTAATTAAATTAAAAAGAAAAAAAAGATCTGATGATTTAAAAAAAAAAATTCGAATTATTTTGTCAAATTTTTTTTTTAAAGACAATATTAAAAAAAGTGGTATTCAGAACATATAATAGTATCCGTTATGTGGTGTATTTACTCTGGGAACTTTTGATAAAGTAAACAAAACTCTTACAGAGCTCGAGGGTAATCTATGAATGTTTGATCCTTCTCTTTATGCAGATGTTATTAATCCTTCCATCCCTCAGATTCAAATTCCCACACTTTCATACATTGCAATTTTTTTTTTAATACTTTTTCGAAATAATAATTCAGATTAAAAGAATTTACACAATAAAGATGTTTATTGAAAAATGCATTTTGAAATAGAAAGAAAATCTAATCTGAAAAATAACTAACTAAATATATAAAAAAAAGTGACTAAATTGGTATTAAAATCTTTCCTGATTTTTCTTTCTTCAAGCAGCAACTAAAAATAATAACTGATTTTATGATAAGAGAAATAAATTTTAAACCAGGAATTTCTACTTTTTTTGTAGAAAAATAGAAAAATAGTTTTAAAAAAAGTGAGGCCTCAACAAAATAGTTAAATATTGAAACACAGTAATAATTTTCACAAAAAATATTAAATAAAAATTTGTAACTAATACTAAAAAAGAAAATGATTTTTTTAAAAAAGAATACTTATTTTTAGTGAAAAGAAGCAAATAAACAAAGTAATCAAAGTTAATTTGTATTTTAATTTGTCTTTAAATTTATTCTTATAGTCAAATCTAAAACAGCCAAATTGTTATAGATATAAGCAAAATTTGTACAAAAAAAATATTAAGTTAAACTAAAAAGTAACTGATTAGAAAAAACTATTTTTTTTAGTAAAAAAGAAGAAAATAAACAGAATATTGTCAAAATTGAGAAAATAATAATTTTGATTAAAAGATTTGCCCAATAAAAATGAAAAATAAAAAAAATAAAATAAATACAAAAAAAAAAACTAGAAAAAAGTAATTGAACATAAAAAAGAAAACGAATCTTGAGGAGAAAAATAACTAAAAAAAATAATCAAATATTATAAAAAAATAATTTGGTTTAAATAAATTTGTTCAATAAAAATTTTAAAGTGCAAATAAAAAAATGAGACTGATTTAAAAATAACTAATTTCTATTTATAAAAAGAAAGTAACAAAAAAAAATTGTAAAATTTCACAAAGTAATAATTTCGATTTGAAAAATGAGTAAAATAAAAATATTAGATAAAAGTTAAATAAAGTGAACTAATTATTATTCAAAAAAAAACTTTTTTAATTTAAAAAAAAGTAAAAAGTAGTAAAGTTAATAATATATTTAATTTGCATTAAGTAACAAGTTTACGATAAAAACTATCAAAGGACATTACAGAAAGATTAAAAATGAAATCAACTTAAAATTACATAGGCATAATTGAATAATATAGAAAATAAAAAAAATTAGAAGTTAACTTAAGAGATTGATATCAAAGAAAAAAAAAGGAATATGGAGTAAAATACACATATTTTTTAATTTTTTCTCTACCCCTTGTTTTTTGAATAAGAATACTTTATGTCTGACCAAATATTAATATTACTACTTGAATTAAAATTTTAGGAATTAAATACGTTATGGCTTACCAAATAAGATAGTTAATACTTATTTTTTTATTTCTCAAAAAAAAGTCTGACCAAAATTGTTCTCTACTACTTGTTTTAAAAATAGAATACTTTATGTCTGACCAAACATTAATATTACTACTTAAATAAAAAATGTAAAAATTAAATACGTCATGGTTGACCAAATAAAATAGTTACTACTGATTTTTTCATTTCTTAAGAAAAGTCTGACCAAAATTGTTCTCTACTACTTGTTTTCAAAATAGAATACTTTATGTCTGACCAATAATGAATTTTTCTACTTGAATTAACATTTTAGGAATTAAATACGTCATGGCTTACCAAATAAGATAGTTACTACTGATTTTTTTTATTTCTTAAAACAAAGTCTGACCAAAATTGTTCTCTACTACTTGTTTTCAAAATAGAATACTTTATGTCTGACCAAAAATTAATATAACTACTTAAATAAAAAATGTAAAAATTAAATACGTTTTGACTGACCAATATCAGACATTTACTACTAATTTTTCCATTTCTAAAGATAAGTCTGACCAAAATTGTTTTCTACTACTTGCTTTTAAAGTAGAATTTTTTATGTCTGACCAAATATTAATATCACTACTTGCTTTTGAATCATAAGGCTGCATACGTTTTGTCTGACAAATTCCGACATTTACTACTGATTTCCGATAAAAAAAATTGAATTAAAATTTCACCTGGAATGACAGTGAGAAATATTAATGAATAACCTTCTCAATACAAATATATGCCACAGTTTTTCTAAGGATATCAAATTGAGACAAAAAACGTATTAAAATAATAGTTGCGAAGCAACTATTTTTAAAACGTTTTTTGTTTCAATTTGCTATCCTTAGAAAAAACTGCATGCAAAAAAAAATTATATATACATAATTTTTTTCTAATTTTCCAAGAGACAATTTATAAAAAAACACAAAAGTCCTCTTATAACTAGCAATTTATAAAAAATGAATCATATGTGAAACCTTTGATTTTTTATTCTAGGTCGGAAACACGCTCGTAATCGCTGCAGTAATTACGACCAGGCGACTGCGGTCCGTCACTAATTGTTTCGTGTCCAGTCTGGCAGCTGCGGATTTATTGGTTGGTTTGGCAGTAATGCCACCAGCCGTACTATTGCAAGTGCGTATATATGCTCTTCCTTTACCGCTAATTAACAATTACCTATCGCAGATTCTCCATATATAACGCGCGTCTAACTAAGGTATCTAGAAATCCAATACCCCCGCTCCCCACTTCAACCCTAATACTCACTCACTCACACACGCACACATACTTAACCACTTAAAGGGAGAGTTGTGCCCTCATTCACAATAAAACGATTCCATAACAGTAATTACATTAAACGCGGAAGCTTGATAAATTCACGTTCAATATTACATTCACGTAAGCAGAAGTCCCACATTATTCATTCATATAATACAATTGTTGCCGTCAAAAATTATATTAAATCATAATATTTTCATTTCAAAACTATTGTATTTTTGGAAATTTCAATTTGTTAACAAATAAATTAATTATCTACTCTCTAAAATTGAATGAGTAAAAATGTTAACTAATTCTAATTGACTGATTTTTTGCTTTTGAATTGGTAAATTTTACTAATAAATTTAGTAGTAACTTTATGTCTGACTACATATTGATATTACTACTTGTATCAGAATTAAAAGAATTATGTCTGACAGAATATAATTTGTACTACTTGTATTATAATTATAAAAAAAAGAAAATTGTCTGACGAGTAATTGACTCTACTACTGAATCTTGAATGTGCAATTATTTAATATATATCTTGTTAGACCCAAAGTAGAAAATACTACTGAAAATAATTTTAATTATTTTACGATAACATTTATCTGACTAAAATTAATATTTACTACTTACTAAGTAATTGCTAGAACACTTCCAATTAATATCTGGGTCATAAAAATTAATTAATTTCACAATTCATAAAAAGTAACCACAACCGATAATAATCATCAGAAGATAAAAAATTATTTTTTAAAGAACTTTATTTTCTGTTTACTAAGAATTTTTAGTCATAAAATTTTCTACTGGTCCTAAGTAATTCCTAGAAAAATTCCAATTAATATCTGGGTCATAAAAATTAATTTATTTCACAATTCATAAAAAGTAACCACAGCCGATAATCAGCAGAAGATAAAAAATTATTTTGAACAGAACTTTTTCTTCTGTTTACTAAGAATTTTTAGTCATAAAATTTTCTACTGGTCCTAAGTTATTACTAGAACAGTTTCAATTAATATCTGGGTCATAAAAATTAATTTAATTCTCAATTCATAAAAAGTAACCACAGCCGACAATCAGCAGAAGATGAAAAATTATTTTTAAAAGTACTTTTTCTTCTGTTTACTAAGAATTTTTGGTCACAAAATTTTGTACTGGTCGTAAGTTATCACTAGAACAATTCCCATTAATATCTGGGTCATAAAAATTAATTTAATTCACAATTCATAAAAAGTAACCACAGCCGATAATCAGCAGAAGATGAAAAATTATTTATTGATCGAACTTTTTCTTCTGTTTACTAAGAATTTTTGGTCATAAAATTTTCTACTGGTCCTAAGTTATTACTAGAACAATTCCCATTAATATCAGGGTCATAAAAATTAATTTAATTCACAATTCATAAAATGTAACCACAGCCGACAATCAGCAGAAGATGAAAAATTATTTTTAAAATAACTTTTTCTTCTGTTTACTAAGAATTTTTGGTCATAAAATTTTCTACTGGTCCTAAGTTATTACTAGAACAATTCCCATTAATATCTGGGTCATAAAAATTAATTTAATTCACATTTCATAAAAAGTAACCACAGCCGATAATCAGCAGAAGATAAAAAATTATTTTGAACAGAACTTTTTCTTCTGTTTACTAAGAATTTTTAGTCATAAAATTTTCTACTGGTCCTAAGTTATTACTAGAACAATTCCCATTGATATCTGGGTCATAAAAATTAATTTAATTCACATTTCATAAAAAGTAACCACAGCCGATAATCAGCAGAAGATAAAAAATTATTTTGAACAGAACTTTTTCTTCTGTTTACTAAGAATTTTTAGTCATAAAATTTTCTACTGGTCCTAAGTTATTACTAGAACAATTCCAATTAATATCTGGGTCTTAAAAATTAATTTAATTCACAATTCATAAAAAGTAACCACAGCCGATAATCAGCAGAAGATGAAAAATTATTTATTGATCGAACTTTTTCTTCTGTTTACTAAGAATTTTTGTCATAAAATTTTCTACTGGTCCTAAGTTATTACTAGAACAATTCCCATTAATATCTGGGTCATAAAAATTAATTTAATTCACAATTCGTAGAAAGTAACCACATCCGATAATCAGCAGAAGATGAAAAATTATTTTTAAAAGAACATTATCTTCTGTTTACTGTTTGCTAGTACAAAAATTGTTTACTCATCCCGAACTATTGCTAGAACAATTTTAATTAATATTTAGGTCATTAAAATTAATTTACTTTACATTTCTTAAAAACTAACCACAGTCGATAATCAGCAGAAAATGAAAGGATTTTTTTTTGAGCGAACTTTATCTTCTGTTACTAACTGTTGTTAGTAATATTACTACTTGTCTTTAAATTAAAATAATTAATTTCTTCTTGGCTGACCATATCAGACATTTACTACTAATTTTTTCATTTCTCACGAAAAGTCTGACCAACATTGTTCTCTACTACTTGATTTCAAAATACGAGATGTCTTTAAAATTAAATTCTTTTTATTGGAAAAATGTTGCTTTTCTGCGAAAATATCAAATTTAAAAAAGTTTTGAATTGGTAAAAAATGTTTTTACATTAAACATAAAATTTTCAGGAAATTAGTTTGATTTAAACCCGAAGTATAAAAAAATGTTTCTTTAAAGAATAAAAAATATATATCTATTAATAAGAAAATAATCTTTTAAATGTCTAAATCTTATCATGTCGAAAGCATAAGAAAGTTAATTTTAAGGAAAAGTTCGTTTTTAAAATAAAACAGCAATTTGACAATAAAAGCATTTTCATCCCCCACTGCAAAAAATTCATGTCGTCAGTAGTGAAATCAAATTTAGTCAGACATTATACATAATTAAATCTCTTTAATTTACTTACGATATCATCTGTCTGATCATAATTGATATCTACTACTTGAACAAAAATTAGAAAAATTTAATTCTTTCCATCTGGTCAATTTTTGTTCTTATACAAGTAGTAAAGCCTTACTTTAGTCGGACAAATCGTGTGATGAAATGTGACGAAATTATAAAAAAGAATTCAGTGCGTTTCTCGTCTGACTAAAAATTGATTTCACTACTGACAATTTGCCATTAAAAACATTTCCTTCCGTCTAGTTTGAAAAAATCCATGTCATCAGTAGTAAAATCACGTTTAGTCAGACATTATACTTAATTCAATTTTTCCCCTAAAAAAAAAGACTCGATATAAAATAAAATTCTATTTTTCAATACAAAACAAAGTGAACTAATTTTTTTTCTCAAATCGTGATACAGTAACAGTTGCATAAAATAGTGACAAAAAAAGGACAAAAAAAATTTATTATCACACCACCACAGTAATCGTATATATTCTGCAAATTGGTGATATATGAAAAAAGAAATTACAACATTTGTTAATGAAACAATATATTTTTTTTCTGCTATAAAATTTTTTTTCCAATCTTTTTAACAATTTTTTTTTGTCTCATTTCAGAGCACTTTTTTTTTCTCATGTGAAGCCCGTGAGCAATTCGATTGCACTTTATTTTTTAAAAAGTCGTCTCATGGCTTTTTTACATTGGTATCCAATTATTTTTAATGAATCTTCTCTTGTCGCTTTGTCGATTATATGGAATAAGAGACCTTCACCGAAACTTTTCAACAAAGGTCACAAATTGCATGAAAGCTTCTTTACCCTTTTTGCTTACCTATCATTCTTTGAGAGGTTTTTATTGTGTGTAACAAATCGATAGGTTTGTAAGGCTATTTTTCTCTTTACAATTCATGTATTGTTAATATTTTCATTTCTGTGTAATAAATAAAAAATTAATTTAAACTGTTTTCTTTCTTTCAATTTTCTGATTTTTTTTCTCGAAAAAGTAATTAATATTACAAACAAACAAAAATTAATATTTCTATTGTAATTAAACAGGTAATTTAAACTTTTTTTCTTGCTAAATTCTCGAGTTGGTATTATTTGATATTTTTCGGAAGAATAATTAAAATTACGGGGAAAAAATTTGAATTTAATTTAAAATTAGTAAACGGGAAATTTTAGAATTATGGAAATAAAAAATGCAATAGTTTTTAATTTCTTTAGATATTGTTTGAAATTAAACGCTGGACAATTTTAATATTCCCTTTAATTTCAAGCCATTTCAGGCCAATGAAATGCGATAAAAAATTGTGAAGGGGAAATTTTACAATGCAGATCAACTTGATTTATGCCGCTGAAAGTTCGAGAAGGTTGACATAATTGTAGAATACAAATCACTATTAGTCGCGTTAATAAAGTGAAATTGATTTTCCTTTTAATTTTCGCATTTCAAAAAAAAAAAAAAAATACAAACTTTCCTTTTTGACATAAACATTTTTTTTATCTCCTATCGAAAAAATATATAAACAAAAATGTTTTACTGAAAATTTTGTTTTACAAATTTAATTCAACAACTCTTGTTTACAATACTTTTTCAATTAATTTAAGTTTCATAAACAATAATAAAAAAGAGAGAAAAAAAAATTCAACAGACAATATGACATCATTCACCAACATTTTCAGTATTATGAATTAAAACAAAAATTTTTTTTTTTTTTTGGAATCACCGTAACATACCGCAGACTGAATTGAACTTTGCTTTTGTTTTTTTCGAATGATTTTGCTCTCGTGTACGTTCAGATGGATTCTATAACGAGAAACTGCTGTGGAAACAATTGCAACAATACAACTGTCATGCTTTGTTTCAAGCAACAAAAGATCAGCAAGTGAGAATGCAAATCAGTCAACACTATGGGTTCATTGAAACGACATTACACAAGATGTTTCTCTTGTAATGATATATATATATGTATATATATTAATGTAATGTATAGAAAAAAATTTATTATTGTATTGAAATTACTGCTATTAGAAAAATAAATAAATGCTTAAAAGATTTGAATAAATATTGTATTAAAGAATAAAAGTAATTCTTTATTTTCTTCGACTGAATCAGCTTTAATTTTATCCAAGGCTTTAAGATTAGTCTGACCAAAATTGACTTCTACTACTTGAATTTAAATGAGGAGAATTTAAATTTTATTTGTCTGATCAAACTCTAATGTTACTACTTGTATTAGAATTTCAAGAATTTAGTACTTTGGGGCTGACCTAATTTGCTATTTACTACTTACTTTTTCTTCTCTCAAAATAAATTATTGTGTATTAAGTTTACTTCAACTACTCGTAAATAAAATAGGAAGATTCAATACGTCAATTTTAGATTGATTGATTGATTATATTTTAATATTATTTTAACATTTCTATTATGATTAGAGTCTAAAATAATAAGCCTGTTTGCAATTTCCTAAAGAATATTCTGATTCACTCTAAAAATGATTAGATACTCAAAAAACTGTTCTATTACATTTAATTACGAATATTTTTAATTATAAAATTAATCCAAAACACCAATAAATTCTTTTTTAAATAAATATTTAATCATTATTATTCCGTAGTAATTAAGATTTTCAAAAAATTTCAAATTCAAACGTTTATGAAATTAAACAACTTATAAGAATATTATTATAAAACATGAAGATATCGATTACTCCGAGTCGAAGACTCGGAGTTATTGATATCTTCATGTTTTGTAATAATTTAAATTTCCATAAAATTTTTCAGAAAAAAATTAAATTATTCACAAAAGTTTTAATAAAATCTTTCCCAAGAATTTAATTATTTTTACAAGTAATAAAATTTTTTACATGAATTCAATTATTTAAAGAAATGTAAAAAAAATTCGTTGTAAGAATTCAATTATTTTCATAAAT
Source organism: Leptopilina syphax (assembly GCA_032872505.1). Taxonomy (NCBI): domain Eukaryota; kingdom Metazoa; phylum Arthropoda; class Insecta; order Hymenoptera; family Figitidae; genus Leptopilina; species Leptopilina syphax. The sequence goes on from CM065470.1 coordinate 21,833,844, forward strand.
AATAAAATTTTTCATAGGATTTCAATTATTTTTAATACAATTTTAAATTAATTATATTCAAAAAATGTAATTATTTTAAAAAAAAATTTTGCAAGTATTCAATTACATTTCATAAATAATTAAATTTTTCGCTGGAATTCAAATATTTTCCAAATTTACTTTTTTAATAAAATTACTTAAATGAATTCAATTTAAAAAAAGGTAATAAATGAAGAATTCAATTATTTTCATAAATTATACAATTCTTTACAGAATTTCGATTATTAAAAAAAATTAATAAAAATTCGTTGCAAAAATTCAACTTTTTTCATAAATAATACAATTCTTTACAGAATTTAGATTATTTAAAAAAAAAATTAATAAAAATTCATTGCAAGAATTCGACTATTTTTATAAATAATAAAATTCTTTACAGGACTTCAATTATTTAAAAAAATGTAAAAAAATTCGTTGTAAGAATTCAATTATTTTCATAAATAATAAAATTCTTCACAAGATTTCAATTATTTTTAATACAATTTTAAATAAATTACTCAAAAAATGTAATTATTTACTAAAATTTTATGCAAGAATTCAATTACATTTACCAAATAATAAAATTCCTCGCTGAAATTCAAATATTTTCTAAATTTATTTTTTTAATAAAATTACTTAAATGCATTCAATTTAAAAAAAAATGTAAGAAAATGCGATGCAAGAATTCAATTATTTTCATAAATAATACAATTCTTTACAGAATTGCGATTATTTAAAAAAAAATTTAATAAAAATTCGTTGCAAGAATTCAACTATTTTCATAAATAATAAAATTCTTTACAAGAATTCAATTATTTAAAAAAAAATGTTATAAAACTTCTTTACAAGAATTCAATTCTTTTCCTAAATAATAAAATTCTTCGCAGGATTTCAATTATTTTTAACACAATTTTAAGTAAATTCTTCGAATTCAATTGTTGAAATACAAATAAAATGCAAATAACTAATTTATTGAATAAATGAATGCTTTTCAAAATTGAATTCTTATAAAGAATTTTATTAACAAATTTTTAAATAATTGACTTTTTCGACGAATTTCAATGAAACTTTCAGGAATAATTAAATTTTTCGAGAAATTCGATTAAAATTGTATTAAAAATAATTGAAATTTAATTATGAGTTTTATTTTTCATGCGAAAATAATTTAAATTCAATTATGAGTTTTATTAATCATGCGAAAATAATTGAATCTCGGTAAAAAATTTTAATATTCATGAAAATAATTTAATGTTTGTTTTAAATTTTATCAAACCTTTTTTTAAATAATTGAAATCTTTTGAAAAATTTTAGTATGAAATAGTAGATATTGAAAGTGATTGAATTAAGAAAAATTTTTGAAAATAATTGAAATTTTGTTCAAAAATTTTATTAAAATTTTTGAAAATAATTGAATTTTGGAGAGGAATTTTATTATTTTTAAAGATAATTGAAATTTTCAAGTGGCATTTTCAAAAATTTTTGAACATATTTGAATATCTGCGAAGAATTTTTGTTTGAAAGTAAAATGAATTTCTGCAATTATTTGTAACTTCTTCTAAATTAAATTTTTTCCAGTACTTTAATAAAAATCCCTGACTTTTCCCCGATTTCCCTAATCTATGACAACTCTGGATATATTAAAATATTTTTAAAAATAAAAAATTTAAAAATGATTTTTTATTTCTCAACACAAGTCTGACTCTAAAATTGATCTCTACTACTTGATTTCAAAACAGAATACTTTTTTTCTGACCAAATATTAATATTACTACTTGCCTTAAAATTATAATAATCAAATACTTTTTGTCTGACCGAAGCAGACACTTACTACTGATTTTTCGTTTCTCAATAAAAGTCTGACCAAAATTCTTGTATACTACTTGCTTTTAAAATATGAAATTCGTTTTAAAATAAAATTCTTTTTATTCGAAAAATTATGCCTTTTCTGTAAAAATAACAATTTCACAAAAATTCAAACTGAATAAAAAATGTTTTTACATTGAACCTAAAATTTTAGGACTCGTAGTTTATTTAAACCGCAAAAATACAAAAATACGATTTTTTAATGAATAAAAAAATATATTATCATTTATTAATGAGAAAATTATTTCATACCTAATTCATAAGAAAATTAATTCAAGGAATATTTCCTCTTCGAAATAAGAAGGTGGAAGAATTAATTTCTAAAAAATGTTTCTTTAAATTAATAATGGAGAAGATAGAAAAAGAGAACAAGAGTGAGAAATATAGAGAGAGAGGGAGAGTGAGAGAAAAAAATAGAATCTTTAATAAACATAAGTTTTTTTTCAATTAAATTCAACATCCCGGAAGGAATGGAATTTTTATATGAAATCTTAGAAAACAAGTTTTCAATTTTCATCAAGTTCCTTGCCAGTGGAAATTTCGTCGGGAAGAAGAAAGTTAATTACTTTTCATATGCTCCTCTTTAATTCAATCTGTGCGGCTTGAAATTTTAATGTGATACACTTCGTCCTCTGCGCGCTTAAGTCCGAGTTGACTGGAATAATAATTAACGTATTAAAGTACGACGTGCAAATTAGTGCCCAAGACTAATCGTGTCAGGCAATTTACAATCGGAAATTTGAAATTTTGTTTCTTGCTTCATTCAATATATGTATATATAGACGATGAGTAATTTTCATTTCAAATATAAAATTGTCATCAATTAATATCATTTTTTTCCCTTCAAATATTCTTTTTTAATTATTTCCACTGAATATCATTTAGTACCTATTGTAGTATTTAAATAATATTTTCGATTGGGAAAAATTTTAAACTATAGATATGTATCAAATAATAGAAATTTTTTCAAGTTATATAAATAAATTAAGGAACAATTTTTTTAAAATAATAATTTCTTATTTATTATTTTCTAAATATTTCTAATCTAATCAAATTAATTCAAAGTTTAGAGAATTTTTTTTTAAATAATATTTTATTTATGTTTTTTGGAAGGTAATTGAAAAAATTTTTTTAAAAAAAGTCAAACGAATAGCAAAATAAAATAAATTTAAAAAAACAGGTTTTATTCCCGAATCAATTGTTTTTATTGACAGAAATAAAAAAATTGATAGTCTAGTCAATAAAAAATTTTGTTTGTTTTTACAGTAGAAAAAAAGTGATGATAGGCGTTGGAGACGCAATTCAAATGTTAAGTAGAAAAATCTCTTGAGTCAGGCAATCAATATTTTACGAGAGGAAATTTGAAATTTTATCTAGTGCTTCAAGTGAGCAATTTTCATGCAATAAATGGTCACCCATAAACTTTACATTTTTTCTCACCAGTGAATGACAATTTTTTTTTCTAAAACGAAAAAAAGGACAAGAGAAAGAAATTATTTCAGACAAGCAAGCGAATTAAATGTACATTATGTACCTATTACATTGTAAACTATGAGATTTTTTCTTAACTTTGACCTAAATTTTAAAATAGTGATCCATCACGTTTGACCTGAATTCACTTTCGACCTTAATTTCAAAAGTAGGTATGAAAATAACTATTATTTTTGTCTTTAAATTAAAAGAATTTCTACTTCTGTTCGAAATTTGACCTAAAATTTATGGGTTTTGACCTATTTACAAGCGACTGTTGACCTAAATTTTATAGTTTCGCTTTAAAGTTCATATAAGTTAAAGTTATATTCTAATACTGACAAGTGAATTTTGACCTAAAGTTTAAACTTAGGTAACAGTGTCTTTTGACCTAAATTTTCCAGTTTCGTTCAAATATTGACCTGGAAATTTTGTTCTAAACTTCATTTCCTAATTTTTGAAGCTGTATTCGCCTACTGACCTGTGGATTTTGACCAAAAGTTAGAAAATTCTTTAAATCAATTTATTAGTGATTTTTGACCTAAAAATGTCAAGTTTCATTAGCATATTGACTTGTTAATTTTGACCTAAATTTTAACCTTGTCTCTGTTAGATTTAATAAATAAAAATAAAAATTTTTGTAATTAAAAGTAAAACATTAAAATGACTTTTGACCTAAAAATGTCAAGTTTCGTGAGCACATTGACTTGTCAATTTTGACCTAAATTTTAACCTTGTGTTTGTTCGATTTTGTAAATAAAAATAAAAATGACGTTAATTAAAACATTTAAATAATAAAAATAAAATAAAAAATAGGGAGGAATTAAAAATTTACAAATTAAAAATTAACAATTAACTATAATAATTTGAATTTAATTTTTTTAAAAAAATTTAATAAATCCTTCAAAAAAATTCAATTATTTTTATAAATAGTAAAATTTTTCGCAAGAATTCAATTAGTTTTATAAATAATAAAATTCTTTGTAGGAATTCAATTATTTTCCAAACAATTTTAATTGAATTCCTCGGATGAATTCGAATATTTAAAAATATTTCCATAAATTTGAATTATTTCCTAAAATTTTAATAAATTTTTCGAAACAATTCAACTATTTTTATAAATACTATAATTCTTTGCAGAAATTAAATTACTTTTAATCAAATTTAGATAAAATTACACGAAAGAATTTAATTATTTTCAAAAATTTCCATGAAATTCAATTTCAACAAAATTTTAAAATTCTCTAAAAAATAATTCAATTATTCTCAAAATATTTTTAAAAAATTCTATATAAAAATTTTATTAATTTCAATGCAATTTTTAAGTATTTTCGTGAAAAAAAATTTTAAAATTCAATTATTTTCAAAGAGTAATAAAATTCTTGTGATGAATTAAATTATTTTGAATATACTTAATTTTAATAAAATTCTTTAAAGAAATTCAATTATTTTCGAAATTTTAATTGAATTTCTTGAAAAAATTTCATTATTATCAAATATTTCTATAAAATTCTTTATCGTTATTATTATCGGCATCGTCCTTTTGCTTAAATATGATAATAATAAAATTCTTTATAACAATTTAATTATTTTCTAAAATTTTAATAAATTCTTCGAAACACTTTAATTATTTTTATAAATAGTAAAATTCTTTGCAATAATTCAAATATTATTATAATTAGTGAAATTCTTTGAAGGAATTCAATTATTTTCAATTTACTTTTAATAAAATTTTTCTTCATAAAATTCAATCGCTTTTTCAAAATATTCAATTTAAATTATTAAAGAAACTCCATTTGTTTAAAAAAAAATTCAAAGAAATCCTTTAAAATAATTTAATTAGAATTTTTTAAAATTTTAATAAAATTCTTTGCGAGAATTCAGTTATTTTACTAAATAATAAAATTCTTTGAAGGAATTCTGTTATTATAAAATTTTTTGATAAAATTCTTTGCAACAATTCGATGATTTTCAGTACATTAATTTTTAAAATTGAAAATATTTGAAAAGGAAAATTATACAAAAGTTAAGAAACGAAGAAGCAAACAACAACTAACTTCAAACTGCGAAAAGATTACCGCAACATGTAATTTATTATTATTAACAATTAATAATGTTATAATTATTTTTATTTTATAATTAATTCAAAATTGTAATGACAAATAGAAATCATCAGAATTTTTTTCACTTCTTTTCATTAAAAGACTAAAATTTGTTAAATATTATGTTTTGTCAAATTAAAATTATGCAGATTTTTGTTCTTTACTTCTAACCAAAATTAGAAAATTGTTAAAAAACTGTGATTCAGAAATAGAAAATTTATTTTTTTTGCATTATATTTGTTTATGAATCACAATTCTTTTACAAAATTATTATTTTGTTTTAGAAAAAGAAGAAAAATATTTGCACAATTTCTATTTTTAATCTTATTTTAGGAACATGATTTTTTACAGGAATTAAGACATTCAAAAATTTCAAAATCAAACATTTTTTAAATTAAACAACTTATAAAAGTATTTTTATAAAACATGAAGATATTGATTGCTCAGAGTCGAAGACTCGGAGTGATCGATTTCTTTATGTTTTATAATAATTAAAGATTACCGATTGATAAAATCATTATTTTATATTATAAGAAAATTTTTATTCTAACTTCTTCAAAAATTATTTTTATCATTTCAATTCAATTATTTTCTAGAAATTTTCATTATTTTTTATAAAAATAATTGAATTTCTGTGAAATTTTTATTATAATGATAATTGGGATTTTTTTCAACTTTTGAACATAGTTGAATTTTATAAGAAGAATTTTATTTATTGTTTTGAAAATAATTGAATTTCTGCAATTATTTGTAATTTCTTAAAAATTGTATTTTTTTAGTGTTTTCAACAAAAATTTAAATTAGAAAATTTTTTAATTCTACTATTTTTAAAATTGCTAATTTTATTTTTAAAAAAAAGGTAGTAAGAAGTTGCTAGTTTGAAAATTGAAAAGAAAAATAGAGAATGAAAAATAAAAAAAGCATTTAATGAAATGCTTGATAATGATATAAATTCCAAAATGAATGTCACAATTTAATAATGACTCAAGTTAGAAATTTATACAGACGCATTTGAATTTGATTAAGTTTATTCATATGTTTATAGAGTGAGAGCACTATCAAAAGTTGAAACTCTGAGCATTAAATGAAGCAAGCAGGCAGGCAGATGTTGACAGTTAGTTTAAAATATACAGCACAAAGCTTGATCATGTCGAATTGAGTATGAAGATGAAGTGCATACAAAATGCTAAACTGGTCTCCTTGTTAAACTAACAAAACAAAAGTAGAATGCGCCTTTATATGCAATTGAATTCCCCAATGTCAAGGAGAATACAAATGTGTAGAAGACGATTCTTGAAGTGGCTGAAATTGTCCCCTCCCCCCCCCCCCCCTCTCTCTCTCTCCAAAGATTGAATCACAATTTTTTTTTTCGTCATTTTCTATCTTTTTTTTGCCTTTAAAGAATCTACAAAACAATTATCGTTCTTTTCTGCAATTCTTGGGAAGGAAAAGTAGTCTAAGAGTTGAGAAAAGAATGAAAAGTTTTCTCGAGTGGACCAGATTTCAAGAACTTGTAAAAAGCTAAGACTATTGTATTTTCGTTGAATGAAGATGAATTGATCGAATATATATGTATATATAGAGAGAGAGAGTGGGAGAAAAGGAGAGAAAAAAAGGGAGAGAGAGAAAGAAGAAAAAAGATATCTGTTAGGGAAAAAATAGTCTTTTAACTTTAGACAATTTTTTTTAAGCTTGTCTTGAAAGGCTTTTCTTGAAAAAAGGATTTAAAAAAAGAAAAAACTAATTTATATTAAATTTAAAAGAAATTAAATAAAAATTCAATAAATATTATTGATCAATTTGTTGAGTTAAAAATTGTCAAATTAAATATGAAAAATCATTGAGTAAAGATTGAATAAAAATTTTTAATTAATTGTTCTTTTAAATATTTTGTATTTTCAGTGGAAATTATAAAATAAAGATTCGCAGTGAAATTTATTAATTATTTATTGATTTAAAAATTTGCATTTTAAATGGAAAATTATGAAATGAAGATACAATAGAAATTTATTAATTAATTATTAATTCAAAAATTTGCATTTTAATTGAAAAATCATTAAATGTAGACTCAGTAAAAACTACTAATTAATTATTGAATCGCAAAAAAATATGTACCTCAAGTACAAAATTAATAAACGAACAAAATTAATATTATTAATAATAAAGAAAAAGGTCCGAAGGAAATAATTTATTATTCATTTAAAAATTTGCATTTGAAATAATCAATAATCAAAATATTTGATGAAAATAAATAATTATTTATTGATTCAGAAAATACGTTTTAAATTGAAAGTAAATAAATCTCGAATAGAAATTTAATTTACCATATAAGAAGAAAATAATAAAAAATTAAATACACTTAAAAAATAATTATAAAACCACTTTTTGACGAAATTCTCTTTTTTGAAAAAGTAAACAGAATTTTATTCCAATCCATCAAGTAGTGTAGGAGAATATTTACAAGCGGCATCACGTATTCTAACAGTGACATATCCTAAGCAAACTAATTTCTAAAATATCCCATCCAATATTTTTTTAATACATTTTAAACAAATTACTTTTTACATATTGGGTGGGAAAAATTGAAAAAAAATTCAATTATTTAAATAAGGTTTTCTAAAAAAAGAAATTGTTAATTTTTCAAAGAGAAAGAAGTCAATAGAAATGTTATTCTAATTAATTGCTAATTCTAAAGTAACTTGACCTTGAGATAATTAAAACGTTCATCAGTGAAAAGTTAATTAATTGGCTCTGACGTTGAAATGAGAAAGGGTCACGATTGTTATTCAAATACTTGACTCGATCGTTCTTTTTTTCAAATCTGATTAAGCAATAGGGAATTATAGAAATTAAATTCACACATTTAGATAGATTTTCACATTTTTTCCTTTTTTAGTTAATTACCTATTTTCTTTTTTTTTAATAAAAATTCTTTTGATCGATTTTTACATTTTTCACCTTTTGGTTAAATATCTCTTAATTTTTCTTGTTATAAAAATTGTTATTAGCGTTTTGAATATTTTTTTTGTCAGTAATGACAAATTTAATAATTTTACCAATCTTCTATTCTATTAACAATGTTTAACTAATTAATTTATTAATAGTACAAAATTCTTTACAATAATTACTTTTTTCAAGTAAATTTAATTATTGTTTTAAAAGTGAACCTTTTTTGTTGAGTTAATTTTAAATTTGCAATTTTGAAATCTAATTAAATACATTGTAGCAAAACTTCTCTGCTACTAAATTAATTATGTTCAAGTTGGAAAAGAGCCAAAAATTGAAATTGGCTACTTTTCTCAAAATACTTATTTATATGGAAAAAGTATTTTGTAATTAAAAAATTTTACTTAATAGTTTTTATATTTTATTGCATAATAAATATTTGTACTTAATTAATTATTCATTACTATACTATAATAAATAATAGTATATATTAATTTATTAAATAATAAATACGATATTAAACTATAAATATAACTAATAATTAATTAATTATTAATCACATAATTTTCTTTTTACGCCTATTTGAATATTAAGTAAATAAATATAGGTATCAAATAATTTCTTAATAAGAATTATATTTCATAATATCTATTTCATTTTATTTAATAATAGCATGAATTTAATTATTTTCATAAATAATGAAACTCATCGAAGAATTTTAAATATTTTTATTAAAATTTTAAATTAATAATCGAAAAATTCTGTTATTTTCACAAATAAAGTTTTCCACAAGAATTCAATTATTTAAACTAAAAAAATTTTCATTATATTTATTATATTTGGAAAAAATTAATTATTTAAAACAATGTTCATAAAATTCTTGTGAAGAATTCAATTATTTTCAAAAATAATAAAATTTTTCACAGAAATTCAATTATTTTTAAACATTTTAATAAACTTTTCGGCAATAATTCAATTATTTTCAAAATTAATAAAATTCTTCTCTGTAATTCAATTATATTTGAGAATTGTAATAAAATTCCTAGCAACTATTCAATTATTTTCATAAATAATAAAATTCATAGCAGGATTTCAATTATTTTTAATACAATTTTACAGGAATCGCTCAAAAAATGTAATTATTCTTAAAAACTTAATTTCAATTCCTCGAAAAAATCAATTATTTAAAAATATGTTTTTTTAATATTGTTTGCAAGGATTAAATAATTATTTTTAAAAATTTAATAAAATTATTCGAAAGAAAGTAATTGTTTTAAGTATAATTTTAATTTAACTTTTTTGAAATAATTCAATTATTTTTTTAAATTTTAATAACATTTTTTTGATGAATTTTATTATTTACACAAAATTTTTCGAAAGAATTCAATTGTGTCAATAAATAAGAAAAATACTCAAGAAAATTCAATTATTTTGAGGTATTTTTAATAAAATTCTTTTCAAAATTCAAATATTTTCATAAATAACAATATTCATCACAAAAATTCAATTATTTTTAAAAATAATAAATTTCTTCTTGAAAATTTCATTATTTTAAAAAATTCTAATAAATCGTTCGCAAGAATTCAATTATTTTCATAAATATAAAAAAAATGTTTTTTAGGAATTCAATTATTTTCAAAAAAATATAATAAAATTCCCCACAGACATTCAATTATTGTCAAAGTTTTTAATTGAATTCTTTGTAAAATTTAATTATCTTTAAAAACTTTTCGCAATTCAATAATTTTCAATATCTACTATTTTTATAAAATTTCCAAATAGAATTCAATTATTTAAAAAATGGTTTGTAAAAATTTTTGTAAGAATTTAATTCTTTTCATGAATAATAAAAATTTTCATCATTACAATTATTTAAATTAGAATTTGCATTAAATTATTTAAAAAATTTTATAAAATTCTTGGAAAGAATTAAATTATTTTTTATGTATATTTTAAATTCTTTCATGAATAATAAAATTCGTATCAAGAATTGAATTTATTAGCAGCATAAGAAAAAAGTAAATATTTTTGATGAAAATTAGGAAAAATTCAGGAAAATAAAAAATATGGAATGGAATTTTTGTCAATTTTGTGAAGTGAATAAAACGAGTATTTTTGGTTTCTTTGACATTAAAAAAAAAATGACAATAACCCACAAAAATTAATTTTCAAAACAAACAAATGAATGCAGAGAATTTGCTAACAGAAATATTTAATCTAAGAATTAGAGCAAAATGAATTAAAATCCGAATAAAAACTTTAATTTACAAATATTGGATGAATTTATAATATTTAATAATTAATCAAATTTATGTAAAAAATTTTTTTTCTCTCAAAAAGAAAACAATAATATTTTGCAATTTGCGCTGCTGTTTTTTTTTTTGGGTCTTTAATGCAAAATATTTTTCTTTTATAGTTAAACGGTGGATCCTGGGAACTGGGGGAGATTCTTTGCATAGCTTGGGTCTCGTTGGATGTTCTCCTATGTACTGCCAGTATCCTGTCCTTGTGTGCCATATCTATAGATAGGTAACTAAAAGGGATCTGTGTTTACAATTCTAGCACGTGTCGATAACGATATAACGAGAAAAAGCGCTTCCTCTATTGGAAATTGTTTGAACACCTCATGTAAATAAATTCCGTCAAATATTACACGTTATAAAGGTGAAAAAAGAAAGAAAACCGGGCAATATATATGCGGCATTCATTTTTAAATTTCACCTCTCAAAAGCTTTCACCATAAAGAATTTTATAGTTTTAAAAAATATTTTTTTTTCTCACTGTTTACCCTCTATGATGAGGGTGCGAGAGAAAATTTTGAATTATAGTTTAAATTTCTCAACTATTTTGCAGATAATTTTTTAAACTACTTTACGGATAATTTTTAAACTACTTTATTGCCAATTTTTTTGAATTTGTAAAATTATTATTGTTATTATTCTTGAAAAAAAAATTAAAATTCACCGATCGATGATTGACTTGAAAAAATAGTAACAGGATAATTCGAAGTCCTTCGGCAGACTCCTACTTATCTGAAAGCAAAACGCAAATTTTTTTATATTTCTTTTCAAACTTAAATATATTTTTTTAATTCACTATTTTTTATTTGGAACAGAATTTGAAAAAAAAAATTTTCCCTTTCTTTAAAATTAAAATAACAAATTTGAATATATTTCTTTATTATTTGAATAGTTTTTTATTATTTGTATAATTTTTAGTTACATTTTTTAATTTAAATAAAATACTTTTTTTACTTTAAATTTGTTTAAAAGGGTTTTATAATTTGTTCAAAAATTTTTAAACTTGATTCAAATTTATTTGAAGAGTGTAAAAATTGTTTGAAATGTCTAAAAAAAATTTTAAAGTTTATTTAAAGAGTTTAAAAATTGCTTCGAATTATTATTCGAAGAGTTTAAAACTGTTTTTAAATAAGTTTACGAAATAAAAATATATATTTTTTAAATTAATTTGCAAAAAATAATAAAAAAGTATTTTATATTTTTTTTTACAAAAGATGAAAAATACAGTTTAAATTTTTCTCTGTCACAAATTAAAAATACAGTTTTAATTTTTCTCTGACATTAATTAAAAATAAATTTTCAATTTGTTTATAGAAAACTAAAAATCAATACATTTTTAATTAATTTTCAAACTTATTTTCAAAAAATGGAAAGTTAGTAAAATTTAATTAATTATTATTATTCATAAACAGTACCCAAAGTTGAATGTTTCCATCTGAAAAATATTTTAAATAAAGATTCATTGAAAATTTGTCAATAATATTAGTAAATATTTAATTAAATTCAATAAATTAAAAAAATTGTAGAATAAAATACAAAATGAAAAAAAATTAAAATTAACAGTTTGACGTGAAAGTAAACAATAGAAAATAATGGAAAATATAATACAAAACACAGTTTTCTTAAAAGTTAAAAGTATTAAATTAGATCAAATTGATGCCAAAAATTTTGATCAATTTTAGTCTTAAATAATAAAAATATTTCAAATAAAAATTTTTTTAGAAAAGTTATTAATTTCTTTTTTTCTTTTTTAATTGCTTTTAAAAATTTTAGATATTTGGCTGTGACGCAGCCTTTAATCTACAGTAGACGACGAAGAAGTAAAAGACTGGCGGCATTGATGATCATTGTAGTTTGGTTTGTGGCCGGGGCCATAACAAGTCCACCATTATTAGGTTGCTTTCCACAGGCAACAAATCGTGATAGCACAAAATGTTCATATAACATGGACTCATCGTACGTAATATTCTCAGCAATGGGCTCCTTTTTTCTTCCCATGCTGGTCATGCTCTACGTTTACGCCCGGATTTCCTGTGTTATCGCTGGAAGACACAGAAATTTGGAAGCAACTGAGAGCGACAATTTTCGCCGTCGACGGCCACTTTTGGTAAGAGAGAAAAAAATCCCATAACATTTACAAAAATAAAAAAACAACCAAAACTCCTAAAATAAATAAACTAATGGAAAAAACTCAAATTTTTTTTTTACTTACTACTTTTTCTTATTTTATTAATAGTTTTTAGTTTAATTTATTTAAATAATAAAATAGAAAAAAATAGTAAATAATAAAATAGGAAGAAATTGAAGAAAATAATAAATAAAACAATAAAAGAGGAGGAAAACAATTAAAAAATAATACTAAGTAAAATAATAAAATAGGGTAAAAAAATTAATAAAATAGCAACAAAAAAATTGCAATAAATAATTATTTTTAATTTTTTCAACTACTTTGACATGAATTTGCACTTATTTACTTATATAGTTAGAGAGACTGGGTTCGCGTCAATTTAAAAATATTTGAAATTTCTTTCGATAAATTCCACTTGGAATGAAAAATTTTAATTAAAAATATTCTCTTGAAACAATATCATCGCGTTTTATATAGAACAATTGACGCGCAGTGACAGTATCAAGTATTTTATAAAATTAAAAAATATTTTAAACCGCACATTTGTTTGTTTTAATATTAAAAATTGTTTTTGAAAATCTTTTAAGTATATTTTATTTTTGTTAGCTTCTTTTTTTTCATATTAAAGTATTTTCTTAATTTAAAATTGAACTTTACATTTTTCTATATTATTTGAAATATTTAAATTTTAAATAAGCATTTTTTAAAGTATTCAAGTATTTTTAATTTTAATATTTTCAATGTTGCTTTCTATTTTCAAGATATTTTTTAAATTATTTGAATTATGAAACTTTTTTAATCCGAAACTTTACATTTTTTATCCATTTTTATTTTACTATATTTTTTCACTTCTTTATTTGTTTAATATAAACGAGTGAAACAATATATTTTAAAGAATTTTTATTACATTTTTTTTAAATTTAAAAATCTATTTAGAGCAAAATTTGTTTGCATATAAATGTAAAATGAAAAAAAAGGAATTTAAGTAATTAAATTCAAAAAATATTTTTTCTTTTTTGTTTTTTTTCCTACAAACTGAAGTATACGTAGAATTTTTTAATTTTTATGTTTAGTGCAACTGATTTGAAATGAATAATTAAAATTCGCTAATTGATTGTGAAGATGGGAGATAGTTCTTTATCGATTCGACAATAGAACAAGGGTTCATGAATAGACATTTTGATGTGTGTATCCAATAATAGCAGAAAATCAAGAATATGCATGACAGTAATATCGAGCGCCTTAATGGAAAATTCATATACCACTAATAACTGTGTGAATATCCAAGACAATAACTGAAATTACGAATGACCAAAATTAGTATATTTCGGTCATATTCGTAATTTCCATTTGGCTTAATTATTGTCCACATTGAGAAAATGAGTGCACTTTCCTTAAATTAATGCAAAATGGACCAATAACAATTGAAAATAATTAGAGTCAAGTTTTCAAATTTTATTCTCGACATTTCTTTTATTTATATTTCTTTCTATTCAGCATGAACTTTAATTCATTTATACATAAAGAATTGAAAAAAACTATAAAATGCAATTTTTAATTAAAAAAATTTTTCAAAACAAATTTGTTTCACTTTATATTTATTTAACTACTAAAAATCAAATTAGAATAATTTTTTACCAAATTATGGTAAACTAAAAATTTAAAACGTCCTGTTGGACTAATTATTGACCTATACTACTTATAGTTAAATTAGATACACGCGTTTGCGCTCTGACTGACCAAAAATTTACCATACTACTGAATGTATAAACTATAAAAAATAAAATATAAACTATATTTATAAATAAATTTTAAAATTTATAATTTAAAATTATTTGCCTGACTTAAATAGCCTTCTACTACTGACAAAATGACAATTTTCTCTGACTGTGTACTAATATTTTCACTATAGTTTGAAAAAAAACTGAGAATAAAAATAATTAAAGTCATTGCGTCTGACTAAAATTTTTCTCTACCACTTTTATGTAACTTAAAAAGAATATAGTAAGTTTTGATTTACTTAAAAAATTGTTACTACTTACTTTTTATTTTTAATAGGAAAAATTAAATTACTCTTGTCTGACTTAATTTTGACTTATACTACTTAAATTCAAATTCAAAGAAATCGTTTGATTTAATATTGATTTTACTACTTGAAACTAAATGACAAAAGTTATAAATAAGTCTGACTAAACATTTCACTTACTACTTATTTTTTAATAAGAAAAATTAAATTAGTCTTGTCTGACTTAATTTTGACTTTTACTACTTAAATTCAAAGAAATCGTTTGATTTGCAATATTGATTTTACTCCTCAAATTGAAATTTCAAGAGTTATAAATTTGCCTGACTGAACATTGCACTTACTACTTATTTTTTAATACAAAAAATTAAATTAGTCCTGTCTGACTTAATTTTGACTTATACTACTTAAATTCAAATTCAAAGAAATCGTTTGAATTAATATTGATTTTAATTCTTGGAAATAAATGCCAAAAATAAGCTTGACTAAAAATTGCACTTACTTTTAATTTTTTAATAGGAAAAATTAAATTAGTCTTGTTTGACTTAATTTTGACTTATACTACTTAAATTCAAATTCAAAGAAATCGTTTGATTTAATATTGATTTTACAACTTAAAACTAAATGACAAAAATTATAAACAAGGCTGACTAAAAATTTCACTTACTACTTATTTTTTAATAAGAATAATTAAATTAGTCTTGCCGGTGAGAAGTAATTAAATTTCACTTAAAAATAAATAACTTTAATTCAATAATAATTTATTGAATCTAATTGGATTATTTATTAAATTAATTAAATAAATCTAATTCTTTTTATTAAATTAATAAATTTTAAAAAAGTTCTAAATAGAATATAAAAAAATTCTAATGAATTCAAAACAAAACACTTTACTTCTTCAACAATTTTTTATTCTTTTGTCCAAAATTTCATTCTGTATTCTAAATAGAACATTTATTATTTACAGTGAATTATAAACTATTTATCACAGTTATGTAGAGTAAAAAGAAAATGATTTATGCATTTTAAACGGGAAATTGCAATACAAAACGTGTTAACTGCTATAAAAAGTTTATAAAAAAAAAATTGTTGCTTTCTTGTCAAACCGTAGAAAATGGCAATTCCATAAAACGCTATTGAAGGTCCAAAAACATTTATCATCGTATCGTGCTTAACGGTTTCGAAAGATAATTCCTAAAATGTTACGACATTGATGGCTTTTTTTCCCTGTTTACCTATATATCTACGATATTTTTTTAGTTAGAAAAATCAAATATCGGTTATGTGAACAGAAAAGAATTTATCGACAAAAACAAGGTATGGAAATTTTTAAACGGGAATAACTGCAAATTTTATTGAAAAAAATTCATATTTGAGTTTTTAATTTTGTATATATTATTAGGGGGGGTCTTAATTTTCTTTCGGAATTCAAAATATATTTTCTTTTTAATTTAATAATAATAATGAAAGCAAATAAAAATTAGGTGTTTAATTCAATTTATTTTTCAATTGAACCGAACTCACACTAAATAGAAAGATAAAAAAGAAGAAGATCTCTCTCACAGAAAAACTAAATAAATGTCAAACTGGTTGAAAAAATTATTAAAATTAATAATAACTTATTGATATTATATTAATAATAATTTTGTTTATTTTTCATTAATTATTTTTTTTTGTATTTTCGAGAAAATTGTAATTATTTTCCGTTATTTTCAGAGTGAAAGAACGAAAAGTATAATAAAAAAGAAGAAATCAGATGGAAATACGACTTCAGAAGGTACAAGTGACTCGTGCGATAAAGCACCGAGTCAAAATGAGATATCAACGACTTGTCGGAAGTTTGGAACAATTCGTACCCATCATCATAGCTGTATCAACAGGGTGGCGAGGGAAACGAAGACCGCTGGTACTTTAGCGGTGGTTGTTGGGGGCTTTGTTGCATGTTGGCTCCCATTCTTCATTCTTTATCTAATCACTCCTTTTTTACCTATGGAGCCGCCAGACCTTCTCATGCAGGCTCTCACGTGGTTGGGTAAAGTGCAAATTTTTTACAATTTTCTCAAAATTTTCCCATCAAAAAAAAAATTTTTCCAATTTTATTTTTTGTATTATAATTATATTTTAACTATTTTTTTACTGTATTTTCAGTTTTTCATGAAACTTTCACTATCATTAACAAAATTTTCACTTTCCATTTCTTTTAAATTGTTTGATTTTCACATTCACTAAAAATGTTTTCACTTTCAATTTCAGCAACAAATACTGTCACTCAAAAAAACATTTTTACTTTCAATTTCAGTAACAAATACTGACACTCAAAAAAACATTTTCATAATCATTTCAAAATTAAAAAATTTTTAAGTAAAAGAGAAAATAATTTTAGTCAAAGTGAATATTCTTTGAGTGATAGGGATAATTTTTTTTAGTTAAAATCAAAATACTTGAGTCAAACTGAAAGTGTGAATTTTTTACGTAAGGAGAAAATATTTTTTATAAATAAAAATTTATTCAGTGAAAGTGGAAATTTATTGAGTAAAAATCAAAATTTTTGTAGTGAAAGTGAGAATTTTTCTATTGAAAGTAAAAATTTTTTGAGTAAAAGTGAAACGTACATTTTTTTAGAGAAAGAGAAAGTAAAAATTTTCAAGAGAATTTTGAGTGATATTGGAAATTAATTAGTGAATGTGAGGATTTTTTTTAATGAAAGTGACAATTTTTTGTGCGAAAGTGGAAGGTACAATTTTTTTTAGTGAAAGTAAAATTAAGAATTTTATAGGGAATTTTGATTGAATGTTTTTGAGTGATTTTGGAAATTTTTTAGTGAATGTGAGAATTTTTTTTAATGAAAGTCAAATTTTTTTTAGTGAAAGTGAAAATTACAATTTTTTGAGTGAAAGTGAAAATTTATTACGTGAAAATAAAAATTATTATAGTGAAAGTGAGAATTTTTTCATTGAAAGTGACAATTTTTTGTGCAAAAGTGTAAGGTACAATTTTTTTTAGTGAAAGTAAAATTAAGAATTTTATAGGGAATTTTGATTGAATGTTTTTGAGTGATTTTGGAAATTTTTCAGTGAATGTGAGAATTTTTTTAATGAAAGTCAAAATTTTTTGAGTAAAAGAGAAAATTACAATTTTTTTAGAGAAAGTGAAAATTTATTACGTGAAAATAAAAATTATTATAGTGGAAGTGAGAATTTTTGTATTACAGCAAAAATTACATTTTTTTAGAGAAAGTAAAAGTAAGAATTTTTTAGAGAATTTTGAGTGATTTTGGAAAAATTTTAGTGAATGTGAGAATTTTTTTTAATGAAAGTCAAATTTTTTCGAGTGAAAGTGAAAATAACAATTTTTTTAGAGAAAGTGAAAGTAAGAATTTTCTAGAAAATTTTGCGTGATATTAGAAATTATTTAGTAAATGTGAGAATTTTTTTTACTGAAAGTCAAAATTTTTTGTGTGAAAGTGAAACGTTTTTATAGTAAATATGAGAATTTTTTCAGTGCATGTGAAAATTTATTGAGTGAAAATCAAAATTATTATAGTGAAAGTGAAAATTTTTTTAATGTAAGTCAAAATTTTCTGTGTGAAAGTGGAAGGTACAATTTTTTTAGTGAAAGTAAAGGTAAGCATTTTATAGGAAATTTTGATTGAATCTTTTTTAGTGATTTTGGAAATTTTTTAGTGAATGTGAGAATTTTTTTTATTGAAAGCCAAAATTTTTTGAGTGAAAGTGAAAAGTTTTTGTAGTGAATATGAGAATTTTTGATTGGATGAGAAAATTTTTTCAGTGAAAATGAAAATTTATTAAGTGAAAGTGTAAATTAAAATTTTTTAAGAAAAAGTGAAAGTAAGAATTTTCTAGAGAATTTTAAGTGATATTGGTAATTATTTAGTGAATGTGAGAATTTTTTTTAATGGTCGAGAACATTTTATTGAAGAAAATTGAAAGTAGAAATTTTATAATGAAAGTCATATTTTTTTAGTGAAAGTGAAAATTTATTGCGTGAAAATAAAAATTATTGCAGTCAAAGCAATTCTAAATAAAACTTGGATAAATCAGAATTCCCTTCTCACTGAAAAAATTGTGCTAAACAGATTTTTGCTAAATAAAAATTTGGCTAAATAAAAATGAACTCAAAAATTTCGAATTAATTTTAATTTTCTTGTATTTTTAAAAGTTCTAATAATTTCTTTTCTGCAAAATTTCAGGTTGGATTAATTCGGCTATTAATCCGTTCATTTATGCCTTTTATTCGGCTGACTTTAGACTGGCTTTTTGGCGACTTACATGCCGGAAATGTTGCCGTAGTCGAACTCCATTAAATCAAGTCGATCGCAGTATTCCTCCACCTGCTAGTTGGCGGAAGGAAACATCAAAAACTTGAGTCCTGGAAACGAAAGTGTGATTTAAATTCTGAAAAGTGAAAAGAAAAAGGAAAAATAAAGAAAAATGTTTTTGATTCATCGCTGAATAAAATGCTATTACAACTGTGATTCTTCAAAAAAAAAAAAAAAAAAAAAAACGTGGTAACCGCAATCCCCCCTCAAAAGAAAATATCTCTATAGTTAATTAAAATAGTGAACAATATAAAACTGTTTTTATAAAAATCACTATATATCACGATTCACGATAAAAAAAAGAACAAACCGACTAATAAATTTTAACACCTTTAAAAAAAACTCCCCCTCAAAAAAATATCAAATAAAATTTTACTTTCTCATAAAACTTCTTAACACGTTTTCTAAGACATTTTTTACATTTGCAAACAAAATCTCATAAATGAGACACGATGCAAGAAAAATTAGGATAAAACTCAATAAACTAAAATAAATATATAGTGCAATGTTATTTAAATTCGTGAAAACGTGAATTAAAAAAAAAATTGCAACTAATTTCCGCTTTTTATATTAAAGAAATTTGTTTGTCAAAAAAATCTAATTCGTATGAAGAATGAGAATAAAACATTATAAATGAATTATAAATTGCACATGTGATATAAAAATGTATAAAAGAAAAAAATATTCGAGAAATTTGTAAAGAAGAATATGTGAGAGAATTTCAAAAAAAAAATTTACTAAATATAAATAGGATTATAAGTAATGTAGACTTGTATTGATAAAAGAATGGACAGATGTTTTCTTTTATGTAAAATAATTAAAGAAAAAACACTTTTCATTGAAAATAATCGCAAAAAAACAAAGTTGCCTGAATGAGAGTTAGTGCAGAAGTATGTAATATTCAGAATAAGGCAAATGAAAGATTTTTAGAAAAGTAAATGTGTAGTCTAACTCTTGACTATCAAATAATGAAAAGTATGGCTTTATGAAAATATAAACAGTGTTCTTTTATTTCTTTTCCCTCTTTTTTTATAATTGTTCCTTTCCCTTTTATTGTTAAATTCTTTTTTTTGTCTTACGATTTACGATTTACTTTTTTCTTACGAGAATTTAAAAAATCGACTTACAGAAGTACTTTTACTAACTTTTTTTAATAAAATTATGAGAATATAATATAATTTATTTATGTCTGACTTAGATTGGTTTTTACTACTTATACAGTAGTAGTTACAAAAAAAATTTAATACGGTTTGGCACACCAACACCTTTTACTGTTTATGTGATAAAAATTCAAGAATCTTTTAATATGTACTTGTCTGACTAAAAATGTACTCTACTACTGATATCCAAGTTCGAATTATTTTTTGTCTATTTTTACAGAAACAAAAACAAATTGATTTTAAATTGAATGTCAGTAGTACAATATAGCTTTAGTCAAACAAGTGAATAATTTTCACTTGTCTGACTAAAACTATATTATACTACTAACATTCAAATTAAAATCATTTTATTTTTCCGTATATCATTATTGTAATACAGTTTTAGTCAGTCAAGAAAATATTTGTTACTTGTCTAATTAAGACTGCATTCTATAATAATAATAATAATTTTGAGTGGGTATTGATAAAATTTGTGTAATTTAGAAAGAACATAATATATTTTGACTGGTCTAAAAAACTTTTACGGATGAATTAAAATTTTTATAACATTTTAATAATTTTAAATATTGTCTCCCTTAAACTGTTTTATACTACTTGCTACTCAGTAGCTAGTAATGCATCTGACCGAATTTTTTTTACTACTTAAGACTAAATGACAAGAATTAAAAATTGGATAACTAAAAATTGTCCTAATTACTTACTATATAATAGAAAAAGATTAAATTAGTCTTGTCTGACTGAATTTTTGCTTCTACTACTTATATTTAAATTGTAAGGAATTGTTTAATTTAATCACAGTAAATCGAGAGGTATTAAAAAGTGTTGTAGATTAAATTAACACCAAAAAAAGATTAAAATAATTAATTTTGGTGTTATTTTTTACAATGAATGAAATTTTAGTTCATTAAATTTTTCTATAACTATAAAACATGAAGATATCGATAACTCCGAGTCTTCGACTCGGAGTCATCGATTTCTTCATGTTTTATAATAATTAAAGATGATCAAGTAATAAAATCATTATTTTATATTATAAGAGAATATTATACTTCTTCAAAATTATTTTTATTACTTCAATTCAATCATTATTTTCAAAAATTGTTAACTGCAATTTTACTTTATATCTATTATTTTTAATAATTTTTGAAAAAGTTCTTTGGCAATTTTCAAATCTATTTGATTACAATATTCAATTTCACGAAATTTTAATTATTCCTAAATTCTTTAATTAAATGCATATTAGAAAATAAAAACTTTAAATAATATAAAAGAAAATTCAATTAAACTGTTTTAAAAAAATTAATTTCCAAATTCAATTATTTCTAAAAATTCACGCTATATTGCTTTTAATATTCAATTATAATCTAAAGTTTTAACTGAAATTCATTTTTATGAAATGAAAATCAATTTTTAGTAGAAAATTCTACAAGATTGAAATTATTTAAATGTAAAAGTAAATAATTTTTTAAATAATTGAATATTTCTCAAAATTCAATTCTTATAAAGAATTTTATTAACAAATTTTTAAATAATTGAATTCTTTTGTCGAATTTTATTAAAACTTGCATGAAAATAATTATTTTTTTCAAGGAATTCAAAATTATAATTGTATGAAAAATAATTGAAACGCTGCGATGAGTTTTATCTTTTATTATTAGTAAAAATAATTGAATCCTTATAAGAAGAATTTTATTACTTTTGAAAATAAATAAATTTTTGCAATCATTTGTAACTTTTTTCAAAATTCAATTTTTTTAGTGTTTGTAACTAAAATTCTTTAATAAATCCATTATTTTTTATAATTTTTAAAAAAGTACCTACTTTGAGAATTTTCAAATTCATTCGTTTACAATTCAATTTTACAAAATTTCAATTATTCGGAAATTCTGCAATTAAATATACATTGAAAAATAAGAACTTGAAATAATTTTAATAAAAATCCTATTTAACTTTTAAAAAGAATTAATTCTACAGAATTGTTTGTCAAAAATATGAAAAATTAAGAATTTCAATGATTTTAATTTGAAACTTTTTCAAAATTTAATTATTTCTAAAAATTCACGTTATAATGCTTTTAATATTTAATTATAATCTAAAATTTTAACTGAAATTCATTTTAAAACCATTTTTATTTGTAAATTCTACGAGAGAATTCAATTATTTAAATAAAAAAATAAATAATTTATTAATATCATGTTTCTTGAAATTAAATTCTCATAAAAAATGTTATCAACAAATTTTTTTAATCATAAAATTCTTTGGACGAATTTTAATAAAATTTTTCAGAATAATTATATTTTTCGAGGAATTCGATTAAAATTGCATTAAAAATAATTGAAATTCTGCAATGAGTTTTATTATCTATGAAAATAATTGAATTCCTAAAAGAATTTTATTATTTATAAAAATAATTGAATCCCTGTAAAAATGTTATTATTTATGAAAATAATTGAATTATTGCAAAGAAATTTATTAAAAAATTTGTAAATAATTGAATTTCTGTAAAAATTTTTATTATTTATGAAAATAATTGAGTTTACGTAGAGTTTTATTTAAATTTTTTTTAATAATGAAATTCATTTAGAAAATTTTATTGAAATAGTCGATATTGAAAATCATTGAATTTTAGAAAATTTTTGAAAATAATTGTAATTTTGACAAGAATTTGATTAAAATTTTGTAAAATAATTGAATATCAGAGAAGAATTTTATTATTTATAAAGAGAATTGAAATTTTGACGAGAGTTTTTTTTAATTTTTGAACACAATTGAATTTAGTAACTATGTTACTAAGTTAGTTAGTAAGTTAGTAACTAACTAACTTACGAACTTACTATTTTCTCTGGAGAAGCTGAATTCGTTGAATTTTTACAAATCGTTGACTATAAATTGCACATACTACTTATAGTTCAAATAATTTTTGTTATAATTACATGAATGGGAAGAAATGTTGTCTGACCTGATACTTTTTTTACTACTTAAATTTAAATTACAAGAATTACAAATTGTCGTGACTAAAAATTGGCCTAATTACTTACACTTTAGTGGAAAAAATTAAATTAGTCAAATCCTTTGATTTAATATTGATTTTACTACAATTGAAACTAAATTACAAGAATTACAATTCCGTCTGCCTTAAAATTTCACTTACTACTTATTCCGTATTAGAAAAAATTATATTATTTTTACCTGACTACATTTTAATTTATTACTTCCACTACTTAAATTTAAATTCTAAGAAATCGTTTGATTTATACCTCATATTGATTTTACTACTTGCAATACAATTTCAAGAATTTTAAATTAGTCTGACTACAAATTGCACTTACTACTTATACTTTAATTGGAAAAATTAATTTTGTCTTGTCTGACTAAAGTTCTATTTCAACTACTTACATTTATTGAATATAAGTACATACATTTACTGTGGATTTAAATAAAAATGATTTATTTTAATAAATTTAAATAAATACGTCGTTTATGTTTTGTCTGACTAAAATTGTTTGTTACTACTTTTATTTCTAAGTAGTCACTGCACTGTCTGAGCGAAAATTTACTTTACTACTGAATTTTTACTTACAATAAATTAATATATATTCCGTGACTTAAATTTTTTTCTACTACAAAAATAACATCAATTTTGTCTTACTGTACACTGATTTTATCACTGATTGAAAAAAATATGAATTTAAAAATTTTTTCCTAAAGTAATCTTCACTTTTCTAGTTACAAAACTTTTATTGTGCGTTCACTAATTTATTTCATATTCTAATTATTAATTTATAGATATTTTAAGTAATTGTCCGACTAAAACTGACCTCTACTACTTTTAATCAGAAAAAATCCACTTTTTAACTTTTACATTTTATGAGAAATAAAATTGCTCTATTCAATTGGTTTTTTAATTAAAACAAAGTAATTAAAAGCAAAGATTTTACCTTCAATTGGCGGAGAAATATATGAATCCTCAGAGCTTGCATTTGAATTTTTGAATTCAGAGAGAATTGTGGGTAACTGCCAAATGAAATATTTTTAGTCACTAAGGGTGAATCTACTCTCTACTATGTCGATAACATTTTCCATCCTTATCATTGTTGGAAATTTTGTTAACATATGGTAAAACTTCTGGGTAACTTACCGCTTTTCGCCAATGGATAAAGTCGCAGTTTTCTGTAATATTACCGACGAGGGAAATCGATATTTTAAATTCTTTTTGAAAAATTAATCCGACATGTGTAACAAAAAAAAAATTAAGAAAACTTCAAATTAGTAAATGATTAAAATTGTCTACAATTTCGAAAAGTAATTTATAACGTAAAAGCGTAAAACAAAATAAATCAGATATAGAATTAAATAATATAATTTTTTTATTATGTAGAATTATATAAATTATGAGTTAGTGTTTTTAATTTATATTTTCTCTTTTCTTCTTTCTTATTGTTTCTTTTTTCCATAATATTTCATTTTCGTCGAAAACAATTTAGAAGTTCTAAATATATATATATATTATATTGTAAATTTTGTTTAATTATAAAATACGTATTTGTAAGTAAAAATACTATCTTCCAAAAGAATTTTCTATTATTTAAAAATAAAATTTTCTTTTAAAAATTAAAGAATAAAAAATTAATTACATATTTTTTTGCTAATTTTCTTGTAAAGTTTTGCATATAGTAAATGTTTTATTAAATTTTACTAAATTTTGTATTAAATATTAAGTTTGAATTAAAAAAGTTAAATTAAATTATAACATATCTTTGTTAATTCCTTTGCTAATGATCTTTGGAGAAATCGATTTTAATTGTAACTAATAGTTATGGAATTGTTTTCAGAAAGCTATACAAATTCAGAATTTGATAGAGAATCTACATTAGTTAACTTCATAATAAAGTTGAGAATATCGAGTCAAATGATTAACGATTAATGATGATATAAAGCTTAAGTTTATACACCAGTTTTGGTAAGCAAGATGCATTACACTTTCGAAACTATACTAATTTCATGTGCCTAAAATTAGAATATTAATGAAACAGTGATTTTGCAATAATTCCCATTTTTCATTATTATGATTTATTTATTATTTAATATTATTATTTTTAAATCAAATATTTCATCGAAATTATAAAACCAAATAATTATTTATAGGTATTTTTAATGGTAATTAGAATTAAATATTTTTAATTAATAAATAACAAATAATAATTACTAATTTTATAATTTATAATACATCGTTAATAAAATACTTTAATTTTTTTCTATAATTATTTAGCAAAGAATAAAATTATATTTTAATGTAAAAAATAAAATTCGTGGTAAATTGAAATTAAAAATGGATAATAAATAATTTTTGTTTATTTGTCTTGAAATAAATTTATTCTCGTTTAATAATATCGAAATGGTATAATCATGTGAAAACGTATGGCGTAAATTCTTTCCATTTTATGACCAGTCATTGACATACTAATTCTTGATACTTGATCATTAAGTAATAAGTACTTAACAGACGAATTGTCGCTCTAACAGTATCTATATAATAATAATTATAATAATCATACTAACAATAATAAAAATAAGAATAATATTAATTATAATAAAGAAAATAAAAATAAAAATAATAATGATAATAATATAATGATAATGTTAATATAATAATGATAATAATAATAAAAATAATAATAATAATAATTGTATAATGGTAATAAAAATTAATAATATAATATAATATTATATAATCTAATAATGTACAAACTTTAATTTAACTTTCACTAAAAATTTTTAATACGGCCTTATTTTTAAAAACTATTTTTATTCGTATAGTTTATAATTTTTTTTATACAATCAAAATTAATCAAATAATTCAGTGATACTGAAGACGAAATTTTAAACTATTTGTCATAGAAATTTTACATAGGAAAGAAACTTACACAAGTTTATTGATATATTTACTTTATAAATAAATTTTCTAAATACAAAACAATTTTTTTACACAACTAGTAAAAATAATTGATATCTCAAAAAATTAATCATAAAAAAATATACTCAAACTCATTCATTATTTCTAATCAATAGAATAATGTTAGGAGAATTTTTTCAGTTTAATCAAAAATATTATTCTATTTAAAAGTTTAAAACTTTAAAACATTAAAAATAAAATTGTTAATCAAAAATAATTAATTTGTCAACTAAAGTATATTTTTTTAAAAAATTATATAATTGTGTAACTTACAAAGTTCTTTATTTAATGTAATAATTAATAGAAATTAATAAAAAAAACATTTTATTAACAAATAATTAATTTAAAGTCGTAAAAGTTGTTTAATATTTTTTTAACGTTAAATATTGTTAATTTTTTATAAAATAAAAAAAATGTTCAATACCTTTATTAGAACATTTAATAAAAGTTAATTATTATTGTTATACTCAACAAAAATTGTTAAATGTCTTTTTTACTAGATTCAGTTTCTTTTCCTATTGTTTTTAATTTTCTATTTCTTTGATAATATAATTCGTATAACAAATAATAAATAATTCAAGCATCACTGAAAAATCTGATTTATTAAAGCAACAGATTTTTCTCCAAATCACAATATTTTAATTTTAATTATTAAAGTTTATTGTATATAATTAACATTCTTCACAACTCATGCGATACTTAATAGATAATTTAAATCCTATTAACACGCATTCTTCAATTTTTAATTCATATTATATATAATTTTTATTATATTCTTGCTATTTATTATCGTTAAATAACAATTAACTACGTTTCACAGATTGTCGCACAACTTTTTTTTAGGACCTTACACATTACATCCTAGAATATTTATTATTTATCGTCCATGATATAATGATCATAAATTAAAAACTAATCGCAATTCACTCATTCATAGACGGCAATAGCGCGTATTTTATTTTCAATAGCATCCGCTCTTAAAATTCATTCGCACTCTGTTGCAAAGAAAATTTATATTCAGTTTAGTAAAAAATATAATAATTAATAAAAAAAATTACTTTTTTCAAATTAGAATAAATTCTCTACATCATGTTTAGAATTTATTCTCTTTTCAAATCGTCAAGCAAGGAATAATTTTTTAAATTAAAAAATTGAAATTGAAATTAAAAATAATTGAGTAAAATTCAGAAATATTATTTAATTTAGCAAAAATTAATAAATTAGAAATTTTTTAAAAAAGAAATTTTGTTTAAACGAAAAATATTGTATTTATATATTTTTTGCGGTATCCATTTGAAAGTCATTTATATTTGAATTGCTTTGAACCACAAAATCGTGTTGATTCGAAAAACCATTTTACTTTTGCAACTGTTCCCTTTCTCTCTCTCTATTATTGACTTGGATGATTTCTCTTTGGTTTTAAACTACGTGCAGAAAATACAAAAATGTAACAAGATTCCTTAAAGCGAAAGAATTTTTTCCGTACCTGAAATTTCATTCTTTAAAGAATCGAATAAAATATGCTCCATAGTTTAAAGCAAATTTTAATAAAAAAAAATTTTCAATCCAAATAGAAAAATTTTCATTAATTGCTTCTAATTAAATAATTTTTATCAATTAATATAATAATTCTGTTTTTCTTCATTTTAATGACTTTCAAATGGAAAAGAAAATTTGAATTAACGGGAAAAAAACATTTATTCTAATTTGAAATCTGTAGGCAAAAACAATTTTTTCAATTAAAAAATTGAAATTCAATGCTCTTTGATTGCATTGATGAAATTAATTTAACTTCAATTAAGTTAATAAATTTTAATAGAATGAAACTAGTAAATAATAATTATAAAAATAATTATTATTGTATTAATAATAATATTAGTAATAACAATAATAAAAATAAGAAAAAAATAATAAAATTATAATTCAATAAAAATTAAGAATTCAGTAAAAAATGGAAAAAATCTTTAAACATAATCTCTTGGTTGGTACAATTTTATTTTTACTAATTTTTTTATTTCTGTTAATTTTTATTAATTAAAAAATATTCATTAATAAATAAAAGAGTGCGAAGTGAATTATATGCTTCATTGAAAAAAAAATTCGAGTCCCCTGGAAGAAGACCTCGAGTGGAAATATCACAATTGTCCTTTAAACACAGGTTGCTATCAATTCTTCAAATAATTCCCCTCATTATTTATTATTAATTATTTACATAATTTATTTTAAATAAATATATATACATCTCAATCTCACTTGGATTAATATTTGCGAATAATAATTAAATAACATTAATAATAATAATTAAAATATTTTATAGAATATATATAAAAAAAATCTCCCTCAGAAAAAAGTATCTATTCTAGTAAAAAATTTTCTCTCTTAAAAATAAAATTTTTCTACCTTCCTTTTTTTTATATATAACAGAATTAATTAATAAATAAAAATCAGGAAAAAAAATACAAAGAGATATTTACATTACACTTTTTTAAATGCAAAAGAACTTATAACTAAATAATAGTTGAGGACGTTAATTGTATTAAAGAAATTATGAAAGAAATGATAATGAAAAGGGGACGAAAAAAAAAATAATGTCTCAAGTGGTACTTTGTAGAAAGCGTGATTTAAGCTGTTGAGCTTCTTTTTTTATTACTCGAGATGCAGTGAAATTTATGTACGTTGGAATCCAGAAAGCGTGGACGAACTTTAACACTTTTTGTATTCTCTACCCAGTCTCTTTTCTTGTTTAAAATTTTCTTTTTTTTTTTATTTTTGCTTTTTGTTTGCTATATTTGTGCAACTTGGCGGGAAAAAGGAATTTGTCTTTTTTCTTGCGAATTACAAATGCAGCATTATGTTTAAGTGAGCAAAAACCTTAGCCCCTTTTGAAGAAATAAATTTTCTTAATGTTTCCTTATTCCTTTCGGCGAGCGCGACAAAAAGTCCTCTTTTAAATAATGTTTATACAAATTTTGTTTTTATCATATTTTTCTTTTAGACTGAATCTCATGAATCTTTTTTAAATTCTTCAATTGTTCAAATTTACATTTTTTTTAAATTAAATTTCGAAATTTTAGTTTCTTAAAATAAATTTTTTAATTTCAATTTTTTGTCATTAATTTTTAAATAAATTTTTTTAAATTCAATTTTTTATCTTTAATTTTTAAAAATAAATTTTTTAATTTCAATTTTTTTAATTTCAATTTTTAAAATTTAATTTTTTATCTTAAATTTTTAGTCAAATATTTTAATGTCAATTTTTTAAATTAATTTTTCAAATTAATTTTTCAAATTAATTTTTTTAATTCAATTTGTCAAACTAAATTTTTAAGTTTCAATTTACAAATTTTTTAGATACCTACTATTTTGAAATTATGAGTAAAAAGAAACTATTTTATGAAAACAATTAAATCCTATTTTTTTCAATAGCAACTCATTAACAATATAACATTATTTAAACATTATATTAACATTATTAAATTTGAGTAACATTTTTAAATTTTTGACAAGTTTTTTTATAAGAACACCAAAGTTGTAACCATTTTTTAAAATAATAAAAGTAATAATAATAAAGATAATAGTAATAATAATAATAACAATAGATAATAATAATAACAATAATAATCCTAATAATAACAATTAAAATAAAATTAATAATAATATTTTTATATACAAATATTTACAATAATTTAAATGATTATATAAACTATATTTAGAGTTTAATAATTTAGAATTAGAAATAATTGAAATATTGAAATTAACAATATTCTTAAAACTGTTGGGTGAATAATTTAAGGAAGACGAATAATAAATTTTCGATTTTTTAAATTAACAATTTCGTTTTGTTTTTAAATTTAAATAAAGAATTGTTGTTCCAGTTGTGTATTTCCACTCGTTTAATGAACACTGGAGAAAGATTCATTCTTGACCCATAACTACATTATTGACTACTTTGAATTTTCTTTTTCTTTTTTTTTTTGGTTTCTCACTTTTACAGATATTATCATTTCTCTACAAAGTTTCACAATTTTTCTAAACAGCGAATTTTTTTGTGAATGTGATTTTGTTCATAACGTCATCAACTTATTGATAAATCCACTTTGATTTTGAATAGTCACTTTTCTTAGTTTTTTTCATATTTTTAAATATAATATGTTATATTGTTCGTACCCATCGCCATTAAAATTTTTCTAAATTGATCGTTATTATAAGTTATTTTTTTTAAACAACATTTTCTTTCACTATACTTGCAAAATAGTCCGTTTTTTTTGTTTTTTTGATTGTTCTAAATTGGTTCATGATATATTAGTGTTACTTCACACTGCAAATGTCTTTCACTATTCTATATTATAATAGAGAATTTCACGATCCTAATTTTTTGTCCCTTTTTTATTTTCTTTTTTTTTCGTTCACTAGAAAAGTTAAGGAGATATTTTTTTCATCTCATGACACTCGTTGATATTTTTATCGTTCTCGAGTTGATAAAAATGAAAAAGAAAATAATGAGAAAAATTGGAGAAAAAAAGTTTTAAATTATTTTTTGAAGGGGAGAAGAAGATTGTTTTTTTGTTTTATATTTCGTCGACAGGCGTGTGTGTGTGTGTTGGAAAAAAGAGATACATTTTGAAAACTCCTTTTCATTAAATTTATGGAACTTTGTTCGCAGTAGAAACTACGTACTGTCGTACTCAATTGTTTTAAGCAGCTTTAAGAGAGCGAACATGAGCTCCCCAAAAGTTGAAAGTTTCAAAAATTTCGAAAATCAAAAAATTAGAATAAAAATTTTAGTAGTTTTTTATTATAATAAACAATTTGAATAATAGAAAACGATTTATTTACTTTTTTAAATATTTAGTTAATCGATTTCATTATAATAAAAATAGTAAAAAGAATAATAAACAATTGAAAAAAATGCAAATATATTTTAATGCAATGAATATGTTTTAGATTTGTAACCGCCACAAATTTTTTTACCACCAACGTTAAAAATTACAATCAATTGTAAATATTTTTTGGTGTTTCACAGTCTATCGAATTTTCATTTAAATAAAACATAAGAAAAAGGAAATTATTTTTCAACTGAATCTAAAATTACTCCAAGAATTATTTAATTGGAATTTTTATCGTCATTGGAATCAATTAATTGAAATTCTACTTAATTATCATTTTATTTAACAGAATTTTTGTAAAAGAAGAACTTTACAGATTTTTATCTAAAAGAATTTCTCTCAAGAAAAAAGTTTCTGAATAATTTTATCAAAATTCTGCTAAATAGAAAACAAATAAATAGAATTATAATTCTGCCAAATAAAAATTATACCCCTCAAAATTTTCATTGCACAGAAAAAACCATTGAATGAAAATTTGATTTAAAATTTGTCCAAATAAAAAATTTTACTTAAAAAAATTCTTCCAAATCAGAAATTTAAATAAAAATAAGGAATTTAAATAAATGAAATAAAGAATATAAAATTTAGCCAAATAAAACATTTTACTAATCAAAAGTTCGATCTAATCAGAAATTCAATTAAGAAATTTAAATAAATAAAGTAAAGAATATAAATAAATATTCAAATAAATATTCTCTTAAATAAAAATTTAGTGAATTAAACATTCGGCTAAATAAAATTTCGGTCTAATAAAAATTCGCTGACTTAAAAATTTGGTAAAATAAAAATTCAATTAAATAAAAGTGTAGTTAATTAAAAATTCGGCTAAATAAAAGTCCGTTCAAATAAAAATTCGTTTAAATAAAACTTTATTGAATAAAATATTCGGCTAAATAAAATTTCGTTCTAATAAAAATTATGTAAATTAAAAATTAGGTCAAATTAAAGTTCACTTGTAAAATAAAAATTCTGTTAATTAAAAATTTGACTAAATAAAAATTCGCTAAAACAAAAAGTTAATTAATTGAAAAAGAGGCTAAATAAAAAAATTCGATGAAAAAAATATATATTTAATGAAAAATTCGGCTAAATAAATGTTCGTTCAAATAAAAATTCGTTTAAATAAAAATTTAGTAAATAAAAAATTCGGCTCAATAAAAGTTTGTTCTAATAAAAATTCGCTAAATTTAGAGCGAGGTCAAATAAAAATACACTTGTGAAATAAAAATTGTGTTAGTTAAAAATTTGACTAAATAAAAATTCCCTAAAATAAAAATTTAATTAATTGAAAAGCGGGCTAAATAAAAATTCGATGAAATAAAAATATAGTTAATGAAAAATTCGGCTAAATAAAAGTTCGTACAAATAAAATTCGTTTAAATAAAAATTTAGTGAATTAAAAATTCGAATTAATAAAAGTTCGTTCTAATAAAAATTCGCCAAATTAAAAATTATGTCAAATAAAAATTCACTTGTTAAATGAAAATTGTGTTAATTAATAATTTGACCAAATAAAAATTCGCTGAAATAAAAATTTAATTAATTGAAAAACGGGCTAAATAAAAATTTGAAGAATAAAAATATAGTTAATGATAAATTCATCTAAATAAAAGTTCGTTTAAATAAAAATATAGTGAATTAAAAATTCGATAATATAAAAATTCATCTAAATAAAAATTCGATTAAACGAAAATTCTACTGGAAAGAAAATTCGATAAAACGAAAATTCTACTAAAAAAAACCGCCTGATATAAATTCTATCAAATAAAAATCCAATTATTTCCAAACTGTACTAAATCACGACGTAAAATATGAAAAGAATTTTAAATAAAAAATAATTGCTTTTAAATTGTACCAGATTCGCACCTGAAAAAATTCCAGTTTATCGAAAATTCGAATTAATGAACGAAACTTTTTGAAAACAAATCGATTGTAATTTACCAACGTTTGAAAATTAAATGTCAAAATGAAATTTTACAAAGAAATATTCTATAATAGTGACAAATGTTCTTTTCCAATGGAAAAAAAAATCATTTTCTATTTTTCTCTAATTGTAACAATTTTAATTGAACATTTTTTTTTATTTCGAAAAAATAAATGAAATACCTTGATGATTAAATATTTTTATACGGAAAGTGAGACATGAAGGGCAAAATTGAGTGTGTCAGTAGATGAAAAAAAAACAAATAATTGAAATAATAATCCTCATCTTGTAACTTGTATATTATTATGTGTTTTATATTTTGAAGAGAATTATTAAAAATTCACATTCGTTAATCGACTTCACGTGGATCATAGAAAACTTTCATTGGGCGTATTGGGTGCAACATCAATTGCTTCAACACAATGATTATCACCGCGATGACCTCCAATTTCATCGCCAGATCTAATATATTTATTCACTGGATCACCATACTGACTATGATAAAATTCTTCTCTCATCATATGATTGAGCTTGCCACACCGGAAGAACAGAATTTCTCTGAAGGGCTTACGGAAATCCCTATTTAATGTTGCATAAATAATTGGATTCAAAAGACTGTTGCAATAGCCAAGCCAAAGGAAGACACTTGATACTGCCGTTGGTATTGATTGTGGATCCTTGAGGAATGGCCTCACTAATGCAAGAACAAAAAATGGTAGCCAACATATTATAAAGGCGCTCATTATTATTCCAAGTGTTGTGCTTGCCTTTCTCTCTTTAGCCAATTGAAATCTAAGTTTCTTCTGATGCGGTGAATTTGTTACGCTACACGTGCTATTTTGATGATTACGATTATTCATTGTTTTTCCAATTGATAATGGCGTTGTTGTTGATGATGATGATGTTAGTTTCTCACTTTTCTGCAACATTGGACATTGGGACTCGTTACTTTTTCTTGGACCACCGGTGAAACATTTCACCTCGTGACCGCTACACTGTAACAAAATAGACAAAAAATGTTTGTTAATTTTTTTTTTCTATTTTTCTTTTTCTCTTTCTTTTTTTTTTTGCTTATTGTTTATTTTTTTAAATCTATAAATAAGCTGACTATCGAGAATGATAAAAAAAATTATCGCTCGCACCTTTCAGGAAACAATTGCTTGAATCAAATTCTCTATTTTGTTGTTATACAACAACAAATTTTAAAAAAATAGAAAATAAAAAATAACATAAAAATTTTTATTTTTATGTTATTTTTTATTTTATTTTCTATTTTTTATCAAATTTTAGGTAATTCCAAATAAATTTTAAAATATACTAAATATTTAAAATTTAGTTCGGATTAATAAATTTTTACTTTCGAAAACGGAATTTAGTCATCTACAGTAACACAGTTTTCTTTAAAGTAAAAAATTGATACTAAAGTGAATCAAATTGATGCCAAAAATTTAGATCAATTAGTTACCAGTGAAATTTTTAGTTGCATTAAACAAATGTTTGGTTTACTGTGCAGCAATTATTTTATTTAAGTGATTCAAGCAAAGTTTGGTTGTTTCAAACAAATTATTCTCTAAGTGCATAATTATTACACTAATGACAATATGTTTTCTGTGAGCAAAAGTGATAAAATTAATTTTTATTATTTCAATGACAATAAAGAAATCAAATTTTTCTCAATATTTTAAATTCAACTATAAAAAATTCGACTCTTGTCTGACTAAAAACTTCTCACACTACTTGAAACGAAATTTTTTTTTATAAATAACAGAATATTTAGAAAAGAAAAATAACTTGAGTAGAAAGTTTTTGTTATTGTGTAAATATGAATTTTAATTAACGCTCAACATTCGTTCTGACTAAAATTGCCTTTTTCTACTCGATATTAAAGAAAAGGAATATTTTTTCTTAATGATGAGGTCAAATAATTTTTATCAGAACAATGATAATCGTCAGTTTTATGAAAACCTGGGTAAAATTTTTAAAATTAAAGCAAATGCATTAATTTTCGAAAAATACGATATTTTTTTATTAAAAAGAGCTAATTTCAAAGAAAAATACATGAATTATTTCAAGAAATTCTCAACTTTTTCATAAAACTAGATCGAATTTTCTAATTAAAAAAAACTTCATCAATTTTTAAAAAATCCTATATTTTTATAAAAAAAACTGGGTCAAATTTTCAAATTTCAAAGAAAAAAGCATGACTTCTCGAAAAGTACTCCACCTTTATGAAAAACTGGAGCAAATGTACGAAATTTTAAAGAAAAAGTGCATCAATGTTCGATGTCTGCTCCAGCCAAACTAGATCAAATTTTTAAAATTAAAAAAAAAATGTGATCCAATTTTCGAAAAATGTTTATTTTACATAAAAAACTATAGCCAAAGTCTTTGAAATTGAAGGAAAAATACAACAATTTTTGAAAAATTTATCAGTTTTTATCAAAACTAGAATAAATTTTTAAATTTCCAATAAAAATGCATCAGTTTTCGAAAGTTACTTCTGTTTTATGAAAAACAAGGACAAATTGTCAAATTTCAAAGAAAGATGCTCAAAATTTATCCAGTTTAATAAAAAAAGTAGCGTAAACCACTGCAATTTGAAGAAAATCAAAAAAAATTTAATCAGAAAAAATTTGAATTTTATTTTTGTGATTTAAGTCTAAGTAGTAAAGTCCAATTTTAATAAAAAAAATAAATAAATAAAAAAGAAAAAAATAAAAAAAAGAAAATATTTAAATAAAACCTATTTCTATTTTATACTTTCATCAATTTTATTAATCAAAAATAAGATTCAATTTAAGAGTTTAATAGTATATTGTGCAACAAGTACAGAAAGAAGCTGTTTTCCGACGAGTGCAAAGTTTGCTGCTCCGAGCGAAGCGAGGGCAGTAATTTGCACGAAGTTGGAAAATCTTCTTTCGTACGTGTTGCACACAGTACTTTGTGCAACACCTGTTTACCGAAAAAAGTTCTTTTTGTACATTTCTAATCAATAAATATAGTTTTATGTTGATTATAGCGTATATTATACTGTTTACAAAAAAGTGTGCAGGAAAGTATACTTTCCTGCACACTTTATCAAAAGTGTGCGGGAAAGTACACTTTCCTGCACACTTCATCAAAAGAGTGCGGGAAAGTACACTTTCCTGCACACTTTTAAATGTGCAGAAATTGACCACTTTCTGCTGCATTTATGTTAAAGGAAAGTAGCTCTTTTCCAGCAGGGGTTGCACAAAATTATTTTTTTACATAAAAACATTCAGTAAGAAAAGGCAATTTAAAATTTCAGTTAAAGTAGAAAAATACCATTTCAGTCAGACAAACTTTTTCCTCTAATTGTAATTAAAACGACAGTAGTTGATGTCAATTTTAGTCAGACTAACCTTTTTTCTTCCAGTAAACTTTTTTTTATTTTCTTTCCTTCAATCTTTCAATCTAAATAAATTGTTTTTAATAAAAATTCAACTAAATTCCCCATTAATCTCTAAAAGTGAATGTTATTCTAAGCAGTAGAAGAAATTTTTAGTAAAAAAAAAATAATTCTCTAATTCATAAATAAAAAAAAAATGTTCTCTTTGTTAATACTTCTATCAGAACTTTAGTAAAAATATGTCAAAAAGTCGTTATTTCAAGTCAATTTCTCCCAGGTATTAATTTTACAAATTTCTCCAAATTCCTCTCAATATAAAGTATTATCTTTAGACAAAAATTAAAAAATTTTAATACCACAGTAAAAAAAATAGTTTCTTGGTTAATTTTTTTCTTTTGCTAATTAGTATAAAAATTATTACGTGTATTAGAAAATATAAAATCAACTATCAGTAAATAGCAAAAGTGCTAATTCCAGTCGCAATAATCGAAAAAGTTCTGAATTAATCAAGAATCAGTAGTACAAGCATTTTTTAATCAGACACAGTTTTCAATACTTTTCCACCAGTGAAATAATTTCAGCTAAGACATAACGTTTTAAATGCTTGTTTGTTAAGTATCAGCAATAAAAAACAGTTTTATTGAATCGTTTAAAATCCTCCTAGTTTTAGTGTCAGTAGTAAAAGACAGTTTTAGTGAGACGGACTTTTGCGGGTTATTGTTACATTTGTAACAGTAGTAAATTCCATTTTGCGGCAGGGACAATAATAATAATAATAATAATAATAATAATAATAATAATAATAATAATAATAATAATAATAATAATAATAATAATAATATTGAAAATATTGATGGTAATAAAAATATTAATAATAATAATAATAATAATAATAATAATAATAATAATAATAATAATAATAATAATAATAATAATATTGAAAATATTGATGGTAATAAAAATATTAAGAATAGTGATGACAATAACAATAAGAATTTTCCCAGAATTTTCAAAAACATGACTTATTTTTGCAAATTTTAAAAAAATTATGATTAACAAATAAAAAATATACCTATTCTGTTTGTTATATGCTTTTTCAAAGAAAAATTTCGTTTGACTGATTTAAATTATTATGCAAATTATTCTCTTTTTTATTTATAGAAAATACTAGAAAATTGTTAATTGTTAAAAAAAATTTTATTAAGAAGTACGAAATATACCCATTTTATGCACAATTTTTATTTCTCAATAACAATATTGTTTACAAACTCATTTTTTTCTCTTAGGAATAAAAACATTAGATATTCTCGTTTCTTAATATTTTTGTAGAAAATTCTCAATTTTCATAAGGAAATAATTTGCATCAATTCTATTTCTTAATTTCAATTGTTTTAATAAAATTCAAAATTCTTTAAAAATAAAGGAAAAAATGTTTATAAATTATATTTGTCAATTAGAAAATTTAATTGAAAATGAAACTGAAAATTTTTGAATTTTTAGAAATTAAAGGAAAAAATTTTATTGGAAAAAATGTTCTGTTAAATTTATTTACGAATATCTTCAATTTTTAAATTATTCGAAAATAATAATTTCTTTTTTAAACATTTTAAATATTTAATTATTATTATTTTTCCATCCATTTTATAAGAATTAAGATTTTCAAAACTTTCAAATTCAAATCATTTTGAAATTAATCAACTTTAAAAATATTGTTATAAAACATAAAGAAAACGATCACTCCGAGTCTTCGACTCGGAGTGATTGATTTCTTTATGTTTTATAATAATTAAAGAGAATCGAGTGTTAAAATCATTATTTTATATTATAAGATAAGAATATTGTAACTGTAAGTCGTTAAAAATTATTTTCATATTCAATTATTATTATCTAAAATTCATTTTTAAATCAATTTTTATTAGAAAATTCTACGAGAATTCAATTATTTAAATACAAACGTAAATTATATAATTGAATGTTTCTTAAAATTTAATTCTTATAAAGAATTTTATTAACAAATTTTTAAATAATTGAATTCTTTCGACGAATTTTAATAAAATTTTTAAAAATAATTACATTTTTCAAGGAATTTGATTAAAATTGTATTAAAAATAATTGAAATTCTGCGACGAGTTTTATTATTTTTGAAAATAATTGAATTATTGAGAAGAAACTTATAAAAAATTTGTAAATATTTGAATTCCTGTGAAATTTTTATTATTTATGAAAATAACTAAATCTTTGCGTACAATTTTATTAAAATTGTTTTTAAATAAATGAATTCTTTTGGGTAATTTGATTAAAATATAAAATATTGAAAATCGTTGAAAGGAGCAAAATTTTTAAAAATAATTGAAATTTTGAGAAGAATTTTATTAAAATTTTTGAAAATTATTGAATTTTGAAGAATTTTTTTATTTATAAAGATAATAATTGTGATTTTGTCGAGAGTTTCTTGTAAATTTTAAACATAATTAAATTTTGTAATAAGAATTTTATTACTTTTGAAAATAATTGAATTTCTGCAATAATTTGTAACTTCTTCCAAAATTCAATTTTTGTACTGTTTTTAACTAAAATTCTTCTATAAATCCATTATTTTTAATAATTAATTAAATACATATGGATAAAATTAACTAATTTTGGAAGATTTTGAATCAATAAAATTTTTCAAATATCTAAGTTCATTAAAATTTCTAATTAAATTCATTCAACATTGAAATTTTATAAAATTTCAAATTGAAACCGTTTGAAGTTCATTTATTTATGAAAATTGTAAACGCATCACTTTTGAAATTGAATTAATTTTGAAATATTTAAGTAAAATTATTCATTAAATAATTTATTCATTTTATGATAGTTGTTCAAGATTTAAGATATTTAAAAAGAAATTTTTGTCAGAAATTGAAAAAATTGAAGATTTTGTATTAAAATTCGTGGTAATTTTACAGTTTATAAATCAAACAAAAAATACACAAAAATTCAGAATTTTCCTGTGAATTATAAAAATTTAATTTTTTTCAGTAACTTTAACCCGTTGCCTTTTTCCGACCCACGGGTGGGTCGTGTTCACTATCACTCAAAATAAATATAATTTGTATATAAATTGATAGATATTTTTCTTTATATCAATATTATAAGAAATTATAAGGGTCATTAATGATATTTTAGAAAATAATTGAATAATTAGTTATAATTTAAATATATTATACTATTTGAAAAAGTATCAAATTCCGCTGGGCATTTTGGGACAATCATGTTGTATTTTCCTCAAACAGTTAAGGGGTTAATAAAAATTCCTGATTTTTCCCTGAATTTTCTACGTCAGAATAATATGATTATTATAATATTATAATAATATTAAAACTAGATATATATTCCAATTCATATTTTATTTTTATAAAAAAAAAATTTTGCGTTCTATTATTTTTAAAATTTATAATTTTATTTAAAAAAAAATATTAATTATTTCATAATAAAGAAATTCAGAAGTAAGAAATTATTACGATTTACTTAACTTTGAATGATTTGTAAATATATTCTGAATTATTCGCCTCAAGTTTTATTTATTGTTAAAATATCACTCTTATTCTCACTGAACTTCTGATAATATATGTAATTTACATTCTAAAGATACTTCTGCTTCGATTAACAGTGTAAGGGCAATTCAGTTTCCGTTAGAAGTAACTCCTGTATATACATATATATATACATATATAAATTTTGCAAACAGATAGAAACTAATACTAACAAATATATGCCAGTAGAAACTGAAATACGTGTGGAGCTTAATTCTGGTCAGTGCAAGATTAAATTGTCACAATGCATCATGTTCATTTCTATGGGAATTGTCAGAAACTATTGTGGTCAACTGATAACAAATTTCCAAAAAAAAGAGAGTTTAAAAAAAAATTTTCAATTCAAACAAAATTCACTTGCTCTCTCAATCATTTAATTTCTCTTCTTTTTGTGAGTCTAAATCAAATATTTTTTCGAACAAAAAAAACGTGTGCTTTTTCAGACAAAGGATTCGCTCTTCATTTTAAATTAGAATTTTAATTAATTAATTAAATTGACTAATTTACTTTTAATATTAATTCAGGAGTAGTGTGGAATTATTTACTCCTTAATTATTTTTTTTAGAATAAAAATATAATAATTAAATTTATTTATTTAATAATTAATTTATTAATTTATTAATTTTTAAGAATTTAATATTTAAATATTTTTTCTTCGTTGTGTAAATTGAAAATGCCAATTTTTTTATTATAGACTAATTTTCACATATAGTTCAAACTGTTATCAATCATTCTCCTTCTTTCTCTCTCTCTCTCTCCCCTCGTCAAATAGAAAGAAAAGAAATCGTAAAAATTTCTGCGCTCAATTGGTGAATATAAAAGCTCTAATATAATTCGTTTTAGTGAAGCTTTAAGTAACTCACTTTAATCAAATGCCCTATAAAAGACTTTCTTTTTTTTCTCTCCTACTTTAAGAGTAGAATTTTTCCACTCTGCAGATTTTTAAAGTAGGTAAATTTAAATTGTACTTTGAGAAATGGCAAAAATCGACCTGAATCTCCTGTCAAATAATCTTAATTACAAGTGTGTGTGCGCATATATAAGAAAATCCTTTGGGGGTTAACAAAAAAAAAATATATATATATCAAACTTAAAATGAAAAAATATGAGAAAAAAATCTCTCAGGGAAAAGAAAAATTGGAGCGTACATTTGCACATATGGTTTTTTTTTTAAATTAGAAACTGTGTGTTAAAAAGAAAAAATTACCTCTAAATGTAAAATGCATTTCAAATTAAAAATTCCTAGAGAACCCTTTTTTACATTATATTTACATTAGACTTTAAAATGCATTTAGAAAATCATTTTCTAAAGACTCATATTATTCCCCTTCTTTAAACGAACAAGTTTGTAATATATTTTCATTCTGTTTAATGCAATTAAAAGTTTTTGCCACAGGGAAAACTTTTTTTTTAAAGTAGAAAAAATAATTGAATCGAATAATCAAATAGTTGACTGTTAATTTTTAATTTAGTAGGAAAAAAAAATTTTTTAAAGAGAATTGGAATATTTTTAATATAGTTTCAATTTCAATAAAATTCCTCGAAAAAATTCAAATATTTTAGAAAATTTTAAGTAAATTCTTAGCAAGATTTCAATTATATTCATAATTTAAAAAATTTTTTGCAGAAAGTTATTTATTTTAAAGAATTTTAATAAAATTCTTCCTAGAAATAAAATTACTATGGAACATTTTGATAATATTATTTATGAGAATTGAATTATTTTCATAATAATTAATCAAATTCTTCGCAAACATTCAATTATTTTAAAGAATTTTAATGAAATTCTTCGCAAGAATTCAATTATTTTTAATAATTTGATAACATTTTTTGCAGACATTCAATTATTTAAAAAAAATTGATTACATTTTTCTATGAGAATTCCAATATTTTTAATATAATTTTAATTTAATTTCTCTAAAAAAATTAAATAATTTTTGAAAATTTTAATTGAATTCTTATCAAGATTTTAATTATATTCATAATTTAAAAAACTTTTCGCAGCAAGTTAATTACTTTAAAAAATTTTTTTTTAATTTTTTGCAGAAATTCAATTACTTTAAAAAATGTTGATAAAATTATTTATGAGAATTGAATTATTTTCATAATTTATTAAATTTTTAGTAAAATATTCAATTACTTTAAAGCATTGTAATGAAATTCTTTGCATAAATTTTAGTAATTTGGAAAAATTTAATAAAATTATTTACAAGAAAAAAATCCAATTACATAATTTGAAAAAATGTAATTCTTTTGCTTAATAATAAAATTCTTCGCAGAAATTTAATTATTATGAAAAATTTTGGTGAAATTGTTTATAAGAATTCACTTATTTTTAATAGAATTTTAATAAAATTCTTAACTAAATTTGAATTATTTTCATAATTAATAACATTTGTCGAAAGAATTGAATTATGTAAAAAAAAATCGTAATAAAATTTCTCAAAAGAATTTAATAATTTAAAAAAATGTTAATATAACATACTTTGAAAAAATTAAATTATTTCCAAAAATTTTGATTAAACTCTTTATAAATAAGAATTTAAATATTTTTAATATTATTTTTTAATAAATTTCTCCTCAGTAACTTACCTTTAAAGATTTTAATTAAATTTTTCGCAAGAAATTTAATTTTTTTGAAAAAGTTGAATACATTTCTTTATAAGAATTTAATTATCATTTCAGATTTAAAATTGAAAAAGAAATAAATATGAAAGAATGTAAAAAAATTATTGTCAATGGAAAACAATTTCGTTGAGTGAATTTTTGGTTTTTTAAGTCTTAAAAAATTATAACCGATTCTTTGATTATTGATTATTGTAGAAATATATTTTAAACAACAATATTTAGCAACAACTTTCTTAATAACAAACATAAATATATTGTTCGGTATCAGAATATATTTTTTTTTTATTTAAAAAAAAGTTGATGGTATGTCTAAATCAGAAAACGAATGAACTCTATCGATTTCTTTTCTAAACCGACTTGGTCTATGTACGAAGTTTTTCTATATAGAGAAGAGATATGTCTAACCGTATTACTCTCCAGCTGGTTTCAATCCAAAAGGAACTTGGTTTGAAATTGAACTTGATCTTTTATTTTCTTTTTTCATTTTTCCTCTCCATTTTTTTTTTTTTTTTTTGCTCCGCGTGACTCAATTTAAAAACTGAGATATTAATCAACCGAATAATTTATCTTCAAAAGAAATCCAAGGTTCAAAATTTAATGACTGTAAAAAGAAACTTTTTAAAAGTTTATAAGAAAAAAAAAACCGAAAACCTTGTAAATTAGAATTTCTTTTTCGGAAACTTTTAAATTAGAATTTTTTTAATCAAGTAAAATTGAAAAAAAAAATTTTTTCTTAACTTTTAAATTTAGAAAGAATATGTCAAAGGAAAAAATTAGATTATTATTTTTTTGTTCGTGTGGAGGAAAAAAAATCAAAATTTTCTGATGTTTCGTTGCATAGTTTTTTTTTAAATTTTTATTTTTATTATTATAGCCTTGTGAGTAAAAGGGGGTTGAATTTTAAGTGAAAATAATTCAAAAAAATAGTATTTTGCATAAATTTAATGTTATGACAAGAGTGACCTGTTATTTTTGTATCCTCATGGGCTCTCTATTATATACAAGTGCCCTACATAAATATTAGAATGCTAGTCACGTATAGGACTTGAACACTTGAATTCTGCAGCACGATTTTGTCCAGTGCACTTTTGTGAAACAACATATGTTTTCATTCTTCAGATGCGGTATTAATAAATTTTGTAATTTCAGTTATTAAAATTACAATCTTTGTATAGTTTATTTAAAGAACGAT
The DNA here is from genome assembly GCA_032872505.1 of Leptopilina syphax. Lineage (NCBI taxonomy): Eukaryota > Metazoa > Arthropoda > Insecta > Hymenoptera > Figitidae > Leptopilina > Leptopilina syphax. The sequence goes on from CM065470.1 coordinate 21,877,718, forward strand.
TTGTTTTTTTTTTTTTTTTTTGTAAAGAGCAAAATATTTATTTTCATTTTACAAATTTTACTTTATTTAAATTTTAAACCAATTTTTTTCTTCTAAAGAGCAAAATGTTTTTTTTCACATTTTATTTCGATTATCAAACTTTTCTTTTGTCAAAAACAAAATATTACTTTAATTATACAAATTTTCTTTGTATAAACAAATGTTTTTTTTTGTTTTTGACACAAATATTTATTTAGGGGAAGAAAAAATTTCGTAAAGTGCAATAATGTACCTGGTTCCTTTTTAATAAAAATATTCAATAGAAAAAAATTATTTATTTTATCGATTCGACAAAAATTTCGTTATATCAAATACATTTCTTTAAATATAAAAAAGGAATAAAAATAAATAAATAAATATGAAAATGTAAAGGAAGAAAAATAAATTTCAATAAGTAAAAGAGAATAAAGTAAGTAACAGGAAAATAATAAATAATAAATTGAAGGAAATATAAATAAATGAAATACATACTCTCTAAATTTGAATATTTGAATTATTAAATTATGGAAATTCTAATTTAATTCACTAAAGATTAAAATATATCAAAAATTAATTAAATCAAATTGCTTTCAATTAAAAATATATCTCTTATATTATTTCTTATTAATTCTTTCTAAATTTTGAATCTGAAATAATAGATAATAAAATAAATTTATTCTTAGGAGAAATTTAATAAAAATAATATTAAATATATTTAAATTCTTTTAAAGAGTTTTATCAAAATTTTTGAAAATAATTGAATGTCTGCAAAAAATGTTATTGAATTTTTAAAAATAATTGAATTCATTAAAAAAATTTTATTGAAAGAGAATCTAAAGTTCTGAACGTTCAAATGAACGAAATTTATTTATTTCTTCTCCAAATTAAACTTTTATTGCAATTTTTTTACGTCACTATTCAAAAAATTAATTACTGAGTTTCTAAACGTAAATATTTCAGTTTTTAAATTTGTTTGCGATTAGTAATTTATTAAAATATCTTCAATAAAAAATATTTCGTTCATTTGAACGTTCAAAACTTGAGGATCATTATTGAAATACATTTTATTTAATACATTAAAGATAATTGAATTCCTGCGAAGAATTTTATTAAAGTTTTTAAAAACAAAACATTTTAATAATAATTAATTAGTATTTTAGTTAATAATTGGAATTTTTGAAATTTTTAATATGAAATTATTCCAAAATTGAAATTAATATTTGAAAGTAAAAAATGTTTTTAAAAAATTTATTATAATAAATGAAACATAAATAATATTAAATTATTTAAAACTATTAACAATTCCCGCGCTAAAGTGCGCGGCTAACTTTTTACTTCGTTTTTTATATAAAATTATCAATTTTATATAAAATTCGTCTCATAAAATTCAATTATGTTTAAAATTTAAAAAAAAATTCTCGTAAAAATCCCAATTATCTTTGTAAATAACAAAATTTTTCCCTAAAGTTCAATTATTTTCAAGAATGACAATAAAATTCTTGTCTTAATTTTAATTATTTTCAATATCTACTATTTTAATAAAATTTTCCGAAAAAAAATCAATTAAAAAAAAAAAAATTTAATAAAATCGTACGCAATCATTTAATTATTGTCAAAAATATTAAAAATTCCACAAGAATTCAATTATTTACAATTTTTTTTATATAAATTTCTTCGCAATAATTCAATTATTTTCATAAATTTTTAATTATTATAAATTATAAATTATTATAAAACATGAAGAAATCGATCACTCCGAGTCTTCGACTCGGAGCAATCAATATCTCCATGTTTTATACCAAAATACTTTTATAAGTTGTTTAATTTCAAAAAGGTTTGAATTTAGAATTTTTGAATGTCTTAATTCCTGTGAAAAAATTATAATAATTAAATATTTATTTAAAAAAGAAATTATTGATGTTTTTGAATAATTTTACAATTAAAGAAATTCGTAAAAATGTAACGGAATATTTTTTTTTGAGTAAAATTTTTTCCTTTAGTTTCTAAAAATTCAAAAATTTCCATTTTCAATAAAAATTTGTAATTGACAAATAGAATTTATAAACATTTGTTTCGTTTATTTTTTAAAAAAAACTTTGAATTTTATTAAAACAATTGTAATTAAAAAATTAAAATAATGTAAATTATTCCCTTATGAAAATTTGAAAATTTTCTACAAAAATATTAAGAAACGGTAATATGTAATGTTTTTTTTCCCAAAATAAAAGAATGAGTTTTTGAACAATATTTTTGTTGAGAAATAAAAATTATGCATAAAATGGGTATTTATTTATTACTATTTCTTAATCATAATTTCTTAACAAATTTTCTATTTTTTAGAAATAAACAAGAGAAAAATTTGCATAATTTAGATCAGTCAAACGAAATTTGTTATATAAAAAAATCATATAATAAACAAAAATGGGTAAATTTTTCATTTGTTAATCACCATTTTCTTTTAATTTTCTAATTTCTAATATTATTTTATTATGAATTATAAAAAAATACCTGCATATTTTGGATTTGTCAAAACAAATTTTTTTTTAAACAAAAGAATACACAAAAACTAACTTCAGCTGTGGACAGAATGAAAGAATGAATAAGACGATTATTATAGTTAATTTTTAAAATATTAATTATTATAAAATATAAATGAAATAGAAATAATATTAAATTATTTAAAATAGAAAAAAAATCGAGAGAACAATAGTTAATTGTGATTAAGCGAATCATATTAGCGGAAAATTTCTTTATTTCCACACCAAGTAGTTGTAATTCTTTTTTTTTCGTATTCTAGAGAGATAAAAAGAGTATCTAAAGTTAAACCACCGGGGAATTTGTTATGGAAGTCTATTTATTTTGTTTATTGATCGGTGACTCCATTTGCTGAGCGTGAGTTACCCATTAGGAACAGTGTACATCGGCTTTTGTGAGATCCACAATGTGTTTACTTAGAACATCTTAGCTTCAGGCTTCGAATCTCTTGAAGCCGCATATTTTTTTTTTACTTATCCAGAAGCATACTAGCGGATGGATAATCTTCGATAACATTAGAGAAACGATTTTTCTTCTTCGTCTTCTTCTCATTTTACTATATAATCATGTATATTTTTAAAGTAGATAATCATGTATATTTTAAAAATAGATAATCATGTGTTTTTGCAAAATAGAAAAAAAAGAAAAACACTCACACGATTGTATTGATTTTGTAAAATATTCATCGGTACAATTCATCCAATAATTCATTCTTCTTTTTTTTTTTTTGGTCTGTGAATAAAACAGTATTTCTAAACGTATCTTGATGGGATGTCGCGTTGAATATTGTTATACTGATTTCGAAGCGCGGGTGAATATTTTATTTATTTTATTTTATAATGTATTGCAAAAATAAAAAAATTGTGTTACATGAGAAATTATATACTTTACAATATTTTTATTTCTTTTATTTATTGATATTTTCCCCAGCTGAATAAGTTGTATAGAATTTCACTAGAATCATTCTATATGAATTCTAGTGAATATTCTATAGATTTTCAATAATAAAATTCTTCTCCGAAATTCAATTATTTTCAAAAATTTTAATAAAATTCTTGGCAAAATTTCAATTATTTTTAATACAATTTTAATCAAATTCTTCGATAAATGTTCAAATATTTTTAATACAATTTTAATCAAATTCTTCGATAAATGTAATTATCCCAGCTGAAAAAGTTCTATAGAATTTCACTAGAATCATTCTATAGAATCATTCTATATGAATTCTAGTGAATATTATATAGAATTTCACTAGAAACGATTCTATAGAATTTCTACATTAATTCTACTAAATTTTAGGGATTTTTAATTAGAAAGAATATAAATTTCGTGAAAAAATTTTTTTAACATTACATTAGTGCATGGTTATACTACAGGGCTCGAACTAAATCCGTAAATACCGTAAAGGTCCGTAAAGTCCGTAATTTGATTAAAATTTTTTTATAAAATTTTAATCGAATTCCTCGATAAATGTAATTATAATTAAAAATTTTATTAAAATTCGTCAACCAAATTCAATTATTTAAAAATTTAATGATAAAATTCTTTATGAGAATACAAATTTTAAGAAACATTCACATATTCAATAAATTATTTCTTTGTATTTAAATAATTAAATTCTAGTAGAATTTTCTAATAAAAATTTATTTAAAAAATGAACTTCAGTTAAAAACAAATGAATTTGAAAATTCTCAAAAAACTTTTTCAAAAATTATTAAAAATAATGGATTTATATAGAAAAATTTTAGTTTACACTAAAAAAAAATTTTTATTTTGGAGAAGTTACAAATTATTGCAGAAATTCAATTGTTGTCAAGAGAAATATAATCCTACGCAGAAATTTAATTATGTTAAAAAATAGTAAAATTCTTCTTGGGAATTCAATTATTTTCAGAAATAATAAAACTCGATGCAGAATTTCAAATATTTTTAATACAATTTTAATCAAATTTCTCGGAAAATGTAATTATTCTTAAAAAATTTATTACAAAACATCGAGAGAATTCAATTATTTAAAAATATGATGATAAAAATCTTTATGAAAATTACATTTTAAGAAAAATTCAATTAATTATTTATTTTTGTATTTAAATAATTAAATTCTAGTAGAATTTTCTAATAAAAATTGATTTGAAAATAAATTTCAGTTAAAATTTTAGATAATAATTGAATATTAAAACCAATATAGCGTGAATTTTTAGAAATAATTGAATTAATTAATTAATTATTAATGAAATTAATATTTTTGAAAAAGTTTAATTGAATTTAATTATATTAGAAGTTTTTATTTTTTAATACCTATATATTTAATTGAAGAATTTACAAATAATTGAAATTTGTAAAATAGAATGTTGTAAATAAATTGATTTTAACAATTTTCGAAGAACTTTTTTAAAAATTAATAAATTTAAAGAAATTTTATAAAATTTTTTAAAAATTTTAGTGAAAAATTATTAAAAATAATAATTGAAGAATTTAAAAAAATTCTTGGCAAAATTTCAATTATTTTCCAAAATTTTTCTCATTTCAATTATGTATAATATCTACTATTTTAATAAAATTTTCCAAAAGTATTCAATTATTTAAACTAAATATTAATAAAAATTCCACAGGAATTCAATTACTTATCAATGTTTTATAAATTTCTTCGCACCAATTCAATAATTTTTAAATTTTTAATGAAGTTTCTCGAAAGAATTCAAATATATTCAGAAAATTCAAAAAAAAAAAAAAATAGTTCTGAGAAATTCAATTATTTTGAAAAATTTAAATAAACTTCTTTTAAAAATACTATTATTTAAAAAAATGTTGACAAAATTCTTTACAAGATTTAGTTAATAAAATTGCAATTTTAATCAAATTTTTCTATATAATTCAATTATTTTCAATACAATTCTTCTTAAGAATTTAATTATTTACAAATTTTTTATAAATTTCTTGGCAATATAATTCAATAATTTTTATTAATAATAAAAATTTTACAGGGATTCCATTAATGGTCTGAATAATAAAATTCTTTTTATGAATTCAATTATTTTCATAAATAGTAAAACTCATCGCAAAATTTTAAATAATTTTAATAAAATTTTAATCGAATTTCTCGAAAAAAAATGGATTTAAAAATGAAATTCAGTTAAAAACAATAAATTTGAAAATTCTCAAAAAACTATTTAAAAAAATTATTAAAAATAATGGAATTAGAGAAAAATTTTAGTTAACAAAAAAAAAAATTTAATTTTGGAGAAGTTACAAATTATTGCAGAAATTCAATTGTTTTCAAGAGTAATAAAATCCTTCGCAGAAATTTAATTATGTTAAAAAATAGTAAAATCCTTCTACGACATTCAATTATTTTCATAAATAATAAAACTCAATGAAGAATTGCAATTATTTATTATTATTCTTTTATATTGAAAATCGTCGAAAAAATTCAATTATTTAAAAATATGTTTATAAAATTCTTTATGAGAATTTGAATTTTAAGAAAATTTCAATTGTTCAATAAATTCTTTTTCTCAGCTAAACAAATTTCCAACAAAGAACAATATTTCTAGTTTAGACAATTGATTTGCTAACGAGAAAATTGATCGGCAATACTCTCGAAATTTTCAAGGGGGCTTTTTTCAAAAAAAAAGTATAGTTGCAGAGAATGTGGAAAAATTCTAAATACTGAGAGAGTGGAGTTGAATCGAAATGGATTTGAATATAAAACGTGTGTTAGTATATATATTTACGCGACAAGGTGAATTTGTTGTTCGAATAAGAGTAGATGATGTATTGTTCTATTTTATTCCAGTGAATCAACCTTGTTTAAAGCGTCTTTCATCTTTTGAAAACTGTTTCGTAAATTATTTGGGACCAAAGTACATAGAGAAATGTGTGCAGTAAATTTGCATTTTATTTTATAGGCTTTTCTCTCTCTCTCTCTCTCTCTCTCTCTCTCTCTCTCTCTCTCTCTCTCTCTCTCTCTCTCTCTCTCTCTCTCTCTCTCTCTCTCTCTCCTTCACTCACATACTCAACTCACTAGCTTTTTATTTGCGTGTAAATTTATATTCACTACTAGAACAAAATTGATTTATGGAAAGTGTCAATAAAAACCACTTTCTTGAATATGAGTTGCGAAAAAATGTATAAATGTACGTTACGTTTTGAACTTTTTTGCCGTGAAAAAATACCTATGCGTAAAAAGCACCATAGAAATAAATAAATAAAAATTCAAACTGCTAATAAATAATTTTCAACTTGCGAATTTATTTGCTAACGAACAGAAATGACCCTTAATTTTCGCTACTAGTAATGAAAAAAAAAACTATAAATAATATCTAACTAATTAATTATGTTACAGTTTTGAGTTACATTCAAATTAGTGAAATTTGTTACGAATTCAAATTCACAGAGTGAAATATTTAATATATAATAATTAATAATAAAAAAACAAAACGAGAAAGAAAATTGACTTTCGAGAATTATTCTGAATTGTTTTTCAATTCTCACATATAGTAATAGGGCATTACAGGTCGTGTCAAAATTGCCACAATATAGCCTTAGGGAGTGTAGTGCAGTCAAAGGTGCCTATTTCTATATGTTGTTGCGAGCTTGAAATTGCTAAGGCGATTCGACGATTCCATTTCACGAGTCCTTAATTAATATTCAGACATGAAAGGGTTAGAACTAGTATCGTATAGAAGTGAATTAGTAAAACTTTCTTATTTTATACATAAAGAAGAAAAGTTTTTTAAAACGATAATAATTCAAAAAGAAAAAAGAAAAATATTATTACAGGGTTGCCACAAAAATTAAATTTTTTTCCCTGACTTTTCCCTGATTTCCAGAAAATTTTTTAACTTTTTTCCTGACTCTGAATATTATTCTGATTCACTCCAAAAATTATTAGATTTTCAAAAAAAAAAATGTTGTACTTATTTACAATATTCAATTTTACAAATTTCAATTATTCGTAAATTCTTTAATTAAATATATATTAGAAAATAAAAACTTCAAATAACATAAGAAAAATTCAATTACCTACACTTTAAAAAAAATGAATTTTAAAATTTAATTATTTCTAAAAATTCACGCTATATTGCTTTCAATATTCAATTATTTATTATTATCTAAAATTTTAACTGAAATTTATTTTTAAATCAATTTTTATTAGAAAATTCTACTAGAATTTAATTATTAAATACAAAAATAAATAATTTATTGAAAAATTGAATTTTTCTTAAAATTCAAATTCTCGTGAAAAATTTTATCAACATATTTTTAAATAATTGAATTCTTCCGAAGATTTTTAATAAGATTTTTAAAAATAATTACATTTTCCGAGAAATTCGATTAAAATTGTATTAAAAATAATTGAAATTCTGCATTGACTTTTATTATTTATGAAAATAATTGAATTACTAAAAAAAATTTTACTATTTTTTAACATAATTAAATTTATGCGAAGGATTTTATTACTCTTGAAAACAATTGAATTTCTGCAATAATGTGTAACTTCTCCAAAATTAAACTTTTTTTTGTTAACTAAAATTTTTCTCTAATTCCATTATTTTTAATAATTTTTTTAAACAGTTTTTTGAGAATTTTCAAAAGTCAATTCAATTCAAATCTAAAAATTCACGCTCTAATGCTTTTAATATTCACTAAATAAATAATTTATTAAATAATTGAATATTTCTTAAAATTGAATTTTTATGAAGAATTTTATCAAAAAATTTTTTAAAATAATTGAATTCTTTCGGCGAATTTAAAACAAAAATTTAAGAATAAATGCAATTTTCTATCATTTTATTTAAAATTGTACAAAAAATAATTGAAATTCTACGAGAAGTTTTGTTATTTATAAAAATAATTGAATTCTTGCAACGAGTTTTATTAAAAAACTTTTTAAAGAATTGAATTCCTGTGAAGTATTTTAATTGTGAAAATAATTGAATTCCGGAGAAAAATAATTATATTTATGAAAATAATTTATTTCTTGTAAAGTATTTTATTTGTGAGAATAATTGAATTCCGGAGAAAAATAATATTATTTATGAAAATAATTAATTTCTTGTGAAGAATTTTATTTAAATGTTTTTAAATAATTGATTTGTCAAGAAAAATTTAATTATTTATGAAAGTAATTGATTTCTTGTGAAAAATTTTATTTAAATTTTTTTTAAATAATTGAATTCCTATAAAAAATGTATTATTTGTGAAAATAATTGAATTCTAAAGAAGAATTGTATTGAAAATAATTGAATGATATAGAAAAATTTTATTAAAATTGCAATTTTATTAACTAAATCTTGTAAAGAATTTTGTCAACATTTTTTTAAAAAATAGAACTTTTAAAAGTAGTTTTTTTTAAATTTTTCAAAATAATTGAATTTCTCAGAACTATTTTTATTTTTTTTTTAATTTTCTGAATATATTTGAATTCTTTCGAGAAACTTCATTAAAAAATTTAAAATAATTGAATTGGTGCGAAGAAATTTATAAAAAATTGATAAATAATTGAATTCCTGTGTAATTTTTATTAATATTTTGTTTAAGGGCATTTGAACCTTGATGACGTCACACATGCTTTGCACAATCTGTAACGTCATCAAGGTTCAAATGCCCTTAAATAATTGAATTTTTTTGGACAATTTTTTTAAAATAGTAGATCCTATAAATAATTGAAATGAGAAAAATTTATTGAAAATAATTGAAAGTTTGTTAAGAATTTTATTAAATTCTTTGAAAATAAATTGAATTCCGCCTTTCGAGAAGAATTTTATTATTTCTAAAGATAATTGTAATTTTAATGAGAATTTTAAAAACATTTTTAAAATAATTGAATTTATGCGAAGAAGTTTATCACTTTTGAAAATAATTAAATTTCTGTAATCAGTTGCTCTTAAAATTTCTATTTAAATTCATTCAGAAATTAATATTTTCTAAAATTTAAAATTGAAACCTTTGAAGTTCATCTATTTATGAAGATTGTAAACGCAACTCTTTTGAAATCAAATTAATTAAAAAATTTTTAAGTAAAATTATTCATTAAATAATTTATAAGTAATAATTTTATGATAGTTATACAAAAAATAAGTTATTTAAAAAGAAATTATTATCAGAATTAGAAAAAATTGAAGGGAATGTATTAATTTGAATTCTTTGCAGTTTCATAGTTTATGAGGAAAAAGTTACATTTAATTCGAAATCAGCGACCTTAAAGAGTTAATTATTTTATTGAATAAGATTTCGTTCCTATATTCATATAATTTTGTAATTATTTTTGTAAACTAAGAAGCATTAAAGAGTTGCAGCTTAAATTTACATAAAGAAAGATTGAAATAATCTAATTTTGGCAAAATTTTTTCTTTAACAAAAGTAAAAATTCTTTTATGCAATAAAAGCTTTGAAGATTAAATTTTTACCCAGAAAAATACTAAAATTATGCATTTTAGTATTAATTTCTTCTATGAAATTAATGGTACTATTTAAAATTGAGTTTTTGATTTTTATATATATATTTTTTTATTTTAATCGAAATTATTAAATAATTAATCTAAAGTGTAAGGTAAAGGAGAAGGCCGGAAGTTCGTTCAAAGCCGAAAAGCAGGAACTATGTATAATAAATAATAAATAATAATAAATAAAACATTCTAATCATAAAAATATTATTTTTCGAAAAATGGGATAATTTTTACAATTATGAATGTCGAAGCGTGACTGTAAGTATACGTATACAAGTATATATACATGGTAATAAAAATGATTGAGCGAGAGAGAAAGCAAAGGATCGAAGAATTGTAATGGGAATGGAGAACGCATGCATTTCGACGAAGCATTATTGCCCTAGAAAGAGGAGAAATTTCTAGGTGTCGAGAATGCATTCCTTTGGGGAAGAAAAATTCGTTAATACGATAGGCAGGATATTACGATACGTATTCAATGGTATGACACTTTATCGGTTCGAATAAGAACCATTCTGAATGCTGTGTGTGTGCTTTATGTACTGACATACTGCTTTTGACCTAGTTTATCTTCTCGGTATATATTTTTTTCCAACTGTACTCATGTGTATGTGTATATATAAGAATTTTTTTTTTTTTTTTTTTTTTTGAGAGAGAGAGAGAGGGATGAGTAGGGTCCATTCTTCAAGATTGTAGCTGCACTATATCCTGAAAAATGTTGGACCGATTTTTAACTCTTAAAAATGCTCTTGAGCGATATTAAACGAAGATGTAAGTAACGAAGAAATTTACGAGGTTGCATAGCAAACTCTAAAGCGCGTTTCTAGTCTAAAGCTCAGGTTGTAAATTCCTGAAATTCTTATATCATTCCTCGCGAGCTCTATGACTAAAACCGAGTTAAAGAAGGGAACCATAACACATATATATACAGCTGGCAAGAGTTATTTTTATCCTTTTTTGCACTAAATGCCTTTAGACATTTAAATTTCAAAATTCGATGGAAAATTTGAAAGTAAAACAAATTTTAATTAAGAAAAAAAAGGATATCACTTCTTTAAAACTGATCTTTACTAAATATGATATACTAAATATGAATTTGAGAGAAAAGAAAATTTACAGCTGTACACATAAATAAAAGTAAATTAAATAAGTGAAAAATGAAAGCAATAAATAAAAATAAAGTTAATTTATCAAATAAAAATTCTTTTGTGAATAAAAATTGAAATGTACCGTCTGATAAGTGTGTGAATTAAATGACTTTTGGCTTTAACTTTTACAGCAGGTAAAACTTACTCATTTCCTGATATTTCTATACTATTAGGAAATTATGAATACAAATCTCTTTGAGAGATAAAAGCGCAATTCAAAATGTAAACGGATCAAAATTTTGGTTTCTGCTTAATTATTTATCAAAGGTTGCAACCGAAAATGCAAATGTTAATGGGAAAAGCAGTCGTAAAAGCATCTACCTTCGGTAATTATATATTACCTCAGTGGCAGTAGTATATTTTCCCATTATTTCCTACCCCTCCAAAATATTTACAAAATATTTCAAATATTAATATTATTGCAGACTATTGCATTTATTCCTAATAAAAACTTAATAAAATTTAATTTTTTTCTTTATTTTTTTTACATCATTTTATTTATTTTATACTATATTATGAAAATTACCCATATAAATGTTACGTACACATTAATTTTATTAATAAATTTATATGTTAATTTATATATCTATTTATAATACTTATAATTTCCATATTTTTCGTAAAAAAATTTTATTAGTTATAAAAATAATATTAATTAAAATCTAAAGAGAAAACTGGTAATAACATTTATTTATTAATATTTCTAAATGAATAAAAAATAAATGTCTACATTAAATATAAAATACATATACTAGAAGAATTATACAAAATAGTTTAAGAAAAAAATCAATCTCTAAAACCAATCTTTTAAAAGACGTTATAAAGAACTTTCTTTTATCAAATTTTAACAATAAGAATTCTTTCTTATATAAAAAAAAGTTCAGTGCAAAAATATTTTTCTTTGAGTAAATTTAATTTTCCTTTATCTTCTCTCTTCATTTTTTTTCTCTATCTTATTTTCTCTAACCGAAAAACCTGAATAATGTTGACAAATTTCACTGTCCAAGAAATTCGAACGTCTTTTAACATTCTTATCATTCAAAGCAGAAAAGCGAACAATAATAATTTATTTGAAGTGCAGTTTCTGGAACAATGAATCAGAAACAGAAAAGGGAGTTTCCTTTTATTAAACATCTCACGAGAATATGATTCTAATTTCTCTCTTGGAATTCAAATATGCTTTATTATAAATATGAAAACAAAAATATGCTTTAAAAATTGGAAAATAATTTTTATTTTTTAATATTTATAAATATTTTTACAAATTTCATTGTATTTTCTTTTATTTTAAATCGACAATCTTTCTTCTGTCTAAATATGTTATAAATATAGATAAGACAATTTATAAAAAAAAATTTCAAAATATTTTTTCAAAATAATTTTTTTAATTTGTTCCCAAAAAAAATTTTAAAGAAATAAATTTTTAAATTATCAAAAAAATTAAAAAAAATTTTTTAAATGTCACACCTCTAATTTTTTTTAAAATACCTTAGAGTTTCCTTTGTAATATATATTTTTTTCAGATTTTTGACAAATACAGAACTATTCTTTTGGAAAAAAAAATTCGAAAATTCATTTTTTTCGGAAACCCGATTTAAATGAAATTTATATATGTTGTAAACATAAATAAGACAATGAATAGTGTAATTTAACGATCACACTGAGTGATAGAATCATCTCTAGTCCTATAAATAAGACAATTCAGAAAAAATATTTCAAAATTTAAAAACAAAATTCGAAAAAAATTAATTTGAAAATTTACAAAAATTTTTTTTTACTTTTTATTAAAGTTACATCTCCAATTTTTATTTTTAAAAATTCCTTAAAGTTTCCTCTTTAATATATATTTTTGGCAGATTTTCGGAAAATGTATTTTTTTCAAAAAACTACTTTTTTGAGATAAAATCTAAAAAAAAATTCATTTTTTCGGAAACTACTTAACCGATTTAAACGAAATTTAAATGTATTATAATCATAAATAAGACAGTTTAAAAATTTTAAATTTTCAAAAAAAAATAATTTTTAAATAGTTTCCGAAAAAAAAAAGTTTTTAAAGCTTTTTTTCAAAGAAGTCGTTTTTTGAAAAAACTCCATTTTTTAAAAATCTGGAAAAAATATATATTAAAGAGGAAACTCTAAGGTATTTTTTAAAAGAAAAGTTGGAGGTGTATCATTAAAAAAAATAAATTTTTTTTTCAAATTTAAAAATTTCAATATTTAAATAGGGTAAGTGTACCAATTGCCGAGGGTGTTCCATTTGTCGATGTTACCATGGTAATAACCAAAAAATATTGTCTAAAATGTCTCATTTGCTTGTTTATATAATATTAATATATTTTTTTCACATTTATAACGCATAAAAAAATTAATATTTATTATTTTTTTTCACTTACAATGTGCTACACTGTTTAAATAAAATTCAAAGTTTGTTTGCTCGACAACAGGAACCATCCTCGACAATTGGTACGTTTACCCTATGTTATAATTTATAAATAAAGATAAGACAATTTAAAACAAATTTTTTTTTTTAAAATTGTCTTATCTATATTTATAACATATTTAAATTTTATTTAAATTGGTTAAGTACTTTCCGAAAAAAATGAGTTTTTTATTTCCCCCCCCCCTCCATAACTTCTAAATGACAATGGGAAATTAACCATTGGCGCAATAATGGTCCAATATTGGGAGCCAGCAGTACCAATGATGGTGCAATAATAGCAACCAATATTGGACCACTATTGCCAGAGTCTTGGGATGATCACGGCTTTGCCAAGCATTGGCAGCCAATATTGGATCACTATTGGCTGCCAAGACAAATGCCGGACTTTCCAAGCCTTGGATATTCATTGGCAACAAATATTGGACCAATATTAATAACCAATTAATTACCAACGCTTTAAAATTAAATTAATGCTTGGTTATTTATTGGTTACCAATATTGAACCATCGTTTGAAATCGATTTTTTACAAATACCAACACATAGCAAAAATTTTTCCAAAAAAAAAAAAAAAAAATTAAATTACTAATCTAAAGAAAGAAAAATAATTAATTTAATTAGAACACTCTGTTAAAAACAGAATGTGATAAAAATCAGACAAAGATAATATTTGTCTAAGTTTGAGAATGCAAGCGTCTCCCCTTATATAGAACTGGTAACACCACTTGCTAACGAGAGGAAGAAACTTTGGCGCACCCTGGTGGCACTTATCCAAAGTGATTTCGAGCATATATTTAGAAGCAGCGCGGGACATTTCAAAATCGAACACCAGGGCGCGCCAGAGTTTCTTTCACTCACGAGTAAGTGGTGTTACCAGTTCTATATAAGGAGAGACGCTTGCTTTCTCAAACTTAGACAAATTTTGTCTTTATCTGATTTTTATCACATTCTGTTTTTTACAGAGTGTTCTAATTAAATTATTTTTTTTTCTTTAGATTAGTAATTAAATTTTTTTTTTTTTTTGAAAAATTTTTGCTGTGTTGGTATTTGTAAAAAATCGATTTCAAACGATGGTTCAATATTGGTAACCAATAAATAACCAAGCATTAATTTAATTTTAAAGCGTTGGTAATTAATTGGTCATTAATATTGGTCCAATCTTTGTTGCCAATTGATAACCATGGCTTGGAAAGTCCGGCATTTGCCTTGGCAGCCAATAGTGATCCAATATTGGCTGCCAATGCTTGGCAAAGTCGTGATCATCCCAAGACTCTGGCAATAATAGCCCGATATTAGTTGCCAATGTTTGACCAAGAAAAAACTGTTGGCAGCCAATATTGGTCCATTATTTAGCCAATGGTGAGCATTGGCAATTTCCCATTGGGGAAGTTTAAAAAAAATCGGCCCAATTTACGATTTTGAGTTAAGTTAAAATCAATTCTTTAAGTTTTAAAAATTTCTTGAAATATTCAATGGAATTTCACCGAGGAAGTCCGTGAGAATTTCAATCCCAGACAAATTGACTTTTTTCGCTCCCGAAAAAAAGTATGAATGAAAAAAAAGAATACCTCCTTCTTTCAATTATTAAATAATTGAATAGGTATACGAGAACAATACGACCTTTGTAATATGTATAACGATATTAATATTATGAATTGAAGGGAAATATAAAAATATTCCATTTTATGAAAGCTGGGATAATAAAGATATATTTATTTAGTTTTGCTGGTGAAGCGATAACTGAGGGAAAATTTACCTCTCGTAATTAGAGATTCGTGTGCCACTCTTCTCGTTGAGTGGAGTTCGTTAATGAACGCTACCCGTTTTGCAACGACAAGCGACATAACGCTAAAGTGTGTAATTTGTGCCAACAGGTTGTCGGAATTACAGGTATAGGGGCTTTCTCTCCTCTCTCTCTCTCTCTCTCTTTCTCTCTTTTACTCCCTTCACGTTTATCGATACAAGTTTTCCACCTTTAGTTCACCCCTCTTAGCTTCCCATCCTTCTTTCCTAGTTTCACTCAACCAACGTCTTCTTCACCAAACAGCTTTTCAGATTCCTTCACAGGAAGAGAGAGAGAGAGAGAGAGAGAGAGAGAGAGAGAGAGAGAGAGAGAGAGAGAGAGAGAGGGGGGGGTGAAAGATATAAAGAGATAGGAGAGAGAGAAAGGAAATAAAGAGAGAGATAAATAAAAAGAGAGAGATAGATAGAAATAGAAGGAGATAAAGAGAGAAAGGATAGAATAAGAGAAAGAGAGAGAGAGAGAGTGCAGGAACTGAGAAAACTACATCAACTCCCCTCTCTCTCTCTCTTTCTCTCCCCTCTCTCTTTTAGTTTCTGCCAATTTACTTTTTCTCCACTCTCTCAAAGACGTTGTTTCTTGTTTCTCTCTTATTTCCTGTCCGCTTTAGCATTACCTTCGCTTCATCGTCAACTCTTTTCCTTTATCTCTCAATCTCTCTCTCTCTCTCTCTTTCTCTCTTTCGATGTTCTATTCTCTCAATCTTCTTTGTGTGTATATATATATTGGTACCTCTTTGGAATTCACGCACTCTTGGAAAACGCAATAAGACTTCATATATAAACGGAACTTTGTTGACTTTGTAACTGGAGTATTGTTAGGAAAGAGGACGCATTCACTACTATATTTCTCTGACGTGAGACAAGTAGAGCCGATTGTTTGATAAACGTGTAAGAGCGTCGAGCAAAAGCTTTTGGGACGATTGGAAAAAAAACGAAAGTTGACAAGGGATAAGTGGATGGAAATATAAAGAGAGAGAGAGAGAGTAGAAAATATTTATAAACCAGAATTTAATAATGTTTTTTAGAAAATAAAAAATTCAGGGAAAATACGGGAACAATTGGTTTATTTTTCTTCTTAGTCAATTTTACTTAATTGGCAATTATTTTTTTATAGTCAAATGTAAGTATAGGTAGAGGAGCTTTAGTCAGACAAGATGTAAACGAATTTTTCTGTAAATGTAAAAAAAAAATCAGAAATTTAAAAAAAATTGTGTCTGACAGATACCAATTGTTTTCACTACACTTATTCTTAAAATAAGTAATTCTTCTTATAGAAGAATATCTAATACTTTGTCTGACTAATGGCGGTCTTTACTACTTACTAACAAATGAATGATTTAGAATTTCAGTTCAGTACCGCTTGAATAAAATTTACCAAGAATTTTTTTTAAACATCTTGTCAGCCTTAAACTTACTCTTAGCAACAAGAAAATTATTAGGAGAATTCTAAGAAAAAATGTTCCTGACTAATATTGAATTTCACTACTAATTCAAAAATTACAACCGGAGAAATAATTTATTGGGATAAAACTGTATTTTTCTATTTATTACTACTTTAACAGCATGTGATTGTTACAGAATTCAATGTTAATTTTTTCGACCAGTTTTCTCTTAAAATATTAAATAAATTAAGCTAGTTTTTTGTGAATAACTCTAAAATATCATAAAGAAGGGCAGTGATGTGAAAAAGTTTTAATATTTTTAAAATTATTTATTAAAAAATAACTTTAAAATTATCAGTTCTCAAAACCACTTTTAATCAATTTCTCGTCTTTTCCGATTTCAAAGTATTTTTTATAATTTATTTTAGAATTATTAAAACTTTTGCACATCACTGCTCTTCTTTATTATATTTTAGAGTTATTCACAAAAAAATAGCTTAATTTATTTAATATTTTAAGAGAAAAGTGGTCGAAAAAATTAACATTGATTTCTGTAACAGTCACATGCTGTTAATTACAAGAACAGGGAGAAGAAAATTAATAAAATGATGTTAATTTAAAACATTTGAAATTTTTTTTAAATAAAATATATTGCTTAACATAAAAAGTATTATAATTCTAAAAAATAATTTAGCAAAAGTTAAAACTTTTAGTTTCGCTGAAACTGAAATTTATTTTTAATTCAGTTATTATTATTTTTAATAATTTTTGACAAAAGTTCCTTAAGAATTCAATTATTATTATTTAAATATATATTTAAAAATACAACTAATTTTTAAAAAAAAATTTCTTTTAATTACAATTTTTTACAATTT
The DNA here is from genome assembly GCA_032872505.1 of Leptopilina syphax. Classification (NCBI taxonomy): domain Eukaryota; kingdom Metazoa; phylum Arthropoda; class Insecta; order Hymenoptera; family Figitidae; genus Leptopilina; species Leptopilina syphax. Next base: position 21,895,368 of record CM065470.1, read on the forward strand.
ATTTTCCGAGAGAAACATAATTTTATTTATTTTAATATATTGTTTTATGTAAAATTAAAAAGCAATTTTTGGAAAATTCATATCACTTCAGTACTAATAATCAGGTTACATTTTTACTAATTCAAATTTAGAGAATAAATTTTTTGATATACTAAGTAATGTTATTGCAAAAAAAATTTAGAAATTATAATTTACTTCAAACACAATTTTGCGTTAATATATATTTTTTTTATTTTATTTATTTTAAATTTAAAATTATTCACAAATAAATTTAAAAATAAAAAATTTGTAATTTACATAATTAACAGAATAATAACAATTTGAATACTTCGTTTCGTGGGCGAGACATTTGCTACTTATTTATATTATTTATAAAAAAAATTAAAAACACAAATTTCATGAATAATTTTATAAATTCAATTATTTTTTGAATTTTTAAATAAAAAATTCAAAGTTTTTTATAAATAAAGGAAAAAAATGTTTATAAATTATATTTGTCAATTAGAAAATTTAATTGAAAATGAAACTGAAAATTTTTGAATTTTTAGAAAATAAAGGAAAAAATTATATTGAAAATAATGTTCTATTAAATTTATTTACGAATATCTTTAATTGTAAAATTATTCAAAAACATCAATAATTTTTTAAAATAAATATTGAATTATTATTATTTTTCCACAGAAATTAAGACATTCAAAAATTTCAAATTCAAACCTTTTTGAAATTAATCAACTTTAAAAATATTGTTATAAAATATAAAGATAACGATTACTCCGAGTCGAAGACTCGGAGTGATCGATTGCTTTATGTTTTATAATAATTAAAGAGGATATTTTTACTGTAACTTCTGAAAAATTATTTTCATATTCTATTATCTAAAATTTAAATTAAAATTCATTTTCAAATCAATTTTTATTAGAAAATTCTACGAGAATGTTATTATTTAAATACAAAAGTAAATTATTTATTGAATAATTGAATGTTTCTTAAAATTTAATTCTTACAAAGAATTTTATTTACAAATTTTTATATAATTGAATTCTTTTGACAAATTTTTATAAAATTTTTTACAATAGATACATTTTTCAAGGCATTTGATTAAAATTTTATTAAAAATAATTGAAATCCTGCGATGAGTTTTATTATTTTTGAAAATAATTGAATTATTGAGAAGAAACTAATAAAAAAATTGTAAATATTTGAATTTTTGTGAAATTTCTATTATTTATGAAAATAATTAAATGTTTGCGTAGAATTTTATTAAAATTGTTTTTAAATAATTGAATTATTTTATGTAATTTTATTAAAATAGTAAATATTGAATATCATTGAAGTAAGGAAAATTTTTGAAAATAATTGAAATTGAGATTTTGTCGAGATTTTTTTGTAAATTTTGAACATAATTGAATTTTGTGATAAAAATTTTATTTCTTTTGAAAATAATTGACTTTTTGCAATAATTTGTAACTTCTTTAAAATTCAGATTTTTTAGTGTTTTTAACTAAAATTCTTCTATAAATACATTATTTCTAATAATTAATTAAATATATATTGACAAATTTAACTATTTTTATAAGATTTTTAATTATTAAATTTTTCAAAAATTTTTAACTAAATTCATTCAACATTTAAATTTTATAGAAAAAGAAACGACGTCTGACTAAAACGGATGTTTATACTACTTTTAATTCAAAAATTCCAACAGAGAAACTTTAGTATAAGTAAATTTGTATTTTACTACTTACTGCCACTACAATAACACAAATGTCAAGCAGGTATGATTTTTTAAAAATATTAAAATTATGACATTTCAAAGAATTTAAATTTTGCTTTTTAATAAAAAATATGTTCTGACATAGGAAGTTTTATACTACTAAAAAATCATTTGCAAAATTTAAAACCTTTAGATTCACTCAAACTTGCTATCTAAAGTAATAGTAATAAAAATAAGATTGAAAAGAAACGACGTCTGACTAAAACTGACCTTTACTACTACTAATAAAAAATTTCATCGGGAAAAATTCCGTCTAACTAAAATTGTACTTTACTACTTACTGACACTGCAAATACTCAAATGTCATGTGATTTGAAAAATTTCAAATTTTATAATTTTTTTGTAATTTTTTAAATTTGTAAAATTATAAAATTACAAAAAATAACTAAAATAACGAAAAATTGGGAAAAAATACAAATCACTCAACGTTATATATATACTATATTTAAAAAGACTCAATTTCATTATAATCTGCGGGGTATAAAGAAAAAAATTACCAACGAGTACAGAGCAGAGACTTGGGGAATGAAGTTTATAAAATGAAGCAAGCTACCAGAGTATGACCTTAGGTGCCGATTTTTCTTCGTCAATTTAATTGAATTTCCTCTTGTCAGCGCAGAGGACTTATTATTGTATTAATTGTAAGAATTCTCTTAGCACTTTATTAAACTCTGAGCCTTTATTGATTTAACTCTACACCGAATCTTATGAGAAAAGTTTCCACTTTTATTACTAACTGCAAATTATATTCAATTTCCCTCCTTCAAACATAATTGTATTGCTGGCCTCTCTATATATGTATATATATATACTTTATATAATATATATAGCGATTTTCAAACACAAACTATCGAAAAAAAGTGGAGGGGGGTTTTTTAATTAATTTCTTTCTTCATTTTAATCTGCATCTGATTTAGAGTTGGTCTCAATTTCTATTTGTTCGCAGAATATTTCTGAATAATATTAATAGATAAATTGAAAAGGGGAGAATTTTTAATTTAGTTTAAAATTTCTGTTTTTATATAAACTTTACTTATATTAAAAACAAAAGTAAAGAATAAATACAAAAAAATCAACCTTTTTTTAAAAAAGGTATATTTTGGAATATAATTTCTAAAATTATTTTCCCAAAAGAAAAAGGTTTGCATACTTTGTTAATTAAGAAATTGCGTTGAATAATATTTTGAATATAATAATTAAAGCAAAGCACAGCGTATACATAATTTTCATTTTATTCCCGAGGTTTTCATTCTAGCTATCTCTCGTGCAGTAATTTTCAAGGGAAAATGGCCAAAAAAGATACGAAATCAGAAATTGCATTTGTCGACACAAAAACAGAAAGTTATACGCGAGTGCACAATAGTAGATCACGTATGCAAATCTCTTGAGCGCGAGAGTTACACGCTGGAAAGTGCAATGTTTGAATTTAAATTTTGTTGGTTTGTCGAATTCGTACGCTTTCTATTTGTTTAGACAATTACCTTCAAAAACTTGCCACAATTTCAAAATCAAAAACACAACGTACAAACTTTTCACGCTTTAACATTATCTTTTTTCCTCTTTGTATAATAATAATATTTTATACCAATCTCATAAATATTTTCAGCATTTGCTTTTTTCTCTTTCTTTATTTTCTTTTTTGAAACAAACAAATTAATATTAATTTTGAAAGTTTAATTTTATAGCTTATTTAATTAAATAAGTACGTCATAAATAAAACATTATTACTGCATATTTTTATTATTATTATTATTATTATTATTATTATTATTATTATTATTATATTCTTAGTTTTATTATTCTTTTTATTTATTAAAAAATGATTTTTAAATTCTCAATAATAATAATAAAAAAAAATTAATTGAATGACAATTTTCAAACGAGGACTAATTAAAAATACATTTACTTCTATAAAAAAACTATTTATTCCCCTTTTAATTTTTCTATAAAGAAAATAGAAATTCTAAAGTACACGAAACAAATATTGGAAATTTGTTCTTTTAAATATGATGTAACAGAAATGTAATTATATTGAAGAAATTTCCTTTTGAAGTGAAGAAAATACGTTTCAATTCTACAAAAATTATTGTAAAATTTCTCCTCTGAACGACTCTCTGATTGTTACTTTTAATTCTAACTCTTTGGAAGTATACTCAATTAATAATATCAAGAGTATAATTATGAAAATTCTTACAAGATATTGATTTCCTTCCCCCACTCCTTTTTCACATCCTATTTTCCATCTCGTGTAATTTATTCACAGTCTCTCTCGCAACTAAGAAGCAAATTATAAATGCAAACAATAATTGCCCTCTTAACAAGTTTGTAATTAAAATTATTTTTTGATTAAAAAATCCTTGTGTCAAACTTCATTAAATCGTGAAGAGAAACTTTTTTCTTTCTCTCTCTCTCAAAAAAAAAAAAAAAATTTCAACTGTCTTGAAAGACAGTTGAGAGGTTACGATTAATTATGTTGCAACTTTTCTTTGATGTTTACCTTATATCGCCCCTCGTTAATTAATTCCCAACAAGAAGAAATATTTCACACATCTTTCGCAAATAATGGCGAAGAAAAAATATACAAGTGTGAAAATTGACCTAATTTACCATTCTGACCTAATTATGGGTACAATACACAAACACAATATTGGTAATGATAATAATAGATATTGCTAATAATATAGGTAATACTAATAATTATAATAAATATTGGTAATAAGGTAATAATTGTAATAACAATAATAGTAATAATAATGATAATAATAATAATAAAAATAGTCAAAATACTAATAATAATAATAATAATAATGATAATAAGAAAAGTGGAGTTTTAGTTTTTAAAACGAAATAAAACTATTATTAACAAATAAGTAAAAAATCTATTTTAATAATTGTTGTATTCCGGTAATCTGTTCGCAGTTCGAAGTTAGTTGTTGTTTGCTTTTTTGTTTATTATCTTTTTTTCAAAAAAATTTTCTTTTTTAATATTTTGTATTGAAAATCATCGATTGCAAAGAATTTTATAATAAAAAAAATACTAATTATAAAATAAATATAAAATAAATAATAATAATTTCTAATTATAAAAAATTTGATAATAATATAATTTCTTCGAAGAATTTTATTATTTAGGAAAATAATTGAATTCTCGAGAAGAATTTTGTCAAAATTTTTGAAAATTCTAATTAAATTCTTTTTGAAGAATTTCTTTGAAATTTTTTTAAATAATGGAGTTTTTTTTAATAGTTTTAATTAAAAATTTTGAAAATCATTGATTTTTATGAACAATTTCTTTCGAGTTTTCAAAATAATCGTGTTTGCTAAAAATGAAATTAATTATTATATAAATTATATTATATTATATACCTATTATATTATAAATGAAATTTATAAAAATTTTAGAAAGTAATTGAATTCTTATGAAAAATTATATAACGAATTAGGAAAAAAATTAAATTCTTTCGTGAAATTTTTTTTGAAAATTATTGAATTTTTGCAAAGAATTTTACTATTTATAAATATAATTGAATTTTTTCTAAGAATTTATTAAAATTTTATAAAATAATTGTATTTTTTCGAAAAATATTATTAAACATTTTTTTTAAATTGAATTCTTTCATGAACTTGTTATGAATATAATTGATTTTTTTAAAGAATTTTTTTATTTTCAAATACAATTGAATTATTCGAAGGATATATTAAAATTTTAGAAAACAATTGAATTTTTTAAAAAAATATTATGGAAAATTACTTTTAAAATTGAATCCATTTATGAAATTTTATTGAAATTGTATTAAAAATAATTGAATTTTTGCAAAGATTTTATAACGAAGAACAAAAAATTGAATTCTTTCCTGAAATTTTCTTGAAAATAATTCAATTTTTGCAAAGATTTTATAACGAATTAAGAAAAAAATTGAATTCTTTCGTGAAATTTTCTTTGAAAGTAATTGAAATTTTGCAAATATTTTACTATGTATTTAAAAAAATCATTTAATTATTTCCATGGAATTATTAGAATTTTAGAAAATAAAATTGTATTCGTTCACGAAATTTTATTAAAATTTTGTTTCAAAATAATTGGAATTTTTGCAAATAATTTTACTATTTATAAAAATTATTATTTTATTTATAATTTAATTTTTTATTTTTAAAAAATGTTATTATTTATGAAAATTCAAAATAATTGAATTTTTGTGAAGAATTTTATTAAAATTTCTGAAATTAATAAAGAAGAATAATTAATTAGTAAATTAGTTAATAATTGAATTTTTCTTAAGTTTCAATCTGAAATTATTCAAAAATTCATATTTGAAAATAAAAAATTTTATAATTTGCATAATAATAATAATAATAATAATAATAAAAAATTATCCCGCGCGTAACATTTGCTAGTGAATAAATAACACAAAATGGAAATAAAAATAATGTATAAAAATAATAATAATAACAAAAATAGTAATACTAATAGACAATAATAATAGGTAATAATAATAATGATTGTATAAATAAATGGATCGTATCGAATTGAAAAATAATAATAGCGGAAAATAACACTTTTTCTTCTTCTTTTTCTTCTTGTTTTTTCCTCGTCTTATATTAATCGCAATAATTCGAGACATACTGTCGAATGCCATTAATGACTGAATCGAGGAGATAAATATTATTTTATTGGAGAAAAGTTTACAAATGAGTTAATTATATCGCACTATATCACTACCAGATCGAAAAACGAAACATAATAGAGACAGTTTGTCTTTTATAGCGAAACTTATAGTCTATATTATACTTCTTATACAGTATATACGTGATAGAAAGAAACCTCGACGAAATTAATGAAAAAAAGGGGGAATTGAATCAAGAGAGAATAACCATTTATATACAATCATCTTCTGAAAAGACGATTTCATTATATTTTTGTTTCCGCGAGGAAATGACGAGTCATTTATGTTCCGCACAATAAAGAAGGAATGATTGTCAAATTTTTTATCGATCAATTTCTTTTCAGGCGATAAATTAATTTCTTCCATCATTTTGACTTTAGTTGACATCAAATATTTTGTGGATTTTCAGATAATTTTAATTTTAACGATAAACATTATTTTACACGATTGTAATTTATTTGTTAAATTATTAATTTTAGCGATAATTATTATTTAATAAATTAAAATGTTTATTTATTGTAAATAAAATTTTTATTTTTTATAAATTGTAAAGAAATTCAAAATTGTTATAACAAAATATACAATTAATCTAAAAGGTAATAGAAAAACAAAAATGTTTGAAATATATTTTTCCCTAAATTCTCTCGAAAAGACGAAAACAAAAACAAGAAATTGAACTATTCTCAATATTTCACGATTCCATCGAGTCTTTTGGATGTGTCATAAAAAAGAGTCTTATGAATAAATCATTAAGTAGTAAAATTATTCTCAAGCTCCTGATTTATGTCTTGGGAGAATCACCTTCAGCATGGACAAAGGAGTCTCTGTTTCAGTATCAAAGGAAAACGAGAAGGTTGACACTGTCATCCTAAAGTACTAATTGAAAATGTCTCTCCAGACTCTTATGCATTGAATTGATAATTATAAAGTTTGACGCGCCTTCGAACTCTCCATCTCACGCAAACTTCGAAAATCAACTTTTACATTGGTTAATTACTACATCAAAGAATAAACATACAAATTGCTGATTATTTCTATCCGTAAAAATTAAATAATGTCATTTTTTTCATTTTTATTTAAATTAACTATGGCTGTTTTCGGTATGATCATGGATCGCGATCCGGATCACAAAGTAACCAATCACAGCATAGGAAAAGTGATCTGGATCACGATCCATCGCGATCCATGACCATGCCGAAAACGGCCTATAATAATTTGAATGTTCTTTCATTCATTCACTTTTTCTGTTCCTCACACTCTAAAATTGTTTTTTGTTTATACTTTTGTTTTTCATTATCTTTAGATAGATTGTATATATATATAATATTATTATTAGCAAATGTTACGCGCGGAACTTGATATTCAAATTATTATTGTTATGCAAATTACAAAATTTTTTATTTTCAAATATAAATTTTTTAAATAATTTTATAATCAAAATTTAAAAAATTTACTTATTAAGTACAAAATTAATTATTACTGTTCATATTTTGAAAACTAGTTTTTAAATTTCACGAAAGAATTCAATTATTTTCTAAAATTTAAATAAATCCTTCTAAACAATTCAATTATTTCTTTAAATAGTAAAATCATTACAAAAATTCAATGAGTTTTAAAACAATTTTTAATGAATTCCTCGGATGAATTCAAATATTATTATAAATATTTCCATAAATTTCAATTATTTCCTAAAATTTTAATAAATTCTTCGAAACAATTCAACTATTTTTATAAATACAAAAATTCTTTGCAGGAATTAATTTATTTTTAATCAAATTTAAATAAAATTACATGAGAGAATTTAATTTTTTTCAAAAAATAATAAAATTCTTGTGATGAATTCAATGATTTTGAATATACTTAATTTTAATAAAATTCTTTAAAGAAATTCCATTATTTTTGAAATAACTCTAATTGAATTTCTCGAAAAAATTTCATTATTTTCAAATATTTCTATAAAATTCTTCATAACAATTTAATTATTTCCTAAAATTTTAATAAACAACATTTTAATTATTTTTATAAATAGTAAAATTCTTCGCAATAATTCAATTATTATTATAAATAGTGAAATTCTTTGAAGGAATTCAATTATTTTTAAAACAATTTTAATTAAATTCTTCGGATGAATTCAAATATTTTTAAATATTTACATAAATTTTAATTATGTCCTAAAATTTTAATAAATTCTTCGAAACAATTCAACTATTTTTATAAAATTTATAAAAATTTTACTATTTAATAGTAAAATTCTTCGCAAGAATTCAATTATTTTCAAATCACTTTTAATAAAATTTTTCTTCATAAAATTCAATTACTTTCAAAATTTTCAATTAAAATTATTAAAAAAAACTCCATTTGTTTAAAAAAAATTTAAAGACATTTTTCAAAAGAATTTAATTCGGATTTTTAAAAATTTTCATAAAATTCCTCGCGAGAATTCAGTTATTTTCCTAAATAATAAAATTCTTTGAAGGAATTCTATTATTATCAAATTTTTTGATAAAATTCCTTGCAACAATTCGATGATTTTCAATACATTAATTTTAAAATTGAAAATATTTGAAAAGAAAAATTATAAAAAAGTTAAGAAACAAAAAGCAAACAACAATTAACTTTAAACTGCGAACAGATTACCGGAACATGTACTTTATTATTATTAATTAATTAATTAATGTTATAATTATTTTTATTTTATAATTAATTCAAAATTTTAATGACAAATAGAAATCATCAGAATTTTTTTCACTTCTTTTCATTAAAAGACTAAAATTTTGTTAAATATTATGTTTTGTCAAATTGAAATTATGCAGATTTTTGTTCTTATAACTTCTAAACAAAATTAGAAAATTGTTAAAAAACTGTGATTCAGAAATAGAAAATTTATTTTTTTTGCATTATATTTGTTTATGAATCACAATTTTTTTAACAAAATTATTATTTTGTTTTAGAAAAAGAAAAAAAATATTTGCACGATTCCTATTTTTAATCTTATTTTTGGAACAGGATTTTCCATAGGAATTAAGACATTCAAAAATTTATAATTCAAACCTTTTTTAAATTTAATAACTTATAAAAGTATTGTTATAAAACATGAAGACATCGATTGCTCCGAGTCGAAGACTCGGAGTGATCGATTTCTTCATGTTTTCTAATAATGAAAGATTATCGTGAGATAAAATCATTATTTTATATCATAAGAATATTGTTATCGTAACTTCATTAAAATTATTTTCATTATTTTAATTTAATTATTATTTTCTAGAATTTTAAATTATTTTTTATGAAAATAATTGAATTTCTGTGAAATTTTTATTGTTTATGAACATAATTAAATGTTTGCATACAATTATTTATTAAAACTTTTTTTAAATAATTGAATTCTTTTTGGGATATTATATTAAAATAGTAGATATTGAAAATCATTAAAATTAGAAAAATTTTTGAAAATAATTAAAATTAGTACAAGAATTTTTTTGACATTTATGAAAATAATTGAACTTTGGAGAAGAATTTTGTTATTTATAAAGATAATTGGGATTTTTAGGGGTTTTTTTCAAATTTTTAACATAGTTGAATTTTATAAGAAGAATTTTATTTTTTTTGGAAAATAATTGAATTTGTGCAATTATTTGTAATTTCTCAAAAATTTAATGTTTTTAGTGTTTTCAACAAAAATTGTTATTAGAAAATTTTTAAAATTGCTAATTTTATTTTAAAAAAAGGTTCTTAATTATTTTTTTTTCTTTTGCTAAGATAAAAAAAATGTATTTTATTACTTTTTATTTATTTTTCTTCATTTTTTTTTGAATTTTAATTTTTGTTTATTTATTTAGTCATTAATTTATTTACAAAAATAAATGTGACAAAAAATTTTTTTTATAATAATTTGTTTTACATTGAATTTATTTATAAATATAAAAAATATAAATTTTTGAAATTCCAAAAAATGGAAAAAATTACGTTTTTAATTTGAATTTTATACAAGAAAGAAACTCATTAAATAATTTTTCTTTATTTGAAATTTTCCCATTATACAATTTACTTTATAATAATTTATTAAATTAAACTTTAAATTAATTTAATTTGAAACTGAAAAACTCGATTCACTGCTCCTTTTATTCACCGTTTTTAAATAATTTAAAACTTATTACTTTCTCTTATTATTTGCATTAATATTTATAATTAATTCATAATATAAGTGTATAATGTACTTATTATAAAACTTCTAAACTTATCTTCCATTTTGTGAGCTTTTAAAACTGTTTTTTAATTTTAACTTACTTTATTAATATGCATTTGATTTATGTGCGACTTTAATTTTCAAACTATAAAGATGACTTAAATTAAATTTTACTGGATAGTTAAAAGGGCGATTAAATCACGATTCCTTTGGCGAAGAATATTTTATTAAAGAGAAATATTAAAAAGAAAAAGTATTAAATAAAAATAAAATATTACTTTTCTAATTGATCGAATAATTTATAATTGAGGAAAGAAAAGCACAGAAATTGAAAAAATATTTTTATAAATTTTTCCATTGCATAAAACTACAAAATTCGTGTTTACTACTACAAATTGTAGAGCGAGAAAAATTCAATTCTTTCCGAATTGTAAAATATTTAAATAGATTTTAAAGGAAAAAGAAAACTAAGGTCCAATAAGAGAATAAATCACGTCGTAACTTTAATTTCACTCTATTTTGTGTCTCCTTTTTTTTTTTGCACTGCCAATATATTTTTCTTCGTCGAAAATAAAACCACGAAATTTCAATTTAAATTTAAATTTGCAATTAAAAGCAAATGAAATATCTTGAAACAAACAAAATAATACGTATACTCAAATTCCTCTTCTTCTTTCTTTTTGCACTCGTTTCTTATATTGACAAAAAAAAGTGTTGGCAAAAAATCCTTTTACAATTGGAAATTAAACTTCATTAATTTAGAGTGGGAAAATCATTTTCACTGTTAACCGGCGCGGCACAAAGTAAGATTTCAAATTGAAGTTTTTAACATTTTAACTTCTATTAATTTCCAGTACAATTCTGTTAGATTTAACAAGCAGTCATGTATTTTTATGTTTTGTATCAAGATTTTCCAAAAAATTTAAACTTAATTATTTCTTTATTATAAATAATTAAAAATATTATTTAAATATTATTAGAAATAATATTAATAAAAGCATTGCAGAGGAAACGAAAAAGTGTGGTCTGACTAAAGTTGGTTTTTACTACTGCGAATTTTAAAAATTAGAAAAGGGAAAGCGTTTTGCAATGATTCTCCTTTTTGTTCGCGTGAGTACTTAGCAAAGTTCTTTTCTCCTCTTTCAATTTTTCCCTCCTCCCTCATCCTACTTTTTTTAAAATCAGAGATTGGAATAAAAGATTTTCGAATAGAAAACCGAGTGTGTGTTTTCTCTAGGAGGAAGAAAACTGGGGTGAATGGTAGATAAGACTTTATGAGCGCTTCGAGGTTTACAGGTCTATAAAAAGCAAGAATTAAAGGCGAACCTTCGCACTACCAAAATCCGCATATACATGAACATGACTCGACATTCTGCACGCATAGTATATAGATATATATATGTGTATATATAGTCGAGTATAGTACTCTACTGTGAGATATCTCTCACTCTCTCTTGCGCCTGAATCCAGGTCACATTTATGGTAGAAATATATAACTCTCTTTCCGTGAATGTTCTTTCGGAATATGAATCTCTCCATGTCCTGTTGGCGTCAAAAGAGTTTTCCTTATGCGAATGTACAAAACTAAATGAAACATTCTCTTTTTCGCGACGTTGAAAAGTGTGAACAAAAAGCAACCTTGCATTATATCCTTTGAGGACATTAATTATACGGCGTGGGCGCAGTTAAAAGAATTATATTCACCTAAACGATGACTCTTGGGCATTTATGTTCTATATATATGTGTACATGTAGAGAATAGGAAAAAATATCTTTCTTTTTTTTGGGGGGGGGAATAAATACAAAAGGATAAAAAGAACATTTTTCTCCTTTTTTTTGGAAAGTTGAGAATATTTTTCCCACAGTTTACAAATAGATGGGGTTGTTATTTATACTAACTGAAAAAATGTAGATGTATATACGCGCAGGGCTCGAACCAGTGAAAGTATTTAACAATACGGACTTTACGGACTAAAAATGAAAAATACGGACCAATTACTAACAAAAATAAAATCAGTTCGAGTCAAATAAGAGAACATTTTACTTAATACTAAAAAATAAATTTTCCATAACTATAAAACATTCAGAATTAATAAAATTATTTACAATTCAATTATTATTTTCAAGAATTTTTAACTAAAATTCTTATCTTTAAATCGATTATTTTTAATAATTTTCGAAAATGTTCTTTGTCAATTTTCAAATCCATTTGTTTGCAATATTCAATTTTACGAAATTTCAATTATTCGTAAATTCTTCAATTAAATAAATATTAGAAAATAAAAACTTCAAATAATATTTTAAAAAATCAATTAAACTTTTTCAAAAAAATTAATTTTAAAAATCAATTATTTTTAAAAATTCACGCTATATTGCTTTTAATATTCAATTATTATCTGAAATTTTAACTGAAATTAATTTTTAAATCAATTTTTATTAGAAAATTCTACTAGAATTCAATTATTTAAATACAAGAAAAATAATTTATTGAATAATTGAATGTTTGTTAAAATTAAATTTTTATGAAGAATTTTATCAAAAAATTTTTAAAATAAATGCAATTTTCTATCATTTTATTCAAAGTTGTACAAAAAATAATTGAAATTCTGCGAGAAGTTTTGTTATTTATGAAAATAAATGAATTCTTACAACGATTAAACATTTTTTTTAAAGAATTGAATTCCTGTGAAGAATTTTATTTGTAAAAATAATTGAATTCCAGAGAAAAATATTATTTCTTATGAAAATAATTAATTTCTTGTGAAGAATTTTATTCAATTTTTTTTTTAAATTTAATTCTCGAAAAAAATGTCATTATTTATGAAAATAATTGATTTCTTGTAAAAAATGTTATTCAAATTTTTTTAAATAATTGAATTCCCATAAGAAAATGTATCATTCGTGAAAATAATTGAATTCTTAAGAAGAATTGTATTGGAAATAATTTAATTATATAGAAAAATTTTATTTAAATTGCAATTTTATTAACTAAATGTTGTAAAGAATTTTGTCAACATTTTTTCAAATAATAGAATTTTTAGTAGAAGTTTATTTAAATTTTTCAAAATAATTGAATTTCTCAGAAATATTCTTTTTTTGAATTTTCTGAATATATTTGACTTCTTTTGAGAAGCTTCATTAAAAAATTAAAAATAATTGAATTGTGGCAATAAAATTTATGAAAAATTGATAAGTAATTGAATTCCTGTGAAATTTTTATTAATATTTTGTTTAAAGAATTGAATTCTTGTGAAGAATTTTATTTGTGAAAATAATTGAATTCCAGAGAAAAATATTATTATTTATAAAAATAATTGACTTCTTGTGAAGAATTTTATTCAAATTTTTTAAAATAATTTTATTATTTATAAAAATAATTGAATTCCTGTGAAATTTTTATTAATATTTTGTTTAAATAATTGAATTCTTTTGGAAAATTATATTAAAATAGTAAATATTATAAATAATTGAAATGAGGAAAATTGTTGGAAATAATTAAAATTTTGACAAGAAGTTTATTAAATTCTTAGAAAATAATTAAATGTCGGAGAAGAATTTTACTATTTTTTAACATAATTAAATTTCTGCGAAGGATTCATTTTTCGATAAATTCGACTAAAATTGCATTAAAAATAATTGAAATTCTGCAATGAGTTTTATTATTTGTGAAAATAATTGAATCCCTAAGAAGAATTTTATTACTTTTAAGCAACATTTAATTTTTGCGAAAAATATTATTACTTTTGAAAATAATTGAATTTTTGCACTGATTTGTAACTTTTACAAAATTGAATTTTTTTGCTTGTTTTCAACTAAACATCTTCTATAAATTCATTATTTATAACAATTTTTGAAAAAGTTTTTTAAGAATTTTTTAATTCATTTGTTTACAATTCAATTTTACAAAATTTCAATTATTTGTAAATTCTTTAATTAAATATATATTAGAAAATAAAAACTTTAAATAATTTAAAAAAAATCTGCAATTAAAGTTTCTCAAAAAAAATCAATTCCACAGAATTATTAGTTAAAAATATGAAAAATTCAAATTTTCAAAAATTTTAATCTGAAACTCTTTCAAAATTCAATTATTTCCAAAAATTAACGCTCTAATGCTTTTAAAATACAATTATAATCTAAACTTTTAATTGAAATCGATTTTTAAATCAATGTTTATGAGAAAATTCTACTAGAATTTAATTATTTAAATATAAAAATAACAATTTATTAGATAATTATTCAATAAATTGTTATTGTTTCTTGAAATTGAATTCTCATAAAGAATTTTATCAATAAATTTTTAAATAACTTAATTCTTTTGACGAATTTTAATAAAATTTTTAATAATTTTTCCGAGGAATTCGATAAAAACTGTATTCAAAATAATTGAAATTTTGCAAAGAGTTTTATTCTTTATGAAAATAATTGAATTTCTAAATAGAATAGTATTATTTACGAAAATAATTGAATTTCTGTAAAATTTTTTATTATTTATGAAAATAATTGAATGATTGCGAAGAAATTTATAAAAAAAATTTGTTCTTACAAAAATGATTCTGCATTATTTGGATTTAAAAGAATTTAAAAAAAATTATACTTATCTCACTCTCACTTGCTGATATATAGAAATATTTAAAGAACTGAGAGAAAAAATACGTCTGACTAATACTGAGTTATACTACTTATTCAAGAATTAAAACAGGAAAAATTGCGTCTGACTAAAACTGGCACTTACTACTTCTTACTACTTTAATTACAAAAGCGCGACAAAAATGGGTTTAATTTTCTTTCTTTTTGAACGAAAAATATTATCTGACATAATAAGCATCGTACTACTAAAAATAATTTACTAAAATTGTTAAGTTATTAAAAATTATTAAATAAAAATGTTAAATTTAAAAATTGAAGGATAAATAGAAAAGTGTTGTCTGACTAAAAATAATATTTTCTTACTACTGCACATTTTCCACTTTTAAATAACATTGTGAAAAAAGGTATTAAATTAGAGCTGATTTCGATATAAAAAATAGAACCAAATTACCCTTTAGTACTAAAATTGGTACTAAATTAGTACCTTTCTTTTTACTTATACTTTAGAGTAATGTTCTCCAGAAGTTCAAAAAAAAACTTTCTCTTAATATTCCACCACACTCGTCGGCAAAACATGAATTTTTCCTTATTTGCCTGCACATTTCTCATACGTTTCAACCTTTTACTAAAATTTCTTTTTTTTCCCTAACATTTCCCTTTTTTTCTTACTTACGAAGAGTGAAAAAAATGAAGAAGTGTCATAGAAAAATCTACCGGAATTTGTCGGAAAAAAATCAATATTTATGAGAAGCTGCAACTCCTTAAATTGCGATACACTAACCTAAGGCGATAAAAAAAGATAAAGTTTATTGAGATTGTATTTTTAAAGCTTTGTTAATAATGCAACGTTGCTTTAAAAACGAACACGATTGGTGTATAAATAAAATGTTTACTTTCATCATAAAATACTTGAAGAAGCATCGCAAAAGTTATCCTCTATCAATGGGAGCCTCTGATTATGATAATTTTTATAAATAAAAAAAATTTCTATTACTCGTAATTTTTTATTTCGTAATTAATTTTCTTGTAATTTTTCACCAATTGACAAATTATAAATTTTAAATTATAGCTTCTAAATTTTCATAAATTACTCGATATTAATTTTAATCAACAAAAGTAGCATAAAAATTTTTTTATTCTCCTTTCATTAATATTGTTGTTGTTGATGATACGATAAGAAATTTATGCGCATCTTTTTTTGAAACGCGAAACGAGATTTTGAAAGTCTAATTAAATGATTAAAACAATACCGCAACGATAAATCATTTTATTTTTGTTCTGAAATGTGAGTATCATTCTTTATTCGATATAAATTATTCCGTCTGCGACTGTAATCTTGATTTATTAAAGTCTCTGTCTTCTGCCGCTGAATAAATCCAGATGAAATAGTCACGACAGCAATAAAGCATTATGGCAATAATTAATGTTAATCGTTTATTGTTGTTGTTGTTTTTTTCTCCTTTTCTTAATAAGCAGAAGAAGATGACAAAACGTTTACTAATTTTTCCTTGTGATTAAATTATTCCAATTTATTATCAGGAAGTCAATTTTTTTTAGTTTACATTATTTATTTATTTATTTATTTATTTATTTAAAGAGATCAAAGATCAAATGTTCAAAGAATTGTGAGTATAATAAATACTTTTCAGGAGATAATACATTTCTTAGTAATTTATTCTTCGAAGATTGATTTAAAGAGAAAGTTGTAAACAGACGAAAAAAAAGAGAAAAGATTAGGAGAAAAAGTTTTATATATATAAAAGTTTACATAGTAAAGTTAAATCTTTTGCAAATAAAAAGTTTTATGGCATTAAAACTTGTATATTTTTCTTCTTTTGTAAATTGTCTTGAAATGATTTTCAAATGATTGTATATATACATATATAGAATAGTGTTTTTTATTTTTCGAAATGTATTCTTTTATTTTTCTCTAGATTTCCGCAGTCACTGTTTATTCTTACCTCGAAGGAAATAAAAATATCCACTCTTACTATTACACTTTTCATTACTCCTTTCGTAAGTTATTGTAGCTCATATTGCACGTCGGTGGAGATGATAAGGACTTAAAAACTTTTTAGAATTGGATACTTAAAGTAAGAGGATTGCACACCAAGTATAATAAACATTATTTCGTTATAAAAGTTTCAAATCTACCTTCAATTCTCCTGTAAAATTTTACTCTCTATATATATAATTCCATAGACTTTTTTTATTTTATTTTACACTTCGACTGAAAGGGATTAAGGAAAAAATTATCTCTCTGTAATTCTTCATATAAAGGAAAATAAAAAGAATATGTAATTCACGCCCTGCAAAATGACAGATAACTTTCTTTTTATTTTTTCATAATAAAATTTTCGCGTAATATTTTGTCTAAAAATTGCTCTTTCTATTTTCTCAATTTCTTTTTTTTTATTCATATATCATTGTATTTTAATTTATTTCTATATTCAACGACTTTTACCTTTTTTCCATAAAGAAAAATTTTCCAATTACGATTATTTAATTTTAAAATGTAATTATATTTTCAGTTCTATTTTTAGTTCTATTTGAAATTAATTTTTCCTTCTATTTAAAATTCGAGAAAATTCTTTTCTTGCTTTTATTTGGAATTCGATATTTTTACCTGATTCTATTTCTATTTTTCATATTCGATTTTTTAATTAATTGAATCATTCCTTTGTAAGTAAATTAATTGAATTTCGATACTACCAGGAATTTCTTGATTTTTTTTTAAAAAGTCATTAACATTTCAATTTATTGATTTCCATTCTTTGTATTTCATTTGTATTTTTAGATAACAGTGTCGTTGGCATTTAAAAAATTTATCATCCATTTGGGAGAAATTTATTGATTAAACTATATTTAAGAAGTTTGTCAAAATGAAATGAAACAATGTTGAAAAGTTTGAAAGAAAGGTCGAATATAAATGTCGTCAAATTTAAATTATTTTTTCTTATTTTGAAACTACAAATAAATTCTAAATTATTAATAGAGAAAATATTTTCTTCTAAATTATTAATTTTATATTTTCTAAAGTAATTAATAAATTAATTATTTTTATTATTACTATTATTACTACTATCATTATTGTTAATAAATTATTAATAACTAATTAAAACTACTTTTAACCAGAACAAAAAAATCATTTATTGAAAAAAATATTGTTATTGTTAGATTTTGTTTGCTAACTTAAAACTGCTTTTGATTTAACTTACAATTAATTTAAAATCACTGTTAATTTTTTTTATGGAGAAATTCAAAATAATGTATAATTTCCTCCTAATGTAATCAACTATTACATTAAAAAGTGACTAAACATGAATAAAAAGTAATTTTGTCGTAAAAGGAAATGTAACAAAGATGGAATGGAAATTGGTACACTCAGTCTGGAGTGATCTATATTTCATTAAAGAATTTAAATTGAATATTGAGAAAAAAACTTTTGATATATTCGTGGCTATTGGAGAAAATCCGAGAATTCCGTCTTTTAAGGAATATCAAAATGCACAAATCAGATTATTGCTTTTAAAGAAAAATAAACTTACTTGACTGGGAAAAAAAATTCCTGTACAATTCCTCTTCTTTATATAAATAATTAGGTAATTTTACACTAAATAGATAAATATAATAATTTGTGGCATATTATATAGTTTCGAATTATTTATCAAAAATATATATTTAACAAAAAAAAAAAAAAAAATGACCTTTTTTTTGCGCCAAAAAAAAGTGTTCGTGAGTGATAAAGAAAAAGAGAGAGAAAAAGGGGGAGAAGTTTCTTTGAAGCTAAAATCGGGTGAAAACGATTGGAATACGAAGAGCATCAAGATCTCTTTGTCGATTGAATTCAACAAATCGCATCAATGCCAATATCGCGTCTCTTTTCTTTTCCCTCCACCCTTTCATTCCCTTTTTCCTCCTTATATATACTGTTCGCGAAATAATATAAGTTCAATGCAGTTCTTCATTCAATGTTGAAGTATAATATTTTCTTGTCTCGCTCCACTAAATTTTACGTTTCTTTATATAAAATAATAATAAAAAAAAATAATAATAATAATAAAAATAAAAATAATAATAATAATATATTTACGTCGATAGTAAAAAAATCTATTTAAATAAAATTTTATAATAAAATTTTACATAAGAAGATATTTTAAAAAAAAACACAAAAAAGATATTAAATTTTTTTCAAAAATGTGTAATAAAAATACAAAAAAAGTATAAAAAATGCGCCAAAAAGAAGTATTAGAAAAGATCTAAAAATTTACTACTAAATTAATAAAAAAAGGTGTAAAAAATATGTCCAAAAAAAAGTATTTTAAAAAGTATTAAAAAGATAAAAAAAAATATTTTAAAAAAGTACAAAAAAGATAGAAAAAATGTACAAGAAAGGGTATTAAAAAAAAGAAATAAAATATAAAACAAAATTGAATAAATAATTCAACAAAAATCAACGGTAAAAATAAAAATAGTACTTTTAATCAAACTAAAACATTTCTTGAAACAAACTGACTTAAGAAAATCTTAATTTATAATTTTATATATAAGAAAACCAAGAAATTGCTTCATTTCTATGTAGTTTGTGTAAAATTAGATGTAAAGTATTCAAGGATTTGAAGAAAAGAAAAGAAAAACTTTTCATCTTACGTTCATTTCTGGTGTGAATAGAAAGAAAAGAGAAAAATAAGCCTTAGAATTATTTTCTACCTTGCCAAAGGCATATTAACGAAAAAGAAAAGAAATATGGAAATTTTTGCACATTTCTAATAAAAGCAAAAAAAAAATAGAATGCACTAATTAAAGATTAAAAGAATATTATATACATAAAAATGTTAAAAAATAAAATTCTATACAAAAATTGTATTGAAATAATCTTTCAATGATGATGAAACTTGCAGTTTATACATAAAATATATTGAAAAGAGAAAACATTTTCCTCATCGTGTTTAATTACTAACTTGTTATTTAAAAATAAAAAAAAATGTATATAAAATTTAAAAGAAGGAAAGAAAGCAAAAAAGTAAACAAATGAAAAAGAAGTAAAAAAAAAAATAGAAAGACACTCTTGTAAATATTTCTTTAAAATTCTGTTAAGTACAATTTTTATCCTCTACGCGTTGTGAAAAATCAATGAAACTTTTTTTATTTTGTTCTCTTTCCTTTTTATTTAAAATATAAAGTCATATCCAATTTATCATTACATTTTCCCCGTGTATAATATATATCTAATGTAGATAGCAATGAAAATCGATATGAAAAGATGCTCGTTAGAAACGTATCACTCGAGAAAGGAAGACAGAAATTTATTCAGTAAAATCTCGATTTTCAGACATGAAAATTCTTTTCTCATGTAAAAAGAACTCTTTTGACGAATTTTTACTTTACTCTTTTTCCGCAGTACCAAGTTGTACCAACTGCCTAGATTTTATATCTCAAGAGAATATATCTTTCTTTTCACTTTTCCATACAGATATACTATGTATTGAACACTGGTGTATACATGCGAACCGGATAGGAAACTGTTTCAAAAGTATAGAATCCAGTTTGTTTATTTTTTTTTTTCTTTCCTTCGAAAGTTAATATTATTTTTTGCGAATTTTTACAATTTAGCCCCTGTGAGAATTCTTTTTCTCCTTTGTTTCATTGACAAATTTTATTTCAAATTCTTAAACGGGCGAAGAATTTTTTATTGTTGACGAATTTGAATTGAAAAAATTATTTTTTAAATAAATAAATGAATTTTCTTTTCGAAAATTGGCTAAAGAAATTGGGAAATTTAATAATAAATTTAAAAACAAGAATTTTTATCTTTTCTCTGTTTCAATGGCAAATAAAATTATTTTTAATTCATAAACTTACGAATTCGAATTAAAAAATCATTTTTTAAGTAAGTAAATAAATTTTCTTTTTGAAAAATAAGTCAAGAAATTAGGAAATTTAATAATAAATTTCAAATTATAATAGTAAAAATAAATTATTTTCTTGTTTCTTTTTTCATCTAAATAAACATTAACTTTTTTTTATTTAAACACTATTATTTACAGCATTGGAAAAATTTTATTTGCTTGATATTGTCGATTATTTATTAACAAATAAACGTTCTTTGTAAAAAATAATAAAAATAATTTTTAAAAATATAAAATAATACAGAAAATAATTTTAAAAAATATTTCTAAAATTTTAAAAGAAAGTTTAGTTATTTTTGAAGAAAAAAAGCAACAAATAATACAATACGATACTCAAAAATACTGAGCCTTATTATCCGTAATTACTTTTCGGTGAGAAAAATGAAGTGAAAAGAAAAGAAAAAATAAATAAATGTCAATTTTATATAGTTCAAAGTGTCTACTATATGAAAACGATATTTTCACAAATGGCGCGACTGTTTGGTTGTCAGTAGCCATTTCTCGTTACCACAAACTCTCTCAAAGGAATTGACCTATAGAATTGCCCTTCGGGGAATACAATATGGCTCTGTGTCTATTGTTAAGCATCTTCACGTTTACAAAACCCCTTTTGAATTTAAATACATCTATATATAGATCGGAAACTTTTTTTTCTCCTTCTAAACTGAAATTTTCTCCTTCTCGTACGTGTTCTATTAGAATTTAAACACTTGATTCCTTGCCAAAAAACCTTATTCCATTACAGAAGGAAAAAAAGAAATGTTTACCATTATCTAATTTCAATTCAAAACCAATGGCAAATCGATTGAGAAAAGAAGAAAATAAAAAATTTTATTTATACGAAAAAAGCGAATTTAAACAATCGATCGATAGAGAAAAAAGAAAATTAGAAATTGAAAGAAGAAAATTTATTGTGAGAAAAAAGAAAGTAAAAAATTTTATTCAACAATCGATAGAAAATTTTATCTGTTAACAAAAAGAAATTAAAAAAACTGATCGAAAACAACGATAAAAATATATTTTTATAAACAGGAAAATTTAGCAATCAAACGAAAAAAAATTAAACAAACGATTGTGAGAAAAAAGGAAAATAGAAAATTTTATTTATCCCCAAAAAATTAAACTCGAAAAACAGTAAAATTCCGTTGAAAAATATATTTTTTTCCCTCTCCTGCATTTTATCGTTGATTGTTTGAAATTTCATCGACCATTTGCACTTCCTCTTTTTACTGTCCATTCACTCTTTTTTTCATTTTTTTTAAAAAAACATTTTTCAAAACATTTTTTATATTTTTCTCGTCAATTTCTTTTTTTTTAAAGTCAGGTAAAAAACATTAAATTATATCAAGTTTCCACGTGTAATATAAAAGGTTTCAATTAAGACGAAGCTCTGGTTCTTTTTTTTAAGACAAAAAAATTACTAACAGTGTAAATTAAACTGAAACGAGATATATAAAAAAAATCTACGTGCTTAAAAGTTTAATGACACTCTTGACGAATAATTTACAAGTAAAAAGGGTGGAAGGGGGGAGAGAAAAAAAGAAGTATTTTACTATTTTGTCACTATTTTATATTTTTCAAAGGTGGAAAAAAAGGACATAATGAGAGGAAAATGGGGAAAAAAGATTTACTAATAAGTTTACAAAAAAAAGTCTCACACTCTAAATAACTTTCGACTGCGCGTAACTTGAAAGCTGAGACCTCAGGCGATTTTTTTTTTTTTTTTTTTAATTAAAACATCGTGACATTACTTTTTCTGTTCGTTAAACTACAGGACGGAAATAACGTCATAAACGAGAAACAAACGAGTTTAAAATGGCTTTGAGCTGTATCGATCTTGAACTAATCTAAATGATTGCGAAAATAATTACGATAATACCATTTTTTTCAAACCTGTTCGCAATAAATGATTTATTTTTTATTTTTCTTTATTTTGATTCAATTTTCTTGAGATTATTCACATCACACGTCACGTAAGCGGTGAATTTTTTTAGAAAAATGTTTCCTATTTTTTAATTATAAACATTAATTATAAATGATTTTAATTAAAAAATTATGATTAACAAATAAAAAATATATTCATTTTGTTTGTTATATGCTTTTTTCTAAATCAAATTTCATTTGACTGATCTAAATTATTATGCAAATTATTCTCCTTTTTATTTATAAAAATACTAGAAAATTGTTAATTGTTAACAAATTTTGATTAAGAAGCTGGAAATAAACCCATTTTATGCATAAGTTTTATTTCTCAATGACAATATTGTTAAAAACTACTTTTTTTTCTTTTGGAAAAAACACTAAATATTCCCGTTTCTTAATATTTTTGTAGAAAATTCTCAATTTTAATAAGGAAATAACTTGCATCAATTCTATTTCTTAATTTCAATTGTTTTAATAAAATTCAAAGTTTTTTAAAAATAAAGGAAAAAATGTTTATAAATTATATTTGTCAATTAGAAAATTTAATTGAAAATGAAACTGAAAATATTTGAATTTTTAGAAAATAAAGGAAAAAATTTTATTAAAAAAAAGGTTCTGTTAAATTTATATCCTACGAATATCTTTAATTGTAAAATTATTCGAAAACAATAATTTCTTTTTAAATATTTTAAATGTTTAATTATTATTATTTTTCCATAGAAATTAGGATTTTTAAAAATTTTTAAATCAAACCTTTTGAAAATTAATCAACTTTAAAAATATTGTTATAAAACATAAAGAAATCGATCACTCCGAGTCTTCGACTCGGAGTAATCAATTTCTTCATGTTTTATAATAATTAAATAGGATCGAGTGTTAAAATAATTATTTTAAATTATAAGAATATTGTTACTGTAACTTCTTAAAAATTATTTTCATATTTTATTATTATCTAAAATTTACCTAAACTAAAATTCATTTTTAAATCAATTTTTATTTGAAAATTCTACGAGAATTCGAATATTGAAATACGAAAGTAAATTAATTATTGAATAATTGAACGTTTCTTAACATTTAATTCTTACAAAGAATTTTATTAACAAATTTCTAAATAATTGAATTCTTTTGACGAAGTTCAATAAAATTTTTTAGAATAGTTACATTTTTCAAAGAATTCGATTAAAATTGTATTAAAAATAATTGAAATTCTGCTATCAGTTTTATTATTTCTGAAAATAATTAAACTGTCTAGAAGAATTTTATAAAAAAAGTTTACAACAATTGATTTTTTCGAAAAAATGTTTGCAAATTCTATCTTTAATAATTAAATTCCTGTAAAATTATCATTATTTTAGAACATAATTAAATATTCGTTTAGAAGTTTGGCAAAATTGTTTTTAAATAATTGAATTCTTTTGACGAATTTTAATAAAATTTTTTAGAATATTTACATTTTTCAAGAAATTGAATTAAAATTGTATTAAAAATAATTGAAATTTTGCCATGAGTTTTATTATTTCTGAAAATAATTGAATTATTGAGAAGAAACTTATAAAAAATTTGTAAATATTTGAATTCCTGTCAAATTTTTATTATTTATGAAAATAATAAAATGTTTGCGTACAATTTTATTAAAATTGATTTTAAATAATTGAATTCTTTTGGGTAATTATATTAAAATAGTAGATATTAAATATCATTGAAGTGACGAAAATTTTTGATATTTTGACAAGAGTTTTATTAAAAGTTTTGAAATTAATTGAATTTTGAAGAAGAATTTTTTTATTTATAAACATAATAATTGTGATTTTGTAGAGATTTTCTTGTAAATTTTGAACATAATTGAATTTTATGATAAGAATTTTATTACTTTTAAAAATAATTGAATCTCTGCAATCATTTGTACCTTCTTCAAAATTCAATATTTTTTTACTGTTTTTAACTAAAATTCTTCTATAAATTCATTATTTTTAATAATTAATTAAATATAAATTCACAAATTTAACTAATTTTAGAGAATTGTGAATTATTAAAATTTTTCAAAAATCTAAGTTAATTAAAATTTCTAATTAAATTCGTTCAACATTGAAATTTTATAAAATTTTAAATTGAAACCGTTTGAAGTTCATTTATTTATGAAAATTGTCAACTCAACTCTTTTAAAATTGAATTAATTTGGAGATAGTTAAGTAATATTAGTCATTAAATAATTTATTTATTTCACACTGAGAAAACATTATACTTAAATGAAACACAAAAATAATGTTAGACGATTTTGTTTAATTGAAATTAGTTTGTAAGTTTAATCTCAATATATAGAAAATATCTACTGCATTGATTCAAAAGTATTATTTGTTTGAATAATTATATTTAATTCAAACATATTTTCTGTTACGGTTTAAACAAAAATTATGTTTAAAAATTTTATTTTTGAATCAAACTTAAAAGTTGACTACAGATAATTTAAAATCAATCACAATTTATGTTTGATTTCAATATATAATCTCTTAAACTGAACCAGAAAATATGTTTGAATTAAACTTAAATATGTAGTTTTATAGTTTATGAATTAAACAAAAAAGACACAAAAATTAAGAATTTTCTTATAAATTCTAAAAATTTAATTTTTTTGCGTTAAATTAAATTTTTGCGTTTTATTATTTTTAAAATTGCTAATTTTACTTAAAAAGAGTGAGTTTAAAGTCAGCCGCGCGCTAATTGTTGCTAGTATTATAATAATATTATAATTTTATAATATTGTAAAAAAAATTAAAATTATTACAGTAATAATGATTAATTCTTATTATAATTAGGTATATAAGAATTACTGTATTATATTATTTTCAAAAAAAATATTTATTTACATTACAAATGACAACAGTTAAAAATTGAATAGAACAAATTAAAATTCCCACTTGAGTGAAAATTTTCCCTTGAATGAAAGTATTTTTCTATAGAAATATGAAATATCAATTGATTTATATACGGTGCGCATATACCGTGCAATTACTGAACTAGAATGTAGGTAGTCTGTACAAAGATTTGTGTCGAGTATTTGAAATACTCAAGGTTCCTGTCGTAATAACAACAGTTTGATTCAACGAGAACCCAATATCTCACGAGTGGATGAACTTATATTCAGTGTATTCGGATCGTTGAATTTTTCCCTATCTTCTTCCCTTATTATATATATTTCAAAAAAAAGAGAGAAAAAAATTTCTTTTTGAAATTATTATTTTCAATTTTCCATTCTAAAATTTTTCTCGAAGATTTTTAAGATTAATATTCTTATTTCGCTTGCATGTTTAATAAAATTATCTCTCTCTATCTCTCTCTTTCTGAATTTCAGGTTGCAAAACTTAATTTGAAACTTGTAAATTAAATAACAGACGGAACTATATATTATCAAAGTTTGTTTTAAGATTAAATTTTCTAATTAAAATAAATCAGGAATTGTGAAGCATGAAAGTAATTTTAAAGTTTTCTTCACATATGTTGTTGTATGTGTTATCAGACAGTTTATACTTAAGACAAGATACAATATGAACTTGTCTTGACTTTAGGTTAAATATTACTTTTTGTTTCGTTGATACCTATACATAATTTCTCATTTTTTCTCTTTTATACACTTCTGTTGACTTCATCAATGTCAATTTCTATTTTCTACAAAAATTTTTTTTAATAAAATTCAATTTATGAATATACTTTCTAATAATACTTGTCAAAGAAAAATTCAATTTACAAACAAGTTTTCTCTAATAAAATTTAGTTTAGAGAAATCTTTTTTCTAATGAAATTCAGTTTATAAAAAATCTTTTCCATTAAATTAAATTCAAAACATTTTTTAATAAAATTCTGCATAAAAAATTGTATGTAAAATTTTTTTAAAAATTTAAAAAAATTTTTTTTTTTTAATAAAATTCTCTAAATAAAAATATTTTTCTAATAAGTTTCAATTTATAAAAATTTGTCGCCGAATAAAGTTCAATTTCTATAAACTTATTTTCTTCAAATAAGATAAGTTGGGAGAAATTGTTCTTTTCTAATAAAGTTACATTTGAGAAATATTTATTCTCCACTGAATAAGAATTTCAATTGATAAATTTAAATTTCCAATAAAGTTCAATTTAAAAATACAGAATTTGTCTTCTGTCATTCGCATATAATGTATTTTTCTAAAAAAAATTGTCTTCCTGAATTAATTTAATATTCTTCTACTGCGGAAAGTTGGGATTTGAAATTATAGAAATCGTTTTTATTTTTCGCTAACAATTCTCAAAGAAGTTATATTATAATATTTTTTTTGTAATGAATCAAATAATTTAGAACTAAAAATTTCGAAATATATATTTTAGAATTTCTTTGTTTAGAAAAATTTTATATTAAAAATTATTTGAAGCAAATATTATTACAAATTTCAGTCAGATAAAATTCTTATTTATTATTTATTTACTTACTATATTAATTTGTTATTTATTCATTTTTTAATTATTTATTATTTCTTGTCTTATATTTCTTTTTAAAAATTAAAACTCCACTTTTATTCTTCCACTTTACGAAGGAGAGTGAAGAAGGAATGTGAAGAATTATTTTCCTCTAAATTAATGCTTTAGTAAAAAATTAAAATGTTTATCTCTCGTTTTCAACGAGAAATTTAATTCGTGTAAAGAAATAGTTTCACACACAACTTAGTTGTTTTTTCTTTTTTTTTTGCTTGGGAAAAAACAGGAAAGAATTTAAAAGTGAAGGGCCAATTTTGAGGGTAGATATAAAGGAAGATATATGAGTCAGGTTAACCACTCTTCGAGTAGAAGACGGCCTTCTATATATATATGTCTGTTAAATTTTCTAGTCAGTGAGTAGAAAAACGTCTGTCTACATTGTGACCGACCTTACTCGCAATATACATTTTAAGAGACACATGTTTCTTAAAAGGAATTTTCAAATATAGAAAAACAATCCAAACTCTGTCTATAAATTTTAATATCATTTCAGATTTAAGCGACAAAAGGAAACAAAATTAAATATTTAAATATAAAAATTACTTAATTACATAAAAATATTTAAAAAATTTTTAATAAAATATTTGATTACGAAATTACTGAAAAAAAAATATTTTCGTCTTTTTTCGAAATTACTAAAAATATCATTTTCGTGTTATTTTTAATTTTTTGATTCACTTTGGCGAATTAGAAAGAAAGGAAATAAAAAATAATTACTTTTATTATATTGCGTTGTGTGTTGGTAATTTAATTTTTAATTGAAATCATATACATATATTTGTTTTAACTTGTTTTCTAATGTGCTGAATGTCCTTAATTAATAAAGATAATGAGCTTTCGAATTAACCTACAATTGCACGAATTACTATTTTCAATTCAGTTGTAGCGAAAGAATTTCTTCTTTTTTTTTATTTAACTGCAAAGAGCTAATTTAAATCGTAATTACTGTTTCTTTTTATTGCTATTTCGCATGTGAAAATTATTAAAATAATTCCATATTATTTCTATTTTTCCGATACTGATAATAATAATAATAATAATAATAATAATAATAATAATAATAATAATAATAATAATAATAATAATAATAATAATAATAATAATAATAATAATAATAATAATAATAATAATAATAATAATAATAATACTAATAATAATAATAATAATAATAATAATAATAATAATAATAATAAAAAATAATAAAACTAATAATAATTGCGGTTTTGATATAGTAATTTTATAGAAATATTTATAAAAATAATAATTTTATAAAAATAATAACTTTTTTGAAATAAGAATTTTATGGAAATAGTTAAGGTAACAAGAATAAAAAATTCCTTAGGTGTTTGATATGGTGAAGAATAATTAACTATAAAGAATTATTATTGTGATAAACTGTAATTATTATTCTTTAATATTTAGAAGAAGAAAAATTTAAAGTTGATGGATTTGATTTAAAAATTTAGAGATATAAACTTTCAAAAGATATTTCCGAATAATTTATGAACTACTTTATTTTATGGGTTATTAGTAGACTTTAAAAATTTGCTGTCTGACAAAGTGCGCCTTCTACCACTATAAGCGATTTTTATGTGCCATCATAAATTTTTACAGTGTTCATCCAATTTTTCACTGAAATTGACAAATTTTTATGCACAAAATGCCTGCTTTAATTATTACATAAAATTTTGTGTACAATAAATCCTGATGAAAACATACAATTTTTCAAGATTTAAAAGTCCCTAAAGAGATGTCTTAATTTTTTAAAAATCTGAATTAATGAAAAAATTAAAAAATTAACCCAATAATGGCAATGATTCAGATAAATATTAATATTCATTAATTTTTAGTAAAATATTTCCTATACTAGCTTTACTACTTGTAATTTATTTTTACTAAATGTTTTTAATACAAAAATATCGAGAAAAAAAATTTGTGAAAATTTCTATTTTTACTGGTTCTACTTTTATTTTCTATAAGTTCTACTAGTTCTGATTTTTTTAAATTTTTAATTAAGAAAAATAACTCTAAATTAATAAAAATGTCTACTATTGTAAATAAGTGACTCATTTCTCACTAAAGTAGTAAAGGAGAAAATTAGTCAGACCTAATTGACCTAATTTAACTTGTTTTAATAGAACAACTTTTACTACGAACACAAAAGGTTAATTTTGTCTACTCGTAACTGACTTTTACTACTGAAACTAAAATTACAAAAATTTTAATAAAAAAAAAAACAATTAAAATCATTGCAATTTGAGTTTCAGTAGTAAAGGTCAATCATAAGTCAGACAAAACATTGAATATACTTCTACTACTTGTTTCAGTAGCGAAAGACATTTTTAGTCAGACAGAACAGTTAATATCAATACAATTTTAGTTTCAGTAGTCAAAATCAATATTAGTCGGACTATAAAACTTAAATTCTTGTAATTTTAGTCTTAACAGTCAGAGCCGTTTTTAATATAAATAAAAGAAATTTTTGTACTTTCTATGTCAGTAGGTAAAACAAATTTTTTTTTAAATTTAAAATCCAAAATTAAAAATTTCAAAATTCTGTAACTAATTATAAGTAAAAGAAATAATCAATCAATTATAAAGTACATTAACTTATATAAGAAATTAAAAGTATTTCTCACAACAGAAACCAGTATTTTTTTTGCAATATTTTTTTTTTCGACAAAAAAATATAAGGAAAATGAAAAATAAAGATATGAATTTCCGAAGATCATTTACTTTCGAAACATAAAAATAATCTTTATATTAACCTTCTCGCTTTCTCTATCTCTCGTAAATAGAATTTAAGAAAAAAGTCTCCCGAAAAAATTCAGCTACAAACCGAACAAGTTTCTCACATCATGAGTATATATATATAAGAGCTTTACACTTCACTGGTTTGGAAAATTGAAAAAAAATTTGGATTTCCTGGTACATCCTTATGTAACTAAAATCGTTGTAAAATAGTTTTGAGCGAAAATCCCTTTATTTTCCAAGTCTATAGACTTAGGAAAATCCCAGGCAATTTCAACATCCTTTATTTAACTTCACACCAAGTTTGTTGAAAATTATTTTTTTAACATATTTTAATACAAGACCCTCTCGGGATATTGTGGAATTGATTTTCTTAAATCTGAACGAATAAAATAAAATTCTTAAATTTTTATTAAGTAGAGAAAGCGATAGAGGGAAAGAAATTTTTTTTCCTAAAAGAAAAATATTTTTTCTCGACAATATGATGTAAGATAATCTTTTTGAACTTTGAGGGAATAGAAAGTTTATTTTACTAGAGAGAAAAATTGTCTCTTTTGACTCTAGTGGCTAAAAGAGTGTTTTTACTCTAAGGTTATATTAATTTTTTTTTATCCTCCAGAATAATGTCGATTTTTTACTTCTAGCAAGCAAAAACTAACACTCCCAAGAACAAATTTTAAATTAATGAATAATTTTACTCAAATATTTCAAAATTAATTCAATTTTAAAAGAGTTGCGTTTACAATTTTCATAAATAAATGAACTTTAAATGGTTTCAATTTGAAATTTTATAAAATTTCAAAGTTCAAAGAATTTAATTAGAAATTTTAATGAACTTAGACTTTTCAAAAATTGTAATAATTCAAAAACTTCTAAAATTAGTTAAATTGTTCAATATATATTTAATTAATTATCAAAAATAATGGATTTATAGAAGAATTTTAGTTTAAAACACTAAAAAAAATTGAATTTTTGAGAAGTTACAAATGTTTACAGAAATTCAATTATTTTCAAAAGTAATAAAATTCTTATCACAAAATTCATTATGTTCAAAATTTACAAGCAAATCTCGACAAAATCCCAATTATTATCTTTATAAATAAAAAAATTCTTCAAAATTCAATTATTTTCAAAAAATTTAATAAAATTCTTGGCAAAATTTTAATTATTTTCAACAATTTTCCTCATTTCCATGATTTTCAATATCTACTATTTTAATAAAATTAGAAAAGAATTCAATTATTTAAAAACAATTCTATAATAAAATTGTACTGAAACATTCATTTTTTTCATAAATAATAAAAATTTCACAGGAATTCAAATATTTACAAATTTTTTGTAAATTTCCTCGTATTAATTCAATTATTTTCATAAATAATTAAGTTTTTACAGGTATTTAATTATTATTTGTAAATAATAAAAGTCATTTTAGGAATTCAATTATTTTCATAAATAATAAAACTCATTTGCAGAATTTCAATTATTTTGAAAACAATTTTAATCAAATTCCTCAAAAAATAAAATTATTCTTAAAAATTTTATTAAAATTTGTCACAAGAATTCAATTATTTAAAAACAATTTTGCCAAAGTTCTGAACGAATATTGAATTATTTTCTAAAATAATGATAATTTTACAGGAATTTAATTATTAAAGATAGAATTTGCAAACATTTTTTCTCAGGGGCGTAGCCAAAAAAAATTTTTGGGGGGGTTTTATGGAATTTGATAAGAGGTGTACTCAGAATAAAATACGCGCCTGTTTTTTTTCGAAAAAAATCAATTGTTGTATACTTTTTTAGAAAATTCTTCTCAATAATTCAATTATTTTCAGAAATAATAAAACTCATAGCAGAATTTCAATTTTTTTTAATACAATTTTAATCGAATTTATCGTAAAATGTAACTATTCTAAAAAATTTTATTGAAATTCGTCAAAAGAAATAAAGAATTCAATTATTTAGAAATTTGATTAAAAAATTCTTTATAAGAATTAAATTTTAAGAAACATTCAATTATTCAATAAATAATTTACTTTTGTATTTCAATATTTGAATTCTCGTAGAATTTTCCATTAAAAATTGATTTGAAAATGAATTTTAGTTTTGGTAAATTGTAGATAATAATAAAATAGGAAAATAATTTTTAAGAAGTTACAGTAATAATATTCTTATAATTTAAAATAATGATTTTAACACTCGATCCTATTTAATTATTATAAAACATGAAGAAATTGATCACTTCGAGTCGAAGACTCGGAGTGATCGATTTCTTTATGTTTTATAACAATATATTTTAAAGTTGATTAATTTCCAAAAGGTTTGAATTGGTAATTTTTGAAAATCTTAATTCCTATGGAAAAATAATATATAATAAATAAATATTTAAAAAAGAAATTATGGTTTTCGAATAAATTTACAATTAATGATATTCGTAAATAAATATAACAGAACATTTTTTTCAATATAATTTTTTCCTTTAATTTCTAAAAATTCAAAAATTTTCAGTTTCATTTTCAATTAAATTTTCTAATTGACAAATATAATTTATAAACATATTTTTCCTTTATTTTTAAAAAACTTTGAATTTGATTAAAATAATTGAAATTAAGAAATAGATTTGATGCAAATTATTTCCTTATGAAAATTGAGAATTTTCTACAAAAATATTAAGAAACGAGAATATCTAATATTTTGCTTCCCAAGAGAAAAAAATGAGTTTATAAACAATATTGTTATTGAGAAATAAAAATTATGCATAAAATGGGTATATTCCCTACTTCTTAATAAAAATTTTGTAACAATTAACAATTTTCTAGTATTTTTTAAAAATAAAAAGGAGAATAATTTGCATAATAATTTAGATCAGTCAAACGAAATTTGTTATAGAAAAAAGTATATATAACAAACAAACTGGGTATATTTTTCATTTGTTAACCATAATTTTGAAAAAATTTTCTAATTTGTTATATTATTTTATTATAAATCATGACAGAATACGAAGATTAATATAGTTAATTTATTAACTTAGCCATTAAATCCTAGGGTGATAAGTTTTCTCTACTTTCCCTAGAGGAAATAGTATTTTAACTCCTTGGGAGTAAAATTTTCCCTTTTTCCCCTAGATGATAAAATAGTATTTTAACTCCCAATTTTTTTTTTACCCTAGGGGGTAAATTACTGCTTTTACTCCCAATTAATTCCAAATTGTCAAGAATTATTTCACCAATCTTTTGAATAAAGGAAAAAATTGCCTAAATTTAAAAAAAGAATAACCTACCTTTCAGGAAGGTTTTTCTTTTTTTTAAAATTAGTCAATTTTTTTTTTCCGCTTTTAGCGCACAGTGTAAGCATTATTTTAAAGAATTATATATTAAAAAGGCCATATTGCTCATGAAGAATAACGTCAAGTGAAAGACTATAAAGTTTTGTGTATGATGTGCATTTGATATTAGCTACACAAAGTGAACGCTTGGTTTGAAGCACAAGGAATAAATTATCCGGAAAGCTTTCAGAACCTCATGGTAAATATATATACACTCACAAACAGTGAGAAATCTAAACCACAAATTCTACGATAAATCTTGAATTTAGGCTGTAATTAATTCCCCACCTGTGTATACGTATATATAGTATATACACACACCATGCGGAAAATCGAGTTTCATTTTAAAGGAAACACAACTCGAGGTGCAATTTCTACTTATATAATGACGCCGCACATCACAAAACACTTTAGAAAAGGCATATAATTGCGTAGTGCGCCGACACTAATTTCCAGTTTCAAATCTTTGAAGTGGAAGAAAGTTTGTCAAGTTGTTGAAACTTTTCAAATTACGAGACAACTACAACAATTTGTCGTTATTATTCGCCGCTTTTTTTTCCCCCAACATTTCTCTTACTGATGCATCTTTTCTTTCAATTCTCTCTCTCTCTCTCTCTCTCTCTCTCTCTCTCTCTCTCTCTCTCTCTCTCTCTCTCTCTCTCTCTCTCTCTCTCTCTCTCTCTCTCTCTCTCTCTCTCTCTCTCTCTCTCTCTCTCTCAAAAATAAAAAAGAAGAGATAAAGAAGCTTTTCACAAAAGTTTAAAGAATAAAGAAGCAATTTTTACCTATTGAAAACCATTTCGTAGAAACGAATTGAGAAAAAAAGAATGTTCAAAATAGAAAAAAGCTTTGTAAATATGTTAATAACAACGAATTTTTTATATTCTTTTTTTTTAAACTTAAATTTAACCTAATTTGATTTTTTTCAATTTTTGATTTTCTTTTAAAAAGTTCTAGTTTAGTTTCTAAACTAAAAACGCCAATCTTAATTTTTTTTTAATGATATGCTTAAATTATATTTAAGCTTCACATAAAAGCTTTAAATTAAGCTTTTGTATCAGTAGTAAAAGTTCTTTTAATAAAAATACAGTTAAAATCATTAGATTTTGAAATTCAGTAGTACAAGTCAATTATATCAGACGAAACATTGGACATACGTCGACTACTTGTTTCAGTAGTGAGAGACAGTATTAGTCAGACGAAAAACTAGTATTTAATAAAAAAAACCTAAAAATAAATAAATTTTAACTTTTTAAGTAGTAAAAAATAAATATCTAGTAGAAATAAATAAATAATTCGTAGAAATAAATAATAACTAATTAAATAAGAATAAAAATAAATAAGTTGCAACAAATACTAAAAAAAAGTAATCAAATATTTTTGGAAAAAGTAGTAAAAAAATTACAAAAAAAAAATGTAAAAAATATATAATAAAAATATTGTAGTGATAAAAATGAAAACTAAAGAAAAAACTCATTTATTTGAAATGAAAATATAACTTTCGCGAATATTCGTGATATCGAAAGTTTTATTAGATCAATTAAGAATATAATTAGAGTAAACCATAGAATTACGCGAGTGACAAGGGAAACAAGAGGACTTAATTAATGTGTCAACTTACGCGTCCGCATCTACTAGCACTGTACGAAATTTAACACATCCCTGCTTACAACCCTTCTGGGAATTATAATGTCAAAAACTGTTATCCCAAACATTTTGAAACACTCAAAAAGTCAAAACTAGAAAAGTTTGAAAAAATTACCAGTCACATAAAAATATAATTATTATTATTATTATTTTATTATTGTTAATATTATTTTTGTTAGATATTAAAATGCTTTCATAAAAAAATTGTCAGATATTTTTTAATGGTACTGGTATTGTCTTATTTTTTAGTCACAAATAAAAATTGAAAAATTCGATTCATATAAAAAAAATTGATAAAGAAAATTATCAGTAGTATTATTATTTTTCTTATTCTATTTAGAACCTAAAGTATAAATTTACGATGATTTGAATAAAATATAATACTGATAATTTTCTTTTACAATCTTTTTAGTCACCAATAAAAATCGTAAAAATTAGATTTATCCTTTATATTCCAAAATAATAAAAAAAATACTCTATAATATATATATAATAAACGCCAATCATAAATATCAACTCTTTCTTTTACGAGATCCTAAACATAAATTTTTATATAAAGAAGGAAAAGAATTATAATTTGCTTTTCTATTTAAAGTTAAACGAACCTTTCATATACATACATACAAACTCCTCTCGATATAATTTACGAATGAATATAAAAATAATCTCAAGTCGCATCTGTAAATCAAAAAATGCAATGGAAATTTTTTTTATGAAGTCTTTTTAAGAGAATTTTTTAAGAGCGACTTTTGTTGACAAAGTGTGTATGTGTATTGTATATAAAGAGTGAAAGCAGGTTGGAGTAAAAAAAAAGTTTTTGCATATTAGCAATGTACTTTGATGTACCTCATTTTTCAATAGCGTTCATAAATGCTGAACTTATGTTTACACTGGCTCTTCAGTTGCATATGCTTTTAATAAGCTGAATTTTATGAGTAGGTACGGATATACTACTGTGGAGGTTTCTTTTATTCAAGTTAACATTATTTGGTTTTTCTCTTTATTTCAATGAAATTATTGATTTAAGTAGCGAAAAGAAAGAAATTTGCTTCTCTTTATCTGTATTTTTACAATGAATGAAATTTTAGTTTATTAAATTTTTAACTAACTAACTCCGAGTAATAATAACTAAGTAATAATAATAATAATAATAATAATAATAATAATAATAATAATAATAACTCCGAGTCTTCGACTCGAAGTGATCGACTACTTCATATTTTATAATAATAAGAAAGGATTAAAGATGACCAAGTAATAAAATCATTATTTTATACTATAAGAATATTATACTTCTTCAAAATTATTTTCATTATTTCAATTCAATTATTATTTTCAAAAAATTTTAACTACAATTTTACTTTAATATCTATTATTTTTAATAATTTTCCAAAAAGTTCTTTGGCAATTTTCAAATCCATTTGTTTACAATATTCAATTTCACGAAATTTCAATTTATTATTCTTAAATTCTTCAATTAAATGCATATTAGAAAATATAAACTTCAAATAATATAAAAGAAAATTTAATTAAACTTTTTCAAAAAAATTAATTTCAAAATTCAATTAATTAAATACAAAAGTAAATTATTTATTGAATAATTGAATGTTTCTTAAAATTTAATTCTTATAAAGAATTTTATTAACAAAATTTTAAATAATTGAAATTCTGCAATGAGTTTTATTATTTATGAAAATAATTGAATTTGTAAAAGAATTTTATTATTTATAAAAATAATTGAATTCCTGTAAAAATTTTTATTATTTATGAAAATAATGGAATGTTTGCGTAGAATTTTATTCAAATTTTTTTTAATAATGGAAATCTTTTGGAAAATTTTATTGAAATAGTAGATATGGAAAATCATTGAATTTTAGAGAACTTTTGAAAATAATTGAAATGTTGACAAGAATTTTATTATTTATAAAGAGAATTGAAATTTTGACGAGAATTTTTAAAAATTTTTGAACACAATTGAATTTAGTAAATATGTTACTAAGTTAGTTAGTAACTAACTAACTCCCTGGAGAAACTAAATTCGTTGAATTTTTGCAAATCGTTGTCTTTGGTGTTTTATTTAATGTAAAATTTCATTCATAGTTAAAAATAACAGCAAAATAGATTATTTTAATCTTTTCTGGTGTTAATTTATAATTGAAGTTATAAATATACCTAGAATAATAGAAAATAGTTTTTTTTAAATAAAATAATAACAAATAGTTTCATTGAAAAAATAAAAGAATAATAAGTTTTTCAGTAGTATAAGTCAATTTTGTTTAGGCAAAATAGTTGAAATCATTGCGATTTTATTTCAGTAGTGCAATTTAGTTTCGATCAGACGAAACTGTTGAAATAAATACAATTACAATGCCAGTAGTGCAAAACAGTTTAAGTCAGGCTAAGCAGGAATCTGCGATTTTTAGTTAACTATAATCGGTAATAAAAGCAAATATTTTGTCAAACACAACATTTTCTATCGACTTATTATATTTATTTATTAAGGGCAAAAGTAAATTGTTAGACAATAATATTTTTTAACGATTTTGTAGATTTACAAGTAGTAACAGTAAGTATTTAGTCAGACACTAAATTTTCAAACAATTTTATATCATTATCAGTAGTTGTAGTCAATATTTAGTCAGACACAACACTTTCTAACGATTTTTCAAAATTAAAAGTAGGAAAAGTAAATTTTTCGTCAGACACAACATTTTCTAAGAAATCTGTTAACTTCTCAGTAGTAAATGCAAATTTCAGTCAGACAAGCTAAATCACATTTTTAAAAATAAGCACACCAGTGCTAAGACATTTACAATTTAAAAATGTTTTCATTCTCCACAAAAATTGAATAGCAAATTTATTCTAAAATTCCAATTTCACATTTTTCCACCCTCTCTCATTTTCTGTTCCATAACAATTTCTTTTCAAATTTTTTTCTCCTGTCCTCGCGCAGTTCCTTTTATGTTATAATAAAAAAACAACAAAATAAAATGAAAATTCTTTTTTTATTTAATGTCGGAAAAGCGTTATAGCAATTGTTTTTTTCTCTACCTCTATATACTTTTGTGAATAAGTATGAGACAGTTATTACAAAATTATTCTAAGAAAATTAATCTCGAAAGAAGCACTAGCAGTCATAATTGGCAAGAGATGAAAGTCTGAGTACTTTCAGGAATAATATTCATTTCGCGAAGGAAGTTCATCTCTAAAAATACATTCTTTCTTCTACTCTATCTCCTTTACTTGAAAGTGATGTGCTCATAAGCGTACTAAAGTAAAAGATCGATAACGTTCTTAGTACTTTTTAAAAAATAAAATTAAAAAAGAAAAAAAAATCTAGTGCAGATACCCGTCGAAGGTAATAAAGAAAAAAATTTTCCCTGTCCCTTTATTTCTTCAGAAGTCTCTCACTCTCTCTCATTCTCTCTCCAGTGACGTTATTTTTCTTCTGTAGTTTTTTTTATTTTTTTTTTTTTTGCCTAAATAAGTTATCCTCTAGAAATTTTTCGAAGCAAATTTCATAGCGTGCTCGAGTTTAATTTTCTTTAACGTGTGATTAATTCCTCTGCCCTTAAATTCCTCGAAAGGAACTCTGAAATTAAAATGCACATTATCATTCAATGAGAAATACGAGCAATTTAGTCAAGCACTAGTCCATTCCATTCACAATTCTCTTGAAAATTACCTTTTCTCTTTAAAAACGACAGTTTCGCACTTAAAAAAACATCAATTTTCATTGTCAAGATAAATTCCAATTGATAAATAATTCAACAAGCGTTAATCGTACAAAAAAAATAATTTATTATCTTTTTTTATTATTTTTATATAAATATTTATTTTTATTCAATTACTACTCATAAATCTACAAAATCCTTAAAAAATTGTTAGTGTCTCACTAATAATATACTTTTACTATCGATAATGACAGAAAACTACTTAAAAACAGTATAAAAAATTTTTTTGTTGGATTTATAATTTCTTTTACTATTGAGAAGTTAACAGATTTCTTAGAAAATGTTGTGACTGATAAAAAAATTAATTTTACTACTTTTAATTGTAAAAAAACGTTAGAAAGTTTTGTGTCTGACTAAATATTTACTAATACTACTGATAATGATGTAAAATCCTTAGAAAATTTCGTGTCTGAATAAATATTTACTGTTACTGTAAATCTACAAAATCGTTAAAAAATGTTAGTGTATCGATTTACTTTTCCTATCGATAATCATTGAAATTCAGTTAAAAAACGTTGGAAAATTTTGTGATTGACTAATAATCTACTTTAACTACTCAGAAGTTAATAAATTTCTTAGAAAATGTTGTTTGTGACAAAAAAAATTACTTTTATTACTTTTAATTCCGAAAAAAATGGTTAGAAAAAATTTGTTTCTGACTGAATATTTACTACGACTACTGATAATTATATAAAATCGTTGAAAAATATTGTGTCTGACAAAATATTTTCATTCACTACTGTTAATTATAAAAAATCATATCTGACTAAATATTTTTTGTCACTACTCATACTTAAAGTTATTACCTATTTTTAAATTCAAACAATTTTATAAAAAAAAATCATTTACAAAATTTAAACGTTCAAAACTTTTGAAACATTTTATTTAATAAAAAAAAATCTTCTTGAAAATATTTTCAAAACAAAAAATGTTTTGAAAGAATCAAATAGATTTCGTTTTTCAAAATATAATTAAATTCAATAAAGAAATTCAAATAAAATTAAATTTTTTAAGTTTTAAATATTAAATCAAAAGGTTTTAAATATTTGCCATATATTGAAAAATTAATACCTAATATTTTTAAAATTAAAAAAAATCTTTTTTCACTCTAAAGGAGAAATTTTTTAATAGAATTTATTTTTAATCAACGATTTAATTTATCCTATAAAGTACACATATAATTAAAACATATTATCAAAATGTACGAAATGATTTTCTGTTTATAAAATACAGTTAATAAACATTCTTGCAAATATTTTATGGCCGGATGCAAAAATATTTAATTATAAAAGTGAATATCGATTGATTGTTAAATACCGCGATTTATATTTATTGTATATGAATAATATAAGGTTTTATAACCTAAATAATTTTTATTTATATTTATATACTGTTCAACTTCTTTTATTCTATATTGCTCTATTTTTTATTTCATTTTATTTAATTCTTTTTATTCTTTAATATATTTTTTTCATTCTACTTTCTACTTTCACTTTAATTTTCAACTTCTATCAAAACAAAAGTTGAAATAAATTTTAAAGTAAAAATAGAAATCATCAAAGTGAAAATGAAATTACATAGTCAATCAAGCACTGTAAAAAAAGGTTCCAAATTAGAACTGATTTCGGTATTAAAATAGAACCAAATTACGATTTAGTGCCAAAATTTGTAATAAATTAGTAGCTTTCCTTTTACAGTGAGTAGTCAAAAAATATTTTTAGTCAGACAGAATATTGTTTTACATTTTTATGTAATTAACAGTAGTCAAAGTAAATTTTCAGTCAGACAAAATTTTTTTTTATTTCACACTTAATTTTTCTTCCCATTCTCAATACTGTTTAATTTATTTCATTTCTTCTGCTTTAAGAAAAATAAATAAAGGAAATAAAGGAAATGATTTATATAATAAAAGTTTTCTCCCTCTCACACACTATATAGAATCGCAGCTTTTCCAAAACTCTCATTGACAACTTTACGAATTATCGCTGAGAAGCATTTTATCGCCCAAAGGAAGTACAGAAGTTAGGAAACCCGATACTCGTACAACGATTTTCACCCCCTTGAGACATCTGAGAAGAAACTTGCACACGACGTCATACATACGAAAGATCTCAAGATGGTCCGCATTTATCTTGTAACATATCCGGCTCGTTTCATCTCTCTCCCTACATTGATACATTTATATATACATATATATATATATACATGTAATTTTTAGATTTACATTTAAGATATGTAACAGCTTAGGTGACACGATTTAAAAATGTCTAACACTTTTGCCATCAAATAGAAACATCTCTGCAAACTAACATCGGGTTACTCGAGAAAAAGAGATGAACATTTTTACAACTCAAATTCAGGAAAAATTTAATTTAATTTTTTATATATTTTTCATTATTAAAAAAAATTCTCTTCATCATTAAATTCTCTTAATAGTTTAATCAAAAAATGGAAACTATTTTTTCAAATTTTGGTTTATTTTTATTTTAAAACAAATATAATAAGAAACTAACAACAATTCGCGCACTTACGCGCGCTGACATCTCACTCACTTTTTTAAATAAAATTAGTAATTTTAAAAATAGTAGAAGGTAAAACTTTTTAATTCAAATTTTTTTTTATAAAAATAAAATATGAATTGGAATATATAGTTTTAATATTATAATTATAATAATCATTTATTCTAACATAGGGAATTCAGGGAAAAGTTAGGAATTTTTATTAAGAGTACTGAAAAAATTAAATTTTTAGAATTCATAAGAAAATTCTGAATTTTTGTGTCTTTTGTTTGACTTGTAAACTATAAAATTACCACGTGTTTTAATAAAAAAACATTCAATTTTTTCAATATTTGACAAAAATTTCTTTTTAAATAACTTAAATCTTGAACAGCTATCATAAAATAAGTAAATTATTTAATGAATAATTTTACTTAAATATTTTTAAATTAATTCAATTTTAAAAGAGTTGCGTTGACAATTTTTATAAATAAATTAACCTCAAACGGTTTCAATCTAAAATTTTATAAAATTTCAATGTTGAACGAATTTAATTAGAAATTTTAATGAACTTAGATTTTTGAAAAATTTTAATAATTCACAGTCCTCTAAAATTAGTTAAATTTGCCAATACCCGTGCAGAAAAATGGTGAGGGCCCCCGGCGGGGCCCTCGTGGATTGCCCTCTTGCCATGTGGAATCCATAATGGCAATCCATGCGGAGCCCTCGAAGGCGTGACATGCTTTCCCTCATGGGTGCCCTCGAGGAAAATCCTCATGGATTCCATATGGATTTTCCACGCGGTGCCCTCGTGGATTTCATAAAATGCCCTCAACTTTATTTTCAATTAAATTAATAAATTAATTATTTATTAATAACAAATTAGTCCAATTATTGACAAATAACATTCATATTTAACAATTTTTACTTTTTTAATTAAATCGTGACCAAAAAAAAAAAAAAAATCTGACGCACGCGGGAATTGAGCCTACGACCTACTGACTACCAGACAACACTCTTACCACTATGCTACGGGACCTACTTGAAAATTTTTGCTTTAATGTAGGTGACTTGCTGACTTGCTTTTGATGATTCAATAAATTATTTATTGACACTAATACACCATGACAAATAATTAAATAGTTTAATAATAATAATAACAATATCTATAATATAATAATAGACCATAAATATTCATAAATTAATATTTTTATAATTTCAAAAAAAAAAAAAAAAATGTCAAAACATTTGTGTTAAAAACGCGTTTTTCATAGTTTAAAATCATTATAAACATTAATTTTTTTATGTAAAAAAAATTTTTTTTTGGACTTAGAAATTTTTTCTAGTTAATGATGTGGGCAATCCATGAGGGCCCTCGCGTGGGCCCTCATGGATTTGCCCTTAGGTAAGTTCAATATTTTCAAAAAAAGTAACATTAAATATTT
This sequence comes from Leptopilina syphax, assembly GCA_032872505.1. Lineage (NCBI taxonomy): Eukaryota > Metazoa > Arthropoda > Insecta > Hymenoptera > Figitidae > Leptopilina > Leptopilina syphax. The sequence continues at coordinate 21,938,310 of CM065470.1, forward strand.
GTTAAAAACGTGTTTTTCATTGTTTAAAATGATAGTAAACAATAATTTTTTGTTGTAAAAAAAATTTTTCGTTTGGACTTAGAAAAATTGTTGAGCAGGGCATTCATAATGGCTAAGAGCAGGGGCCCTGCTGGTGCCCTCGTGAATTTCCATAACTTTGTGATAGGATTTCTGGAAAAATGTCACTTAATGTTTATTTCAGGTGCTTTGAAACGTAATTTAATGCATTCTGAACTAAAGTTTTTCAACAAAAAAAATTTTTTTTTAAAACTTAGATAAATTTTTGAGCAGGGCAACCGTAAGGGCAAAGAACGGGGCCCCTGCTGGTGCCCTCGTGGATTTCTCCTCATGGATATTCCACGAGGGCCCCCGACGGGGGCCCCGGAGCTGTGGGGCTCGAGCGTGGCTTTTTCCACACGGGTATATATTTAATTAATTATTAAAAATAATGGATTTATAAAGGAATTTCAGTTAAAAACACTAAAAAAATTGAATTTTGAAGAAGTTACAAAATATTACAGAAATTCAATTATTTTCAAAAGTAATAAAATTCTTATCACAAAATTCAATTATGTTCAAAATTTACAAGAAAGTCTCGACAAAATCCAGATTAATATCTTTATAGATAAAAAAATTCTTCTACCAAATTCAATTAATTTCAAAACTTTTAATAAAACTCTTGTCAAAATGTCAATTATTTTCAAAAATTTTCCTCATTTGAATGATATTCAATATCTACTATTTTAATAAAATCACCCAAAAGAATTTAATTATTTCAAAACAATTTTCATAAAATTGTACAAAAACATTCAATTATTTTCATAAATAATAAAAATTTCACAGGAATTCAAATCTTTACACATTTTTAATAAGTTTCTTGTAAATAATTCAATTATTTTCAAAAATAATAAAATTAAATTTTATTATTAATTATTTAAAAACAATTTTGCCAAAGTTTTAAAAGAATATTAAATTATTTTCTAAAACAATAAAAATTTCAGAGGAATTTAATTATTAAAAATAGAATTTGCAAACATTTTTTCGAAAAAATACAATTCTTGTAAACTATTTTAGAAATTTCTTCGCAATACTTCAATTATTTTCAGAAATAATAAAACTCATAGCAGAATTTCAATTATTTTTAACACAATATTAATCGAATTCTTTGAAAAATGTAACTATTCTAAAAAAATTTAATAATATTCGTCAAAAGAAGTCAATTATTTTAAAATTTTTTATTAAAATTCTTTATAAGAATTAAATTTTAAGAAACGTTCAATTATTCAATAAATAATTTACTTTTCTATTTCAATATTTGAATTCTCGTTGAATTTTCCAATAAAAATTGATTTGAAATTAAATTTTAGTTTAGGTAAATTTTAGATAATAATAGAATATAAAAATAGTTTTTAACAAGTTCCAGTAACAATATTCTTATAATATAAAATAATGATTTTAACACTCAAACCGTCTTTAATTATTATAAAACATGAAGAAAACGATTACTCCGAGTCTTCGACTCGGAGTGATCGATTTCTTCATGTTTTATAACAATATTTTTAAAGTTGATTAGTTTCAAAAAGGTTTGAATTTAAATGTTTTGAAGAATCTTAATTCATATGGAAAAATAATAATAATTAAATATTTACAATAGAAATTATTGTCTTCGAATAATTTTACAATTAAAGATATTCGTAAATAAATTTAACAGAACATTTTTTTCAATAAAATTTGTTCCTTTATTTTCTAAAAATTCAAAAATGTTTAGTTTCATATTCAATTAAATTTTCTAATTGACAAATATAATTTATAAACATTTTTTTTCTTTCTTTTTGAAAAACGTTTAATTTTATTAAAACAATAGAAATTAAGAAATAGAATTGATGCAAATTATTTCCTTATGAAAATTGAGATTTTTCTACAAAAATATTAAGAAACGAGAATATCTAATTTTTTTCTTCCCAAGAGAAAAAAAGGGTTTGTAAACAATATTGTTATTTAGAAATAGAAATTATGCATAAAATGAGTATATTTCCTTTTTCTTAATCAAAATTTTTTAACAATTAACAATTATCTAGTATTTTTTATAAATAAAAAGGAGAATAATTTGCATAATAATTTAGATCAGTAAAACGAAATTTGTTATAGAAAAAAGCACATAACAAACAAAATGGGTATATTTTTTATTTGTTAATCATAATTTTGAAAAAATTTTCTAATTTGTAATATTATCTTATTATAAATTATGAAAAAATATAACAATTAATTTAAATAATTTAATAAAATGGTTTTTAATTTAATAAAATAAAATTATGATTGAATTATTAAATTTTTAAATTGTTAATTTTTATAATTAATATTCACGATAAGTACCTAATTGATCAAAAATATTCAACTATAGTATTTAAATTTCCGCAAATTGTGAACAAAACCAGAATCTAAATATAAAACAAAAAATTAAAAAAATACATAGGCAGGTATATTTTTCCTATAATTAATTGAGGAAAAAAAATTATTTTAAGTATAGTGTTTAGATTTGCGTGAAATGCAACAGAAATATAATCAAGAATAACATCTACTTGCAAATTACTTCAGTTAAAATTAGTTCAAGCACACCGCGAGTGGATAATGGCTTTTTCATTATAAAGTAGTAATACTTTTTTTTATATTCTTTCATTTTTTTCCAAATATATTAGGTAAAAATTTCTGAAGTTAATTACACAAGTTCAGCGTACAAAGCAATTTTTTTCATGAGTGTTAAATATTGAAGACTAATATTCAGAAAATCATGATAATGAGGGGTGAATAAGTTGAGTGTTATAAAAAAAAGGAAAAGTGTTACATAATATATTCTTCTTTTCTTTACACTCTATGTATATATAAAAAACAAGTAATTAAATTTTTACCCGCAGGGAAAATTTCAACATTCTTTTTAAAATCTCATAATGAGAATTAAATGGAGAACCCTGTTTACCAATAATAAAGCTTATATAAAATTTCGTTGCGCTATTTATATTGAAAAAAATATAAAGTTAAATTATTAAAATAAGCAGTTAAAAATCTCTTTTTAAACCGAGCAGAAATTTAACGATAATTATATACATGAAACGTGTTCGAAGAAAATAGAGTACATTTTACTAACTGAATAGAAAATATTTGGCAAAAGAAAAATAAAAAAATTTATAGAAAGAATGAAAGGAAAAAAAATATAGAACCTATAGAAAGAATGAAAAGAAAAATATATTTAAAAAAAGTGAAATATATCAAGAAAAGTAAAATATATAATTTCTTTTCAAAATTACTACAATTGAGAAGAAATTTTTTTTTTTAAATTATGGCCCGAAACCTAAATTAATATGAAAGAAAATTTAAACAGTCAACATCGAGAAATATTATAATAAATAATGATGATTGATTAAATGACTAAGTAAGCAATGAATCAACATCAGTTTGACTAAGCGATCAAAGTAAACATGAAAAAGAAATCCCTTTTTCCCTTTAATGAATTAACTGTAAAATGTGAAAAACGATTAATCATCATTTTCTCCAATCTTAACTTTTGTATTTCTTCAAGATCGTAAATTTTTTTGTCCCGCTGCAAAATTTATTATTTCTTTAATGTCAGTGAGTTTATATGTTTAAAAATCAATTGCGTGCAAATATTATTTTCTATACTACTGAATAATATTTTTACTTCGCTTTGATATGTATTAAAAAGAATAAACATTTGTTTATTTAACAAAAATTTATTTTTCTTAAAAACTGCCAGTGAATTGAAAATTAATAATTTGTTACTGCAGCGGCAGAAAAAAATAAACACAAAAAAATGTGTCTGACTAAATTTTTATTATACTACTGTAAATAAAATTACACATTTGTTTTATTGTCAGACTATATGCTGCAATTTAGCTACTGATTTAAAAATAAAAAGACAGAAATTTTTATGTCTGACCTAATAGTGCTTTTAGTACTAAATTACTAAATTACTGACACTAAAAACTATATTTCATTATGAGCTAAATGCTTGCAGAATTGATTTTTATTACTGATAAAAATATCCCAATTTATTACACACGGATGATTAAAATTGACTTATACTACTGAGATCTAAAGTTATAAGAACAAAGTTTGTTGGCTGACTGGAAATTCGTTTTACTACTCCACGATAATTCAAGAAGAAATTGGCCATTTTCCGCCTGACTAAAATTCTCTTATACTACTTATACTAACTCTTACTACTTAAATATACTAATTTTATACCAAGACAATACGTTGTCTGACTATTATTAACTTTTACTACTGATAACGAGTTTTTAATTATCGAAGAGGAGCTTGTCAAATTTATTTCTCAAAATAAATAAATTATTTAGTAATAAAAAGGACTACACACGAATATATTATTAATATTATTAATAATTATTAATAGTATTAATAATTATTAATACTATTAATAATTATTAATGCCACCTAATTATAATTATTAATAAAATATACAATAGTAGAAATAATAATAATAATAATAATAATAATAACAATAACAATAACAATAATAATAATAATAATAATAATAATAATAATAATAATAATAACAATAATAATAATAATAATAAAAATAATAATAAAAATACTAGTAAAGATATTAAAGAATATATTAGTCAACGATTTGAACTAAGAAACTGCGGTCTTAATGCACTGCATAAAGCTGAGCTTTGGTTGTATTGCTATTGGCACCTGTGTAACCGTTAAGCGTTCCCAACCTCTTCAGCTATTATTGGATTATTATCGGAATTTATGCCAAAGCAGGAAGCTCCTCGAACCGCAACTTCTTTACGTCAATTGAAAGTAATTTCAAATAGTTGCGAATATATAGACCATCACTTATTTAAAAATAAATTACTTGTTGAGTGTAAACAATTCTAGAAATAAGAACTAAAGTTTCTCGTCTCAATATAAATCTTCAATTCATGCGAAAAGTTTTAGCGAACCCAATTTTTTTTCTTTTATATTTAACAAGAAAAAATTATCAAAAAAAAAATAAAATAAAACTTGATAATTACTCGAAAATAAAAAAATTCAATAAAAAATTAATTTCTTTAATTAAAGAATATTGTCTCTAACTGTCAACAATTCGAGCGCAGAAGCGCGCGGCTACCATTTTAGGGTGAACTTATAAATTTCAAAATTAGAATTTAAAAATTTGTAATTCACATTTTTGTTCAAAACACTAAAAAAATCTAATTTTTGGAAAAATTACAAGCAATTGCAGAAATTCAATTATTTTCAAAAGTGATAAAATTCTTCTCATAAAATTCAATTATCTTACAAATTTAAAAAAAAATTTCGTCAAAATCCCAATTAACTTTAAAAATAACAAAATTCTTTCTCAAAGTTCAATTATTTTCAAATCAATTTCAAATTCCAAAAAATAGTACGCAAAAATTTAATTATTTTCATAAATAATAAAAATTTCTCGCAGGAATTCAATTATTTACAAATTTTTTATAAATTCCTTCGCAATAATTTAATTATTTTTATAAATAATAAATTTTTAAGTAGGTAATTAAATTATTTTTAATTAAAAATTTATTTATTTATTTATTTATTTAAATTTATTTATTTATTTACTTTATTTATTTATTTACCTATTTAAATTTATTTATTTATTTATTTTATAATTAAAAATTGTAGAAAATAATAATTGATTTGAAAAAATAATTTTAAAAAAGTTACTGTAATAAAATTCCTATAATATAAAAAAAATGATTTTATCACTCGGTCATCTTTAATTATTATAAAACATGAAGAAATCGATCACTCCGAGTCTTCGACTCGGAGCAATCGCTGTCTTCATGTTTTATAAAAATATTCTTATAAGTTATTGAATTTAAAAAGATTTGAATTTGAATGTTTTGAAAAATTTTAATTCCTACGGAAAAATAATATTTAAATATTTATTTTAAAAGAAGTTATTCATGTTTTCAAATAATTTTACAATTAAAGAAATTCGTATAAATAAATGTTAACAGAACATTTTTTTTTGAGTAAAATTTTTTCCTTTATTTTCTAAAAATTTAAAAAGTTTCATATTTTCATTTTCAATTAAAATTTGTAATTGAAAAATAGAATGGAATATATAATGTTTCTTTTCAAAAAGAAAAGAATGAGTTTCTGAACAATATTGTTATTGAGAAATATAAATTATGCATAAAATGGGTATAAATTCTTTTAATTTACACTGAAAAAATTTGTAAATTGAATTCTATTTGTGTTAATAAAAAGTGTAATTAATTTATTAAATAAAACAGTTGAATGTAACAATTGTAATTAATTTATGTTTTTCTAATTTTTTGTGGAAGTTGATTCAGTTATATTTTTAATTTTTTTAAAGCAGTGAATTAATTAAATTTTTTAATTTCATGTGACTCTTGCGCTTAATGTGTCAGTAGTAAAAGTCACTTTTAGTCAGACAAATACAATATTATATTTCTATCGATTAAAGTCACTATTTTTTCCCCAAAAAAAAAGAATAAAAAGTAAAAACCTTTGCAATTTTTATGCGAGTAGTAAAAATATTGTTTAGTCAGACAAAATTGTTCCGAACATTATAGTCTAGTTTTCAGTAGTATAAGTCAGTTTCGGTCAGACAAAAAGTTAAAATAATTGCTATTTTAGTTTAAGCAATAAATATCAGTTTTAATCAGACAATTTTTGCCTAAAGTTTTTTAATTTTTGTAACAGTAGTGAAAATGAATTTACGTCAGACAGTAAAATTTGAAATTGGTACTTGATACAGTAGTAAAAATCAATTTGAGTCAGACAAGTGTTGTAAGATTAGTACCAGTTGTAATTATAGTTTTTCAGTAGTATAAGTAAGTTTTTGGTCAGACAAAAAAGTTTTTCTTTATTAATTTCTTTTTTAATTATTTTAACATCATTGCAATTATATTTGTAACAGTAAGTGTCTGTTATAATCAAAAACTTTTTTAAAATTTTGTTTAATTTTGTCAACAGTAGTAAAAACTAATTGCAGTCAGAATTTGTTTCTCGGTCCAGTAGTAAAAATCTATTTTAGTCAGACGAGGCTTATAAAATTAGCACTATTAGTAAAAGAACAATTTAAATAAAATAAAACTTTTTCAAATTAGAAAAAAAATAAATTTTTAGTCAGTCTCAATAATTAATTAATGATTTTCTACAATTAGCAGTAGTAAAAATTTTTAATTTTTTTAAATTTGTTAAATAATTTAAATTTTTTGTTTCTTAAAAAAGAATTAGTTAAACTATTTGTTTCTTAAAAGACAATAAATTTTATTTTTCACTTTTTAAGAACAATAAATTAGGTTTTTTACTTTTTAAAAACAATAAATTAAATTTTTTACTTTTAAAAAAAATAAATTAAATAGAAAATAAATACTCTTTGACTTTTTGAAAAATGCAATTAGTTGTCTAAAGCACTATAATATAATGATTGTTATTAATTGCGTTTTTCAATTTCTTCCAAAAGTTAATTAATCTAACTGTTTAATTTCTTAAAAACGAATTAATTAAAATTTTTTATTTCTTGTAAAATTTTAAGTTTCTTGTGTCAGTAGTAAGAATCATTTTCAGTCAGACGAAACAGTTTCAAACATTGTAATTATTGTTTTCAAGTAGTGCAAGTCAGTTTTAGTCGGACATAAACTTTCAACCATAGTAGTTTCAAACATAGTGAAACATTTTTGTTTTTCAGTAGTATAAGTCACTTTCGGTCAGACAGGAAAGTTGAAATCATTGTTCTTTTAATTTAAGCAAAAAATGTCATTTTTTGTCAGTTTTAAAAAATTTTTGTAACATTTGTTACTTTTTAAAAACACTAATAATAATAATAATAATAATAATAATAATAATAATAATAATAATAATAATAATAATAATAATAATAATAATAATAATAATAATAGTAATATTAACAATAATAATATAAAATAACTAATTTTCTAATAACATATTTTTTATTAATAAAAAATTTAATTTTCTATTATAAATCTGAATTTACATCGTTTGATAAGTAAGTGAACAGGAAAATTAATTAGTTTGCTGTTAAGAAAATTATTTAATGAAAGCTTATGTATTTTTAATTAAATCGATAAAAAACCCGTCTATTGGAATTAATTATTAAGCGAGAGACAGTGAATGAAGAACGATATAAGAAAAATATATCAATAACAGATGTATTCGAGTGAATGAAAAGAGAGAACAGATGAGAGAGAGAGAGAGAGAGAGTGCAGCGTGATAGAAATAGGCAACATCGGAAAATTGCGGTGAGCATGTAAACACACAACAGATGCTTTGCTCTTTGTCTGTCATGGATTTACACTTGCGGAAGTAACTAAACCTGATACTATTCCTTGTTTGTGAGAAAACAAAGCTTATATACTGAAATTCAATTGCATAAATCAAATTCAACGTAAACTTACTCGTGACTAAAATCTCATTTACATATCTTGAACAACTATGCTAATTTCCTATACACAGCAACAACCTTCATCTATTTAACAATATTTTTAATAGAATGGAGAAAAATTTCCATATATTACTTATCAATCTTTCACAACTTTCATGTTGTATGTTCACAATAGAAAAAGATTAATTACACTGCGATTAATTATGTTTGCAATTAATTTAACAATATTTTTTTTGTATTTTTTTTTGTCTTCAATATAATAAGTTAATTAATTAATAATAATTTAGAAATTTAACCCAAATTTAAAATTTTTAAATCCGACTCTCCAAGTCTCAATCAGTTTAACTTTAAATTTAAAGAGTTCCTTTCAATCAGTAAATAAATTTCTTCTTTTAAATCAGTTAAAATTTACTGATTTAAGATTAAACAAATTTAAATTTAAACTCGGACGTAAAAGTTTATTCAATATTAAAATTTTTACTTATTTGAATCAGTGACTGACTTTTTGCTTTCAAATCGGTTAAAATTGACTGACTTAACAGTAGAAAAATTTTACTGAAGAATCAATAAATTTTAGCTTATTTGAATCAGTGATTAATTTACAATAGTCGATTTTTCAAGAAAAATCTGTCGTTTAAATTTAAAAATACGTTAAAAATAATAATTTTAAAAACGTAATTCTATTAATTAGAACTTATTTTGCATTAACTACAATTAATTCTAAATTATATTCTTCAAAATTAATTTTCCTATAATTTAACAGCTTATATTTCATATTCAATTGCCGCATTTGTTTGCATCTAGTATTTTTTTAAATTCTGAAAATATTTCTAAAATAAAAATTTTATTTTTAAAAGTGACATTTCTTTAAAAGCAATTCATATTTCCTAAATGATAAATGAATTCATGAAACTAAATAAAGCCGGCTGGGAAATGAGAAAAAGAAAAATCTAGTATCTACTGCAATATAAGCTTTTAAAAGGATTTTTTTTGCAACTTACCGCTGTTGCATGTAGCCGCGGTCTTCCCTACTTAGAGGAAATTTCGTGTTAATTTTTGTTTTTCTTTTTCATTTATTTTGTTTTATTATTTATTATTATTTTTATTTTACTCTATTTTATATAGAGTAAAATATATTTTATTATATTTATTTATATTTATTTTTTTTTTGTTCTTTTTTATTTTCTATTTTACTAAATATTAATTGTAGTTTGATTGATAGAAAATTTAATAAAATTTAAAGAGAATATAATTGATTGTCGCTTACCGTGGTCGATGCACTGGAACTTCTATGTTGCTTCAAAGGTGAACTCGTGTGCGTTGTTTGTCCATCGGAATTATTTGGACGAGTTATCACTGGTACAGAGAGATTTTGCGGCGGTTCAATGTCCAAATGACAATGCGCCTCCAAATGACTTTGTGCCCTTCTTTCTTCTAACACTATTTTACGGGCAGCCCGAAAGATCATGTAGTATACCTTTTGAAAGAAAATTTCAAAATTTATTAAATATTTCATTTAAAAAATATAGGAAAAATATTAAAATTATAATAATCATAAAAATTATAATAATTATAAAAATTATGGAAAATATAACAATTAAAAATAAATAATAATAAATAACTATAACAATTATTAATAATTGTAAAAATTATAGAAAATATAAATAATTATAAAAATTAAAACAATTATAACAATTATAATAATTATAATAATTATAATAATTATAATAATTATAATAATTATAAATACTGATAAATCGACAAGTAATCGTTTATTTGAATCAGAACAAAAAGTTTTTCCAGTGCAACAAAAAAAAAATTACAATTATGGTAAAATTTAATATGAGCTTTCTGATAAATTTTCTCGAAACGATAATATTCACGACAAAGTGAACGGCAAACTTGACCTTTCATTAAACAGAAACGAAAGGGAAATTTCATTCTCGAAAGAGGATGAGAGAATTTGGCGTCGAGAATTGAATATAACATTTCAAGAGTAACTAAAAACAGATTCTCATCGAATTTGAATTTGTCGACTCGAGGAATGTTATATAGAGAATATTTTAAGGAGAAATATATAGAATATTTATGCAAATAGCATTTAAATATCATTAGTTTTACTCGAGCGTTAATTTGTGGTTCGTCCTTTTTTGAGTCGAATGCAATAAATTCCCAGTTCTATAATACATTCAACGAGAACATTTCTTCCAAATGAATCATTTACTATGCTAAACGATATTATTATTCTTTAGATTTCAACTCTTAAATGTACACCAAAAATGGCTTTTTTAAAATATTTTTTAAAAATCATTTCAATAAATGATTATGAATAAAATTTATTATCAAGTAAAATTAATCATTAATTAAAATTAATTATCGACAAAATTAATTCCTAATTCAAATTAATTATCAATTAATTATCAATTGAATTTAATTATTAGGAAAAATTAATTATTAAAAAAAATTTGAACTATTTATCAAAAAAAATTTGTTTAAAGTTTTAACTATTTGCAATTGAAAAAAATGAAAAAAAAAGTTTCAAATCTAAAAATGTTAATCTCTTGGAAGCAGAGAGAGAGAGAGAGAGAGAGAAAGCAGAAAAATTTTTTCAGAGATGGGAAGTTACTTTTAATTTTGTCGGATTAGCCGAGTTTTTCATTTCTTATGGATTATTTTTACCGATGCGCGCATAATTCGGTTGCGTTTTATTAAAATTAATTTTTAAACATTTTCTCCTGTTAGTGTACAAATTTTTGTCAACATTTAATATGAGAGAGAGATAGACGATTTTATTAAAAATGAAAAGATTTTTCTCTCTTTCTATTTAGGAAAAGAAAAAATATTTTTTAACACACTTTTATTACAACTACAGATTTTTTTAATATATTCTTTCACTCTTGTTTCTGAGTAACAATGAAGAAAAATCTATAATATTTCTCTTTCCTTTTTTTTTTAGTAATAAAGAACAATTCTGTTTGCATCAATTTCCAATGAACTTTTTATAAATCCATTTATTATTAAACTTTTATTCTCGTCGTTGTATTAACTTTGTTGAAAATTAAGGAAAATAATTTAATAAACTCGATTACATGTTCTTTTCACGTTTTAATTAAAATGACAATTTTAAAAATACGAAAGTATTAAATTTTCATTGAGAAAAGAAATTAATTAATTTAAATGAAAATTTATGAATTTTTAAAAGTTCTCTCTCTCTTGGTAACTGGAAAACGAAATTAGAAACATAAAAATAGAAAAATATATTCTTTTTTTACTTATTTTAGTTTCTTTTAGTTCTTACACTTTCCTACAACTTTCTTTACATTTTTTACACTTTATTAATAACATTTTTTTAATAGAAATTTATTAATAAATTATTTTTAATTAAATTGAATTTTGAAATTCATTTAAAAATTAACTATATTAATTTCATTCCGTATTCTTTCATTCATTCTGTCCGCAGTTTGAAGTTAGTTTCTGTATATGATTTTTTTTTCTTTAGAAAATATTCTTTGACAAATTAAAAATATGCAGGTACTTTTTCATGATTTATAATAAGATAATATTACAAATTAGAAAATTTCAAAAAAATTATGATTAACAAATAAAAAATATACCCATTTTGTTTGTTATGTGCTTTTTTCTATAACAAATTTCGTTTTACTGATCTAAATTATTATGCAAATTATTCTCCTTTTTATTTATAAAAAATACTAGATAATTATTAATTATTAAAAAATTTTGATTAAGAATTAGGAAATATACCCATTTTATGCATAATTTTTATTTCTCATTAACAATATTGTTTATAAACTCATTTTTTTCTTTTGGGAAAAAAAACATTAGATATTCTCGTTTCTTAATATTTTTGTAGAAAATTCTCAATTTTCATAAGGAAATAATTTGCATCAATTCTATTTCTAAATTTCAATTGTTTTAATAAAATTCAAAGTTTTTTAAAAATAAAGGAAAAAAATGTTTATAAATTATATTTGTCAATTAGAAAATTTAATTGACAATGAAACTGAAAATTTTTGAATTTTTAGAAATGAAAGGAAAAAATTTTATTTAAAAAAATGTTCTGGTAAATTTATTCACGAATATCTTTAATTGTAAAATTATTCGAAAACAATAATTTCTTTCTTAGAAATTTAATTATTATTATTTTTCCATAGAAATTAAGATTCTTTAAAAATTAAAACATTTAAATTCAAACATTTTTGAAGAAATCGATCATCCCGAGTCTTCGACTCGGAGTAATTGTTTACTTTATGTTTTATAATAATTAAAGAGAATCGAGTGTTAAAATCACTATTTTATATTATAAGAATATTATTATTGTAACTTCTTCAAAATTATTTTTATATTCTATTATTATCTACAATTTAAACTAAAATTTTTTTTCAAACTTTAAATACAAAAGTAAATTATTTATTGAATAATTGAATGTTTCTTAAAATTTAATTCTTATAAATAGTTTTATTAACAAATTTTTAAATAATTAAATTCTTTTGACGAATTTTAATAAAAACTTTAGAATAATTACATTTTTCAAGGAATTCGATTAAAATTGTATTCAAAATAATAGAAATTCTGCCATGAGTTTTATTATTTCTGGAAATAATTGAATTGTTAAGAAGAAAGAAACCTATAAAAAAATTGTAAATATTTGAATTCATGTGAAATTTTTATTATTTATGAAAATAATTAAATGTTTACGTACAATTTTATTAAAATTGTTTTTAAATAATTGAATTCTTTTGGGTAATTTTATTAAAATAGTAGATATTTTAATATTTAATAATAATTTAATATTAATTAAATTTTAATTTTAATTTAATTTATTTTATTTAATAATAATTTAATAATTTAATATTTAATTTAAATTTAAATAGTACCTAGTACGAAAGGGCATTAATAGCCCGTGTAGTTTTCAATAAATAAATAAATAAATAAATATTGGAAATCATTGAAATGAGGAAAATTTTTGAAAATAATTGAAATTTTGTCAAGAATTTTATTAAAAATTTTGAAAATAATTTAATTTTGAAGAATTTTTTTATTCATAAAGATAATAATTGGGATTTTGTCGAGGATTTTTTGTAAATTTTTTACATAATTGAATTTTATGATAAGAATTTTATTACTTTTGAAAATAAGTGAATTTTTGCAATCATTTGTAACTTCTTCAAAATTAAATTTTTTTTTAGTGTTTTTAATTAAAATTCTTCTATAAATCCATTATTTTTGATAATTAATAAAATATATATTGACAAATTTAACTAATTTTAGAAGATTTTGAATTATTAAAATTTTTCAAAAATCTAAGTTCATTAAAATTTCTAATTAAATTCGTTCAACATTGAAATTTTCGAAAATTCAAAATTGAAACAAAAAAGCCACAAAAATTCAGAATTTTCTCATGAATTCTAAAAATTTAATTTTTTTTTTGTACTTTAAATAAAAATTCCTGACTTTTTCCTTAATTCCCTATGTCAGAATATCTGATTATTAAAATTATAATAATATTAAAACTATATATTTCAATTTATATTTTATTTTTACAAAAAAAAATTGAATTAAAAATTTTTACATTCTATTATTTCTAAAATTGCTAATTTTATTCAAAAAAGTGTGTGAAGTCAGCCGCACGCGAATTGTTGCTAGTTGTTTATTAAATTATTAATAAAATTCATTGTTTTTTTATTTATTTGTTGTAATATTAAAACATAGAAAGTGGAAAAATTTACCTCTAATTAATTAAAATTTCAATTAGTTTTAGTGTTATAGTCAAGAAAAAAAGAGTAAAAATGAAAAATGTAAAAAATATAATAAGGTGAATCAATTTTAGTTAATGAATTTTACTCTAAAATAAATTTGAGTTTGAAATGAATTTTAGTTTTAAAGTAAATTTGAGTTTGAAATAAATTTTAGTTCGCCATAAATTTCAGTTAATAAAAAAAAAACTTGTTCAATACTCACATAAATCATGACGGTGGTTGGAATATAAAAGCTGCACATGGTGGCATAAAATTGATACCATGAATTTTGACAAACGGAACAATCGATGCGTCCAGTTTCGGAAGTCTTGTACTCATTTCCGAGTATCAACAAGGGAGCTAAACTGATACATCCAGCCATGCACCACACAAGAGCAACCCAGCCGATCATTCGTCGTGGTGTTCTCTTTACCCCATATTCCAGTGGCTTCGTGATGGCCTTGTACCTTTGAAGCAAAAGCAACAAGATTCAACACATGAACGACAACAACAACAACAACAAGAACAACAACTGTGTACAACCCCGTATAATACTACGTACAATATCTACAGCTCTATTGTCACGTACTTCGTTAGTCAACTAGCACCCTCGAGGTATCATCAAAGACAAGACATTGTTTCTACACGAAACTAGATTATCCTTGTTTATTTAATAAAAACGTTTAGAAAAATTCTCCAAAGTCTTCGCTTTTCTTTTTCTCTTTCTAAATCTGCCTATTAAAAAGAATTCTTAAACTAAATTTTTCCTTTTAAATTTGAATTATTCCAAAACATCAATTATTTTATTTAAAGTCAATATTTAATTATTATTATTTTTCCATGGGAATTAAGATTTTCAAAACATTTAAATTCGAACTTTTTTGAAATTAATCAACTTTAAAAATATTGTTTATAAAACATGAAGATATCGATAACTCTGAGTCTTCGACTCGGAGTGATCGATTTCTTTATGTTTTATAATAATAATTAAAGAGTATTGAGAGATAAAATTATTATTTTGTATCATAAGAATATCGTTACTCTAACTTCTTCAAAATTATTTTTATCAATTCAATTCAATTATAATTTTCTAGAATTTTTAACTTAAATTCTTCTTTAAATAAAATATTTTTAATAATTTTTGAAAAAGTTCTTTGAGAATTTTCAAATCGATTTGTCTAGAATTAAATTTTACGAAATTTCCATCATTCGGAAATTCTTCAATTAAATATATATTAGAAAATACAACCTTCAGAGATAATTTCAGAAAAAAAAATTAATTAAGCTTTTTTAAAGAAGTTAATTCTACAGAATTGTTCGTTAAAAGTATATGGAAAATTCAAATTTTCAAACATTTTATTTTGAAACATTCTCAAAATTTAATTATTTCTAAAAATCCACACTCTCATGCTTTTAATATTTAATTATTATCTGCAATTTTAACTGAAATTCATTTTTAAATCAATTTTTATTTGCGAATTCTACGAGAATTCAATTATTTAAATACAAAAATACATAATTTATGGAATAATTGAATGTTTGCTAAAATTGAATTATCATAAAGAATTTTATCAAAACAATTTTGAAGTTTATGTAATTCTGTCGACGATTTTTAATAACATTTTAAAAAATAATTAGAACATAAAAAAACATAAATGTTATTATGTTATTATGTTATGTTATTTATAACATTTTTTTAAGAAGCTGATTAAAATTGTATTAAAAATAATTAAAATTCTGCAATGAGTTTCATTATTTATGAAAATACATAATTGAATTCCTAAAAAGAATTTTATTCTTTATGAAAATAATTGAATTGCTAAAAAGAATTTTATTATTTATGAAAATAATTCAATTCCTAAAAAGAATTTTATTATCTATGAAAATAATTCAATTTCTGTAAAAAATTTTTTTATTTATGAAAATAATTGAATTTTGGAGAAGAATTTTACTGTTTTTAAAGATAATCGAAATGTTGAACAGAATTTTTTTTTTACTTTTTTAACATAATTAAATCTTTGCAATAATTTGTATTTTCTTCAAAGAAATTAGTTCTACAGAATTGCTACTTAACAGTATGAAAAATTCAAATTTACAAACATTTTAATTTAAAACATTTTCAAAATTCAATTATTTCCAAAAATTCATACTGTAACGCATGTAATATTTAATTTATTATCAAAAATTTTAATTGAAATTCAAATAAAGTTTTTAAGAATAATTACATTTTTTGAGGAATATTGTTTATAATTTTTAAATTTGTATTTTTTAACATTGTGTTAAAAATAATTAAAATTCTGCTATGAGTTTTATTATTTATGAAAATAATTGAATTATTTCTAAATAATTTCTAAAAAATTTGTAAATAATTGAATTCTTTTAGAGAAATTTCTTAAAATATTAGATATTGCAAATCGTTGAATTAAAAAAAATTTTTGATAATAATTGAATTCTGGAGAAAAATTTTAATACTTTTGAAAATAATAATTAAAATTTTTACGAAATTTATTTATTTATTTAAGTAGTAAACGGGACTATGCCTTTTTTTAATTTCTTGAACATATTGAATTAAATTTTATTATTTATAAAAATAATTCAATTATTCATAAAAAATTTATAAATTTGTAAATAATTGAATTCCTGTGAAATTTTTATTATTTATGAAAATAATTAAATATTTTGCGTAGGTAGAATTTTATTACAATTCTTTTTAAATAATTGAATTTTGGAGAAGAATTTAATTACTTTTATAGATAATTGAAAGCTTTGACCAGATTTTTTTTTTAATTCTTAAACTTCTTCAAAATTCATTTTTTTAAAAATGTTTCTAACTAAAACTCTTCTATACATCCACTATTTTTAATAATTAATTAAATATATATTAAAAAAATTTACTAATTTAATTTCAGAAGAATTTGAATTATTAAAATAAATTAAAAATCTAAGTTCTTTAAAATTTCCAGTTAAATTAATTCAAAAATGAAATTTTATAAAATTTAAATTGAAACCTCTTGAAATTCATCTATTTATGAAAATTTTAAACGCAATTCTTTTAAAATTCAATTAATTTTGAAATATTTAAGAAAAATTATTTATTGAATAATTCATTCATTTATAAGTAATAATTTTATGATCGTTCTACAAGAATTAAGTTATTTAAAAAAAAATGTTCTTACGAATTGTCAAAAATTAATTTTTTACAGTACTTTTAATAAAAATCCCTGACTTTTTCTGACTCTCCTGACATGTGTCAACCCTGTAGAATGTAAATTTTAATTAGGTTACGTAGAATTAAAAAAAATCAAAATTTACAAATAAAAGATTAAAAAAATCAAAATTTATACAATTAAAAATTGTAACAGTAAAAAGTAAAATTTTCTCAAAACCAAAATTAAAAAATACGACATAATTCTACTATAAGTTATAGATTTTAATATAAAAATCTTGAAAAAATAAGCTCTGCATTGAATAATTATTGAGTAAAAATAAAAAATTTCAACATAAATGGGGGTAAATGAAAAGAATGGAGAAATTATTATCACATAAAATGTTCACGGTAGAGAGTGCCTATATAATAAGATTCACCTATAAACTTCCAACCGCATCTTCGTTTCTTCGTAAACTTTAACTTTGTTAATCCGGGTGAATATCTAAATGAAAAACCTAGTTATAGATTTTATAGTTACGCCATTTATTGCACTCCACCATGACACTAAGTTTTCAACTTAGTTTCCAGGTCATCTTCAAGACCTGGAAAGTTGGCTAAGTGGCTCTAATAGAATTCAACACTCCATGCACGTTTTGGGGGAAGAATATTTAAACCATCAACTTCTTACTCTCCTATCTCAAGGAAAATTTAAAACAGTAAAATGCAAACCGAAATAAATAATGCAAAAACCTGTTTCAATCGATAGAAAACATTATTTTTTTTTTACTATTTTCGTTTATTTTGTGTTTTTCTCTTCTTTTTTCCGTAGAAGAATATTTTTTAAAGTAGTAAATAAATATGAACAAATATAAAAAATTAGTAAATAAACAACTAATTAAAAATAAAAAATAGAATAATTTTTGGTCAATAAAAAATAAAAAATTGAATTTTACCTCTAAATACAAAAAAATAATTGAATTTTACCTCTAAATACAAAAAAATAATTGTATTTTTAAAATTCTTTGAAAAAAAGAAAAGAGGTAAAATTGAATTTTACCTCTAAATACAAAAAAATAATTGTATTTTTAAAATTCTTTTATAATAATCGTAAGTTTCCTTTCCGTTAGCAAATTCTCTGCATTCATTTGTTTGTTTTGAAAATTAATTTTTGTGGGTTACTGTCATTTTTTTTTGTCAAAAAAGAAACTCGTTTTATTCACTTCACAAAATTGACAAAAATTTCATTCCATATTTTTTATTTTCCTGATTTTTTCCTAATTTTCATCAAAAATATTTACTTTTTTCTTATCCTGCTAATAAATTGAATTCCTGCTACGAATTTTATTATTCATGAAAGAATTTAAAATATATATAAAAAATAATTTAATTCTTGCGAAGAATTTTATAAAATTTTTTAAATAATTTATTTCTTTCGAATAATTTTATGCAAAAAATTTAAATAATTGAATTGATGAAAATTTTTATTATTCATAAAAAGAATTGAATTCTTACGAAAATTTGTACAAACCATTTTTTAAATAATTGAATTCTGTTTGGAAATTTTATAAAAATAGTAGATACTGAAAATCATTTAATTGCAAAAAGTTTTTAAAGATAATTAAATTTTACAAATAATTCTATTAAAAAAATTGTCAATAATTTAATGTCTGTGGGAAATTTTATTAAATTTTTTTGAAAATAATTGAATTCCTAAAAAACATTTTATTATTTATGAAAATAATTGAATTCTTGCGAACGATTTATTAGAATTTTTTAAACTATTGTAATTTCCAAGAAGAAATTTATTACTTTTAAAAATAATAGAATTGAGTGATGGATATTGTTATTTATGAAAATAATTGAATTTCGAAAAGAATTTTATTAAAATATCTCAAAATAATTGAATTTTCGGGAGTAATTTTCTTATTTATCGACATAATTGAATTCTTTCGAAAAATTATTTATGTAAATAATTGAATTTTCAGAAAAAATTTTATTAAAATTCAAAAAAATAATTGAATTATTTCAAAAATATTTTTATTAAAATTGTATTTAAAACAATTAGTTTCTTTCGAATAATTTTATTAAATTTTTGAATATAATTTTCAATACTTCCAAAAAATATTAAAAAAAAACATTTTTTTAAATAATTGATTTTTTTGAGGAATTGAAATTAAGTTTTTTAGAATAATTATACATTTTTTGAGCATTCCTGTAAAATTGTATTAAAAATACTTAAAATCCTGCTATGAATTTTATTATGTTTGAAAATAATTGAACAGTTGCTAGGAATTTTATTATAATTCTAAAAAATAATTGAATTACAGAGAAGAATTTTATTATTTTTAAAAATAATTGAATTATTGCGTGAAAGTTTATTAAAATGTTTAAAAAGAATTGAATTTCTTTGAAAATTTTTATTATTTTTGAAAGTAATTGAATTCTTTATAAGAATTTTATGAACATTGTTTTAAATAATTAATTTTTTCGCAATATAAAAAATATTTGAAAATTTTATTAGTTTAAATAATTGAATTCTTGTGGAAAACTTTATTTGTGAAAATAACTGAATTTTTCGATTATTAATTTAAAAAATAGTTATAAAAATAATTGAAATTCTTCGATGAGTTTTATTATTTATGAAAATAATTAAATTCTTGCTTAGAATTTAATCAAAACTTTTTTTTTAAATTGATTTTTCATGAAAAATTGTATTATTAGTGAAAGTAATTGAATTATTGTGAAAAATAAATTGCATAAAATTTTATTAAATAATTGATTTTTTCGAAATTTTTTTGAAAATTAGCAAATTTAAAATAGTGGAAATTCATTAAAAAAAAAATAATTTATATTCTTTGTTCAGAAAGTTGAAGATTATTTTTAATTTAGGTATCAAATATCAATTTTTGCGAAATTCAATTTACTTCGTACAAGAAAGTTTAATTATTTTCAATTTTGAAAATCTGATGTAAAATTTGAAATTAGTATTAAAATTTGTTTAAGTTTTTTATGTACTTTGAAGTTTAAAAATATAATATAATTTGAAAATTTAATTCTAGTTAGTTTTTCAGTTATGTGACATAATAAGTATTTCTTTAAAAATTACTTAAATTAAAATGATTTTTTGATAGTAATTATAATATTATAAACTTGTAAATAATAAAATAAAACTATACAAAAGACCAAAAAAAAAAATTCAGAGATTCATATTTTGTCAGGAAATAGATTTTCTGCTTACACTTTCAGAAAAAAAATGAAAAATTTTTTTAAAATTATTTCCCATCATTGCATTGGAAAATGATTAAAAATTATTGATGATTGATTTTTCAAGCTGAATGGAGTTATGACTGGAGTTAAAGGGTGTAAATGAAACAAACAATTACGTGCCTGGACTTTTGAATTAATCGACAGTCAACTCTGTTAAAACATCAGATGAATAACGCGGTCGATCAATTATCTTATCGCCCAGTTAAATTAAAGATTGACCCAAATAGCAATGTACACAATAATTATTTAATTCGCATGTTTTCTATACCGCTAAATATACAATTGCATCAAACGAGACAGAGTGTATTCTAATTTTTCGATAGAATGTCTCAAATGAAAAATATTGTTTCTAAAATGAAAAAAAAATAAATAAAATAAAACATTATTCAGCAAAAAAACATTGTGATAATTCTTTTTTTTAATTATAAAAAAATATTAATTTGAAGTTATTTTATGATTTTCAATTGGTTTCTATTTTAATTTCTTGTTTTAATAAAACAATTTTTTTTAACAATTTTAAATTTAACAAAGAAAAAATTATTGTTTACTTAAAACAGAATATTTTTGTTGTTTATTTTTTCAATATTTTAATTTTTCTAAATTGAAATAAATTTATTGAATTTATTTTATAATTTATTTCAAACATTTGTTTTTGAAATTTCTAATTCCCTTCATAATTTTACTTCCTTTCTTAAAAACTTTTTCTTAGTTAAGTTTAAAATTAAGTACCTAAAAATAAATTAATTTAAATGCAATTTATACAAAAAAAAAAAAATTTTCGTGTAAAATACCTATTTTCAACTGAAAATGTAACTTAAAAACTTTCCATTTCATTTGTATGATTTGATTGTCTATTTAAGCGCAGAATTTATATATGTATATTTTACTTTATAATTTAACTCTCAATTGACGTAAAGAAACTTTATAAAGGAACTACATTCTCAGGCAACAATTCTCTCATAAGTTTCTGATTCAGAGTTAATCTAAAACGTGCCATAACTGCTAAAGAGAACTTTCCGAAACTAAAGATAAGTTTCAGTAGAAAGTTTTGAAAAATTTAGTTTCTCTCACACAATCCTTTAATGAGTACTTAAACTTCATCTCAGTTCATAGAATCCAATGAAAAGCTCAAAAATTTAAGAAAAAATTCTTCTAAAGTGCCCACAAATACCTCTAAGAAGTCAATTTTCTCGTTTCAATATTGTAGTAGAATAATTGTTAATAATTTGTACTTTTTTATAATTTTGCAATATTTATTTAAGATTTTTGTTGATTTTAGAAATTCTTAGACTTACCCGAAAAAATACGAAAGATTAGATAAAATTCATTCATTATTGCTAGGCCAATTTTATTGGGAATTTTAATTTTACTATACTAATTAAAATTATAGGTTTCATTCTTATCGCAATTTTTGTTTCAATAATAATATTAGAATTCCAAATTCTAAATTCAAATTCTTAATTTTATTTGAATTACGATTTTAATTCTAATTAGAATTAGAATTTTAATGAGAATCACGATTTTAATTCGAAGTACAAGTTTAATTTTCTTTCTAATTCAAATATGAATTCTACTTCTAATTCTAATTCATGATTATAATTATAATTTTAAATTAAATTTTAATTCTAATTAGACTTAGAATTTTAATTAGAAGTATAATTCTAATTCTAATTCCTAATTATAGTATAGTTATAATTTTAAATTTAATTTTAATTCTAAATTAAAATTCTAATTCTAATCTAATTTTCAAATTTTATTTTAAATTTATTACTAAATACTAAATTCCTAATTTAATTAGAATTACGATTTTAATTCTAATCAGAATTTGAATTTTCATGAGAATCACGATTTTAATTCTAATTAGAATTAAAATTTTTATAAGAATCACGACTTTAATTTTAATTAAAATTATAGTTTTTATGAGAATCACGATTTTAATTGTAATTCCAATACGAATTGTACTTCTAATTCTAATTCATAATTTTAATTTTAATTCTAACTAGGCTTAGAATTTTAATTAGAAGTATAATTATAATTCTATAATTCTAATTCTAATTCCTAATTATAGTATAGTTATAATTTTAAATCTAATTCCAATTCTAAATTAAAATTCTAATTCTAATTCTAATTCTAATTCTAATTCTAATCTAATTTTCAAATTTTATTTTAAATTTATTACTAAATACTAAATTCTTAATTTAATTAGAATTACGATTTTAATTCTAATCAGAATTTGAATTTTCATGAGAATCACGATTTTAATTCTAATTAGAATTAAAATTTTTATAAGAATCACGACTTTAATTCTAATTAAAATTATAGTTTTTATGAGAATCACGATTTTAATTGTAATTCCAATACGAATTGTACTTCTAATTCTAATTCATAATTTTAATTTTAATTCTAACTAGACTTAGAATTTTAATTAGAAGTATAATTATAATTCTATAATTCTAATTCTATTTCCTAATTATAGTATAGTTATAATTTTAAATCTAATTCCAATTCTAAATTCTAATTCTAATTCTAATTCTAATTCTAATTCTAATTCTAATTCTAATTCTAATTCTAATTCTAATTCTAATTCTAATTCTAATTCTAATTCTAATTCTAATTCTAATTCTAATTCTAATTCTAATTCTAATTCTAATTCTAATTCTAATTCTAATTCTAATTCTAATTCTAATTCTAATTCTAATTCTAATTCTAATTCTAATTCTAATTCTAATTCTAATTCTAATTCTAATTCTAATCTAATTTTCAAATTTTATTTTAAATTTATTACTAAATACTAAATTCTTAATTTAATTAGAATTACGATTTTAATTCTAATCAGATCTTGAATTTTCATGAGAATCACGATTTTAATTCTAATTAGAATTAAAATTTTTATAAGAATCACGACTTTAATTCTAATTAAAATTATAGTTTTTATGAGAATCACGATTTTAATTGTAATTCTAATACGAATTGTACTTCTAATTCTATTTCATAATTTTAATTTTAATTCTAATTAGACTTAGAATTTTAATTAGAGGTATTTAATTATAATTATAATTTGAATTCTAATTCTAATTCCTTATTATAATATAGTTATAATTTTAATTAGAATTTTCATTTTATTTCAGAATTAGATTTTTAGTTCTAATAAATTGAAATTCTAATTCAAATATAATTTTTAAATTTTATTTTCATTTTATTTCTAAATACTAAATTCTGAATTAAAATTCTAATTCTAATACTAATTCCAATTTTAATTATAACACCAATTTGAATTCCCTTTCTAATTGTGATTCTACTTTCAATTCGAATTTAAATTAAAATTCTTTTCACGAATAAAAAATTAAAAAAAACTTTAAATATTGAGTAAGAAAAACTCCCCGCTATTATATGTATTCAGGAAAAGTTAACGTACTCTTTAAGTACACTTGAATAGGATTTCAAGTAAGTGCATTCTTATAAAGAAAAAAGTTAAATAAACATGTGACAAAGATACTTTTTCTCGTAATCTAACTTGAAAACTGAAGTAGTTTCTTTAAAAAATAGATCCGAGAAAGGCTTTAGATACCACCACATTCTGAATTTCCCCGAGGAATAAACTTTATCGAACTTGAATTCAAATCAAAACTTTAATAAAAATTTAATTGTATTTACTGTGCAAAAAAGTTTTCTTCAATTTCAATAAGCAAAAAAAAAACATTTACAATTTATTCCTTTTTTTGTTTAAGTGCATAATATATGAGAAAAAAGTTTCTTTGTTTGAAAGAAATTATTTCATTTACTTTTTTTTTGTTTAGTGAAAGAAACATTTCTTTTGTTTTAAGAAATCGAGATCTAAAGAAATCTTTTACTTGAATCAATGAAATAAATTTTTATTTAAATATGCAAATTAAAAAAAAATATTTTATCCATTTCCTTTTTATTATTTTCAAATTCCATTTTAAGATTTAAGATAAAATCTCCAATTTTATTTAAAATTATAATTCTTTAACACAATAAATAATTAATTAAATTAAAAAAAAATTAATTAATTAAAAAAATTCAATTAAATCTTTTTAAAAAAATTAATTTCGAAGAATTGTTAGTTAAAATTTTAATTTTCAAAGATTTTAATTTGAAACCTTTTCAGAATTCAATTATTTCTAAAAATTTATGCTATAATGATTTTAATATTCAATTATTATCTATAAAATTTTAACTGAAATTCATTTTTAAACAGATTTTTATTCGAAAATTCAACTAGAATTCAATTATTTAAATACAAAAATTAATAAATTATTAAATCTTCATAAAGAATTTTATCAACAAATTTTTAAATAATTCAATTATTTTGACAAATTGTAATAAAATTTTTAAGAATAATTACATTTTTCAAGAAATTCGATTAAAATTGAATTTAAAATAATTAAAATTCTGTGATGAGTTTTATTATTAATGAAAATATAATTATTGAAAATCATTGAATTGAGGAAATTTTTTGAACATAATTGAAATTTTTGCCGAGAATTTTATCAAATTTTTTTTGAATAATTGAATTGATTCGAAGAATAAATGTTAGGTATATTATTTATGAAAATAATTAAATAGTTGCGAAAAAAATTATAAAAAATTTGCAAATCATTGAATTCTTGTCAAGAATTTTATCAAAAAATTTGATAATAATTGAATTTCTTCGAAGAATTTCATTATTTATGAAAATAATTGAATTTGGAGAGAATTTTATTACAATTTTTCATAATCTTAATTAAATTCTTTTGAAGAATTTCTTTCAAGTTTCTTGAAAATAATGTAGTTTCTTTAATAATTGTAATTGAAAGTTTTCAAAGTAATTGAATTTTATATGAACAATTTTTTTCAAGTTTTTAACAATAATTCGTCTTTCTTGATAATTGAAATTAAACATTTAATTCTTGAATTTTATTAAAATTTTTAGAAAATAATTGAATTCTTTTGAAAAATTTTTTTAATTTTAATTTATTAAATACAATCGAATTTGTTAATAATTGTATTAAAAATAATTGAATTCCTGAGAAGAATTTTATTATTTATGAAAAATAATTTAATTCTTGCAATGAATTTTACTATTTATAAAAACAATTGAATTGTTTCTAAGGATTTATTAAAATTTTAGATAATAATTGGATTCTTTCAAAAAATGTTATTAAGAATTTTCTTAAAAATTGAATTCTTTCACGAAATGTTATTAAAGTTGTATTAAAAATAATTGAATTTTTGCAAAGAATTTTACTATTTATAAAAGAAATTGAATTGAAGAATTTTGTTATTTCTCTAAATAATTTAATTTTTTTAAGAATTTTTCAAAATAATTGAATTTTGGAGAAAAATTTTATTATTTATAAAAATAATTGAAATTTTGATGTGAATTTGAAAAAAGTTTTGAACATGATTGAATTTCCGCAAAGAATTTTATTATACTTTTGAAAATAATTGAATTTTTGCAATTATTTGTAATTTCTCAAAAATTCTCCAAATTATATCGTTAAATATACGAACTTTTCTTGCCTGTGAATTGAATTAAAAAATTATAGAAATTGTAAAAATTATAAAATTTGGAGAAAATTTAAAATTTGTAGAATTTGTAAAAAAATTAAAGTTTGTAAAAAATTTTAAATTTGTAGAAAGTGTAAAATTTGTAACAATTGAAAAATTTATATAAATTGTAAAATTTGTAAAAGTTGTAGAAATTGTAAAATTTGTAGAAATTGTAAAATTTGTAAAATTGTAAAATTTGTAGAAATTGTAAAATTTGTAAAATTGTAAAATTTGTAGAAATTGTAAAATTTGTAAAATTGTAAAATTTGTGGAAATTGTAAAATTTGTAAAATTTGTAGAAATTGTAAAATTTGTAAAATTGTAAAATTTGTAGAAATTGTAAAATTTGGAAAATTGTAAAATTTGTGGAAATTGTAAAATTTGTAAAATTGTAAAATTTGTGGAAATTGTAAAATTTGTAAAATTTGTAGAAATTGTAAAATTTGTAAAATTGTAAAATTTGTAGAAATTGTAAAATTTGGAAAATTGTAAAATTTGTGGAAATTGTAAAATTTGTAGAAATTGTAAAATTTGTAAAAATTGTAAAAAAAAATATTGAAACAATGAAGAAGCATATATTGAGGTGAAGCACCTGAACGATTATAATAAATGAATGAATGAATGGCGAATGACGTCAAGAATAATAAATGAAACAATTTGCATTAGTTTAGTGAATAATATGACAATTGTTATTGCACTCACCGGTCAACGGATATCGCGCAGAGATTTAAAATGCTTGCTGCGCAACTGAGAACATCGAAACTGACCCAAATATCACACATGAAGGATCCGAGAGGCCAACTTCCCAGAATTTCGTAGATCACTGCCAACGGCATTACTAATAGTGCCACACAGAGATCACTGACAGCTAAGCTCACCAGGAGGTAGTTGCAAGGCCTCCGCAGTTTCCTCACGAGGCACACCGCAATGCAAACCAAAATGTTTCCAATTACAGTTCCTATGACAATAATTCCAAGAAGTAGAGCGAGAATGATGGCCTGCAAAACATTACAACGAAAATTTTATTATTTTTCTTGCTTTGTTATAGTTTTCACAAAAAATGTTGTTTTACTGCAAAAAAAAGTTTTAATAATAAAAAAGAAATTTTTTTTATAAAAATAAATAATATTCTTTATTAAATAAACGGAATAGATTAATTTATCGTTCAATAGATTTTTTAACATTTAGTAAAAAATTTTTTTTATTCTTGATACCAAATTTGCTTTAATAGATAAATAAATAATTCTACTGGTAAATTTGTCAGTAATTCGTAACTTAGCATTATTTGAATAGTAAAAAATTAATTAATAAAATTATTACTTAATATTATTTAATGAAACTAGTTTTCAATTAAAATTATTCAACCAATAACTAATTTCTTATTTAAATTAGTTAACTAATAATTTTACTATTAAAAATATTAAATTCCTTAACTTATAAATAATTTCCATCTGAGATTATTTAACTAAAAAAAAATTTGTTAATAAAATTGTTAATCTAACAAGAAATTTTTTAGAAGATAAAATTATTAAATTAGTAGAAAATTTGTTTAATATTAAATTAATAAAAAATTTGTTAGCGAATAAAATTATTTAAATAATAAATTTGTTTTTAGGTAAAATTATAAAACTAATTAAAATTTGTCACTGAAATTATTGAACTAATTAATAATATTATAGTTAAATTAGTTAACTTATAGATAATTATAATTTACTACCAAAATTATTGAACTAAAAAAATTTGTTAATAAAATTATTAAACTATCAAAAAAATTGTTAATAAAAGTATTAAACTATCAAAAAATATGTTAGTAAAATTATTCTACTAATAGAACATTTTTAAACATAATTGTTAAATAAACAAAAAATGTGTTACTTAATAAAATTTTTTAAGTAATAAAAAATTGTTAATAGATAAAATTATTAAACTAATTCAAATTTTTTAGTAAAAATTATTTTACTAATAGAGAATTTTTTAACAAAATTGTTAAAATAACAAAAAATTTGTTAGTAAATAAAATTTTTAAATTAGTAGAAAATTTGTTTATTATTAAACTAATAAATGATTCGTTAGTGAATAAAATTATTTAAATAATAAATTTGTTTTTAGGTAAAATTATAAAACTAATTAAAATTTGTCACCAAAATTATTGAACTAATTGATGATTTTATTTTTAAGTTAGTTAACTTATAGATAATTATAATTTACTACCAAAATTATTGAACAAATTCTTTAACTAATCACAAAATTGTTAGTAAAATTAATTGATTAATAAAAAGATTGAATGTAAAATTATCTAATTAGGATAAAAAAATTTCATTCAAACTAATTGACGTTAATTAATTAATTTATTTCTTAGTTAAATTAGTTAACTTATAGATAACTTAATAAAATTATTTACCGAATAAAAAATTTGTCAATTAGATTAATTAACTAAAACAATAAGTAATTTCTTTACTTTTCTAATTAAATTTGTTAACTCACAAATAATTTACTAGCAAAATATCGTGTTTACCAAACAAAAAAAATGTGTAATTAAAAGAATCAATTAATAGAAAATTTGTTAGTAACATTATTGAACGAACTACAAATTTCCAAGTGAAAGTATTTAACTAAAAAATAATTCCTAAGTTGAATTATTATTCAGGGAAAAAATTATTCCTAAGTTAAAATATACAACAAACAGATAATTTGTTAGTAAAAATATTCAAAACTAATTTGGAAAAATTTAAGAAAATAAAATTTTTAACTACGACTGCAAAAATTGTTATCTCTTTTCTATTTTTTTTTCTCTATTTCTTTGTTTGTAAAGAAAATGAAAAAATAAAAATTTTTACCTTTATTTTTTTTTATTTAAAAAAAAAGTAAAAACTTTTATTCTTTTATTTTTTTATTTCAACCGATTTTAATTCGAAGAAAGAAAAGAATTATTTTTAAATCTTATTTTTAGAGTGAAAAAAAATTTGATTAATTTCCTTTTTTTTTGAAGGATATTAAAAGAGCAGAAAAAAGGATGAAAAAAAAACCAATTTCGTTATTATGTACCATACATTGATTCTCATAATCGCGTCGATCTTTGAATCTTATGGAGTTAATAAATTTAGTTTCCAGGAATGGAAAAGTAAATTTTTACAATTCACGAGAAAAATTATCAAAAGGTGTGTAGTTGAACAGGAACCGTGAGGCGGATTGCGTTTCTTTAGCGTGACAAGCCCCTTACGTGACGTGAACTTACAATTACCTTTGGATTACACAAGTGGAGAAATTCTCTTGCAATATCATACTAGTTAAATCTACATGCCAAGTTAAATTTTCTAAAATGCATTATGTGCGTTTTTCGCCCACAGCCACTTGGGGTATGTTGAATTTTTTTCCTTCTTCCAACGTTAAATAATTAAAATTAAAATACTGTGAAATTTATGAATTTTTTAAATTTAAATCTCTTTATTTTGTTAATTAATTCATAATTAACTGCTAGCACCATGTTCTTTGTATTTTTAGATAACTAAATAATAAAAATTTATTTTTTTTGTTTTTTATTTTTTCTGTTCAATTATTTTAAATTTTCTTTTCTCTCTGAATTTGAAAGTTTACTAATTTGAAAGTTAATGACTGACTTTTTGCTTTTTGAATTAGTAAATTTCAGTGATAAATAATAATTTCTTCTAATTTATTTGTGAAATTAAGAGAGTTTATTCTTATAATTTAAATTTGAAGCAAAACTTAAATTAAAATTGTTTATTTATTTATTTACTTTTGCTAAAAGAATAAATAAATTTATGAAAAAGGAATAATTAAATATAATGAAGAAATGAAATTAAATACTAAATTAATACCTAAATTTAAAAATAATTAAATGATTTAAAATTAAATATTTATTTATATATTTTAAAATATTTACTACACAATTATTGCAAAAAATGGAGAAAATATTTCTGTTCTAAAAATATATGCGTTTTCCACTTCAAGGCAAAATAGTAGCAATTATGTATTTTTGTTATTTTCAAATTACGAGCTAAGTGTAATGTATGTAAATATTGTACTCGAAAAACCTTCAAAAAAAAACTAAATAAACGCGATACTTTTTTTATTTTTAGATTCAAGTACAACACGAGCGTAATAAACGGGCAAAAAAATCACGTCTGACTAAAAATTGCCTTCACTACTGAATTTACCCAAATTTTGTCAATTTTCTCCCACTGATATATATAATTCCTACATTGGAAATAATTAAAATCGAAAAACTTTTCACCGCAAAAAAGAAGTTGAAAAATTTACGAAAATCCCGTCTGATTGAAAACAACTTTTACTACTGAATATTCAATTTAAAATTTTCTTTTTAAGAATTATATTTTTTTAATTTTTATATTTATTTATAATTTTTTTTTACCTTTTTTATTTATAGAGTATTTATATTTTTTATTTATATTCAAAAATAAAGAGATATTTAAAAAAACGTCCAACATACAAACCTGCAGAATTAGATAATAAAATAGAAGAGAAAAAAAAGAATAAGAATAATAAAATCTTTTTAAAAATCTCATAAAAGAAAAATAAATTTTCAAATAGAATATTTATAAGAAAAGAAAATTCCTGTGATCAAATATTTTTTTTCCTGTTACGTAATTCTTTTTTCTATATAGAAAATTGATAGACGCAAATTTTTCTTTTCTCTCCTATTCTTTCTCTCTTTCTCTCTGTCTATCTTTTCTCCTTATCTGAAACCGTAAAATTACACAATATAATAAAAGAGTATTTTAACAAAAGAATTCCGAGTTATTTGCAACGCCCGACATTATTTTCTATATAACTATGAAAGAGAGAGAGAGAGAGAGAATCCTAGCTCATATCTGTTCAGGATCAAGTGAAAATAGAACGTTTTCGTCAGACATGTGCGGGCTCTTTTATAGTGTAGAAAATGACTTTTCGGCACGGCAATTAAAACTTTTAGAAAGTATTTATGTCTTGCTGAAACGAAAATCTCTTTTTCCATTATACACTTAGACAGGAAACCGCACACGTGTCTCACTTCGATCACGTTTAAGTGAAAATTATCGGGTTTGGTCAGACATACTTGTTTTCAAAGTTTCTGCAAACGCTTAATATATAATTAGTCGCGAAAAAAAAAATGTCAAATATTACTTTCTTTGTTTATAACTTGTTTAGTTATTTATTATTCTCGCTATGCTTTTTGTAACTTAATAACAAAGCATCAAAAAAATAATGCATACTATTAATTATTATTATTAGTATTTAAGCTATACGTAAGCCTGACGGAACATTTTACCAAAAACTTTTGAGAATAATTGAATTCTTTCGAAAAATTTTATTTCAATTTTTAAAAATAATTCAATTTCTAAGAATTTTATTATTTATCAAAGTAATAAATTGAATTATTTAGAAAAATTTTATTATTTATCAAAGTAATTGAATTTTAACGAAGAATTTTATTAACATTCTTGATAATTCGCACTTGACAATTAATTTTAAAAAAAGTAACAAAAAGTATCTTTCAAACAAAAAAAAAGTAGTAAAAAAGTAGCTATCGAAAAATTAAACTTGACGACCAAAAAAACTCGTTTTAGACAATTCACAAAACTGACAAAAATTTGATTCTATATTTTATTTTCCTGAATTATTCCTAATTTTCATCGAAAATATTTACTTCTTTCTTATCCTGCTAATACATTAAATTTCTGCAACGAATTTTATTATTCACGAAAGAATTTAAATATTTATAAAAATAATTTAATTCTTGCTAAGAATTTTATATACATTTTTAAATAGGTAATTGATTTCTATCGAATAATTTTATGCAAATTCTAATTTAAATAATTGAATTCGTGAGAAATTTTTATTATTCATAAAAAAAAAATTAAATTCTTAAGAAGATTTTAAGAAAAAAAATTTTAAATAATTGAATTCTGTTTGGAAATTTTATGAAAATAGTAGATATAAAAAATCATTGAATTGAGGAAAGTTTTTAAAAATAATTAAATTCTTTAAAGAATTCTATTAAAATTTTTGACAATAAAATTGAATGTCTGTGTGGTATTTTATTTATTTATTTTTTTTAAATAATTGAATTCCTAAGAAGCCTTTTATTATTTATGAAAATAATTGAATTCTTGCGAACGATTTATTAGAATTTTTTAAAATAATGGAATTTGCAAGAAGAAATTTATTATTTTTAAAAATAATTGAATTTTTGTGATGAATATTCTAATTTATGAAAATATTTGAATTTTGAAAAGAATTTTATTAAAAATACCTCAAAATAATTGAATTTTCTTGAGTATTTTTCTTATTTATTGACACAATTGAATTCTTTCGAAGAATTATTTATATAAATAAGAATTAAAAAAAAAATTTCTAAGTAATTGATTTTTTCAAGGAATTAAAATTAAATTTTTAAGAATAATTACATTTCTCGATCAATTCCTGTTATATTGTATTAAAAGTAATTGAAATCTAACGATGAATTTTATTATATTTATGAAAATAATTGAATAGTTGGTAAGAATTTTATAAAAATTTTCAAAAATAATTGAATTCCTGAGAAAAATTTTATTCTTTATAAAAATAATTGAATTTTTACGAAGATTTTACAACAAATTTTTAAAATAATTGAATTATGTTTCGAAATTTTATAAAAATAGTAATTATTAAAAATCATTGAATTATGATCCCCAAGTTTTGAACGTTCAAATGAACGAAATATTTTTTGTTGCAGATATTTTTATGAATTACTAATCACAAGAAAATTTACAAACTGAAATTTTACGTTTAGAAACTCAGTAATTAATTTTTTTTGATAGAGACGTAAAATAATTGCAATAAAAATTTAATTTATTGAAGAAATAAATAAATTTCGTTCATTTGAACGTTCAGAACTTTAGGATCTTATTGAATTGCTAAAAGTTTTTAAACATAATTAAATTTTACAAAGAATTCTATTCAAAAATGTGTCAATAATTGAATGTCTGTATGGTATTTTATTAAATTTTTATGAAAATAATTGAATTTCTAAAAAGTATTTTATTATTTATGAAAATAATTGAATTTTATTAAAATGCTTGAAAATAATTGATTTTTCGTGAATAATTTTGTTATTTATCTTTAATAATTGAATTCTTTCGAAGAATTATTTATGTAAATAGAAAGAATTTGATTAAAATCTATAGAAATAATTCAATTATTTCGAAAAAAAACTTAATTAAAATTGTATTTAAAATAATTGATTTCATTCGAACAATTTTATTAAAATATTTGAAAATAATTCCTGTAAAAAATTCTAATAATTTTTTAATAATTGAATTCTTTCAAAAAAATAAAAAAAAACTTATTTTAAATAATTGATTTTTTAGGAATTGCATTATTTATGAAAGTAATGAAAAAAAGAATTGAATTTCTGTGAAAAATTTTGTTATTTTTGAAAGTAATAGAATTTTTTATAAGAATTTTATAAACATTGTTTTAAATAATTTATTTCTTCGAAATATAATCAATATTATGGAAATTTTGTTTTAAACAATTGAATTCTTGTGGAAAATTTTATTTGTGAGAATAATTGAATTTTTCTATTAATTAATTAAAAAAATTATTACAAATAATTGATATTTTTCGATGATTTTTATTATTTATGAAAATAATTTAATTCTTGCTTAGAATTTTATGAAAAATTTTTTAAATAATTGAATTTCCGTGAAAAATGGTATTATTAGTGAAAGTAATTGAATTATTGTAAAGAATTGTATACAAATTTGGTTAAATAATTTTTTTTTCCGAAATTTTTTTAAAAATGCTATTCTAAATTAGTTAAATTTTTGTGGGAATTTTATTGTTTATGAAAGTAATTGAATTTTGGATGAATTTTATCATTTTATTTTTAAATAATTGAATTGTTTTACGAAATTTTATGAAAATACTAAATATTAAAATAATTGAATTTCGAATTTTTTTTTTTTTTGCAAATAATTGAACCGTTTTAAAGAAATTGATTATAATTTTAGAGAATTATTTTTTGATTTCTAGTAGTGGCTGAAATCTAAAAAAGTACCAAAATAGTATCATAAGGTAAAAAAAGGAGTAAACAGTAGGTTTTAGTAGATGAGTGCTAAGCCTGATTCTTGAAAATAATAATTAAAATAAACAATAATAATTAATTAATGTTCTTAATAAGTTTTTTTAAATTTTGAATTTGAAATTATTCAAAAATTGTAGTTGATATTAGAAAGTAAATTTCATGAATTACAGTTTATAAAACTGTTTGTTATGAAAAGTGAAGAGTTTATTGTTCCTTTTCTTTGAACTGGACGTGTGAGGATCATCAATATTCTATTCAAAATGGTTTGCAAAGCAAGGATAATATTATTCAAGTTTATCATCAACTTCCACTCATTTCTAATCCTTTATATAATTTAATGAAATATTATTCAATGTAATTTTCTGAATATATTATCATTTCCTGAACAAAACATAGAAGCGCTCTAATTAACGATTTGCATTTTTTTCTCTCATTTTTCGAAAAAAGTATTAATTTGAAACTGAAAAAATTTAAAGAAACTAATTTTGTAAATTTGCAGAAAGGATGGATTATGAAAGTATAAAAAAAGGCTTGACCAGTGAAGTATAAAAGTGTAAAGTATAAAATATAAAATATAAAAGTGTAAAATCTAAAAGTATAAAATATAAAAGATTAAAGTATAGAGTATAAAAAATTTAAAGTATAAAAATTATAGAGTGTATAAAAAGTAGAAAATATAAAAGCAGAAAATATAAAATTGTATAAAGTATATATAAAAATTTTTTTTTATCATTATAATACGAACCTGAGAAGTAGAGTAAAGAGAATGTTCGCCGGGAAATCCGTAGAGGAAATTGTCGTAGTCCTGAGTAGTAGTGATCGTCGTCAGGTTCAAAAACCAGGTGCTGTCGGTTGTTACGTACTTCCCCTCCATACGACCCTAACCGATAATCTGGAGCATTCCAAACGCTCCTGGTCACTCTGACTACGTCATACTTCCGAGCTTTTCGTCGCCAATCTCCACAGTAGATCAACGCACGCATTGAATTTCTTTTTTTTCTAGTCTTCCAAATTTTCTTCCAAACTTTCAATATTTTCAACTTGCTCCAAGCAATAACGCCTCCCCCTCATTCTCGCCATTCTGCAAAATCAAAAACAGAAATTCGCAAATTAATTCTCAATAATATTCTACTCCTCAAACATTGGTGTCTTTTTTCTATTTTGCGACTTTTTGAAAAATGTAATAAAAAGAAAATCGAATTATTATTATTATTTCTATTATTAGTCTTATAAAAATAAATAAAAATAAATGTATAATATTGATGACAAAAATTCAACAATATAATCTCAAAGACAAAAACGCTCCTTTTAAAAATAAAAATTCTATCTTCCAGATAAAATTTCAATTATTAAAATTGAAATTTTAGAGAGTAAAAGAAAAGGGAACAAAAAGGCCGAGATATAAACCATGCTATATTGTACGAAATAGTTTCGTCTAAAATTGCACTCGATACATTGGAAATTGCGGAAGGAAAAAAATTACAATTCTCTTTGAAGTTTTGTCGATCAAATAAATATATAGGATAGATTAAAAAAAAAGAAATAAAAACCCTAAGATCAAAGGTTATTGAACAGAAGTTGACATGATTATATATCGTCTATAATATCTATATAGTAGTCCTAGAAACCTTGTATAATGTTTTTAGTTGCGCGCAAAGAGTCTGGAATGCGGACATAAAAATTTAATATTATTTCTTTGTTTTAACATCGAAGAAGAGAGCATAAATCATTCTATCGGCATTGAATCTCCTTTTTTCTTCTCTGCACATTGGTTACCGCCCTCGTGTCATAAAAACACGCTCACGATATATTCTCCCAGTCCTTTTTTCCTGTAATTTTTTTCTATATTTTTTCTCTTTTTCTTTTTTTTTTGCAATGTAAAAACGAGAATATTCTGGCATGTTTCACGCATGGATCAAGAACAATTTGTACAAACCATATTACATTACCTGGGCAATGAGCATTTTCCAGCATTATAAATATACTCAAACTTATATCCTACATATAATATATATACTTTTTGTGAATAAATAATATTAAAGTATTTTTTTATTAAAAAAAGTATTATATGACATGTGACAGACTACGATATATTGTAACCTGAACTAAGTTTTATAAATGTGAATACAAAAACAGATTCTGTTAAAACTAAAAATAATACTGATCTAAATTATTATGCAAATTATTCTCCTCTTTATTTATAAAAAATACTTGAAAATTGTTAATTGTTAAAAAATTTTCATTAAAAAGTAGGAAATATACCAATTTCATGCATAATTTTTATTTCTTAACAACAATATTGTTTACAAAATAATTTTTTTTCTTTTGGGATGAAAAACATTAGATATTCCCGTTTCTTAATATTTTTCTAGAAAATTATCAATTTTTATAAGGAAATAATTTGCATCAATTCTATTTCTTAATTTCAATTGTTTTAATAAAATTCAAAGTTTTTTAAAAATAAAAGGGAAAAAAATGTTTATAAATTATATTTGTCAATTAGAAAATTTAATTGAAAATGAAACTGAAAATTTTTGAATTTTTAGAAAATAAAGGAAATAATTTTATTGAAAAAAATGTTAGTTCTGTTAAATTTATTTACGAATATCTTTAATTGTAAAATTATTCGAAAACAAAAATTTATTTTTTAAATATTTTAAATATTTAATTATTATTATTTTTCCATAGGAATTAAGATTTTCTAGAATTTCAAATTCAAAATTGAAATTAAATAACTTTAAAAATATTGTTATAAAACATGAAGATATGGAATGCTTTGAGTCGAAGACTCTAAGTGATCGATTCCTTTATGTTTTATAATAATTAAAGAGGATTGAGTGTTAAAATCATTATTTTAAATTATAAGAATATTGTTACTGTAACTTCTTAAAAAGTATTTTCATATTCTATTATTATCTAAAATTTTAACTAAAATTCATTTTCAAATCAATTTTCATTAGAAAATTCTACGAGAATTCAATTATTTAAATACAAAAGTAAATTATTCCATTAAAAATAATTTAAATTCTGCCATGAGTTTTATTATTTATAAAAATAATTGATTTATTGAGAAGAAACTTATAAAAAATCTGTAAATATTTGAATTCCTGTGAAATTTTTATTATTCATGAGAATAATTAAATGTTTGTGTACAATTTTATTAAAATTGTTTTTAAATAAATAAATTCTTTTGGGTAATTTTATTAAAATAGTAGATATTGAAAATCATTGAAATTAGAAAAATGCATTTTATTTTTGAAAATAATTGAAATTTTGTCAAGAATTTTATTAAAAGTTTTCCAATTAATTGAATTTTGAAAAAGAATTTTTTTATTTATAAAGATAATAATTGGGATTTTGTTCAGATTTTTTTGTAAATTTTGAACATAATTGAATTTTGTGATAAGAATTTTATTACTTTTGAAAATAATTGAATTTTTGCAATAATTTGTAACTTCTTCCAAAATTAAATTTTTTTTACTGTTTTTAACTAAAATTCTTCTATAAATCCATTATTTTTAATAATTAATTAAATATATATATTGACAAATTTAACTAATTTTAGAAGATTTTGAATTATTAAAATTTTTCAACAATCTAAGTTCATTAAAACTTCTAATTAAATTCATTCAACATTAAAATTTTATAAAATTTCAAATTAAAACCGTTTGAAGTTCATTTATTTATGAAACTTGTAAACGCAACTCTTCTAAAATTGAATTAATTTTGAAATATTTAAGTAAAATTATTCATTAAATAATTTATTAATTTTATGATAGTTGTTTAAGATTTAAGTTATTTAAAAAGAAATTTTCGTTAGAAATTGAAAAAATTGAAGGTTTTATATTGGAATTTGTGTTAATTTTATAGTTTATGAGTCAAACAAAAAAGACACAAAAATTCAGAATTTTCTTATGAATTCTAAGAATTTAATTTCTTTCAGTACTTTTTTATCAAAATTCCTGACTTTTCCCTGAATTCCCTAGGTCATAATATATGATTATTATAATTACAATAATATTAAAACTATATATTCCAATTCATATTTCATTTTTATAAAAAAAAAAATTTGAATTAAAAATTTTTGCGTTCTATTTTTTTTAAAATTGCTAATTTTGTTTAAAAAAGAAAGTGAGAAGTCAGTCGAGCGCGAATTGTTGATAGTTTTTTAATATACGAAATAATTTTTTTTTTATTAAAAAATATTAGAATTAAAAGAGGATAAAAAAAACTCGTCGTTCATTTGAACGTTCGACACTTTAAGATCATGAAGGAATAGAAATTAGTGGAAAAAATCCATAAGTGTTTTCGTAGTAATAATTTAGAGAAAATAATAAATAAAAATTACTTTAGTCAAATGATCAATTTAATTAAGACAAATTTTACAAAAAACGTCAGTTTTTTGTAAAATTTCTCTTAATTAAATTGATCGTTTGACCAAAGTAATTAATAGTTTTTTATTATTTTCTCCAAATCATAAAAATATTTTAGAAAATTGAAATTACTTTAAAATTTTTTATCCTACAATTATTTAAATATTACCTTGCTGACAATTTTATATACGGATGCAAAAAAAAAAAAATTTCCATAACTTTTTTTTTGTCGCTAAAAATGAAATATTTCAAAACCCCGGGAACAAAGCTTTATGAATTTAATAAAAAAGAGTGTAAAAAAAGTTTTCTTTTTTTGACAACGATTTTAAAATATTACTTTTGTTAAGTTCTATTCATTTGTTTGAAAATAGTTGACAACTGTATGCAGCCGATGTTTGAAACCAAGTTTTTGCACATACATATATATATGCATACGTGAGATATTTGCTCATCCGAAATCTAAAGTTAATTGCCATATTTGCTCTTTCGATCCATGAAAGTGGAACTCCACGTTAGTCCACGACAAATATGTACATTATATATATACACTCTCTTCCCCTTCTGTTTAATCGATAATCTTTCTCGAATATACTTAAAAGCAATATTTACCTTGATTCCTTTTTTTCTAAAAAAAAAAAAAAATTTGTTTCTCTTTAAATTTCCGCGGGCACTTATTTACAATTTATATACATCAATATTCAACAGATTTCTAAACACAGACAGAGTGCAGTGAATGTAAAATAAAAAATATTTGTCGTACACAAAATTTATTTACCC
This sequence comes from Leptopilina syphax, assembly GCA_032872505.1. Lineage (NCBI taxonomy): Eukaryota > Metazoa > Arthropoda > Insecta > Hymenoptera > Figitidae > Leptopilina > Leptopilina syphax. Next base: position 21,977,713 of record CM065470.1, read on the forward strand.
AAGAGAAAAGTAGATAAAAAAAATAATATTGGATTTCAAAAATATTTTCTTTTAAATAATTCAAAAGAGAAAATATTCTTTATTTGCATTTTGCTGATGCAAATTTTCCAATTACAGTGGGACTATTATTAATATTATAAAAATATCAATATTTAAATTTTATTATTAATAACAACAAATAGTAATCAATAAATGAATAAAAAAAATATATTATTTTTTATAAAATAAATTTTATAAAATAAATAAAAGTTTCTGTTAAAAAATTCAGTAGAAAAATATTTTCCTTTAATATTGAAATATAGAGATCAATCATAGAATTGGAAAAAAGCAGTGTAAATTTGAGAAAAAAAATTCTTTTATTCCACGATTTTTGTTTCAAAGAATAAACTAATAAAGTTCAAAGGTTTTCTTCTATATGCGATATACAATATAATAAATAACACTGTCGCACGTTACTTTTAGTTAAAACACGTTGTAACAATGCCTTGTAATTCTACCGTCCTTTGCAACATAAAACCATATACTGCTTATAATGAGACAGAAATTTTTTCGAGTTTCTCTCTAAAAAATAATATATATATATTTACAATATATATACGAAAACTTGGAAAAGTTCTTGAAGAAGAAAAACCATTATCTAATATTCAAAAACATGAAATTTTAAATAATTTTAAATATAAAAAAAAAAAGATTTAAAAAAATTTTGCTTTTTTAACATTATTACAAATTCAATTATTAAAGATTTATTGAATGTATCCATAATTAAAAATTACTGAATATTTTCTATTATTTTTAATAATTACTTTTTTGTTTCTATCCTTATTATTATTTTATAATGTACATGTGAAATATAATAAACATAAATAAATAAAAATTATATTTTTATGTATATATAGGTATAAATTATTATAATAAAAATAAATAATAAAAAAGTAATAAATGTCTAAAACTTTTAAGTGAATAAAAAGAGTTAATAAATATTTTTTTAATTACTGTTTGTTATTTGAATTTTCAATTTCGCACATTTGTTATCGTACACATTGTAATATCGTGTGTATGATTTATTACATAAATAAATGAGAGAGACAATATTATTATTAAACCCCCCATAAATTTAAATTAAACTAATGTAATATAAATCCCAATTAACACAATATATTTGCACAAACTCAAATTTACATAAAATTTTAGTCATTCATTATTTGACATTAATTATTTACGAATGTGTCCGATTTTATTCAAGTTTCAAAATGATTTTTGGTTCGTAATTTTATTTTTGTATATTGCAATTAATACAATTATTGCCGAATGAAAATTTATTCAATTATAAATTTTCCTCTTTAGTTAAGAAAAAATAAATAAACATATAAATGTAGATAAATAAAAAAATATACTAAAAATTAATAGAACAATTTAAAAAATTAATTAAAAAAAAAAATTTTTAAATAAAAACTAAAAATTAGAAATATTAAAAACATAAAAATTAAAAATATTTAAAGAATAAAAAGTATTAACAAAGGAATAAAAAATTAGTAAAATAAATAAATAAATAGTTTAGAAAATAAAAATAGATTGAAAATTGAAAAATCTGAGACAAAAATTGTAGAATTAAAATTCCAAATTAAGTAAATTTTGCTCGATTCAGTTATTTTTTAATTACAACAGAAAAAGTAATATGTACATATTTACCGTGTAAATACTAAAACTTTATAATTGCCTTTAAATATTAAAAATCCATCCACTTTACACTCATTCTCGTTTTCACGTTATAATCACATGTACTCTATAAATTCCAATTATTCAGAATTAATTCGCTAATTAACTTTATATACTACGGGAATTTGTAATTATTTACCTTTACGTATTTTTCTCTCGCCTTTCTCCCAATTTTCATTAACTTTTTTCTGAAGATTAGAAATTTTCTAAAAAGAAAATATAAAGAAATTTAAAAAAATCTCAAGTACATTCTTCTTTTAAATAAGAAAATAAATTTTTAAAAAAAGAGGTTCCAAAAAAAATAAGTAGTCATTTAAATGCAAACTACTCGAATTTTGTCCTGTCCCAAAAATAAATTTTTCAAAATTTAATTTTTTTCAAATGACATAAAATGGTAAAATAAATAAAAACAACATTTTTTCAAATTAACATCTGCAGAGGTAAAAAAGTTTAGACAGAGGAAAAACAGATCAGCTCCTTCAAAATAATTTTAAGTAAAATAGCTACTAATAACGGTATTTAGAAAAAATTTTTTGTTTTAATTAAAAGAAAAGTAATTATCTGAATTTCGCTATGTTAAAAGCTTTAACTAATTTCGCTTTTAGTGCACGTCATAAAAAAACACATAAAGTTTAATGTTGACAGAGAATGGTTTAGAAAAACAAAAAAAAAAAAATCTTGTACTCTTTCGTCAAACCATATCCTATAGGGTATATGTTTTACAAGCTTTACAGGCTCAGTGAAAATAGTTTTTTTCAAGCCATAAAAATGGTATCCAATATCTGAGAAAATAAAATATTGGTATTCTCCACATATCTCATCCAATAACATATTATACTTCTACATACTGTTCAATGTAGATATTTCCCATTTTTCCCTACAAATGTGTTGGTATTCAAAAAAAAAAAATGTATCTGTATATGTAGAAAAAACAAATATGTAAAAAGTGGACAAAAATATATATGTATATGTATATATGAAAAAAATACATGGGCGTATATGTATAAGAATATAAAATTTTTTTTCCCTTGCAAAACAATCGAATTCGAAAAAAAAATTTTTAAGCACACTCAACCATAAAAAACAAGCATCAAAACCTGACGTTAATAAAATATAAATGTTAGACAACAATTTCTTTTTTATTGTGTATAACAATGAAAAAAAAACCATTATTTCTATCAAACAATAAATTTCCTTCAGTGACTTTTTAAAAAAAATACCACTCCTCCGCAACACAAAAAAGAACAGCAGATATTCTAAAACTTGTACACAACAATTTTTTGTTTTTTTTAACCCATGTTTCGAATAATAATTTACTGGAAAATAAATAAAGAATAAAAAACAGCATAAAAATCTTTTTTTTAATATAAATTTGTTTCAATTTGAAACAAATAATTTGAATCAACCCACGTCGAAAAATTCCATGGAACTTCTCCATGGAATTTCCGTGGAGTTTCCATGTAAATTTTGCAAATTTTTTATTTTAAAAATATTTTCACATTTCCAGAGTTGCCATAGGTATAAGGGAAATATCAGGGAAATCAATTATTTTTAATACAATTTTAATCGAATTCCTCGAAAAATGTAATTATTCCTGAAAATTTTATTGGAGAATTCAATTATTAAATAGAAAAATTCAATTATTTAAAAATTTGTTAATAAAATTCTTTATGATGATTCAATTTTGAAAAACATTCATTTTTTCAATAAATTATTTATTTTTGTATTTAAGTAATTGAATTGTCGAAGAATTTTCTAATAATAATTAATTTAAAAATGAATTTCAGTACATAATAATAATTGAATATTAAAAGCATTATAGCATGAATTTAAAAAAATAATTGGGTCTTGAATATTTTTGAAAATAATTATATTTTTCGAAGAATTTACTTAAAATTTTATTAAAAATAATTGAAATCCTGTAAAAAATTTAATTATTTAGGAAAATAATTGAATTCTTGTAAAGAATTTTTATTACATTTTTTTTAAATAATTAAAGTCCTGTGAAGAATTTGGGGCGGTATCAATTGCCCTCAATTCAACTGTATACAGGAAAACTGCCCACAATAAACTGCATACTGGAAAACTGCATACAAGCAAATTTTAATAATAAAATTATTAAATTTAATTTGAAAACTGTATAAATCTAAACTGCATACCGTTAAACTGCACATAGGTAAATTGCACACAAGTCTAATTTTCTATTAAATTTATAAATAATTAATATTAAAAACCTGTATACAGTTAAAGTGTACATTGGTAAACTGCATACAAACTAAATTTAAAAAATTAAATTAAAAATTTATTTATTGTTTAATTGCACACCGTTAAAATATATGAATTTCAGCGAAGAATTTTATTAAAATAATAAATTTTGAAAATATTTGAATTTCAGCGAAGAATTTTATTAATTGTGAAATGTAATTGAATTTTTGTAAAAATTTTTTTAAAATAATTACATTTTTTGGGGAATTTATTTTAAATTGTATTAAAAATAATTGAAATCCTATAAAAAATTTTATTATCTATGAAAATAATTGAATTCTTACAACGAATTTTTTTACATTTTTTTAAATAATTGAATTCATGTGAAAAATTTTATTACTTGTAAAAATAATTGAATTCTTGGGAAGGATTTTATTAAAACTTTTGTAAATAATTTAATTTTTTTTGAAAAATTTTATGGAAATTTAAATTATTACAAAACATGAAGATATCAATAACTCCGAGTCGAAGACTCGGAGTCATCGATATTTTCATGTTTTATAATAATATTCTTATAAGTTGTTGAATTTCGTAAAGATTTGAATTTGCAATTTTTTGAAAACTTTAATTACTATGGAATAATAATGATTAAATATTTATTTAACAAAGAATTTATTGGTATTTTGGAGTAATTTTTATTTTTTTTTATTTTTATATTTTATTTTAAGAATATTCTTTAGGGTCAGGTTAAAATTCAAAATTTTTGTCTGGAAATCAGGAAATTGCAACAAAGCTTATTAGACTCTAATAATAATTTAAAAAAAAATACTTTCAAATATAAACAAAATTTTCTCTTTTTTGTAGATGAATGTTCGTATATTGAAAATAAAATGTAAAAATAATTGTTAAGTCGAATTTTCTTCTCACTTTGAGATTTTTTTTCAGTGAATACTTAAAATAAATAAAAAATACAAAAAATACATAAAAATAAATAAACATAGAAATAAATAATAAACAATACAACAATAAAAAGTAAATCTTATATTTTATTATTAAAAAATATATATGGAATTGCGTTTTTCTGTGCGGATGTATAGTGTGAAATTTTCGCGAACCTGTTCAGAATTTCATTCTATATAATAGTTAAAACGGTTGAAAACCGAGAGCTCTTCACGGCAAAAGGGTTGCAAAATGAATACAAAGGATTTCTCATAGAACTCGTTTCACTAATCCACACGACTCGAGTTGAATACCATCAAGACTGTCTTACATTTTTTAAAGGTCATTCGTAAACGTTTGTGGTTTTCACGCTGGGAAAATTCGCAATCCAAAGCCTCTTCTTTTTTTTTTTTTTTTTTTTGATAGAAAAAAATATATTTATATAATCTACAACTGAGTAAGTACAAAAATCCTCTCACATAGAGATTTTAGGCACATTTAAATTAATTTAATACCATTCTTCCACTCTGCCAGTCAAAGGTAAATTATTTCACGGCACAAGAAAAGGAATTAAAGTTAATTTTTCATTTTTTCTCAAAAGTTTTGGAAATTGTTTCAATTTTAACATTTTCTTTATTTTCTATTTCTAACTTTTAATTATTTTTAATTATTATTATTATTCATACCTTAGGATTAAATTTCAAAAAAAAAAAAAAATAAATTCCAAAAGAATCTGAATCTTATTCGTTTGTATTTTCTTATTTTTCTTTCAAAAGAAAAAGAAAATTTCACACCAATTTTTTCTGCACTTTTTCTGAACTATTAGATGAACAAAAAGTTTTGAACGTTCAAATGAACGAAATATTTTTTGTTAAAAATATTTTCATAGATTATTGATTACAATTCAAATTAAAAACTTAAATTTTACATTTAAAAACATTATAATTAATTTGCTTAATAGTGACGCAAAATTATAGTAATAAAAATTTAATTTGAGGAAGAAATAAAAAATTTTGTTCATTTGAACGTTCAAAACTTTAACCTCCTACTATTAGAACTTCTCGTAATTCAAACTCTATAAAGCCACTTCCAAAGGAAGTAAAAACAGTAGTGGAAATAAATTTTACAACCAATCAATTGTCGTATTGGTTTACAAAAAAAACATCGAGAAAATAATTTCAAAATCGTAAATAAACAATCAAATAACAATTCTCTAAAAGTATCTCATAAGCATTTCTTTTTAAATTTATTCCCCATTTTCTCTACTACCATGTTTTTCTCTTCTTCAAAAATATCTTTTCTCTAAATTAATTTTCAACTTTAATTTTTATTACCTGAAAAAATATTTTTCTCATAAATCAACTTTTTTCGCTTTTTGCAGTAGAATTTTGCCAGAAAATAATTATCATTATTAATCTCGTATACACGTCACACTAAATATTAAATAAAACACTTTTTGGAATAATCGTTAAATTTATAGAAGCCGAGGATTAAATGAAATATCGTTATGGACAAAAAATGTGGAGAATATAAATGTTCCTAATATAAGAAAATCTTTGTCCACTGTATGTTTGTGTGAAAAAACGAAAAAAAAACTTTGTCATTTACTGGATGAAATATCGTTAGGAACTAAATATGGAGAAAAATTTTGATATAAGAAACTTCCAACCACATATGTACAACTGCGAAAAAAAAATTGTAACTTAAAAGCACAAAAAGAAGTAGACAATAGAAATATTGTGGCAGCATCTGCGAAATGCAGGAAAGTGCCTTTGATAATAAATGCTTTTTATTTCAGAAGTAATTCACAAAAAATGCTTCTCCCTCTATTCTTCATTTTCGATTCATATCAAAAAGAAAATGGTGATTATATTTTCCCACGCAGTGTCAGAAAAGAAAAAGATTAATTAAAAAAACAAACAAATAGAACTAAGTTATACTTTAAAAAAATATAAATAAATAAATTAATTAAATACAGAAAAAAATTTATTCGCCAAAAGAATAATATCCTTGTTTAATAAATTAATAAATTAAAAACAAAAATGTTATTTACCAAAAAAAAGTTGTAGGTACATTTTGTTTAATTTATAAATAAATAAATTAAATACAGAAAAATGTTTTACATTTTAGTAAACAAATGAAAAAATTAATTTATTAATTAATTAAATACGAAAAAAATGTTATTCGCCAAAAAAAAACAATTTACTTCTTGGTGTGTTTGCGTGAAATATTCTCTAAATAACGATGTAAATTACTTCTTTTCCTCGTAATCTCATTTTAAGTGGCAGTTTGAATATTGATTGAAACTTAAAGGCCTTTTTTATTTCTCTTATTTTATGTACGTACGGTTTACGATATTTTGAGGAATGCATTTTTAACTACTGCATTCTTTTGCTTATAACGATTTATTAAAAGTGAGATAACAAGCAAAATACCAATATACAAATATATCTATATATGTATAGAGCGGATAACATAAATCGTTTAATTACAACACTCACAGTGTGGAAATAAATCTCCCTTTAAAAGTTTCAAATAACGCGTCAATCATATAACGGTGAAAAATAAATTTTCCACAGAAAAATAATAATAATTATAATTATTATTTCACTCTTTATAACGTGTATTATAATTTGTCTGTAAATGGAGAATTCTCTCACTCAAAATTCTCAATGAAATTAAAATCATCATTAATGTAAAATTATTGATAAAAACATTGTCGAGTATTTTTAAAACAATTTCGTGAAAAATATTTATCTCACAAAAAATGAATAAACAAATTGGATATAAATTAATAAAAAATGAAAATATTTTAAAAAATTTGTAATTATAAGTAATTCGTATGTATTTGTGATGAATTGTAGTTTTTAATTAATTCATTAATAATACTTAATTTTAAAAAATGGTAATAAAATGTTGAAATATTTTTCCAACAGAGAGAAACAAATTAACAGTGTTAATTTGAAAACAATATTTGTAAAAAACAATTTTACGAAGTAATTTCACGTGAAAAATAAATAATTGAAGGAAAACATGAAAATGGAACAAATTTGCAAAAATGCTAACAGTGTAAATTATTTTTCCAACAGAGAAAACTAAATGAATATTTTTAATTTAAAAGTAGAAAAATAGAGAGGGAAATAATATTTTTTAGAAGTAAGAAAATAGCGATCGAAAAAATATTTTCCACAAGCAATTTAATTGTTATTCATTACAAAATTTTTACTTTTACAATTTATTTTTATTGTCGAGTATATTATAAAACAATTTTACAAAATATTTTTCTGTAAAAAACAAAAGAATAAATTAACTATTAATAATTTGAATGTTTTTTCATTCATTCACTTTTTCTGTCCCTCACACTCTGAAGTTGTCTTTTGTTTATACTTTTCTTTTTCAAAACAACTTTAATTGAATTCCTCAGAAAAATTCAATTTTTTTCCAAAATTTTAATAAATCCTTCAAAAAAATTCAATTATTTTTATAAATGGTAAAATTCTTCACAAGAATTCAATTCTTTGCAGGAATTCAATTATTTTCAAAACAATTTTAATTGAATTTCTCGTATGAATTCAAATATTTTAAAATATTTCCATAAATTTCAATTATTTCCTAAAATTTTAATAAATTCTTTGAAATAATTCAACTATTTTTATAAAAATACTATAATTCTTTGCTGGAATTAAATAATTTTTAATCCAGTTTTCCATAAAATTCTTTATAACAATTTAATTATTTCTTAAAATTTTAATAAATTCTTCGAAACTTTTCAATTATTTTTATTATTAGTAGAATTGTTCGCAATAATTCAAATATTTTTATAAACAGTAAAATCCTTTGCAGAAATTCAATTCTTTTCAAAACAATTTTAATATAATTCCTCGAAAGAATTCAAATTTTTAAATATTTCCATAAAATTAATTTATTTTCTAAAATTTTAATAAATTCTTCGGAACAATTTAATTATTTTTATAAATAGTAAAATTCTTCGCAAGAATTCAATTATTTTCAATACAATTTTAATAAAATTCTTCTTCATAAAATTCAATTGCTTTCAAAATTTTTAATTAAAATTATTAAAGAAACTCCATTAGTTTAAAAAAAAATTAAAAGAAATTCTTCAAAAGAATTTAATTGGGATTTTTCAAAATTTTAATAAAATTCTTCGCGAGGATTCAGTTATTTTCCTAAATAATAAAATTCTTTGAAGGAATTTTATTATTATCAAATTTTTTGATAAAATTCTTTGCAACAATTCGATGATTTTGTTTATGAATCACAACTTTATTAACAAAATTATTATTTTGTTTTAGAAAAAGAAGAAAAATATTTGCACAATTTCTTTTTTTAATCTTATTTTTGCAACAGGATTTTCCACAGGAATTAAGATATTCAAAAATTTCAAATTCAAAAATTTTTTTAAATTAAACAACTTATAAAATTATTTGTTATAAAACATGAAGATATCGATTGCTCCGAGTCGAAGTCTCGGAGTGATCGATTTCTTCATGTTTTCTAATAATTAAAGATGACCGAGAGATAAAATCATTATTTTATATTAAAAGAATATTGTTACTGTAACTTCATCAAAATTATTTTTATCATTTTAATTCAATTATTATTTTCTAGAATTTAAAATTATTTTTTATGAAAATAATTGAATTTCTTAAAAAAAATTTATTATTTTTAAAAATAATAATTGAATTCCTGTAAAATTTTTATTATTTATGAAAATAATTAAATGTTTGCATACAATTTTATAAAAATTCTTTTAAATAATTGAATTCTTTTTGGGAAATTTTATTAAAATAGTAGATATTGAAAATAATTGAAATTAGAAAAATTTTTGAAAATAATTGAAATTAGGACAAGAATTTTTTTTTGACATTTATGAAAATAATTGAACTTTGGAGAAGAATTTTATTGTTTATAAAGATAATTAGGATTTTAACAAGAATTTTTTTCACATTTTCAACATAGTTGAATTTTATAGGAAGAATTTTTTTCCTTTTTTTAAATAATTGAATTTCTGCAATTATTTGTAATTTTTCCAAAATTTAATTTTTTAAATGTTTTTAAGAAAAATTTAAATTAGAAAATTTTTTTATTTTTAAATATTTTTCATAAGTAAAAAAAAATAGTAAAAACTATTTTTCAAAAGTAAAGAAAAGCGAAAAATATTCTTCAGAAGTAAAAAAAAAGCAAAAAATATTTTCCAGATGTAAAAATAATAGAGCGAAACAATAGTTTTCAAAATAAAAAAACAAAAGAAAGCGAAATATTGTTTTCTACAAATGATTTGTTATTTGTCAACAATTATTGCTTTCAACAAGGAAAATAATGATTTCCTTATAATTATATATATATGTCAGTTTGGGTGAGTGTCCCCTGACGTTTGTTAAGCGTTGAAGCATGTACAATTAATAATAATCAGCGTCATTGTCATAATGTCATGCTTAATCAATAATTTAGTGCAGGTATGCCTAATTTCAAGTGAAATTTCAAGCAGGAGATAGAAAACAATTACATATCAACATAATTGACAGCAAATTCATCTCAACACTATGCATATATATATTATATATATATATTTTATCTTTACGATTAAGATACAAACTTTGAATTTGCTAGTCAAAACAAATTATCAATATAATAGTTGACACATTTTGTAACGAGTCACAAACACATTATTCGCATTTCTCCTCGTCTCCTTGTTATGACACAATTTCATATTTCGTAATTTAAATTTAATTAGTTCGTTATTTAATTAAACAAGTTAGTGGTAAATATGGGAATTTTAATATGATTGTATATGATAATAACGAAATAATCGAGTTTTAAATAAATTTTAACACAAGCGTCAAGTTCACACTTGCGAAAAAATATTAATGTAATGAAATTAAAAGGAAAAAATACAAATAAGAAAAAAAGATTATAAACAAAAAAATTTTAAACTAATGTATAGAATTTTAATTTCAAAAAATGAAAATGAGTAAACAAAAAATAAATAAGTTGAAAAAAATATTTGTAAATAAAATTAATTTAAATGTTCGTAAAATTTTTTTGTTTATTTATTTAAATATTTTTGTTTGATATTTATATTTAAATATTAATGTTTAGTATATTTTTATTTAAATACTTATATGTTTAATATTAAATATTTACATGTTTAATATTTTTAATGAAATATTTATAAAGAATAAATAAATGTTGAAATAAGTATTTATTTATTTATTGAAATACTAATGGACCAAAAGCTCTTTGGCATACAAAGTACAAATATTGAAGTAAACGAACATAAAATAAATTAATAATTAAGTAAATTAATATTTAATTACATATATTAAACTCGAAAAGAGCATTTAAATAAATGAAAATTTAAATAAACGGATATTAAAAAATAAACAAGTCGATAAAATGATAATTTTGATTACAAATTACAAATTAATACTGCTAAAATAAATTAACATTTGTAAATAACGAAGGATTAATTTAAAATAGAATAAAAATACAATCGTATAAAAAAAAACCTAACCAACATTGTAAAACATGTTAACAAATTTAATTAAAACCAAAAAATCTTCTTTTAGGAGTAACAAAAATTTTTTATTTTTTCGCTGAAAATTTTATATTGAAACACAATATTGTATCAGCTGCTTTTGTAACTTTTTCGTTCACCCTTTTGTCGTTTTCAGTTTATTCGCGCAAAGTTTTCAATATAATCCAAGAGCACTTGTACCTCTTGTACTTTTCTTCCATTGACATTAAGATCTTTGGAGATTTTATTACTAAAAGGGTTCTTCAAGTCTATATATAAGATATAGTAAATGCTGTACACGAAACACTTTTTTGCAAAAGTAGCAAAAATTGCTGGTTCATATATAACAAAAAAAAATAAAGAAAAAATCTCTCACATATACTTGAAAATTTATCTCAAAAAGGAAAATCTCAATGATACTACACGTAGTAGTAGATAAGAGATTTATTACTTCTCTAAATTACTCTTTCTCCTCTTTATCAATTTATATAATCATTACATTTTTGAAATCTCAGAGAAAAGTACTTTTCGATTGTAATTTATAATTAATTATTACTTAATTACCAAATTAGAAATCTTTTTCGAATTGGAAAATTTAACATTAAAGAAGGTATTTTCACTTTAATCAGAAAAATTCGTACTTGAATTAATTAAATTTTATTTCGATCAAAGTAATTGTTTAATTGGTTTAAAAATAAATTTTCTCAAGTTTTTTTTGCAATCACGATAAAAGAATTCAATTTTCAAAATAAATAAATAGAAAAAAATCAGGTGAGTGTTTTCAATTTGAAAAATTAAATTTTTTATTTCCAAGTTCAAAGAAATTTTTTCTTCTCTAAGTTTTCTTAAAGAGAAAAAAAATCTGTCTTTTGGGGAACGGAAAACTTTATATTGAAAAGTAAATATTATATATATATATATATATATATATATATATATATATATATATATATATATATATATATATATATATATATATATATATATATATATATATATATATATATATATATATATTCAGACTGATTTAAAAATAACACACCAAACAACTCGTGTATACACGAAAAGTAAAGAAGCAATAAAGAAGGGCGCATCGTGATGGGAAAGAGATTATGTTAGATGAGAAGGGAGAATCAAGAGGATTACTGCCCTACACGGAACAGCAAAAGCCCATTTAAATTGTATCCACACAATACAATGTGATTTGTTGTGTGTGTATGCGGCGAAGGAAAAAAGGCGCAAAATAAAAAATCAATTAGCGGCCTATTTAATATCACTTATGTAACATTTTTGTATTTTATTCAAACCAAAATATTGACGAAAAAAATTCAAAAAAAACTTCCTAACCGGGTTGCCAAAAAAAAATTAAATTTTCTTTTTCTCTTACTTTTCAGGGTTGCCACAAAACATTTAATTTTCTTTTTCCCTGACTTTTCCCTGATTTCCAGACAAAAATTTTCACTTTTTTCCTGACCCTAAAGAATATTTTAATTCTCTCGAAAAAGTATTAGATACTGAAAAAAATGTTCTATTACATTTATTTACGAATTTCATTGATTAAAAAATTATTCGAAAACACCAATAACTTTATTTTTAAATAAATATTTAATTATTATTTTTCCAAAGAAATTAAAATTCTTCAAAAGATTCAAATTCAAACCTTTTAAATATAAAATTCTTCTCTAAATCAATTATTTTTTTATAATTTAGTAAAAAAGTTCTTTGAGAATATTCAAATCCATTTGTTTAGAATTCAATTTTAAGTCAAATTTCAATTATTCGCAAATTCTTTAATTAAATATACATTAGAAAATAAAAACTTGAAATAATTTAAAATAATTTCGATTAAGCTTTTTGAAAAAAATTAGTTCCATAGAATTTTTTTAATTAAATGTATGAAAGAATGAAGATTTTCAAAAGAATTGAATTTAAAAACTTTACATTATTCAATTATTTCTAAAAATTGCAATTATTAGTAACTTCTCAAAAATTCAATTATTATCTGAAACTTTTAACTGAAATTAATATTCAAATCAATTTTTATTAGAAAATCCTACGAGAATTCAATTATTTAAATTCAAATATAGATAATTTATTGAATAATTTAATTTTTTTTTAAACTGAATTCTTATACATAATTTTATTAACAAATTTTCAAATAATTGAATTCTTTCGACGAATTTGAATAAAATTTTTAATTACAATTTTTTAGGAATTTGTATAAAATTGTATTAAAAATAATTAAAATTCTGCAAAAAGTTTTATTATTTATGAAAATAATTGAATTATTGCGAAGAATTTTATGCGAGAATTTATTTTTTGAAAATAATTCAATTTTTTTAAAGAGTTTAATTATAAATCCACACGAGTTGTGACAAATTTTATTAATTTTTGAAAATAATTGACTTTCTGCGAAGGATTTAGAAAATAATTCAATATGCTTGTAGACTTTTGTCAAAATTGTTTTTAAATAATTGAATTCTTTTGGAAAATTTTATTAAAATAATATTATATAAAAATTTTTGTTTAAAAATTGAATTTCTGCGAAGAATTTAATTAATTTCGAAAATAATTAAATTCTTGTGATGAATATTGTTATTTATAAAAATAATTGAATTTTATAATAAATTTTGTTGAAAAAACTTTAAAAACAATACATTTTATTAAAATTCCTGAATAAAATTGTATTTCTTCTAAGAATTTTGATATTTATAAAGATAATGGAAATATTGACGAGAATTTAAAAAATTTTTTTTTGAAAATAATTGAATTTCTGGAAAGAATTTTGATATTATTAAGATCGTTGAATTCTTTCAAAGAATTGCGTTGAAGTTTTTAAAATTGCAACTAATTTTAACGGAATTGAAATTAAAATTTTTCAAAAAAATACTTCATTCAATGATTTATAAGTAATAACTTTATGGCAGTTTTTCAATAGAATTACAGTTATTTAAAAAGAAATTATTGAGGGAAATTTGTAAAAACAATTGAAATTTTGCCAAGAATTTTATTAAAATTTCTGCAAATAATAATTGAATTTCTAAAAAAAATTCTTATCTTGAGTATTAAAAAAATTTATAAAAGATTGAAATAGCAAATACTTATTTTTAAAATTAATTCTAAAATAGCCATTTAGGAATATTTTCTTCTTAAAAGGGACAAAAAAATATTATTTTTTAATGCGTAGAAAAACAATAGTGAAATTGAAATTCACTCCACTTGAGTAGTCTCTATATACTGTATCAATAAAAAACACTTCGATTTCATCCCTTTATATATGCAGCATCAGAGAAATGTTTTTATTCTTCTCTCTCTTTTTTATCTGCTTCTCTATACCTACGCTAGTGGAAAATACAACAAAAATTTGTTCAGTAAAGTAAAATTATTCCGCGAATGTAAACAAAAACACACGTAATACTTTTTAACGAAAATATATTTTTAGAAATAATTTTTTTTTCAAATTTCATTTCTTTAGTCAGACAAACATAAATTCTTCTAAAATTTAGTAAAAGTAGTAATGTCAATTTTTAGTCAGACAAAAATTTGTAATTCTTGTTATTTTCCAAGCAATTGTAAAGGTCATGATTATTTAGACAAATATTTCAATTTTTTTACTTGCAGTAAGTAGTAAAGTCAATTTTCAGTCAGAAGAAAAATTATATAATTATTTTTCTTTTTCTTATCAGTGATAAAGATCATTATTAGTCAAACAAAAGGTTGTAATTCTGATCATTTTTCTATAAGTAGTAATAGTCTTTATTAGTTAGACAATAATTTAAATTCTTTCAATTTCTATAAGTAGTAAAGTCAATATTAAGTCAGACAAAAGACGAATGGTTGTAATTTTTATTATTTTTCTATTAGTAGTAAAGCTCTTTATTAGCCAGACAAAATTTTTCTTTATGAGTGCTAAAGCAAATTTTAATTCAGACCAAAATTTTTAACGCTGGTTTTTTCATCATTAGAAAATGTAATTATTAATCAGAAAAATATTTTAATTTCTTTAATTTTAATGTAAGTAGTAAATGTCAGTATCAAATCAGACAAAGTAGTTTAAATTTTTCTTCTTCCAGTAGTAGAAGTCATTTATAGTCAGACAAACGATATTCAAGTTTTTTCTCTTGCTGTCAGTGGTAAAGTTCGTTATTAGTTTGAAAAACATTTACAATTAGTGTTATTTTAGTAAATAGAATCGAAAATATTATTCTTATACTTTCAGTGTAAGTAGTAAAGGTCACTTTTTAGTCAGACAGAACAGATAATTTTTTTTAAACGTTTGGTAAAAGAAGATTTAGTCAGTTTTAACTGAAGTGCACCTAATTTTAATCACAATACACAGAAATAATTTTAAATCATGCGGCTGCAATTTGCAAACAAAAAAAAACAAAAAAATAAATATACCTTTTCAATTATTTATAAACAACCTCTTAATTAAAAAAGAACACTTTTATAAAGTAGGAAATTTCATATTTTTAATATCCACCAGTCTTGAATGCAATATTTAAGAAATAATTTGTATGCAGTTCCCCGTAGCAGAATAAAAGTTTGAATAATAAATAAAATCAATAAAAATATTCTCCTTAACGAAGATGCGCATATCCTGATGGATTATTCAGCAGTTGAAGAAGAAGCATTTAACCTCGTTTCAAATATTAAAGAAAGACTTTATTTCAAATAAAAAATTTAAAACTAAATTAAAAAAAAAGATGAAAAAAAATTTACCGTTCATCAATGTAAAATAAACTAAAAGGGGAAAATTTATCATAACTTTTCCATTCATCTAAAAGATGTTTCAATTTATTAACAGAGAGAGAAAGAACTTAAGTGATAAATGGCGAGAAGTAAAATTAATTTTTTTTTTAAAGCAACCATTAAAATTTATTCAAGATATATAATTTGAAATACTTCAGAAAAAATAATCTCCCTTTTTTGATTAAAGTGTGAAGAAAAATTTTTGGTTCTATATTAATATTGACTTCAGAGTATATGTACAAAAGAAATGAAACGATTCTCTTCGACAACAATAAGATTTCAACTAAAAGGAAAAAAAAAATTCGTTCATAGGTAGAATAAAGAAAACGAGGAAGTACTGTTTAATAATGTACCATCTTTTCACAGGAAGCGTATTCTTCATTCAAAAAATAAAAGTTGAAACTCCTTTCAAAAGACTAAAAATCAATTCGCAGAATATATGTGAAAAAAAGGCTATTTCACTCCCAAGAGAACAAATGTTCAAATCTTTTTTGACAATTTTGCTTTAACAAAAGTATTAACAAAAACTTTTTTTTAACAAAAAAAGAATATATTTACAAAAACTCGAGAGAATTTAAAATTCCAATAAAGGATTCATTATTAGTCAGAGAACGCAATTTATTCATCAAGATATATAAATAATTCACATAATAATAAATCTTAATTTTCGAAATTTTAAACAATTGCAATTTTATCCTATTTTGATGCAGAAATATGAAAACTCTTATTAAATATTCATTTCTCGAACATTAATTTCAGTTTTGTATTTGTATTTTCGTGAAAATATCGGAAAACGAGTAAAAAACAATTTCTGTTGAATTTGTTTCAATTTACAAGGAATAAAACAAAAATTGCAATTATTATTCCGCTCGAAAAGCGTCAGGAAAATAAAAACAAGAAAGTAATAACTCGTAAGCATCTCAATAAAGGTATATTTATTTTACAACTATTTAAATACCAGGGGATAAAAAATAAATTATAACAACGTATAAAAATACTAATAAAAATAATAATAAAATGTCAAAACCTTTGAAGTACTAAAATAATTAATTAAATTTTTACAAATTAATACAAATTTACACATTATTATATATTTATCTATATAGTCTGACTTTAGTTGACTTTTACTACTGATAACAAAAATTCGTTAAAATTTAAAAGAATTCCGATATATTTTATTACACACGACAGGGGAGAAATTCTGTCTGACTGAAAACGTCTCTTTACTACTGTGACAAGAAACAATTAAATTTATAACGCCTTGTCTGACTGAAACTAACTTTTACTACTGACAGTAAAATAACATAAATTTATTGCATTGTCTGACTAATCTGACTTTTACTACTGACAAGAAGGCAATAGAAATTGGAGAACACTCTCTTATCTAAAATTCACTTCTACTACTTAAATTACTGAAAATATGAAAATTTATTTATATTTAAAAATTTTAAAACTAAAATTCTAAAACTTCAGTACTTGTAAAACTGTAAGTATTTATTACTAGTTTTGAATGTTAATTATTTGCTACTGAACATAATGTGTCTGACTAAATATGTCTTTTACTACTGTGACGTCTGTGACAAAAAAAAGATGAAATTTATAACGCTGTGTCTGATAAAAATAACTTTTACTACTAACGCTAAAATTAAATGCGTTTAATACGTTGTCTGACTAATATGACTTTTACTACTTATACTAAAGTTACAAAAATTATAACATTTGCTAGTTTCAAACAAAAAAGTTTTTTTTTTTTTTTTCCTTTTCGATCAGTATAGTAAAAATTAAAATTATGCAAAAAGACGTATAAATTGTTGTGTCTAACTAAAAACTACTCAAACTATTGATTAAGAACTTATAATGTCCGAATAAAAAGTAAATAAATTTTCTTTGTTTAAAAAAATGAAATTTACTGTTATTATTTAGATGTGAAAAATTCTGACGGCGGCTGACTAAAGTGTCTTTTAATACTAATAACAGATACCGCAAAAACTGAACTTTCCAAGGATAAAATTTCTATCAAAGTTACACAACAACTTTGGAAAAGTTTCGTTTGACTAAAAATAATCTATACTACTGAATCTGATATGAATCAATTATTATGCTTATAATATTAAAATGTCTGACTAAAATTCACTTCTACTACTGATAAAAATTTTACAAAAATCCAATTATTTTCAAATTTTTTATAAATTTCTTCGCAATATAATTCAATTATTTTTATAAATAATAAAACTAATCGCAGATTTTCGATTATTTTTAATAAAATTTTAATCAAATTCCTCGATAAATGTAATTATTATTGAAATTTTTATTAAAATTTGTCAAACTAATTCAATTATTTAAAAATTTGTTGATAACATTTTTCATGAAAATACAAATTTTGAAGAAACATTCAAATATTTAATAAATTATTTTTTTTATTCAAATAATTGAATTCTAGTTAAATTTTCTAATAAAAATTGATTTAAAAATGAATTTCAGTTAAAAGCAAATAAATTTAAAAATTCGCAAAAAACTTTTTGAAAAATTATTAAAAATAATAGATTTATAGAAAAATCTTAGTTTACACTAGAAAAAAAGTTAATTTTGCAGAAGTTCAAATTATTGCAGAAATTCAATTGTTTTCAAGATTAATAAAATCCTTGACAGAAATTTAACTATGTTCAAAAATAGTAAATTTCTTCTCAGGAATTTAATTGTTCTCAGAAATAATAACACTCAATGCAGAATTTCAATTATTTTTAATACAAAAATTTTAATCGAATTTCTCGGAAAATGTAATTATTCTTACAAATTTTATTAAAAATTGTCGAAAGAATTCAATTATTTAAAAATATGATGATAAAATTTTTTATGAGAATTGAATTTTTAAAAACATTCAATTGTTCAATGAATTATTTATTTTTGTATAATTAAATAATTGAATTCTAGTAGAATTTTTTAATAAAAAATTAAGTTAAAAATCAATTGCAGTTAAAATTTTAGATAATAATTAAATATTAAAAGCAATATAGCGTGAATGTTGAGAAATAATTGAATTTTTAAATTAATTTTTTTAATAAAGTGTAATATAATTTTTTTTATATTATTTGAAGTTTTTACTTTCTAATATATTTTAATTGAATTATTTACAAATAATTGAAATTTGTAAAATTAACTATCGTAAATAAATTGATTTTGAAAACTGTCGAAGAACTTTTTCGAAAATTAATTGATTTAAAGAAAAGTTTTAGTGAAAAATTCTTAAAAATAATAATTGAATTGAAATGATGAGAATAAGTTTAAAGAAGTACAATATTCTTATAATGTAAAATAATAATTTTATCAATTTGACATCCTTAACTATTATGAAACATGAAGAAATCGAAGACTCGGAGTGATCGATATCTTCATGTTTTATAGTTATAAAAATATTTAATTTATACTTTTATAAGTAAAATGTTTTCTTATTTGACTCGGACTGGTTATATTTTTGTCAGTAATTGGTCTGTCATTTTTTATTTTTGGTCCGTAAAGTTCGTATTTTTAAATACTTTCACTGGTTCGAGCCCTGTTACTAAGTTAAATGAATTTTATATATTATATATTATATTTAAATATATACCTATTTAAATGATATAAACAATTTTTGCCTAAAATTTGTCATAAAAATCAAATGTAATATTTAATTACACAATAATATAAAGTTAAAAAATATTATTTCACGAATTTAAATTCTTTTTAATTAAAAATCACTGTAATATTCATAACTTAATGAACAAAAAATGTAATATTAATAGTAATAAAGAAATAATTCCATATAATCCTATAAATTAAATTAACAATTTCAACGACAGTAAAAAATATAATATCCCAGCTTAAATAGGTACATCATTACCATAATAATAATTAAAATACAAAAGTGAAATATTGGATTGAATGAAATATTTACAAAAACTCCACTCAAATATTAATAGTGCTCTCTCTCTCTCTCTCTCTTTTTCTATATGTATATTTATAAATATAAGTCATCATTCAAATGTAAATTAAGAATTCACTATATCTATATATTTGATCTGTAGCACCTCTTTTGTATTCCAAGAAGGGCTAAAACAATTCCTATTTTCATATTCGACTCAAGTGCGATAAGCTTTTCTCGAGGAAAATGTGTGCCAAGAATCCTCAGATATTCGTGCAAAGGGTAAATGAAGGTAATAACATTTATCTCCACCTATACAGTTGACCGGAAACATACTTTTCCATGAATGAATACATAAATTTTATTCGCACATTTATTTGTATGAAGCTGTGTGTGAATAAAAACAAAATGAAAGTTGAAATCGTAATTTCGTCGTGTGCAAAAAAAAGGAGAAAAAAAGGAAAAGGAAAATTCCATCTAAATATCAAATATTTAATTTAATTTACAGTTTTTTTTCCTATTAGGTATATTCATGTATATCCAGGTTATTAAATTTTAAAGCGTCACATTTAAGAATAAGAATCGTCTAAAAAAAGAATATGAAAGTTTTTTCTTATAACTTTGAATTTTCATGAATATTTTCACTTGTATTGAATTTATCTAAACTGTGGATTTTTTTTCAGGAGTAGACACAGTATTTAGTCAGACAAAATATTTTAAATTCTTGTTTTTTCTATCATTAGTTAATATAATTTTTTAGAGACAAAAAATTTCCATTCTTTTAAATTCAGTAAGTAGTAAAATCAATTTTAAGTCAGACAAAAAGTTAACAAATTATTTTCCTGTTAACATCAGTAGTCAAGATCGATACAAGTCAGACAAATGTATGTGATTTTTGTCAGTAGTAATGATCATGTATTAGTCAGACAATAACTTATACTTATGCAATTTATATAAGTAGTAAAGTCAATTTTAAGTCAGACAAAAAGTTATGTGATTTTTTATTTCTTTTCATCAGTAGTGAAGATCGTTATAAGTCAGACAAAGGGTTGTAATTCTTGTCAGTAGTAATGGTCATTGTTAGTTAGACGATATTTTAAATTCTTTCCATTTCTGTAAGCAGTAAAGTCAATATTAAGTCAGACAAACGTTTGTAATTCTCTTATTTATTTCTATTAGTTGTAAAGTTTCTTTTAATAGTCAGACAAATTATAAATTATATTTTGATGACTATAGACCTTTTTCGTGACTTTTTTGTAAGATAAATTTTATTTACATAAAATAAGATAAATCAGAGAAAAAATGACGCTAACCACGTACAAATAAATTTGACACAGAGTTTTTGTTTGACAAAGTTTTCCGATTTGAAGCTTTCGGCTTCTTACAGTTTCGTCGACGTCTTGAAGGTCCAGGGAACTTAATTTTTAACTTTGACATTAAGAATTTAATATATCCAACTCTTAAAAAAAAGAAGAAGGAGGAGGAAAAAAAATCCCCGTGCTTTGAAGTTTTACGAAGTTCTTCAACGAATCTTACCTCGTAAAGTTTCTTCTTCACTTTCTAGTTTACATCATAATTTACGACCCCTTTTTTCTTCTTTCCACGTTGCAAAAAAATGAAAAGAAAAAAGAAAATGAAAAAGAGAAAAGAAAAGAGAAAAAATTTTACTGCAAAAATATAAAAATCTCTAATTTCCTCTAATTCTTCTCTTTATTCATGAGGGAGAATTTTTAAATAATGTTTCAGCAATAAAAAAAGTGATGTGAAAGTTAGTTTAATTTAAATTATTTAATTAAATTTAATTTAATTTCCTACAATAATTTATTTAATTAAATTTATTTTAAGTATTCCCATAATTTATTTCATTAAAGTTAATTTAATTTCCTTTAAAAAAATGAACTAGAATTAAAAATGACTAGAATACAAAAAACCAATTCAAGAAAAGAAGAATTTAATTTTACTCTCTTTTAAATTAGTTAATTTAAACAATAAAGTAGCAACAATTCGCTCACTTTTTTAAATAAAATTAGCAATTTTAAAAATAATAGAACGTAAAAATTTAAAATTCACATTTCTTTTTATTAAAATAAAATATGAATTGGAATATATAGTTTTAACTTTTAATATTAATATAATTATAATTATCATATATTCTGACATAGGAAATTCAGAGAAAAGTCAGGGATTTAGATTAAAAGTAGTGAAAAAAAATTAAATTTTTAGAATTCATAAGAAAATTCTGAATTTTTGTGTCTTTTTTGTTTGACTCATAAACTATAAAATCACCACGTATTCTAATAAAAAAACCTAGAATTTTTTCAATTTCTGACAAAAATTTCTTTTTAAATAACTTAAATCTTGAACAACTATCATAAAATAAATAAATTCTTTAATAAATAATTTTCCTTTAATTTTTCAAAATTAATTTAATTTTAAAAGAGTTGCGTTTACAATTATCATAAATACATGAAATTCAAACATTTTCAATTTGAAAATTTATAAAATTTTAAAGTTGAATGAATTTAATTAGAATTTTAATGAACATAGATTTTTAAAAGATTGTAATAATTTAAAATCATCTGAAATTAGTTAAATTTGTCAATATATATTTAATTAATTATTAAAAATAATAAATTTATAGAAGAATTTTAGTTTAAAAAAAAATAAAAAAAATTGAATTTTGAAGAAGTTACAAATGATTGCAGAAATTCAATTATTTTCAAAAGTAATAAAATTCTTATTACAAAATTCAATTATGTTCAAAATTTACAAAAAAATCTGAACAAAATCCCAATTATTATCTTTATAAATAAAAAAGTTCTTTTTCAAAATTCAATTAATTGGAAAACTTTTAATAAAATTCTTGACAAAATTTCAATTATTTTCAAAAATAAAATGCATTTTTCTAATTTCAATGATTTTCAATATGAAGTATTTTAATAAAATTACCCAAAAGAATTCAATTATTTAAAAACAATTTTAATAAAATCGTACGCAAACATTTAATTATTTTCATAAATAATAAACATTTCACAGGAATTCAAATATTTACAAATTTTTTATAAATATCTTGTCAATAATTCAATTATTTTCAGAAATAATAAAACTCATCGCAGAATTTTAATTATTTTTAATACAATTTTAATCAAACTCCTTGAAAAATGCAACAATTCGCAAAAATTTTATTAAAATTCGTCAAAAGAATACAATTATTTAAAAATTTGTTAATAAAATTCTTTATAAGAATTAAATTTTAAGAAACATTCAATTATTCAATAAATAATTTACTTTTGTATTTAAATAATTGAATAAAATTTAATTAACTTTATAAAACATGAAGAAATCTATCGCTCTGAGTCTTCGACTCGGAGTGATCGATTTCCTCATGTTTTATAACAATTTTTTTTAATTTATTAATTTCAAAAATGTTTGAATTTAAAATTTTGAAAATCTTAATTCCTATGGAAAAATAATAATAATTGAATATTTAAAATATTTAAAAAAGAAATTATTGTCTTCGAATAATTTTACAATTAAAGATATTCGTAAATAATTTTAACAGAACATTTTTTCCAATAAAATTTTTTCCTTTATGTTCTAAAAGTTCAACAATTTTTTAGTTTCATTTTCAATTAAATTTTATAAATGACAAATAGAATTTATAATCATTTTTTCATTATTTTTAAAAAACTTTGAATTTTATTAAAACAATTGTAACTAAGAAATAGAAATTATGCAAATCATTTCCTTATGAAAATTGAGAATTTTCTACAAAAATATTAAGAGACGAGAATATCTAATGTTTTTTTTTCCCCAAAAGAAAAAAATGAGTTTGTAAACAATATTATTATTGAGAAATAAAAATTATGCATAAAATGGGTATATTTCCTAGTTTTTAATCAAAATTTGTTAACAATTAACAATTTTCTAGTATTTTTTATAAATAAATAATATCATTTAAAAGCAAAAAAGCAGTCCATATTTCAAATAATTAGTAAACATTTTTATTAATTCAAATTTAGAGAATAATAAAAAAATTAATAAATAATAAATAATAAAATAATAATAATAATAATTATTATTATTTAATAATTAATAAATTAATTAATTTTAATCTCTACTAGATTTCCATTAAAATTTGACAGAAATTTTCCGAGACTGAAGCTGATGAACAATTGACTACGATAAAAAATTAATTGAATTGATTTTGTAACGAAGGTAAATTAGAAAATTGAATTTACAATGAACATATAAGAGCAAAAGGATTTTAATGTTTGCCTTCCCACAACCACATTCATTTGAAGTCATTAACAAAGTGGAAGGTAAACTTTTTCTTCATTTAATGCTCGCAAAATTAGAAAGTCAGTGCATCAGAAATAGTATAGTAACAAGAAAGGGAAAATAAAGAGAGCGCCTCTTTTATTGATCTTGAAATATCTCTTTCGCAAAACTAAAAAGCACTTATTCATATCTTTTCGCGGTGATATGAACATATATTCTCATTTTCAATGCACAATGGAGAAATTTCATCTACGTTAAACCATTTATAAACCGGCATTCTACTTCTCAATATATATATATATATATATGCATGTTGATATAAAGTGTGCGCTATCGATCCGCTCTTTCGCTTTTATTCAGTGCGTTTAAAACATTTTAGGTAACAGAGAGAAAGAGAGAGAGAGAGAGAAAGTGGTACGTGTTTCAACAGGTATGTGAGAACGGGCTTTTTTACGTGTGTGTGTGTGTGTATATAATAATAAAATGTTATCATACTCCAGGCGTCAATCGTTCACACACAAGATCGTATATTCATTCATTGTGCCCTTCATTCTCCGTGAAAAAACTTTTATCGGCGATTGTCGCATTTTTATTCCAAAAAATTTTTTTTCATGACACGAACCCCTCGATAAAGCGAAGAAAAATTGATGTCGCGAAATCTTTCCAGTGTCATATCGATCGCTACACTGAGAAAACCATATATTTTAATCAAATATAATTATCTTTATTATACAGTCAACTAAAAATTATTTTTGAATTTAAGATTATAATTTTTATTCAATAAATAATAATATGTTTGATTTGATTGGCTGAATACCTATTTTTAGATTCAAAAATATTTTCTTTAGTGTATGTTCTGGACAGTTAACTTTTATACATTTAACTCAATAAATAAATTAACCAAATTTAAACAAATTAAACAAATTTAAATAAATTTAAACAAATTAAATAAATTTAAATAAATTAAACAAATTTAAACAAATCTAAAAACATTGAAACAAATTCAAACTATTATAAATAAATTTAAACTTTATACACATTCAAACAAATTTAAATAAATTAAAAGAAAATAAAAAAAAAATTTGAACAAATTGTATAATACAATAAATGATTCTTCTATAATTAAATATTTCACGTAATTGATTAAAAAAGATATTAAATGAAATCCTTTGATGTAACTATCAATAACAATAAACACGTTTTGTTTCAAATACGAAACAAAATACATTTGTATTGCAATTTTTTCCTCTCTTTTATTTTTTTACAAAACGGATTTTTCGTTCTCTTTTTCCACGGGTATACGAACTGAAAAAAAATTATTTGAAGTAAACTTAATTTAAACGAATCATCAATTATTTGAAAACTATTTGAATTAGATATATTTATTCAGCATGTGACTGTTACAGAAATAATGAAAAGCTGTAGAACCAATAATAAACTGAATTAAAATATCATTCATTTGACATCAATGAACATTATTTGTTTTAAATAAATAATTATTAGATAATATGAAAACAGATAATTAGTAAGTCGACTAGTATGAAAAAAACATTGTAATTGAACCAAATAATTTTTAATTAATTTATACTATTTTTCCCTATTCTGTAATACTTGTTCTGAATTTTTTTTTGGGCATTTTTCATAAACTGAAAATAAATTTAATTGACCCAGATAATAACTTCCAAATTTTTCACAATACATAATAATAATCGTAAGTTTCCTTTCCGTTAGCAAATTATCTGCATTCATTTGTTTGTTTTGAATATTAATTTTTGTGGGTTATTTTTATTTTTTTTAATGTCAAAAAAAAAAAAAAAAAAAACTCGTTTTATTCACTTCACAAAATTGACAAAAATTCCATTCCATATTTTTTATTTTCCTGACTTTTTCCTAATTTTCATCAAAAATATTTACTTTTTTCTTATCCTGCTTATAAATTGAATTTCTGCTACGAATTTTATTTATCATGAAATTTAAAATAATTTAATTCTTGCGAAGAATTTTATAAAAATTTTTAAATAAGTCATTTCTTTCAAATAATTTTATGCAAATTCTAATTTAAATAATTGAATTGATGAAAATTTTTATTATTCATGAAAAGAATTGGATTTTTACAAACAATTTTTTAAATAATTGAATTCTATTTGGAAATTTTATGAAAATAGTAGATATTGAAAATCATTGAATTGCGAAAATTGTTTAAAGATAATTAAATTTTACAAAGAATTCTATTAAAAAATTTGTCAATAATGTCTGTGGGAAATTTTATTAAATTTTTTTAACTTAGAACGTTTTCAGGACCTTAAAAATTTTCAATGTTTTCAGGACAAATTTATTTGATTAAATTTTGTTGAAAATAATTAAATTTCTAAAAAACATTTTATTATTTATGAAAATAATTTAATTCTTGCAAATGATTTACTAGAACTTTTTAAAATAATGGAATTTTCAAGAATAAAATTTATTATTTTTAAAAATAATTGAATTATTGTGATGAATAGTATTGTTCTTTATGAAAATAATTGAATTTTGAAAAAAATTTTATTAAAATACCTCAAAATAATATTGAATTTTAGGGAGTAATTTTTTTATTTATCTTTAATAATTGAATTCTTTCGAAAAATTATTTGTGTAAATAATTGCATTCTTAGAAAAAATGTTATTAAAATTTTAAAAAATTGAATTATTTCAAAAAAATTTAATTAAAATTGTATTTAAAACAATTAATTTCATTCGAACAATTTTATTAAATTTTTGAAAATAATTATTCAATTCTTCCATTGAATTTAAAAAAAACATTTTTTTAAATAATTTATTTTTGTCGAGGAATTGAAATTAAGTTTTTAAGAATAATTAAATTTTTGAGCAATTCAATTGTATTAAAAATAATTGAAATCCTGTTATAAATTTTATTATTTATGAAAATAATTGGATAGTTTTTAATTTGAATAGAATTTTATTATAATTCTCAAGAATAATTGAATTACAGAGAAGAATTTTATTATTTATGAAAATAATTGAATTATTGCGGAAAAGCTTATTAAAATATTTAAAAAGTATTGAATTTTTGTAAAAAATTTTATTATTTTTGAAAGTAAGTGAATTCTTCATTAGAATTTTATAAACATTGTTTTAAATAATCATTTTTTTTCGAAATATAATTAATATTATGAAAATTTTATTATTTAAAATAATTGAATTCTTGTGTGAAAACTTTATTTGTGAAAATAACTGAATTTTTCGATTATTAATTTAAAATAGTAATAAAAATAATTGAAATTCTTCGATGAGTTTTATTATTTATGAAAATAATTAAATTCTTGCTTAGAATTTAATCAAAACTTTTTTTTTTAATTGATTTTTCATGAAAAATTTTATTATTAGTGAAAGTAATTGAATTATTGTGAAAAATAAATTCCATAAAATTTTGTTAAATAATTGATTTTTTCGAAATTTTTTTTGAAAATTAGCGAATTTAAAATAGTGGAAATTCATTTTAAAAAAATATAATTTATATTCTTTGTTCAGAAAGTTGAAGATTATTTTTAATTTAGGTATCAAATATCAATTTTTGCGAAATTCAATTTACTTCGTACAAGAAAGTTTAATTATTTTCAATTTTGAAAATCTGATGTAAAATTTGAAATTAGTATTAAAATTTGTTTAAGTTTTTTATGTACTTTGAAGTTTAAAAATATAATATAATTTGAAAATTTAATTCTAATTAGTTTTTCAGTTATGTGTCATAATAAGTATTTTTTTAAAAATTACTTAAATTAAAATGACTTGAAATTGTTTACAAAAAACAGTGTAATACAACATTCCCGCGCGCTTGCGCGCAGATAGTTTGGCTATTTAAAATATTTTTCAAAATATATCACAATAAAGAAAATCCCAAATTTTTTTTATTTTCTCTCATAAAATAATACGTCTTTAATGGCCATGAAGAGAGTTCAAAAATGGTTTTTCATCGACATATATCAGCGGAAGATTATTTTCTGCTAGAATACCTGCACTGGGGAAATAATTCACTTGTAAGACACACCAGGAGCTTGTGGTAAATATAAAAAGGACTTTAGGAATTTTTTTTTTCTCTTCATCGCGATAAAAAGTGCTTTACATAAAAATAATGTCGATCACACCAAGTGGAAGCCCATTTCGACAGAATTAATTTTTCTTTTTTTTTTTTTTTTTTTTTTTTAGTGACATTTACTTTCATCTCTCCCCCGGGGAGAAAGGAGAAGGGGAATGGTAGATGAAGGGAATGGAGGGGGGAGGGCGATTTATCGCCATTCTCACCGACAGAATTTCTCATGTTCGGAAGTGCCAGCATCCGAGATCACACCTTTTATCACTATTGAAAACCACATCTCTGCGCGTCACATACCTATAGCGCTCTGCGGCTTTTAATATAAGTCTACTATATATAGACAGAGAGAGAGAGAGAGAGAGAACACATACCACCATCGTTAAGCACCTATTTCCTAGACATAAACCAACATCAACTAAATTTCTACTTGATTGCATTTAAAATTCTATTTTCCCTACATCTTGCTGCAAAATGATACACTACCGAAACCCAACACCTAAAGTGCCTATCCTACGCTATTATCAGTGTATATACGTATATATGTATACATTCTTTGCTGTAGTTTTCACGAGGGAAAAAGAATTTTCTTCACGGAAAAAAATAAAAAAAATTGTTTATCTAAAATGTTTTCTTTTTAAATATCGACAATATTTTAAATTTTTAACAAAATTGAAGAAAAATTCAGAGAAACAAAAGAGAAGAACTTTTTCAACTCTCTAAATTTAAATTAGTAAAAATTTATTACTGTCTGACCAATAGTTGACTTCTACTACTGATGCGTAAAAAGACAAACGATTTCTTGACTTCTTGCGTCTGTCTAAAATTGCCCATCTCCACTAATGCCAAAAGAAGTGAAATTTATCACATTGTCTGACTTAACTGTCTCTTATACTACTGAAACGAGTGATAAATTAGGCTAAAATTGACTTGTACTACTTTATAGAGTAAAATAAATACGAATATGTTGTGTCTGACTTAAAGTCTACCATATTACTGAAAATAATATTAACAAGAGAAAAGAGATACTGATACAATTTTGTTTAAATTAGAAAATTGCTCACTGACTAAATTTAAGGTTTATCCTCGAGGAACAAATATTACATTGTAACATATCTTGTCTGAGTTGAACCAACTTTTACTACTGGTAACAATATTGCAAGAATTTACAACGCTGACTGATTAGCACTGACATTTACTACTGTGAAATTGAAATTTCTCGACTGTCTATAATTGACTTGTACTACTTACAGTAAAATAAATAGAAATCTGTTATGTCTGACTTAAATTCTACTTTACTACTGAAAGTAATATTAACAAGACTTTAACACTTTGTCTGATTAAAACTAACACTTATACTACTTCGCGAATACTACTTACTGAAAAAATTATACGAATTTATTACGTTATCTGACTAAACTGTCTTTTACTACTGAAATAAAAATTAACAAAATTTTAAAGTTTGAAAACGACTTTTACTACTGTGACAATAAACAAATTTATAATGTCTTGTCTGACTAAAAATGACTTTTACTACTGACATTAAAATTACATGAATTCGCGTTTGACTAAAAAAATCGATCTGATAGAAATCAATTACCTTTCACATATTTAAATGTCTGACTATATTTGACTTCTACTACTAATACAAAAAACAAACGATTTATTGACTTCTTGTCTGTCTTAAATTTCCAATTTTCTCTAATTTAAAATGTAGAAAAATTTATCACATTGTCCAAGAAAATTATCTTTTCGTACAAATGGCACAAAGAAAAAAATTTCTCTTCTTTGAAATTACTATAAATTATAAAACAAAACCTTTAATTTCTTCAATTTCTGAAAATAATTTCATTTTAAATAACTTAAATCTTATTGAAAAAGCTTCATAAAATAATGACATATAAATTATTAAATGTATAATTTTACTTAAATATTTCAAAATTAATTTAATTTTAAAAGAGTTGAGTTTCTAATTTTCATAAATAAGTCAACTTCACAGCATGTGACTGTTACAGAAATCAATGTTAATTTTTTCGACAACTTTTTCCTTCAAATATTTAATAAATTGAGCTGAAATTTTGTAAGAAAGTCTAAAATATAATAAAGAAGAGCAGTGATGTGCAAAACTGAACTGATAATTTTAAAGTTATTTTTTAATAAATAATTTTAAAAATATTAAAACTTTTTCACATCACTGCCCTTCTTTATGATATTTTAGAGTTATTCACAAAAAACTAGCTTAATTTATTTAATATTTTAAGAGAAAAGTGGTCGAAAAAATTAACATTCAATTCTGTAACAATCACATGCTGTCCAAACGTTTTAAATTTGAAATTTTATAAAATGTTAATTTCAAATGAATTTAATTCGAAATTAAAAAACTTACATTTTTGAAAAATTTGAGTAATTCAAAATCTTCTAAAATTAGTTAAATTTGTCAATATATATTTAATTAATTATTAAAAATAATGGATTTATACAAAAATTTTAATTAAAAACACTAAAAAAATTGAATTTTGAAGAAGTTATAACTGATTGCATAAATTCAATTATTTTCAAAAGTAATCAAATTCTTATCACAAAATTCAATTATGTTTAAAATTTACAAGAAAATCTCGACAAACTCCCAATTATTATCTTTATAAATAAAAAAATTCTTTTTCAAAATTCAATTAATTTCAAAACTTTTAATAAAACTATTGTCAAAATTTAAATTATTTTCAAAAAATTTTATTCAAATTCGTCAAAAGAATTCAATTATTTAAAATTTGTTGATAAAATTCTTTATGAGAATTGAATTTCAAGAAACCTTGAATTATTCAATAAATTATTTATATTTGTATTTAAATAATTGAATTCTACTAGAATTTTCTAATAAAAATTGATTTAAATATGAATTTTAGTTAAAATTTTAGAAAAAAATTGAATATGAAAATAATTTCGAAGAAGTCACAGTAATAATATTTTTATAATATAAAATAATTATTTTATCTCTCGAACATCTTTTATTATTATAAGTTGTTGAATTTCAAAAAGGTTTGAATTTAAATGTTTTGAAGAATTTTAATTCCTAAGTATTTGTAAATAATATAATTCTTCTTCAAAATTCAATTATTTTTGAAAGATTTTAATAAAATTCTTGGGAAAATTTTGATTACTGTCATAAATTATAAAACTCAGAGCAGGATTTAATTATTTTTTATACAATTTCAATTGAATTACTCGAAAAATGTAATTATTCTTAAAAATTTTGATTAAAATTTGTCAAAAGAATTCAATTTTAATAAACTTTAAACTTTTCAATAAATTATTTTTTTTTAATTTAAAAATTTAATTCTTCTAGAATTTTCCAATAAAAATTGATTTAAAAATGAATTACCGAATAATCGATTTATTATTTATGAAAATAATTGAATTCTTTCAACGAATTTTATTACATTTTTTTAAAAAATTAATTGAATTTTTTCGAGAAATTTTACTACTTGTAAAAATAATTGAATTCTTGCGAAGGATTTTATTAGGATTTGTGTAAATAATTAACTTTTTTTTGAAAAATTTTATGGTAATTTAAATTATTACAAGTTGTTGGATTTCAAAAAGGTTTTAATTTGAAATTATTGAAAATCTTAATTCCTATGAAAAAATAATAATAATTAAATATTTATTTAAAAAAGAAGTTATTGATGTTTTTGAATAATTTTGCAATTAAAGAAATTCGTAAATAAATATAACAGAACATTTTTTGAGTAAAATTTTGTCCTTTATTTTCTAAAAATTCAAAAATTTTTAATTTCATTTTCAATTAAAATTTGTCATTGACAAAGAGAATTAATAAACATTTTTTTCCTTTATTTTCGAAAAACTTAAAATTTTATTCAAACAACTGTAATTAAAAAATAGAAATGATGCAAATTATTTCCTTAAGAAAATTGAAAATTTTCTGCAAAAATATTAAGATACGGGAATATGTAATGTTTTTTTTCCAAAATAAAAGAATTAGTTTGTGAACAATATTTTTATAGAGAGACAAACATTATGCATAAAATGGCTATTTATTTCCTATTTCTTAATCATAATTTTTAAACAATTCTCTATTTTTTATAAATAAGAAGGAGAAAAATTTGCATAGTTTTGATCAGTGAAACAAAATTTGTTATAGAAAAAAGTATATAATAAACAAATTTGGTATATTTTTCATTTGTTAATCATAATTTTTTTTTTAAATTTTCTAATTTCTAATATTATTTTATTATGATCAAATTCTAAACAAGAATGCGTAAGTTTTCTTTCCCCACGCAAATGAAAGGGGTAAAGAAAGTAAAGAATTATAAATAACAGACGAACAATAATGAAAAAAAAATTGTCTAAAACTTTTAGTAAAAAAAACTTATGATATAAACTGAATAGTAAATCAATTAAATAAAAGAGGGGAATCAAGTGGCGCCTATTAATAAAGGAGATAATCGTAAAAATTAGAGTGAACAAGTTTTCGAAGTATGGATGAAGAGAGGGAGTATGAGGGGGAAAGCTAAATTGAGTATGTGCTATAGAGGCTTAGAAGACAAAATGGTATATATAGAGGAAGTTTCCCAGGTTAGGTTTAATTGACACTAGGATATTGTGAAGGGGATCAGTGATGGATTGCTTCTTGACTCAATACAAAGCCAACGCACTGATTACCTGCTAGATTAAAGTGAAAAACGTTAAAACTTTTTTTTTCTGGTAATCAGAAGGCTTATATATATTTTACACAGCTATACTGTACACCTGGATATAAATGCCACCTAAATGGTATTTGTCTCCAATAAATTTGCCCGCTCGTACATATTTTATTATTAATTACCGCCAGTTCTCTGTGTTTTAATTAACGATATTATATAATATTATTTATTATACTCAGTTGGGGGGAAATAAAATGTTTGCGTAAAATTAAAATCTGACAATAATTTCGTCAAGATGGGGCCTTAACTTAATAATTGAAGATTTTTCATTAAAATTTATTGAATAATTCTAATAATATTAATAAATAAAAATAAATAAATTATATTTATTTAAATTGATTAACATTATTAGAAATTATTAAATTAATTTCTATTTAGTTTATGTATTTAAATTGTTATTGCTTTTGTGTGGAACATATGTTAATAAGAAAAGGCTTTGTACGCCATTTACCTTTATTGTTAAATTGGGTTGCTGTCTATAATATTCTCTCACAGAGATAGTAATAATGAATATTATTTAGTTCCACTAGAATGAACGAGCAAAATGATGAAGCACTCTTAACCCGATTTCACAATATGCAACTGTTATTAATTGGCCTTGTATTAACGTTCGCTGAACAACAAATACAAATTAAATGCAAATTCGGATGTCAATCGAATAAATCGTTAAAGCCATGAATTAAGCTAGATACCGATTACATCGAACAGAAAAAAGAGAGAAAATCTCAAAACCCCCGTTATCCACAAAACAAGAATCTTTTTATCGTACAATATCAATTCTTTTTTACGATAAAAATTCCTGTTTGATTTATTTATTTTTATTATTTATTTGTTATATTATTTTAAATCTTACATTTATTTATTATTTATTAATTATTAGTTATTTATTATTTACTGACTAAAAACGACTTTTTATATTTTCAGGCTTGTCTGACTAAAACAAACTTTAACTACTTTTAGCTAATGACTTACTACTTATTAATTATATTACTTACCTATTAAGGGTTGCCACAAATATTTATTTTTATTTTTCCCTGACTTTTCCCTAAATTCCAGACAAAATTTTCACTTTTTTCCTGACCTTAAAGAATATTCTAATTCACTCTAAAAATTATTAGATACTCAAAAAAATGTTCTATTACATTTGTTTACATATTTTCATATTAAATAAATACATAATCATTATTATTCTCCGTCGGAATTAAAATTCTTCAAAACATTCAAATTCAAACCTTTTTGAAATTTAACAACTTATAATAATTTAAATTACCATTAAATTTCTTTAAAAAAAGTTAATTATTTACACAAATCCTAATAAAATCCTTAGCAAGAATTCAATTATTTTTAAATTTAAAAAAAAAAAATTTTTTAAATTTAAAGTTTGTTAAAATTGAATTCTTTTGACAAATTTTAATCAAAATTTTTAAGAATAATTACATTTTTCGAAGAATTCGATTGAAATTTTATAAAAAATAATTAAATCCTTCTATGAATTTTATAATTTATAAAAATATTTAAAATTTTTCAAAAATAATTGAATTTTGAAGAACAATTATATTATTTATAAATACTTAGGAATTAAAATTCTTCAAAACTTTCAAATTCAAACCTTTTTGAAATTCAACAACTTATAAGAATATTAATACAAAAATATAAATAAATAAAAAATTTAAAAAAAATTTTAAAAAAATAAAAAAATAATATAAAATAAAATAACCATAAAATTTTTCCAAAAAAAAAGTTAATTATTTACACAAATCCTAATAAAATCCTTAGCAAGAATTCAATAATTTTTACAAGTAGTAAAATTTCTTAAAAAAATTCAATTATAATAAAGAAATGTAATAAAATTTGTTGCAAGAATTCAATTATTTTCATAAATAATAAATTGATTATATTCATTTTTTTAATCATAATTATGTAATTAAATGTAATTCATTTTTAAATCAACTTTTATTAGAAAATTATAGAAGAATTCAATTATTAAATGAATAATTAAATATTTATAAAAATTGAATTCTCATGAAGAATTTTATCAACAAATTTTTAAATATTTGAATTCTTTTGACAATTTGTAATCAAAATTTTTAAGAATAATTACATTTTTCGAGGATTTCGATTTAAATTGAATAAAAAACAAATTAAAATCCTGCGTTGAATTTTATTCAAGTTTATAAAAATAAATGAATTTCTTTGAAGAATTTTATTATTTATATAAATAATTGACTTCTTTGGCAACGAATTTTATTCAAGTTTCTAAAAATAATTAAATTTCGGTGAAGAATTTTATTATCTTTATAAAAATAATTGAATTCTTGAAAATAACTATGTTAAATTTTTTTCTAATAATTGAATTTTGTATTTTAACTAATTGAATTCCTGTGAAAATTTTATTACTCATGAAAATAATTGAATTCTTGAAAATAACTTTGGTAAAATTTTTTTTAAATAATTGAATTTTTGCGACGAATTTTATAAAAATATTTTTAAATAATTGATATTTTTCGAAAAGTTTTATGAAATTTTGTACTTGAAATAATTGAATTCCTGTAAAAATTTTATTACTTTTGAAAATAATTGAATTATTTCGAAAAAATTTATTAAAAATTTTTTAAATAATTGAATTCCTGTGAAATTTTAACAAGAATTTTATTAAAAGTTTTCAAAATAGTTGAATTTAAAATAAGAATTTTATTATTTATAAAGATAATTAAAATTTTGACGAGAATTTTTTTTTAATTTTTGAACATAATTGAATTTCTGCGAAGGATTTTATTACATTTGAAAATAATTTAATTCTTCCAACGAATTTTATTCAAGTTTATAAAAATAACTGAATTTCTGTGAAGAATTTTATTATTTATATAAATAATTGATTTCTTTCGCAACGAATTTTATTCAAGCCTATAAAAATAATTAAATTTCGGTGAAGAATTTTATTATTTATAAAAATAATTGAATTCTTGAAAAGAACTTTGTTGAATTTTTTTTTTAATTAATTGAATTTTTGCGATTTTATGAAATTTTGTATTTTATTAAAATTTTTAAAAATAATTGAAATTCTGCGAAGAATTTTTTTAATTTTTGAAAATAATTGAATTTCTAGAATCATTTGTAAATTGTAACTTTTCCAAAATTATTTTTTTGAGTATTTTTTACTAAAATTCTTCTATCAATCTAGTACTTATTTATAGAAATTGTGAAAATTATTCATTAAATAATTTAAAAGCCATAATTTTATGATGAAATTAAGTTTTTGAAAAATTAAGTTATTTGAAAAGAAATTATTGTAAGTTATAGAAAAAATTAAAGGTTTTGTATTAAAATTCGTGTTAATTTCATAATTTACGAGGCAAACAACAAAAACATCAAAATTCAGAGTTTTCTCATGAATTTTAAAAATTCAATTTTTTCCAGTAATTTTACTTAAAATCCCTGACTTTTCCCTGAATTTCCTGACCTGTGGCAACCCTGCTAATTTATTATTGTTTGCTATTAATTGATTATTTATTAATTATTGTTGACAGTAGTATAAAAGACAGTTTAGTCAGACAATGATGGTGAGATAAATTTCTGTCCTTTCAGAACAAAAATTTCATTCTAAAATTTTAGAATTAGTTTAAAATTTTTTTAATGTAAATAAGTTTCTATTTTTACTTTAGTTTAAGTAGTTCAAGTCAATTTTAGATAAGAGAGTACTTTCCAATTTCTGTTACCTTAGTGTGTCAATAGTAAAAGTCAGATTAGTCAGACAACGCAGTAAATTCATGTAATTTTAGTGGCAGTGGTAAAAGTTACTTTTAGTCAGACGAGGCGTTATAAATTTAATTGTCCCTTGTCACAGTAGTAAAAGGTCGTTTTCAGTCAGACCGAATTTCTCCACTATCGTTTGCAATAAAATATTTCTGGATTCTTTGAAATTTAAACGAATTTTGTTATTAGTAGTAAAAGTCAACTACAGTCAGACGATATATAAAAACTAGTGTAAATTTAGTAGTTAAGTAACATTTTAGCTTTGCGAAACCTTTCTAATTTTTCTAACAGTGATGACAGACAATTTTTAGGTCAGACGAAGTGATAAATTTGATTAAATTTAATAAAAGTCACAAATTCCAAATAAAATGATAAATTTAAAACAAAACAAAAACAATCTCCATTTTTTTAAACTCTATATTTTTTTTTAATTATGAAATTACAAATTTTCAAATTTTGGTTAAATATTTGAAAACTAAGAGAGAGACAACTCGAGAGAGACACAATCAGAATATTTCCACCAACAGCTCACCTATATACAGTTATACACTACACTCTTGCAATTATTAAACACAACTGCCATCTTGACATCCTTTCTTCTTATCTTTATCAGACTGAAGATAAGCACTGACAATAAGAAAATGAACAAGTTCGTTCTAGAAAACACTCATTAATGAATAATAATAATCGAAAACCCAACCAACGATCTAATCATGCGACAAGATTATTTTTTCAAATAGAAATAAATTGATCTAAACCAAGATATAGGAAACAATTTTATACAGAAAGAGAATATAGAAACTGTCAAAACAATATTAAAAAAAAAGAATAAGAATAAATGTTTGAGAAATGAGCACAAATCACGAGTATTTTAAGGTTAAAAAGATATTTTCGTCTCAATACTATTTCATGTTTACTGTCTTAAAGCGCCTAAGGATAATGCTTAAAGAAGTGATACATCACAGTCACTGAAGAATAAATTTTTAATAATGATTATCAAGTGAATGTCTTGCGGATAAAGAAGAAATATGCGACTTGACTGGGAAATTAAATCTTTTTTCACGCATCATGCGGCTTTGAAAAAAATTATGTAGATTATTTTTTTTATATTTAAATTATTGACACTTGCGAAAAAATAAAAAAAAGTAACTTAACTGTTTGTGAAAAGATAATTTCTACCGCAAACAAAAAATATTTTTTACAAAATTTATTTGCAATAACAATATTTATTACCAAATTTATTTGAAACAAATAAATATTTCTTCGATGCAGATAAATATTTTTTCCTTACAAATAAATATTTCTTTGGTTCAAATAAATATTATATCGATAAAAATCAATATCTTATATTTTCAAATAAATGTTTTTTCGATTGAAATAAATATTTTTTAGATGGAAATAAATTTTTTTTTTATTGAAATAAATATTTTTTCGATACAAAAATTTTATCGATATAAATATATTTTATCGATAAAAATATTTTATCGATGCAAGTAAATTTTTTTTCATTACAAATAAATATTTTATCGATAAAAATAAATATTTTTCTAATACAAATAAATATTTTTTCGATACAAAGATTTTATCGATATAAATGTTTTTTCGATACAAGTAAATTTTTTTTCATTACAAATAATTATTTTATCGATACAAATGAATATTTTTTCGATTCAAATAAATATTCCATTGATTAAAAAAAAAAATTTTTCCGATACAAATAAATATTTTCTAAACATAAATAAATTCTTTTCAAATTTTCTTTTTTTTCCATCAGCAATAATTATTGATTTTCAATAAATTTTAACCTCTGATAGTGATTAGAAATACAAATTACTGAAATAATCAATTATTTAAATCGAAAAATTTTCTTCCAATTTCCAACGAAAAAATTAAACAATTTTTTTGCCTTTTTTCAATTTTTTTTTTCATTTTTCAATTTTTTCTTTTTACAATTACACTGCACTATAATCGGATTAACAAAGAAATAATTAAAATCCAAATAAGAAAATAAAAAGTAAATATTGATTTAATGAGAGAATCTATAATATTGCG
This sequence comes from Leptopilina syphax, assembly GCA_032872505.1. Classification (NCBI taxonomy): domain Eukaryota; kingdom Metazoa; phylum Arthropoda; class Insecta; order Hymenoptera; family Figitidae; genus Leptopilina; species Leptopilina syphax. The sequence continues at coordinate 22,016,655 of CM065470.1, forward strand.
TTTAATAAATCAAAAAAGAAAAAAAAGAAGAAAAAGAGTATATACAAAGAGAACGAAAATTTTGCTTTAGGGCAAAGAAAAAAAAACAAAGTATTGTGGTTGCTTCCCTTGGTGCAAAATGACTGCTGAAAAAAAAGACAGGAAACGAGCAAATATTTGCATGAGGAACGTAAAAGCGAGATGCTCTCGGGCTCAAAAATAAAATCCCTCATACAATGAAAAAAACTTTATTCTCAATGCAATCAAAACAAGCACGAACATTAACGTTTCTGTCTTTTGTGATGACCTTCTCTTTTAAACTTCATTCATAATTGCGTTCAAATAAAGTTTTCCGCATTTTTTTTCTACCAAAATTACTGCAAAAAAAATCGCCCTATCTCTCTCTTTAACAAATATTAAAAATATCATAACGGTTTTTTTTCTTGTTGAAAAATTTAGCACGTCAATAATTCATATATAACATACAAGTTACGTAAAGTTCTGTTTTTCTATTTATTTTTTATATATTTTACTATTTATTTTTTTATTTCTATTGTTATATTTATTCTACTTTATACTCTTTGTCTGTATCTAGTTTTTATTTTTAAATTTTTGATTAACTTTGTTGACAAAAATTTATTTTATTTCTATTTACTATATTTCACTTGTTACTTTTTTTTATTTTTTTTACTTTTCTAATTAATTTTGTTTGACAAACATTTATTTTGATTTATTTTGTTTATTTTCTTCTATATTTTTTGTATTTTTTTACTTTTCCATATAATGTTGTTTAAAAAAACGTTTATTTTTCAATTTATTTTATTTAAATTGTATTTTTTTTATTGATATACACTGAAAAAAAATCAAATTTTCGATTACTTGTCTATTACTAAGTAAATATTTATTTGTATTTAATAAATTTTATTTGAGTCAATCGAAGAAAAAATTCTAATATTTATTATACATTATTTCTATTATTATTTATTTTTTCAAATTATTTTTTAAATTAAAAAAAACTATTTGATTCGAATACCGAAATGTTTGGTTGAAATAAACTTTACTCGATTTCATAAAAAAAAATTGTTTGATTCAAGTAAATATTTATTTGACAATGACAAGTAATCCATTATTTCAATCAAATACATTTCTTTTCAGTACATTTTAATTTTTTTAATTTCTCCTAAAATGTCAGTTACTCTACTTACGTTGACAATTTTCTTACCACAAAAAAAATTTAAAAATATAAAGTGAAATAAAATACGAAAACAATTAATTTTTTTTTTCAAACAGACAAAAACGAGTTTCAGTCTGCCAAAGATTTTATATCAGTAAAAATTTTTGCATAATTCAGAGTAAAAACATTTTATATAATTCACCAGATAAATAAAATTTTACTTCATTTCATTGAACATTGTGTTTTTTTTCATGGGTAGTATTTAAATTTATATAAGTGAACGAAAATAAAGCTTTAAGTCTTGAAATAACAGACATTCACTTTTAAAGCTCAAATCCCTCCTCTCTTTGTATTTTAAAGGGGGAAGTGAATTTTGTTTCAAGGCAAAAAAAAGAAAAAGAGTAGGAGGAGTTTTCAATAAAATATTTGATCTCACACACTGTAAACAAGGACGTTAAAAATTCTTGTCGGGAAATAATATCAAGGACAAAAATTCGACAAACAAAAATTGAAAATCGACTATCTATAGAGAATACAAATCAAAAGGATTGTCCACACATTCTCTCTCTCTCTCTCTCTCTCTCTCTCTCTCTCTCTCTCTCTCACTCTTTCTCTTTTAAATGCGGTAACTCTCAAATATGTGACATATATATATTGAGAATTGCCGCATAGAAGTCAGAGACAAAAATTTAGCCTTGGCAAAGAGAACATTCTTTTTCAATATTCCTTTTTTTTGCGTGGGTGCTTCACTGAAAAATTATTCCCGTTATAGATGTAAGCACGATCAAATCATCTTTTACGGGATTCGATAATTTTTCAATTTAAGAAAAGCTATTTTACTGATTAAATGTTTAGTTGTGGGCGAGTAGAGTTTTTTTTAATTTTCTACACTATTATTTTTCCGCAAAGAGAAAATTTAAAAAAATGAGTTTTTTTTATTCTTTTTTTTAAATTGAATTATTCCAATTAAATATTTCTAACAACTCAAATTTGTTTTTGTATTTTTCTTTTTTCTTTTATTTTTTATATTTCTCGTATTTAATAGAAATTGCTCTATTTTTAAAAACAAATAATTAAAATTTTTAATCCAAATAATTTTTTTTTTTTAATAATTAATTTATAAACGAAGTGAGAACTTTTATGACAATAAATAATAAGAATCGAAGTATTTCTCGAAAAGTGACAAGCTAATTAAAAATAAAAAAAAATAGATAAAAGGAGAAAATTTCCAAAGACTTGACATAAAAGAAAAATATTGAATAAAAAAAAATAGAAAAAACCACTTGTGATTTTTATTGATCCACTTTACACCTTTAAATAAGAAGTAAATAAATAAAATAGAAAAACAAAACAAAAAATTAAATACAATATGAATAAGTAAACAAAAAAAGGGAGGACAATAAAATTAAATTAAAGAAATAGATTAAAGAAACACTAAATTCAATGAAACGTAACTAAATGAGCAAAAAACGAAATAAAATTAAACAAAATATGAAGAAAATAAAAATGAAATGAAAAAGCATAAGACTATGTTCAATAAAAGAGAAATAAAATAAAAATATATAATCAGCTGATGTAATTAAACAATAAAAACAAAACAAGCAATAAAAAAATATAGAATTAAAATAGTATGAAAATAATTTTAGAAAATAAAATTAAACGAGTCCAATATTCTCAAAATAAATATTTTCTCAAAATATTCCCGAAAAAAGTGAATAAAAATTTCGCAGACTAACAATTTTCGAATTAAAATAAAAAAGTAAAATATTTATTTCTTTAAATCTCTACTACAAAGTTTATGATTGAAAACAAATGAAAGACGAGATAAAATTTCATTAAGAAAAGTTAGAACATAAAGAAACTTTTTGCAACTGATATCTTGGAAACTACTTTTTTTTTCCTGTTCATTTCAACTCACAAATTGTTTACAATCTCTGAAAGTTTGATATACCACCTCACCCTCAATTTAAAGGCATATCATTTTCTAAATATATTATTAATAAATTCTATTCCTCTCACGTTAAAAAACACGCGAGTTGTCTCTCTCTCTCTCTCTTTTTCATTTATTCAAAAAAACCTGATCGCACTGTATAAATAATTGATCGATATATAAATTTCTTGAATTTTGATGAATAAAAAAAAAGATTGAGGGAAAAAAAAGAAAAGATTACGCGTGAAAAATTGAGTATCAACGGTTCAACAGTGTTCCTGGTTAGAGCCTTGCCAGAGAAAGAAGGCAAAGTTTTTTTAAGCTCAGAGTGTGTGTATGTGGGTAGTGGAGAATACCCCCGTCGTGTACGATATCGATCAACCATTTCTAAGAAACGTGACGAAGCGAAAAACGTGATGTCGATAGCATCAGAGATTCGTGATTCTCTCCGTTGCACGATTCATATACACAGGATCCATACATACGTATATATATATATATACATATATATATTTTGTAGGTTTTCTAAAATCGACTCTTGCACCTTATATCCTCAACTAAAATATATCCGTATCTCATCTATATATGCAAAGACGATTTAAACTTTTTTATCAATATATTATTAAACTTATAGCACCACTATCTGGGGGGTTTGAATATTTTCAACATTAAGTTTCTTTCCTTTTTCTCATTTTATTATTTTTTTTTCTTCAATCACTTTTTTCGATTAAGAGTTATAGAGAAAATAACTAGATTTGTTATTAAAAATACTCTTTGATATCTACTACACACAAAAAAATTCTATTAGATTTAACTACTTTTCAACTACTCTCAATAATTCAATAAGTCCTCAGCTGAATTTAAAAAGTTGTTTTCTCTACCAAAAGTATAGTTTAAAAAACTAAGATCATTGAAATTTATTTTTCATTTCATTATAGTAATTTTTTAAAATATTTGAACAGAAAAAAAGTTTTATGTAAAATTTCAAGGAAATGAAAATAATTTGGTTCATTTTTTGTCAATACTAGTAAAAGTCGGTTTATTCAGACGTCCGAATTTCAGATAATTTTAGTAGTAGTACATTCTATTTACATTTTTGACAAAAAAAATTCGTTTTTATTTTTTATTAGCAGTGTAAGTTTTCTGTCAGTAGTATAAGTTTCCTATAAGTAGTATCATCAGTTTTTAGTCAGACGGAACTTTTTTACGATACTCTAAGTTTAATTAAATATTGTTAATTAATTTTGTAGCTAAAAAACATTTTAATTGGGATATTTCTTGTGTCAGTTGTAGAAGAGAGTTTAGACAGACTGTAAAATAAATTTATGTTATTTTAGTAACGGAAAAGGAATTATCAGTTTAAATAACAGAAAGTAATAAATTTTCGTAAATTTTCTATTAGTAGATAGTAGAGGTACAATTTTAGTCAAACACAATATTTTTGCCTTAATTTTGCTGCAACCACACCTAGAGAAAAAATATAGTTGACATAGAGCCTACTAAATTTTTTAATTAATTCAAATAAATTTTATTTGTCTCCAATAAAGTTTGTTTGTTATAAATAAATTTTATTTGGTTTAAATAAAAATATTACTATTGTCTCCTGTAAAATTTTTATTTGAAATAAATTAATAATAATTTAGTAGTCTCTATAACAAATATACTTTTGTATAACTCAAATAAATTACATTTGGTTTGAATAAAATTTTTCTCTACGTACAGTTGATATTTGTCTATTTTCTCTAACATTTGCGTCAATAGTAAAAGTCATCAGTTTAATCAGAAAACGACAAAACTTTTTAAAAATTTTAGTGCCATTATTTTTGCAAATTCAGTCAAATTTTAGTCGAATTTTAGTAGAATTCAATTGAGAAAAAACATCATGAATTGAATTCTTTTTTATATTAGTAGTACAAGTATCATTCCATCAAACTTTTACATTATATTTATAGTACGAGAAATCCTTATATTTTTACTAATTTAAAAAGTATTTTTAATAAATTTTAGGCATAATTCTCTTGCATTAGTTTTGCTGTAAGTAGTACAAATAAATTTTAGAAAGGCGTTAACTGTTGTTTTTGATAATTTTCTGTAAGTAGTAAAAGTCAATTTAGTCAGACAACGTTAGAATTTCGCATAATTTTAGTAATAATAATACATTTAATTTATATTTTTGACAAAAAAATTTGTTTCTATTTTCTATTAATAGTACAAGTATTCTGCTAGTAGTAAAAGTTGCCTGTTAGTAGTATTGGTAGTTTTTAGTCAGACAGAACTTTTCTACATTATTCTAAGATTGATTAAAATATTAAAAATTAATTTTTGGACGCTGAAAAATAGTTCAAATTCGATAATTCTTGTGTCAGTAGTAAAAGTCATTTTACTCAGACAACGATAGAATTTCCCTTAATTTTAGTAGTAACAGTAAATTTTATTATTATTTTTGACGAAAAAATTCGTTTTTATTTTCTATTAGCAGTGTAAGTTTTCTGTCAGTAGTAAAAGTTTCCTATCAGTAGTATCAGTAGTTTTTAGTCAGACATAACTTTTTTACTGTAGTGCAAGTCAGATAAAAATAATATAAATTAATTTTTGGCGCTAAAAATCATTTTAATATCGATAATTATTGTCTCAGTAGTAGAAGACAGTTTAGTCAGACAGTCAGAATTTCCCATAATTTAAGTAGTAAAAGTAAATTTTATTTTTATTTCTGACAAAAAAAATCGTTTTTATTTTCTATTAGCAGTGTAAGTTTTCTGCTAGATGTATAAGTTTTCCACGAGTAGTATCAGTAGTTTTCAGTCAGACAGAATTTTTTTAAGGTACTGTAAATTTGATAAAATATTGTAATTTAATTTTTGGTGCTGAAAAACATTTTAATTTCGATAATTCTCGTGTCAGTAGTAAAATACAGTTTAGTCAGACAACATAATAAATTCGTGTACATTTAGCTGTGAAGTAGTAAGTGTTAGTTTTATTCAGACAAAGTGTCAAAGTCTTGTTCATATTACTTTCAGTAGTAAAGTAGAATTTAAGTCAGTCATAACAGATTTCCATTTATTTTACTCCAAGTAGTTCAAGTCAATTTTACACAGCCGAGAAATTTCTATTTTTCGTAATTTCATGTAAGGGGTAAAATTTCAGTTTCGACAAAAAACGAGATAAATTTACTTGTAATTTTAGTAGCACAGTTGTAAATGTCAGTTTTAATCAGACAACGTTGTAAATTCTTGCAATGTTGGCACCAGTAGTAAAAGTCGGTTTAACTCCAACAAGACGTGTTGCATTTATGTAATATTTGTTCCTCAAGGATAAACCTCAAATTTAGTCAGACAGAAATTTTTTTATTTAAATAATTTAGAATCAGTAGTACAAATAGAGTTTAGTCAGATCATTGATTTTTTCTTTAAGATAATTTTCTCTATTGAAATATTACTAATTTGTTGTCGAGTAAAATTTTTATAAATTTCTGTAATTTTGATTGGCAGTAGTAAAGATTTGTTTTTATCAGATATTTAAAAGAAATAAAATTTATTCTTTAATGTTCATTTACAATAATTTAGTATAAAAATAAAAGCGAAAATAAAAATTAATAAAAATGAATCAAACAAAAAGAGAAATTAAATAAAATACAAATAATTTAATCCCATTGTTAAAAAATACAAAAAAATATCTACATTATTTAACAAAAAATATTTTATTAACTTTTTCTTTCTCCCTCATTGATGTCTGCATTGTTTGAATCAAACCGTATTCTGAACAGCGTTTGCACATTTCTGTATAGTAAAACAAATGACTGCAATTAGGTACTGCATAAAAGCTCCCAGCTGCTAAATGTGGCTGCATTAATGTTTTACCTTGTTATTTACAAAATTTGCTTAAAAGCTCCTAAAAGCTTCAACTACAAACTTTTAAGAAAATTTTTTTCCCCAAAAATATTCTCTCTTAAATTTTTATCCTTCCTTCAATTTTTTAAGAAAGAAAGAAAGAAAGAAAGAAAGAGAAAGTGAAAAGAATTTATTCACCACTTCTGCATATCATTGTTATTTAACGATTTTTCGTACCATTATAATCCACCTCTTGGAATTTGGAAATTTTTTTTTTTTATTTTCAAGGTTTAAAATTTATTTGGTAATAAATATGTCTTATCATGTATGTAAACTAAAATATATTGGCTCTAAATATATTTTAGTTAAATATATCACTGAGAGAACGCCTCTTCTAAGGGTGTTTAGTATTTTTTTTTACTGTTCCTATTATGGGGTTGTAAATTTAATTTACAGAATGATACACAACTGAATTACTACTATTTACTATAATTTACAACTATTTTATAGTTTACTTGATGATTATAAAAAATTATAAATTTCCTTGAAATATAAAAACGAGTATTTTGAAGAAGAAATTTAAAATTTATTGCAATTCGCACTGCTCAAGGACTTTATTTTCTCAATAAATTAAGATAATATAAAAGTATTCCTCTAAACAATGTAGACGACACAACTGGAAAAATTTACAATTTATCGCAGTTCAATAATTGAAGAGAATTATTTCTCTATAAATTAAAAATTATTTTTAATCTAAATAATAATACAATACATATTATATTTTTATAATATTAATATTATATTAATAATAATATAAATTAGAAATTAAAATTTTTTATTTATGGACAAAAAATAACTTGTTTTTTTTCTCTTGAGAAAACAGTATAGATGAAAAAAAAAAGTTTGATTTATATTTTATGTCATTGGGATTTCTTCCTTTTTTAAAGATTCATTTTCCAGTTGCTTTTAGAAAGAACAGGTGGTCTTATTATTTTTACAAATAAAAGAAAACGGGAAAATGTTACTGAAAGTTTTAAAAAAAAAATTGTAAAATTGAACACACAAACTCAAAGCGAAAGTCAGAAAGCGCGAGATAACTTTTACAGAAGCTTATTCCGGATTATTTATTGAACATCACAACTTTAAACATTGTAGTTTCACAGCTTTTCGTTTTCACAAAAAAGAAATGCTATATATAATATATGTGTGTGAAAATGTAGAAAAAAGGCCAAAGAAAAAACTTTTCAAGGAAGAAGTAAAAATGGATACCAAGATTGAAGTCAATAAAAAAGAAAAGGGGTATCGATTCTATTTTCTTCTTGAACGTGTCCGACCAAAAGAAATTTATTTCCCTGCTGAAAATTCTCGCTTTCTACACATATATTGTACTTGTACTCCATATATCCACTCATATGGAACCTATATACCTATATATTATTATCCAGAGAAAATAGTATTTTCTAAAAAGTTTACCTTTTTTCTATAAATTTAAAAAAAATCATTTTTTGAAAAATATTTTTAAAAAACGATTGAAAAAGTATTTTTAAATAGAAAAAACAAATTTTAAGTAATTGGAGAATCTTTTTTTCTCCAATTAGGTAGAAAAATGGCAAACTTACGTCAATATTTTCTATTGTGCATGCAGTTGACTCACCTAAAACAAAACAAAAAAGACAAAAATTAGAAAATTTTATTTTACAATTTTTATAAATATTAAATAATTTATAGAAAAATAATAACCAAAAATAATGCAAATTATTTTGTCAAACATATCAATCAAGGGGAAAAGATTTTTCTTCAAAAAGTGTTGAAAAAAATAATTATTAGTAAAAGAAAAATAACCACGATATAACGACACTACCTCGTTAAATTTATTTACTACTTTATTAACACTAAATCATTTTAAATAAATATTATTAATTAAATCTACATTTTTTGTAAATGTCTGAGAAAATACAATTTTTACTACTGACAAAAAAAATTACAGAAATAAATAAACATTTACATGCAAACTAATTAATAAAATGTCAGTAGAGAAAATTATCCGAATAGGAAAAAAATTTTTCTGACTAAACTCTACTTGTACTACTGATACTGCATTATTTAAATAAAAAACTTTCTGTCTGACTAAATTTGAGGTTTATCCTTGTGGAACAAATATTACATAAATGCAACACGTCTTGTCTGAGTTAAACCGACTTTTACTACTGGTGCCAACATTGCAAGAATTTACAACGTTGTCGGATTAAAACTGACATTTACAACTGTGCTACTAAAATTACAAGTAAATTTATCTCGTTTTCTGTCAAAACTGAAATTTTACCACTTACATGAAATTACGAAAAATAGAAATTTCTCGGCTGTGTAAAATTGACTTGAACTACTTAGAGTAAAATAAATGGAAATCTGTTATGACTGACTTAAATTCTACTTTACTACTGAAAGTAATATTAACAAGACTTTGACACTTTGTCTGAATAAAACTAACACTTACTACTTCACAGCTAAATGTACACGAATTTATTATGTTGTCTGACTAAACTGTATTTTACTACTGACACGAGAATTATCGAAATTAAAATGTTTTTCAGCACTAAAAATTAAATTACAATATTGTATCAAATTAACAGTACCTTAAAAAAATTCTGTCTGACTGAAAACTACTGATACTACTCGTGGAAAACTTATACATCTAGCAGAAAACTTACACTGCTAATAGAAAATAAAAACGAATTTTTTTGTCAGAAATAAAAATAAAATTTACTCTTACTACTTAAATTATGGGAAATTCTGACTGTCTGACTAAACTGTCTTCTACTACTGAGACAATAATTATCGATATTAAAATGATTTTTAGCGCCAAAAATTAATTTTTATTATTTTAATCAGACTTGCAGTACAGTAAAAAAGTTATGTCTGACTAAAAACTACTGATACTACTGATAAGAAACTTATACTACTGACAGAAAATTTACACTGCTAATAGAAAATAAAAACGAATTTTTTCGTCAAAAATAATAATAAAATTTACTGTTACTACTAAAATTAAGGGAAATTCAGTCATTGTCTGACTAAAATGACTTTTTCTACTGACACAAGAATTATCGAAATTGAACTATTTTTCAGCGCCCAAAAATTAATTTTTAATATTTTAATTAATCTTAGAATACTGTAGAAAAGTTCTGTCCGACTAAAAACTACTAATACTACTAACAGGCAACTCTTACTACGAGCAGAAAACTTTTACTATTAATAGAAAATAAAAACAAATTTTTTTGTCAAAAATATAAATAAAATGTATTATTATTACTAAAATTATGGAAAATTCTAACATTGTCTGACTAAACTGACTTTATTACTACTGACAGAAAATTATCAAAAACTTAAAAGTTTACGCCTTTCTAAAATTTATTTTTAATGTTTACAGTAAAACTAATACAAGAATATTATGCCTAAAATTTATTAAAAATACATTTGTAAAATATAAACAATTTACCTAAGTCTGACTGAAACCACTTGAACAACTAGTTGTACCCATGTAGAAATTTCCCTACTTGTCCCTACCAAATGTTGGATTCTGATTAGAACCATCCTAGAAAATCTAGTCTAGAAAAATCTGTCTAGAACCTCGCTAGATTCTGACTAGAATCTCTAGTCTACAAAAACTAATCGGTTTCCAATCAAATTCTAGTTAAAGAATTATAATTACTAATTTTGTATTATAAAGAATTATTATTAATTGATATTATTATTTATTATTTTAATAATTTAAATAATTTAATAATTTTATAATTTAAATTATTATTAGATTATAAAGAATTATTATTAATTGAAATTATTAGATAATGCAGACTAGAAAACTCACTAGGACCTTATTGATTTCCAACTAGCGACAAACTAGTGTACAAGTAATATACATAAATTGTCTTTCTATAAATAAATATTTTTATGAATTGTCAAAAACATTTTAAAGTATAATTGCACTTACATATATTTTTAAATAATTATTTTTAAAGGATAATATTACAATATTTAGGTATCAAATATGTTAAAAAATGAAATAATTAAATAATATGCAAAATTTTTTGAAAAATAATACTGGTAAGAATTATCTAATTAGAATTTGATTGGAACCTGACTAGTTTTTCTAGACTAGAGATTCTAGTTAGAATCTAGCGAGAGCCCTACTAGAGATAGGGGCAAATGGTGAATTGCTGCACGGGATGTTATTTAAACGGAGGTGCTTCCAAGCTATCACGGCCGGGAGGTATGTGTATCCGACTGGAGTCCCCAAGGTCCTAGGTTCGATCCCCCATGGGCACGAGATTTTTCAACTCAAGTTTCAGGTTTTTCGTGTACAACATTCATTAATAATGTTAATATGAATGAAGAATTCAATTATAAATAGGTTAAGTTGAAAAATAATAATTTTTAAAAGTCAACTAGAAAATTCTAGTCGGGGCCCTATCAACACACAGCTAGTTTTAATACTAGTTCCCGACTAGATATTCTAGTCTGTACCCCATCTGCCGACCGTTATGAAAGTAGTTGGGTTCTAACGATTTTCTCTAATCAGTTCCCCACTACAGATAGGGAATTCTGGCTAGGACCCCATAAAATTCCAATCTCAATTTCTGCATAGGTAATAGAGTATAATAATAGATATAATAGGAAATGTTTTCTAAAAATACAGGTATTGAAGTACATTTTTTGAAATAGGTAAAAAGGTTCATTATTATTTTCTTAAAACAGGTACTAAAGAGAAAAAATACCCAAAATTAAATTATATGCAAAATAAGCGGATAAGTTATAAAATTCCCCGTTTTTTGTTTTTTGCACAGTAGAATTCAAATTAATATTTCAGATGTCATTTTTTGAAAGTAGAATCAAGGCGGAAAATTTAATAAAAAGTTTTCCACATGAACCGACTCGAGTTTTTTTTAATGTTAAACTAAAAGTTAAATATTTATGACTGAATTAATATTAAAAGGAAATCAAACCCTTGCGCATTGTTTTAATGTATCTTACTCGTATTACAACATTCATTCAACTTTATATGTTATGTATGTATTAAAAACTTTCATACAAAAACAAATATTGCATTTTTAATAATTTTCCCTTCCCTTCAATATTTCTCCTCTTTATATTTCTTTTTATTCTTTTTTTGTCATTATTTTAAAAAAAGAATTATTGATTTAAAAAAAAAATTAACAAAAATAATTAATCAGATTTTTTGACGTGAAAAAGTTATTTTTATAAAATAATGAATTAAAATTGCTAAATGTTTTTTTAATCTTATTTAAAAAAAAATTCTACTAATGGTAAAACGAATTGTTAAAAATAAAATAGTTGATAAATATTTTTAAAAACATGTAAAATTTAACACTTGAATGAAAAATGATTGTCTATAATTAATTAAATACAAAAGAAGAAAATGTTAATTTTTGAAATAACATTTACATATGAATACTCACATATATGTATTTATACATATATATAAATGTTGGAAACTTGTCGAAATATCGCATTTCGAAACCATGAAGGTGTCTCAAAGTTTGAGACACATGAAGTTGCAGTTTGCAAGGAAGACTTGAAATTTAGATTCAGTACGCGATATTTCAGTGTATAACTTCGACATATCTCGGAAATTCACATAACCAATTTGAAATTACCGACGAATATTAAGGATAAGTTTTCGGGGGAAACGAGAATAATATATAAGTTTCAATTTCCCCGGCCTCATACAATCACGCAGTTTTAACGCTTCTCTCCACGGGTGTTCGAAATTCCCAAAGTGGAAACAATATGTCACATATAAAGTGTCCTAACTCAAACGTTATAATGTATATTTCCATCCATAACACTTTTAACTATTTCACTTTGACACCAACTATATACTATAATTATTATATTCCTTTTGAAATATTAAAGTATGGAAAAGGAGAATAAAAATAATTTCATCTTCTCTTGAATAATTTGATAGGATGAAATTTGCATTTATTATTTTTCCATTTCTTTAAATACGTCTCTCATAGCCGTAAAGAGTGTATATAAGAAGTTTTTATTTCTTGTAAGCTTTTTTATCGGGCAAGGTCAATTTTATATTTATTTTGTTGTTTTAAATGAAACTATATTAGTGGAAAAAATTTTTATTAAATTTAATTTTTATTTTGTAATTTCATCGGAAATAACTATAAAAAAACAAGGTTCGAACCAGTGAAATTATTTAAGAATACGGACTTTAAGGACCAAAAATTAAGGACCATTTACAGACCAAAATTGATATTGACAAAAATATAACCAGTCCGAGTCAAATAAGAGAACATTTTAATTAAAACTAGAAATCAAAGTTTTCATAACTATAAAACATGAAGAAAAAAAAATAAATAAAAAAAAAATTTCTTTATGTTTTACAATCATTAAAGATGGCAAATTGATAAAATCATTACATCATATTATAAGAATTTTGTTAGTGCGACTTTTTCAAAATTATTTTCAATATTTAAATTCAATTATTATTTTCTAGAATTTTTAACTAAAATTTCTCTTTAAACAATTATTTTTAATAATTTTCGAAAAAGTTCTTTGACAATTTTAAAATCTATTTGTTTAGAATTCAATTTTACGAAATTTCAATTATTTAAAAATTCTTCAAATAAATATATATATTAGAAAATAATACCTTTAACAAATTTCGAAAAAAATTCAATTAACCCTTTTGAACAAAATTAATTTCACAAAATTGTTAATTACAATTTTAATTTTCAAAGATTTTAATTTGAAACTTTGAAACTTTTTCTGAATTCAATTGTTTCTAAAAATCCATGCTTTTAATATACAATTATTATATATAAAATTTTAACTGAAATTCATTCTTAAATCAATTTTTATTAGATAATTCAACTAGAATTCAATTATTTAAATACAAAAATAAATAATAAATGATAAATACAAAAATTAATAACTTATTGAATAATTGAATGTTTCATTAAATTGAATTATCATAAAGAATTTTATCAATAAATTTGTAAATAGCTCAATTCTTTTGACAAATTGTAATAAAATTATTTAGAATAATTATATTTTTCGAGAAATTCTATTAAAATTGAATTTAAAATAATTGAAATTCTGTGATGAGTTTTATTATTTATGAAAATATGATATTATTGGGAAGAAATTTATAAAAAATTTGTAAATAATTGAATTCCTTGACAAATTTTAAATATTTTATAAATATAATTAAATGTTTGCGCAGAATTTCATTCAAATTTTTTAAAATAATTGAATTCTTTTGGAAAATTTTATTAAAATAATAGATATTGAAAATCATTGAATTGAAGAAAATTTATGAAAATAATTGAAATAATTGCCAACGAATTTTATTAAAATTTTCAAAAATATTTCTAAAATAATTTAGCAAATATAACCATTTAAAAATAATACAAAAAAAGGTAAATAAAAAATTTTAAATAATTGTTTTTTTTTCGAAAAATTTTTTAAAAATTGTGTTTGCAAATAAATAAATTCCTGCGAACATTTTATTATTTATGAAAATAATTGAATTCATAAAAAGAATTTTATCATTTACAAAAATAATTGAATCTCTGTAAAAATGTTATACTATTTATGAAAATAATTGAATTATTGTAAAAAAAATAATAAAAAAATTGTAAATAATTGAATTGCTTGTGGAATTTTAATTATTATATAAAAATTTAAATAAATGTTTGCGCAGAAATTCATTAAAATGTTTAAAAATAATTTAATTCTGGCAAAGAATTTTATAAAAATCATTTTAAATAATTGTTTTTTTTCGAAAAATTTTATAAAAATTGTGTTTGCAAATAATTAAATTCCTGCGAAAATTTTATTATTTATGAAAATAATTGAATTCATAAAAAGAATTTTATTATTTACGAAAATAATTAAATCTTTGTAAAAATTTTATATTATTTATAAAAATAATTAAATTATTGCGAAAAAATTTATAAACAATTTGAAAATTATTGAATTCTTCCAAAGAATTTTATTAAAAAATTTGATAATAATTGAATTTCTTCGAAGAATTTTATTATTTATGAAAATAATTGAATTTGGGAAGAATTTTATTAAAATTTTTCATAATCTCAATTAAATTCTTTTGAAGAATTTTTTTTTTAATTTCTATAAAATAATGGAGTTTCTTTAATAATTTAAATTGAAAGTTTTCAAAGGAATTGAATATTATATCAACAATTTTTTTCAAGTTTGTAACAATAATTCGTCTTTCTTGATAATTGAAATTAAACATTTAATTCTTGAATTTTATTAAAATTTTTAAAAAATAATTGAATTCTTTTGAAAAATTTCTTTAATTTTAATTTATTAAATACAATCGAATTTGTAAATAATTGTATTAAAAATAATTGAATTCCTAAGAAGAATTTTATTATTTATGAAAAATAATTTAATTCTTGCAATGAATTTTACTATTTTTAAAAACAATTGAATTGTTTCGAAGAATTTATTCAAATTTTAGAAAATAATTGGTTTCATTCGAAAAATGTTATTAAGAATTTTTTTAAAAATTGAATTCTTTCATGAAATGTTATTAAAGTTGAATTAAAAATAATTGAATTTTTGCAAAGAATTTTATTACTTTTGAAAATAATTGAATTATTGCAATTAAAAAAAACTGCATTTTACAGACTTTACACAAATTTACGGACTTTTACTGGATTTACGGACCTAGTTTAAGCCCTGAAAAAATTAATTATGAAATTACTAAGTGCAAAATTTAATTTTTTCATTTTTATTGCAATTAGTTTGTATTTTATAAAAAATAGGTTAAAAATATTTTAATTAGAAAATATTTAGTTTATTTGAACGTTCAAAATTTGCTCATCATTTTTAGGTAAAATGAAAAAAACATTATTGTAAATAATATTTATTATAAATTTTAATTGAAAAATTAATAATAATTAAAAAATAATTGTAAAGAAACTTTTATTATAAATAAAACATATATCTTGAAGGAAAGTATTCCTCATATTTTTTTAAAAAGAGCTTTAATTCTTCAAATTTCTTTAAGATTCCATTTCTCCTAGAATGACGAAAAAGAACGTCAAGAATTAATCCCACGTCTAAAAAGTGACATGCTTCTTCTTTTTTATTTTTATAAACTTTTTGTTGCTTATTTAAAAATATTTCTCGAGAATATAAATATTTTATCTCTACTCTGGGGAGAAAATTTTAAATTATCCAACGAAGTGGAAAAAAAAGAAGAATTTTTCTCCAGTTTTTAATACTAATAATAATAATAATTATAATAATAATTTTTTGAGTTTGAAAAATCCTTTTTACAATTACGACAGCTCTTTCTGATCTGTAAAGTTAACATGAGCTTATACACGGTGTGTTTCGAGAGGAAGTAAAGAGTACATTTCCCCAAAGGAATTGAGCGGGATTTGGCTCAGAAACTTTATTCTTCACGTATGAAGCTGTAACTTGGTTCGTGCCTTAACGTTGAGCTTGCGGTCTCAAAGCCATTAAATAATTCCGTTAGCCGACAATTCTCTATAGTATATAATGTCGCTTCCATCTCGACAGGCGGATGTTACAGGTAAAATATTATAATCTATTTGTATTTTCCGTCAATAATTTCGTCTTAAAATAATTGTATACGATATTTTTTTTAAATTAGGTATAAATATTTTTTTTTTCATTTTCTAATACATTTCAATTGACAATTAAAATTAGTAAAAAAAATTTTCTACAAATGTAAAATAGAATAAAATAAATCTGGTTCGTTCTATTCGTGTTTGATTTCAGAAAATAATATCACAGAGATTTTTTTCAAGAAACTGATAATCCTCATAGAAAACGTAAATTTTTTTAACCATGTAATTATATATTGCTTTCAGTTTAATTAAACTCAAGGACTTTTAATTCGTTCAAGAAACTATAAACGCAATTAACACGATTCTACTTTGTCGTATTTTCCATTTACACGTGTTCTTCGTAATGAGCTCTGTTCCAAGTAAAATTACTTGGGAGTACATTTTCAAATGTGGAACAGTACAGCAAATTGAGAATTTGCGGTGAAGATTCACCGACAGAAATATATTTCACTGCTTCGTTTATTATTGGAAAGATTGAAACATTAAAAAAATTAAATTGTGAACTAAAGAAAGAAAAGAGAAAAGAAAAAATTTTTTAATTTTTTTATAAAAGTAAAATTAAAAAAAAATTAAAAAGAATAAATTAAAAAAAAATAAAAAAAAAGGTAAGTAAAGAAATGAGAAAAGCAAAGTAAAAAAAATAAAAATAAAGTAAACAAAATAAGAAATCAAAGGAAAAAAAATAAAAGTAAAGTAAAAAAAATTTTTAAATGTAAATTAAAAAAAATAAATATAAAGAAGTAAATGAAATAAAATAAAAAAGTAAAAAAATGTCTTTTTATATATTAAAAAGTTATTAATTATTATTCTTACTACTAATAAAAATAATTTTTCATAATGAAAAATTTATATAAAGAAAATTATACACTAATACTTTTCAAGAGAGCAAGAAAACAAAAAATTGGAGAAAAAAACAATAAAACAAATATCTTCTCTCCTCTTCTCTAATTTCAAATTGAATCTTGACTTTATACTTGAAAAAAGAATTATGATAAAATTTGAATTAATTTCAAACAATAAATTGAAGTCTTAAAAATACATTCTGAGCAAGCACGTGGAACTCATCAAAAAGCACAGAGACCCTTAAAAGCTTTGGCAGCAAGAGAACGTTTCCCGGAATAGGTCACTTCGAATGGTAGTTAATTTAAATTTATTCGAATTTACAAATACTTTTCTCCTGGCATGAAATTCAAGGAGAAATGAAAAATTAAATTTTTTTTCGTTAACAAAGCACTCAGAAATCTTTAGTGGCGCAATTAATAATGCGCTAAATGTAAAAAGATTTTAATTTTAACCATTTAAGCTAATATTTAAATAATTAAGTTAATTAATTAGTTAGTTAATATATTTATTTATTTTATTAGTTAATTAATCAATTACATTAATTTTGTTATTTAACAATATTTATTTTAAATTAGAAAAATTAATTAAACCAAGAAATTATTTCAATCATTTCGATTTCTTATAATTAGATACCTATGAAAAAATATTTTCGACTTTATAATTATTTTTCTGTAAAAACATTTTTTTTTGTTATTTTAAATATATCAATTTCTAAATTCAATATAAAAAAATATTTCCAAGTTCTTAACTACTTTTGTCAAAAAATTTTGCTTTAGCAAATAATTTTAATTTTGCCAAAAAAAAAAAAAATAAAATAATAAAAAATGTGTCTCTTTTCTTGAAAAGTTGTTATTTTTGCAAAAAAATTTTAAAGATTTAAATTTTTGAAATTCAATATATAAAAACAATGTTTCCTAATTTTTAAATATTTTTCTGGAAAAATTTTGTTTATTACTTTAAAATATTAAAATGTCCAAGTTTAATTTAAAATTAGCAAAAAAAAAATAATTAAAAATGTACTTTCAAGTCTTAAACTCCTTTCTTGAAAAACTATTATATTTGCAATTAATTTTAAAAATTATAATTTTTGAAATTCAATATAAAAAATCCAAAACCTTCTCATTTTTGATGAGAATAGTAAAAAAAAAAAGTATTTCCAAGTTTTTGACCGTTTCCCTGAAAAATTTGTATCTAAAAATTCTTTTTATGGACTTTTACTACAATGATTACGACTTTTTCACACTCGTAAACTAAATTATAATAATTAAATATACATAAATATATTGATCGTGACTTGAATTAGAAATTGTTCAATTTTAGAGCTTTCAAAATCGATAATCCCGTGTATAAATAGAGAGAAATAATAAATGAGTTTACGGAACTAACTTTGAATGACGAACAAAAAATAAAAAAAAAGTTTCCCCCTTTTTTGATAATAATATTACACTTTAATGAAAAGTCATTGATTTCAAGACTAATTTTGATTAAATATTCTATTATAACAAAGATAAATAAAATTTAAATTTCATTATGCTAATATAATTTGTTTATACACTTTATATATTCGAAAATTATTTCAACACAGAAGAAAACTATAAAATTGCCGGGGATAATTAAAATAATTTTCCAACCTACTTCAACTTTTCCGTTCTAAAGAAGTCCGCTCTGAAAATTATGAATGCACAAACCCCTAGGATCGGTTTTACCAATGCGTTCAACATTTCTCTAGTTTCCTTCTCCCTTACAAGCCAAAAAGTAATTATAATAATTTCAAATTACAACATTATAGTGTGAAAAAGTTTTTAGATAATAATAACTATTATTATTATTATTATTATTATTATTATTAATTTATATTATTGCTATGTGCTCAACGTATCTTAAAAAAATTAGAACTTTAAACAAATTTCATTTTTTTAGTACTAATTTTTTCTACAATTTTTGTTTTATATTTGTACACGGAAAAAAAAATTATTGGTTTAAATGAGATTTATTTAAATTAAATAGAAATTATTTAAAGTAGTAAATATTTATTTAAAGTAAATATTTATTTGATAATAGACGAGTAATCGGTTATTTGAATCAAATAAATTTCTTTTCAGTGTAAAATATTGTTCGCTACTTATTTAAAGTTCTTTTTCTATTGCGAGGATGTATTTCAATAAATCAATAAAATAGAAAAAGTTCAAGAACCTTTGTTCTGTAATTAAAAAAGGAGACTATAATTATTTTGTACCAGACAGACAATTGCTATGTTAATTTTTTGTAAATAATTTAATATATCCGTTTATCTAATTTCTATCTAGTAATAAGCTCGACTCGTACATATACACATAATGGATGGAGAAGTAGGTGAAAGTCAATAAATCATGACGTTCATAGTTTGGCACATGCAATTAGTTATTGATTTCAAAAAATTAGATGCAGAGGAAAAGTGGGACAGTGTGAATAGCTCACAATCAGTATCCAATGGATATTTTTAGTTGTTGATTAAATACTCTAAATCTTTAATTATTTCCCCTAAAAGAATAGGCATGTAAATTATCAATTAAAACATATATTGTTATTAATACTCAATTATTGGATTTTTAATAATAAAAAATTCATTCTTTCTAAAAGAGTGAATTAATATTCACTACACAGTATGACGACGACGTCAACGACGACTCTATTTTAAATTATATTTATTGAATTTTATTTATTTTAATATTAAATTATTCTTTGATACAATTTATTTACCCTCCCTGCAAACGCAAGAAATAAGAATAAAAATAAAATTTAATAAAAAAATAAAAATTCGTATATAAATATTAAAGAATGCTAAGAAAGACTAAATATAAAAAATATTGAATAAATTATTAAATGTTGTCTGACGAAACACAATTTCTTTTACTGACAAAAAAGTTAAAACAAACTAATAAATTTTTGTACTCAAAAACTAGTTCGTGGTAATATTTCAACAAACAAAATTGTGAGAATTGTAAAAAATTTTGTTTGACTAAAAACTACTTCTACTACTCATAAATACTA
The DNA here is from genome assembly GCA_032872505.1 of Leptopilina syphax. Classification (NCBI taxonomy): domain Eukaryota; kingdom Metazoa; phylum Arthropoda; class Insecta; order Hymenoptera; family Figitidae; genus Leptopilina; species Leptopilina syphax. The sequence continues at coordinate 22,037,097 of CM065470.1, forward strand.
AAACAATAGTAATTAAATGAAAAAATATTTGAAAAACTTTTAAGAAAGAGTTTTTAAATATAAAAAAATGTCATGTATTCAAAAGTCCTACTTTACTACTGAAAGTAATATGAACAAGACTTTGACACTTTGTCTGAATAAAACTAACACTTACTACTTCACAGCTAAATGTACACGAATTTATTATGTTGTCTGACTAAACTGTATTTTACTACTGACACAAGAATTATCGAAATTAAAATGTTTTTCAGCACTAAAAATTAAATTACAATATATTATCAAATTTACAGTACCTTAAAAAAATCCTGTCTGACTGAAAACTACTGATACTACTCGTGGAAAACTTATACATCTAGCAGAAAACTTACACTGCTAATAGAAAATAAAAACGAACTTTTTTGTCAGAAATAAAAATAAAATTTACTCTTACTACTTAAATTATGGGAAATTCTGACTGTCTGACTAAACTGTCTTCTACTACTGAGACAATAATTATCGATATTAAAATAATTTTTAGCGCCAAAAATTAATTTATATTATTTTTATCTGACTTGCACTACAGTAAAAAAGTTATGTCTGACTAAAAACTACTGATACTACTGATAGCAAACTTATACTACCGACAGAAAACTTACACTGCTAATAGAAAATAAAAACGAATTTTTTCGTCAAAAATAATAATAAAATTTACTGTTACTACTAAAATTAAGGAAAATTCTATCGTTGTCTGACTAAAATGACTTTTACTACTGACACAAGAATTATCGAATTTGAACTATTTTTCAGCGCCCAAAAATTAATTTTTAATATTTTAATCAATCTTAGAATAATGTAGAAAAGTTCTGTCTGACTAAAACCTACTAATACTACTAACATGCAACTTATACTACTAGCAGAAAACTTTTACTATTAATAGAAAATAAAAACAAATTTTTTTGTCAAAAATATAAATAAAATGTATTATTATTACTAAAATTATGGGAAATTCTAACATTGTCTGACTAAATTGACTTTTACTACTGACAGAAAATTATCAAAAACAACAGTTAACGCCTTTCTAAAATTTATTTGTACTACTTACAGCAAAACTAATGCAAAAGAATTATGCCTAAAATTTATTAAAAATACTTTTTAAATTAGTAAAAATGTAAGGATTTCTCGTACTATAAATATAATGTAAAAGTTTGATGGAATGATACTTGTACTACTAATATATAAAAAACTATTAAATTCATGATGTTTTATCTGGATAAAATTGAATTCTACTAAAATTTTATTGAATTTTCAAAAATAAATGTACTAAAATTTATAAAAAGATTTATCGTTTTTTGATTAAACTGAATTTTACTATATTGACGCAAATGTTAGAAAAAAATTGAAAATTATCAACTATACGTAAAAAAAATTTTATTTAAAGCAAATGTAATTTATTTGAGTTATATAAAAGTATATTTGTCTTAGAGATTACTAAATTATTAATTTACTACAAATAAAACTTTATTGGAGCGAATAAAAATATTTTATTTAAACCAAATAAAATTTATTTGTAACAAGCAAAATTTATTGGACACAAATAAAATTTGTTTGAATCAATTAAAAAGTTTAGTAGGCTCTATGTCAACTATATTTTTTCTCTAGGTGTGGTTGCAGCAAAATTAAGGCAAAAATATTGTGTTAGACTAAAATTCTACCTCTACTACTGATAGAAAATTTACAAAAATTTATTACTTTCTGTTATTTAAACTAATAATTCCTTTTCCGTTAAAAAAATTACATAAATTTATTTTATTGTCTGACTAAACTGTCTTCTACTACTGACACAAGAAATATTCTTATTACAATGTTTTCAGCATCAAAAATTAATTCACAATATCTAATTAAACTTGCAGTACCGTAAAAAAGTTGTGTCCGACTAAAACCTACTAATACTACTGATAGTAAACTTATACTACTGGCAAAAAACTTATACTATTAATAGAAAATGACAGAAACCTTTAAGAAGTAGGAACCATATTTTTAAAATACACGAAAGAAACATTAAAATACTACGTCTGACTAAAAATCTACTTCTACTACTGATAAATTTTAAGAACTAAAATTGGAAATAAAAATTACAAGAATTAACACTGTCTGATTAAAATTGACATTTACTACTGATAGTAGAATTATAAAGGAAACTCTTGCAGTGTCTGACTGAATTGCTCCTTTACTACTGACACAAAAATTACAGACATTAGCAATCTTGTCTGCCTGAAATTGCTTCACACTACTCACACTATAATAAATGCAGAAATATATTGTCTGACTAAATTTGCACAGCACTACTGATATACTAAAATCTATCGAATTCAAACCCTTTATCCAACTATCACTCCGTCATTTTCTACTACGACAATAATTAATTAGAACCTTCTGTCTGACTGGAAAAAAACTTTCACTACTAATACCTACAAAAATAACATTTCCTCAGACACTTCTTCGAAATTGAATTTTTATTTATTAATAATTATTCATACTACCAAGATGACGGAAGTAATCATAAAACAAATGACACTGATTAACTGGGGTGAAAAAAATCCTTTAAGTTATGTTTATCGACGTAATACAAGCTGTAAATATTTCAAGTACAAAAAAAGCAATCAATAAATTAATATAAACTAAAGTGGGCTACTTTTCATGTCGCAAAAGTTTGAAAGGTTCAAGTTCAAATTTATTTATTTCTTCATTAAATTAAAATTTTATTACTATAACATTGCGTCACGTATTCAAGTACACAAATTATACAGTTTCTAAATGCGTTTGACTTCGTTTTCACTCATTTAGTCAGTAATTTTTTAAAGAGCATTTATATTTATGGGGAATTTTCCTCAAGTGAACTTTGAGAACTTATGAATCATTACTATTCTATTAATAAAAAATGGAATTAAATTCATTTTATATTTTTCATTGACAATATTGAGTCTATATTTGGTAACTTGATATCTCATTTTCATTTAATCATTATAAATACCGATTATATTTCATTCATCTAAAAATACTCTAAATGTCTAAATATTCTGAATACTTTTTTAAATTAATAAGAAAATTTTACTAATTTAAATGTTAAACTAACTTGTTGTTATTTTTTATTTTTTGTTTATTTTTAATTATAAGTAGCGAAAAACGTAAAAATAATTAGCAAAAAAAACTAGTAAAAAATTTTTTTTTTCCAATATCCTTATTAGTAAATTTTAACTAATCTAGAAATTCCAATTTATTCATATTTATTAACTATGAGAATAAATATTATTGTCAAATTATAAAGTGTATTGAAAATAAAAAAAATCTTTGACGATAAATATCTTCTATATTTTATTAATATAAAAAAAAATTTTCTAAATGCATTTATCGATATTATGTCAATTTTATATTCAATTTTTGTCAACGCTTTAATGGACTGCACGTATTGTCGTTCTCACACGTCTTATCTTTTATAGTTCCCAAGGCACCTATTCGTTTTATCGTATACATGCGCTTTAGTGTATGCAATGAGGCATGAATACACAATAAATCATATTTCGGTATTGGACATTTATAATATATAATATATATATCATACTTTTGCGATAAATTACCCCCTTGGTAAATTAATAAAACTATCTTACATGGATTATCATAAATAATAGTCTAATTCCTCCAATGTCATAACTTCTATTTTTTGCAATTAATTTTTTTAATTAATTAAATTTTTATTTAGAATAACATTAAAAAAATTTTAAATTAGAAAATAATTACGAACTAGCAACAATTCGCGCGGCTAACTTCTGGCTGCCTTTTTTTAAAATAAAATTAGCAATTTTAAAAATAATAGAATTTAAAAATTCAACTGAAAATTAAATTATTTTTAAACATTTTTTTAAAATTCATCGAAAGAATTCAATAATATCAATAAATAGTAAATTTTTCACAGGAATTCAATTATTTTAAAATTTAAATACAATTTTAATAAAATTCTTCTCAAAAATTAACTGATTTTTCTTTTTCAATTTTGCAAAAATTCAATTATTTGTAGAAATCTTGTAAAAATTCCTCGAGAAACCAATTATTTTAAAAAATAATTAAATTTTTCCCAGGAGTTCAATTATTTAAAAAACTTTTAATAAAATTCAATTCAAGAATTCAATTATTTTTCAAAATAATGTAATTTTCGATGGAATTCAATTATTTTAAATACAATTTTAATTGAATTCCACTGAAAATTAAATTATTTTTAAACATTTTTTAAGAAATTCATCGAAAGAATTTAATAATATCAATAAATAGTAAATTTTTCACAGAGCAATTCAATTATTTTAAATACAATTTTAATAAAATTCTTCTCAAAAATCCACTTATTTTTTTTTTAATTTTTCGAAAAATTCAATTATTTGTTTATATGAATTCTATTCAAGAATTCATTTATTTTCAGAAATAATTAAATTGTCGATGTACTGAAAATCATTGTATTCTTGTCAAGTATTTATAAAAAAAAATTTGAAAATAATTGAATTAATTTCAAGAATTTTATCAATTTTTTTCAATAATTGAATTCTTTCGAGAAAATTTAATTAAAATTGTATTCTTGGCAAAATTTTTTTCTAATTTAAATTTTTGTTAAAAACACTTAAAAAATTCAATTTTGGAGAAATTAAAAATAATTGCAGAAATTCAATTATTTTCAAAAAAAAAATAAAATAAAATTCTTCTTATAAAATTCAACTATGTTCAAAATTTGAAAAAAATTCTTGTAAAAATACCAATTATCTTTATAAATAAAAAAAATTCTTCTCCAAAGTTTAATTATTTTCATAAATGTCAAAAATATTCTTATCCTAACTTCAATTATTTTCAAAAATTTTTCTCCTTTCAATGATTTTCAATATCTACTATTTTAATAAAATTTCCCAAAAAGACTTGAATTATTTTAAAAAAAATGTTAATAAAATTGTATGCAAACATTTAATTATTTTTATAAATAATCAAAATTTCACTGAAATTCAATTATTTTCATAAATAATAAATTTTTTTTAAGGAATTCAATTATTTTCATAAAAAATAATTTAAAATTCTAAAAAATAATAAATTAATTAAAATGATGAAAATAATTTCAAAGAAGTTAGAGTAACAATATTCTTATTATAAAATAATAATTTTTTCCCTGAGTTATCGGTTAATTATTATAAAAACATGAAGATATCGATCACTCCGAGTCTTCGACTCGGAGCAATCATTATCTTCCTGTTTTATAACAAATACTTTTATAAGTTGTTTAATTTAAAAAAGGTTCGAATTTGAAATTTTGGAATATCTTAATTCCTGTGGAAAATCCTGTTGCAAAAATAAGATTAAAAATAGGAATTGTGCAAATATTTTTCTTCTTTTTCTAAAATAAAATAATAATTTTGTTAAAAAAATTGTGATTCATAAAGAAAAATAATGCAAAATAAATCAATTTTCTATTTCTTAATCACAGTTGTTTAACAATTTTCCAATTTTCCTTAGAAGTAAAGAACAAAAATCTGCATAACTTCAATTTGACAGAACATAATATTTAACAAAATTTTATTCTTTCAATGAAAAGAAGTGAAAAAAATTCTGATGATTTCTATTTGTCATTACAATTTTAAATTAATTATAACATAATAATATAATATACAATCTATCTAAAGTTAACAATAAACAATAGACAACTTCAGAGTGTGAGGGACAAAAAAAGTGAATGAATGAAAGAACATTCAAATTATTATAGTTAATTATAGTTAATTACAATCACCTATATGTAATTTTTATTTCCATTTCCAATTTTGAGAATAAATAAAAAATAAATTAGCAAAGGAAATAAAAAGTTCGTTTTTTTATAAAAAAAAATGTTTTTATACAAAAATGTAAATTTTTTTTATCTCTCCCACTATCTCATATATTATCAAAAAAATTTAAGCAATTCTGACATTCACATTATTGCTTATAGTGAATGCGCGTTTGAATATCATATATGAATATCGATTGACACTTAGATATGCGGTTTGTATGGAGCAATATCTAAGCAATATCCACAAGCGCGATCACCTTATTCGCACACTCGATATATATATTGAATATTTTATTGGACAGTAATTTACTAAGTATTCAAACTGAAATTTTCAATTGAATATTTCATGCAACTCCTTCCAAGCTATTAAAAGCAACTCTTAATGAGAGGGAGAGAATATACAGCACTAAAAATATATATATATATAATAAAACATTAAACTGATAAACTTCTTAATAGTGCCGATACATACAACTTTCAATTTTATATCCAAATATAACGTTTCACATTATAATATTAATTTCTAATTATAAATTTATCTCTGATAGCAACAATAATTTCAGTTTCAACTAAATTTTTAATACTTTAATAACTTTATTTTTAACTCAATTTTTCTTAAATTAGTGTCTAGTAACAATAATTTCATTTACAACTCAATTTTTGTTAATAAATTACCCTCTGCTAAGAAAAATTTTATTTTCAACTTAATTTTTGTTCATCACGCGGTATCGTGTTTATAAATGAGATATAAACATACATCGCACTAATAAAATATCTAAAAACATTTTTTTTTTTTTTTGAAATAAATTTATACACATTTAAGCGGGAATAATTTATCGAATATCAGAAAACACTTTTTGAATAAACTCGGTCAACTGTAATAAAATGAAAATCGAGAATTTCATATTAAATTCGAAGTTATAGAGTTTTTTGATTCCAAATACGTGGGAAGTGAAAGTGATAAATGAGCCGATGATTTATATATTTATTGGGAATTATAAGCAAAATTTTTTTCTTTTTCAATGAAAATCATTTTAGAGGATTTTTATAAATTTAAATTACTCTTTAATAATACTTGAAATATAATTTATAATTTCTGTTTAATTGATATCTGCGCAGTATAAATATCGGCTAATAATATCTGATAATATTTTTAAATAATAATAATAATAATAATAATTGAAAAATAAATTTAAAACTATGAGAAAATATGGGACTATGTATTTAATATTCATATATTCTAAATTAGCAAAAAAATTCTTCTAAATATATTTATCTTCTAATTGAAATATTTAAAAAGAATTAAAATATCTAATAAACTGTAATAGTTTATAAATAATAATAATAAATAATATAAATAAATAAATAATGAAAATTGTTAAAAGTCAACAAAGATTTTAATATATAAAAATTCGTTTACTGAAAATTAAATAATAAATAAACTTCATAAGTAAAAATTAAATAATAAACAAATAATAAATAGAAAATAGTTAATAAAAACTGAAAAAAATCAACCACTTTTAACTAATTCAAATTAAAATAGCAAAGCAAATTTTTCTGCATATAGAGAACTTATTTTTTCTCTCGATTAAAAATTCGTTTTCTTCGGAAAAATTGTATAATTACGATGATACATTTTGACTTTTTTGAACTAATGCTTTTCAAAGGTGAGCATCGCGTTTTTATTTTTTAGGGGAAAAAATGACGGATATCAAGCTTTTTAGGTAATGGGTTTTCATACGGTTTTAAAAAAAAACTCAACGCATCGATGAATACCCACAGGCAAATGTTCGCTTTAATCATCCACAAAAATTGATCCGCGCAAATAAATGCAATTTCCTTTCACTGATGTTGATTACAGAAAAGCACTAAAATGTTTAATTAAACCTGCGGTATAACTACATTTTTTCTCTATTTTTTTATTTACTACATTTCTCTTAGATTATTTAACTAAATTGGATTTGTAAAAAACAAATTTCATCAAGATAAAGATAAAGATAAAATTAAATCAAAATCAAAATCAAATTGAAATTACATTAAAAATAAAATGAAAAATAATAATCTTTACAAATAATATTAAAATTAATGTTTTCACGTTAATAATAATAAATTAAATATAGTTACCTTTAAGAATTGAACACAGGAAATAATATCAAAAAAAAGAGAAGAAAATTTCTTTTGAAATTTAGCAATATTTCTTTAAACGATGAAAGATGTAGAAAAGAATAAAAAATGTTTTTTATTAAATTTTTTTTTATATAATAATTTCTTACCTTGAAAATGTAATTTTTATGAAAAATGAATTTATATATGTAAACTTTCTCGTTCATTGTATTTACATAATACAATCGTTTTCATTTCCTTATATCCCGAGAAACTTTAATCGGTTTCTAATAAAATTCATCTCGTCTTATCTTTCAACTTGAAGATTCAACGTCAAGAAGAAACTTTTATAAAATATACAGGATCAAGAAGAGATTTTACGCTCTGAATCTATTTTGCATTTACTTTCTCGAGCTTATTTCAATTCCACTCATAATCCTTAATTTTTCAGATCGTATATTAAATTTAATTTCTATATATTTATAACAAAATTTGTTAATTTTTTCCAAGCTTTTGAAGAAACAAAATTGTTCCTTATAAATTTGAATCCGTCAAAATAAATCTACGAGTAAATATTTTCTGCTTTCAAATCAGTTAAAATTTATTAAATCATCAATAAAAAAAAATTTATCAAATTTTCCTCTACTACTCTATTATTTAAATTTTCTAAATTGTAAATTTATTTTAAACTAAAATAGTCGTAAATTCAAAAAGTTGGTAAAAATTTGAACTGATTTATAAATCTTCTGAATAAAAAAACTTTTGTTAAACAATTGTTCAAAAAAAAAGTAGCTGTCTTTTTATCAAAAATAATACACACAATTTATAACAGAATTAAAATCAAAATCGGATATTGACACAGAAAAGCAAAAAAGAAAAAAGAAAATTGTTTTTTTGATGGATTAAATTCAAATAAAGTAATGCATATATACCTAAACTCAATTAAAGAACATGTCCGAGTCTATTCGAGAAGATATTTTTCTATTTCATACCATACTTTGAAAGTTTATATATATGCGATCAATCAAATACATAATCCTATACACAGCGTGACTAAAATTTATTATATAACAGAGTTCTACACACAAAAGTAAAAGACGGTCATTTCTTTTGACACTTTTCTGTCTTTTTTTTATTATTATTATTTTTTTTCTATCAGGATTTCTCTTCATTCAATTTTTTTTTCTCTCTCTCTCGCCCTGTTTTCTCATTTTTTTTTTACCAAAGCAATCTTTTCAAATCAGTTTTATATTTTCAATAAATCGTGACCAAAAGCAACAAAAGCTTGACGAGTCGCAGAATTTTGAGAAATTGTATTTCCGCGTATACTTTTATGTGACACAAGGGAAATTTTGCTACGATGTTATTGCGCAAAAGCAATAAACGCGAACGATAATAAAACAAGTGAGTCCTTCTCACTGTTAAATTTTCCAATAAAAATTATTACTTATTTATAATCACGGTGAATTGTCAATTTAAATATTATATTTTTCGAAATGAACATTTATCATTTTTAATTATTTCTCATTTAAATGGTTATTTTAAAGATTAAAGAATAATTATTAAAGGATAATAAACAAAAAGTTTATTTTATTAAAAGTATTTTTTAATTAATACCTCCGATATTTTTGTTCAGCTGTAGATTAAATCAATAGTAATTTTAATCAGTCTTAATTTTAATAAAAAGAACTAAAAATAATAGAAATAATAAGAACAATTAAAATAGTAAAAAATATTTATAAATTTAATTTTATTCCTAGCAACAATTCGCGGGCGGCTAACTTTTTACTCACTTTTTTTAAAAATAAAATTAGCAATTTTAAAAATAATAGAACGTAAAAATGTTTAATTTAAATAAAATAAAAAGTAAATAAAAAATAAAATATAAATTGGAATATAATCTTGATATTAGTATAACTATAATATCATATATTTTCACACAGGGAATTCAGGAAAACGTAAGGGATTTTTGTGAAAAGTATTGAAAAAAATTAAATTTTTAGAATTCGTAAAAGAAAATTCTGAATATTTATGCCTTTTTTGTTTGCCTTATAAACTATGAAATTTACACGAATTCTGATAAAAAAAAACCTTCACATTTTTCAATTTCTGATAAAAATTTCCTTTTCAATAACTTAAATCTTGAGCAACTTTCATAAAATAATGACTTAAAAATGATAAAATGTATAATTTTACTTAAATATTTCAAAATTAATTCAATTTTAAAAGAGTTACGTTTATAATTTTCATAAATAAGTCAATTTCAAATGGTTTCAATTTGAAATTTTATAAAATTTTAATTTTAAATGAATTTAATTAGAAATTAAAGAACTTAAAATTTTTTAAAAAATTTAATAATTAAAAATCTTCTAAAATTGGCTAAATTTGTCAATATAGGTATATTTAATTAATTATTAAAAATAATGGATTTATAGAAGAATTTTAGTTAAAAACACGAAAAAAGTTCAATTTTGTAAAAGTTAGAAATGATTGGAGAAATTCAATCACTTTCAAAAGTAATAAAATTCTTATCAAAAAATTCAATTATGTTCAAAATTAAAATAAAAATATGGTCAAAATCCCAATTATCTTTATAAAAAATAATAAAATTCTTCTTTAAAATTCAATTATTTTCAAAAATTTTTATAAAATTCTTGTCAAAATTTCAATTACTTGAAAAAAGTTTTCTAATTTCAATAGTTTTCAATATTTTTACTATTTTAATAAAACTACAAAAACAATCAATTATTTAAAAAAAAATTAAATTAAATTTTACTCAAACATTTAATTATTTTCATAAATAATAAAAACCTTTAATTATTTTCATAAAATAATAAAACTTTCACTGGAATTTAATTATTTACAAATTTTTTTATAAATTTCTTCGCAATCATTCAAATTTTTTTAATAAATAATAAAATTGTTACAGGGATTCAATTATTTTCGTAAATAATAAAATTCTGTTTAGGAATCCAATTATTTTCATTGAATTTTAAGAAACCTTGAATTGTCCAATAAATTATTTATATTTTGTATTTAAATAATTCAATTCTACTAGAATTTTCCAATAAAAATTGATTTAAAAATGAATTTTAGTTAAAATTTTAGATAATAATTGAATATTAAAATAATTTTCAAGAATTTACAGTAACAATATTTTTATAATATAAAATAATTATTTTATCTCTCGAACATCTTTAATTATTATAAAAAATGAAGAAAACGATTACTCCGAGTCGAAGACTCGAAGTGATCGATTTCTTTATTTTTTATAACAATATTTTTAAAGTTGTTTCTTTTAAAAAAGATTTGAATTTGAATAATTTTTGAATAATTTTTCAATTAAAGAAATTCGTAAATAAATATGTAACAGAACATTTTTATTGAGTAAAACTTTTTCCTTTATTTTCTAAAAATTCAAATATTTTCATTTTCAATTAAAATTTGCAATTGATAAATAGAATTTATAAACATTTTTTTCCTTCATTTTTAAAAACTTTGAATTTTTTTTCAAACAATTGTAATTAAGAAATAGAAATGATGTAAATTATTTCCTTATGAAAATTGAAAATTTTCTAAAAATTTATTAAGAAACGGGAACATGTCATTTTTTCCAAAATAAAAAAATGAGTTTGTGAACAATATTTTTATTGAGAAATAAACATTATGCATAAAATTGGGTATTTATTTCCTATTTCTTAATCATAATTTTTTAACAATTTTCTATTTTTTATAAATAATTATTATTTTTATTTTTTATTCTAATCTTTTTATTATTTTTACTAGTTTTATTATTTTCATTATAGTTGGAACTTTAATTTCTGTATTTGTCTCATTTTCGAAAGCTTTTTTATATTTTCAACAATTACAAAAAAAAAATGATGAGTTTCAGTAAAAAAGTTAGATTTTTTCAAGTACAAAATACATTATCTAAGAGAGAAAGAGAGAGGAAATATTTTTCAAAAATAGAATCGCAATTTAAAGTAATAACCAACCCGACTGTTGTAGAGTTGAAAAATTGCTGAACTCATACAAAAAAGTTGGATCGAAAAATACTTGAAAAAGTTGGAAGAAAGTCTATATATAGCCACAACTTTTTGACCACTTGGACTAATTTTACTTGGACTTTCTGAAATGATTAATATAAAATTCAATTTTTTAAATTAAAAACTGTAATGGAATCTCTTAAAAAATAGGACACTTGAAAGTTTGATTTAGAAAAAAAAGGAGAGAGAAAGAGTGAACGGAAAAAACTTCTCTAGTAGCAAAAAATCAAAGTGGAATTTGGATGTCACAATTTCTTGTTAGTGTGCCGAAAAATAGTCTCAAAGAGAGATAGAGAGGAAGGCTATTGCATTGCAAATTCGATTTGCAAAGGGGAATTCAGTCACAGATGACTTTGAATATTTTCTTTTTTTTCCCCATAAAACAAAAGGTAAAAAAAAAGAAGAGTCTCCATTTGGAAAGAGGACATTTATAGGTAAATTTTCATGAAAAATTGCATTCGATTTAACGTTGACGATCGTATTATAAAAAGTAACGATCCTTTTTGTATTTAACGAAAAACAATTATAGATTTAGAATTTAGAGTGAATTAAAAATATAAAAATATTTATGTTTATAATGACTTAAATAATATTTTATTATTTATAATAATTTATAATTTATAAATAAAATAAAAAAAAATAAATAAAATAAAAGAAAATAAGTAAAAAAAATACAAAATAAAAGAAACAAAATCGTTAATCATAAGAATCTTTAATCAAAAATACTTTACAAGAAGCAAAAAAAGAAACTCAAAACATTTTTCACTCCTGCAAAAGAGACTCGAAAATTTGTGATTTAAAAATTTTCCGCAAACATACTCATAGCTCGTAAAATATTAATATAGATACAAAGGAATAAGAATAAGAGAATTTTTTTTTTGTCTTTTATAAATAAGGAACTCACTTTTGAAGAATATTCAGAATTTAATGAATTCATAAAGATCGTCGTTTTGCAAGGGAGGGGTGGTGGGGGTAAAAGAAAATCCGAACCAATGTTTAAACTTGGCTTACAAAAGGAATCGATAAGAAAATGTAAATTCCCAGTTACTTTTTTAAATCGTTTGATCTAAACGCAGATGCCCCAACTTTGCATACAGTCTTACGGATGAATGCTGAATTAATTTTTCACGATGAATAATTTTATTCAAAGACAAACGGCCCGTCATATATTCTAATTCAAACAGAGATCTCTTTCTACAATTAAAATTCATGTTAACTGACCTTTTATGTAAATTTATTTTTCAACCCATAGAATTTTCTTTCTATAGTTTTTTTTTTCTTTTATTTCTATTAATTGATTTCTTTTCATTTTAATTTTAATTGACATTTTTTTCCACGTTGATCAAAACGAGTTTTTATTAAATGAAAACCATTTCATTTTAATTGCAAAAAAAAAAATAATAATTAGAATTTATTATTTTTATTTTATTATTATTATTATATTTTTCTATAAATAAACGAAACAGAATTTGGAATCATTCTTTTGATAATTTTTTACTTATAATATATATAATAAATATGTATTTACTTACGAAATAACTCGACAGGAAACATATATTGTTTAACTCACCTGTAACAAAAAGAATAAAAATTACATTATTTATTATCAAAACAATAGAAAATGAAAATAATTATAATAATTTACAAAAATATATATTTATAAGTTATAATTTATAAATTATAATAAAAAAACTATTTATAACTAATAAATTATAAATTTATGAATTATAATTCCAGGGATCACCATTTTTTTCAAGTAATATTAGATAAGAGGGGGAAATAAAATTTTTAAAAAAGAGGATTAAATTTGAAAAAGGGAAATTTTTCAAAGTAAGTAAATTATGAACGCACTTTCTCTCTTAATGTCAGCTTTTTTAAATCAGATTTTAAATTAAATTTTTTTCAATTTTTCCTGTTAATTATTAATATCTTTTTTTTATATTTTTCCGTAGTCTCCAATTTTTCTAAAGATTCAATATTTTTTTACAAAAACGCTACTTTTTGTTTTAAAAAAATTCTACATGAATTTGAATATATCAAAATTAAATTTCAATACAAAAATTAAAATTTACTGGTAATTTGTCAAAATTTCCTCTAAAAATACAAAAATCCACTATTCAAAGTTGTTATTTTCAGATTAATGCTTTTACTACTTCCGAAGAAAATTTTTTTATAAAAATTAGAAAAATATACTTTGTATAGAAAAGGTAGTAAAATTTACTCTGGAAGTAAAAAAATTTAATTCGAATTATTTTTAAGTTTTAAAAAAATTGCAAAAAGTAGAAATTTTTTCTTCAAAGTGACTAAAAAATTTTCTTACTTCCAAAAAAAACAGCAATTCTTTGAGTTTTTTTTTAAACAGGAGAAAAAGGGGAGAATATGCTCTCAAAATTTGAGTTAATTAAAAATAACTAATTTGATGGTAAAAAATCAGTTATTAATTCAAACATTACTATTTGAATCAATAACTGATTTTTTACTTAATATTAATTTTACTAATCAAATAGCTAAAAATTAATAATAATTAATTTAATTTAAATAATTAAAAGAGTAACTTTTACTAACACAATTTGAATTTCGCGCCTTTATAATTGTATAACTATCCAACAGATGGCAGAAAGACTCATTGCTCTCAAATGAGATGGAGCCAACGAGGGATAAAAATCAGTGATTCATTGAGATTCTATTTCGATTTACTATCCTATACGTCTTTATTGCTACCAATAAAATTCATCCTTAATTTATGCTAATTTATAAATCCAATTCTCTAGTAAAATAAAACAAATTTTAATAAAAGACAGAATGAATATATGAAATACACGAAATGAAATTTCCATTAAGTGTAAATAAATTTCGTTAAATCAAAATATTTATTTCTAATTATTTATTTTATTCTTTTTTGACACATTTTTAAAACTACTTTTTTCGTATCTTACTTGAATGACTTTTAGAATCTAGAAGAGTGCCGTGAAGCTAGCGGCCCGCCATCCGCCAGCAGAAACCTGACAAATCCATAGGCGTCGCAACTGAATAATACGACATGATTCATTCTTCATTCTTTCTTTTTCGTGATAAATTCTTTCAATATAGAGTTGAATATAAATATTCTACGAACATAATGTAACATAAAAATCGATTGTCTAATAACAATTGAATATTTTAAAAGCTCTTAGCTTCGTAAAACTCGAAAATTCGACTGTCTGCTGATTGGCGGATGGAGTATCCTGACTAGGAATTTTGCCAAAATGATTTTAGAAAAGTAAATTCTTGTAAATAAACATCTAATGAAGCTAAGAAATTTAAAAAATTCAATTGTTAATAAACAATTAATTTTTATGGTGCCTATTGATCACTAGATGTTTATTTACAAGTATTTCCTTTAGTAAAATCATTTTGGCAAAATTCCTAGTCAGGATACTCCATCCGCCAATCAGCAGACAGTCGAATTTTCGAGTTTTACGAAGCTAAGAGCTTTTAAAATATTCAATTGTTATTAGACAATCGATTTTTATGTTACATTATGTTCGTAGAATATCTATATTCAACTTTATAGAGCAAGAATTTATTACGAAAATGAAAGAATGAAGAATGGATCATGTCGTTTTATTTAGTTGCGACGCCTGTGGATTGGTCAGGTGTCTGGCGGATGGCAGGCCGCTAGCTCACGGCACCATCTAGAAGTTAGTGCTGATTGTACGAAATGTTTAGTCTCGTTTATTTTTGTAAATAAAAAAATTAATAAAATTTAGTTCGAGTTTAATAAAATCTTATTATAAATTTATAATAATTATAATTATAATTATAAAAATAATTTCATTCTTGAGAAGAATTTTATAGAAATTTTTAAATAATTGATTTCTTTCGACTAATTTTATGCAAATTTAAATAATTGAATTCCTGAGAAATTTTTATTATTTATGAAATGAATTGAAATTTTTAACAAAAAATTCTTTAAATAATTGAATTCTGTTTGGAAATTTCATGAAAGTAGTAGATATTGAAAATCATTGAATTTTATTATATTTATTATTAATTTTATTATTTATGAAAATAATTGAATTCTTGGATTAGAATTTTATCAAACATTTTTTTAAAAAATTGAATTTCCATAAAAATTTTATTATGAGGGAAAGTAATTGAATTATCGTGATGAATATTGTTATTTATCAAAACATTTGAATTTAGCAAAGAATTTTATAAAAATGCCACAAATTAATTGAATTTTCGGGAATAATTTTGTTATTTGTCTTGAATTATTGAATTCTTTTAAAGAATTATTTATGTAAATAATTGAATTATCATGATAAGAATTTTATTAAAATCTAAAAGAATAATTGAATTATTTCAAAAAAATTTAATTAAAATTCTATTTAAAGCAGATCACCCGAATTCAGGTTAAAACAACACTTTTCATTTCCTGTGATTGATTTCTTTCGATTAATTTTATTCAAATATTTGAAAATAATTGAATTCCTGTGAAAAATTCTAATATTTTTGTAAATAATTGAATTCTTCCAAAAGAATTAAAAAAAACATTGTTTTAAATAATTGATTTTTTCGAGGAATTTATATTAAATTTTTAAGAATTAATTACATTTTTTCATCAATTTCTAAAAAATTGTATTAAAAATAATTGAAATCCTGCAATGCATTTTATTATTTATAAAAATAATTGAATAGTTGCAAAGAAATTTTATTAAAATTTTCAAAAATAATTAAATTCCTTTGAAGAATTTTATTATTTATGAAAGTAATTAAATTATTGAGAAAAATTTTATTATGTTAAAAAAAATTGAATTTCTGTGAAAAATTTTGTTATTTTTAAAAATAATTGAATTCTTCATAAGAAGTTTATAAATATTATTTTAAATAATTAATTTTTTCGAAATATAATAAATATTATGAAAATTTTTTATTTTTAATAATTGAATTCTTGTAAAAAACTTTATTTGAGAAAATAATTGAATACTTCCAAAGAATTGAAAAAAAACATTTTTTTAAATAATTGATTTTTTCGAGGAATTTAAATTAAATTTTAAAGAATTAATTACATTTTTTCAGCAATTTCTAGAAAATTGTATTAAAAAAAATTAAAATCCTGCAATTAATTTTGTTATTTATGAAAATAATTGAATTCTTCACAAGAAGTTTATAAACATTATTTTAAATAATTATTTTTTTCGAAATATAATAAATATTATAAAAATTTTTTATTTTTAATAATTGAATTCTTGTAAAAAACTTTATTTGAGAAAATAATTGAATACTTCCAAAGAATTGAAAAAAAAATATTTTTTTAAATAATTGATTTTTTCGAGAAATTTAAATTAAATTTTAAAGAATTAATTACATTTTTTCAGCAATTTCTAGAAAATTGTATTAAAAAAAATTAAAATCCTGCAATTAATTTTGTTATTTATGAAAATAATTGAATTCTTCACAAGAAGTTTATAAACATTATTTTAAATAATTAATTTTTTCGAAATATAATAAATATTATAAAAATTTTATATTTTAAATAATTGAATTCTTGTGGAAAACTTTATTTGAGAAAATAATTTAATTTTTCGTTTAATTAATTTAAAATAGTATTAAAGTAATTGAAATTCTTCGATGAGTTTTATTATTTATGAAAATAATAGAATTCTTGCATAGAATTTTATCAAACATTTTTTTTTAAATTGAATTTCCGTGAAAAATGTTATTATTAGTGAAAGTAATTTTTTAAAGAATAAGTAATAAAAATGTTGTTAAATAATAGGTTTTTTCAACATTTTTTTGAAAATAATTGAATTTTGAATGAATTTTATCAATTTTTTTTTTAATAATTGAATTCTTTTGGGAAATTTTATGAAAATACTAGATATTGAAAATGAATTTCGAATATTTTTTGAAAATAATTGAATCTTTTTAAAGAATTTGATCATAATCTTTGAGGATGGTTTTTTGATTTCAAAAAGCGATTTTAAAGTACCTCAAAAAATAGAATTAGTATAGCTTTTAGCTTTTAGCCAGTTTCAGCTTCATATTTTCACATTTTTTCTGAGGACATCAAATTGAGACAAAAAATGTATTAAAAGTGTTGCATCGCAACACTTTTGATATGTTTTATGTCTCAAATTGATATCCTTAGAAAATCTGTGTTAAAACAAAATTATTTAATGACGCAAATCGAAAAATTTAGTTGAGAGAGGATTGGACTAAAATTTGCAACATTAAAACTATTTTTTCTTATCAATTTGTTCTAACTAAAAGAAATTAACTTTCCTTTGAGCCAATTTCTCGATACATATCATATCGAATAAAATACTCTTCTCAATGAATAAAAAAAAATGAACAAGAATATCAACATTTTCCGCACAATAGCCCCAATATATTGTATAAATATAAAAAAAAAGAAATCTATTCTAAAACTTCAATTTGAAATATAAGTGCCTATAGGCTTTCGATTTGGTTTATACATATAAGTTCTTCTTCTTCTTTTTTCCCTGCTCTCTCGAAAAGTTTGAAACTATTGGAAACAGATTTAGCTTAGGAATACTGTTGTTGAAATTGCCTACTCTGTTGTTTCATATATGGAAATATATTCGCTTCTTTTTACCGTTACATATGTTGCAGTAGCACATATGTAAATCAATATACAAACATATATTTTCTCTCCTTGTGCATATTGCTACTAAGCGTTTGGAGAAATATTGCAGTTTTTCTTCTTTTATATATGGGCAATTCCACGTGAGATTTAAGTCGACCTCTTAAAATCGGCCAAAAATATTTTTTTTCTATTCTGTATCGAAAAAAAACAGATACGTAATTTTTTTATTTATGTTTAATTGTCCAAATTATCGAGTTATGAATTTTCGACAATTTGGACTTTTAATTGTAGACCTATATTCAGTGGCTTATAAGTCCGAAAATATTGAGTTTAGGAAAAAGTTGTCAAAGAATGAAAGTTTTAGTTTTCTTTCAACTTTTAAGAAATGTAAACAAAAAATTTTTTTTTTAAATGTTTATTAAAAAAAAAAATTTTTTCATAAACAAATTAATTTTTTTTAACTTTGGGCCGGATTTTTTTTTTATTTTTTTGTATCTTATAATATAGAGAAGATTTTCCAAAAAGTCACGAAATGGGCCTGATGTGTCAAATGAGTTTTAAAATATTTTCAAAAATCACTTGCAAGCATCACAGTGGGATTTTTTTTACATTTCACTTTTTAAAACTGTTTACAGCGTAGACCCTTTTATTTAAAACAAAGAACACTCAAATATATTAAAAATTATACCTTGTAGACAGTTTTAGAAAGTTAATTGTAAAAAAAACTCCCACTGTGATGCTTGCAAGTGATTTTTGAAAATATTTTAAAACTCATTTAACACATCAGGCCCATTTCGGGACTTTTTGGAAAATCTTCTCTATATTATAAGATACAAAAAAATAAAACAAAAATAAAACAAAATACGGCCTAAAGTTAAAAAAAATTAATTTGTTTATAAAAAAATTTTTTTTTTATTAAAAAATTAAAAAAAAATTTTTGTTTACATTTCTTAAAAGTCGAAAGAAAACTAAAACTTTCATTCTTTGACAACTTTTTCCTAAACTCAATATTTTCGGACTTATAAGCTACTGAATATAGGTCTACAATTAAAAGTCCAAATTATCGAAAATTCATAACTCGAAAATTTTGACAATTAAACATAAATAAAAAAATACGTATCTGTTTTTTTTTCGATACAGAATAGAAAAAAAATATTTTTTGCCGATTTGAAGAGGTCGACTTAAATCTCATGTGGAATTGCCCATATGTACTATATTATACACAAAGGGTAAAATTCACGTCTTAGAAAAAGGATTTGAAAAAAAACACAGGGGGGTGAGTTTCATCATCCCTCTAGTTCACGGAGTGCTTTGCATTCAGTTATGTAAAATAGTATGACGACGTGGCATCTACTTATATATATGTGATGACAAAAAATAGACGGAAACAAACTGCCGGAAAAATGATGAAGGTATATTTACATATAGTATACGACAGGAAATGACTTTTTAACTTTCAACTTGAAAATATCTGCTCGTCATAGAGTATCAAGACTGTAAGACAGAGAGAGAGAGAGAGAGAGAGGAAATTTTCTTTTTTTTACAGGAAGTCATGGATGACTTCTTGAAAGGAAATCAAGTTAACATATATATAATATAAAAGCATTCATTCGATGCAAAATTATTTTTCAGTCGTATAAGTTTTGAAAGTCATTTTTTTGTAATTTTCAGTTCAAAGAATTTCTTTCTTTTGACCGAATTTAAATTAACATGATTTTCTACTTAATTGAATTTTTATAATTTTCATTCAACAGAATTTTCATTTACGACAATTTCTATTTAATCCACAATTTTTATTTATATTTATAAATTTCTGAGTGTTTAACGAAATTTAATTACAGGGTGTCTACTATTTTCATTCAACAAAATTCTCGATTATTTCCCGGATTTTTTTTTTATCAAATTTAAATTCATTTGATTTCAAACAAAAATAAATCTACAAATGACTTCAAAAAATTTTTATTAAAGTTTTTATGAATAATTAAATTCTTTTAAAGAGTTTATATATTCTTTGAATTTTTTGAAAGTAATGTTTTTTTTAATAATTTTAATTGAAAATTTGGAAAATAATTGAAATAAACAAAGAATATTTTCAATTTTTTCAATTTTTTAAAATAATTTTGTCTGTTTATAAATATAATTGAAAATTTGATTATTCAATTTTATTAAAATTATATTGATAATAATTGAATTTTTGCAAATAATTTTACTATATTTATAAAAGTAATTGAATCCTTTCAAAAAAAATATAATTATAATTACGGTCACTAACATCCCTTGATTATTTTCGATAAATTTAAATAAAATTCTTTAAGGGCATTTGAACCTTGATGACGTCACACATGCTTTGCACAAACTGTAACGTCATCAAGGTTCAAATGCCCTTAAAGGAATTCAATTATTTTTAATCGAATAATTTTATTACTTTTAAAGATAATTAAACTATTTTTTAGAATTTTATAGAAATTTATGAAAATAATTGAATTTTTGTGAAGAATTTTTTTAAAAAATAATAGTCAAAAAAATTTATTAAATCTGAAGAATTTTTAAAAATAAAATTATAACTACGGTGACTAACTTCTCTTGATTATTTTCGAAAAATTTAAATAAAATTATTTAAATGAATTCAATTATTTTTAATAGAATGTAAAAGAGATTTCAATTATTTCAAAAATTTCAATTGTTTGTTTATAAAAATTCAATTATCTTGAAATTATCTTATTCAATTATCTTGAAACAACAGAATTGAAAAATTTCAAAAATCTTATTTTTCAGAATTTTCAAAAAAAATTTTGCAACAATTCAATTTTATTAAATAATGTTAGGTGTGTATCTTTTTTTAAATTAACTAATAAAATTTTTAATTATTAATCTTCGCATTAAAAAACATGAATACATCAGAATGTGACTTTTTATAAAATTCAATTATTTATCAATTATTAAATTAAAATACTTTGAAAATTCGATTTGTTAAAAAGTTTTTAATGAAATTCTTTAACAAATTATATTTTCCAAATAATTATACAATTTCGTTATGTTTTTATTATTATTAAAATTGATAACTTTTAAAAAATATTTATATCGATGAAAAATTTCGTTTATTTCAACGTTAAAAATTTAATGAATTTCAAAAATGTTTCTCAGGAGTTTGTAATTTCTATTAAATAATTATTTTAGTAGTAATACAAAAATTCGAAATAATGGTAAATGTTGAATTTGTAAATTTGGCTCATTTAATATTCCGGTAAACAAAAAATTAAATGAATAAAAAATCTTGTAAACTAAAATGAGTTTAATAACAATTTTTTAAATTTAAAATTCAATTAATGAAAACTCCATTTGAATAAAAATTCTGTTAAATAAAAATGATGTCAAAGAAAAATCATGCTTAATAAAAATTACGTTAAATAAAAATTAGTTAAATGAAAATCCTGTTAAATAAAAATTCAATTAAACGAAAATATGTTTAATAAAAATTCTGCCAAACAAAATGTTGTTAAATAAAAATCCAATTAAACTAAATCATATTAAATAAAAATTCTGTTAAATATAAATTCAGTTAAATGAAAATACAGTTAAAAAATATTTCGGTTTAATAAAAATTCTGTCAAATAAAATGTTATTAAATAAAAATCTTGTTACATAAAAAAATAATATTTAATAGTAATGTTGTCAAAAAAAATTTTGCTAATTTAAAGTACCTCTATGCAATAAAAATTCAGTAAAATAAAAATCCAGTTAGAAAATAATTCGGTTTAATAAAAATCTATTTAAACAAAAATCCTGTTAAATAAAATTACAGTTAAATGAAAATTCAGTTGGATGAAAATTCCGTTAAATAAAAATTCTGCCAAACAAAATGTTGTTCAATAAGAAACCTATTAAATAAAAATGTTGATGAAAGAAAAATCTTATTAATTTTAAATCCTATTAAATAAAAATCCAGTGAAATAAAATTCCTGTTAAATAAAAATTCAGTTAAATAAAATTCCTGTTAAATAAAAATTCAGTTAAATAAAATTCAGTTAAATAAAAGTCCTGTTAAATAAAAATTTACCTAAATAAAAATGCAGTTAATTGAGAATCGAATAAACAAAAATTTGGTCTAATGATAATTCGGCTAATAGGAAATTAACACAATTAAAAATTCGATTACTAGAAAATTTTGCAAAATTAGGTATTATATAGGTAATATTTTGCCAATTATACTTTTATTCTCCATTAGCATTATAATTCCACTTCATTAAAAATTATTCATAAAATTGATAAACCCGTTCAGCAACAGTCAATAATATCGAGATTGGATTCGAAATAACTTTTATTCAACACTGAACGACTTCAATAATAAAAAGTTATTTAATTCCAAGTGAATTTGTTTTTCTTATTTTTTGTTATTCTTTTTGTGTATAAGTCGCGATTTTAAGTGCTCGTTAAATTCGTATAAACGGTTGAAAATGCGGTTAAGGAATAAACTTTCCTTTATATGCACAATACTAAAAAGAAAGTTGTATTTGCTTCCCGAGTTCGTTTCAATAATAAAACAAGTTCATAGGGAAGAATAAAAAAACAAAAAAACAACAAAGTAAAAAGTACAATAGTAACAAAAGTGAAAAGCAATGCACAGTTGAATTGAAAGCTCAAATCAGTTGTTTCCTTATATGCACAAGATGTAAAAATATTACGCTTTTTCTATTACAAGTTTGCAAGAGACGTTTACATAAGGAATTTTTCTTCTTATACAGAAATATATATATATACATATAGAAATCTTGGGTAGAAATTGAGGGTATTATAAGAGTGAAAATGGTATTCTCACACACAATAAAAGTTTAGATGCTGAACAACTCATAGGGTATAACCGAAAGAATAAAAAGTCCATAGGATATTTTATATTAGTCACAAATCCTGACAATTGTTACCAGGTGCCTTGTTATTTGAATTTTCTTTTTCGTTGAGATTTATTTCGCTCTTGGTTTTATTTTCTCCTCTTTTTCACCCTTTTCCTTCTTTTTTGTATATGACAATATTTATTTATAATTCAGTTTTTCACTCACTCTTTGTATAGTTTTTTTTTTTTCTTCTATTTCTTCTATACATTTTTTTGTCTTTTATTTTTCCCTTTTTTTCTTCTCTTTCTTTTTTCATTTTTTTTTCATTCAAATTTTTTTTTAACAATAAAAAATATAATAAAACCATTAATATTCATTATTAATTTATTTAATATATAAAATTCTAAAATCTTATTCTTTTTTGATATTTTCAAAAATAACTGACTGAAATAAAATTTAAAAAAGTAATTTCAAACCTTGTACAAAATTTGCAAATTATTTTCTAATACGTGACGCAATTTTAATATAATTTATTTATTTAATTTTATTTCAATAGTCAATAATAAAATTTATATTCAGAAAATAATGTTCCTAAAGTTTTTAAAGTTCAAATGAACCACGAATTTTTGACTTCTTTTAATTAATATTCTTTTAAAAAAAAAATAATTTTGAATCAATAAAAAAATTAATTCTTAAATAAGAAAATGTTTAGTTTCAATTATTTTTTATTTTCGTATCACAGTAAATCGTGAGGTATTAAAAAGTGTTGCAGATTAAATTAACACCAAAAAAAGATTAAAATAGTCAATTTTGGTGTTATTTTTTACAATGAATGAAATTTTAGTTCATTACATTTTTTATAACTATAAAACATGAAGATATCGATAACTCCGAGTCTTCGACTCGGAGTTATCGATTTCTTCATATTTTATAATAATTAAAGATTACCAAGTAATAAAATCATTATTTTATATTATAAGATAAGAATATTATACTTCTTCAAAATTATTTTCATTATTTCAATTCAATATTATTATTTTCAAAAATTTTCAACTACAATTATTTTACTTTATATCTATTATTTTTAATAATTTTCGAAAAAGTTCTTTGGCAATTTTCAAATCCATTTGTTTACAATATTCAATTTCACGAAATTTCAATTATTAGTAAATTCTTTAATTAAATACATATTAGAAAATAAAAACTTCAAATAATATAAAAGTTAATTCAATTAAACTTTTTCAAAAAAATTAATTTCAAAATTCAATTATTTCTAAAAATTCACGTTGTATTGCTTTTAATATTCAATTATAATCTAAAATTTTAACTGAAATTCATTTTTATGAAATGAAAATCAATTTTTATTAGAAAATTCTACAAGAATTTAATTATTTAAATGCAAAAGTAAATAATTTATTGAACAATTGAATGCTTCTGAAAATTCAATTCTCATAAAGAATTTTAGTAACAAATTTTTAAATAATTGAATTCTTTTTGTCGAATTTTATTAAAACTTGCATGAACATAATTACTTTTTTCAAGAAATTCAATTATAATTGTATGAAAAATAATTGAAACGCTGCGATTAGTTTTATGAGAATTTTAAAACCATTTTTATTAGTAAATTCTACGAGAATTAAATTATTTAAATACAAAAATTAATAATTTATTAATTTCATGTTTCTTGAAATTAAAGTCTCGTAAAAAATTTTATCAACAAATTTTTTAAATCATTAAATTCTTTGGATGAATTTTAATAAAATTTTTAAAAATAATTTCATTTTTCGAGGAATTCGATTAAAATTGCATTAAAAATAATTGAAATTCTGCAATCAGTTTTATTATTTATGAAAATAATTGAATTCCTAAAAGAATTTTATTATTTATAAAAATAATTGAATCCCTGTAAAAATGTTATTATTTATGAAAATAATTGAATTATTGCGAAGAAATTTATAAAAAAAATTTGTAAATAATTGTATTCCTGTAAAAATTTTTATTATTTATGAAAATAATTGAATGTTTGCGTAGAATTTTATTCAAATTTTTTTTAATAATGGAATTCTTTTGGAAAATTTTATTGAAATAGTAGATATTGAAAATCATTGAATTTTAGAAAACTTTTGAAAATAATTGAAATTTTGACAAGAATTTGATTAAGATTTTGTAAAATAATTGAATATCAGAGAAGAATTTTATTATTTATAAAGAGAATTGAAATTTTGACGAGAATTTTTAAAAATTTTTGAACACAATTGAATTTAGTAACTATGTTACTAAGTTAATTAGTAAGTTAAAAAAAACCTAATTATTTTAATTAAACTTACTAACTTACTATTCTCCCTGGAGAAGCTAAATTCGTTGAATTTTTACAAATCGTTGACTTTGGTGTTTTATTTAAATTTAAAGTAAAATTTCATTCATAGTTAAAAATAACACCAAAATAGATTATTTTAATCCTTTCTGGTGTTAATTTAATCCTAGAGGGTTTAAACTGTTGCAGATTATTTTAATCCATTCTGGTGTTATTTTAACACTTCACGTTTTACTGTGTATACACTGAAAAAAATTTGAGCGCCGAGACGTCTCAGCCATGGTGGCGCTGCTTTCTCTTACTTGTAAGAGCACTGATACTCGCTTTGTGGGATCGCAGCGCACCCACAAGGGGTACGCAGATGTCCCACAGACTGTTGCCCCAGTCTGATGGGCTTGCATCTCTACCACTGTGGGTCACCTGTGCACCCACAGTAGGTACGCAGCGTACCCAAACACAGGTCAGCATATATACTCTTTTTGGGAATGCTGCGTCACTAGCTGGTGCAGCTGCACACCCAAATTTTTTTCAGTGTAGTAATTTTGAAAAATTAAACAGAAAAAAAATTGTGTTTATTTTAACTTTAAAAACTTGAAAGAAAATAGAAAATAAATTTAGTTCTTTTAAATGTCCAAATTTTTTTAGACAATTGAAATTAATTTTAATACAAAATTGAATCTAAACTTCGAAACAAATTTTTTTCGTTCTTTACAAAAAATAGAAAATAAATTAATTTTGTTCATTTAAACGCACAAATTTTTCAGACACAATCGAAATTAATTTTTTTAAATCAAAAATTCAATTTAAACTTGCAAACAAATTTTTGTTTTGCATAGAGAAAAATATTTTTTATTATTCACTAAAAGTTTTAGTTCATTTTTTTTTTGCAGAACAATCAGAAAACCTATTGTAAAATTCTGTCATATTTTTCCTCATTCCAATAGAGAAAACGGTAGATAGTTAATTTTTATGACACACATAACTCTCATTTTTGTATATACAGTTTGCAAATTTTTTTTTTTTATTCTAAACTATACAGAAACGACCTGCATCGATCTTCAGCTTTAACGGATGATTTACCTGGGCGACGACACTTTACACATATTCAGAGACACAAACAAGCTATAGACTTCTATATTGTCGTCAGATTTTTTGCGGTAAATTTTAAAGTTAAGGTTTTTTTTTGCAATAAAATTACTGGAGCAGGAGGAAATTTTCTGTGAGTAAACTTTGAAAATTTATGGCTTTATAAACATTGATTTTTCTATCAACACAAGTAACATTCTTGCCGCAGGAAGTATATAAGGAAGGTGAAAATATATATTATAGTATTTCTTATTTTTTAATATTATTTAAAAAATTAGCTTCTGGTAAAATTTAATTATAGTTTTTTATCGAGAAAATTCTGTATTTAAATTCCCAAGAAAATAAAAAGTAAAGTACTTTAAGAAAAATTATTTTTTCTTTCTAAAACTAATTTTTAGTAAAAAAAAAGTCAGTTTATTTATTTTTTTATAATTAGTTACTTTTATGTAAGTTTTTTAATGCAAAATTCAAATTCAACTTTAACAAGTTGCACATCATTAAAAAAAATCCTGATTACAATTTTTATTTTCACAAAAAGAAAAATTTTTTTCTAAACCGAAACTTGCAGACGAGTTTAGAATCAGAATAGAAAACTTTAGAAAATATTTTAGTGACGCCGATTTATGGACAAGATTTTCCTAATACGTTCGGTAAAAGACCGTTGAAGTGACAATTTAAAGAAGTTATAACGATAAATTTCTAATTCTAGTTTCTCAAGCTGTGTAATTTCGTGTGATGCCTAAAATGTTAAGCACGCGATGGTTCAAACTTTATGCCGTTGTTATCATTGAATTTATATTCAACAGATAAGAAGACTAAGGATGATTACCACGTGATCTGTTAAATTGGTATTTTACTAACACGTTTTTGTAGTATCATCATCACACCTTCTCAACACGATAATAAACCTCTACTAATTTATTGATTTTCATTATTGGTTTTTTTTTCTCTTAAATTTACTTAAAATTAATTTCAATCAGACTAACTTGAACCTGACGTAAATTAAATCTACCTAAAGTTCAACTAACTTAAGTTGGACTAAACTTAAAATTAACTTAAATTTAAAAAAATTACCATTTTCTACAATATTGTACTCTAGATTTTCAGCAAATATTTTTTTCAAAATAAAATAAAATTATTTTTGAAAAAAATTAACCAGGTTTGAATTAATGTACACTATTACTAACAACTAATTTTTTTCAAAATAAAATAAAATTATTTTTGAAAAAAATTAACCAGGTTTGAATTAATGTACACTATTACTAACAACTAATTTTTTTCAAAATAAAATAAAATTATTTTTGAAAAAAATTAACCAGGTTTGAATTAATGTACACTATTACTAACAACTAATTGTTGTCAACTAAAAAAAATTTTTGGAAAAAATAAGATGGTAAGAATAAAAAATAAAATACATATTTATCTAACATTCTCTCTATACATCTTAGAAATATCAATCCTTCAAGAATATCTATTCAAATATCAGAAAATCATTTTCTATTTCGTTTCTCCGGTAACTATTCCATTTTCAAATAAATATATGTATATGTAACTTTAATAGTAATAGAGAGATTTTAATTTTCGATAATACTCTATAAAGATATTATCAAATCGAAATTGATCGTCAGCTGGTATATATATTAGATCCGATTATGGTTACTTGTTCGAAAACAAACACGCAAGAACTGTCATTTCTCGATGCTATTTCCGTCAAAATTTAATCGTTCAAAATCCAGTCGCAACATTCCGATAAATCCCAAACACAAGTGTTTGTAGATATAAAAATATCCACATTAATATTATAAATTTATTATTACAGGGTTGCCACAAATATTTAATTTTATTTTTCCCTGAATTTTCCCTGATTTCCAGAAAAAAATTTCACTTTTTCCCTGACCCTAAAGAATATTCTGATTCACTCTAAAAATTATTAGATACTCAAAAAAAAAATCTTCTATTACATTTATTTACAAACATCTTTAATTGTAAAATTATTTAAAAACATCAATAACTTCTTTCTTAAATAAATATTTAATTATTATTATTTTTCTGTAGGAATTAAAATTCTTTAAAATAATAATAATAATAATAATAATAATAATTCTTTAAAATCCTTCGCAAGAATTCAATTATTTTTACAAGAAGTACAATTTCACAAAAAAATTCAATTATTTAAAAAAATGTAATAAAATTCGTTGCAATAATTCAATTATTTTTATAAATAATAATAAATCGATTATTCGTTTATTCATTTTTAAATCAACTTTTATTGGGAAATTCTAAAAAAATTCAATTATTTAAATTAAAAAATAAATAATTTATTGAATAATTGAATGTTTGTTAAAATTGAATTCTCATAAAGAATTTTATCAATAAAATTTTATATAATTGAATTCGTTTGACAAATTTTAATAAAATTTTTCAGAATAATTACATTTATCGAGGAGTTTGATTAAAATATTGTAATATAAAAAATAATTCATAAAAATAATAAATAAATAAATAATTAAAATTTTCATAAAATAATTGAATGTCGGAGAAAAATTTTATTATTTATATAAATAATTGAATTCTTACAACGAATTTTATTCAAGTTTATAAAAATAATTGAATTTCGGTGAAGAGTTTTATTATTTATAAAAATAATTGAATTCTTTAAAAGAACTAAGTTACATTTTTTTAAATAATTAAATTCTTGCGACGAATTTTATAAAAATATTTTTAAATAATTGATAATTTTCGAAAAATTTTATGAAATTTTGTATTTTAACTAATTGAATTCCTGTGAAAATTTTATTACTTATGAAAATAATGGAATTATTTTGAATTGATTTATTAAAAATTGAATAATTGAATTCCTACGAAATTTTGACAAGAATTTTATTAAAATTCTTAAATATAATTGAATTTCAATGAAGAATTTTATTATTTATAAAGATAATTGAAATTTTGACAATATTTCTTTTTTAATTTTTGAACATAATTGAATTTCTGCGAAGAATTTTATTATTTTGAAAATAATTTAATTCTTGCAACAAATTTTATTCAAGTTTATATAAATAATTGAATTCTTACCACGAATTTTATTCAAGTTTATAAAAGTAATTGAATTTCGGTGAAGAATTTTATTATTTATAAAAATAAATTAAATTCATGAAAATATTTTATAAAAATCTTTTTATATAATTGATATTTTTCGAAAAAATTTATGAAATTTTGTATTTTAAATAATTGAATTCCTGTGAAAATTTTATTACTTATGAAAATAATTGAATTATTTCAAAGAAATTTATTAAATATTGAATAATTGAATTCCTGTGGAATTTTGACAAGAATTTTATTAAAATTTTTAAAAATAATTGAATTTCGATGAAGAATTTTATTATTTATAAAGATAATTGAAATTTTGAACAGAATTTTTTTTTTAATTTTTGAACATAATTGAAATTTTGCGAAGAATTTTTGTAACTTTTGAAAATAATTGGATTTTTTGTAATCATTTGTAACTTTTCCAAAATCCAATTTTTTTTAGTATTTTTAACTGAAATTCTTCTAATAATCTAGTATTTATGAAAATTGTAAAAATTATTTATAAAATAATTTTTAAGTCATAATTTTATAATAGTTTTTGAAAAATTAAGTTATTTTAAAAGAAATTGTCAGAAATTGAAAAAATTGAAGGTTTTGTATTAAAATTCGAGGTAATTTCATAATTTACGAGGCAAAAAGGAAAAAAATTCAGAGTTTTCTCATGAATTTTAAAAATTCAATTTTTTCCAGTACTTTTAGTAAAAATCCCTGACTTTTCCCTGACTTCCCTGACCTGTGGCAACCTTGTAATTATTAATGAAGAAATCATAAAAAGAAGTTCCCATTGAAGAAAATTTCTTATAAATGCTCTACAAATTTTAATTAGTATAATTTCTCACTACTTTGAAATCGAGACTGACATTTGCTTTTGAATTAGTTAAAGTTTACTATTTTAGTTTTGAATTTTTATTTATTTATTTTTTTAATTTCGATTTTAATTTTCTCTCTAAATCTAAGTTAGTTAAAAATAAGTAATCGTTGGTAAATTCCTAGTTGATATGTTACTTCAGCAATTAGTAAAAAATAACTAATTATTAGTATAAATAAATATAATTACGAAAATAGTCAAATTTCACTAACACATATTATTTTGAAAATATCAAATTGATACTAAAGTGGATAAAATTGATGTGAAAAGTTTGGATCAATTTTTTGTTTGATTCACATTTTCTACAGAAACTTATCACTGTTCGAGGTAATTTTTTTCCCCGTGAAATTCAAATTTAGAAAGTAATTTAATTTTTTAATTTTTAATTTTTATTTCAATAATAAATAAAAAATTTATTAATCAATTTTAACAGATTCAAAAGCAAGTATTCTCTATTAGAAAAAAAATTCCTTGTTTAAAAAAAAATCACAGTTTATTATATTGATAAAAAAAAATTGATACATTATCCGAGTATACTGCTTATAGGATGAAATGAGATGTGATATTACGATTAGATTTTCAATACGTGCATTGCGTTAGAATGACCGGATATAATAGTGCATTCTAAAATCAAAGGCAAATCGTCAAATTCTATTGCCTATATCGTTTTGAATTGACGAAAAATGATCATTATTTAAAAGAAATTATAAAAAAAAATTATTTTTCAAAGAAATCTAGGTACCAATTTTGCCTTTTGTTCTGTCAATTTTTTAACAGGAGTCAAAATTTGAATCAGTTTTTTTTTTACTAATTTTTCTATTTAGTCAAAGGAGCGCTTTTCACTTCTATTTCTACATTTCGTAAATTTTTATTTTCTCCTTCATATTTATTTGGTATTTTTCTATTTTTACTTTCACTTTTCTTTTTACATTTCGCTTAAGAAATTTTTATTTTCACTTTCATTTTCACTTTTACTCTTAGAGGAAGTGAAAATAAAAATGCAAATAAAAATCTAAGAAAGTTAAAATGAAAAGGGAAAATAGAAATTTGTCAAAGCGAAATAAACATTCCTTTTGTTCTAATTATTAATTTCTGACAATTTAAATTCATAGCTAGGAATTTATTTCTAAATTCTCCAGACTTGAGTCAATATTAGTAAAATTACACCCAAAAATTGATTCAAATATCCGACAATAGAAGTTTCTGCCAAATTTCAACTAGTAAAATTTCTGCACAGTTAGCAGATCCGCTGAATATTTAAATTCTACGATTCTTCTATCAAGAATCCAAATTTCAAGTTGCGGAGAGTGTGATAAACGAGATCTTGTGTCATAAAGTGATATTAAATTTATGTCTTTGGAGAATCTTCATGGCAATAACTTCAAACTGTCGTTTGCCCTAAATCCCTTTAAGTGTTATATAGCAAATTTTCAAAATTGATCACGCAAAATTAATTTTTAAATTATCATTCGAAAATTGAGTATTAAATAAAAATGTATAAAATATAAATATATCAAATATCACTATTAAATTAATTAAATCTAATTATGTAAATATAACCAAATATAATTAAATATTAATTAAATGTAATTAAATATTAATTTAATATTGTTAAACATCAAAAAAATAATTTTTCGTTTCAAAATAGAAATTAAAATATATTTTTGTCATAATAAAGTGGGTTCTAAATTTTTTAATGGCCAAATGAATTTTTATTCTTTAGATACTTTTTTTAAATTTAAATTTTATTAAAAAATATTTTTTTTAAATTAAAAAAAATTCTTAATTGAATAAATATTTAATTTATTTGCTCTCATTATTTTATTATAGTAATTTTTGAAAATATTTAAACCGGAAAAAAGATTTCGTTTCCTATTGCTTTCAAAATTTTAGAAAAATAATAAAAGAAAATTATTTTCCACCAACACAGATGTTTCACTGTTTCTGATAATTTAATTAACGGGAAATTTTACAACAACTGGATATGATACATATATATATATGTATATGTATATATATTATTTTCTTCGAGAAAACCGTGGAGTTGAGTTTTATCGGACGGTAACTTTCATACTTCTGCGCTTATGTTTTTGACGCTAATGGTCGTGATAACTGTTCTACAATTGTTACGACAGAAGCAGAATGAGCAGCGTGTCATTTTCGTCTATTAATGCCACTAATAATACCCGCGAAAGAAAATTGTGTCAACTATCCAATTTTCTCTCAACCAAAATAAATCTATTTTCAAAATTGGTTCAAAAAAAAAAAAAAAAAAAAATTACAGAATTATTTCGAAAAAAAAACTTACAAAATTATTACAAAAAAAAGACGAAATTATTAAAGAAAAGAATTACGAAATCATTTCAAAAAAAAAATTACACAACAAAAATGAAAATAATCTTTTCTATTCTAAAAAAGATCAAAAAGTCAGTCATGAATTTAAATTAGTAAACATTTTCACTAATTAAAATTTAGACAGAAAAATAATTTATTTGTGTCAAATAAAACAATATTTTTCACAGAGCCTACTAAATTATTTATTTGTTTTAAATAAAAATTTTATTTAGCACAAAGAAAAATTGTATTTCATCCAAATAAAATTTATATTTCATCCAAATAAAATTTATTCAAAACAAATAAATGGACTGAAAAAAATTGATTCACAAAAGCGATTATTAAATATTCACTTGAATCAAATAATTTTTATTCAATTCAATTGTATTTGAACCAATAATTTTACAGTATTTGAGACAAATACCATCTAATAGACTTAAATAAAAATTATTTGATTCAAGTAAATATTTATTTTATAATAGACAAATAATCCTTTATTTGAATCAAATAAATTTTTTTTCAGTGTATTGATTAGTAAAAAATATAAAATTAGTTGAAATAAATCATTTTTATACTCTGAGTCAAATATACATTTTTTCTTCTCGTAAAATACAAATTAAAAATATTACCAAAAATATTCAAATTCATTAAACCGTAAAAATTTTAAGGACATTTAAAAAAAAACAATAATTAAGAAAAAAAAGACAAAGGAATAAATTTCTTTTCAACGAAATCATACGAGAAAAAAAATTCAGAGCAGTATTCTCAATTTTTTTTTCGCACACGCATAGAAATCAAAAGATTTCACGCCATTGAGATTCATTGGAGTTTTAAATTATATAGTCATTAATATTTATGTCACCTTGCATTTCATTTTTTTTTTTTTTTTCGTAAAAATTTATTCATTGCATTTTTTTGAAAAAAATAATTTCTCTCTTCTTTTTAATCCTAACAATAAAAATAGGGGCAAAAATAGAAAAAAAAAACAAAAAATTTACAAAAAAAAAGAAAAAAAAAATGTTTTTCATCATTTCAATTGTAAAATATTTTTCAAGTGTGAAAAGCGTGTCAAAATGAAACAAATGAACTTGTTTCTGAACAGAGAGAGAGAGAGAGAGAGAGAGAGAGAGAGAGAGAGAGAGAGAAGCTCTTTTTAGCTCCTCAAACACACGCTTTCTGTAATTTGGTATTTCATAAATGGATGATTGGGCTCTTCGAGCTTAGAACTTTCTCTCACAACTGAAAAGCAGAAGCGCGAAATGTATTTCAAACTTACTCGAGCAAAATTCAAAGCAGTCCAATTTAGAGGCTGCATTTCTCATGAGATTCATTTTGCCACAGAGTTGTTGGAAAATTTAGGGCACAATTAAAAATCAAATATAAAGTGTCAAGTTTTTGTATAATAATTCGCAATAGGTTAACAGGGAAATATATTTTATTTTTTGTACAAAAATTGTTTTTCTCAAATATTTGTTTAAAAATCCTATTTGTAAAAAAATTTCTATTTTATTCTATTCTTTATTTTTTCCTATTCTATTTTATTCTATTCTCAGGGAAAAATTTTGTTTGAATCAAATAATCTATCAAAACGTTGCTTCGCAACACTTTTGATTCGTTTTTTGTCTCAATTTGATATCCTTAGAAAATCTGTTCTATTTTCTATTTTCCATTTTCAATTATCTTTTTCTTATTTTCTATATAATAATTCTTTAGAAAAAAAAATAATTCTCACTATAAAATGCTATTCAAAAATTAGATTAATATTCAGATAATATGTCATTATAAGACATATTTTACAAAACTGGAAAAATAAATAATTTTTTTTGAAAAATATCCCTTACTTTTACAAATTAAACTTTTTGACCCACTTTTTCACTTTAATCAATGAGTCCTTTCTCTCTCTCTCTCTCTTGCTCTCTCTTCTTCATAAAACTATAAAATACTTTCAACATTTATTCATTTTTTTCTAATTTTTTGATAAAAGGAACTTTCAACATTTTCTTAAGGTAATTTAAAAACTTTTCTTCGGGGGAAAAAAAACTCTTTGCAGCAATTAATGAGAAAATGTTAAATTATCAACTCTGTGTGGCCAATTTTTTTAGTTTGCTTTTTAAAAATTAATTAAAAATGTCAAGTTTATTTGAAAGAAAAAAAATGGAACGAGAAAAAATATGAAAGAAATTTTTATAAATAAAGAAATAAACACTTTTTTTTTAAAAAAAAGGGGGGGGGGAAATTAAGAATCTAAATTATTGTCAATTTGCTTTTTCAATATATAAAAATTTAAAATTAATAACTTAATTTTTCATATAATTTTGTTTTATTTATAATACAAATTTTGAATATATAGAAAACGCGGAAGTGTAAATTAATTCTTAAATGTACTTGATATTGGGATTCGTCAGTGGAAAATGCTTTCAAGAGCAGCAACCGAAATCCTATTACGATGAATCTAAAGATAAATCTGAAGAGGAATAGCAAAGACACGTCATCTTAATCGGTCTAATCCTTTAGAAATGCAAATTCGCTCATGTATATAGAATTCGTAATTTCAGTTTCAGAAATCAAGACTAAATAGCGTAATTCCACGATACAATATTTACGGAATTTTCATCAATTTATTATTTGATTTTATCATTAATCGTTTCATTGGAATTTTTATATTAATTACTTTTTCACAAAAAAAGAACTCTTCACGACTAACATTAAAAAAAAAATTAATTAAAAAAAGCACAAAATAAAATTTTCTCCTTTTTTGTTTGTTTATAAATTAAAAAATTCTTTCACAGAATTAATTACATTTCAATTAATTTTATTTCTCGCATTTAATTCCATTTTTCATATTGGTGGAGCTCACAACGTTTATAATCAACAATTTAGAAAAAAATTTAATTTTCCTCTTAAAATTTGTGTAAATTTCAATTTTAAAACGTTTTACAACTTCCTCGATCGATAATTTAATAAGGAAAACTTCTAAAACAATTTTATTGTTTTCCTGGAAAAATAAATTTTTTTTCTTTCAATCGTTGATCATAAACATTGTGAATTTTACTGACGTCATCTTTCTAAATATTCGAAACTGATTTATTGTCAATTTACAGTTTTTACACTGAAAATTTTATCTTGTTATTAATAATAATTTAATAATAATAATAATAATAATAATAATAATAATAATAATAATAATAATAATAATAATAATAATAATAATAATAATAATAATAATAATAATAATAATAATAATTTTCTCTGAGTGTGTAAAATATAATAAAATTGGTAAAAAAAAGGAATAAAAATTTCTT
Source organism: Leptopilina syphax (assembly GCA_032872505.1). Classification (NCBI taxonomy): domain Eukaryota; kingdom Metazoa; phylum Arthropoda; class Insecta; order Hymenoptera; family Figitidae; genus Leptopilina; species Leptopilina syphax. Next base: position 22,073,488 of record CM065470.1, read on the forward strand.
AGACAATGTAAAACATCGTGTTGAGAAAATTACAATTTTAATTAAAGGGCATATTTTTAATAAAAAAAAACGCGAATTCTCATTGAACGTTGTAATTTATAGCTACGACGTAAATAATTTCTTTTTAACAACTTGTAATTAATTAAAAGTTTCCTTTCAACTTCAGAAGATTGAAAAAATCTATCATTTTTATAATAATTGATACTTGTAAAATATTCATTTTTTAAAACTTGAATATAAAAATACTAATAATAATAATAATAACTATGACAATAAAATTACACTTTCTGTAAACTTATTTAAAAATTAACAAATTCTCTTTGTAAATCTATTTGATAAGAGAATAAAAAATAATGTCAAAAGCAACGAATCACGTGTTACAAAATAAAATTAACAATTTCGCTGATTTTCAAAGATTCTATTTGCAACTAATGAAATTTTAACTAACGAAGATGAAATGCAATTCATCGAATCAATAAATAACAATAAGAACAATTATTATTATTTTCAATTATAAATAAACAGTAAATTAAAAACTATTAATATTAATAATATAAACCAAGTCCGTTTCTGGTCGATTAAGCGGAAATAAATTTATTGTTAATATTAATTAATAATAATAAATAGTAAATGTTAATAAAAATAATTATAATGTGATAGACCTTTTTATTGGAAAATAATTAAAGAAACGATTTTAACGAAAAGCAAATAATTATCATAATTTTAGTTATAGTAAAAATTGTCAGTATAATAATAATTAAAATAATAATAATAATAATAATAATAATAATAATAATAATAATAATAATAATAATAATAATAATAATAAAAATAATAATGTTAATAGTGTTAATAATTTATTTATTCGTTTAGTATTTATATAATTTATTATATATTACTGTTGTTATTGCTATTATAAGAATAGTTATAACAATGGCAATATTAATAATAAAATACCATCGCAACTAATAAACAAAATAAATTTCCAAAGTAATGGGAAAAAAGAGATTGAAGTGAAGCTTTAAAAGCTGGGCTTTAAAGTTAATATATATAACTTTAAAGGGCATTCTTTTCTGCAAATATTTCTGGCATTTATCTGTGGAATCTAAAAATGTGTCGAGACAAACTTGAAAAGTGTCTGTCTCTCAGAAAAGACGGACTTATTGAAAAGTGTGCACAATGAAAACTATATGCCGTTCAAGGGGGACGAAAGCTTATTTTATACAACAGAACTTCTCCTGAAGAAATAGATTAATGATCTTCCTCGACACCACAAGTTGTGTGGTGTGGTTGTTACCGACGCCAACACGACAAACTCTCTTCAAAAACATAATAAGGTTTTCTTTTACAATTTCACGTTCATTTTTATTTGAAAAAAAAAATTTTAACCATTTATTTCTCATTAAAAAAAAATTATTTATATAAAATAAAGAAAATGGATTTAGCAAATTTCTTTGTTTTTTTTCTCTATCTAAAATAATTACAATTCTATTCACTAATGTAAATTAGTAAAATTAATTAATCAATACGATGTGAATAATTTGTTTTAACCAAATAAAATTTATTTGATACAATTAAATTAAAATATTGAAATTTATAATTTAAAAAAAAATCCAAAATGTCAAAAATAATTTTCCCTCGCCCAAGAATTAAGTTTCAATATTAAAAGAAGTGATCTATTAATAAAATATATCTCGCATTCTGGAAAGAAGTCAGAGTATATTTCTCGACATTGAACCTGACAACTCTGTTTTCCAGAGGAAACATCGCAACTGAAGTTATTTATTTTAGAATTAACTTCCTACTCGGCAAATATTGTGAAATGTTAAGTCAGAAAACTTGCGGAGCGTAATGTCACGTACATAAATATACATATAAAAATTACCTTTTTCCATATTATCACATTTATTTAGGTACACTTTTTGTGTATATGTATGTACTGGTTCACTAAATGGAAAAAGTAAACATTTTTAAAGCGAATTAACGAATTTTAACTCGATTTATATAATAAAATACGAAAAGATGAAGAAAAAAATTAATAACCCAATAAAAAAATACTTTAAATGAAATAAAAATACGAAATAAAGATAAGCAGAACGATACAAAAATAGAGAAATAAAAATTGAGCGGAATGATAAGAAAGGAAATAAAAATGATAAATAAACAGACAAAAAAAAAAGAAAAAGTGAAAACTAAAAAGATAATTCTAAACTAAATATAACTGTTCAGTTTATTTTTCAATTACATAATTGAAGTAATTTTCGAAAATATTTAAATAGAAAAAAATTCCTCTCATCTGAATGACAAAAAAAAATATACAATAATATCGCGTCAATTTATAAAGCTTCAAAATTTAATTTGGATTTTATTTTTATTTCAGTGACTAATTTATAAAAATAATTACATCATGAAAAAAATATTTCCTTCAATTGAACGTTTAAAATTTTTTGAACATTTTTCTGTCTATATGAAAGTGATAGTGAATTTAAAAATCTATCAAAGAGAAAATGAAAGTGAAAATAAAAATCTAACAAAACGAAAATTCAAAATAGTGAATATGAAAGTGAAAAGAAAAATTTGTCAAAATGAAATTGAAAATACAGATAGAAATCTACCAAAGTGAAAATAAATGTAAAAATAAAAATTTGTCAAAATGAAATTGAAAATGAAAGTAAAAATAAAAATTTGTAAAAGTAAAAATGGAAGTGAAAATGAAAATGAAAATAAAATTAAAAATTCATAATAGTTAATATGAAAGTGAAAATAAAAATTTGTCAAAATGAAATTGAAAATGAAAGTAAAAATAAAAATTTGTAAAAGTAAAAATGGAAGTGAAAATGAAAATGAAAATAAAATTAAAAATTCATAATAGTTAATATGAAAGTGAAAATAAAAATTTCTCAAAATGAAATTGAAAATAAAAATCTATGAAAGTAAAAATGAAAGTAAAAATAAAATTTCTTTAAAATCAAAATTGAAAATATAAATAAAAATCTAACAAAATGAAAATGAGAGTAAAAATAATAATTCATAAAAGTGAATATGAAAATCTCTCGTAGTGAAAATGAAAATGAAAGTGAAAATAGAAGCTAAATTACATAATCGATCTCCTGGATAAATATTCTCTAAAAATAATTAACAAAATAATAAAAATACTCCAAACAAAAACAAAATAAATTCTCAAAATCCAAGACAAAGACATATTGCAAAAAATGTAATTTTTTGTACAACAGAAAAAAAATATCCTCTTTTCATTTTATCAAAGTTACATTTTCACTCAAAATAACATTGTCGAGGATCAGATCACTATTTTTCTGGTTTCTGTTTCAAAAGTTACAATGTTCAATAAATAAAGAAGTATTTTCACGAAATTTTATTTCCGTTCTCCATACGTGTATATATACCATATACATATATACACGTGTGTTTAAAACACACTCAAGCTTGACATACATTCGCAGTTGAAAGTATCGTCTAAAGCACACGTTGAAACTTGCACTTTACAAAAAACGTCCTGAGCGCGAGAGCACGGGGATATATATATTTATTTATTTTTTCATTCTGCCCTAATATACAGGAATTGAATCCAATTATATAATACAAAACCCTTCGTTACCTTGGAGAGAGAAATTTAATTAAATCAAGAGTAGGTTTTTATAAAAAATCAGATATATATTATTCTCGTTATAAAAAGTGTATGGGGTCGATATTATATAAAAGAAGATGAACTCAAATCAAATTCGGAATTTTTTTTACACTGCTGTAGGAAAAATTAGGACAAAACAATTTCAAAACTTTCTGTAATTACCACTTTTGTAGAGATTCAAAAGAATGAATTAATTCAAATCGTCCTGAGAATTCAACGCTATGTCTTTCAATTATTGTAAATTTCACTCTCTAATTCAGCAAAAAGATTCAGATCTTTGAAAAATTTTAAATGAAATAAATAAATTGTTTTTAAAAGAAAAGTAATTGCAAATTCGAATAATCAGAAAATTAAACTAGAAAAATATTATTTAAACGAAATTCAATTATTTTCGAAAATTTAGATATAATTCTTTGAAGGAATTCAACTATTTTCAATACATAATTTTAACTTAATTTTAATTTTCTTTGAAACAATTCAATTATTATCAAAAAGTGTAATAAAATTCTTGGCAAGAATTCAATTATTTTCATAAATTTTATTAAAATTTGTTTATTAGAATTCAATTATTTTAAATACGTTTTTAATCAAATTTATAGAAAGAATTTATTTGATTAAAAAAATTTTAATTTAATTCTTCGAAATATTTCAATTATTATTAAAAATTTTAACAAAATTCGTCGCAAGAATTGAATTTCAATAAAAATCTTTGAAATAATTGAATTTTAATGTCAAAAATTTTGATAAAAATTCTTTGGAAGAATTGAATTGATTTCAGTACAAAAAAAAATTGATTTTCAGTTCAAAAATTTGGTTACAATTTTTTTAAGGAATTTAATTATTTTTAAAACAAGAAAGAATTTTAATTTTCTTTAAAACAATTCAATTATTCTGAAATATTTTAAATATAATTTCTCGCAACAATTTAATTATTTTCATAATAAATAATAGAATATTTTGGGAGAATTCAATTATTTTCGTAAATTTTGTTAATTTGTTTATAAGAATTCAATATTATTTAAAATACATTTTTAATCAAATTTATTAAAAGAATTAAATTATTTTAAAAAATTGTAATAAAAGTCGTCGCAAGAATGGAATTATTTTCATGTTATCAAATTCTTCGGAGGAAACCAATTATTTCCAGTACAATTTTATCAACATTTTTGATAAAATTAAATTATTTTTTAAAATTTTAATAAAATTTCTTGAAAAAATTGAATTATTTTCAAAAATTTCGATAAAAATTCTTTAGAAGAATTGAGTTATTAATTTCAGTAAATAAAATTGTAATTAAATTTCTTTAAAAGAATGAAATTTAATTATTTTCAAAAGTTTTCAATAAAATTCTTCGAAACAATTCAATAAATTTTAAAAATTTTAATAAAATTCTATGCAAACATTGAATTATTTCAGATTTGAAATTATAAAAGTTTTTAAAAAATTAGAAGATTTTTTAGAACCCTAAAATATTATTAAAATTAAATCATACAATAATTTTATAAATATTGTTCACTGTTATTAAATTTTAAAAAAAGATACATTCCGTAAGGGTTTATACTACATAATTCAATAAACAATCGACTCTCTAAATCTGATAATCAGTAAAAAATTTCACACATCAATTAGCTCTTTCCCTTTTTTAAAATTAATAATTTACTTATCGCTGGAAATCAGTGAAATTTTGCTAATTCAAGTTTAGAGGGAAAAAAAATAAATTTAATGCACAAATATATAGTCAAGTAATCTATATAATTTTATTTTAAATAAAATAAGAAATGCAGATATAAATGTTAATTCATTTCATTAGAGAGAGAGAGAGAGATAATTTTTTTTATACGTTTGTTATGTATAGAATGCAGAAAATTTGTCAAACTAGACAAGCAAATAAACCCCTTACATATTATGTTTATGAAATGAACTTATGTGTATATAGCGTGTGTGGGGCATTACACGCGATAGGGCTAATGAAACACTAAAATGCGAATGATTCATTAACCGATCTAATCTCTGTATGTATAAGATAACGATCTATTTAATCAAAACGAAAATGAATTTGACATTATTAACGAAAAATTTCTAGTTTAAATAACGAAACATTTTCTAAGCAGATTATTAAATATTATCTTAATCCCATCAAAATATTTTTCAAAAAAAAATTTTCTAGTGAATAATTTCCATTATTTCTATTATTATCATTTTACTACTATTTTTACTACTTTTATTAATATTTTTGATTATTATATTCATTTATTTATTATTTTTATTATTATTTTTTGTATCTTGTATCAGGCCTCGAACTAAATTTAGAAATTAAAAATAGTATCGAAAGTGTTTCTCCACTTGAGAACGCCAAGGTTATCACCAGGTGGCGTTGAATCTGGGTTTGTCAACTGAACTGCCATCTAGCGGTGACCTTGACGTTCGCAGGTGGAGAATAGCATCTTCATATATTGAATCTTAAAATGTTTTTCAATATTCGCAATTCTATAATTATTTAAAATCAAATTTAGAGAGTTTGGCAATTAATATAAACGGATTGTAATTTTTAATGTACTTTAATTCTTGTACGTTCTCCAATTCTTTTAGTCTTAGAATTAATTTCTTCTCCAAAAAAATTGATATTTAAAATCTCGGTTTGATAAATAGTACCATTAGTGATTTTTTAAACGAAATATTATTCTAGGATCTTTGTAAATAAAATAAAATAATTAATTTCCTTTTTTTAATACTATATAAAAAAAATGGGGAAAAGGAGATGAAATTAAAAAAAATAAAAAATTATTCTTCTAGAAATAAAAATAAAATAATTCAATAACATGCTAATGACAAAATAATGTCTGGGTGTTGAAAAATACAAAATTTATTTCAGGCACCGTATTTGGCCTCCGAAATCGTCGTTGTAATTACTATGCAAATCCTGACGCATAAAAATACAAGGATAACAAGATTTATTCCGTGCATAAAAATTAGAACTATATATACGACATCTTGGTCATTAGTATTATACAAAAACTGACTAATTTTAGCATTATTCACGGATGATCTTAAAGAGATCACTAAATTTATTTTCTTATTTATAAAAAGTACTACATAAATTCATTTGTATCAAGACTTTTCTTATTTTTTTAAAAAAGGAGAATAAAAAAGCAAAAAAATTAATAAGAAATTAAAAAAACTATCAATTTAGTTATTGTCATAAAACTAGTAAACATTTCAAACCTTAAATAACATTTGTCGTTCTATTCCATGCGGTATTGTGTTCTTAAACGATGATATTCACTGGAAACCACATTTCAAAAAAATAAAAAAAAAACTCCAACCGTTCAAAAGCGGAAAAAATTCACTCATAATTACCAAACCATTACTGTTTCGAAAAAATCCAAACAATCCCGACCGCATTGTACGAAAAAATAAATAACTTTTTAATTGTTAAACAACTACGATTTTAAAAAATTCAAACATTTCCGAAAAAATACGATATACTCGTTGGGAAAAAATTTCGAACGCTCACTTAAATAATTAACTGTACGATAAAAAATTTCAAACAATTAAACAATTTCAACAATATTAAATTAAAAAATTTATCAATCACGATTTTAGAAAAAAATTATCAAACATTCCCGGAAGTATTAAAAAAAATATATATGCTACCAACAGAATTTTCACCAAAACACGTGTATTGTCGAAATCGACAAGCACAACGCCAGAATGAACACGTTTAAACACGTTGAATCGCAAATTGCAACTGATGAGTTCCGAATAAATTTCACCCAAATTTTCATTTCAATCGACTATGTTCCTGGCAATTTAAAACGACAATCTCCCTCTCCCCTTACTTTTGTTTGTACTTGAATGTAAACACAGACTATTGAAATTTAGGTACACATTTTTGCCAGTTAACAAGTAACAAAAAAAAAAAAAAAAGTTGATTGTTAAATAGTTAAAAGAAACAACGAGTTTGAACACGCATTCAAAAATATTAACAAAGCTCCTCTAAAAGAAGAAGAATATAATTCCCATCACCAAACACAAAAAGAAAAAAAGGGGTTTGGTTACTTTTTGAGAAGTAAAATATTATAATCAGTACGCGTCGAATAACGAAATGCAACTGATGAGCATAGAATAGATTTCACATGAATTTTGATTTCAACTATAGTTATGAGTTGTTATGCAAGGAGACTAGCACCCTTTGTTTGCGCTTGAATGTAAACACACCTATATCGAAATGTACATATTATTGCAATGGTAACAAATAGCAACTAGTTAATTGTTTTGATATAACATAAATACCTATTAAATATTTAATGGCAGATTCTTCCTTCCGTATAAATATTTAATATTAATTATATTTCATGTACACTTAGTAAATATATTCATTTACTTAGTTCAATTATCAATATTAGTTGAATTCGAAAATAAATATTTATTTAGTAAATGAAATTTAATATCATTTTTAATTTTAATTAAAAAATTAATTTCCACTTCTTTAGTGGTAATATAATTTTATTTATAATAAAATATTTATAATATTTATTTATTTTAATAATATATTTATTTCATGACCATTTTGCTTCCTCATTATGATAAAATTTAAAAAAAAGCAAAAAATATTTATGACCCTAAATAATAATCTGATTCACTCTAAAAAATATTAGATACTCAAAAAAAAAACATTCTATTACGTTTACATACGAATTTCTTTAATTGTAAAATTATTCGCAAACATATAATATTCAATAACTTCATTTTTAAATAAGTATTATATTATTAATTCATATATTAATTTATATCTTCCTGTTTTATAAAAATTTAGATTTCCATAAAATTAAAAAAAATTATTTACAAAAATTATAATAAAATTCTTCTTCTGAGAACTTTTATTAAAATAGTAAATTTTAAATATTTTTTTTTAAGCGAAGAATTTCATTAATGAAATGTAATTTAATTCTTGTAAAAAATTTTAAGATAATTTCATTTTTCCAGTTTATTTAAAATTGTATTAAAAATAATTGATAACCTGTGAAGAATTTTATTATTTATATGAAAATAATTGAATTCTTGCAACGAATTTTATTATAATTTTTGTAAATAACTTCATTTTTAAATAAGTGTTTTATTATTATTTTTCCATAGGAATTAAAATTCCTGAAAACATTCAAATTCAAACATTTTTAAAATTCCACAACTTATAAGAATATTATTATAAAACATGAAGAATATCTTCCTGCTTTACAAAAATTTAAATTTCCATAAAATTTAAAAAAAAAATTATTTACAAAAATTATAATAAAATTCATTGCAAAAATTTAATTATTTTCATAAATAATAAAATTTTTCACAGGTTATCAATTATTTTAAATACAATTTTAAGTAAACTCAAAAAATGAAATTATCTTCAAAAATTGTTTGCAAGAATTAAATTACATTTCATTAATGAGATTCTTCGCTGAAATTAAAAAATATTTAAAATTTAATATTTTAATAAAAGTTCTCAAAAGAATTCAATTATTTAAATAAAATATAATAAAATTCGTTGCAGGAATTCAATTATTTTTACAAGTAATAAAATTTTTCACTTGAATTCAATTATTTAAAAAAATATTTGATGAAATCCATTATAAGAATTCCATTATTTTCATAAATTATAAAATTTATCTGAGGATTTCAATTATTTTTAATAAAATTTAAAATAAAATCCTAGAAAAACGGAATTATTTTCTTAAATTTTTTGCAAGAATTCAATTACTTTCATAAATTAATGAAATTCTTCACAGGATTTCAATTATTTTTAATACAATTTTAAGTGAATTTTTCGAAAAATGTAATTATTTTCAAAAATTTTCTTAAAAATTCTTCGAAAGAATTGAATTATCAATTATTTTTAAAAATTTATGCTATAATGCTTTTAAAATATTTATTAATATTCATTTTTAAATCAATTTTTATTGCAAAATTCTACGAGAATTCAATTATTTAGATACAAATATAAAAATAATTGAAATTATATGATGAGTTTTATTATTCATGAAAATAATTGAATTTTTGTAAAAAAAAATGTTATTATTTATGAAAATAATCCTGTGAAATTTTTATTATTTAAGAAAATAATTTAATGTTTGCTTAGAATTTTATGAACATTTTTTTTTTAATAATTGAATTCTTTTGAAAAATTTTATTAAAATAAAATTTACCCGTTTACATTTTGAATAAATAAATAAAATAGTAGATATTAAAAATCATTGAATTGAGGAAAATTTTTGGAAAATAATTGAAATTTTACAAAAAATTTTATTAAAATTTTTGAAAATAATTGAAATTTGGAGAAGAATTTTATTATTTTTAAAGATAATTGAATTTTGACGAGAATTAAATTAAAACAAATATATTTAAATAAAATTTAAGGCAATTAAATTATATTTGGTTTAAATAAAATTTTTCTCTGAGTCATCGTTTAAATTATTTACATAGGAATATAATTTACTTAATATAATATAAATTGTATTAATATAAATATTACCTAATAAAGAACTAAACATATTTATTATTTATTTATTCAATTTAGAAAAAAAAAACATTTTATCAAGAGAAGAAAATATTCAAATTCAACTGACCTGTGAAATCTACATGAATTACAGCAAATGGATGGAAACGACGATTTTTATCAAAGCGCTAAATGAAATATTTTTTTAGATATATCACTGTAATGTTTGAATCTATTCAAAGTTGTCACTAAATTAAGATTACGTTGAGGCCAACGTATAATAGACTCTTAATTTGAAACGCAAACGGAAGTACTATACATTTAAATTTAAGTATTATAATAACAAATTATAAATTTCCTTAATTAATTTTTGTGTATTTTTTCGGCCTAAATTTTTTAAGATATATTTAGAAACCCAGTGGAAATTTACCAAGGTCGACGATTGACTTAATATTGACTATAATAATTCTCTTATCATCAATATTGACCCAAGACTGCAATTGTGGAAATCAATGTCAAGCGTCAAATTCAATTTATATTATTAGACCAACAACGCCTTAAGAATTCATTAATAGAAAAACTATTTTTTAACATAGAAATAAAATTTCTTTTATGTAATAAAAATAAAAATAAAAATAATAATAATAATAATAATAATAATAATAATAATACGGTTAATAATAATAGTAATAATTCAGTTTATAATATTTATCCTCTTCTAGATTTGCATTAATAATAATTTTTTAATCAATTCTTGGAAGTTCTTGTTTCATTTACGTCTGTTTTTCTAGAAACGAATAAATAATAATTATTTATAATAATTACTATTATTATTATATTAAGTAAATAATATAATTTATAATTGTTAATGTTGATTAATAGTTATCTTAATTAGTATTATTTACTATTTATAATTATTCATTTTATTAAATTAAGCTTTAGAATTTTATTAGTTTCCATAATATATTTTCACAATCTTACACTTTTGTAAAATTTTCTTTTTTATAATCGACTGAAAATGCTTTAAATTTATTTATTTTCTTAAATAACTAAATAAATATAAAAATAAATAAATAAATAAATTATATAATTAAAACTAAGTACAAAATAATCTCAAGCAGTCAGTAATTTTTAATGAAAAAAGAAAGTAACCTTTGTAAAAAAAAGTAAAACAAAAAATTGAAGACAAAAGAAATTAGATAATAAAGAAATAGAAGCAAAAAAAGAATTAAATTATAAAAAGGTAAAAACAATAAAAGGAATTAAATAATAAAGAAGTGAAAACAATGAAATAAATAAAAAAAATAAAGAAATGAAAATGAAAATATTAATAAAAATAAAAAAATTAAGAAATGAAAACATTAATTAAAATAAAAAAATTAAAAAATTAAAACATTACTAGAAATAAAAAAAATTGAGAAGTAAAAGAAAGTAAAATAATATTGACCCTACAAATGTAAATATATTATAAAATACAAATATTATTTCTTGAACCAGTCAGAGTGACTTTTCGCCACTAAATTGTTTACTAGCATTAATGTGGGAAATTTTATGCCCAATCAATTATAATTAGCTTTTATTAATTATTATTGTGCATAATTTTTTTTTATGCATAACTTATGCAAAAAAGCAATTAAATAGCATTATTTTTGTTAGCAAATAAATTTTGAGTAAAGAAAAAATAAACTCCAAAGAGATTAAAAAATTAATCATCATCCACGTGGAAAGTGAAAAATTACTCATATGAAAAACCTCAAAAATTATGTTTACACAATATACAAATTAACACTCTAACAAACGATTCTAATAATAATTAACAAACAATCATAATCTCCACCTGAAATTTGTAACAAAGTGCAAAAACAATTAAAACTCAATTTAAAACACTTTATATCCCAGCTTGACCGTATATATTAAATAAAACAAAAACAAAAATAAATTTCCCTTTCACCCTGTATTCGTGCTTTTATTATCAGTAATTTCCAAATGATTTCAGACCATAGAAATTCAGAGTACTGGGTTAAAGCGAGATAATACTCTCTGTGGATGATGATAGTGTTAGTAAAATTGCCAGCGGGTTTGAAATCGGTATTCGAGCAGTAAATTTCCAGCAAGGTGAGAACCTGATGAATTGATTCCCTATTGCTGTATTGCATTTTACGGGGAAATCAATCTTTAGGAACACGTTTTGTTATTCCATTTTTCTCTTTGATATCTATTAATAATAAAAAAAAAACATTTCTCCTAATGGCTCTTTCGGATATTTTTCTATTATTATTTCCACTTTTAAAAATTTTTTTTTCTTTTGCATCACAATCGATCATGTAATATTTGCAATACGTTTACCAACAGAAACGCTCATTAATCAATGCTTGAAAAGATAATTTTGTTGAAAATTATGCCGTTCAGGGTTCAAAAGAAATTTATAATTTACGAGCTTTTATTTTGTTGACAAAAACAAAAAAAAGAGGAAAAAAAAATTTTTTTCCTTTTCTCTTTGCGAAAATAATTTCTGATTTCTTGCAAAATAAGAAGAAGAAGAATTTCTTTTATTGTAAAACCATAATAACTTCTTTAATAAAAATTAATAACTTTTTTTTTAAATAAATATTTAATAAATATTATTTTTTTCCTAAAAATTATAAGATTTTAAAACAACTGAAATTCAAACTTTTTTGAAATTCAACAACTAATAAAAATATTATTACAAAACAAAAAGATATGAATCACTCCGAATCTTTGACTCGAAGTGATCGACTTCTTCACGTTTTCTAATAATTAAAAATGACCGACGAGTGTTAAAAACATTTTTATATATTATAAGAATATTGTTACTGTAACTTCTTAAAAATTATTTTCATCATTTCCATTTAATTATTATTTTCTAGAATTTTTAACTAAAGTTCTTCTTCAAATCAATTATTTTTAATAATTTTTTATAAGGTCTTTTGAAAATTTCCAAATTCACTTTTTTACAATTCAATTTTACGAAATTTCGATTATTCGTAAATTTTACAATTAAATATAATATTAGAAAATTAAAATTTCAAACAATTTGAAAAAAATTGAATTAAACTTAAAAAAAATTAATTCTACAAAATTATTAGTTAAAAGTATGAATAAAATTCAGTTTTTCAACGATTTTAATTTGAAACCTGTTCAAAATTCAATTATTTCTAAAGATTCGTGCTATAATGCTTTTAATATTCAATTATCATACAAGAAATTTTAATTTAACTCAAATTATTTATTTTTAAATCAATTTTTATTAGAAAATTCTACGAGAATTCAATTATTTAATTACAAAAATAATAAATTATTGAATAATTGAATTCTTATAAAAAAATTTATCAACAAATTTTTAAATAAATGAATTCTTTCGACAAATTTAAAAAAAAAAAATTTAAGAATAATTTAATTTTTTGTAATGTTTGATCAAAATTATATTAAAAATAATTAAAATTCTGTGATAAGCTTTATTATTTACGAAAATAATTGAATTCCTGAAAAGAATTTAATTATTTATAAAAATAATTGAATTATTGCGAAGAAATTTTTAAAAAATTTGTAAATAAATAAATCCCCGTTGGAATTTTTATTAGGTATTTATGTAAATAATTAAATGTTTGTGTAGAATTTTATTAAAATAGTAAATATTGAAAATCATTGAATTGAGGAAAATTTTTTTAAATAACTGCAATTTTGACAAGAATTTTATTTAAATCTTTGAAAATAATTGAATTTCAGAGAGGAATTTTATTATTTATAAAGATAATTGAATTTTAGTGAAAATATGATTAAACTTTTGAACGTTATCGAATTTCTGCGAAGAATTTTAATAAAATTTTTAAGAAGAATTGCATTTTGCAAGGAATTCATTAAAAATTGTGTTTTAAAAATAATTAAAGTCCTGGGATGAGTTTTATTATTTATGAAAATAATTGAATACCTATGAAGAATTTTATTATTTATAAAAATAATTTAATTCTTGCGAAGAACTTTTATAAAATTTTTGAGATGAATTGTATTTTTCAAGAAATTGATTAAAATTGTATTAAAAATAATTAATTCTACAGAATTATTAGTTGAAAGTATGGAAAATTCAATTTTTCAAAGATTTTAATTTAAAATCTTTTCAAAAATCAATTATTTCTAGAAATCTATGCTATAATGCTTTTCATATTCAAAATTATCTAAAATTTAAACTAAAATTCATTTTTAAATCAAGTTTGATGAAAAAATTCTACGAGAATTTAATTATTTCAATAAAAAACTGAATAATTTATTGAATAATTGAATGTTTCTTAAAACTGAATTTTTCATACAGAATTTTATTACCAAATTTTTAAATGATTGAATTTCTGCAATAATTTGTAACTTCTCAAAAATTCAATTTTTTTTAGTGTTTTTTACTAAAACTTTTTATAAATCCATTATTTTTAATAAATAATTAAGTATATTTAAAAATTTAACTAATTTCAGAAGAATTGGAATCATTTCTAATTAAATTCAAAAATCAAAGACAATTTTTGTTACAGCATTAATTAGAAATGATTATAAATTTTAGTTTGAAATTTTAGTTTATTTTTAGGCAAATGCGAGTAAAAATACTAAGAATAAGAAACTTTGACTTTCAATTTTTTATGTATTAAGAGATAACTTGGAGTACGATATTGTCAATTGTCAAAATAAAATTATAAGAAATACTCAAAAACTCTTACAAGTGAGCTAAGGTTAAAATATTGTTGTCTTACTCAATTTTAAATCTTTAAATTAATCTAAAAAATCAACTGTTTACATTTACCCCAAAAAAACCATATATAGAAAAAAAAGTCAATAAAACTACATTCCGGCTTGTAATTCATATATTCGCTTTATAAAAAGGAAAATTTATTTAAAATTGAAAAAAATTAAATGTAGCAAATTCACTTTGCTAGGAAAATGCGAATACAATTTTTTTATATACACGCCCATGTTGTTGATTTAAATATATATAAATTTCAAAGCAGATTGGAAAGAATATTTGTTTTTGCATATAAAGAATAAAGAGGATCATTCCAAACAAATATACTCTTATTCTCTCGCACGAAAGAAAATATCTTCTTGAAAAATAAAATGTATTCATTCCATTTAAACTTATATTTTTCTCTGCGCGCTTTCATTTTGACTCTTTTCACTTATTTCTCCCTTTATTTTCAACTATTTTTCCTTCAATTGAAATGGTGTATATATATATATTTCTTCTTTTGTTAAATATGTGTGTATATGTATACTGCTTTTCTATTACTTTTTCTTATTATCCAAATTATACTGCTTTTCTATTGTTTCGATTATTCTCTCTATATATAAGAATGCAAAAAATTATATTTCGCGAAATGAAAAAATAGTTTTCTCATAGTTTTATCAGACGATAAATTTGTTTAAGGCAAAGAAATTTTTATTGAATCGAAAACCCTTTTTTCTGTTTTGAAAGAAAAATTTGTTTTGAATAAAATGTATTGTTATAAAATGAGTTTTAGAAACTAATTTATATTTAATACGTCGGTCAAGTTCACAACGTTTATGATTCAAAGGATTGTAAGAAAAAAATATTTTTCACTCAGAAAACAATATTTTTTGTTGAAAAATTTTAATTTTTTGAATTTTAGATGATGAAATATTGTTACCAAAATTTTAAGCTAAAAATTTGGACAAAAAAAAATTTTTTTTTTTCTAATTAATCGTTTATTATAAACGTTGTGAACTTCACGAACGTTATTATTAATTGTATTAAAAATCTGTTTTATTGTATAAAAATAATGTTAATAAAAATAAATTAAACAAAAATAAATTGCATTAGAAAAAATAGGTTAATTCGAAAATTTGATTAAGTGATAAATAAACTTTTTCCCTGAGTGTGTAGTTTCAAGATATAAGTCATACAGGTACTCGAATGTAAATTTTCTCGAAGGCGGTATACATAATGATAAATGTCTCCATTTGCAGTGGCTGAACATTTTCTTCTGCTCACAAGAAACTATCACTAATTCCATTAGGTTACATCCCTCTGATTTATTATTTAACTTTTTATTTTGCAATTCGGTCGTCATTTGAATGAAAAAGCAAATTTTTATTTGCATCGAACAAAAATTATTTTATTGATCTAACACCATTTTTTATCCAGAAGTACTGTATATTTTTTTTTTTAATATATATATAATCTCGTTTTGAATATCTATTTTTTTTCTCTTCTTGGAAATAAATAACAAAGGAAAAGTAAATAAAAAGTGCATATTTATATATTGAATGCTAGTTTCTACACTTGACCAAACAGAGCGAATTGCTGTTCAATATATTGAACGCACGATGTAAAAAAATACATTTGTAAAAAATTGGATTTTCATGATCGTTCCTTTTTTTTCTTCTTTTATTCAGCGAACGATATTTATTGGAAAATCGCATACAGTTATAAACCAGTAAGAGAATTTTTACGATATGTCAAGTGAAACAATGTACATCATACGAGAAACTAAAGACTTTCTGATAAGTATATATATTTACCAAGGGGAGAAATTAGAAGAGGATTTAAAAATAATTTACCTTTTTCTTTCTTTAATGTACATTTTAAACGAACGTTTAAAAATAACTAATTTTTATTTTCTGCATGAAAAGAAATTTTTATTTTCAACTTTATCAACGTTGAATTTTTCTTAATTTAAAGAGCAAAGAAAGAAAATAACTTTTCGAAAAAGAAAAAGACTTTTGTTCGCAATATTTTTTCTATTACAACAAATAGTTATTGTTTTTTCAAAAAAAAAAAAAAAATAGTATAAAAACATATTCTCTAATTTGTTCTGTGTATTAGTGTGTGTTTGTGTGCAATAATTGTAGCGGATTGGCGAAATAAAACTGTTTTCCTTGTTACGAGAACGGAATTAAACGCGTATACAATAAATGTGTTGCAGTAGCTCTATTAACAGCCGAGAATGAAAGGACTTCGCTTTAATGCTTCCTTTATGTGAGAGATACACCGGACATCGTTTGGAGGTAACGGCATTCGACGCCGTATATATATACACACATACAAATACTATTTTATATATATATATATATATATATATATATATATATATATATATATATATATTCATACACATACACAGGAAAGTTAAACAAAGCGTAAGCGAGAAACTGGGTGGTAACTAACTCATAATTGGATCTGACAGTATAAAGCCATCTTCAACGTGGCAATGATAGACCCTAAATATATATATGTATACATATATACATATATTATACAATATATGCAAAATTTCCGACAATAGAAACAAAACTATTTCCACAATTAAACAATATAACATATAAACATCAAGCCATATTGAATAAATATGTATCTCAAATAGTGGAGGTGGATAAACTATCATTGCATTGCAATGATAAAATCTAAATCCTACTTGAAAAAGCTAACAGTTCACACCTAGAGAAATAATTTACTTGAACCAAATATAATGATATTTAGGTTGAATAAATGTATAGGGTCATTTGAGATAAATGTAAATAGTTGATGTTTGAGATTAATCTAAAGCTTTAAAATTGAGTATAAAAATGACAATATTTTAACCTCAGATCACCTAGAAAGAGTTAATAATAAAAAATTACAGACCAATTACTGACAAAAAGATAACCAGTCCAAGTCAAATAAGAAAACATTTTACTTAAAACTATAAATTAAATTTTTCATAACTATAAAACATGAAGATATCGATAACTCCAGATCTTCGACTCGGAGTAATCGCTTTCTTTATGTTTTATAATAATTAAAGATGGCACAGTAATAAAATCATTATTTTATATTATAAGAATATTGTTACTAAAACTTCATTAAAATTATTTTCATCATTTCAATGCAATTATTTTATTTTCAAGAATTTTTAACGAAAATATTCTTCTTAAAAACAATTTTCAGAAAAAGTTCATTAAGAATTTTCAAATTCCTTTTTTACAATTCAATTTTACAAAATTTCTATTATTCGGAAATTCTTTAAATAAATGTATATTAGAAATAAAAATTTGAAATAATTTCAAAAAAAATCTCAATTAAACTTTTTCAAAAAAATTAATTTCAAAATTCAATTATTTCTAAAAATTCACGCTATATATTGATTTTAATATTTAATTATTATATAAAATTTTAACTGAAATTTATTTTTAAATCAATGTTTATAAGAAAATTCTACTAAAATTAAATTATTTAAATTTAAATAAATTGTTTTTTTTGTATAAATACAAAAAAAACAACAATTTATTGAATAATTGCATGTTTTTTAAAATTGAATTGTCATAAAGAAGTTTATCAACAAATTTTTAAATACTTTAGTTCATTCGACGAATTTCAATAAAAGTTTTAAGAATAATTACACTTTTCGAGGAATTCCATTAAAATTGGATTAAAAATAATTGAGATTCTGCATTGAAAACTGTAAAAATTTTATTATTTATGAAAATAATTTAATTATTTAGAAGAAATTTGTAAAAAAATTTGTAAATAATTAAATTCCTGTGAAATTTCTATTATTTTATGGAAATAATTAAGAGTTTGAATAGAAATTTATTGTCAATGTTTTAAATAATTGAATTCTTTTGGAAAATTTGATTGAAATAGTAGATATGGAAAATCATTGAATTGAAGAATATTTGAAAATAACTGAAATTCTGCCAAGAATTTTATTAAAATTTATGAAAATAATTGAATTTCGGAGAAGAATTTCATTATTTCTAAAATTAATTTAAATTTTGACAGGAATTTTTAAAAATTTACGCTATATTGCTTTTAATATCCAATTATTATCTAAAATTGTAATTGAAATTAATTTTTAAATCAGTTTTTATTAGAAGTTTTCTACTAGAATTCAATTATTTAAATAGAAAAATAAATAATTTATTGAATAATTAAATATTTCTTAAAATTCAATTCTCATAAAAAATTTTATCAAAAATTTTTAAATAATTGAATTCTTTTGACGAATTTCAATAATAAAATTTAACAATAATTTCATTTTTCGAGAAATTTGATTAAATTGTATTAAAAATAATTGAAATTCAGTGCCATTGAGTTTCATTATTTATGAAAATAATTGAATCCCTAAAAAGAATTTTATTATTTTTGAATATAATTAAATTTCTGCACAGAATTTTATTACTCTTAAAAATAATTGAATTTCTGCAAAAATTTGTAATTTCTCCAAAATTAAATTTTTTTATTATTGTTTTTTAACAAAAATTCTTCTATAAATCCATTAATTTTAATTTAGAATGTTCCAAACGATCTCCTGAAGGACAAGTCAATTAAAAAATTATTATTTTTAATATTTTTAGCAAAAGATCTTTGAGAATTTACAAAATCATTTGTTTACAATTCAATTTTACAAAATTACAATTATTCGGAAATTCTTCAATTAAATAAGTATATTAGAAAATAAAAACTTCAAAAAAATAATTTCAAGTAAAATTAAAATAAACTTGTTCAAAAAAATAAATTCTTCTACAGAATTGTTAGTTAAAAGTACGAAAAATTAAAATTTAAAAAAATTTTATTATGAAACCTTCTACAAAAGTTAATTATTTCTAAAAGTGCACGCTATAATGTCTTTATTATTATTCAATTATAATTTAAAATTTTAAGTGAAATTCATTTTTAAATTAAATTTTATTACAAAATTCTACGAGAATTCAATTATCTAATAACAAAACCGAATAATTTATTGAATAATTGAATGTTTCTTAAAATTCAATTCTAATAAAAAATTTTATCAACAGATTTTTAAATAATTGAATTCTTTTGACGAATTTTAATAAAATTTTGAAGAATAATTACACTTTTCGAGGAATTCCATTAAAATTGGATTAAAAATAATTGAATATCTGCATTGAGTTTCAATATTTATGAACATAATTGAATTTCTAAAAAGAATTTTATTATTCATAAAAATAATTGAAAAACTGTAAAAATTTTATTATTTATGAAAATAATTTAATTATTTAGAAGAAATTTATAAAAAATTTGTAAATAATTTAATTCCTGTGAAATTTCTATTATTTTATGAAAATAATTAAATGTTTGATTTAATTATTTAAATTAGAATTTTATTAACATTGTTTTAAATAATTGAATTCTTTTGGAAAATTTGATTGAAATAGTAGATATGGAAGATCATTGAATAATTGAAGAATATTTTTGAAAATAATTGAAATTTAGCCAAAAATTTTATTAAAATTTATGAAAATAATTGAATTTCTAAAATCAAATTTTTGGATATTTAACAAATTTTAAAAACAAATAGTAAAAAAAAGTCAAGAAATTCCCAGTCAAAAAAAAAATTTCCCGGTCATTTTCCGGTTTTTCCGGTCAATTTATAAAATCCCAGTCAGCTCTCCACACTGTTTAATGTGCAATAATCTAAAAATAAAAATTGAAACCACGAAGAATTTCAGTAATTACAAAACTGTGGAAATTGTTTAAGAAGCGTTCTCGTAAAGCAATGATATATATAAATTGAATGCAATAAATTTGAAACAAATAATTTAAATTCAAACTGGCATGGAACATATTTGCTGCACTAAAGTTCACCACACACAACTTGCACTAGGCAAACCCCAAAACAACAACTTGCTTGCGACTTCGCCTAAAGCACATTTAGCACACCTCTAAGTTTACGTGCTTTCGCACCAGTAAAGTCTGAAATTGCAGATTAATTAGGACTTTGGTTAAAACGCATCTCCATTGCGCACGCTTTGTCTATTCAAAAACTTACTGCCCTCTCTCTCATACTGTCATATTCTAAATTATTTACCGCTCAAAATTTTTTCACGTCTTTAATTATATCCTTTCTACTTTTTATTCTATATATCTTATATCTTTAATTACATATGTAATTTTCTACCAGAATTTTACATTTACATTCCTGCTCTGGGGCACGTGACCTAATGCTGATGGGTGGAGTTGGAGAAATTATTTTTAAACCAAGTTTTGAATGTATAACATTAATTAAAATAGTTTATCATTTCTGAAATAGTATTCTCATGTTTAAAATTTTTAATTTGTAATGCGTAACTATTTATAATTTTAAATTTTTACCTGAAATGAAGAAAAAATTAATACGCCAAAATTAGCGAAATTTTTTAAAAGCGCATTATGAACAAGAATGAAAATATTATTTCTTAATGAAGTACTATAATTTAATTGTCACAATTTTTTTTGAGAAAATGAATTTCTCAAAGATAATTCCGAGCGAATTTAATGAGTTTCAAATTCAAATATTATTAAATTATCAAGGTATATTAAAAACTAAATGTTTAATACACTTACGCTTGAAGCGTTCTCTCTCTTCTCTTGCTGCCATCACCGCGCAATAAAATTCATTTATAATGAAAGATATGTACTCACCTGAAACAAAGATAAAATATTTTAATTAGATTTCAGATATTAATGGATTTTCATTTAATGTATTTAATATATTTATATTCATTCAATATTTATGTCCATTTATATATGACAGAATGAAAGATTAGGCAATATTAAAAATGCATCATATAAAATCCAGCATTTTTAATTGATCTCTTTTATTTAAATTATTACATTAAAAAGTGACTAATTATTGATTAGAATTCATCGCCTAATTCAAATTAGTAAAAATCTCTTTTATGCAACTCAGGCGTAATCACTTTACCTTCCAGTGCAGGCGAATACCAAGTTCTCCTTAAAATAGGTCAATAAAGTGATCATTATTACCCTAGGGCAATAATGGGCACTTTATTTACCGCTCGCAGGTTAATAAAGTACTCGGACTTTAATCTTTTAAAAGAAATAAATTTATAAAATATTTTCTTAATTACTTCAGTTATTAATTTGTTTACTTTATTTATTTATTGTTTTGAATTTAACATATTTTATTATTATATTATTATTATTATTAGACTAACCAAATTATATTGGTATTGTACTGTTTATTGTAAACAATTTCAAGTCATTTTAATTTTAAGTAATTTTTAAAGAAATACTTATTATGACACATAACTGAAAAACTAATTAGAATTAAATTTTAAAATTATATTATATTTTTAAACTTTAAAGTATATAAAAAAACTTTAACAAATTTTGATACTAATTTCAAATTTGATATTCGATTTCCAAAATTAAAAATAATTAAACTTTCTTGTACGAGATAAATTGAATTTCGCAAAAATTGATATTTGATACCTAAATTAAAAATAATCTTCAATACGAAAATTTTAATTATTCTGAAGAATAAAGAAGGTAAAAAAATTATTATATATTCAACTTTCTGAACAAAGAATATAAATAATTTTTTTTTTAGAAAATTTCCACTACTTTTAATTCGCTAATTTTCATGAAAAATTTCGAAAAAATCAATTATTTAACCAAATTTTATGCAATTGATTTTTCACAATAATTCAATTACTTTCACTAATAATAAAATTTTTCATGAAAATTCAATTTTTTAAAAAAATTTTTGATTAAATTCTAAACATGAATTTAATTATTTTCATAAATAATAAAACTTATCGAAGAATTTCAATTATTTTTAACTTACTTCTAAATTAATTAATCGAAAAATTCAATTATTTTCACGAACAAAGTTTTCCACAAGAATTCAATTATTTAAACTAATAAAATTTTCAAATATTTTTTATATTGCGAAAAAATTAATTATTTAAAACAATGTTCATAAAATTCTTATGAAGAATTCAATTACTTTCAAAAGTAATAAAATTTTTCAAAGAAATTCAATTCTTTTTAAACATTTTAATAAACTTTCACGCAATAATTCAATTATTTTTAAAAATAATAAAATTCTTCTCTGTAATTCAATTATTTTTTAGAATTATAATAAAATTCCTAGCAACTATTCAATTATTTTCATAAATAATAAAATTCATAGCAGTGTTACGTCCGTAACTTCTTGTTAATATACCTAATTTAACTTCGATACTTATGAATGTATTTCCTATTTTTTATATTGTATTTTTCTTATATGTTATATTATTATTCTATGTATTTCATACCATTGCATTATAATTAGCATATTTTATATATCTCATTTGTATCTAAACAATTTGCAAGTATAATGAATTCAAGAAAGATGAGTAATATTTTAAATCATGTAAAAAGAATAACGATAGTGCATCAGTTAAACGACCTTCAAATAATCTTCGCCACATGAAGAAAAACAAACAAGGCAACGAGCGACTCGCCCCTCAACCCAACTAAAAAACAGAAGAAGAGTCAACAGTCAACCCGTATAGCAGCAGCAATGCCGTCGCCCAACACCCCCACTTAAAATCCGACCAATATCGACACGTGCGACAGAAGAAGAGTCAACAGTCGCCCCGTCTAGCAGCAGCAATGCCGTCGCCCAACACCCCCACTTAAAATCTGACCAATATCGACACGTGCGACAGAAGAAGAGTCAACAGTCGCCCCGTCTAGCAGCAGCAATGCCGTCGCCCAACACCCCCACTTAAAATCTGACCAATATCGACACGTGCAACTTAAATTCCACACTTGAATGATTCCAAAGCATTACATTAATGAAGACAGTTTCGTATAAAAGGGATACAATTTCTGCAGATAACAGAGAGTAGTTTTTTAGAAATCAACTTGAACACATCGCTTAGTATCAGAGAGTAACTATTTAGAAATCAACCTAAACACATCGTTCAGAACAAGAGACTAGAGAGTAATTTTTTGGGAATCAACCAGTACACATCGCTCAGTCAACAAGTAAACATCACATAGTTTACAAGTGAATTCAAAGTACAACTTTGAAAGTGAAACGTATAACCCCAAGTATTATTTTGAACGTACATTGTCAAAAGTAAATAATTTCCCCAAGTATTAAATAAGAAGTGAACTTTAAACAACCACTTATAATACATTTGCAAAGTATAAATTTTAAACAATTTCCAAAAATATTAAATTGGAAATAATCTCATCCATCAACGAATACCTAATATTGAAACAACACATTCCAAATTTCGAACTATCGAAATTTGCTCAAGAGGCGACAACCGTCTGGAAGGAACCAGATATTTTAACAATACAATACACTATCTCATTAGTGTAAACAAGAGGTCTAATACCCAACCACTGAGGACAACAAACAAAAGGCCCCTTTTCGTCTACCGCTCAACACCATTGAGATCGGACAACAGATTATCATCACACCACCAGTAATCGTTATTCTTTAAGTAAGATTTATAATTTTTGTACTCATTGTAATTTTGTCAACTCTTTTCTTTCTTGTTGGTTTTTAAATAAATTATTCTCTCAATACATTTAGTAGGCTCATTGACTTATCCTCATCCCAAATTAGATTCATTTATGAAACTAATTTAAAACGAGGAACGATAGGTATATTTAAAAAGGTTTCTCGTTATTTTTGACGTAACAGCAGGATTTCAATTATTTTTAATACAATTTTACAGGAATTGTTCAAAAAATGTAATTATTCTAAAAAACTTAATTTCAATTCCTCGAAAAAATCAATTATTTAAAAAAATGTTTCTTTAATATTTTTTAGAAGGATTGAATAATTATATTCAAAAATTTAATAAAATTATTCGAAAGAAATTAATTGTTTTAAATACAATTTTAATTAAATTTTGTTGAAATAATTCAATTATTTTTTTTAATTTTAATCAAATTTTTTCTAAGAATTCAATTATTTACAGAAATAATTTTTCGGAAGAATTCAATAATGTCGATAAATAAGAAAATTACTCCCGAAAATTCAATTGTTTTGAGGTATTTTAATAAAATTCTTTTTAAAATTCAATTTATTTTCATAAATAACAATATTCATCACAATAATTCAATTATTTTTAAAAATAATAAATTTTCTCTTAGAAATTCCATTATTTTAAAAAATTCTAATAAATCGCTCGAAAGAATTGAATTGTTTTCATAAATAATATAATGTTTTTAGGAATTCAATTAGTTTCAAAAAAATTTACTAAAATTCCCCACAAACATTCAATTATTGCCAAATTTTTTAATATAATTCTTTGTAAAATTTAATTATCTTTAAAAACTTTTCGCAATTCAATGATTTTCAATATCTACTATTTTCATAAAATTTCTAAAAGAATTCAATTATTAAAAAACATGTTCATAAAATTCTAAGCAAACATTAAATTATTTTCTTAAATAATAAAAATTTCACAGAATTATTTTCATAAATAATAACATTTTTTACAAAAATTCAATTATTTCCATGAATAACAAAACTCATCATATAATTTCAATTATTTTTATTTTAGTATTTAAATAATTGAATTCTCGTAGAATTTTGCAAAAAAATTGATTTAAAAATGAATATTATTAATAAATATATTAAAAGCATTATAGCATGAATTTTCAAAAATAATTAATAAATGAATTCTTTGAAAGAATTATAATAAAATTTTTGAAAATAATTATATTTTTCGAAGAATTCACTTAAAATTGTATTAAAAATAATTGAAATCCTGTGAAGAATTTTATTAATTTATAAAAGTAATTGAATTCTTGCAACAAATTTTATCAAATTTTTTTTTAAATAATAGAAATAACATAGAGAATCTTATTATTTATAAAAATAATTGAATTCATGAAACGAATTTTATTACATTTTTTTTTTTAAATAATTGAATTCTTTTGAGAACTCTTATTAAAATAGTAGATTTTGAAAATATTTGAATTTCAACGAAGAATTTCATTATCCGTGAAATATAATTAAGTTCTTGCAAAAAATTTAAGAAAATAATTTCATTTTTCTAGGATTTTATTTTAAATTTTATTAAAAATAATTGAAATCCTCAGATAAATTTTATAATTTATGAAAATAATGGAATTCTTATAATGGATTTAATTATTATGAAAATTCTGTTCTGTAATATTAACATCTACCTCAGGCAAGAGCCAAACAAGACCGCAAGTAATTTACGACGAGTAATAGGGAATCTCCTTAAGAAGGGTTTTCCTACAAGATTTCTGTCTTATTAGACGGAGAGTTAGAAGTTAGACTTATATTAGAAATTTCAGTAGTCAAGCCAGATGCATTAGGTACAATTCCAATTATGAATTTCACACTTAAGAAACAGCCGAAAGCAAATTGCCACCATTGCGCATGCAAATTTAAATATTAGTTTATATTTCATTTTCTCTGTTTATTATATTCACTTGTGCGATGGAAGAAATGATTAATTGTGACTATACTCTCTAAATCTAAAACAATTTTTCAGTAATTTAATTCAAAATAAATTAATGTTTATTAATTGTTAGTAAAATTATTTTGTTAATTATTACTAATGGATAAAATTGAGGAAAAATAGATTATTAATTAGTTTACTAATAAAAATTGTAACCCCAACCGATAAATAAACCATCAGTAATATATACTTTCCAAACTAAAAATTATCCTGAGAAAATATTTCTAACCCTAACTAATTTTTTCTCTCGCAGAAAAAAATTTCCCTCTATAGAAAATATTTGAAATATTAATCTAACAAAAGCAATAAAAAGAAGGTTAAAAAAAACTTCTCTTCAAAAACAAAACTCAAAGTTAACTAAGAAGATAATTATCTCATATTTTTCTACAAGTTAAATTAAAAAAGAAAATGTTATTTTTCTATTAAAAAATCTTCTATCGAGGTACTTATAAAACTTTCTGGTGATGGAGAAAAAAAGACTATTGAAAAGTAACTCGGGCAAGTTTGTCCTTTAAATTAACCAGTTAACTATTAATTATTAACTTGTCCGATGATGATTCTCGTTCAAGTGTAACATTCACTGAAAAAAAACTTTTTGGAGCTTTGTGTGCATATATATATATAACTTTTACAAAACCAAGGTCTACAACTTAAAAAGAAGAGCTAATGGCACAAATCAAGTTAGTGAAACTTTTTTCTCGGGACGAACCAGTTGCAGATAGGTAATTTCCTGTTTACTTTATTGCCGCACAGTACTTTGCAGCACAACACATTGCAAAATGAGTATGCACAAACTTTTATTTTTCTTTAAAATTCAAATTTCTTTCCTCGGAAATACAAAAATATATTCTACGATAAAAAAGTAAATTTTCCAATTCTTTTCTTTTAAATTTTTTTACATTTGTTAGCGCAATAAAAAAAATGTTTCATCTTTTTTGGTAACAATTGAACGAAATAAAAAAATATTTGCTTAACCTAATTTCTTGTTAGTCTCCGTTGCTGAATTTAAATAAAAAGTCAAAAAGTGTCTACTCTATTTTTAATTAATTCGAATTTGAGGATATTATTGGCTCAAAATTATTTTACACCCACAATATTTTATAGGTGCATTTGTTAATTTGAAATTTTAGTGTCATGGAGATAAAAATGATGATCTTAAAAAAACTATTAATTCTTGTCGAGAAAACCTTTAATTGAATTAATATCTCGCTCTAGTTTAAACAGCGCGTTGATTATTCTTGTTCGTTATGAAAGATGTTTGCAATTTATCCTTTTACTCATGTGGATCACATACTGTCCTTGAATGAATAGATCACTGGCAAATTAAACGATAAGTCAAAACGAGTGCTCTTATAGTTTCGGAGTGACCTGCTTTGACGAATATGTGTTAATGTATCCTGCACTTAAAAAATTATTATTATTATTATTATTATTATTATTATTATTATTATTATTATTATTATTATTATTATTATTATTATTATTATTATTATTATTATTATTATTATTATTATTATTATTATTATTATTATTATTATTATTATTATTATTAAGTATTTATCATCTAATAAATGTTTTATAATTTTTATTCAAGTCAATTAAATTGACTTAAAACTATAAATTAAATTTTTCATAACTATGTATAAAACATGAAGAAATCGATAACGATTCTTCATGTTTTATAATAATTAAAGATGACCGAATGATAAAATCATTTACAATTAAATTATTATTTACAAGAATTTTTAATAAAAATTCTTCTTTAAATCGATTATTTTTAATAATTTTCGAAAAAGTTCTTTGACAATTTTCAGATCCATTTCTTTGCAATATTCAATTTTACGAAATTTCAATTTTATTCGTAAATTCTTCAATTAAATAAATATAAGAAAATAAAAACTTAAAATAATATTAAAAAAATTCAATTAGACTTTTTCAAAAAAATTAATTTCAAAATTCAATTATTTTAAAAATTTAAGGTTATATTGCTTTTAATATTCAATTATTTTCTAAAATTTTAACTGAAACTAATTTTTAAATTAAATTTGATTAGATAATTCTACTAGAATTCAATTATTTAAATACAAAACTAAAAAATTTATTGAATAATTGAATGTTTCTTAAAATTCAATTCCCATAAAGAATCGTTATCAACAAATTTTTAAATAATTGAATTCTATCAACGAATTTTAATAAAATTTTGAAGAATAATTATATTTTTCGAGAAAATCGATTAAAGTTGTTTTCAAAATAATTGAAATTCTGCGATGAGATTTCTTATTTGTAAAAATAATTGAATCCTTAAGAAAAATTTTATTATTTATGAAAATAATTGAAACCCTGTAAAAATTTAATTAATTATGAAAATAATTTAATTATTTAGAAGCAATTTATAAACAAATTTGTAAATAATTGAATTTCTGTGAAATTTCTATTATTTTATGAAAATAATTAAATGTTTGCGTAGAAGTTTATTAACATTGCTTTAAATAATTGAATTCTTTTGGAAAATTTGATTGAAATAGTAGATATATTTAAAATCATTGAATTGAAGAAAATTTTTAAAAATAACTGAAATTTTGCCAAGAATTTTATTAAAATTTATGGAAATAATTGAATTTCAGAGAAGAATTTTATTATTACTAAAATTAATTGAAATTTTGACCGTAATTTTTAAAAATTCACGCTATATTGCTTTTAATATTCAATTATTATTTAAAATTTTAACTGAAATTAATTTTTAAATCAATTTTTATTAAAAAATTCTACTAGAATTCAATTATTTAAATACAAAAATAAGTAATTTATTGAATAATTGAATGTTTTTTAAAATTCAATTCCCATAAAGAATCGTTATCAACAAATTTTCAAATATAATTGAATTCTATCAACGAATTTTTGTTAAATCTATTTCAATCATTTTTTTCTCATCATCATTTGAATATGCATGAGCATCATTTTGAAACCCTATTCTAATTGTGCAGTAAATTTAATTTTCCATTTTTTCCCCACATTTTCCTCTTAAATATTTGAATTAAAGTCATTATTCAATCTCGTTACCCAAGAGGGCTATAAGTGCAAATCGATTTTGACATTAGCGTTTTTTATTGAAATTTCAAAGGTCAAAACTTTTCCCAAGGGATTCGTATATCTTCAAGAAAAAAAACAAATTTCCAAAACTATTTCTATAATAAAAAAAAAAAGTTCCAGCTTAGGGTCAATTTAGAAACAACTCAGGGACATTTTAATCACAATAAATATATTAAAACTTGAACTAAAATTGATAATCCAGATTTAAACGAACTTTACTAAATTAAAGTAAACCCCAACTAATTAATAATTCTAACTTATCTTAGAAACGCAACTCAAACTAAAATCCTTCAACATTAATAATTCTAAAATTATTATTATTATCATCATCAAAGAAAAACAGACAAGTAAAGTTAATTACAAAGGAAGCAGCTTCCATTTGCAACGATAAATATATATACACATACATATTTCTCAAAGATATATTGCACCGCACACACACACAACTTAAAAGGATAATATACATACCCTTTTAATCCATCTAGTGTCGAGGTTAACCAATTTTGTATATTCACCCTTTTCAAAATTGATTCACGTTAAATTAAAGAGGTGTGCGAATTATTAAACAAAATACTAAATATTATATTTCCTACCAAGTTGAAGCTTTTAGGGAAATTTAAGTACGTAAATATTTAATTTTCTAGAGACTATATTATAAATACAGTAGAAGCATTTTTTTTTTTCTTCTTCTTCTTCTTTTTTGTTTGTTGAGAAATATTACGAATCCCAATAAGGGGCCAAGAAGAAAGATTTTTAAGAAGGGGACTTTCTTCTTAACAATCGATCAACTTCAAATACAAGGTTTCCTTTTCTACTTTATCGTCACGTTCAAGTTTTTCGATATCCCCCGAGAGAGCCTCTTTGATGCAGACGACCAAATTGCACTCGATCATGAAAAGGCTTCTCAGACTTTTATCCCGTAACAGTATAAAGATGCAGTTTAAACCCATTTCATTCACTAGTTTTGTCATCTTCCGTAGTTAATCAAAGATTTTTCTTCTTTTCCCCTCTATTTTTATTATCACTTTAAAACTTGAAGAATATGTTTTTATTTACCGAAATAATATATTCATTCAAGCAGAATAAAACCAAAAAAATTAAATTATCTTTTACAAAACAAATGAACAAAAGATTTTTCCATAAGTTGGTGATCAAGAATTTTAACTTCGCTTTCACTATATCAGGAATTTTTTTTTTTTTAATAAGAGAAGATTGAATTATTTTCTAAATAATAGATAACAAGAAGTCTAGGGCTCGGATTGTCTTTAAGACTAAACAAAAAGTCGTTTTAGTCGCATAAATTCACAACAAAAGTCATGAAAAGTCGCATAAAATTTCCGAAAAAGTCGCATGAAATTTTAGAAAAACGACAAAAAAAAACACAAAATTGTCAAAATTGTTTTAAAAAAAAACACTTTTCTCGACAACACATACATTAATATCAAACAATCCGGAATAAAATTTAATAAAATTTAATAAAATTCATACACGGAGAGAAAGAAAAGTAAGCGGCTCTACCTGTCGGTAGAGCGGTTGCGTTAAATGCGAAACAGCCGTTCAACTTGAGGTTAAGCACGCTGCTTACTCTCGAGGGGAGAACGGTTCTCCTTTTTGGGGAAAGCGGGTACACTTTTTGGAAAGTAAGCGGCTCTATTTGTGTGGAGAAGAGAACCGATACTCCTCAAAAAGTAGAACCGTTCGACGTTTGCGGCGCTACTGCTGTGCTTTATAAAGGGAAAACAGCGCTCTCTTGCCAAATCAAACGGCTCACTTTTTTTTCTCTCCGTGTAGCAAAATTTTAATTAGGTATTTTTAACATTTTTCTTTTAAATTCTCTTTAAAATGTCAATTATTTTTATAAATAATAAAATTCTTCTTCGAAATTCAATTATTTAAAAACAATTTTTTTTAAATTTCTTTTAAACATTTTTAAAAAATCTGTTCAAAATTTCAATTATCTTTATAAATAATAAAATTCTTTTCTGAAATTTAATTTTTTGTAGAAATTTTAATAAAATTCTTATCAAAATTTCAATTATCTTTATAAATAAAAAATGTTATCCTAGAAATTATATTAATTTCAAAATTTTTTTTAAATTTCTTATCAACATTTTATTCATTTTCATAAATAATAAAATTCATCCTGGAAATTTAATTATTTTCAAAAGTTCTGATAAAATTCTTAGCAAAATTCAATAAATTATCTTCAAAAGTAAGAATATTCTTCGCAGAAATTAAATTATTTTCAAAATTTTTTTTAAAATTCTTTTCAAAATTTCAAGTATTTTTGTAAATATCAAAATTCTTCTGCAAAATTCAATTACTTTTAAACATTTTTAAAAAAAATCTGTTCAAAATTTTAATTATCTTCATAAATAATCAAATTCTTCTCCGAAATTCAATAATTTAAAAAAAATTTAATAAAATTCAAAATTTCAATTATCTTTACAAATAAAATTCTTCTCTGAAATTCAATTCTTTTCAAAAGTATGAAAATTATTCGCAGAAATTCAATTATTTTCAAAAATTTGTTTTAAATTCTTCTTCAAATTTCAATTATCTTTATAAATATCAAAATTCTTCTGCAAAATTCAATTACTTTTAAACATTTTTAAAAGAATCTGTTCAAAATTTCAATTATCTTTATAAATAATTAAATTCTTCTTCAAAATTCAATTACTTTTAAACATTTTTAAAAAATCTGTTTAAAATTTTAATTATCTTTATAAATAATAAAATTCTTTTCTGAAATTTTATTATTTGTAAAAATTTTAATAAAATTCTTGTCAAAATTTTATTCATCTTCATAAATAATAAAATTCATCCTGAAAATTTAATTATTTTCAACAGTTCTGGTAAAATTCTTTGCAAAATTCAATTATATTAAAAAGTTAAAAAATTCTTCGCAGAAGTTCAATTATTTTCAAATTTTTTTTTTAAATTCTCTTCAAAATTTCAATTATCTTTGTAAATATCAAAATTCTTCTGCAAAATTCAATTACTTACTGATGTTTTATAAATTTCTTTCCAATAAGTAAATCGATTGCTCCGAGTCGAAGACTCGATCACTCGGAGTGATCGATTTCTTCATGATTTATAACAATTTTTTATAAATTGTTTAATTTGAAAAAGGTTTGAATTTGAATCTTTTGAAGAATTTTAATTCCTATGGAAAAAAAATAATTAAATATTTATTTAAAAAAAGAAGTTATGGATGTTTTCGAAAAATTTGAAAGAAATTTGTAAATAAATGTAACAGAACATATTTTGACTAAAACTTTTTCCTTTAATTTTTTAAAAATTTTAAAAATTTCAGTCGAATTTCACTAAAAAAAATCTCGAAAAACTTGATTAGTCGCATATTTTCACAAAAAAGTCGAAAAAAATCACATTTCTTTAGAAAAGTCGAAAAATGTCAAAAAAAAGTCGCACAATCCGAGCCCTGGAAATCAAGAAGATGACAAAAAAATAACACAGGGTTGCCAGAAAAGATTTCGTTTTTTCCAGACTTTTTCTGATTTTTAAAAAAAATCTTGATACCAAGGTTTTGAACGTTCAAATGAAGGAAATTAAAAATGTTTCGTAAACTAAACTTTAGAAATATTTGAATTACAAAATAGGTAACAAAGTTTAAAAAAATAAATTTAAAAATAAATATTAAATAAATATATAATAATAATAATAATAAATATTTAAAAATAAATTTTAAAATAAATTTATATTAAAGAAAATAAATTTTAAATAAAAAAAGGTGAGAATAAAAACACGAAAACATAATTTCACCTGGAACAACGATAACTTTCTTCAGAACACCGAAAGTAACAGGAAATAAAATACAAAAATAATCGAGATGATATGTTATAAAAGATGAACTATCGAACAAGTATTGGGTGTCAAGTATTTCAATAAAGAAGATTATTTCTGGTTTATCCTCATATATCTGTTCAGAGGAGAAAAAAAAAGAAGGAGCTTGTCAAAAGGACCAACACTTGCGGACTTTTTATCGAAATTGAATGCCTGCGGAAATAAAATATTTATTGTCGGAAAATTCGAAATACCCTTCTCATCGTCAGCAAAAAAAGAAAAATATTTTCTATTACATAAAATTCTTTTCGAAAAATATTATTATGCAAAACAGTCTTTTGTCGATGTTGCACATCATATGCATACACACTTCTAGTATAGGTAATTTACCAAAAAAAAAAAAAAAACGATTCTGCTTTTTTTTTGGTTTTAATTCATTTGCTCGTCATTTCAACACATATCCGGAATAAATGAATCAAAAACTTGAATAAATAGAAGGTAATTGAAATAATTTTATTATTTCTTAATTTGTATTTTTAAAAATAATATTATGAGAAGACGTAGAATATAAAAGAAGACAATAAAAACACAAAACTACTCTACAAATAAATGAAAAATACAAAAAGGAATAGAAAACGAACCAAAATTCCTCCTTCAAACATTTTTGAATATCTTTGATATAGCATCGAAAATTTACTTTCACCTTCTAATTTATGTAATTCAATTTTTGTTCTAAATATCTAATGCAAATGAATCAATTTGAAAAAACCGAAATTTCACGAACTGGATACAAATACTATACCAATCGAGAAATCCAATTAATTTTAGAATAAAATAAAACCAATACAAACTTTTGTCAATTCCGCACACTCGATACAATGCACACTGTGCTATAAAAAAAGTACGCACGACTAGCATTTCGACAAATTCATACACACAGACGTATATATATGTCATTTATTTTATCACTAGCGCTGAAACAGAAAAGAAAGAATCCTTGAGAATAAGCTTTTGCTGTGGCTTTAGCTCACTTTGAAACCGCCCACAAAAAGGCTTTCGAGAAAACCAGGAAGCTGATTGGTGTCTAAGTCGTTCAACGCTATAAAATAGCACCGACCAAGGCACATTCTAGAATTGCACTCAATCTGCAACTGTCTTCAAAGTACTTCGCTTTTGCCATCTTATCAGTCGGGCATTTCGTTGAAACGTAAAACTTGCCATTAACCGCAGTTGCCGAAGGAAAAATCACAGATTTCTTAATTAAGAATATGAGAGAGAAAGATATGAGAAATTATACAAAAAAAAGAGATATAAAATGCTTGTACGATATTATAAATTTTCTCAACAGTGTCATAAAAACATGTATGCTTTTGTTTTTTTTCTTTAAAAAATATTGCTTGATAAATCGAAAATATGCAGATGAATAAAATGTTGATGAGAAATTTAAAAAAAAATTTGTAAATAATAGAATTTCTAGGATAAATTTTTTTATTTATGAAGATAATTGAAATTTTGACGAGGATTTTTTTTAAATTTTTGAACAAAATTGAATTTCTGAGAAGAATTTTATTATTTATAAAGATAATTGAAATTTTGATCAGATTTTTTTTAAATGTTTAAAAGTAATTGAATTTTGCAGAAGAATTTTGATATTTATAAAGATAATTGAAATTTTGAGAAGAATTTAAAAAAAATTTTTGAAAATAATTGAATTTCTGCGAAGAATTTTCTTACATTTAATAATTGAATTTTGCAAAGAATTTCTTCTTCTAAAAATTATTTTTATATTCTATCATTCAAAATTTAAACTAAAATTAATTTTCAAATCAAGATATTTATTAGATAATTCTATGAGACTTTAATTATTTAAATACAAAAGTAAATTATTTATTGAATAATTGAATATTTCTGAAAATTTAATTCTTCTAAAGAATTTTATTAACTTTTTAAATAATTGAATGATTTTGATGAATTTTAATAAAAAATTTTAGAATAGTTACATTTTTGAACGAATTAGATTAAAATTGTATTTAAAATAATTGAAATTCTGCGATGAGTTTTATTATTTCTGAAAACAATTATTGAATTATTGAGAAGAGACTTATAAAAAAAATGTAAATATTTGCGAATTCCTATGAAATTTTTATTAGGTATTTATAAAAATAATGAAATGTTTACGTACAATTTTATTAAAATTGTTTTTAAATAATTGAATTCTTTTGGGTAATTTTATTAAAATAGTTGATATTGAAAATCACTTAAATAAGGAAAATTTTTGAAAATAATTGAAATTTTGTCAAGAATTTTATTAAATGTTTTGAAATAATTGAATTTTGAAGAATTTTTTTATTGACAAAGATAATAATTGGAATTTTGTTCAGATTTTTTTGACAATTTTGAACAGAATTGAATTTTGTGATAAGAATTTTATTACTTTTGAAAATAATTGAATTTCTGCAATAATTTGTAACTTCTTCAAAATTCAATTTTTTTAGTGTTTTTAACTAAAATTCTTCAATAAATACATTAATTTTAATAATTATTTAAATATATATATTGACAAATTTAACTAATTTTAGA
Source organism: Leptopilina syphax (assembly GCA_032872505.1). NCBI lineage: Eukaryota > Metazoa > Arthropoda > Insecta > Hymenoptera > Figitidae > Leptopilina > Leptopilina syphax. Next base: position 22,109,340 of record CM065470.1, read on the forward strand.
AGATTTTGAATTATTAAAATTTTCAAAAAATCGAAGTTCATTAAAATTTCTAATTAAATTCATTCAATATTGAAATTTTAAAAAATTTCAAATTAAAACCTTTTAAAGTTCATTTATTTATGAAAATTGTAAACGCAACTCTTTCAAAATTGAATTAATTTTGAAATATTTAAGTGAAACTATTCATTAAATAATTTATTTATTTTATGATAGTTGTCAGAAATTGAAAACATTGAAGATTTTGTATTGGAATTCGTGGTAATTTTATAAAATGACGCAAACAAAAAAGCAACATCACTTTTTTGTAAAATCCTTTGAAATACAGCATCTGTGGGGCACACCAGACGCGTTTTTCATGTCATATAAAAAATTTGGAAACTTTTTTGAAAAATCATTAAAAAAATCGGGAAAGAAAATTTTGTTTACGTCACCCATGAGAATCTGGCTTTTTAAACACCCGAGTAGAGTAAATCACAGAATCAGCCAAATCGGATTATTACAAAAAAAAAATAGAGTTACAATTCCAAAAAATGTTTCCAAAAAAATCAATTTTTGGCATGTTTTAAAATTGAATGAATAGAAATTAATTTTTTCAACTGATATAGCATTTTTTTAATTGGAAAATATTTATGTTTAGGATGAAACAAACTCTTAGTTATACTAAAAAAAATTAATTAAATATTTACTGATAGTGAAACGTTGATTCTTTAAATATATTTAAAACAGTATTTTGTCATAAAATACTGTTTTTATAGAAAATACTGCGACAAAACTAGTAAGCAGGAAAAAATACAACTGGCACATAAAATTGGACCAATCTTGCCAGCAAATGTTATCAAGATCGGACCAATATTGGTCGACTGCGAAAGAGTAGAAAAATCAATACCAAACCTCGAGTTTAAAAAGTTTATTATTATGATTATTATTTATCATATTATTATTATTATTATTATTATTATTATTATTATTATTATTATTATTATTATTATTATTTTTATTATTATTACAACGAAAAAAATGTATTTCATTCAAATAATTGATTACTTAGGTCTATTATCAAATAAACATTTACTTGAATCAAATAATTTTCATTTAAATCAATTAAATTCAAATTTTTTTAATTCAAAATATAATTAATTAGTAAAAAATATCAATAAAACAGGAAATAAAGTACAATTTTCCTGATGGAAAAAATAAAATCATTATAAACCTTTTAAAAAACAGATAAAAGAATTATTTTTTTGACAAAAATTGTTTAATATTTAACGTATTAGCAAATTGTAGTCGTACATGAATTATATCATTTGCCATTACAAAATGTACTTGGAAAATGAAAATTATTAAATTACAAATGGTTCAAAGTTAGTGTAATACATTTCGAACCATATATAATTCGTTTTCATTTGTCTACTATATCAAAGTGCTGTAGGGGGAAATAATTTATACCATTTGCGATACAATTTCCTGCTTTTTCCTCTAAAATTGTATTAATACATATTGTATATATATTAAAATATTTTCGTAGAAAGGAGACACATTTTGACAAAAGCTTTTAGCAGTAATAAAGACTATTTCAGAATGTAAAATACATTATTTTTTTAATTTTCCATTCAAGAATAAAGGGTAATCTCCAGGAGTGTACTTTATACGGAAAACTTTAAGTAATTATCACAGATTCGGCTGATCCTGTACGGATTTGGGCTCTTGTGGTATTTATGAAGTTAATTTCTAAGCGGCGAACGAAGGAAAAATTTTCAAATTGACAAAAAATGACTTTTTCTCGAGGAAAACAATTAAAGTTTAGAAATTTTTCTTATTAAATTATCGATCAAGGAAATATGTAAAACATTTTAAAACTGTTTACACAAATTTTAGAAGGAAAATTAAATTTTCTTCTAAACTGTTGATTTTTATAAACGTTATGAACTTCACCAACTTAATTCTCTTTTTAAATATGTGTTTGGGAAGAAACTAAAAAGTTTGTAACTGAAAAAATTTAGTACAAAACTAAAATAAATTCCCCATATGGATATATTGATGATAAAAGATATAAATCAAAGTTATCGAAAAAGGTAAATATAGAAAATTTACCAGGAAAACCTATAAAAAAAAAACTTGGAAAAGGATTCCATGCCATTTTCAAACTACAAATCAAGAGTGCAATGAAGGCTTTGCAATCGATCGTTGCCTACTTGTGATTGATGAACAAATACCAAGGTTAATGAAAGCTTCAGTAACAACCAAAGGATGTACTCAAAAAAAAATTTTTTTTTCTAAATAAAAATGATTGAATCTAGGAAAAGTGAAATAATATTTCACAAATCATTGTGAAAGACGAACAAAACCAAAATTTAAAAACCAAAATCAAAAATGTGATTAAATTATACATTCTAAGAAAACTTTCTTATTGAAATATTCCACTTTTTAATTATTAGATAATAGATGTAAATAATAAATTAAGTAACAAATAAATTATTAAAAAAAAATATAATGGTAAATATTTAATAATAAAAATATGAGAGTAAATAATAAAAAGTAGAAAATTAAAAAAATACTATACAATTATAATAATTAAATAATAAATATATAACAACCCAATAATAAAAATAACTATCGACATTTATAAACAACAAAAACTAATATAATTTTATGTACAAATAGTTCATGCCTTTCGGCTTTGAACGTGACAACAATAACAAATATTAAAGAACATTAATTTCCCTCATATTGTTCGTTATTTTTTTCCTTTATAAATAAAATAATAAAACAAAACGAGACGTGACAATTTTGATAACTACAAATAAAATGATAAAATGTCAAAGATTAATAAAAAGAGCAATAATTCAATAGGTGTTGTTAAAAACTGTTAAAACCACATTTTTCATTTGGTATTGAAAAGTTAATATTTGTGGTTGCACACACAATTTGTGTCTATACAATGTTTGTAATTGGTCGATTTAATTGTATACATCCCCTACCTCAGCCGAACCTTTCAATTAGTAAAATGAATCTGCAGAGGAAAGTGAAACAAATCAAATATATGGTTTCAGACTAGAAGCTTCAACATTTTTTGTTTTATTTTTTTTACATTTATATATACATACTATATGTACATAAATGTAAATGTAAAAACATTGCAATTAAATCATTCTGCTTTTATATATTAGTGATTTTTATTTTAATTAACGTCGAAATGGGATTTTTTTCATTTTAATTGAGATTAATTAGAGAATGATTGCTTTACGCAATTTACGTAGAAAACATAATTTTTTATAAATAGAATTTGTCTACACTGGAAAAAAATTTATTTAATTCAAATGACCGATTACTCGTCTATTATCAAATGAATATTTACTTGAATCAAATAATTTTTATTTGATAAATAAATGGTTCAATTCATATTTGCTTCAAATTATTATTATTCACTGAAATTATTGGTTCGAATACAATTTATTTAATTTAAATAAAAATTTGCCCTAAATCTTTATTTGATTTAAGTAAATATTTATTTAATAATAGACAAGTAACTGGTTATTTAAATTTAGTAAATTTTTTTTCAGTCCAAATATAATTTTACTTCAAAAAAATCAGCTCATCAATAAAAGTTTCATAAATAATTATTATTAACTTTCAAAAGATTGTCAATTTAATGACAGGTAATTGACAATTTAAAATGAATTGACCGATTGACAAAACTAAAAATGAGATTATATTGAAAAACTGATAAATTTTTATCATCGAGATGAAAAATATTTATAGCACGGATATATTAATATAAATTACAAATTTGAGAAAAAAACTAATCCATATTTTGAATTGCAAATATATTGAGGGTACAGTAACTGCTAAAAATTGCAAAAAAAGATGGGAAAAAGTCGTGAATAAAAAATTGCGAGTAAAAAAGAAAATAAAAAATTCTAGAAAGAAAATTGATTTATTTTGAAAATATGCAACTATTAAAATTATTATTTTCAATTTTATCTCGTTTAAATTATTTATTTCGCGTTTGAAATTCGAAGATATATTCTTTGAATTGCTGAAAAATTAATCTACACACTAACCTAATTTCTCATTGCATCAAATAACATTGAATTTAATAGAATTTGGCGCAGCTATATACGCACAAGGTAAATGTGACATTAAGATCGAATTCCAATAAGTACATTGTTCATCTTGTATATGGTTGTATGTATATGGTTGTTTCTGAATGATAGCTGAACGCATAGTCATACTGACACAGCCTATTACTCATGAATCATTATTCTCTTGCTGTTTGCCCGATATTACATTGAGGCTGTAGAGATACAATAGTGTCTCAGTAATAGTGCTCTTTTGTGTTTGAATTCCATTAAACATAGTTTTCCAAATCAATCATAAATTAATGTATTTTTTCTTATCGAATTATCGACTGGAAATTTTATCAATTTGCTGCACATCAATCAGTCCACTATACCCATGCACCAGGGGTCAAATAAAATCAAATAAAAAATACCATTATATCAATAATAAATACTTAAATCAAAAATATAATTTATTTATTCTAATTACTAATTTTAATTAATACTATAGCAACAATTCTCACTAACTTTTTAATATAAAATTAGCAATTTAAAAAAAAATAGAACGTAACAATTTTCAATTCAAATTTTTTTTTATAAAAATAAAATATGAATTGGAATATAGTTTTAATATTATTATAATTATAATAGTCATATATTCTGACTTAGGGAATTCAGAGAAAAGTCAGGAATTTTTATTAAAAGTACTGAAAAAAATTAAATTTTTAGATTCATAAGAAAATTCTGAATTTTTGTGTCTTTTTTGTTTGACTCATAAAATATAAAATTACCACGTATTCTAATAGAAAACATTCAATTTTTTTCTACTTCTGTCAATAATTTCTTTTCAAATAATTTAAATCTTGAATAATTATCATAAAATTATTACTTAGAAATTATTTCAATTATTTTAATTTTGAATTAATTTAATTAGAACTTCTAAAGAACTTAGATTTTTGAAAAAATTTTAATAATTAAAATTCTTCTGTAATTAGTTAAATTTTTATATTTAATTAGTTATTAAAAAATAGTAAAAATTTTTTAATAGAAATTAGAAAATAGAAGTTACATATGATTGCAGAAATTCAATTATTTTCAAAAGTAACAAAAATTCTTGTCAAAATTTCAATTATGATAAAAAATTTAGAAAAATTTGAAATTTTATAAACTTTTAATGTTGAATAAATTTATTTAGAAATTTTAATGAACTTAGATTTTTGAAAAATTTTAATAATTCAAAATCTTCTAAAATTATAGTTAAATTTGTCAATATATTTAATTAATTATTAAAAATAATGGATTTATTGAAGAATTTTAGTTAAAAACACTAAAAAAAATAGAATTTTGAAGAAGTTACAAACTATTGCAGAAATTCAATTATTCTTAAAAGTAATAAAATTTTTATCACAAAATTCAATTATTTTCAAAATTTACAAAAAAATCTCGACAAAATCCTAATTATTATCCTTATAAATAAATAAAAAAATTCTTCTTCAAAATTCAATTATTTTCATAAATTTTCCTCATTTCAATGATTTTCAACATCCACTATTTTAATGAAATTATCCAAAAGAATTCAATTCACAGGAATTTAAATATTTACAAACTTTTTATAAGTTTATTCTCAATAATTCAATTATTTTTAGAAATAATAAAACTCATCGCAGAGTTTCAATTATTTTTAATACATTTTTAATCGAATTCTTTGAAAAATGTAACTATTCTAAAATTTTTTATTAAAATTCGTCAAAATCATTTAAATATTTAAAAATTTGTTAATAAAATTTTTTATAAGAATTAAATTTTAAGAAACATTCAATTATTCAATAAATAATTTACTTTTGTATTTGAATAATTCAATTCTAGTAGATTTTTCTAATAAAAATTTATTCGAAAATGAATTTTAGTTTAAATTTTAGATAATAATAAAATATGAAAATAATTTTTAAAAAGTTACAGTAACAATATTCTTATAATATAATATAAAATAATGATTTTAACACTTGGGCCGATTTAATTATTATAAAACATGAAGAAATTGATCACTCCGAGTCGAAGACTCGTGGTAATCGATTTCTTTATGTTTTAAAACAATATATTTAAAGTTGATTAATTTCAAAATGGTTTGAATTTTGAATGTTTTAAAGAATCTTAATTCCTATGGAAAAATAATAATAATTAAATATTTAAAATATTTAAAAATGAAATTATTATTTTTGAATAATTTTACAATTAAAGATATTCGTGAATAAATTTAACAAACAATTTTTTTTAAACAAATTTTTTCCTTTATTTTCTAAAAATAAAAAAATTTTCAGTTTCATTTTTATTAAATTTTCTAATTGATGAATATAATTTATAATCATTTTTCTCCTCTACTTTTAAAAAACTTTGGATTTTATTAAAACAATTAAAATGAAGAAATAGAATTGATGCAAATTATTTTCTTATATGAAAATTGAGAATTTTCTAGAAAAATATTAAGAAACGCGAATATAAATGAGGTTTTTCTTCCCAAAAGAAAAAAATGAGTTTGTAAACAATATTGTTATTGAGAAATAAAAATTATGCATAAAATGGGTATATTTCCTACTTAATAACAATTTTTTAACAATTAACAATTCTCTAGTATTTTTTATAATAATAAAAAGGAGAATAATTATAATTTAGATCAGTCAAACGAAATTCTTTATAGAAAAAAGCATACAACAAAGAAAATGGGTATATTTTTTATTTGTTAATCCTAATTTTTTAAAAATGTTTAATTTGGAATATTATTTTATTGTAAATCATGAAAAAATACCTGCATATTTTCGATTTGTCAAACAATATTTAAAAAAAAACAAAAGGATACACAGAAACTAACTTCAAACTGCGTACAAAATGAATGAAAGAAAAAAGAATACGGAGATTAATGTAGTTAATATTAATTAAAATTTTCTTTTTTTGAATTTCGCGCCAATAGACTTCATGAAGTCGCCGTCTAGATGGCATGTAAGTTCTCTCACAAGCGGAATAAAGCAAATAAAGTTCATTAATCAAAGAGGTTGAAGAATCATTTTAATGAAATTCCACACAATTTTTTAAAACTAAGTAACTTATATATAAGTTAAACTTACTTTTTTTAACTGAAGTTAAAAATGATAAATTAAATACACACAAATTAATATTAAATCCCTACCACAATATTTCTAATCGATTTCTATTCTAATTTGCATTTAGCTTCAGCAGCAACAGCTGTTCTCAAAATTGGAAAATTTCCCTAACACAAAAAAAAGAAAAATAAATTCACACTATACAATATACAGTAAATTTATTTATCCGAATTTATATTCTATACTTGATTATTTAACAGATTACCAAATACAATAACCCAGTGATAATAACGTTCTATAATGAATTTTCAATAATTTATGAAAACGATGATGTAAAAATTAATTAATCGTGACTAATTTAATATAATCGCGATCTGATATAGACGCGGTTCAATGGAACGGATAAGACTTGCAAATAGAGGCGAAGGCGGTAAATGTCCAAACCATTAATCGTTCTCAATGTGTATTATCGTTGTGTACAGACTTCTCCGCAAAATCAATTTGGTGCCAAACTGCGATTAGGCATTAGGTTCTCTCCCACCATCACTCCATCTCTCTCTATATATACATATATCTATATATAATCCAAAACTGCCCAATCCCTTGCGCACAGTAAATTAACGTCTACGATGTCATTGGATCAATCGCTTCTCGAGCAGCAAATGATCCTTCCCTATCTTCTCTATTTAATTTCACATTAATATTACATACTCAATCATCTTTTTATTATTATAGGTACTCAGTAAATGCAGTAAATAAATTCTTTAGAGAGTTCACCCTTATTTTCATACATCACATTCAAAAAAATCGATTTTCATTATAGCTTTTCAAAATTTTCAGGAAATAGTTCGTAATCAGGGTTGAGACAAAAATTTAATTTTGTTTGACTTTTCCCTGATTTTAAAACCTTTTTGAAATTCAACAACTTATAAGAATATTATTCTAAAACATGAAGATATCGATCACTTCGAGTCTTTGACTCGGAATGATCAATATCTTTATGTTTTAGAATAATTAAAATGACCGAGTGATAAACGAAATTTCGATAATTTGGAAATTTTTCAATTAAAATATATTAGAAAATAAAAACATCAAATAATTTTTTTTAAAAATTGAATTAAATTTTTTCAAAAAAATTAATTCTACAGAATTGTTAGTTAAAAGTATGAAAAATGTAAATTTTCAAAGATTTTAATTTAAAACCTTCTCAAAATTCAAGTATTTCTAAAAATTCATGCTAGCTGTTAATATTCAATTATCTAAAAATTTTAACTGAAATTCATTTTTAAATCAATTTTTTATTATAAAAATTCTACGAGAATTCAATTATTTAAACACAAACAGTTAAAAATGAATAATTTATTAAATAATTGAATTCTTCTTAAAATTGAATTCTCATAAACAATATTGTATTAACAAATTTTTAAATAAATGAATTCTTCCGACGATTTTTAATCAAATTTTTAAGAATAATTAGGTACATTTTTGGGGATATTCGATTTAAATTAGATTAACAATAATTGAAATTCTGCGCTGAGTTTTATTAGGTATGAAAATAATTGAATTCCTAAAAAGAATTGTATTGTTTATAAAAATAATTTAATTATTGGGAAGAAATTTATTACAAATTTTAATATAAGAATTATATTTTCCAAGGAATTCGATTAAAATTGTATTAGTAATAATTGAAACTCTACAATGAGTTTCATTATGTATAGAAATAATTGAATTCCTAAAACGAATTGTATTATTTATAAAAATAATTGAATTATTGCAAAGAAATTTATGAAAAATTTGTAAATAATTAAATTCCCATTAAAATTTTTATTATTTATGAAAATAATTGAATTTCTGCAATCATATGTAACTTCTATTTTCTAATTTTTATTAAAATTTTTTTACTATTTTTTAATAACTAATTAAATATAAAAATTTAACTAATTACAGAAGAATTTTAATTATTAAAATTTTTCAAAAATCTAAGTTCTTTAGAATTTCTAATCAAACTAATTCAAAATTGAAATTTTATAAAATTTCAAATTAAAACCTTTTGAAGTTCATCTATTTATGAAAATTGTAAACGCAACTCTTTTAAAATTCAATTAATTTTAAATTATTTAAGTAAAATTATTCATTAAATAATTTCTAACTAATAATTTTATGATAATTCTTCAAGAATTAAGTTATTTGAAAAGAAATTATTGACAGAAGTAGAAAAAAATTGAATATTTCCTATTAGAATTCGTGGTAATTTCATAGTTTATGCACTGAAAAAAAAAGTTCATTGAATCAAGTAAATGCATTTTCTTGACCTGATTTACTTGAAACAAACCCATATTTTCTTATTGGAAGAAATTTATTTTCTTGTGTCAAGTAATTTTGAGCATTGATCAAAGTTATTGGAATAAGAAAATATAGGTTTGACATAAGTAAATATCTTACTGTTTCAAACGAACTGTTTTACATGCGCCAAGTCTCGAAAAAGTATTGAATCAAGAATATCATGTTCTCACGTCAAGTAATTTACCTTGAGTCATTTGGTATCTTGAGTCAAATAATTTTTTTATTTCCTTTAAAGCAACTATTTATTTCATCCAACACCCATAGTCTTGAGCCAAGAAAATGGGAAGATTAATACAAGTTAATAATTGTTTCAACTCAATTAAAAATTATTTTGTTTCAAAGAAATATTAATTAATCTATGCATTTCTTTTACTTGAAGCATTTCTATATTCTCATGTTTCAAAATCATTAATTTCTTGCGAGAATGTTATATTTTCTGGAATGAAATATTTTATTTATTCAATTCAATTAAGTGTAAGATCTTAATATAAGTAAATATTTGTTTCAAGTCGATTAAAAATTATATTCAATTAATCCCATATTTATTTGAAGAAAGAAATTCATTTTCTTGTGTCAAGTAATTATTAGCATTGAACAGAATTCTTGAATTAAGAATGTAGTATTTGGCGGAACTAAATATGTAATTATTTCAACCAAATATTTTACTTTTCCGAAGTACCAAAAAGTATTGAATCTAGAATATATGTTCTTAAGCGAAATAATAAAGTATTGTCTGGAGAATTCATGTTTCTTGAATCGAATCATTTTATTTATTTGCTTTGAAACTTTTTTTTACTTAACACAATGCCGGTGTTCTTGATCCAAGAAAATATTTTTCTTCAAATGTATATGCAACTTAAATATCAGTTTTTGAAAACTGTCCATTGAGGCTAGGATGGCATAGTGGTAGCGTGACGGCTTCTGGTGCGTGCAACCCGAGTTCAATTCCTCCGACCGTGGAAAATTTTCTTTCAAGGTATATTTGTTGTATTTGTGTTAAGTATTAATTAAATGTGAATATATATGTAAAATAATAATTATTTAATTATTTAAATAAAAAATATAAATGTTAATTAATTAAATAATAAAAATGTTTGACCTAAGTATTAGAAAAGATGGGATGGAGGTAAGGGGGGGGGGGGTAATTTAAGTAAATAATTTACTTGTATTGAGAAAGTATTTTTTTGATTGAAAACTATAAATTTTCTCAAATCAAGAAAATATTTTCTCGGACAGAGAACATACTTTCTTGATTTGATACATAAATGATTTTGAATTAATATATTCTGCATTTCTTACATGCTACTTAATTTCTTGGTAGAATTCCATATTTTCTTGGATCAAGAATATCTGTTCTTCTCACAAAATAAATGTTTTCTTCATTTAATCTTGAATTACTTGAACGAACGTTACAAAACATTGAATGAATCGAATAAAATAATTCAATCATCTATATATATTCTTAGAACAAGAAAATATTTTATTCATTTAATACATTTTATATTTCGTATAAGAAGATTAACTTCTTGGTCAAATTCCATATTTTCTTGGATCAAGAATATATGTTCTTCTCCCAAATATCCTATGTCAAGAAAATCGTTTTCTTGAATCAATACTTTAATAGTCTTGGCCGTATTCAATCCCACGATTTGCTTGAACCAAGAAAAATTTTCTTGGTTCAATACTTTTTTTTTTCAGTGTGACGCAAACAAAAAAGACACGAAAATTCAGAATTTTCTCATGAATTCTAAAATTTAAATTTTTTCCAGTAATTTTAAGAAAAGTCCCTGATTTTTCCCCGTTTTTCCTGACCTGTGGCAACACTTATAATTCAATATTCAAGCCTCGGTTTGAATTTAGAAGTAAAAAATTTTTATTGGACAAAAATTCAACATCCAAATTATTATTAGTTTTAGTTATATAGTCTTAGTTTACATCTATTTCTTTCAGTATTTCTTGTAAAATAATTATATAATGTTTAAAAACTGTTTATTTCTATCGATCAGAAATGAAATTATTGTTTTTCTTGAACAGATTGTAGCGTATAAATATTTTATAATTGTTATCATCAAAATTAAACGGAACGGAAACTGGAGCTTAAGTGGCAGCTAACTGGGACATCAACAGTAATTAAAATCGATATTTTCAGATATCAAAGAGAGAAATATCTTAAGACTTGTCTCGAAATGTCAAACATTCGAAAGTAATAATAATAATAATAATATCTAATAATAATAATTTTAAAAAATACTAATTTTGAAAGAGTTTAAAATGAAAAATATCTTTTATATTCTATTCCCTATTGAAAACTCCTTTATACAGAAAATAGTACTAAAAATCTTCGAAACTTTATTTTAAATCTAAAATTCATGTATTAATGAAAAATTGGCTTCACTTCAGTTCAGAAAAATTCTATTGTTTTGTAGGAAAATATTCTTTCAAAGGAAAGAATAAGATCATTATAATAGAGTAAAAAGAATCACAAAAGCATATAGAATATTCCTTTCACTATAAGAAGAAATTCATTTTTGATTCAATAATAATTTTCAAAGATTTTTAAAGAGAAAACATTTTCAAATAGACGCACACAAGAAAAGAAAGCAATTTAACACAAAAATCTAAGAATTCAAAAACAAATACAATTATAACAAACACAAATAGTAATACGAATACTAACACAAATAGAATTAAAGAAGACAATTTGCAATATTTGAAAGAAAAAGTTTCTTTTCTCTTTTTCAACAACTGTATTATAAATATTGATTTATACAAAGTCATTGTACTAATATTGAAAATTTACACAATATTTTACGTTCAGATTTGTAGGACTTCAGAAAATTCTTTTTAAATATAGGGATCAGCAATGTTTTAATATCTCAAATACTCTTTTACTAGTCTATAAAATTCGCGTTTTTATGGATCGACCTTTCTAGGAAAATTCGCTCCTACAATAGTTCAATTTTACGACTCTATTATAATCGAATATAAAAAAAGGAACGTCAATTGATTTATTGCCATTGTCGTCGATATCTGTCGCTACTGATTCACTTCGTAATTTTTTTTTTCATTTTAATTTTTCTGTAAATTGAAGTTCCATTTATTGTGAAATTTTTACAATTAATTTAAATATTTATTTGAAATAACTTCAATTATTATTTTCAAGCTATAAACAGGATTTCAGTGATTTTTTCATGTAAATAAATATTAGGCAAACGGGAGGATTTTAATGTTTAAGTTTTAAAAAGGGTATTTTTTTAAATTAAAAAAGTACAGTCACGAATTACGAAAAAAATTAATGTCAATGTAAATTCGACTACATCGACTATAAATATTCGCTTAAAATATTTAAAAAGAAATTTTGCACAACGAATATATATTTTCCGATATTTTTTTCAATTTAATCAATTATTAATACCATAAAAATACCTATGGAGTTGATATTTTTCTTTAAATAAACGAATCAGAATTTTGAAATTATTCCTTTGCGGTAATTTTTTACTTATAATATATATTACTATAAATTTCAATATATATTTACTTACGAAATAAACTCGACGGAAAAAATATGTTGTTTAACTCACCTGAAACAAAAAGAAAAAAATTCCTTTATATTCGAACTATTATCAAAACAATGGGAAACAAAAAGAATAATAATTTCTGTTAAATAATTCGATTAAACTACTTCCATTAGTTAATATTAAATCAATTTTAAATAATAATTTGTAAAACTATATATTTATAAGTTATAATTTATGAATTATAATTAAAAAACTATTTATAACTAATAATTTATAAATTTATGAATTATAATTCCAGGGATCACAGTTTTTTTCAAGTAATATTCGATAAAAAGAGGAAATAAAATTTTTAAAAAAGCGGATTCAATTTGAAAAAGGGAAACTTTTCAAATTAAGTAAATTATAAACGCACTTTCTCTCTTAATGTCAGCTTTTTTAAATCAGATTTTAAATTAAATTTTTTTTAATTTTTCCTGTTAATTCTTGATATTTTTTTTTATCTTTTTCCGTAGTCTACAATTTTTCTAAAGAATCAAAATTTATATATAATTAAATTTCAAAATAAAAATAAAAATTTACTTTCAATTATTGGCAAAATTTCCTCTAAAAATAAAAATACTAAAATTCACTATACAAAATAAAATTGTTTCAAGATTAATTTTTACTACATTCCGAAGAAAATTTCTGTACAAAAATTAGAAAAATTTACTTTATAGAAAAAGTAGTAAAAAATATTTAACAAGAATAGATTTTTAATTTTTAAAAAAATAAAATTTTTCCAAACTTTGCGAAAAGTAAAATTTTTTTTTTCAAAATGACTAAAAAATTTTTTATTTCGAAAAAAGTACAATTCTTGTAAGTTTTTCTTACAATATATTATGAATCTTTAAAAATATTAAAATATACCTAAATATTTCAAATATTAATTTTTAAATTAAATAAATAATTATAAATAGAAATAAATAAAATAAACAATTACATCGTAAAGACCGCAGCAATTACTTAATGGATCAAAAAGTATTGTTTCCCTATCACTGATACACGAAATAAAATAAAATGAAATTGGAATTTATTTTTCTGGATATAATTTTTTTCTCTCCTTTTTTTTGCATTTATAGATTTAAACTGTGTGAACGTAAAACATATTTTCTGATAGATTCAGCTTTTTCAAAGCGAGCAAAATTTCAGTGTTAATATTCAATCTATGTGCTGTACCGATAGGATGATAAATGGGATCTACCCTTGCATAAGGGGAAAGTACAGTCTCTGATGAAATTTTCCATCACACACACACACAAACACGAAATCTTGGGAAATATTTATAAGGCATAATACAAATACTTGGACAAATTGCTTCGACATTTCTTGAGAATATTGATGCATTAATTAATTAAACAAGGAACTCTCTTTTGCTCCAAAGCTATAGCTATATACTTGAAGAATACTTTTACACATTGGAATGGAGGGAAAATCCAATAATTCTCACGCTCGAAAGAAACAAGCGTTAATTATTTAATACGATTATTTAGCCAGAGAACACATACACCGCTTCTAAATTATTAAAAATCAATTATTTAATAGTACACAGTATAGGCAAAAATCAATAAACAATTATAGTGAAATGTAGGGAGAAAAAATTTGTTCTTTTCATCACAATTATATTTTGAAAGATAAGACATGCGGTTTTCACTGTGAAAAATAAATCTTACTTTTAGCCAACTTTTGAGTTTAACAGTTTACACTCGAGACATTTTTTAGATTTGCACTGAGAAAAAAATATAATTGAATCAAACAGTATAACAATAATGAATAATTGTATAACAATATATTTTTTATACAGTCAACCAAAAATTATTTTTGAATTAATAAACAATAATTTTGATTCACCACATAAGTTTGATTCAATAAAAATAACGTTTAATTCAATTATTATAAAATATATTTAATCCATACATATTTTTTTTTGTTTGCTACTTATTTTTGGATTGAAAAAAAGTTTTTCCAGGGTTGCCACGCTTTTCATTTCAAAATCCCTGACTTTTCCAGGTTTTCCAGGTTAAAAAACGGTTTTTAAAACTACATTTATATTTTACAAAATTAAATAATTAGTCATATTATAATTTTTCTATAAGAATTAAGATTTTCAAACATTTTAAATTCAAACCTTTTTGAAATTAAACAATTTATAAGAAATTGTTATAAAACATGACGATTTCTTCTTTAAATAATTAAAAATGACTGACTAATAAAATCATTAATTTACATTATAAGAATATTTTTACTGTAACTTCATAAAAATTATTTTCATTTCAATTTTATTATTTTGTAGAATTTAAAACTAAAATTCTTCTTTATTATTATTCTTTATTTATTATTTTTAATAATTTTTAAAACATTTCTTTGAAAATTTTCAAATCCTTTAGTAAACAAAAGTTTAAAATTGAATTTTACGAAATTTCATCGATTATTCGGAAATTCTTCAATTAAAACGTTCAAAAAGATTATAATTTGAAACCTTTTCAAAATTAATTTATTTCTAAAAATTCATCTGTAATACTTTCTCTCTAAATTTAAATTAGTAAAAATGTTTATTAATTGGAATATTAGTCACTGAATTTTTGCTTTTGAATTAGTAAATTTTACTATTAAATTAGTAGAAAAGACTATTTATTAGAAAAATCTGCTAATTCAAAAGCAAAAAGTCAGTCACTAATTCAAATTAGAAACCATTTTTTCTAATTCAAATTTAGAGAGTTTAATATTCAATTATTATCTAAAATTTTAACTGAAATTCATATTTAAATAAATTTTTATTAGAAAATTTTAAGAAAATTCAATTATTTAAATATAAAAATAAATAATTTATTGAAGAATTGAATGTTTTTTTAAAATTGAACTGTCATAAAGAATTTTATCTATAAATTTTTAAATAACTGAATTCTTTTGACGAATTTTAATAAAATTGAGGAAAATTTTTTAACATAATTGAATTTCTGCGAAGAATTTTATTATACTTTTGAAAATAATTGAATACTTTTGAGATGAATTTTATTAAAATTTCACTGTGGAATTATTTTGTGAAATTTTGTTTGAAATAGTAGAGAATGAAAAGAATTGAATTTTTAAAAAATTATTATTGAAATTAATTAAATTTCTACGTAGAATTTTATTAAAATTATTTAAAAAAAAAAATTGAATAGTTGAAAAGGAATTTCATTCAATTTTGTGAAAATAATTAAATTCTTTTAAGAAATTGAATCTCTTTGTTGAATTTTTATAAAATTTTTAAAAATATTTACATTTTTCGAGAAATTCCTTTAAAATTGTACTAAAAATAATTGTAATTCTGCGATAAGTTTTATTATTTGTGAAAATAATTGAATTATTGCGAAGAAATTTATAAAGATTTTGCAAATAATAGAATTCCTGTAGGATTTTTATTATTTAATTAATTCATTCAAAATTGAAATTTTACAAAATTTCATATAACAACCTTTTGAAGTTTATCTATTTATGAAAATTGTAAACGCAAATCTTTTAAATTTTAATTAATTTTGAAATATTTAAGTAAAATTAGATTTCAAGAATAAGCACAATAAACAACAATTTTCCAGGATTTCGATCAAAATTCACTGACTTTTCCAGGTGTTTTTCAAGTTTTATAAAATTCCCTGACATTTTCAGGTTTTCCAGGTTTTCCAGTTTGCGTGGCAACCCTGAATTTTCTCAGTGCGAGAGTTTAATTTTAAGTTATAAAATTGACTTAATCTAGTCTTAAGATAAAAAGTAGGCTACTTTTTAATATTGGTTTTAAGATGTAAACGATTTTAGACCTTGCTTTTTTTGTGTTAGTTTTAAATTCATAATATTTTGAAACCAAAATATTTATTTTACTCACAAGAAATATAAATAGGAAATTTTGAATTATGAGTGTACTTTTGAAAATTGCCAAATAATGCACAAACTGGGTCAAGAGGGGGGAACTCGACAAAACGAATAAGTAGATATGATAAATGCGATACACCTGCTAGAGAAATTTCCTCAATAAATGAATAGAAAAAATTGTAATCGCTAATTTTCTTACTCCCTTAGTCTTTCTTTCTTTATTATTTAAATTCTCTCTCTCTCTCTCTCTCTCTCTCTCTCTCTCTCTCTCTCTTTAAATCGTGTCTCTTTTAATATGCAGAGGTGAGAATTTTAACTTGAATTAATAACTAACTTTTTACACTTGAATTACTTAAAATATACTTTAAAAATTAGTGAAATTTTTTAAAAATATTTATTAGTAAAATTTAATTAATTTACAAGCAAAAATTTAGTCACAAATTCAAATTAGTAAGAATTTACTTTGGAAAATAGAAAAAAATTATTTAATATTTATTAGTAAAATTTAATTAATTTACAAACAAAAATTCAGTTGCAAATTCAAATTAGAATAAGAATTTTTTATTTATTCAATTTCAAATTAACTGATTTAAATTCAGCGAATAGACTTTATAGCAAAAAAAAAAAAAAATCCCAATATAGTTGATTATACCATAAAGCAAAAACTTCAAAACCTTTAGCCATTTCTTTCTACGAATGAAAATTGAAATAATTATTATTAATTCATAGATTTGCTTAATATTTATTGGAAAATAGCTTTTATACATGCATATATTTCAACAAACGAGCAAAAGCATTAAGTGTTAATCTCACTTTGCATCTGTTGTTATTTTAAAATCAATATATCCTGCCTATCAAATGCTAGTTGAATACACAAATCCTATATATATGCATAATAAATCTGTACAAAATAGAATTTGTAGTTATAGAACCAAATCGTGCGCTTATTAACTCTCCGGGCAAAATCACTAAATGACATCGATCAAGCAATAAATAGTATAATTTATTGTTTCAATAGAACACATTCCAGTCTGACAATTGATACTGTTTTCATTTTATTGTAATCTGGTTTTTTTGTTTTGTCAATTGAATTTTTTTTATTTAATTCTGTTAGTTCAATTTATGCAGTACAATTTTAGTTATTCAACTTTTTTAATTTATTCAACTCATATTTATTTATAATATTAATCACAAAGATCAATTCAATATTTATTCTATTGATTCCATTGAATTTTATTCCTTTCCAGGGTTGCCACGCAACCTGGAAAACCTGGAAATGTCAAGGAATTTTATAAACATTGCAAAAAACCTGGAAAAGTCAGTGAATTTTGATCGAAATCCTGGAAAATTATTGTTTATTGTGCTTATTCTTGAAATCTAATTTTACTTAAATATTTCAAAATTAATTCAATTTTAAAAGATTTGCGCTTACAATTTTCATAAATAGATAAACTTCAAAAGGTTGTAATTTGAAATTTTGTAAAATTTTAATTTTTAATAAATTAATAAAATAATAAAAATTCCACAGGAATTCCATTATTTACAAAATCTTTATAAATTTCTTCGCAATAATTCAATTATTTTCATAAATAATAAAACTCATCGCAGTCGAAAAATGTAATTATTCTTAAAAATTTTATAAAAATTCCATTTCTAGAAAGAATTTAATTATTTTCACAAATTTTAATGAAATTTTTTTTAACAATTCAATTTTTTTTCAAAATAATTTTAATAAAATTCTACGTAGAAATTTAATTAATTTCAATAATTTATCAAAATTCAATTATTTTCAATCTCTACTATTTCAATAAAATTTTAAAAAATAATTCAATTGTTTAAAAGGAAATTTTAATAAAATTCGTCTCAAGAATGCAATTATTTTCAAAAGTAATAAAATTCTTCGCAGAAATTCAATTATGTTAAAAAAATTTCCTCAATTCAATGATTTTCAATATCTACTATTTTAAATAAAATTTTCCATAAGAATTCAATTATTTAAAAAAAAATTTAATAAAATTCTACACAAACTTTTAATTATTTTCAAAAAATAATAAAAATTCCACAGGAATTTCATTATTTACAATTTTTTTTATAAATTTTTTCGCAATCATTCAATTATTTTCATAAATATAAAAATTTTAACAGGGATTCAATTATTTTCGTAAATATAAAAATTCATTTTAGGAATTCAATTATTTTCGTAAATAATAAAACTCATTTTGCAGAATTTCAATTATTTTTAATACAATTTAAATCGAATTCCTCAAAAAAATTCTTAAAAATTTTATTAAAATTCGTCAAAAGAATTCAGTTATTTAAAAATTTATAGATAACATTCTTTATAACAGTTCAATTTTAAAAAACATGTAATTCTTCAATAAATTATTTATTTTTATATTTAAATAATTGAATTTTCTTAAAATTTTCTAATAAAAATTTATTTAAATATGAATTTCAGTTAAAATTTTAGATAATAATTGAATATTAAACTCTGTAAATTTGAATTAGTAAAAATGGTTTCTAATTTGAATTAGTGACTGACTTTTTGCTTTTGAATTAGCAGATTTTACTAATTAATAGTTGTTTCTATTAATTTAATAGTAAAATTTACTAATTCAAAAGCAAAAGCAAAAAGTCAGTGACTAATTCTAATTAATAAACATTTTTACTAATTCAAATTTAGAGAGAAAGTATTATAACTGAATTTTTAGAAATAATACATTTAACTAAAAATAGTGTAAATTTAATTTTTTTGAAAAAGTTTAACTGAATTTTTTTAAGTTATTTGATACATTTATTGTCTAATATATATTGGATTGAAGAATTTCCGAATAATCGATGAAATTTCGTAAAATTGAATTGTAAACTTTTGTTTACAAAAGGATTTGAAAATTTTCAAAGAAATGATTTAAAAATTATTAAAAATAGTTAATTTAAAGAAGAATTTTAGTTTTAAATTCTTAAAAATAATTGAATTGAAATGAAAATAATTTTTATGAAGTTAGAGTGTAACAATATTCTTATAGTATAAAATAATGATTTTATAAGTCGGTCATTTTTAATTATATTTTTTATAAATTATGAAGAAATCGATTGCTCCGAGTCGATGACTCGGAGTGATCGATATCTTTATGTTTTATATAACAATTTTTTATAAGTTGTTTAATTTTAAAAAGGTTTGAAAATTTTAATTCTTATGGAAAAATTATAATCACTAATTATTTAATTTTGTAAAATATATAAATGTAGTTTTAAAGACCTGGAAAAATTCCGTTTTTTAACCTGGAAAATCTGGAAAAGTCAGGGATTTTGAAATGAGCAAAAGCGTGGCAACCCTGCTTTCATTTATTCAATATTATTTTTAAATTTCAATTTAAAAAAGTCTTGAAACTTTCAAAATACAATACAAAATTGAATGTAATGGTAGAAGGTTAATTTAACAACAATTTACTAACAAGTAATACTAATATCAAAATAAAAAATTAGTTAAAACTTTCAAAATTTATAGTTAACAATTACATTTATTTTTTTGCAAATAATTAGTTAATATTTGTTTAACAATTACTGAAACATTGGAAAATCAAGTTTTTACTAAAAGAAAATAAAGTACTTTTTACTAATTTTTAACTAATATATAATTATAATTCTAAAAAAATAATAATTAAATATTAATAATTAATAAAAAAGCCTCACAAAAAGGTGTTAAAATAAAATGCAACGATTTATTTTCTTCTCAAATTTAAATAAAAGAAACTAAAATTACTTTCGAATAAAATAAAAACATGTTAAAATAAAATCGTTGCCCCCTTTTTCAATATCTCGTATAAACTTCTGACCTAATAAATGTGAAATAAATTTTTTTACCTCAACGAGAAAAAAAAGTTTCATGACAGAAAAATATTGAGTTATACCGATATTTTGATAAATTCAGCCATATTACATTATTATATTAGTTGACGTGAAATTTCATTTACAAGAAAATAAGGAAAAAAAATTTTTATTTTTTTTTATAGAAAATCGATTTTTGCCAAAACCAACGATCAGAAGATATCAGTCGCCTGCCACGTTTGAAGATTAATCACTCGAACTCACGTATAAGATCGATTTCAGAAAATATTTGATGTGTATGAGAGTATTATATATATACATATACACCTCAAGTTTTTAAAGAAAAAAAAACCAAATTAATGAGGGATATTTACCGACAAAAATCGATTTGCTAAAGTCCCGCCAAGTAATCGTACTTTTAGGGAAATTAAATTTAAGGAAAAAATCTTCCCAAAGAAATTAAGCAAAAAAAAAAAGGAGCAGAAAACTGTATTACAATGGATTTTAGTGATAATGAAAATGCAAATTATTTCTTTCACAAGGAGGTGAATGATAAATTATGGTAAAATAATGACAATCAGAAATAAGGCATTGCATTAATTGGCAAAAAGAGAAAAAAGTTTGTGTAACAAAGAAAGCAAAAACGTTATTCTTTTAAGGCAAATAAAAACATCTATTGTAATAAATTCTCTATAATTAATCTATATTATACTGTACATTTTTTTGTACATTTTCTTTTTCATTTCTCCTGTATTTTATTACTACACGGAGAGAAATGTGTTACGAATAACGCTAGAGACATTTTGGTTCGCTTTTCGCATAGACGTCTGTACCTAATTTTGCAAAGGCCGGTGCTAACTTTGCACAGCTTTTTTCCACTTGTGCCACAGTTGCTCAAATCCATGAAAAATCAGCATGGATTTCTTGCAACTTACGCATGGTGGTGTGTATGCGCTTTTAGTACGGCCTGCTCATGCGCTAAGAGCAACAGATTTCTCTCCGTGTAGAAAATTTTCTTCTTGTTAGAAAATAGAAAAAATATTAAAAAATATAAAATATATTAAAAGATATTAAAAAATATTTTAAAAAGTTAACAATATTAAAAAAATATTAAAAATAGGTACTAAAGAAATTAAAAATCAAAAAAGAAATCAAACGTAATAAAAATGTATTTCTAATATTTTATTTTTCTTTTTCAATAATAAAGTCACACACTATAAATGAGGTCAATTTAAAGTTTTGATCGATCGTAAGTTTCATTCATAATTATATGCAGAAACTTAAAATGTCTGAAGCTGTCAATGAAAAATTTTTTGAATTGAATTTATCATTAACTCTCATTGTTTAATTATTATGTTGGATAGAAAGTTTCTCTTGAAATTGAAACTATTATCAATTTGAATTTTCTACGTACCATATACATATATATGTACTGAATATATATATATATTGCCAAACTGCACTTTCTACGAATGAAGCTATCATCAATTTAAACTTCAATTTGAAGCTAACGGCTTAATTTTGAGAAACATCGTCTTAAATTCAGCGCAGAATGTTTTATTTACTGTAGGATAAATAAATCTTAAGTTCACCACATTCAATATCCTACTGGCAAGAATCAATATCAGGATTGCCACAAAACATCGATTTTAAAATTCCATGACTTTTTCAGGTTTTCCAGACCATGTTTTAAAAAATTCCAGACCCAAAAATAAAATTGTTTTAGTATGTTTTTAGCTAATTACGACAAAAAATATAAAATCCTTCAAGTAAATTGTTAATAAAATAAGTTATTAATTTTTAATTTTATTAATAACAAAAATTTAAGGCTTTATAAAATTCCCTGACAATTCCAGGTTTTTCAGGTCTTCCATGACTGAAAAAAAATACCATGACAATTCCAGGTTTCCCAGGTCCGTGGCAACCCTGAATATAGAAAAAATTGCGTAGAAAATCAAGACGAAAGGTTTCCAAAAAAATTTGCTAATTAATATCTTTAGTCGACTTGAGATTTTATTAGTCAAAAGTAACTAATTTGATAAATTCATAAAAATTGACTAATTCATTACAATTTGATTTGAAAAAAATGTATACAATTACTAAGATTCCATTGTAACTTTACAGTCACCGTCAGTCTCTTTTACACCTCGCTTTATAAAAATCATCTTATCAAAACCACTCAATTAACGGTATGAATATTGAGGCTATTGAACTGCTTGCTCTTACTCTGTCATTTTCACGCAAACTTTGAAAGATTCTCTAGAGGAGAGATAAGACTTTAAGAGAGTGAGAGTGAGAAAGAGGCAAATATATATTCTATTATCATCCAGAAATCTGGTACCGCGCTCTCAGTTGGAAGTCAAATGTCCGGCAGGAGAAATCCAATAATAAACAGATTTTCTACCAGAGTCTTCCAATCTCCCACGCACTTGAAGGCAAATAAGTATAAAATGCTAAAATGCTATATATATACATATACCATTTGCGATGAAAATTTGAAATGCGAGGGAAATTTCAAGCTCGCCTGTACCCAGCACAAACCCCC
Organism: Leptopilina syphax; assembly: GCA_032872505.1. NCBI lineage: Eukaryota > Metazoa > Arthropoda > Insecta > Hymenoptera > Figitidae > Leptopilina > Leptopilina syphax. Next base: position 22,132,612 of record CM065470.1, read on the forward strand.
TAAGGCGAGGAATTAATCGAACAGCTTGATTGGAAATTACAGTCCATGAAAACTTTCAACTGTACTGTAAAACACGAAATGCTTTTTTCGAAACACTGTTGCAAATTTTCTTCTTGACAAATGCAGAGGAAAAGTGTTTTAATTAACTCCTGTCATTTCATTTTATATATTTTATTTGACTATTATATAACACATTCGTTTTTTTTTTAATTCAATTATTATTTTCATAAAAAATAATTTTAAATTTTAGAAAATAATAATTGAATTAAAATGATGAAAATAATATTTAATGAAGTTACAGTAACAATATTCTTATAATATAAAGTAATTATTTTATCTCTCGTTCATCTTTAATTATTAGAAAACATGAAGAAATCGATCACTCGGAGTCTTCGACTCGGAGCAATCGATATCTTCATGTTTTATAACAATACTTTTATAAATTGTTTAATTTAAAAAAGTTTTGAATTTGAATCTTTCGAATGTCTTAATTCCTGTGGAGAATCCTGTTCCAAAAATAAGATTAACAGCATGTGATTGTTAGGCTCTCAATGGTAATTTGTTTCAACCACTTTTCTCTTAAAATATTTAATAAATTGAGCTGAAATTTTGTACAAAAGTCTAAAATACAATAAAGAAGGGCAGTGATGTGCAAAAGTTTTAATATTTTTAAAATCAATTATTACAAATTACTTTAAAATTATCAGTTGTCACGGTCACTTCTAATCAATTTCTCATCTTTACCGATTTCAAAGTGTTTTATTATAATTTATTTTTAAATTATTAAAACTTTTGCACATCACTGCCCTTCTTTATTATATTTTAGACTTTCTTAAAAAATTTCAGCTCAATTTATTAAATATTTAAAGAGAAATGTGGTCGAAAAAATTACCATTGAATGTCTAACAGTCACATGCTGTTAAAAATAGAAATTGTGCAAATATTTTTCTTCTTTTTCTAAAACAAAATAATAATTTTGTTTAAAAAAATTGTGATTCATAAAGAAAAATAATGCAAAATAAATAAATTTTCTATTTCTTAATCACAGTTGTTTAATAATTTTCTAATTTTGTTTAGAAGTAAAGAACAAAAATCTGCATAATTTCAATTTGACAATGCATAATATTTAACAAAATTTTATTAATGAAAAGAAGTGAAAAAAATTCTGATGATTTCTATTTGTGATTACAATTTTGAATTAATTATAAAATAAAAATAATTATAACATTAATTAATTAATTAATAATAATAAAGTACATGTTTCGGTAATCTGTTCAAATATTTTCAATTTTAAAATAAATGTATTGAAAATCATCGAATTGTTGCACAGAATTTTATCAAAAAATTTAATGATGATAGAATTCTTACAAAGAATTTTTTTATTTAGGAAAATAACTGAATTCTCGCAAAGAATTTTATTAAAATTTTAAAAAATCCTAATTAAATTCTTTTGAGGAATTTCTATGAATTTTTTTTATACTAATGGAGTTTCTTTAATAATTTTAATTGAAAATTCTGAAAGGAATTGAATTGTATAAAGAAGAATTTTATAAAAAATGAATTGAAAATAATTGAATTCTTGCGAAGAATTTAACTATTTATAGAAATAGTTAAATTGTTTCGAAGAATTTATTAAAATTTTAGGAAATAATTGAAATTTATGGAAATATTTAAAAATATTTCAATTCATCCGAGGAATTCAATTAATATTGTTTTGAAAATCATTGAATTTTTGTAAAAATTTTACTATTTAAAAAAAATTGATTTGTTTAGAAGAATTTATTAAAATTTTAGAGAATAATTGAATTCTTTTGTAAAATTTTAAAAAAAAATTTGTAAATATGAACAGTAATAATTAATTTTGTACTTAATAAGTGAATTTTTTAAATTTTGATTCTTTATAGTGTGAGGGACGGAAAAAGTGAATGAATAAAAGAACATTCAAATTATTATGGTTAATAGTTAATTTAAATTTTCAATTTTGCGTTTTTCATCTATTTCAGTTTTTCATCTATTGTTATTTGCCATAATAATAAAAAAAAGTAATAACAGTTTCAGTCATATTTAAAAATTTGTATACAACACTTTTTATACTCAAAATCATTTTTTTCATGGCAGTTTTTTTAATAGAAGGAAATTTGTTTCGTAATATTTTTTCAAAGAGAAAACAAAATACAAATTTTTGAATGACTAGAAATGTTATTTATTAATTTAAAAAAAATAATAAGTAATGCCATTTTTGTGGTTTGTAGTAAAAAAAATATTGTTTTTTATTCAAAAAATAATAAATGACATTTTTAGTCATATTTAAATAATCGTACTTTTTATTCTGAAAAATAAATTTTTACAGCTCTTTCTTATTTGAGGGCAATAATATTGCCCTCAAATAAGAAACCACTGAAAAATATTTTTACAAAAAAATATTTTTAGAAGACTAAAAATATTATTATTAATTATTAAAAAATTTAGTAAGAAATAATAACATTAAATATTTTGAGGGCAATTTTTTTCAAAAATAAAACAAAGAATTGTAACAATTGAAAAATATTTTTGCAAAAATAAATTTTTAGAAGACTAAAAATATTATTATTAATTATTAAAAAATGTAGTAATAAATATAACATTTTTAGTCTTTTAAAATTTTTTTATACCAATTCTTATACTCGAAAACATTTTTTTCATGGAATTTTCATTATTTTAGAAGGAAACTTTTTTCTTTACTTTTTTGTTCAAAGGAAAAACAGAAAATTGAAATAATCGAAAAATATTTTCACAAAAATAAATATATATGAATCTTAGAGTGAAATGTCTCGTAGTGAAGTTTAAAAAGTTATAGTTATGTACAAATTTTTAAAAGACTAACAGTATTATTATTAAAAACTTATTTTCATGGTGTTTGTTTTATTAGAAGGAATCTTCTTTCATAACTTTTTTTTAAAAAGTAAACAGAAAATTAAAACAATTGAAAAATATTTTTACTCACTTAAAATATTTTATATAACACTTTTCATACTCAGAAACATATTTTCCCCTATTTTTGTATTTCAATAAAAAAATTCTGTTCACAACTTTCTTTCTCTCAAAAAAATAAAATTTGAAACAATTGAAAAATATTTTTACGCAAAAATAAACACATATGAATCTTGGAGGAGTAAAATATATTTTGTAGAAAGAATAAAATAAATGTATAATTTAAAAAGACACGTAGTGTAAATTTTTTATATTAGAAAGACACACAACACTGTATTCTCATTCTTTATAAATTTTCTTTGGAAAACAAAATGAACTGTCACGAGAGACCAAAAGAAAGTAAATAAAATGTTAGCAAAAGTTGCAACGTTGTGACCCAGTTTACCAAATAAAACATTTTTTTGCACCAAAAAAAAAAGAGTGAGAGAGAGAAAGAGAGAAGAGAAAAAAAGAAGGGAGAAAAACAGATTGTACCGGAAGGAGTGAAGACCTAGGGTCATTCCCCACAGTGCCGTTGAATTCACTTTTTTTCCAAAAACCAAAATAAGATTTATTTGCTAAATTGGATTGCCACGTTGTGCTTTTCACTGAAATTTAATTTATTTGTTTCAGTCCCATGTGTCGGCTCACTTCTCAAAATTATTTTATAATAATTTTAATTTATTTCAGCAAAATCTAAGTTCTGCATATTGCGGAAAAGAGTTAATAATTATTTTTAAATCTACACTTCGGTAACATCAAAAATTTAATATATTATTAATATTTGAAAAAATTTTCCACTATTATTACTTTTTACGAAAACGAAGCAATAAGTTTTTACTTTTTAGTTTCAATTTATTAAAATTATTTACGTACGTAAATTTTAATTATTTATTACAATTATTTACATACGAAATTTTAATTATTTATTATAATTATTTATACATACGAAATTTTAATTATTTCAAAATTAACAATTTTCCGAAAATAAATAAACTTTACTGTCTCCCTCTCTCTTTCTCTCTATTTAATAACTTTTGGATTATTTATTATAATTTAAATTCAGACAAATTGAAAGTAAAAAATGATTGAGTATATTTTAAACGAAACAATATGCATATGAACAATTGTACTGTCCAATTATTATTTTGTTTGTATTCAGTAATTGGATATTTATTCGAGAACATTGAATTACAAGTCCTGTCAAAAGATTGCTTTCACAGTAGGAAAATATAACTTGTAGGTACATATTGTATATGTCGAAAGATATAATTAACATGAATTTTTAATTATATGTATGACACGCAATGATTCTAATTAGCGAATGCATTATTAATTTATTATTTTAAGAAAAACGAGATTATATTTATCTATCTCTCGCTCTCTCACTCTCTATCTCTTTGCACAGTAATAAATATGTTGTGTGTGGAACATGACAATTTGATTGAACTGTAGTTGAATTAACTAGACAGCTTTAATTTAACAATTCAATATACCACATGAATTATTTAAAGTCATTTTCAAACATTCTAATAAATAAATATACAAAGAGGAAAATTTTTGAAAATAAATAAACTTTCTTGTTTTTATAATGTATTTTTGTTCTGAACCTTTTAAAAATATTGAATTTCTTATTCGATTCCCTTAATTTTATATTAAAATTTAGTAAAACAATATCTTTGAATCAATAAAAAAAAAGAGAATAAAAAAAGTAATTTCAAATATTAGGTAGCAAACAAATAATTTCAAAAACAAAGAAAATAGCATTTTTTTCAAAACAAATTTTGTTCTCAAAACGAAAATATTTATCAAAGCAAAAAAAACGTATTCAAAAAATAATAATACTTAAAATAATAATTTTTAAATAAACATCTTTTGAATGATTTAGAATTTTAGATATTATGACCACTTTTGTAACAAAATAAATATTTTTAACAATAGTTTTCAAAATTCTGAACGGTATTCTAAAGTAAGAAATAATTTTTAGAAATAAATATTTCGAAAAAAAAAATATTTATTTAAAAACAATATTAATAAATGTATATTTTCAAATATTTATTTTAAGAAGAATTTTATCGAAAATTTTCAAAATACTCGAATTTCTTCGAAGAATTTTATAAAAAATTTTTAGAATAATTGACTTCTTTCGATAAATTCCATTAAAATTATTGATAGAAAATTAAATTCATTTGGAGAATTTAATTTAATTTGAAATAACAGTTTTTTTAATAATTTTAATTGCATATTTTGGAAATAATTGAATTATATGAAGAATTTCTCGAGGAATTTCAATCAAGTTTTCAAAATAATCGTGTTTGTTAATAATTGTAATGAAACATTTGATTATTGAAAACATTGATTATTATTAATTATTGATTTTATTAAAATTTTTAGAAAATTAAATAATTAAATTCTTCTTCGAATTTTATTATAATTTTTTAAAAGAATTGAATTCTTTCAAAGAATATATAGGAAAGTTTTTTACAATAATTGAAGAAATTCTTTAATTTTTTGTATATATAATCGACTTTGTTAATAATTGTAATTAATAATTTTATTATTAAATTTTATTAAAATTATTGATAGAAAATTAAATTCACTTGAAGAATTTAATTTAATTTAAAATAACAGTTTTTACAAATAATTTTAATTAAAAATTATGAAAATTATTAAATTTCACGAAGAATTTTTTCAACTTTTTAAAATAATCGTGTATGTTAATACTTGTAACTAAAAATTTGATTGTTGAATTTTATGAAAAATTTTTAGGAAATATTTGAACTTTTTTAAGACTTTTATTACAATTTTTTAAAATAATTGATTCTTTAGAAAAATTTTATTACAATTTTTGAAAATAATTGAATTCTTTCTAGAAATTTTATTGAAAATAAATGAATTCCAGAGAAGAATTTTATTAATTATAAAAATAATTTAATTGTAATTAAAAACTTGATTATTGAATTTTATGAAAATTGTTTGGAGAAATATTTGAATTTTATTAAAATTTTTGAAAATAATGGAATTCTTTTGAAAAATTTTTTAACAAATTTTGAAAAATAATTTAATTCTTTCCTAAAATTTTATTAAAATTCTATTAAAAATAATTAAATTCAATTTAGTGAATAAAAAATAAAAAAAATACTGTTAAAAATGAAATTTGTTTTTCTTTCAATAAAGAAAAACAAAATTTAAACCAAACGTATCAAACATGTGTCATTGACAACAATTTTTAAGAACTTCAGGAAAAAAAATTCAATTTCCCATATAATTATTTAATAGTTAAATAGATAAGCAACAGTAATAATTAAACAAATGACGCCACAGCGTGTCACAGAACTTTAAAAGAAATCGTTAAACTTTACACGTGTCATTTATGTTTACACAGACTGTCATACTCAAAAAATACGAATATAAAAATACAACAGCTTTTTAATTAACATATTTTAAGAAAGTCAAATTGTAAAAAGACACTTGAAACTTTTCACACCTCTTTCCCTCTCTTGTCATTCAGACAAAAATCTATAACAAAATACTTTGATTCTATTAAAATTAGTAAAAATAATTTATTCCCTAATTTCATATTCACAAAAAATAATAATTATGACGTAGAACACAATTTAAATTCTGACGTATCACACATTCTTTTATTTATTATCTCTGTCTTAATAGACAGAAATATGAAATGTAAAAAAATGTTTACTGTAATATACATGTTACTTTGTTTAATTACTTAAAAAATTCCTTCGCCATCAGAGATAAAAAAAAGGAAAAAGCATATCTTTTTCTCATTAATTTCAACGGAATCCTTAGTATTAAATTGAACCACATACATTTTGCTGAATGTGATGTTGATCGATAAGTATCGAATGAAGCTTTCAGTGAAAAGGAAATGGGAGTTTTTTTTTATTTTTAGGTCAACTTGACCATCCACCTCACACCGTATATTTCATTTTTCCATGAAAGCTTGCTGCTGATCCCTTTACTTCCGGAATAAACTCACACATTCTTTGCGCGAGTCCCGTTCCTATATACCTTCCGTACTCTAAATATATATATATATAGGTACACGAATATGAGACTTTTATTGCTAACTCTCGCTCGGATGAGGAAATTCCATTTGAAATTCAGTGTATTTAAAAAAAAAGAAAGAAAATTCCATTTGATCATCATATTAGTAGTTGATATCTTGGCCAAATTCTCCTTCTAAAACTCATATATCTCGAGTTTTTTTCAATTCCTCACATCATGAAATCTGTATAGAAATATATATAATATCGAGAAATAGCGAAAAAAGAAAACGACTTTTCAAAATTCTTTATTGGAAAATATTTTCGAAATAGGAACTAGAATCGATATTGAAAATGTCTGAAATTAAAAACTGAGGGGGATAAAAACGAGTTCTATAAAACTGAAATGACAAAAAATTCTACTATGCTATCGAAAAAAAATTAAAAACACAGAAAAAAACAAACTCTGAATGGAAACGAAATTCTAAACTCGAAAAAAAACGAAATCTGAATCTTCGAAAAGGATAAATGTGAGATATTAGTGGACAGAGATAAAGAAAAAGTAGAAGATCAAGAAGAAAACAGAAAGAGAGTGAGAATTTTTTATCGAAAATGTTTTTTAATTTTTAAAAAATAAAATAAATAAATAATAAATAAATAAAATACAAATTCAGGGCTCGAAACAGTGAAAGTATTTAAAAATACGGACTTTACGGACCAAAAATGAAAAATTACGGAAAAAAAAACAAAAATATAATCAGTCCGAGTCAAATAAGAGAACATTTTACTTAAAACAATAAATAAAATTTTTTTATAATAATTAAAGATGAACGAGTGATGAAATCATTATTTATTTATATTATAAGAATATTGTTACTGATGCAACGTCTTCAATATTATTTTCATCATTTCAATTCAATTATTATCTAAAAGATTTAAAAATTTAAAATTATTACTAAAATTCTTCTCTAAATCAATTAGTTTTAATAATTTTCAAAAAAGTTTTTTTTCAGAATTTTTAAATCCATTTCTTTACAATAAAATTTCACGTGTCGATTATTCGGAAATTCTTCAATTAAATATATTGTAGGAAATAAAAAATTCAAATTTTCAAAAAATTTTAATTTGCAAACTTTTCAAAATTCAATTCTTGCTAAAAATTCATGCTATAATGCTATTTTAATATTGTGAAGAATTTTATGAAATTTTTTTAAATAATTCAATTCCTACTATGAATTTTGTTCTTTTTGATAATAATTGAATTCTTACGCAGAACTTTGTTATTTATAAAGATAATTGAATTTTTGTCAAGAACTTTATAAAAAGTTTTAAAAAATATTAGAATTTTTGCGAAGAATTTTATAATAATTATTGATGATAATTGAATTCCTGCTAAATTTTGTTGTTATATATACATTTTTCAATAATAATTGAATATCTGCGAAGAAAATTATGAAAAGTTTAAAAAATAATTGAATTTCTCCAAAGAAGTTTATGAAGTGTTTGAAAATAATTGAATCATGTTAAAAATTTTGTTATTTTTGAAAATTATTGAATTTCTGCGAAGAATTTTGACAATTATAATGATAATTGAATTTCTTTGAAGAATTTTGTAAAAAAAATTGTTAAATGATTTAATTTTTACTAAGAATTTTATTTTTTATGAAAATAATTGAATTGTTAAGAAGAATTTTGATATTTATAAATATAATTGAATTTTTGTCAAGAACTTTATTAAAAGTTATGAAAATAACAGAATTTTTGCGAAGAATTTTATAATAATTATTGAAAATAATTGAATTCCTGCACAAAAATTTTGTTATTTTTGAAAATAATTGAATTTCTGCGAAGAATTTTTTTATTTATATAATGATAATTGAATTTGTTCTGCGAAGAATTTTATAAAAAATAATTAAATTCCTGCGAAGAACATTGTTCTTTATAAAAATAATAATTAAATTTTGTTCTGTATCGAGATTTTTGTTAGGTATTTACTATTTACGAAAGTAATAGAGTAATTACGAAGAAATTTAAAAGAAATTTATAAATAATTGAATTCCAGTGAAATTTTTATCGCTTACGAAAATAGTTAAATGTTTACGTAGAATTTTATCCAATTTTTTTTAATAATTGAATTCTTTTGGAAAATTTTACTAAAATGATAGATATTAAATTGATGTAAATTTTTGAAAATAATTGAATTTTGCAATGAATTTTATAAAAATTGTTGAATATAATTGAATTTTGGCGTAGAATTTAGATTGAGCCTTGTACAAATTTAATTTTTCTTTTACACTGAAAAAAAAAATTTATTTGAGGGGTCGTCCATATACCACGTGGACAGTTTTTCAAAGATTTTTGACCCCCCCTCCCCCCTTGTGGACACAAAAATACATGGGATCGTGGACATTTTCAAACTTTTTTGAACCCCCCCTCCCCCCAAAAGTGTCCACGTGGTATATGGACGACCCCTGACTCAAATAAACGTTTAATTGTCCATTATCAAACAAATATTTACTTTAATCAAATAATTTTTATTCAAACAAAATAAATTTGAACCAATAATTTCAGTATTTAAATTATGAAATTTAATTGAAGTATGAATAAAAATTATTTGATTCCATTTTTATCAAAAACTAGAGGAAATTTTGAAAATTAAAAAAAAATGCTTCATTTTATGAGAAATGCTACATTTTTACGGAAAAAATAGCAAATTTTGAAAATATCAAATAAAAATGCTTCAATTTTCTTGAAAACTAGAACAAATTTTTAAAGTTTAAAAAAACGATTTCATTCTCCAAGAAATCCGACATCTTTATTAGAGAATAAGGAAACGTTTTGAAACTAAAGAACTGAAACTAAACTAACTCTTTTTTTTAAAAAAGAAAAATTATAAAAAAAAATTATTTTATTTTTTAAGAAAATTAAAAAATTTTTAAATGAATGCTTTATTTTTTGAGGAATGCTCCATTTTTTGGGAAAGATACAGCAAATTTTGTAAATTTTTTCATTCTTTCCAAAATCTACAAAGCGAAATTTTGATATAAAAAATACTAAACTTTGAAAAAAATTATATGCAATTTAGTAAAATTTTAAAATTTGATTATTAATGTTCTTGATATTTGATATAAAAAAAAATGATAAAAAATTCTTCTTGAAAAGAATAAACGATATAAACTTTTCACAGAATTTTTTTCAATGTCTAGTATTTTTTATATCAAATTTTCGCTTTGTCGCATTTTCTTCTCCCCAAAATAATAAAATATTTTTCTAAAATTTAATATTACTTTTTCCTTTGTAAAATTAAATAAAAAATAAAAAAAATTAATAAAAATAAATTCGCAAAAATTTTAGACACACTTTTGCAAGAGTAGTAAAAAATTTTATATTTATTCTCTTTTCCCGTGTATTAATAAACAATTAACAAGTAGAAATAAAATAAAAAATACAAATAATTATTTTATCCTGACAATTACTATGAATGAAAAATATGTAATAATTATTATATCCGATTAACTTATGTTTTAATGGAGATTACATGAACACGCAACCCAATTAAAAACAAAACTGTAAAAAATATTCTAAAAAATATGGAATATTTAAAAATGTCAAATGACTAAAATGAAGAGCCAAATAAACGGATTAAAGCATTTGATGGGTGACGCGAGTTTACATGAACACCTGTTCCATGGACTAGTGAAACTGATATGTGCAACAGCTTCACTATACATATATATATACATGTTTCTCACATTTGTGTAAATTTTACTAGTGTGCGCAATGCTTGATACGTTTATATATAAATATATAAACCCATCATATATTAAAATACATGGTCCAGAATATTTTTGTCACAAGTTTTATGAAACCATAAAAAATTTTTTAATTGACAAACTCCATTTTATAAACTCGATTTTTGAATTTTATATATATAATATACATTCTAAAATCGAAAAATTAAACTTATAAAATGTTACTTCAGTATATGGATGAAAAAAATTCTTCAATGTACAAAATATTTAAACATTAAAAAAAGTTGATTCACTATTTTTTTAACGTAAACTTTTAATTTAATTTTTCTAACGTAATCTTTTAATTTAATTTTTTTAACTTAAATTGTTAATTCAATTTTGTTCACTTATATTTTCATTTAAGTGAATAGAAAAAAATCCCAGTTAAACTTGATTCTTCTCTCAAGTAGAAAAGGTTTAAATATTATCAGACAAGCCATTCCTTTCGGTACGAAAATACAGAGACAATTTTTTCTTTCTTATCAAAAACTAATTAATCTGAAGATCTAATGAAATAAGCAAAATTAAATTAAAACATAAAAAATCCAGTTTAAAAAAACAAATATAGAACAATTTTTTTTATTTACACTGCAAAAAATAAATCTTACTTTCAGTTCACTATTTGACTAAAACCGTTCCCATACACTTAACTTAATACATAGTATCAAATCGCAACTAATTGTTACCAAAAATGTGGATCAAATTGATCAAAATTTTTGGCATCAATTTGATCCATTTTAGTAACAATCTGATACTTTCAAGAAAACTGTAATTAGAACTATTTTGGAATAAATTTCATCCTTGAAAGTATGATTTTAAATCCTAAAATTAACGTATTTTTAAGTCTACTTTTCAGTCATTTTGATTTTAAGATGTAATCGATTGAAGACTTTGTTTTTTCTGTGATAGAAAAAAATTGATAAAAGTATAAAAATGGCTAGAAACAAATTATTATGTATGGACAAATTGAAGTCAAAAATTATTTGTTCTGAAAAGAATTTTGTTTATTTAGGTATAGAATTTTATTATCCAAGTTGGATAATAAAATTCTATATCTAAATGAACAAAATTCTTTTCTGAACAAATAATATTTTAAAGAAAAATTATTATCTACTTATCTAAACATAAAAAAAGAAAGTTATATCGCGACTTTTAATAGAAAAACTACTTCATTACTTACATAAAATAAAAATACGATAAGACAATGTCTCCTTTTTCTCCTCAATTAAACCATTTTCTCATTATATGTAAAGCAAGCTGACATAAAGCCGATATATTAAATTGTAAAACACAACGTTTCTTTTAACACTAGCGCAAAAAATACACACTATACTGACATAAATACATATTCAAATATAATTCAATTACTTTTTGCGTGTGCAGTCATGTGCATTTGTGTGAAATTTAAAATAATTAATATGTAAATGAGCATTTTAGCTCGTGGAAAAAAAACAGTGAATGAAATGTTATGAATGTAGAAGAAACACATGATAAATCATAATTAAATTTCACCCGGTTTTTTTTTCTGATTAAGAATTATTATCCCTGCGACACTTATAAACGCAAGTGATACAGACATTAGAAAGAGAAAAAATAACAGAAAACAATTTTGCAATTTTAATGAAAATTCAAACGGGGATTTACAACTTTTAATTGCAAAATTATATTAAATTACATGTAAAATCAATTGTATTTTTAATTAAAGCAAATCCATGAATAAATATAAACCAATAATAATTTATACAGATGTTCGAAAACGTGCGAGAACTATAAAGTGAAATAATTTTATCATTTATAATTATTATTCATTTTGAGAATTTTTGTTTAAACAATAAAATATTTGTTTTAACAGTCTGAGAATATTTTCATAAAAAATGTTAATTTTGTAGATTTCTTTTTCATATTTTAGCATATTTCTTGGATAAAATAATACTAAAATATATCCTTTTACATAAATCTTACTTTGTATATTTACTCATCAAATATTTTCTTGTAGTTTATACCTTGGAACAATAATATCATTATTTATTATTATAAATGTTTTTTGCGAAGTTTGCATTTTAAGTGTTTAAACAAACGGTAATATTTTTATTAATTTTTTCAATTATTTGTTATTTGAACCATAAAATACAATTTGAATTTTATTAGAAAATATTGTTTTTTTTTTTTTTTTTAAAATTAACTTTTAACAAAGTACGAATTTAATTTGCATTAATTTTTATTTTAGTACATAGTAAATATGAAAATACTTGAGCACAAAAAAATATTTCGTTTATTTAAACCTACAAAACTGTAGAGTAATTATTTTTTAATATTATTATTTAGATTATTGTTACTATTATTGTGTTATTATAATAATAATACTTATTATTATAATCTGTCAATAATAATTTAATAATAATAATTTAATATAATATTAATAATAATCTATTAATTTTGAGAAGTAAAAAAAAATCCATAATAACCGTTAGTTAAGAAGTATCGAACCCTTGTCCTTACTATTTTAAGTCTAGTACGTTAACCACTCAACCAATCTGCATATTTGAGAAATAAAATTTTTTTTATAGAAATAAAATTTTAGAAATAAAACTCAAAAAATACCAAATAGGATAAAATTTGAGACTTTGATTTTTTTAAAACAATAACACTCTCTTTCTATTAATTCAAAAATAGGACAATAAGTCTAAAGCGAATTTCGATACATTGACACAAGATACTTGACGTAAGTTTTGATTAAATGTTCGAACGCTATGAAGTGGAAACCTTTGACGTATTTATACCCTCTATATGGTCATTGACGCACAGAACAAGCGGGTCTCTCACGCATAAACACTACACATTACCTATCGAGAGGATATCTCCCCAGATGTTCACTTCAATTATACGTCGACAGCTAATAATTACCCGGTAAATTCCGCATAAAATCAAGATAATATGCTTGCAAAACATACGATAATATAATACACGCACATATAAACATCAAATTTCACATATAGAGAAAATATTCAATAATAATTCGACAACAATTTCCCTACCCTTTAAATCTGAATATGTGAAATTTCACATATAAGTTTTACTCCCGGTCAATATAAGTGCATTTCTCTTATTATATTAAGTTGCTTCCTTCGTTTCGTTTCTTTTACACATATACACAAGTCACATACACATATGATCTAAAATCAGGCACATATACAAAACACATTCACATATACCTAATACTCATAAACATATACACAAAACACATTCACATGTGCACATATACTCATGCACATATACATATACATAAAACATTTACACGTATGCCCTATAAACTCAAAACTCAAAACACATTCACATGTGCACATATACTTAAGCACATATACGTATACATAAAACATTTACACATATGCTTTAAACTCAGACACATATACAAAACACATTCACATGTGCACATATACTCAAGCACATATACACAAAACACATACACATGTGCACATATACAAAACACATTCACATCTACTCATTACTCAAGCACATACACATATACACAAAACATTTACACATGTGCACATACACAAAACACATTCACATATACACAGTAAATCGTGAGGTATTAAAAAGTGTTGCAGATTATATTAACACCAAAAAATATTAAAATAATCAATTTTGGTGTTATTTTTTACAATGAATGAAATTTTAGTTTATTAAATTTTTTTATAACTATAAAACATGTAGATATCGATAACTATCCGAGTCTTCGACTCGGAGTTATCGATTTCTTCATATTTTATAATAATTAAAGATTACCAAGTAATAAAATCATTATTTTATATTATAAGATAAGAATATTATACTTCTTCAAAATTATTTTCATTATTTCAATTCAATATTATTATTTTCAAAAATTTTCAACTACAATTTTACTTTATATCTATTATTTTTAATAATTTTCGAAAAAGTTCTTTGGCAATTTTCAAATCTATTTGTTTACAATATTCAATTTCACGAAATTTCAATTATTCCTAAATTCTTTAATTAAATACATATTAGAAAATAAAAACTTCAAATAATATAAAAGTTAATTCAATTAAACTTTTTCAAAAAAATTAATTTCAAAATTCAATTATTTCTAAAAATTCACGTTGCATTGCTTTTAATATTCAATTATAATCTAAAATTTTAACTGAAATTCATTTTTATGAAATGAAAATCAATTTTTATTAGAAAATTCTATACAAGAATTTAATTATTTAAATGCAAAAGTAAATAATTTATTGAATAATTCAATATTTCTCAAAATTCAATTCTCATAAAGAATTTTATTAACAAATTTTTAAATAATTGAATTCCTTTGTCGAATTTTATTAAAACTTGCATGAACATAATTACTTTTTTCATGGAATTCAATTATAATTATATGAAAAATAATTGAAACGCTGCGATGAATTTTCTGAGAATTTTCAAATTCATTCGTTTACAATTCAATTTTACAAAATTTCAATTATTCGGAAATTCTGCAATTAAATATATATTGAAAAATAAAAACTTGAAATAATTTCAATAAAAATCTTATTAAACTTTTAAAAAGAATTAATTCAACAGAATTTTTTGTCAATAATATGAAAAATTAAGAATTTCAATGATTTTAGTTTGAAACTTTTTTAAAATTTAATTATTTCTAAAAATTCACGTTATAATGCTTTTAATATTTAATTATAATCTAAAATTTTAACTGAAATTCATTTTTAAAACTATTTTTATTAGTAAATTCTACGAGAATTTGATTATTTAAATACAAAAATAAATAATTTATTAATTCCATATTTCTTGAAATTAAATTCTCATAAAAAATGTTATCAACAAATTTTTTAAATCATTAAATTCTTTGGATGAATTTTAATAAAATTTTTAAAAATAATTACATTTTTCGAGGAATTCGATTAAAATTTGCATTAAAAATAATTGAAATTCTGCAATGAGTTTTATATTTTATTATTTATGAAAATAATTGAATTCCCAAAAGAATTTTATTATTTATAAAAATAATTGAATCCCTGTAAAAATGTTATTATTTATGAAAATAATTGAATTATTGCGAAGAAATTTATAAAAAAAATTGGTAAATAATTGAATTCCTGTAGAATTTTTTATTATTTATAAAAATAATTGAATGTTTGCGTAGAATTTTATTGAAATTTTTTTTAATAATGGAATTCTGTTGAAAAATTTTATTGAAATAGTAGATATTGAAAATCATTGAATTTTAGAAAACTTTTGAAAATAATTGAAATTTTCACAAGAATTTGATTAAAATTTGTAAAATAATTGAATATCAGAGAAGAATTTTATTATTTATAAACAGAATTGAAATTTTGACGAGAATTTTTAAAAAATTTTAAACACAATTGAATTTAGTAACTATGTTACTAATAGTTAGTAAGTTAGTAACTAACTTACTATTCTCCCTGGGGAAGCTAAATTCGTTGAATTTTTACAAATCGTTGACTTTGGTGTTTTATTTAAAGTAAAATTTTATTCATAGTTAAAAATAACACCAAAATAGATTATTTTAATCCTTTCTGGTGTTAATTCAATCCTGGAGGGATTAAACTGTTGCAGATTATATTAATCCATTCTGGTGTTATTTTAACACTTCACGTTTTACATACAAAAAATATTTTCATATTGAAATATTAAAAGAAAAAGTAGTGCAAAATAAAATAGGTAAAAAAAATAGGTAACAAAAAATATGTAAATAAATTTTTAACTTATTCTGAGTGAAATTTCACCTGTTATAATTGTATATGCACTTATTATTGACCAGGGAGCGTCTTACAATTTTTAAACATGTGAATTTTCACATATTCAAATTTAAGGAGTGAGATTAATTATTTGTATGCAAAATATATCTATATATAAAAAAGAAGGGTAAAAGAAGAAAAAAAGTATTTCTTATCCACCTTACAGTGCTATAGGTCCTCTACTATATAGATAAGGAAATAATCATCCTTATCAGAGAATATGCGGTCAGTGGACTATGCGAAGGAATATAGGAATGTATATGAAGTTAGCGAGACCACTTTATCAAATCAAGTCGGAAATAGTTGGATAATTTGCCGTTAATTAGTCGTTAATTAGTTGTGAAAAAACTAATTTTGTCGCTAACGTTTTTTTAAAAAAAAATGGCGGCTTCGCTAACTTCATATGAAGTTAGCGAAACCCTATTGCCAAAATGCGTAATTAAATTAATAGAGAGGTCTAATATACATCAAAATTTGCCGTTTTTTTGTCGCTTTAAATACGTTAAAACAAAATTTAAAAATATTTATTTTTGCTGCCAGTAACTATTAACAAACGGAAAAAGAGTTATAGTAATGGCTACAAAAAGCGTTAAGTAATAGAATTACATAGGACGCCCTGCTAGTTAAGAACCCGCTTAGTAATATTAGCTACGTTAGTGCGTTTCTCCACAAAAATTAATTCATGAAACCACCAACAAAATATTCAACAAATAAATTTAAATAATTTTGCTAGATTCACTTAATCACGATCAATTCGAAATAAGTCAATTCTAACAATCTCCATTAAAAAACAAAAAATTTTATTGCAAATTTGTCAAAATATTACAACATTTATGATAAAAAAAACTCGTAAAAAGACAAAATACCAAAACATAACATTTCAACTGTGTCGCATTGAAATAACAAAATTTTCATTACTTACCTAAAATAGACAATTTTTTCAGTCAAAATCAATTTTAAATAATTTAAACAGTCACGACAAAATCAAAAACCACTTTTAGAAACAGAATTCGTAACACGACAAAATACCAAAACATAACATTTCAACTGTGATGCAATGAAATAACAAAATTCTCATTGTTTCACGAAAATTGACAATTTTTTCAGTCAAAATCAATTTTAAATAATTTAAACAGTCACGACAAAATCAAAAACCACTTTTAGAAACAGAATTCGTAACACGACAAAATACCAAAAAATAACATTTCAACTGTGTTGCATTGAAATAACAAAATTCTCATTGTTTCACGAAAATTGACAATTTCTTCACTCAAAATCAATTTTAAATAATTTAAACAGTCACGACAAAATCAAAAACCACTTTTAGAAACAGAATTCGTAACACGACAAAATACCAAAACATAACATTTCAACTGAGATGCAATGAAATAACAAAATTCTCATTGTTTCACGAAAATTGACAATTTTTTCACTCAAAATCAATTTTAAATAATTTAAACAGTCACGACAAAATCAAAAACCACTTTTAGAAACAGAATTCGTAACACGACAAAATACCAAAACATAACATTTCAACTGTGATGCAATGAAATAACAAAATTCTCATTGTTTCACGAAAATTGACAATTTTTTCAGTCAAAATCAATTTTAAATAATTTAAACAGTCACGACAAAATCAAAAACCACTTTTAGAAACAGAATTCGTAACACGACAAAATACCAAAAAATAACATTTCAACTGTGTTGCATTGAAATAACAAAATTCTCATTGTTTCACGAAAATTGACAATTTCTTCACTCAAAATCAATTTTAAATAATTTAAACAGTCACGACAAAATCAAAAACCACTTTTAGAAACAGAATTCGTAACACGACAAAATACCAAAACATAACATTTCAACTGTGATGCAATGAAATAACAAAATTCTCATTGTTTCACGAAAATTGACAATTTTTTCAGTCAAAATCAATTTTAAATAATTTAAACAGTCACGACAAAATCAAAAACCTCTTTTAGAAACAGAATTCGTAACACGACAAAATACCAAAACATAACATTTCAACTGTGATGCAATGAAATAACAAAATTCTCATTGTTTCACGAAAATTGACAATTTTTTCAGTCAAAATCAATTTTAAATAATTTAAACAGTCACGACAAAATCAAAAACCTCTTTTAGAAACAGAATTCGTAACACGACAAAATACCAAAACATAACATTTCAACTGTGATGCAATGAAATAACAAAATTCTCATTGTTTCACTAAAATTGACAATTTTTTCAGTCAAAATCAATTTTAAATAATTTAAACAGTCACGACAAAATCAAAAACCACTTTTAGAAACAGAATTCGTAACACGACAAAATACCAAAAAATAACATTTCAACTGTGTTGCATTGAAATAACAAAATTCTCATTGTTTCACGAAAATTGACAATTTCTTTACTCAAAATCAATTTTAAATAATTTAAACAGTCACGACAAAATCAAAAACCACTTTTAGAAACAGAATTCGTAACACGACAAAATACCAAAACATAACATTTCAACTGTGATGCAATGAAATAACAAAATTCTCATTGTTTCACGAAAATTGACAATTTTTTCACTCAAAATCAATTTTAAATAATTTAAACAGTCACGACAAAATCAAAAACCACTTTTAGAAACAGAATTCGTAACACGACAAAATACCAAAACATAACATTTCAACTGAGATGTAATGAAATAACAAAATTCTCATTATTTACCTAAATTAGACAATTTTTTTAGTCAAAATCAATTTTAAATAATTTAAACAGTCACGACAAAATCAAAAACCACTTTTAGAAACAGAATTCGTAACACGACAAAATACCAAAACATAACATTTCAACTGACATGCATTGAAATAACAAAATTCTCATTGTTTCACGAAAATTGACAATTTTTTCACTCAAAATCAATTTTAAATAATTTAAACAGTCACGACAAAATCAAAAACCACTTTTAGAAACAGAATTCGTAACACGACAAAATACCAAAACATAACATTTCAACTGAGATGTAATGAAATAACAAAATTCTCATTATTTACCTAAATTAGACAATTTTTTTAGTCAAAATCAATTTTAAATAATTTAAACAGTCACGACAAAATCAAAAACCACTTTTAGAAACAGAATTCGTAACACGACAAAATACCAAAACATAACATTTCAACTGAGATGCAATGAAATAACAAAATTCTCATTATTTACCTAAAAAAGACAATTTTTTAGTCAAAATCAATTTTAAATAATTTAAACAGTCACGACAAAATCAAAAACCACTTTTAGAAACAGAATTCGTAACACGACAAAATACCAAAACATAACATTTCAACTGTGATGCAATGAAATAACAAAATTCTCATTGTTTCACGAAAATTGACAATTTTTTCAGTCAAAATCAATTTTAAATAATTTAAACAGTCACGACAAAATCAAAAACCTCTTTTAGAAACAGAATTCGTAACACGACAAAATACCAAAACATAACATTTCAACTGACATGCATTGAAATAACAAAATTCTCATTGTTTCACGAAAATTGACAATTTTTTCAGTCAAAATCAATTTTAAATAATTTAAACAGTCACGACAAAATCAAAAACCACTTTTAGAAACAGAATTCGTAACACGACAAAATACCAAAACATAACATTTCAACTGTGTTGCATTGAAATAACAAAATTCTCATTGTTTCACGAAAATTGACAATTTTTTCAGTCAAAATCAATTTTAAATAATTTAAACAGTCACGACAAAATCAAAAACCTCTTTTAGAAACAGAATTCGTAACACGACAAAATACCAAAACATAACATTTCAACTGAGATGCAATGAAATAACAAAATTCTCATTATTTACCTAAATTAGACAGTTTTTTCAGTCAAATTTAATTTTAAATTATTGAAACAGTCATGACAAAATCTAAAACCTGTTTTAATAAAAGAATTCGTAACACGAAAAAATACCAGAGCATAACGTTTCAACTGCAATGCTTTTAAGTAACAAAATTCCCATTATATGTCGAAAAATTCTTTGACATAAATTTTGTTTTTCCGAATTACTATTTGTCATAATTATTAATCCTCTGAATTGACTCTTGACATAACTTTCTAACCTTTGAAATTTTATTACACATTAATTTTATTTATCGAAATCCTATTTGTCGTAATGTTCATTTACTTGTATTGTAAATTGTAATGTATAGAAATTGTATTTGCTACAATTTTTATTTATTGGAATAACCATGTAACATAAAATCTATTTATCTGAAATTTCATTTACATACATAATTTCCAAACATCTTGACTACTTTTAAACCAATTATGTTTCGATAATAAGAATTTCGATGTTTTGAAAATTTGGAAATTGAAATTTGGGGATTATTTATGCGCCCCACAAATTTGTAAGTATTAGCAAAATTTCATGACTTTTTACCTTTTACTATTGTTTTAGTAGAATTCTACCAATTGAAAATCAAATTAATGAAACTGCTTTATCGAGGACATAAACACTGACGATATCTGTTTAACGACTTATCATTTCATCTGTATTGTTTAGAAATAACAAAAAGCTGTCATTTTCGCCAAAATTGACAAAATTTGTATTTCAATTAAATTTTTACATATTTAAACAATCACGCGACCAAACCAAAAGCAAGCCTTTTTTTAACAAAACCTGTTTAACGAAAAAATAATAGAACATAACATTTCACCAACATTGGTTTAAATAAAATCCCTTCAGTTTACCACCGGGCCGAATGATGCCGGTCGTATGCTTCGGCATAACTCCGACATTTCTGCCTGGGTTAGAGAAGAATTTAAGTTAAACATTTGATAAATAATTTATTCTTGCGAGAGATACATTTACAACTTTGAAGAGTATTTGAATTGCAAAAGGTTTCAAATTGTAAAAAATATAAATGTTAAATAATCACAATTAAAAATTTTAAAGTATTTAATTTTTTGATAAATACTTGTTTAAATGATTTTAAAATTGTCTATAATAAATTGAGTGGTTAAATGCTATAAAATTCACTATGAATTTAATTTCTTTTAGTTTTTACAGGATTTTTGAAATTCTAAAATATTGTTTTGCGTATTAGAAATTGTTTAAAATTATTTTATTTTGTAACTAAAATTTTGTAAAATTTATTATTTCCTAGAATTAATACTTTTTTGTAAATAACACAGGCACACAAAAAATAGTTTTTTGGCCGAGACTGTGCAATATTATATTTGCATGTATTTTGTCTCACTAAATCCGAATCCGAAGTCAGAATTGTCAAATTGGTTCTTTTTTTGTATGATACTCAAAAAGCTACTCAAAAACCAAATTAAAATAAAAAAAAATTTATAACACTTCAGTAGTATATTTCAATGCATTTTTTCACGCTGAATCCGAATTCGAAGTCAGAATTAACAAATTTGCTCAAAATTTTGAGATAAACTCAAGAACGACTCATAAAACCGAACTAAAATAAGAAAATAGAAAAATTTTCATATAAGAATACAGTAGTATAGTTCTATTTGGTTTTTTCGCTGATTCCGAATTTGATATCAAAATTGAGAGAACTACTCAAAATTTTGAGATAAACTCAAAAAATTGAAGAAAAAGCAATTAAAAATTAAAAAGGAAAATTTTTGTTATGACACTATAGTAATGTATTCTCGTATAGTTTTTCACTTTAATTTCGAACTCAGATTCTCAAAGTGGCTCAAAATTTTGATTTCAATGAAAAGGGTTCATAAACTCGAATGTGACTTGCAAGAAAAAGTTGAATCTCTTGACTTTAATTTGTTTTTCTTAGTAGATTTTCTTGAATATCTCAAAATTTTGAGACATTATATTTATATTTTCTAATTTATTTAATTTTAATTCGGTTTTTTTAATTTTTTTCAAAATTCTGTCAATTCGTACATCAAATTCCGATTCATCGGCAAAAAATACATAGAAATATACTATCGTAGTGTTATAAATTTTTTTTTAATTTTAATTTGATTTTTTTGAGTCATTTTTCGAGTTTATCGCAAAATTTTGAACAAATCAGTTAATTCTGACTTCGAATTCGGATTCAGCATGAAAAAATGCATGAAAATATACTACTGTATAGTGTCATAAAAATTTAATTTTAATTTAGTTCTTGAGTATTCGGATTCGGTCTCGGACAAAAAACTTTTTTTTGTGTGCCTTTGTGAATAATCTTCAAAGAGAAACTTCTAATTATTTAAGTTTATAAGCAAACGGTTTTAAATAATCCTGCAGGGTAAATACGAATTTGTAGACAAACATATCTAACCTGGCTGGCTTATAACCACACTAAAAAATGTTTTTTTCAGAATTACAAGAATGTTTGTTACGAATTCTGTTTCTAAAAGAGGTTTTTGATTTTGTCGTGACTGTTTAAATTATTTAAAATTGATTTTGACTGAAAAATTGACAATTTTCGTGAAACAATGAGAATTTTGTTATTTCATTGCATCACAGTTGAAATGTTATGTTTTGGTATTTTGTCGTGTTACGAATTCTGTTTCTTAAAGTGGTTTTTGATTTTGTCGTGACTGTTTAAATTATTTAAAATTGATTTTGACTAAAAAAATTGTCTAATTTACGTAAATAATGAGAATTTTGTTATTTCATTGCATCTCAGTTAAAATGTTATGTTTTGGTATTTTGTCGTGTTACGAATTCTGTTTCTAAAACAGGTTTCTGATTTTGTCGTGACTGTTTAAATTATTTAAAATTGACTTTGACATAAAAAAATTGACAATTTTCGTGAAACAATGAGAATTTTGTTATTTCATTGCATCACAGTTGAAATGTTATGTTTTGGTATTTTGTCGTGTTACGAATTCTGTTTCTAAAAGTGGTTTTTGATTTTGTCGTGACTGTTTAAATTATTTAAAATTGATTTTGAGTGAAGAAATTGTCAATTTTCGTGAAACAATGAGAATTTTGTTATTTCATTGCATCACAGTTGAAACGTTATGTTTTGGTATTTTGTCGTGTTACGAATTCTGTTTCTAAAAGTGGTTTTTGATTTTGTCGTGACTGTTTAAATTATTTAAAATTGATTTTGACTGAAAAAATTGACAATTTTCGTGAAACATAAGAATTTTGTTATTTCATTGCATCACAGTTGAAATGTTATGTTTTGGTATTTTGTCGTGTTACGAATTCTGTTTCTAAAAGTGGTTTTTGATTTTGTCGTGACTGTTTAAATTATTTAAAATTGATTTTGACTGAAAAAATTGTCAATTTTCGTGAAACAATGAGAATTTTGTTATTTCAATGCATGTCAGTTGAAATGTTATGTTTTGGTATTTTGTCGTGTTACGAATTCTGTTTCTAAAAGAGGTTTTTGATTTTGTCGTGACTGTTTAAATTATTTAAAATTGATTTTGACTGAAAAAATTGTCAATTTTCGTGAAACAATGAGAATTTTGTTATTTCATTGCATCACAGTTGAAATGTTATGTTTTGGTATTTTGTCGTGTTACGAATTCTGTTTCTAAAAGTGGTTTTTGATTTTGTCGTGACTGTTTAAATTATTTAAAATTGATTTTGACTAAAAAATTGTCTTTTTTAGGTAAATAATGAGAATTTTGTTATTTCATTGCATCTCAGTTGAAATGTTATGTTTTGGTATTTTGTCGTGTTACGAATTCTGTTTCTAAAAGTGGTTTTTGATTTTGTCGTGACTGTTTAAATTATTTAAAATTGATTTTGACTGAAAAAATTGACAATTTTCGTGAAACATAAGAATTTTGTTATTTCATTGCATCACAGTTGAAATGTTATGTTTTGGTATTTTGTCGTGTTACGAATTCTGTTTCTAAAAGAGGTTTTTGATTTTGTCGTGACTGTTTAAATTATTTAAAATTGATTTTGACTGAAAAATTGACAATTTTCGTGAAACAATGAGAATTTTGTTATTTCAATGCATGTCAGTTGAAATGTTATGTTTTGGTATTTTGTCGTGTTACGAATTCTGATTCTAAAAGAGGTTTTTGATTTTGTCGTGACTGTTTAAATTATTTAAAATTGACTTTGACATAAAAAAATTGTCAATTTTCGTGAAACAATGAGAATTTTGTTATTTCAATGCATGTCAGTTGAAATGTTATGTTTTGGTATTTTGTCGTGTTACGAATTCTGTTTCTAAAAGTGGTTTTTGATTTTGTCGTGACTGTTTAAATTATTTAAAATTGATTTTGAGTGAAAAAATTGTCAATTTTCGTGAAACAATGAGAATTTTGTTATTTCATTGCATCTCAGTTGAAATGTTATGTTTTGGTATTTTGTCGTGTTACGAATTCTGTTTCTAAAAGTGGTTTTTGATTTTGTCGTGACTGTTTAAATTATTTAAAATTGATTTTGACTGAAAAAATTGTCAATTTTCGTGAAACAATGAGAATTTTGTTATTTCATTGCATCACAGTTGAAATGTTATGTTTTGGTATTTTGTCGTGTTACGAATTCTGTTTCTAAAAGTGGTTTTTGATTTTGTCGTGACTGTTTAAATTATTTAAAATTGACTTTGACATAAAAAAATTGTCAATTTTCGTGAAACAATGAGAATTTTGTTATTTCAATGCATGTCAGTTGAAATGTTATGTTTTGGTATTTTGTCGTGTTACGAATTCTGTTTCTAAAAGTGGTTTTTGATTTTGTCGTGACTGTTTAAATTATTTAAAATTGATTTTGAGTGAAGAAATTGTCAATTTTCGTGAAACAATGAGAATTTTGTTATTTCAATGCAACACAGTTGAAATGTTATTTTTTGGTATTTTGTCGTGTTACGAATTCTGATTCTAAAAGAGGTTTTTGATTTTGTCGTGACTGTTTAAATTATTTAAAATTGATTTTGACTGAAAAAATTGACAATTTTCGTGAAACAATGAGAATTTTGTTATTTCATTGCATCTCAGTTGAAATGTTATGTTTTGGTATTTTGTCGTGTTACGAATTCTGTTTCTAAAAGTGGTTTTTGATTTTGTCGTGACTGTTTAAATTATTTAAAATTGATTTTGAGTGAAGAAATTGTCAATTTTCGTGAAACAATGAGAATTTTGTTATTTCAATGCAACACAGTTGAAATGTTATTTTTTGGTATTTTGTCGTGTTACGAATTCTGTTTCTAAAAGTGGTTTTTGATTTTGTCGTGACTGTTTAAATTATTTAAAATTGATTTTGACTGAAAAAATTGTCAATTTTCGTGAAACAATGAGAATTTTGTTATTTCATTGCATCACAGTTGAAATGTTATGTTTTGGTATTTTGTCGTGTTACGAATTCTGTTTCTAAAAGAGGTTTTTGATTTTGTCGTGACTGTTTAAATTATTTAAAATTGATTTTGACTGAAAAAATTGTCAATTTTCGTGAAACAATGAGAATTTTGTTATTTCATTGCATCACAGTTGAAATGTTATGTTTTGGTATTTTGTCGTGTTACGAATTCTGTTTCTAAAAGTGGTTTTTGATTTTGTCGTGACTGTTTAAATTATTTAAAATTGATTTTGAGTGAAGAAATTGTCAATTTTCGTGAAACAATGAGAATTTTGTTATTTCAATGCAACACAGTTGAAATGTTATTTTTTGGTATTTTGTCGTGTTACGAATTCTGTTTCTAAAAGTGGTTTTTGATTTTGTCGTGACTGTTTAAATTATTTAAAATTGATTTTGACTGAAAAAATTGTCAATTTTCGTGAAACAATGAGAATTTTGTTATTTCATTGCATCACAGTTGAAATGTTATGTTTGACATGAGGGAATTTTCCTCTCATTATTATCTTTTGATCTATCCTGGAAAAATGAGCGACCTTACGGTATTTTCACCGTAGGTGGCGCCTGTTCTCGGCCACTTACCGGTAAAGCAACGAAAATTGAGTAATGAATTACATGAAGTGCTGTGTGGTGCGCGTGTACGGTTCGTGCGAATGTGACTTCGCTCACCGTCGACATATAAGCGGATCACCGAACGATGTACTTCGAGAACTATTGTAAGACCTCTCATTGCACGGAGAGGTCGAAAGTAGTTTGACTGAGAAAATAAAAGCTAACTTGAAATTAACGCAAGTCTGCTGATTTTTGTCCTTATACCTATTTCCTACATTTCCATGCTACGAGCCTCAACTATCAGCCAGAAGGAGAAGGAAGGAAGGAGGGAAGGAAGGAAGCCATTCTCCAGCCGCCTTGGGTCCCCCGCCGCCTGCCTGCCAAATCTCTCCTATCTACGGTGCCAGCTCATCGCTCTCGACCGACACGGTGCCACGTACCGAATCAACTCCCCCCCGCCGCCTGCAGTACTAAGGCCCCCACTGTCCGCCTCTCTGCCCCGCACGCACCTTCCCCCTATCTCGCTCGCCGACCATGATAGGGTTCGACAAGCTAAGGCTTTCGCTGCAGCAGTGACTGCACAATGCAATTCAGAGGGTTGCGTTGGTTCCCCACGAAGTTCTCCGGCGTTCTCCACTTGCTATAGTCCGGAGTTCGACCACACCGATTTCTCCACCTTATTAGAGGGTTACGAGTCCCAATAAGGGTTAAAAAAAACTTTCCATCCCCCAGTATAAAAATTCAAATTGCCCTCTTAAAGGTTTCACATTATTTTCGTGAAACAAAAAATTTGACGAGAATTCCCCTAACCAAAAAAAGGGAAATTCGCCCATGTCAAAATGGCGCCCAACGTGGGGCCCGAGTTAAAAAAGTTACTTTTACCCACCCTGCTTGTCTCAAATGCTCTTCTCGAAAGAAATTAAATTTTCTTGTCTTAAATGCTCTCCAGTGAGGAAATTAATTTTTCCTCTTTCAAAAGCGCCCCCTGTGGCTTCCAAATATTTTTTAAAAAATTTTCTTCCCCCTGTGGAAAAATTTCTAGGTCACCCTCTCCTGTGGGACTTAGCTTAAAATTAAATGCCAACTACCCCCTGTGGTAGAAAATTCTAAGTCACCCTCTCCTGTGGGACTTAGCTCAAAATAAAATACCAGTCACCCCCTGTGGTGCACATTGTTAAAAAAAAAAAAAAAAAAAAAATTTTTTTTCTTTTCTCTCCACCCTGTGGAGCTCTTATTGTTTTAAATCCTCCAATGGTCCAGACCAATTAAATCTGGTGGCGCCCTCCTTTAAAATATTTTTCGTTTTTCGTTTCAAAGGTGAAAAATAATGCCTGTTGAACGAACACCTCCAACTAATACCTCTATTTCAAATTCTCTTCTTGATCAATCCGATTTTGCGGGATTTGCAAATACCCCCCCTCCCCATTCCATGATGTCTCGGCGAACGGAAGAACCGACACCAGGCCCGTCCGGAACGCAGCCTCCTGGATACCGTACACCTGCAGCTGAGAGAACTTCACCGCCAGCCTACAGTGATCTCATCCCTGGATTCTCAAGACGAATTACTTCAGGCAACCTTGGAAATCAACCCCCTATTGGCGGGACTCCACGTCCGGTAAATCCGAGTCTTGGAAATCAACCCCCTATGGTCGGGAATCCACGTCCAGTAAATCCGAGTGCCAATCAACCAAGGCAGTCACCCCTTGTAAATTGGGATGAGCTGAGAAACCTACTACAGATCATCACCACTAATCCCACCGTGGTAAAGCCGGAATTTCACGGCAAGGAACATGAAGATCCTCGAGACTTCCTACGAAGGATGGAGGAATATTTTGTAACTATGGTCACTCAAGATCAACAGAAGGTGGACCTCGCTGCTGAAGGACTTCATGGCGCAGCAGAAAAGTGGTGGGACACTTACAAAGGAATTCCCTTCGAGTGGGCTAGGTTCAGTGAACTGTTCCTGCACAAATACGATGGACCAGTTGTCACAGGTCGGCTGTTATCCCAGCTGTACTCTCAACGTCAAACCGAGAAAGAGCCGGTGGGAGTATTTTTACAAAAGAAGATCCTACTTTTCCAGCGGTTACAACCGGATACACCGGAAGCAGTCAAAGTGGCTACGCTACTCGAGCTTCTACGTCCGCAAGTTCGGCAGGGGATCAGAGCTTCCCAACCTCAAGACCTTGGAACGTTGATGACACGCGCAGTTGAAGCTGAGTTCGACGAAGCAGATGTTGATCGTACTAATAAACGTTCAGACAAACCTCGAGCACAACCCTCTTCGAATCCTACCAGTGCTACTACCTCTCAACTCAT
Organism: Leptopilina syphax; assembly: GCA_032872505.1. Lineage (NCBI taxonomy): Eukaryota > Metazoa > Arthropoda > Insecta > Hymenoptera > Figitidae > Leptopilina > Leptopilina syphax. The sequence goes on from CM065470.1 coordinate 22,161,289, forward strand.
TGAAGGCAAGAAGAATCAACTTCCCCAGTGCTGGTTTTGTGAAGATCGTCACTTCGTCCGTGATTGCCCCAAACGAGTTTCCCCGGAACAGCAGACTTCGTCCGACCAACAGGGAAACTGGCGAAAGGGGGCAACTCGAGGCCCTGCTGCCCCCCAATAGCTCACCTTTCGAGTATATGTACTCAAAGAACATTCGTTCCAATTTTTTCTGTTCAATTTAATGATAAAATAGTTAGAGTTTTGTTTGATTCGGCCTCTACCGACAATTTTATTCAACCCTCTTACCTCTCTCCCCTACAGTTAAATAAGTTAACCCCTTTTACCGAGAGAGTAGAGGTAGCAAAAAAAGGAGTAACCCTTAATATTCTCGGAGAAATTAAATTAAAATTCCAAACCACTAACCGGACTATGGAAGCAAGGTTCCTAGTTTCGGATCAAATTTCCAATCCCATGATCTTAGGGGACCCATGGATAGAGGAGCACCAAGTAGTCTATGACCGATCCCGCCGATGTATCCATGTGGGAAAACAAAACCGAGATACAATCTATTTTGAAAACCAAACTCCTTCTTACTTGGTAGAGGATCCTGATCCTTGTTTAATTAAGGCGGTATCTGACATTCCGACAGATTACCGAACATTAATTTTAAATGTTTTGTCTCGGTTTCGGGAAACCGTTAACCCTGTGGGTCCACTGACTCAAACCAATTGCATGGTCCACAAAATCGAGCTTTTACCTCACCAGCCATTTCGAATTCGTCCTTACCGCTGCAGTCAGGAAAAAAGAGACTTCATGATGGAACAAAAGGATGAAATGCTGAAGCAAAAAATCATTGAACCTTCAGATGCCGACTACAGTTCTTCGGTCGTCATTGCCTCCAATCGGGCCGGAAAATTAAGATTCTGTACCGATTACAGAAAATTAAATTCGTTCACTAAGGATGCAACTCCGGAAATCCCTCGGATCCATGACATTCTCAAGGAGGTGGGAAGAGCTACAGTCTTCTCTGTGATCGACTTGAAAAAAGGATACTGGCAAGTACCGTTGGATGAAGCTTCCAAAAAATACACGGCTTTCACCTTACCGGATGGAGGAACTTATCAATACCGGGTGATGCCTTTTGGGTTGAAGAACGCCCCCAACACCTTCCAAACTTTAATGACCCAAATTGTTCTCACTGGCTATCTTCACGTCTTCTGCATGGTATATTTGGATGACATCATCATCTATTCCGACTGCTGGGAAGATCATGTGAACCACCTTGGATTAGTGTTGGAACGACTCTCTACTCACAAGCTGCAATGTTCAATAGAAAAGAGTAGATACGGTGTCACCTCTGTTGACTATCTCGGTTATGTGGTCACCGATAAAGTTAATCAACCACAGACCGATCACGTCAAGAAAATTCTGGAAGCAGAAATTCCATCATCTAAGAAAGACCTTCAACGATTTCTGGGTGTATGCGGCTGGTTACGAGAATATATCCCCAATTATTCTCTCATCACAGCCCCTCTTACATCACTCCTTGGAAAAAATGTTGGAAAATGGAAGTGGCCTCCTCAAGCAGATCAAGCGTTCCGGGAAGTCAAAAACCTATTCAGAAACCCTTTAAACTTGGATAGGCCTGATCCAGAGTTACCCTTGATTCTTCAAGTTCACGCCAGTGACGTAGGAATGGGAGCTGCTCTTTATCAAGAACCAGTTACCGGAGGTCGGAAGGTCATCAGCTTCGCTAGTGCAAAATTTTCCGCTGTAGAAGTTCGGTACGACATAAATGAACGAACTTGTCTCGCTATAGTCTGGTCCTTTAAAAAATATACCGTTCTATTGCAATCTAATCCGTTTATTCTTCGGGTGGACCCACACGCTCTAAACTGGCTTCATACCAACAAACATCTCCGAGCAAAACTAGGACGATGGGCCTGTCAGTTGAACGAGTACGGCTTCACTCAAGAAAAATGTAGAACTGCCTTAGACGAACTTGCTATAGCCCTATCAACGGTTCCAGAAGACAAGATCACCGATGAAGATATGGCTGAAGATGATCGACTATTACCATTCGGGAAAGAAGCTCCACCCCACAAATTAACTTCCATCCAAGCTACGAGTTTGTATGACAGAATTTCTGATTTTCAACAACAAGATACCGAAATCTCGGGTCTAGTTTCAAAATGGCTACGACTAGAGAACACCATCAACCGTACCAACTCAGAGGAGATGTTCTTTCTTGACCATCGAGTGGATGACCTTGGCTTGTGGCGACGCAATAAAAATTCCCCAGATCAATACCAATTTTTGGTCCCTAAGGAATCACGAGATCTCGTCCTGTCTGAATATCACGATTCGGATCTTGCCGGACACCCTGGTATCGAGGAAACCCTCAGAGCAATTCAGGAAAGATTTCTTTGGCCAAAGATGAGAAAAGAAGTTACCAACTACGTAAGAAGCTGCCATCTGTGTTTATGCTGTAAACCACTACGAACACCACTGCGAGATCAACTTCGTCCTCGAAATCCAAAGAAACCTTGGGAAACAGTGGCGTTAGATTTAATGGGTCCATATCCCCGAACTCCCCGTGGAAAAACACATCTTCTCGTAGTCACAGATCTATTCTCCCGTTGGGTAGAAGCATTCCCTATCGGTTCAACAAAAGCTTCAACGATCCTTGCTGTTCTGAAAAAAGAAGTTTTCTTTCGTTTCGGATTTCCGCGTTATTTACTCACTGATAACGGTACGCAATTCACCAGTGCCGAATGGGTAAAAATGTGTGACAAGTGGGACGTATCTTGCTGGACCACCCCTCCTTACCACCCAAGGGCCAACCCTACGGAGAGGAGAAACCAGGAGATCAAAAAAGGAATGCGACTTCGTCTTTTCTCTACATCTGAACACCAACGATGGGATCAACACTTAACGGAAATCTTGTTTAACACCCGAACAAGAAAAAATGCGGCTACAGGTCTCACTCCAAGTGAGATCCTTTTCGGATCCAATTTAAAAAGACCTGGTGACTGGACACTCCCCTTCTCAAATTATCAACATCCAAAGGACAGAGTTGTTCAAGCCAGAGAAAATCAGGGCAAATATCTGAGTACCGCCACGACTCCGACGGATATTTCTCCCTACAAACCGGGCGATCTCGTTTATTTAAGAAACTACCAATTGTCAGACGCTTCAAAGCAGTTCAACGCCTCATTAGCTCCACTAAGAAGAGGACCTTACCCTATTATACGTCATCTACAAGGGCAAGTGTATGAAGTAAACCTGTTCAGCCGAACAACAAAAGCTCACGCGTCACAATTATGGCCAGCGAGACCCCGGACCATCGCTCTTACTGATCAGGAGATCAGCAACAATTCCCCAAACTCTCCAACCGATACTAGTTGTCGAGAGCGGCCTAAGAGTAGGCCCCCATCAGGTCCCATAGTGACCCACATCTACCCTGCAGCGCCTCCGATCCGCCGACGAGGACGACCGAGGAAAAAGATCGTGATCACTCCAGAGGATCCTGTTCGTGTCCCTCCGATTCGCCGAAGAGGTAGACCACGAAAAATTCCGTTGAACCAGACGGTCAACAATACCCTAGATGGTATCCCTCCGATTCGCCGAAGAGGGAGACCACGAAAAGCCCCGTTGAACCAGACGGTCAACAGTACATCAGCACCGCCCCCTCCAAACCCTAGCGTCAATCAAGCGGACGGTTTATTCTCACCCCCGATCCGCCGACGAGGACGCCCAAGGAAAAATGCGGTAATCGATCCAGTGAATCATTCTGGTAATCCTCTGATTCGCCGACGAGGAAGACCTAGAAAAACCCCACTGTAACGACATCGAGGGAAGACCTCCTCACCACTCCTGGTTGAGTAGAGGCGACCGAGGTGAATGGTCCCAGTTCGTCGAGGGAAGTCCTCCTCACCGCTCCAGGTTGAGTAGAGGCGACCGAGGTGAATGGTCCCAGCTCATCGACGCGTCAACATTGTAAATAACATTAATTTTTAAGTCTTCGGTTGTACCGCTCAAATTCCAGAATTGATCAACCCTGTGGTTTGACATGAGGGAATTTTCCTCTCATTATTATCTTTTGATCTATCCTGGAAAATGAGCGACCTTACGGTATTTTCACCGTAGGTGGCGCCTGTTCTCGGCCACTTACCGGTAAAGCAACGAAAATTGAGTAATGAATTACATGAAGTGCTGTGTGGTGCGCGTGTACGGTTCGTGCGAATGTGACTTCGCTCACCGTCGACATATAAGCGGATCACCGAACGATGTACTTCGAGAACTATTGTAAGACCTCTCATTGCACGGAGAGGTCGAAAGTAGTTTGACTGAGAAAATAAAAGCTAACTTGAAATTAACGCAAGTCTGCTGATTTTTGTCCTTATACCTATTTCCTACATTTCCATGCTACGAGCCTCAACTATCAGCCAGAAGGAGAAGGAAGGAAGGAGGGAAGGAAGGAAGCCATTCTCCAGCCGCCTTGGGTCCCCCGCCGCCTGCCTGCCAAATCTCTCCTATCTACGGTGCCAGCTCATCGCTCTCGACCGACACGGTGCCACGTACCGAATCAACTCCCCCCCGCCGCCTGCAGTACTAAGGCCCCCACTGTCCGCCTCTCTGCCCCGCACGCACCTTCCCCCTATCTCGCTCGCCGACCATGATAGGGTTCGACAAGCTAAGGCTTTCGCTGCAGCAGTGACTGCACAATGCAATTCAGAGGGTTGCGTTGGTTCCCCACGAAGTTCTCCGGCGTTCTCCACTTGCTATAGTCCGGAGTTCGACCACACCGATTTCTCCACCTTATTAGAGGGTTACGAGTCCCAATAAGGGTTAAAAAAAACTTTCCATCCCCCAGTATAAAAATTCAAATTGCCCTCTTAAAGGTTTCACATTATTTTCGTGAAACAAAAAATTTGACGAGAATTCCCCTAACCAAAAAAAGGGAAATTCGCCCATGTCATGTTTTGGTATTTTGTCGTGTTACGAATTCTGTTTCTAAAAGTGGTTTTTGATTTTGTCGTGACTGTTTAAATTATTTAAAATTGATTTTGAGTGAAAAAATTGTCAATTTTCGTGAAACAATGAGAATTTTGTTATTTCATTGCATCTCAGTTGAAATGTTATGTTTTGGTATTTTGTCGTGTTACGAATTCTGTTTCTAAAAGTGGTTTTTGATTTTGTCGTGACTGTTTAAATTATTTAAAATTGATTTTGAGTGAAGAAATTGTCAATTTTCGTGAAACAATGAGAATTTTGTTATTTCAATGCAACACAGTTGAAATGTTATTTTTTGGTATTTTGTCGTGTTACGAATTCTGTTTCTAAAAGTGGTTTTTGATTTTGTCGTGACTGTTTAAATTATTTAAAATTGATTTTGACTGAAAAAAATTGTCAATTTTCGTGAAACAATGAGAATTTTGTTATTTCATTGCATCACAGTTGAAATGTTATGTTTTGGTATTTTGTCGTGTTACGAATTCTGTTTCTAAAAGTGGTTTTTGATTTTGTCGTGACTGTTTAAATTATTTAAAATTGATTTTGACTGAAAAAATTGTCTATTTTAGGTAAGTAATGAAAATTTTGTTATTTCAATGCGACACAGTTGAAATGTTATGTTTTGGTATTTTGTCTTTTTACGAGTTTTTTTTATCATAAATGTTGTAATATTTTGACAAATTTGCAATAAAATTTTTTGTTTTTTAATGGAGATTGTTAGAATTGACTTATTTCGAATTGATCGTGATTAAGTGAATCTAGCAAAATTATTTAAATTTATTTGTTGAATATTTTGTTGGTGGTTTCATGAATTAATTTTTGTGGAGAAACGCACTAACGTAGCTAATATTACTAAGCGGGTTCTTAACTAGCAGGGCGTCCTATGTAATTCTATTACTTAACGCTTTTTGTAGCCATTACTATAACTCTTTTTCCGTTTGTTAATAGTTACTGGCAGCAAAAATAAATATTTTTAAATTTTGTTTTAACGTATTTAAAGCGACAAAAAAACGGCAAATTTTGATGTATATTAGACCTCTCTATTAATTTAATTACGCATTTTGGCAATAGGGTTTCGCTAACTTCATATGAAGTTAGCGAAGCCGCCATTTTTTTTTAAAAAAACGTTAGCGACAAAATTAGTTTTTTCACAACTAATTAACGACTAATTAACGGCAAATTATCCAACTATTTCCGACTTGATTTGATAAAGTGGTCTCGTTAACTTCATATACATAATATAGGAGGAAGCAGGACAAAAGCAGAATAAAGCAGGTCGAGGACGATTAATGCATGACTAAGACATTTTCGTTGAAAAAAGCACAGACAGTGAGAGAGGGAGAGAGAGAGAGAATTCCCGTGAAAAAGAGAGAAAATTGAAGCAAAGAAAATTAATGATTTATTCAATTTCAATTGCATGGAATAATGAGTAATTCTGATTAAAACAAACACTCGGGAGAAAACTTCCTCAAACAGCAAAAAGAAGAAGAAGAAAAAAACTGTTGCACGATAATTAGGTTTTAATTTTTCAGAACAACTTTTCCAGTTGATCAATCACGAATTAAACAACTACGATAATAGCTTTTAACCTTTTTTTTTTATTTTAATCCACTCTCCCGCGCTCACACTTCCTCTATTTTATAATCTCAATTGTGAATTAACACATATATACCTACAAATAGTAGAAAATAATTTCCGAACTCTCTAAATTTAAATTATAGTAAAAGACTTCCGACTATAAATATATTAAGAGATTATGAGAGATTTAAGAAACGATCATAGCGACAGAAAGAAAACATTTCCCTAAAGTTCTGAATAAGCTTCGAATGTAGGAAAATAAATTATATCTTTTTCAATATCGAATTTTTTTGACAAAAAATAATGGGTCACGTATTAAAAAATTATTTAGAGAGTATCAAATCATTTGATTTATTAACATAAATCAAATATTTTGATACTCTCTAAATAATTTTTTAATACATGACCCATTATTTTTCTCTGAACTTTAAAAATTTGTTCATTTGAACTTTCAAAATTTTTTGAACATTACATCCAGAGAAAAATTTTTATAATTTGAGTTAAATAAAAGTACATTTGTCTCAGAGCCTACAAAATTATTTATTTGCTTTAAATAAAAATTTTATTCGTCACAAATAAAACTTTTATTCGAACCAAATAAAATTTTATTTGAATCAAATAAAATTGATGTAAAACAAATAAAAAGTCTAGTTGGTTCTGAGTCAAATATATATTTTTTCTGAATGTAATAAATAGACAAACAAATTATATTCACAGTTACATAAAAAAAAGAAAAGTTAAATAATATCTATAAAAGAATAATTGTGTAAATTTCTATATACACAATATTTACTAGAAAATAGAAATTAGAATTTAAATTAGTGAAAGACTTTTATCTATAAATGTATTAATAGATTATAGCAGATTATGAGAGACTTAAGAAATGATCATAACGACCAAAAGAAAACGTTTAGAAAATAAAAAAAAACCTCTTCATTAAATAACAAATAAAATAAAGAAAAATCTATTTAAAAAAAAATCCTCTCAGAAGAAGAGAAAATTTCTTTCTTCGGCATTCATTATTTGAGCTTCACTCACATGAATTCAAACAGGGAAAATATGCAACTTTTTTTTCATACTCTCGAAGAATATTTTATATAAAATTTCGTATATTTACATAATGTAAAATATTACGAAACCCTCAAATCTTTCAGTGTTTGATAGTTTGACAGAAAGATATTTCAAAATAGTTGGCATATGCCATTAGGCGAGAATTTCAATTTTTATAAACGTATATACAAGATCAAATGTATTTCTATATATATTATTTCAAAAGCGAAAGAAAGAGAGAGAGAAAGAGAGGAAGAGCAAAATATAAAAGTTGAAAAATTTTATTTTCTCTATAAACAAAAAAGAAAAAGTATACATTTATTTTTGCTCAAAGATAAACGTAGAAAAGAAATTTCTGTATGATATTTTAGGGTGATATGTTCGTGCGCTAGTAGACGTTTAAAGCCATCGGTATATCATCGCACTTAACTTTTCTGCACCCCCTTAAATAAATAATGTCGGGGAAGTTAATTAACTTCTTAATTAATGTTAAAGTAGTTACAAGAGAACTGTTTTTGTAAAAAAAAATTACAATTTTTTCTATTGTGCAAACAATTTGTATATACAAATACAAAAAAAATGTACTATTATTGTATAGTTAAAAAAATAGAAGAAAAAACATTGACTTATCTTTAGAGAAATATGTAGAAATATGTATCATTAGAGTCTAATTAATGAATGAAGCATGACTTTACTGGATCAAGATTTCATTTTAATTGAATTAATAACTTCGAGTTGCGGTAATAAATCAAAAATCATTTGAGACAAGTAGTTTTGTATAATGATCTCATTTGTTGACACATGCGAAAATTTTAATTAGATATGTCCTCTTTTGTAAAAAAACAATAGTCGAGGATTTCAATTTTGCTTCATTTTTCCTCACATACTAATTTTAATAACAAAAAATATAATTTATGTAAAATAAGCTTAAATTTCGTAATTAAATAGCCTTAGAGATATCGAAAAAAATTTGCAAGTTTAAAAACCAATAAAAATAAATTAAATGAAACGAAAAAATATAAAATACCTATATTAAATTTAATTAATTATTTAATGATTTGCTGCAAGAAATACTAATTTAAAAATAACAAAAATCCAATCCATAAAAAAAATATTTATTACCCAGTTTCAATTTAATGAGAAACGTCAATTTTCTCTCGATTCAGTATATTTTAACGAATTCTATTTATAAAAGTAAATTTTATTTCTATACATTTACCAAACAAGAGGAGAAATTTTATCATATATTTTACTTCTTCTCGTATTTTCTGCTCTTAATTTACAGTTAAATAATATACTATGAAATTAAAATTTAAAATACCTTTTGTAAATTCAAAACCCTATAATTTTATATGTACACGTACATTTAACAAAAACTGATCAAATGGAATTTTCGTATTTTCAAAAAAAGAAAATAATGTTTGCGAGTCAAATTTCCCCATGAAAATGAAAAAAAAAACCACACGCCATATATGAGCGAAGAGAAAAACTTGTTAGAAAACCTTCGGATCATTTTCCGGTGAAATAAAAAAATCCCATTTCCGAGTTATTGTCATATACGAACCCTACTTTTCCTGGCTAATGATTGAGCTAAAAAAAATAATGGTGAAAAAGTAGAACGAAAAAAAAGAGCGCAGTTCTTCAAGCATACAAATTCAACCAATTAACTTTTCGTCAAAAAAAAAATGTTTTCTTTTTTTTTGCAAACAATTTTCGTTAATTAACTTAAGTTTAAAATTAAAATTATGTGAATCGTTAAATTTAAAAATGTTTCTTTCCCCATAAAGATAATACATAATTTTTTATAATCCTTACAAATTAAAGATAAACTTTTCTTTTATTTTCATTTCTCTCTCTCTCTCTCTCTCTTATTTTATTTTTATCTCTATTTTAATGGACTATTAGATCTAAATTTTAAACTAATTTTCATCTATAAAGAATAAATTATTATTAGTGGAAAAATAAACTTTGAAATTACAGCTTCATTACGATTCATTCAATAAAATAGTAGAGTTACAATGTTAATGATTGTTTACACTTAATTATCATATATATATGAACAGAATTTAATACACTTAAGCGAGTATAACTCAATATACGAAAGAAAAAAAGATGTTAATTGTAATTTCAATAATTATTCCATTACGGTCGATGCATGATAATATGAAAACGATACAGATTTATCGTAATAAATCAAAAACCGAGAATTGGCCCAAAAACTTATTTTTCCTTTCAATTTATTACATATAAAAGAATGAAAACCGAAATTTAACCACATTGAAATTCCCTAAAGTTTTAAATGTTTAAATAAACGATTTTTTTCTACTTTCATAAATTAAAATTATTAAAACTATTTTAAACCTATAAGTAGTGTGAATTAAACAAATTTATAAAATAATTTTAAAAGTACAAATTAACAGAAATACTAAAAATATTTTTAAAATAGAAAATATTTTCGTTTGAAGGTTCAAAACTTAAGAAAGATTGCAATGACATTTTCATGATTAAAATTTAAAGCAAATAAAAAATTTTTCCAAGTATTTTTGAAATGAAATATATCTTCTAAAACTATAAAAGTTACCTATAAATAAAGAATGTAATAAATACTTTAGTCACTTTATTATCACCAAAAACCAACCGAAAATCCCGTCGTAATCCTCTAGCAGACTCTCATAAAATTTTAAGACATTCCTAAATTTTGGGAATAGAAATCGTAATTTTCCATATATATAAAGATAGGAATTCGTTTCAAATATTTCAGATTTCATCTTTATTCTCAATTCAAGGGAATTGAATATAATATCAGAAAGTGCGTATAAAAAAAATTTTGGAAAAAAAAACCAAAGAAGCCATAATATTTTACAATATTTGTAAATCTATTTTATGAAATTTTATACGAAACTATGAGAAAATTTCAATTCATCAAAATTGAAATTGATTAGAAGAGTACTTAAAAATTTCACACATGAACACTTAAAAAAAATAATTTCCTAAAGTTTTAAACATTCAAATGAATTAAATTTTTAACTGTTTAAATATTTTTTTAAAATTATTATATTAAAATGAAAATAATAAAAAATTAAATATTTACTCAGTTAAAAGTTGATTTTTTTAAATACAAAAAATAATTTTTCTTTAAAAAAACATAAATTAAGTGAAGAAACAAAAATGTCTATTTATTAATTAATTAATTAATTAATGTCTATTTATCTGAACGAAAAAACTAGGAATGTAAAAAAATTTCTTTGATATGTCCCTAAAATTTTGAATAAATAGATTTCTTTCTTTTTTAATTTCAAGTTTCATTATAAAAAATGTTGGGTCGTCGTTTAATTGAATGAAATCAATTTTTTCAGTGCATTTAAAAAATAATCACAAAAATTGATCAAATCGAATATTGAATTTTAAAAAATTATATAACAATAATATAGTCGAACCTGTCGGAATGCAACTCTGTTTTTTAAATTTTTTGGCCCAATTTTTATTTTCACTTAGTTCCAGAATTTTTTATACATGAAAATTAAATTATGAAACAATTTTTAACGGGTTATTTACTGTAATAAAATTTTAAAAAATCGAGTTGCATCCCTACAGGTTCGACTGTATATAAAAAATATAGTGATAAAAAAATAAATCTCGACAAACGATAAAAATTACAATTCAGGTAAAAGTTAAAATTATAAAGTAAAAATTACTAATTAAAATAGAAATTAAAATGAATAAAAATTAAAATGAAAAGTAAAGTAAAAAATAAAATTAAAAGGAGAAAAAGACACTTAGTACGTCAAATTGAATCAGTTGAAATAAATTTTATTTCTCGGGTTTAGTTTAACGTTTCTAATTTGGATTAAACTGCATTTTCGGAAAATTGTCTAAGTTACAGTAATGAATGTAAAACGAAAAATAAAATGAGCAATTTAGGTAATACGTTTCAATTCTAGGGAAAAGTGTGTATACCTAACACAGTGAAGTTTTCACATAAAGAACTTTACACTTTTTACACATATATATATACAACAAAAAGGACATGAAACTTTATATTACAAAATACTAAACTTTTAAAATAAGTCCGCCAAACTTTAAAAATACGTTGAACTTTGAAGAAATAACCTAACTTTATATAAAAATATAATCCTTTTACGAAAATTGAACCTGAGAAATGAAAAACCTGAGAGAAAGAGAAAGGATATGAGAAAACTCAAAAATGAACACAAAAAAAAATAAAATAAAAAATAATACGAATTTAGGAGAAATTTCTTTTTCTACATCTTTAAAGTATACAATTTTCACACTGATTTCGAATCAAAAGGTCGCGCACATATATTGCGTATAATTTGAAAAAAAATTGAGCAGAGAAGTCGGAAAATGTCAGTATCTCTTGAAATAAAAAAGTAATAGTAAAAAGTTATCATGAAATCTCTTTTACGAGAGTGTGGACAATTTTATTTTTTTTCTTCTCTTTTTTTTGAAAAGTAAAAGTGTTTTTAGATAGGAAAAGATATAAAATAGAATTTGTGACTTAAAAATTTGACGATCTATTATACAATTTTTCTGTTTTCAAAAATAAATTATTTATATCAAATATTTACATAAAGAATTTAAATAATTTACATAAAAAAAACAATATTTTTTTTGTGAATTTTTATTTATATATTTTTTTAGTGTTCATTTTTAATTTTTTCCTCTTTCTTTTCTTTCTATAGATTCAATTTTCGTAAAAGGATTATATTTTCATATAGATAAAGTTTCGTTTTCTTCAAAAATTCAACATATTTTTAAAGTTTGGTGGATTTCTAAAAGTTTAGTAATGAAGAACAAAATTTATTCATTTTTTTTTCAAATTCAAATTAAATTGTAAAAATATTGCGTCACGTATTAAGGAATAATTTATAAATAATAATAATTAATAAAGTAGGATTTTTAATTTTAATTATTTGAAAATTTAGTATTTAAATTTAATAAAAGTAAAAATAGTAAATGTTTTTTGTCGATTTTTTCAAATCTAACTTAAAATTTCTCAATAAAAAAAATTAAATAAAATCATATTCCGATCAATTTACTTCTTGCACGTATCTCACATTGTTAATTATCTCCCTTTATCATAAATGTTTAAATGTCAAATAGATGAGGCCCCTTTCACAAAAAGAGGAAACATATTTGTAATGGAAGTTTTACTCCTTAATTTAGTTTCTTGTTAACGATTTTCTGTGCGCAATTTCCGGTAGTTGAAACTTAAAAGCAACCTGTCACTCTTCAGTTAAATGAATGCTCACGAAAATGTTTAATTTATTCTTTTTTTTATTTTCTCTCTTTCTCAAAAAAAAGACAGAATTTCAATATAAAAATCACTTGAGATTTAAATTAGTTTTACAAGAAAATTTTAAATTAGGAGCTTATTAATATTAATAGCTTTTTCTATTTTTATGAGCTTTTTTACTCTAAAAAAAAGAAAAGATAATAAAAAAGAAAGAAGAAGAGAAAAGAATGAACGAAAGAAAGAATGTAAAAAATAAGAGAGATAAATTATGTAAAGTTTTCCTTAATGATAAAACTTTTTTTTACTTTTTTTATATATAATTCCCTTTCGCACGAAAGAAAAAGATAATAGAAAATTTCTCGACGAGGGAGATGTATGTCTGTGTGTCAAAGAGTACTAATCCCAACATTTTAAGTGCGAAAAAGATATCATTTCAAAAGTCGTCGCTTTTTTATAAAATGGATAAAAAATATTCTCCATTCTCGATTATAATCTTATCATCTTATTCCGATTAATTATTCCGATTATTGTGATTAACTAAATTTTTATTCCTTAAGGATTGCGGTTTAGTAATTTCTTCTGACAGTTTCAAATCATATCTCAAAATCGGAGGTAAACCCACAGAAAAAAAGATATTTTTAACGCAGAGGCTACTAAATTATTTATTTGTATTAAAAAAATTATATTTGATTGAAACATATTTTATTTGGTTCAAATAAATTTTAATTTTTCCGAATAAAAATTTTGTCCCAAATTTGCTAAATGCTACTAAATTATTTATTTGTTTCAAATAAATTATATTTAGTTGAAAAATATTTTAATTGCTTGAAATATATTTTATTTCGTTTAAATCAAGTTTATTTAAGTCCAAATCGATTTTATTTGGTTAAATTAATAATTTTATGCTAAATTCGTTAAAGGTTAAAATTTGGGCTAAATAAAACTATATTTTTACGGCAAATAAATAATTTACTAATACTAAGAAAAAATTTATTTCATTCTAATAATTTGATTATTTGTCTATTATCAAATAAATATTTACTCGAATCAAATGATTTTCATTTAGAAACAAATAATTTGTATTTAAACCAATAATTTTAATATTTAAAGCAGATATAATTTATTTAATTTTAAATTTTAAATAAAAATCATTTGATACAATGAATAAATATTATAAATATTTATTTGTTAAATATAAATTATTTAATTAATATTTAATTAATTAATTATAATATTTAATAAATAAATATTTATTTGATTTCAAGTAGTGATCGTTTATTTTATGAAATAAATTTTTTTCTTCGTGTAGACTCTGTGTGACAAACATATTTTTAATTGATTCAAATAAATTAAATTTGGATCAAACACTAAAAAAATTTGATTTAATTAACCGACTGTTTGTCTATTATTAAATAAATATTTACTTGAATCAAATAATTTTTATCTTAATCAAACAAATTTGAATCAATAATTAAATGCACCAATAATTTCAGTATTTTAAACAAATGACATTTATTTATTATTGTTTTTAATATTATTATTATTTTTTTTTATTTTTATTATTTTTTTTATTATTTTTATTATTTTTATTTGATGCAAATAGACAGTAATTTGATAATAAACAAGTAAACCTTGATTTGAGTGAAATAAATTTTTTTTTCCCCAGTGAATAAAATATTTCTCTGCGGATGTAGGTACATAAAATCAAAATAAGAAATTTTTCATCTAAAAATCTTTAAGTCGAAAGTGTAATTTTTTAAAGTGTCAAAAACTTTCTCGTTAAGCCCAAAAGAAGAAGAAAAAAAAAGTACCACTCAGTAATTTCGTTTTCCGTTGATTGAGGACTGCGATCTTTTAAACTGACAGAAAACGGGGGAGAAAAGCACTCGTGCAAGTAATATAAAAGGTGCACACACCACTCACCGTTTGAATGAAAGATGACAAAATCCATCATCAACACCTTCTCACGCTCACCATTTTTTTTCCTTCTTCTTCTTCTTCTTTTTCCAATGAGATGAATTTCCTCCTTCTTGTCCAAATCGTTTTCATAGAAAATTCGTCCAATTCCTGTGAAAGGACCATGAAAATCATCAAAATTCAATTTTTCTCAACTAACTTTTCGTTTAAGGTGACAATTATTAATATTGTCCAATTATTTCCAACTCCAAAAATAATTGTCCCACACAAGTTTTTTTCAAAAACTATTTTTTTTCAAAAACTCTTTTTCAAAACACAATCACAATATACACTTAAAAAAGATCCTTTTCAGCCTCTTTTCTTTCTTTTCAATCAAAAAATTCTGAATTTATCTTCTTTTAAGAAAATATTTTCTTTTTGCAATCATTTTTATTTTTTTCCTTTTTTTTTCAACAATCGAAAACACGAATTTCCTGGGAGCGGGGAAACGGTTGGAAGCAAGTTTTCCGGCGCTGCTACAGGTGTTCGCCGAGACGAAGGAATGAAATCCCGCTATTCAAATGAAACGCAAAAAATGTTTCAAAAACTTTTTTCATTGTTTATTTCTCTTATAAACCAGATCATAGAAAACACTTTCGAAACTAAATAAAAAACAATTTTCATTTTTTCTGAAAATTCGAAAAGTCTGGGTATTTTTTTTCCCTTGACAAAAATTTTTTTTCGACTTTCGAAATTTTGGCGGTTTTTTTTTTTATTTCAAAAATAACAGGTAAAGTGAGAGAAGGAGGGAGTGGGGGGCTTTGTAATACGCGCGCAGAATAAATGTGCGCATTCAAAAAAGAGAGAGAGTCGAGCTCGACGTTCGTCGTACGACTAGACTGGGACGACGTTCTTGCCGTTGACCCGGAGCTTTTATGCGGCGCTTGCGCTGCACCTCCAAATTATAGCCCTATCCGGAAAACCATCCCACCTATGATGTAACTTATCGTGACGCCCTGCGTCGGTATTCCTCTTGTCTATCACGTTACAGATGTATGTACTCTTACTTTATACTTTGCATACGCGTCGCGCGGCATACGAGGACGACGACTACGAACGACCCTATATCCGAGTCGATTAATGCCTCCAGTTTACTTTGTAAGCAAACGAGAGTATTTCTATTACACACCACTTTCACCTTTCATCGAACTTTTTTTTGTAACAAAAAAACGAAAATGAAAAGCATGCAAACTAATCTTCCTATATATAGTGTGTATTTTAATTTACATTTGCACACAGAGTAAAAGAAAAAAAAATTTTCAATATGAGATTATTTTTTAATTTGGAAAATTTTCTTTTCAATTTCCTGTGTGTAATTATTTACCATATTATAAATTATGATGTAATAATTTATCATATAATTATTTACATAACTTAAAACCACAGAAAAAAGACGTTTAAATTTATTTTATCGAATATTTTAATACGCAGGGATGCCACGCTTTTGATCTTTTCAAATTCCCTGCCTTTTCCAGATTTTTCAGGTTAAAAAAACGAAATTTTTCCAAGTATTTACAACGAAAATTATTCAAGAACATGAATAACTTCATTTTCAAATAAATATTTCATCATCATTTTTTTTATAAAAATTAAGATATTCAAAAATTTTAAATTGAAAACTAAGAATATTATATTATAAAACTTTCTACTTTATTACTGTAACTTCTTCAAAAATTATTTTCATTATTACGATTATTCATTTCTAGAATTTTCAACTAAAATTCTTCAATTTTTTTTTATAATTTTTGATAAAGTTCTTTGTGAGTTTTCAAATTCTTTTGATTACAATTTAATTTTACGAAATTTCGTAATTCAATTGCATTGCACAAATAATGAAATTCTTCGCTGAAATTCAAATATTTTCAAAATCTAGGGGAAAAGGTTCGGTTGTGGGCATGGTTCGGTTGTGGACACCCCCGCAGAACTTTTGACAGAAATGAGATTTTTCTAATCTGACAAATGTCACGTGTGTGTTATGACCAAACGTAGTTATCGATGCGAATACAAAAGTGATTAGACAACTGTGCTTTTTACTATATATAAATTAATTTTTCGACACATTGAATATAACAAAAATGTATTTTTAAACATTGTTAAATATTCGACAAATCGAATTGAATTAATTAAAATGATAAGTTCAATGCGTATTTAAACAGTAAATATGTTATATTTTGTGCTCCAATACCAAATATCACAACCATGTTCACAAGCAAATTTTTTTTCATGATGTTTCAAAATGATGGTAAAGTTTGGTTGTGGGCACCTAAATTGATTCGGTTGTGAACACCACTCTTATTCTTGGCAAATCGTGAAATATCGTAGTCGATATAATCATAAGTAATTCCTTACAACATTTAATAGTGTTTTATGAATTGTAAAAGTTTCGTAGTTTAGCACGGAAATTAATATGACAAGACTTTGATTTTTATGCGTCGTTCGTAACTAGTGACTATGCTGCTGAGGTTGAGTGTTAGAAATTTTATATGTCCTTACATGGGGAGGAAGTAATGTCAAAATTAGATAAAATCATCCTTACGTAGTTAATGAATGGTTACTGAGTTAATTTTTTTGCATTTTTATTTGATTTTTCAAGAGTGCCCACAACCGAACCAAAATTTTCTTTGTTAGAAAAATGCCTACTTTATTGAATTTTTAATAAAATTTTTCTAGTCAATGGAATCAATTTAGTTTCTTCATCAGTAGTTAGCTAAGGTCCCTAGGTTTAAATACATATACATATGTTTGCTTATTATCTACAAGGACACAAATTATGAGTCAAAAACGAAACTATGCCCACAACCGAACCTCTTCCCCTACTATTTTATAATAAAATTTCTCAAAAGAATTCAATTATTTAAAAAAAATTGTCGATAAAATTCTTTGCAAGAATTCAATTATTTTCATAAACAATAAAATTCTTTACAGGATTTCAATTATTTAAAAAAAATTTAATAATATTCGTTGCAAAACTTCAAATATTTTCATAAATAACAAAAAACTCTTCACCGAATTTCAATTATTTAAAAAAAAATAAAAATTTGTTGCAAGATTCAATTATTTTCCTAAAATAATAAAATTCTTCGAAATATATAATTATTTACAAAAATTTTATTAAAATTCTTTGAAAGAATTCAATTATCAATTAGGTATTTTTAATAATTTTTGCAAAAGTTCCTTGAGAATTTTCAAATCTATTTGTTTTGCAACTCAATTTTACAAGATTTCAATTATTCGGAAATTCTTCAATTAAATATTTAGAAAATAAAAGCTTGAAATAATTTCAAAAGAAAATTCAATTAAACTTTTTGAAAAAAATTAATTCTACATAATTGTCAGTTAAAAGTATGAAAAATTCAAATTTTCAAAAATTTTGATTTGACAATTGAAACCTTTTTCAAATTCATTTATTTGTAAAAATTCATGCTATAATACTTTTAATATTCAATTATTATCTAAAAATGTAACTGAAATACATTTTTGAATCAATTTTTATTAGAAAATTCTTCGAGAATTTCATTATTTAACTACAAAAATATAAATATTTTATTAAACAATTGAATGTTTCTTAAAATTGAATTTTCATAAGGAATGTTATCAACAAATTTTTCAATAATTGAATTCTCTTGACAAATTTTAATAAAATTTTTGAGAATAATTGCATTTTTAGAGAAATTTGATCAAAAATTGTATTAAAAATAATTGAAATTCTGCCAAGAATTTTATTCAAAGTTTTGAAAATAATTTAATTTCGGAGGAAAATATTATTATTTATAAAGATAATTGAAATTATGACGAGAATTTTTGTAAATTTTTAAACATATTTGGATTTCTGCGAAGAATTTTATTTAAATTATTTTGAAAAAAATTGAATTGTTACGCAAAGAATTTCATTATAAAATTTATAAAAATTATTTAATTCTTTAAAGAATTTAAATTACAAATGTACTGAAAATAATACATTCTAATAAATAAATGGTAGCAAAGGTTTTTAAAATAATTAAATTTCTTTGATAAATTTTAATAAAATTTTTAAGAATAATTATTACATTTTTCGAGGAATTCCATTAAAATTGTATTAAAAATAATTGAAATTCAGCATTGAGTTTTATTATTTATGAAATTAATTGAATCCTTGTAAAAAATGTTATTATTTATGAAAATAATTAAATACTATATGAAAGTAATTTGTAAATAATTGAATTCTTGTAAAATTTTCATTATTTATGAAAATTATTAAATGTTTGCGTGGAATTTTGTTAAAAATTTTTTTAACTAATTGAATTCTTTTAGGAATTTTATTAAAGTAGTAGATATAATAAAAATCATTGAATTGAGGAAAGTTTTTGAAAATAATTAAAATTTTGCCAAGAATTTTATAAAAATTTTTGAAAATATGTAATTGAATTTCTGAGAAGAATTTTACTACTTTTGAAAATAATTGAATTTCTGCAATCATTTGTAATTGCCCAATGGGAAATGCCAGTGTAGTGCCGATGTTCACCACTGGCTTAGTACTCAGACGATTGTTCGGCGTAGTCTAGCCGAGCCTCGACAATTAGTGCTGGCGCAGTACAGAATTTTTGTTTCGCCAAAGCTTGGACAAGCCACGGCTGCAAGTGCTGGCTGAGTATAGAAACATTTTTCACAACGCTCTTTGCAAACATTGCTTTTTTGACATAAACTTGAAAAAAAATATAAAAAAGTTTATGAATGTTTATAAATATAAATTTATTGAAAAAAATTAATATTTTATTTTTATTAAATTTAATAATAAACATTTAACATAATTGTCTAATTTTGTAAATAATAAATTATTTAAACAAATTAAAATTATAAACAAAATTTAAACTTTAATCTCAATAATAATTTGGTTCCTATTAAAATACTATTATACTTCTTACTATGAATAAAAAATTATTAAAAAATTACCACGTAATTTAAGAATTACGTAAAATGTTAAATGCAATAAATAAAATAATTTAATTTAATTATTAAAAATTTAGTTTAACTTATTTTACTTCAATTTATTATTTCTAACGTATCCCTATTTTTTTCTCATCTTTGACTCAATAATTGTATGTCTGAATGATACTGAGATATTAATACTTTACTGTACACATGTGTCGTTAGCATAGTGGTTAGAGCGTTAGTCTGTTAGTCCGTAGGCCGTAGGTTCGATTCCCCTCGTCAGCAATTTTGTTTATTTTCATAGGTTTGCGATATTTCTAGATTCCAATCGTTAGGTACTAAAATATGAAAATCTAATGCACACTTACTGTAATTGTTTATTATTTAATTTTTAAATGTTATAAACAATTTTTTTCTACTTAATTTACTATATCCATTGTTAGTCTCCATCTTTAATACAATTTCTTTAAGAAGAGAAATATTTTATGAATAATAACTATTTATTAATATTATTTACCACTTTGTTGTTAAATTATTTATAATTATGAATTTACGACTAATTAATAAAAATACGGCATTTATTGCGGCAATATTCTCAGCCAGCACTGGTCCAGTGCTGCGCCAGCGCTGTCTGGCAGCACTGACAGACAGTACTTCGGCAGCGCCGGACGGCGTTATCATCCCAGTGCCATGCCAGTGCTGGCTCTCAGCCTTGCCGCCAGTGCTGCCAGTGCTGGCGCAGTACTACGCCAGTTGTAAATTTCCCATTGGGTGGTTCAAAATTCAATTTGTTTTATTGTTTTTAACTAAAATTCTTCTATAAATCCATTATTTTTAATAATTAATTAAATATATATTAAAAATTCGTTGTAAGAATTAAATTATTCTCCTAAATAATAAAATTCTTTACATGATTTTGAATTATTTTTAATACAATTTTAATTAAATTCTTCGAAAAATATAATTATTTACAAAAAATTTTATTAAAATTATTCGAAAGAATTGAATTATCAATTATTTTGAATAATTTTTGCAAAAGTTCCTTGAGAATTTTCAAATCCATTTGTTTTGCAATTCAATTTTACGAAATTTCAATTATTCGGAAATTCTTCAATTAAATATTTAGAAAATAAAAACTTGAAATTATTTCAAAAGAAAATTCAATTAAACTTTTTCAAAACAATTAATTCTATATAATTTTCAGTTAAAAGTATGAAAAATTCAAATTTTTAAAGATTTTGATTTGAAAATTTAAACCTTTTCCAAATTCAATTATTTGTAAAAATTCATGCTATAATACTTTTAATATTCAATTATTATCTAAAAATTTAACTGAAATACATTTTTGAATCAATTTTTATTAGAAAATTCTACGAGAATCCAATTATTTAAATACAAAAATAAATAATTTATTGAATAAATGAATGTTTCTGAAAATTGAATTAATAAAATTAATAAAAATTAATAAAATTTTCAAAAATAATGACATTTTTCGAGGATTTCGATTCAAATTGAATGAAAAATTATTGAAATTCTATGATAAGTTTTATTATTCATGAAAATTATTGAATTACTGTAAAAATTTTTTATTATTTATGAAAATAATTGAATTTTTGCGAAGAAATTGATAAAAAAAATTGGTAAATAGTTGAATTCCTGTGAAATTTATTAATTATAAAAATAATTTATAATGTTTGCTTAGAATTTTATCAACATTTTTTTTTAAATAATTGAATTCTTTTAAAAAATTTTATTAAAGTAGTGGATATTGAAAATCATTAAATTGAGGAAAATGTTTGAAAATAATTAAAATTTTGCCAAGAATTTTATTGAAATTTTTTAAAATAATTGGATTTTGGAGAAGAATTTTATTACTTTTTAAAGATAATTATAATTTTTACAATAGGGGAGACTGGGGCGAAAAGTTAAATTTTGCATAAATGATTTTTTTTGGCAATATAAGCCGCTTAGATGCAAATATTTGTATATTAATATTGTAGGGCAACTTGTCCTCTACAACTTTCAATAAAAAAGTTCCTGATATTTTCGCAAAAAATACATGTTTTGTCCTTTTTTTGAAAATTTTGTTTTTTTTAACTTTTCGCCCCATGGTGGGGCGAAAAGTTAAATTCTATTTTTAGCCTACTAAAACTATTTTCTGATAGGTGATAAATAGTAGATAAGTTAAAGTATACGTAAACAAGTAATTTAGTAAATAAAAGATCTTTGTTTATTTGACAAAAGCTTTAGAATAGTTGTAAAGTTAAAAAATTGAAATTTCAAAAAAAAAAAAATTTTGTTGGTTTATTTCACGTGAACCGGCTTATTTTTTGACAAAGTACTTGCCAAATGTCAAATAAATAATGTTTAAACAAATAAACCCAAAAAACGAAAAATAAAAAAAAATTTTTTAACAACATGTAAAAATACATTTAACTTTTCGCCCCAGGGTGCGTTTTTGGCTTTAACAACAAATATAAAAAATCTGACTAAAGATATTTAGAAAATACATGTACGTATCTCTTCAGGGGACCCAAATAATGAAGTAAAAAAATCGCGGTGAGAAAAAATGCAAAAAATATACTTAAAAGTTGATATTTTCTTTTTCGAAAAAATTTTCAAAAGTAGGTTGAAAAAAAACTTTTAATATTGACACCACAAAAATAAACAGAATTGCACACAACTCCGGACATTTATTTAGGGTGATAACACCCTTCTATAATTAAAATTGCAATGCTCTAACTATTTTCGTTCGAAAGATAATGAATTTTAACGGTTTTGGCAGTTTAACTTTTCGCCCCAGTCTCCCCTAATTTTTTTAAATTGTGGAACATAATTGAATTTCTGTGAAGAATTTTATTACTTTTGAAAATAATTGAATTTCCCGAATCATTTGTAACCTTTCCAAAATTCAATTTTTTGCAGTACTTTAATAAAAAATCCCTGAATAAGAAAAAAAAATTTTGAGAATAAAATGAAGAATTTTTCTACTCTATTAATTCTAATAAAAAGTGGGACAAATAAACTATTTTATTATTATACCTTCTCATTGCAAGTGAAAATATAATTTTTTTCATACTCTATAGTGGTCTAATAAAAATACAATGATACGAGATATAAAAACACAAAAAATGATGAATAATTTGTCACTTTTTGGGAAGACGAATTCATAAAGTGAATGAGTGTTTTAAAAATGAAATTTCGAATCTCCTATAACTATGGAGCGTGAATATATACAAAATTTAAGTATATACACTCACATACGTGTGGTTGGACCATGAGAAGATGAAACTTTAACGACAGATGAGAGACGAGTGACATGAAAGTAGATTCCTAATTATTTCAAGAACTCCAAAGACACTTTTCACGAGTTATGACGACAAATTGAATGTATTTTTAATTTCATCAAGAGGAGTCAAAGGTTTTTTTTTGTCAAAACTTTTAAAGCAATAAAAATAGACTAAAAAGAAAATAGAAAAATTAATTTACAGCTATAAACTGAAAATACAATTTATAAATATTCCTTTTTCAATTACTTGACTTATAAAATCAATACCGTGTAATTTAAATTATTTAATTTCGTAAAAAAAGAATTTCTATAATAAATCAAAGGTAATTTTATTTACTTTTTTTTCTCTATATACCCATTTATCACTAGTTCGTTACTGTCAATCCTATTTTTATTTAAACATTATTTACCATTCGAATTGACAATCAGTATTTGATGAAACAAAATTTTTTCTTCATTTTCTAAATTGTAACAAAAGTCAATTTTGCTCGTACGAATTCCAGAACCGTCCAAACTGATTTCAAATTAAACTACTTGTCCCTTTGCCGTGAATCTAAAACGAATCGATCTCTTCTATTTTCAATTAAAATTTACAAAAACAAAAAGAAACAGAATTTTCGAAAAAAAACACTATTGTCTCCATTCTACTTTTGTGAAGTTTACAACTTTTATAATCAACGATTTAGAAAACAAAATATTTTTAAAAAAAATTTTATAAATCAGTGAGAATTGTTAGTTTAAATTTAGAGAATAACGAATTCATATAAAGAAACTAATTAAATTATTGTACCGTAGCTACGCGTAGACAGTGTAAATAATAGTAATTTACATAATAATTTAGTAACAACAAATTATATTAACACCATATAATTATCATTCAAATAAATCATTTCGACGGGAATTGGATCCTTGAATCTCAATCTATTATTATCAAACCATATAATTATCACTAATTGTTAGATCACTTTGGCATTACTGCTTTGAATACTTACTTTAATGCGCATTGCTTAATTGAAATAAAATTAAAACAAAATTCAACAAAAAAAAAAAAAAAATATTATCAAAAAACCTTAATAATGAAATAAACACTGAAATTTAATTAAATTTTCACTGTTTAATAGTCTAAATTAGTAAAAAAAAAACCTGATTGTTAGTAAAATGACTGCCTTCTTGTTTTAGCAATTATTAAATAACAACTAATTAGTTCTTTATATAGAAAAAAGTATTAAATTTTATAGTTTGTTTTATTTTAAATAAAAAGCGACAATTTCCCATTTGATAAATAATAATTACTTTTCTTTGAATTAAACTTTCTCCTGAAAGCATTTTTTGTGAATGCAATTCTATTTTTCTTTATAATAATATAATAATAATAACAACAACAAAAAAACATTCTGTAACTTTTATTATTAGAAATAACTTTATTTCCTACAAGTTTATCCTTCTCGACCTACTTGAAAAAAAATAAAAAACTAGCAGTATATTTAAAGATATATATTTTTCTTTTAATTTTCGTGCGGTAAAGAAAAAAAATGTTTTGTTCATTGTGTGCAACTTCTAATTTTCACCGAGTCTCAACAATTTACTTTGTTATCTTCTTTTCTCTATTTACTTTCTCCTCTGCGTTTCTTTGTAACTTCAACGTTCCCTCATCCCTTTCTTTTTTTCCACTGATATCCCTATTTTCCCTCAATATATATATATATATATATATATATATATATACTATATATATTTACATAGTACATATATGAGTATCATTTTCTACTTCAGTAATGTTCCTTCCATTTTCCTTTTTCTGCATGCACTCACTCAGGAAAGAGTAGTGCTTGCATGAAAAATTATCAAGAGTGAACTCTAACATAACAATAAAAAGAAAGTAATTTTTGTTAATAAAAAATTGTATTAGTCGTGTTCAACATTCTACTCTACTTCTCCTTTTTACCAACTTTTTTATAAAGGTGCATTCACTTTTTTAAATTAAATTACACCATGTACACATGTATCGAATTTTAAATTTATAAATAACCCTTTTATTAAAACAGAAAAGAAAAAAAATTTATCGAGAAAAGAAGATAATTTTAAAGTATAATGATAAAACAAATAAAGAGAGGTGAAATTAAAAAAAAGACAAATACACTGTAAAAAAAGGGAGTTAAATTTTAACTCCCCAGGGGATTCTATAAAAGTCGCACCCATTGGAGAGTTAATGCCAGGGGAGTTAAATAAAGAGAGTTAAAATTTCACACCCAAATGCTAACTCCCCATGGAAAAAATAACTCGCGCGGGTGTTGAATGAAGGGAGTTAGAAATTAACTCTCTTTTGGAGTTGATTTTTAACTCGAAAAATTTCACTCCCAACTCCCGAGTCCGTTAACTCCCTAAATTTTTTACAGTGTAACTAATTAGAAAATTATAAATTAAGTCCTTGGCGAAAAAAAGTCACTTTTTAGAACAAAATTTGATTTTGTATTCCCCTGACCTTTCAGCCTTTCACACTGATTTCCAAATTTAATTATTCAAAAGTTCAATAATTTTCTTAAATATTTAAATACTTGTCATTTCTATTTCCACAGGAATTAAAATTTTACGAAAATTCAAATTCAAACCTATTATTAGCAATTGAAGGGCTACATAAAATAAGGGGATGAACGCGAGGCTTGGAAGGGATATTACCTGTCGGGTAGCAGTGACAAGCCTTGAGCCGCTCACTACTACCTGACTGATATTATCCCTTTAAAAAACGCGTTCGTTCCCTTATTTTATGTAGTCCTTCAATTTTAAAAATAATAGAATTTGAAAATTTTCTAATTTCAATTTTTGTTGAAAACACTAAAAAAATTTAATTTTGAAGAAATTACAAATAATTGCAGAAATTCAATTATTAAAAAAAAAAATTCTTATAAAATTCAACTATGTACAAAATTAGAAAAAAAATTTCGTAAAAATCACAATTATCTTTATAAATAACAAAATTCTTTTCCAAAGTTCAATTATTTTCATAAAGATCAAAAAAGTTGTTATCCTAATTTCAATTATTTTCAAAAAATTTTCTAATTTTAATGATTTTCAATGTCTAGTGTTTTAATAAAATTTCCCAAAAAGAATTCAATTATTTAAAAAAATGTTTAATAAAATTGTACGGAAACATTTAATTATTTTCATAAATAATAAAAATTCCACAGGAATTCAATTATTATTTTTATAAATAATAAATTTTTTTTAAGGAATTCAATTATTATTTCAATTCAAAATAATTTAAAATTCCAGAAAATAATAATTGAATTAAAATAATGAAAATAATTTTGATGAAGTTACAGTAACAATATTCTTAATTTCTTATATAATATAAAAATAATGATTTTATCTCTCGGTCATCTTTAATTATTAGAAAACATGAAGAAATTGATCACTCCGAGTCTTCGACTCGGAACAATCGATATCTTCAAGTCTCATAACAATACTTTTATAAGTTGTTTAATTTAAAAAAGGTTATTGAATTTGAAATTTTTGAATTAAGATTCCTGTGGAAAATCATGTTCCAAAAATAAGATAAAAAAATAGGAATTTTGCAAATATTTTTCTTCTTTTTCTAAAACAAAATAATAATAACTTTGTTAAAAAAATTATGATTCACAAACAGAAATAATGGAAAATAAATAAATTTTCTATTTCTTAATCACAGTTGTTTAACAATTTTCTAATTTTCCTTAGAAGTAAAGAACAAAAATCTGCATAATTTCAATTTGACAAAACAAAATATTTAACAAAATTTTAGTCTTTTAATGAAAAGAAGAGAAAAAAATTCTGATGATTTCTATTTGTCATTACAATTTTGAATTAATTATAAAATAAAAATAATTATAACATTAATTAATTAATTAACTTTATTAAAGTCTGTGGTTTTTCATTCTGTCCGTTCGCAGTATGAAGTTAGTTGTTAGTTATCATTTGCGAATTATTATCATGATTTTTTTGTTTGTTTATATTTTTCGTGATGTTTTGACATTTCCGATGTTATGTTATGCGGTAGTGCGGGTGTTTTTAAAAAACGTTAAATTGTGACAAGAATTATTGTGTTTGAAAAATCGTGGAAAAATATCTGGTATCAGGCGAGAGGTTACCGTTTTCAGTGGAAAAAAAACTGTAGATTGGTAAATTCTAATTATTAATTAAAATTTTCTTCTTAATTAAATCATTTATATTATTTCATTTTATTTTATTAAATAAAAATCTCAAAATAACTTAAAAACAAATTTTATTCGTATATCTTATTATTATTATTATTATTATTTTTTTTTATTTATAATTATAATTGATAATATTTATTGTATTTTGATTTATTATTATTATTGAAAATTTTATGCATTTTTAAAATCTAAAAAAACTGAAATATCGAATTGTCAATAAAAGTTGTATTATTTTCAATTTTCAACGATTATTAATTTTAATTAAAAAATTCAATTTTCCTGAATCAATAAAAAATATCGTTCTAAATTTTATTACATTGGTCGTTTTCGTAAATTACTGTTCAATAATATTAATTATTCAAAATAATTAATTTTTTAATATTTAATTTTTCAAAAATTTAATTAATCTTCAATTATTAACTTATACAGTGTAGGATCTAGAGTCTAAATTTTTTGGGAAGAGCGATCCCTTTAGTGTGTGCTTTTTTTGATTGCTATTATGAGTGATAATAGCTCCTGGTTCTTTTATGTTTAAAAAATTGTTCGAAATAATTAATTTTTCAAAAATGAAAAAAAAATTCAATTGTTTCAAATTTTAATTAATTTTAAAAAAATGATATTACACAAAAAATTTATTTATTTTTAAAAATAATTGCAATTCAAAATCTATTTGAATTTAGTATTTTAATAAATTACTTTTTTTATTATGTTAAAAATAAATTGTTTTTTTAAATATTTTATTAATTTTTTACAATATTTGAATTTTAAATAATTCAAAAGTCAATTATTAATTATTCAAAAATAAATCAAACAATTTTAATTAATTCAAAAATAAATTATTCTGTTTTTAATAAAAATTTAATTATTTTGAAATCATTGAAAAATGTAATTGTTCAAAATAATAATTAATTATTCAAATATCAAAAATACAATTAATTCAAAATTAAATTATTTCATTTTAAATAAAAAATTGAAATTAATTTATTGGCACTTACGTAAAAAATAAACGTATTTCTGTGTGTGTTTGTGTGTAGAATTAACTTATAAGTGCTTTCTTTTGCAAGAATTAAACTTATCGTTATCTTCTGTTCAAATAAAATATAAAATGTTAACGTTTTTTTTAACACAATATTATAGAAAATAGATTTTCTAAAAAGAAAAAAAAATAATGAACTTAAAAAAAATACTTTAGGCACCGCCTTTCATTTCAACTATTTAAATACTATCAAGTCTTTTAAAGACTATATAAAGTCTTTAAATCATGAAAAATACATAATAAAAAATTGAATTATTCCGAAATAAAATTCAAAAATCAACAAAACAATCAATTTACAATTAGGGCCATTTGGGGTAATTGTAAACAAGGGATAAATGTAAGCAATAGATGTTTCAACTAAATTTACAAATTTAAAAATTAGTTTTAAAAACTTGAAAAAAATTGTTCATAAATTTAAATTACTTTAAAAATATCCAATTAAAATTATTAAAGAAACACAATTATTAAACAAAAAATAAAAAATAATTCTTCAGAAAAATTTAATTAGGGTTTCCAAAATTGATTTAATGATTTTTAGCGAAAATTGAATTATTTTCATAAATAATGACATTTTTTGAAGAAATTCAATGATTCTCAAATTTTTTGCAACAATTTAAATGAAATTCAATATATTAATTTTAATTAAAATTAAAAATATTGAAACATAAAATTATTAAAGAAGATAGGAAACAAAAAAGTAAATTACAACTAAATCAAAGAAGATAGAAGAAGAAGAAGATATTAATATAGAGAGAAGATATAAAGATAGAAGATGTTAATTGAATAATTTTATATTTCTAAAAAAAATGTATTTTTCATTCTTTCCAGCATTTCCATTTTTTAAATTTATTTAAAACATTATAACGTCATAATAATAATTAAAATACCCTTAAAAATAATAATAATCATTTTAAAGAATTGCTATTTTAATAGAAAAAATATATTTATATATATATTAAAACATAAAATTATTAAAATATTAAACAAACAAAAAATATAAACTGCGAACAGATATTTTCAATTAATAAATAAAAATTTTAATTTATTTATATAAAAAAAGAAAATGCAAAAATATATTAATTAATAGAAGATGAAATAATTTCTTTAATGGCATTTGAACCATAATGACGTCACAATTTGTTCACAGCATTTGCTAAAAAATTGTGACATCATAATGGTTCAAATTCGCTGAAAAAATAAAGTTTTAATTATTTAAAATAAAACGTTGAAAAAAAAAATGCACGCGCGCTTGCGCGCGTCAGTTTTTGCTAGTTAATAATAATAAAGTACATGTTCTGGTAATCTGTTCGCAGTTTGAAGTTAAATGTTGTTTGCTTTTTGTTTCTTAACTTTTTTATAATTTTTCTTTTCAAATATTTTTAATTTTAAAATTAATTTTATGAAGAAGAATTTTATTAAAAGTGAATTGAATTCTTGCGAAGAATTTTATTATTTATAAAAATAGTTAAATTGTTTAGAAGAATTTATTAAAATTTTAGGACATAATTGAAATTTATGGAAATATTTAAAAATATTTGAATTCATCCGAGGAATTCAATTAAAATTGTTTTGAAAATAATTAAATCTTTATGAAGAATTTTATAGAAATATTTGAAAATAATGAAATTTTTTCGAGAAATTCAATTAAAGTTGTTTTGAAAATAATGGAATTACTTTAAAGAATTTTATTAAAATATTCAAAATAATTGAATTCTTCACAAGAATTTTATTATTTTTTTGAAAATAATTGAATTCTTCCAATTTTTTGACGAAAATATTTAAAAATTGCATTGAAAGTAATTTAATTTTTATATAGAATTTTAAAAAAATATTTTGAGAATAATTGAATTATTTTTAGAGAATTTCAAATTCTTGTTGAAATTGAATTTTATGGAAATTTTTGAAAATATTTAAATTCTTTCATGTAATTTTATTTAAATTTGATTAAAAATAATTTAATTCCTGCACAGAATTTTTGTATTTATAAAAATAGTTGAAATGTTTCGAAGAATTTATCAATACTTTAGGAAATAATTGAAATTTATGGAGAAATATTTAAAAATATTTGAATTCATCCGAGGAATTCAATTAAAATTGTTTTGAAAATAATTGAATTTTTGTAAAGATTTTACATACTATTTAAAAAAGTAATTGAATTGTTTAGAAGGTTATTAAAATTTTAGAAAATAATTGATTTCTTTCGTGAAATTTAAAAAAAAATTTTTTTGTTTTTAATTTTTAATTAAATTATTTTTTGTAAATATTTGAATTTCGAAAAATTATAATGAAATAATTCTAAGAATTATTGTTTGTTAAAAAATATTTTAATATAATTGTTTGAAGCTAATTTTCATCAATTTTCATTTGAAGAGTTTTTATTAAAACTGTTGAAAATTTATTGATTTCTAAAATTTCTAAATTCTATTTAATACAATTCAAATTTTTTACAATTTAATTTTTGAAATATTTTAATAAAATACTCAAAGAAAAATCAATTATTTCAAACAATATTTACCAAAATTTCAATTATAATTAAAAAATTTTTAATTAAATATTTCAAAAATTTAATTATATCTTAGAAAAATGATTGAAAAAAAATGATTGTAAGATTTGAATATAGTTATTTTTCTCACTATATAATAATCTAAATATGTTGCAATTTATACAAAAATGTGATATTTTATAATACCACACATTTATTTTATAATACCAAAATTTATTTTAT
This sequence comes from Leptopilina syphax, assembly GCA_032872505.1. NCBI lineage: Eukaryota > Metazoa > Arthropoda > Insecta > Hymenoptera > Figitidae > Leptopilina > Leptopilina syphax. Next base: position 22,192,273 of record CM065470.1, read on the forward strand.
AAATTTTTGAAATTATTTATATTGAAAACATATTTCGGTTCTTATGAATTTTTGGAACATTATTTATGTTAAAAAACTACCTATTTCCTTCATTTAAACGTTCCGAATTATTGGAGCATTATAATTTACTTAATTCAATTAATATTTATTGATTAATCAAATAAAAATATATAATTTTCGCGATGAAATAAAATTGTAGTAAATTTAAAAACTTTTTCTCGCAAATATGAAATATTAATAAACGAAATAGAGGAAGTAAATTATAATCTTGTAGGTCATCGCAAAATATTGAAGTCAATATTTGATACAATGCCTCGTATTTCGAATAAGTTATAATCCTACAAGTTTCCCTAGATCTCAAAGGCGAGATAAACCTAGAAATAGAATACTGATTTTTGAGAAAGATTTACGAACTGATACACTTTCGTATAAAGTAAGACAAAAACAGGAAAAAAAAGATTGCTGAAGAAAGCAAATTGTTAACACAATCTATAACAGAATTACCGAAAAAAGGGGAAAAATAGAAGATAAATAAATTTTTTTTACACTCTGAGGAATATTTCCCTAAGCGAGAGAAAAAACATTTCCTTTTTGTATCAAAAAAAGTAATTTCTATCAAAAGAAATGAATCTAATATTATTTACGACTAATTTCAAGTATAGAACTTAAGTAAGCAATTGATAAAAAATCAAATCTCGAAATTTTGCCATATTTGGAAAAAATTAATTATAATATTAAATAAAAACTTGATATCGAATTTTTCTTTATTTCCAAAACCAATAATTCTCAGTAATTCAAAATTTATAGTAATAAATAGCCAATTGAAAATTTAATTGATATAACTTTAAACTCTAAATGGAAATTTTAATTAATGACAATTTTAGTTAATGTTGAAGTTAAATTAATGATTTACTTCAAAACAATAATTGAAGTTTCAGTCTCAATGGCAAATCTAATTAATGGCGATATTGATGAATTGTAGCTTTTTAAGGATAATATATTCAGTTCTAATGGACACTCATTGAATGCCCGTATATACCAGTGATAATAATTCGTTTTATCTATAATCAAATTTTGGATCGGTGTGCCTGGATAAAACCAATCAATGTCCACAGATTAAGCTTTACACAGTTTGAAGACCACAACTGCTATCAGTTGAACTAATCCACGTTGAAAATCGACGACCAAAACCACTTTACTAAGAGGACCCAAGTTTCTTACATTTATGTCACAAGAGAAAATTTACTTATATTTATATAATTCTCCGTAACTTTTCTCTTTCACTTTTTTAATCTAAATTCTCGATTTTCCTGTGTTGAACCTATGGAGTATATTTATTTTTAGAAAAACTATTACAACTTTTGAGAATAACTACTATTAGAAATCGATAAAATCGGTTTTCAAGTAAAATATACATGAAAAGATAAATATTTAATTTATTTCACTGCGAAAATAAGTAAAAAGAACTGAACTTTGTGTATCCTTTCAGTAAACGAAACGTTTTTTAACTTTTCACTACTTTCCCACTACTCTGTAGTGGATTTTATATTTCCTAATATTGTGAACATAACCTATAAAAAAATGGTTTCACATACCGATAAATATTATACTTTTTTCGCTTTTTTCCATTTTATTTCTTCCCGTTACATTGTATGCGGTGCAAATAAAATTCGCCTGTCACCGAAGGAATGGTCAACCTAACCTAAAAACACACCGTGGAATGTTTATCAATTGGATCAATTGTCAACAAAATCGCACATAAACTAAAATGCATAATAACAATTTCCACCCCCTTACACTTAGTCAATTCTATGCCATATAGAAAAGAATAAAATTTGTTTCAATTACCTGATCAGATTTTCTTCTTTTCTTCGTGCAGCGCACACTTTTCTTCCTTTGATTCACTTTACAAATTACACTCACACTCCATTTCTGCAAACTCCGGAATTGACTGCCCGACAGTTGACTTTTACTCATCCTCGCAGTTTTTCTATCTCTTTCAGCCTTTCTCCACCCCGTACAAATGACCTTTCTTTTCTTCTTATCTACAACACCCCTGAACGTTATCCCCATATTTTAATGACCCAGCGCTCGCGACAATAATAAACGCGGCGCATTATCCCAATCCTGACAAAAAAACGAAAAGTATCAACTCGAAGTAGAAAAAGAAAGAATTTTACATTGTTTTAAATTACTCTATTTATGTAAAATGCAATAATAAAACTACCCGGCACGACACTCAGAAAAAAATAACGATTAAACTATGACGATACTATTGCAATGAACTACTAATCGCAATTAACTGATATCACCACGTGTGAACTCGAAAAAAGAAAGAATTTTATCTTCAGAATGTTAAAACCGTATTTTTAATTACTTTAATGTGTAAAATTTACAATAATTAAACTCTCCGACACGATACTAATGGCAAAATGGCGGTCAAACTGTTATTGATAAACAATTCAATTGCAATGAACTTATCTACAAAGTGAAATTAGCAATAATGGTGCCCTCACAATTTGTTAAATTTTTTGTTCAAGGTTGGTATTTAACAATTTTTAATCGTAGACAACTTCGCGCAGTACTATTGTTTAAATAATAAACTAAATTGAATAAAAATAAAAAATAAACTAGTAGAAAAAAATACAAAGATTTATAACTTTAAAAAAAAAAGTTTCTTTTTTTTTGTTCAAAAAATTATTTGTTTATTAAACTTTCTACCTTTTTCGAAATTTTAACGTTTTAGATTATTATCTAAACAGGACAAAAAGAGAAAATTAACTATCACTTATTGTGTGTAGGAACTCAAAAAGAAAAGAATTTTACATTTCAAATGTTAAATATTAATTTATTTTTAATTTATTTAATAAGTTAACTTTTCGACACGATGCTCACGGAAAAAGGCTAAACTGTAAAACAATTCTACTGCAAATGAACTATTAACATTACCACTGCGTATATAAACTCAAAATCGAAAAAATGTTACATTCCGAATGTTAAAGCCCTATTTTTAATTACTTTAATACTTAAAATTTTTAACAAATAAACTTTTCGACGCGATACTAACGGAAAAAGGCGGTTACACTCTTAACTGTTAAACAATTCACTATATAATGAACTTATCCACAAATAGAAATTCAATAATGGTGCCCTCACAATTTTTTGTTTAATTTTTTATATTTTAAAGTTGGTAATTGGTATTTAACAATAATTTTCAATCGTAGGCAACTTCAGGAATTTAAACAGTAAATAAAACAAATCTGTAAACAGTATTTAATTTTGGTAATTTTATTAAAAATTCTCCTCGAAAAATGTTTTAAAGAAAGAATTATTTGACATTTCCTCAATATTCTACCTTATTCGAAATTGAACTTTATATCAGAGATTATATAATATTGTATAAGTTTAATATAAAAGCAATAATTAAAAACTTACCTTCAGGTGGGTCTACTTTTAGGTTATATGACAAATTATTGGATTAATGGGATTAATTAATTAATTATTAAACAATTAGTTATATTATAATAATGAGTAAATTATATTAATTAGCAAATAATTAGTTAGATTAGGTATATTAATTTGTAAATAATTAATAGTACGTAATTAATCATATTTTTCAGATTATCTATTCCAATTTATTTATAAAAACTGAATTGATTGATTTATAATTAAGGGGAGACTTCGATATTCAAATCTAAAATTTTAACTAAAATTCATTTTTAAATTGAATTAAATTTTTATTAGAAAATTATACGATAATTCAATTATTTAAATGCAAAAATAAATGATTTATTGAATAATTAAATATTTCTTAAAATTTAATTCTCATAAAGAATTTGATCAACAATTTTTTAAAGAATTAAATTCTTTTGACGAATTTTAATAAAATTTTTAAGTATAATTACATTTTTCCAGGAATTCAATTAAAATTGTATTAAAAATAATTGAAATTCTGCGTTGAGTTTTATTATTTGTGAAAATAATTGAATTTCTAATAAGAATTTTATTATTTATGAAAATAATTCAATCCCTGTAAAAAATCGAATTTTGCCAAGAATTTTATTAAAAATTTAAAAAATAATTATTGATTAATTACTTAATTTTAATAGTAAATTCTTATTCTAATCTAAAAATCAGATCATAAAGAAAATTATTCTCTTACAGGTACATAAATTATATCCGACTTGCAGTAATTTTTGAGAGGTGAATTTTCAATAGCACAAGATAATAATGAAATTATTATTTAACAGCTGTAATTTGTTAACTATGGAATTTACATTTTAAATGAAGGCAAAGCAGGCGATTTTGTGTAATATTATCCAAAGAGAAGTATATCAATTTCAAAACTATTAAAATGATCGTGATGGTAGAACTAGCCTTTATCCTGTGTAGTGCATTGTATGTTTATGCAGTTTTAGTTGCAACGGGTTATAAATCAAATGTTGTTTTCCTGAACGTTGAGTTTGAGCTCTAAAATGCATATTACGCAAATGCAGGAAGGGAAAATGGATTATGGTTACCCTTCCTCAAACCACATTACCAACAGAAATGCATTTTGATGAAATTGTGGTCACGGTGAACACAACATAAAAATGTCCTCGTCTTCATTTTTACCATTTAAGAACAATTTACATGCTTGTCGAGTTATTTACAAAAATTATTTTCTCTTTTTAATTTTACTCATTTTGCTTGATTTCTAATTAAAATTTATTAACAGTAATTTAACATTTTCTCGATTGTACCTGCAAAAATTACAGTTTCAATTAAAAAGTAATTTCAATTATTTTTTCTAAATAGTAAAATCTTTACAAAAATACAATTATTTTCAAAACAATTTTCATTGAATTCCTCGGATGAATTCAAATATTTTTAAATATTTCCATAAATTTCATTTATTTCCTAAAATTTTGATAAATTCTTCAAAACAATTCAACTATTTTTATAAATACTAACATTTTTTGGAGGAATTAAATTATTTTTAATCCAATTTAAATAAAATTATACGATTAAAGAATTTAATTATTTTCAAAAATTTCCATAAAATTCAATTTCAACAAGAATTTAAAATTCTCTAAACGTCAAAAAAATTGAAAGAATTGAATTATTTTTAAAAATAATAACATTCTTGTGATGAATTCAATTATTTTGAATAAACTTAATTTTAATAAAATTCATTAAAGAAATTCAATTATTTTCGAAACAACTTTAATTGAATTTCTCGAAAAAATTTCATTATTTTCAAATATTTCTATTAAATTCTTCATAACATTTTAATTATTTCTTAAAATTTTAATAAATTCTTCAAAACAGTTCAATTATTTTTATAAATAGTAAAATTCTTTGTAGAAATTCAATTCTTTTCAAAATAATTTTAATAGACTTCCTCGAAAGAATTTGAATTTTCAAATATTAACATAAAATTCTTTTATTTTCTAAAATTTTAATAAATTCTTCGGAACAATTCAATTATTTTTATATATATATATAGTAAAATTCTTCGCAAGAATTCAATTATTTTCAATACAATTTTAATAAAATTCTTCTTCATAAAATTCAATTGCTTTTAAAATTTTCAATTAAAATTATTAAAGAAACTCCATTAGTTTAAAAAAAATTCAAAGAAATTCTTCAAAAGAATTTATTTAGGATTTTTAAAAATTTTAATAAAATTCTTCCGGAGAAACAGAACCGAAACTTTAAATAAAATTTTTAAGAATAATTACATTTTTCAAAGAAATTGGATTAAAAGTGTGTCAAAATGTAATTGAAATTGTGCGATGAGTTTTATTTTTGAAAATAATTGATTTCCTAAAAAGAATTTAATTTTTTATAAAAATAATTAAATTTCTATAAAGAATTTAATTATTTATGAAGATTGTAATTAAATTCTTGAATAGAATTTTATTAAAATTTTTGAAAATAATTGAATTCTTTAGAAGAATTTTTGAAAAATTCTTCTTTCTTTAAAAAGAATAGCATTTTTGGAGAAATTTAAATAAATTATTATTTAATATTTTAACTGAAAGTCATTTTTAAATCAATTTTTATTAAAAAATTCAACGAGAATTCAATTATTTAAATATAAAAATAAATAATTTATTAAATATAATTTAATGTTTCTTAAAATTCTACTAAAAATAATTGAAATTCTGCGATGAGTTTTATTCATATTTATATGAAAATAATTTAATTTTGGAGAAGAATTTTATTATTTTTAAAGATAATTAAAATTTTGACGAGAATTTTTGCGAAGAATTTTGTTATTTTTGAAAATAATTAAATTTTAGCTTTTGTAACTTATGTCAAAAAATTTAATTATTTTAGTGATTTTAACTTTAATTCATATTTAAATTTATTTTTTATTCATTTATTTTTATTTTTGATAATTTATTGACAGAATTCGATTAAAATTTCTAATTATATTCATTGAAAATTGAAATTTTATAAAATTTACTCCAGAATTTTCTTATATGAATTCTAAAAATAATTAGATTTCAAGAATAATCACAATAACTTTAGAAAACAACAATTTTCCAGAATTCCGATCAAAATTCCCTGACATTTTTAGGTTTTACAAATTGCGTATTTGCTATTTAACGTTATATTAAATATTTAACGAAATACAATAAATAAGTATTTAATTTATTGAATTTGAGAATTAAAATATCTTTTCATCGTTTAATGGAAATTTTGTAAAAAAGAATAAATGGAAAAAATTGAATTTTTATTTGCATAAATTGAAAACTAAAAAAATGATTATGTGTATTAAATAAAAAGACGACCCTTTATTATATTTCATGTACTGATTGAATAAATGTATTCAGGACGTGATATGAGCGCAGTTTATAGAATTATAGTGTTATTTCCGGTAATTTTACATTTAAGAGCGTATCTATACATTAAGATCCTCCACTTCCACTTAGATAGCAAACCGCAAACCACTCGAGAGGTAGTGGTCTGCTCAGAGGTCTGTTCTCAATGACCACATTTTCACTGTGAACCATTTTTCATCCTACATAGGTGTAATATCTTTCATAATGTGCACATAATGTATTTAATTTAATAACACCCTATTTTATTGTCAACAATATTATTTTTATAAAATGATTTTCAAAAAATAAAAATTACGAATAACGTAAATTTGTGCCAATGTAAATTTTTTATGCCTCTTTTAATTTAGAAGAACAGTTTTTTCTCAAAAAAAAAAATATTCTGAATTCTAAATTAAAATAATAATTAATATTATCAATTATAATATTATAATAAATAAAAATAGTTCAATATTAATAATTTTAATAAAATTTGAATTCACATATTTATATTTATAAAATAAAATGTATAAACTTGTTGTTTTTTAATACCTGGCAAAAGTCTTAAAATAGAACTAAATAAGATTGATTTCATTTACTGAAAGCGTTAAGTGCTTTAGTCATTCCAGTAGACAATAATCGAAACGCAACATCATTCGTTATACCCTTCACTTTATTTCTTATAGCGACTTTTTGAAAGTGATTCTTTTTTAACTTACCATTACCGTATTTCCTTCTGTCATTTCGTATCAATTTTTCTTAAGTTTAAATTAACAATAAAAAATTAAAAAAAAAATTAAAACATAGAATATTTTTTATAAATAAAAACAATTTAGTTATTTTACTTATAAAGAAATTACTAATGGATAAAAGTAAAAAATATTAAAATTGAGTAATCAAAATTCCTTTGTTTCGATTGTAATTTAAATATTATTGTCAATTAATATTCATCATCAAATGTAATTAATTCAAAATACTTGGATTTTATCCATTTCGTTTTTATTAAAATACTTTATATACAAATATTTTTTTATAAATCACATCTATTTATAAAACAATGGAAGTTGAACTCGAGTTTAAATACAAAATAAAGAGTTCACTTGCAGAAAAAAAAATGATTTGTATACAAAATATATTAGAAGGGAGAAAATATTTTGTCAATTGAAAATATTTTGTTGGTAGTTCTACAAGAAAATACTTGTACATATGTAGTAAAAAAATTGATTGTATTTCCAACTAAGTATTTTATTGACAGAAAATATTTTCGCTTTTTATTTTTTAAAATTAAAAAGTGTTTTTCTTTTCGAAATTCTTCAATTTGTTTCATAAATACTCACTTTTGTCGCTTCATTTTATTAAATTCACTTTGTTGAACAGCAGCGTCGCCGAAAATTTCTCTCACCTTTCGCTTACGTTCCATGTCACTCTTGATCTGTTCTTTAATTTTCAAATTCGCCAAGAATGACGTATCCCTTCGGACTTCTCTTATTGCTCCTTTCATTTCGCGTTTTATTTTATGAACCATCTTTTCTCTCTCTGCCTTCTCTTGGGACATTTTCTTATGCCTCCTACCTTCGTATCTGTAAATTTTAAAGGAATTAAAAATTATAAATTAATATTGAAAAATCATACTTTGAATATTTACGACAAAAAATGTTTATAACGAAAAAAATCAACTTTAACCATTTGTAATATTATTAAATCAAAATTAAAAATTGTCTTTGTTTTTTAAAGTTTCGGTAAATTTAAATAAATGTTAAACTTACACTCTCTCGATTCGAGGTTCATATAATCTCAATGCCTTTGGCTTTTTCTTCTCACGAACTAAATATTCCAATTTCTTCTCTTTCAACACTTCCAATTCTTCAATTAATTCGTTTACCCTTTGTCTCAAATTTTTTGGATATTTCTTCATGAAATTGCATTTTAACATTTTCAAAATTGGCTCAAAAATCGAGTAAACAGCATCCAATTCCTCGTATTGCTTTTTAAATTCATAAATTAAATTTATTGTCGTAGCAAATACACGAATTTTAAAATCAGAATCTATTTCATCTTCTATTAAATCAGACGTTTTCATTTGTGGTTTACTGAGATCTATTTTGTGATTTTTCATATTTTCATCAATTTCCAATAATTTACTAAAATCACCATCAGATTTGAAAGGAGGAATAACTTTAATCGCTTTATTGTCCTGTGGTTTTGGCATCGATAAATATATCAAACCGCGTAAGAAATTTATCGCCTCTGGTGAAAATCGTTTACTCAATGTCGTATACTGAAAAACAGGAATAAAGAATATTAAAAAATTAAAATTAACGTTTAATTCGATTCATTTTTTCCTTTTTTTTCGAATTTCAATAATTATATTTTAATTAATTTTCAAAATAATGATAATAATAAAAATAACAATAATAATTATTAGCAATATTGTCATAACAGTATAATTATTATTAATTGTATTAAAAAATAAATATAAAAACAATAAATTTTTAACGAACCTCTAGAATTAATGTACATATGTATAAGCCCTTGGAAATGTGACTTTTTCTCTTAACTGAGCATCTCAAGAGTATTTGAGACATGAATACTAAACAAGGAGAGACGACCGGATGCCTGAAGTCGGATGTTGGAAATATAAGAGATACTAATTTTAAAAACATCAACTGTAACAGTAAATAAAAAAATATCAGTTTTCAAAGTCATATACTTAAAAATAATAGTACTTATTCAAAAATATATTTACCAAATTGCTTCCAACGTATTTCTTCTTTTTCTCTTCAAATTCATTGTGCTTCGTTTTAATGATTTCTTGTATACATTTCTTTGCATTTTCAGCGCTCGCATGAGCCAAGTCATAAAGATGGGGACACAATCTGAAACAAAATTTAATTTTTTACAAATTTTACAATTTTTACACATGAACTCGTCATTTTTTTTCTCATTACATTTTTAATAATCCTAAAGTTTCGAACTTTCAAATGAAAGACGATATTTTTGTTACTTTTCTTTATTTGTATTTTATTATAAAAAAAATTATTTTATGTATTAAAAAAATTATTATAACTAAATAAATATTTAATTCATATATATATATATATATATATTACTTTTCAATTTGTATAGTGTATTTGAAAATATTTAAATCGAAAATAAAATTCGTTCTTGTGAACGTTCAAAACTTTAGGAACGTCATTTTTAAAGTTAAACCTTTCACTGATTTCTAAATTCAATTATTTAAAAATTATTATATAATTAAATAGTTTTGTTAAATAAAAATATTTAAACTCGTTATTTACTTTTCCACATTAATTGTAATTTTAAAATTAGTTTAAATTTCTAAATTAAAAAAATTCCAATTTCAATCATTCTGCAAAATTAAATGATTTTTAAAAAACAAAAATTGCAATTCTTCCAAAATTGAGTTAATTTTCAAAGATATTCAATTGAACTTCTCTAAATCAATTATTTTTAATAATTTTAAGAAAATTTTTCATGAATTCAATTATTTAAATACAAAAGTTCAATTTTTTTATAATTGAAACTAAAAAGCCTCATGATTTCTCTTTAAAGAATTATTATCTTTGCTGAATTATTGAAATTCATTAAATTTAACTACTTAAATTATTAAATTTTAAAAAATCGTGTTATAAAAAATTTTTTAAATTAATCTTTTAAAAATATTTTTATATTTTTGAATGATAATAAATTGTTTAATTAATTATTTATTTATTTTACAAATTTACGGGCAATTTACGGGCAATGAAAAAAAGTTACAAATAATTAAGATTTATCAACGTTTTTTGACAATAATTGAATTTACAAAAAGAATTTTCGGAAAACATGAAAAAAATAATCAATTTACTTTGAAGAATTTTAATTAAAAATTTAGAAAATAATTATTATCTTCAAAATTTGAATATTCTAAAAAATTCGATTTTTTTATAATAATTGTATCTGCAAATTTTAATGTAATTAATTTTTTGAAAATATTTGAATTTTCGGAAATGTGTAATTGAAAATATTGAAAATAATAATTGAATAAAAAAAATTAAAACAAATTCTAAGAATTACTTTTTAAAAATAATTTCTTAATTTACTTTTTTTAAAAACAAATTTTCATTCTTATTATTCATTAGAATTTTTGAGAAATCAATTGAATTCAAAAATTTGATTTTTAGAAATTTTAATGAAATACTTCAAATGGAAATTAATTATTTCCAATATAATTTTACCAAATTTCAATTATTTATAAACTTTTTAATTATACATTTCAAAAGTTTAATAATCTTATAGAAAAGTTAATCAAAAATAAATTACGGTTAATAATTTGCATTTTGTACCAAAAAGAATTTAAATTTCAAACATTCTGAAACTTAATTATTTCTAAAAAAACAAAATAAAATTACAATCCTTCCAAATTTTTTTTTTTAAGAATTTGAATTTCTAGAAATTGATATTTGGAAAATTAACATTAAAATTTGAAGAAAAACTTCTTCTCTGAAGATATTTTGTTGTAATATTTAGAAGAAAAGTAGAAAAATTCGCTTTTTTGAAAATAAATCGAAAAAAGTCGTCTTTTCTGAAAATAGTGGGAAAAAAGACCAAAAAGTCAAACTATTCGAGCTCTGAAAAGCGTAAAAAAATTCCGCTAAAAATATAAATATTAATAAACTAATGATACAGGATTAATATTAAAAATTTTAAACATTTACCTGTCTAATATTTGAAAACTCTTGAGAATACTTTCTTCACTCGACAAATCGAAACAATCAATGTACATTAATAAATGTTCGAAAAGACCGCACAATTTTTCTCTGCTTCCTTTAGCACCCAAAGTCCAATGATTGCACTTAATAATTCTCTCGATAATCACTGATTGATAGTGTTCATTATGTCCCCGTAATAATTTATTTAAATCCTCATAAGTTTCGGGAACTTTGTATGTATGTGGCAATTCCGCTCGAGCTTTCTCCAACATTTTCTCACTTTCATTGACGGACTCTTCATTTTTTCTCAAGGTTTTTAAATTTTGCGAAATTTTCTTACTTTCCAATTTAGAGGTTTTTTTGATGGGCAATTCTTCTTCTTCCTCATCATCACTGGAAGATTCCGAAACTTTTAAATCTGACAAATTGTCTTCGTCTTCCGACTCTGAACTATTATTTTCATTCTCTTCATTGGAATTATCATTCAGACTTTGTTCTCTTTTATTTAATTTCTCATCTTCTTCTTCCTCGTTATCCTGTTCACTGCCTTCTTCATCTTCAACTTCATTTTCTTTTTTCGTACATTTTTTCCCTGAGGCTTTTTCTTCTTTCCCTTGCTCCTCTTCTTCTTCTTCTTCGTCTTCTTCTCCTTTTTCTTCTTCTTCCTCCTCTTCTTCCTCATCATCGGATTCGTCATCAGAATCGGAATCCTTTGACCCACTGTCTTCATTTTGCTTATCGTCCTCGTCGTTTATATTTTCAGCCACAAAACCATCATCCAAATCATCGGCAGATCTATGCTTTCTATAAAGATCGTCCTTCTCGAAACCATTCATTCTCTTCAATCTATCTTGTTCCAATTTCTCCAAATTCACTCGTTCCTCCTCAGCAATTTTTTCCTCGGATTTTAATTTATCGGTGGGATTACCTCGAATTTCAAATTTCAATTGTCGCATAGTAATATCATAATCATCGGCTTTTGGTTTCTCCTCAACTGCATCCAATGATTTATTTGTATTTGTTATAATAGGCAAAAGATCCTTCCAATCGGTATCAAGTTTTTTTCGTTAAATCCTCAATTTTTTCCTGTTTTTTTATTCTCTCATCGCGCTTTCTCTTTGACTCGGCAATGAGCTCTTCAATCACACTTTTTCTTGATTTTTCATTACTTGCATTTGATAAAAGACCACCGCCAAAGTGAGCTTCTTCTAAAAACTTTTTACCCAATCTTCCCTCACGATTCTCATCATCACCATCACTTAATTCATCGTCATCGCTATTTGGATTATCGAATTTTTCAATATCCATTATCGCCTGACCTTTATGCGTTAAAATCTCATCGTCATTTAAATTGAAAATATTCTTTTTCTTCTGCGCTTTCATTCTTTCTTTTGCAAATCTTGCCAATGCTTTTTCCTCCTCGGACATATTGGGATTCTTTTGATGTAAACGTTTATCAAGAAGAATATTGTCTTTATCCTTGAATTTATATTCCTGAAGTAAAGTTCCCTTTCGTTTGGCAATTGCTTTTGTTCGTGATATACCTGGAAGTCCACGATCTGATTTACTTTTTTGTCCTAAAACTTTTCTCTTGTCTCTATTTACATGTATTTCAAAAGGTGTTATTGTTTTCTTTGCCTGTTGCTGTTTACGTTTTTTAGCATAAACATCGGCTAATTTCGATTTTTTGTTCTTTATTTTCGCCATTGTGCGTATTGATAACTGAAAAATTAATTTAAAAGTGGTATTTAATTGTTACATATTTAAAACATTTTTGTTACTTTTCTAATACAAATTATTTAACCTCGATTATTTTAGTTCAATCCTTAAAGTAAAATTACTTAAGTATAATTGTAAAAAAAAAACAAAATAAGTTTGTAATTGATAATAAAAAAATAGTAAATAGAACAAAATAGTTAATAATCTCTATAAAAACATTCGTATACTAACGTTATTCCTAAAAGAATTTGCGTTTCTTTAAATAACGAATCAACTGTGAACAATGGGAACAGAATAAATCCAATAAATTTTACTTTAGTAAAATATCCTTTCTTTCTGTGCTATAAACCCTTTGTTGTTAAATTGTTTGTTAACTTTTAGTTTTTTACACAAAAACACGTGCAAACATGAGTTTAAAGGTTAGGAACGTACCGCGTGAAAAACTTAAGACGCTAAAGTCAAATTTACAATGCTTCACTAGGAGAAACGCATATGATTGGTCTACAGTTTCCGTGGTCTTTACGTCCACCAATAGAAATTGACACACCGATGTGGAAAGCACCCTTAAGCATGCAACATGCTACCTAACCTATAAACTTTGACATTTTGACAGGTCAAAAACAGTGTTTTGAATGTTTTTGTATCATAAATATTTAAATACTAACAAAATAAATAACATTCGAAAATAAAATTCATATAATTATATACTGTGAAAATTTTCTTCTAAGAGAGTAATATTTCGAAAAATAATAATTTAAAATAAACATTAGAATCATTAGAATAAACAAAAATAAATGTGAATACGGTGAAAGTGAATACAAAATGCTTTTGAATTTTTGCGATTCATCTCTAAGGACAGAAGTAAAATGCAGTACAATAAGTACAGAGGGTCATGAAGTGGAGAATTTAGTAAATAAATCCCAAAAGGGTTTCATGGTTTATTCGTGTATTAAACCACCAATTCACGTTGATTTTCATTTTATCTGTAATATTCGCATAAGTCACATTATCATATGGCCTAGTGTTGGTGCACAAAAATCGTCTGGTTTTCAAATTCACACGAAATCCACCGATGAGATAACAGTATCATATACTGGTATTTCCAGTAATGGTTATTTAAATCCATCACAATCGGGAATAGTATTTTACAGAAGTGACCTGGATCCATCGACTATTTCCAGTCCGTCGAATTTTCTCCAATCTCGTTTGAAGTCCTCCAATTTGCGTCTAGTCAATTATGTTAATAAATTACGAATAAGTATTGTGAAGACGGCAAATTCCGTTCCTGCTTTAGGAAAAGTTGAAATTTGGGGACATGTCTCGCCACAATGCGGAAAAGACGTTATCGCAACTGTTTGCAGTTTGTGGTCACAGCGAAATAATGTTTGCGCAACTGTTTCTATTGATAAGAAGGAACAATCTCCTCCTTCGCAAAGTGATAATATTGTTTACAAGTGAGTTATTTACAGAATTTATTATAGTTATTGAATACGATTTTTTGTAAATACTAATCAATTCGTTTTTTTTATAAAATTATTCTGTAATAATTTTATATAATGTAAAATTTCATTTTGTTAAATATTTTTTTTAATAAATTTCTTTTAGAAAAATTCCCGAAACACTGGAAGTACCGGAAGATTTTCTAGATCCAATAACATGTGAAATAATGACTCAACCGATTGTTCTGCCTAGTGGCAAAGTGATAGATCAAAGTACACTAGACAAACATGAACAAAACGAGGCCATCTGGGGCCGACCATCTTCCGATCCATTTACAGGAATTCCCTTGAGCGAAATGCGAAGAGCTCTCGCCGCAACAGCACTTAAGGCGCAAATTGATAAATTTTTACTTGAAAATAGTGAAAATGAGGAGGTAAAAAAATTACCACGTGTCCTGGGTAGAAAAATACGTCCAGAATCGTCGCTTAAGTTAATAAATACTCAGAAACAACAGGAAAAATTACCCGAAAGTAGTAAATCGACAATAAAATATAATCAACAAACGGAGAATAATTTAAAACGAAAAAGACTGCATTGTCATGTTTTACCTTTATTACCAGTTAGACCAGTAAGACGAAAAACAAGCATGACTGTTAATTCGAATACTATTAAAAATGCAAATACAAGCACTGAAAATGTTCAAAAATCATCATGTTCAAATGATAGTTCAATTAATTGTAATTGCTGTACAAATGGTATTATTTATCGACTGCCTTGCAATCATACTTTATGTAGAAAAGTTCTACTCTCCAGCAACAACGAATGCAATGTTTGTAAAATAGCTTTCACGAATTCTGATCCGCAAAGAATTTTCGGATAATAGAAGAAGAGAAATCAAAGAAAAAAAGAAAGAAAACTTTGGTGTAAAAATAAATGTTCATATTAATTTTATATTGTGTCTATTTTGAATTTCTTTATTTAGTTGTTACGCTTTTGCTCATTTCAAATTCAAATTCAAAAATTTGAAATCGCTTTCTTCATGTTTTATAATAATTAAAACTTTCTACTTTCTTACTGTAACTTCTTCAAAAATTATTTTCATTATTACGATTATTCATTTCTAGAATTTTCATTTAAAATTCTTCTTTCAATTTTTTTTCAATAATTCTTGAAAAAGTTCTTTGTGAATTTTCAAATTATTTTGTTTACAATTTAATTTTACGAAATTTCGATTATTCTGACATTCTTCAATTAAATATTTCAGAAATTAAAAGCTTCAAATAATTTTAAAAAATTCCATTAAACTTATTGAGAAAAATTAATTCTATACAATTTTTAATTAAAAGTTTAAGAAGTTCAAATTTTCAAAGATTTTAATTTTTAAATTCATTTTTCCAATATTTATTAGAAAATTTTACGAGAATTCAATTATATTTAACTATAAAAATAAATATTTTATTTAACAATTAAATTTTCATAAAGAATTCTATAAACAAAGTTTTAAATAATTGAATTTTCTTGATAAATTTTAATAAAAACTTTTAAGAATAATTGCATTTTTGAGAAATTTGATAAAGATTGTATTAAAAATAATTGAAATTTCGCCAAAAATTTTTTTTAAAAGTTATGAAAATAATTGAATTTTGGAGAGAAATTTTAATATTTATAAAGATAATTGAAATTTTGACGAGAATTTTATTCAAATTTTTGAAAATAATTGAATTTCTGAAATCATTTCTAATTGCTTCAAAATTTAATTTGTTTTAGTGTTTTTAACTAAAATTCTTCTATAAATCCATTATTTTTAATAAAACTAGTTAAATATATATTAAAAAATTTAACTAAATTCAGAAGAATTTTAGTTATTAAAATTTTTTTTAAATCTATGTAATTTTTTTTACATTTCTAATTAAATTAATTTAAAATTGAAATTTTACAAAATTTTAAATCATAATCTTTTAAAGTTCATCTACTTATGAAAATTGTATACGCAATTCTTTTAAAATTGAATTAATTTTGAAATATTTAAGTGAAATTAAATTTCAAGAATAAACACAATAACTTTAGAGAACAACAATTTTCCAGAATTTCGATAAAAATTCACTGACTTTTCCAGGTTTTTTCAAGGTTTATAAAATTCCCTGAAATTTCCAGGTTTCCAGTTTACGTATTTTTTCTGTTATGCTTTTCTTCTCTTTTTAATTAAAACAATATTTTTCTCAAAAAAAGGGAAATGTTTTGCAAATAAAAACACAAGTTGTCTACTATTTTTTTCATTGTTATTACTACAAAAAAGAATAGATTATTTGATATACACATAGTAACAAGTTTTTTTTCCTTGATAAATATTGTTTGAAAAATCAAAATGCAATTGATGTTATAATTTTCATTTTATCGGTTTTTTTGTTTGCATCACTTAATTGTATACATTTTGTGCGCGTTGTAACTTTTTACGTTAAACGCACATTTTTTTCCATAAATGCGGTTAAAAAGAAATCTGATAAAAATACAAACGGGAATTCAAATACAGCAGGGGGGGAACACAATGGCAGAGGGCAAAAATTATCTTCTTCAAAATAGTTGATACTTTTTGTAAGTTATCATTAAAATTATAAGTCATACTGTATACCTGTAAAACATTCAAATGTCAATTACACTTTTGCTCTGTTTTTTTTTAAATTCCAGAACTGTCACTATTTGAAATTTGAATAATTACAAAAAAAAACTCACACTCATCACATTATTAGACTTCGACCTTGGCCAATGGGGCTTCTTTTTTTTCATCAGCGTTCCCCGCCGAGGTATCATTTTTGTCCTCTGCTGCTGATTTATCGGTGACAATTTCTTCGAGTTCCTTCTTCAATGCCACCTGAAAATCGTAATTTTTATTATTAAATCAAAATATTTCTTAATTATACAAATATTACTAAAAATAGAATGAAATGATTAGTATTTAGTACTTTTAGTAGAAAGAGAATGCAAAAGGAAGTTATAATTACCTCTTCTTTACTGGCTTCATCGAAATTCTCCACGAGATCGGGAACATCATCATCTTCTTCTAGGGAAGTTTTGCCAACTCCGCTGCCTGCAACGGTGCTTGCCAATCTCTTCAATTGAGTCAATCCTTCAGGTCCAAGCTGACTTAAAATTCCGGGCAACATTTCGGTAATTTGCTTGTTTTCACCATGACCAGTAATGGCAAATGTATTCGCGGCAAGACTCGCTTGGGCTTTTGGATTATTAAAATGAATGACGGTTCCATCATCTTTAATCATATTAACCTCTTCAATTCCAGGAATTGTATTGACAGAGAGTTTTTTAAGACAACTTTGAAGTTTTTTGTCGTCAGTTGCTGCAGTTGCGTGCACAACCTTAAAAAAACAATTTCACACAATTCAAAATTTATATGTGAAAAAAGTTATTTACATAATTATATGTACCTAATTATAAAAAAGAAATATCAAAATTGATTCAATTTAAAAATAGTGAGGAATAGTTGAGAATAATTCCAGTAGCATGGATTTCTATAATTAGAAAAAAAAATAAAAAATATATATTATAATTATGGCAAGAAATCTGAAAATAAAAACTTCAAAGATTAAAAAAAGAAAACAATTTTTTCGAATAGTTTAAAATTTTACAGAATTACAAACGTTTCGAGGATAATTATGTGAATCATTTAGGATTACAACACAAAGTCAGTGACATTACCAAATAGGTCCATTTGATGTACTTTCGAAATTATACCACACACAAAGAATTATTTTTGTCTCAAGGCATTATTTAAATTAACTTCTTTGTTTTTTTGCGATATAAATGAATGTATCGTCCTTGAAAAATGAGAATTCCTCTCAGGACATGCAAATAGAGATTAATAAAAGCGCGAAATAAATGGATTTATAGCGCATCCTTTGTATGGTTATTCTTAATATCAACACTCCGGACAAGGAAATAATAAAAAAGAGAGAAAAAAAATCACATAAACTTGAAAGAAAAAAATAAATTCTTATTTAATGAATAGTCCACATTAATTAAATTTGCCAGAATATAAAAGCCAAATACCTTCTTCTTACGACGGGGTGTTCCCTTTCCACCGATTCGCACTTGAGCTTGCAACTTCTTCAATTTTTCAGGATTCATATTGTTTGGTATTCCAAAAAATAGAAATAACTCTAGTAAAGGACAAAGTCTCTGGTTAAAACTTGTGTCAAATCTTAAACTGAAAATTCGAGAACAATGCAACCGGTATAACTAAACACGTGCTCAAGACTCGTCGAGAGAAACGAGAAAATGGAAGTACGCTTCCACATTCACTACGTTAATCCAAACTTCCGGCAGCTGGAGCAATTTCCGCTGCGATAAATTTTAAATATTCAAAGATAAATTTTCAACCAAAGTCTATTGTCACTAAACAATTGTTAAATAATTCTTCAATGGTGTTTGGACCGTACATTATGTTTTATTTTATTTATTAACAAAAAAATATAGTTTTTAATCACTCGTTTGAATTTAACAGTGAAAGGCCTTGATTTCTAAAAATAAATACCCATTTGAAAAAACTTAATGAGTTGATAATCGTTAATGACAAGCGTACTTTCACGTCTATTTTCAACAAAAAATTAAATTTATACAATTCGAATAACTCGACATTTAAATTAAAAACAATAAATATTAGAAATAATTTTTTTTACATTTTTGCCCCCGACCTTGATGCTAGAAACCAATCATATGTTTCTGAAATTTTGGCGGTTGTTTGCAATGGATTGACCCTTTATCACAATAAAAAAAAATGATTCACTATTATTATTTCACTATGTGACATTAAATATAGAAAGTAATTTTACATTTTTACAAGAAATTTTTTCCAAATTTTGCAATAATTAATAAATTATTTATACTCTTCACATGAAGAAATTGGACAATTTTTCAAAAATTCAACCAATTGTATGAGAGCAATAGACAATGATGCATTTGGATTGGCTGAAAATACATTGTGGCTGGCACCTTAAAATGTCAAGAGTTTTTTAACAGTTTTTCTATGTCTTTGTACACAAACACAAAGTATGGACCTTGGACATTATAATATACATATCTTTTACTGGATTTATTGTAAATAATCTGAAAATTATTCTTTGTATTAGATATATCAAAAGTGTCATCATAAAATTTTTCCCACGCCTGGAAAAGCAGGTAATTTAGACAATTTCTTGTTTACAGTATTTCTCAAAGGTTAACACGAAAGTGTTTTTTTTTTTGGTATGGTTGACCCGCCTTGTATTTTACATTTCTAATAAATAATTTTATTGCACACGAGAAGAATTGGAAATTATTTTTAATTTTCTCAAATAGCGCTTAAATACGAGGAAAATATGTATTTTAGATACATCATAACCTTAATTTCATGTGGCGGTGCGAACAATATAATTATTGCCATATTCTTGAAATTATTCAGCTGATTAGAATAACAATGCAAAATCAGTTACATATTGAATTTTGATATTATTACAAAATTTTGCACGATTATGTTTTTAAATTTATATTTATTACAATATGCAAGCGAATTTATTATTCTTATCATTATTATTAGATTTAAAATTGATTATTTTGATTGTTAAAAGAACTTCTTAATAGCAAATTTGTACACGTGTGATTTGTTGACTGTTTTCTTAAATCAACCAGAATGTTCTAGTTTACTTTGCCATGTCATTCATTGAATGAACTACTTTTTAAAATTCTCATTTAGAATTGATTACATTTTTTTAATAATTAATTTGTATTTTATTGTCATATGTTGTAATTATTTTCATATTTCAATTTCATTAAATTAATATCAGTGATTGATATTAAAGTATGTAAAATATAAATTGAATTAATCTTGATTACAGACAAAAAAAGAAATGATGACACAATTATAAGTATACTTGCAGTGTGAAGTAAAATGTCAGGAAGTAGACCACCGCATTTTGTTTATAGTGAAGATGTTTATGGTATAATTCCAAGAGAAATGGATCATTGGCGAGTTGTTGAAGATCAATTCAGAAGACTGAATTCTACTGTAAGACAAGATCAAAACAGCGATTCCAATAATGGTATTGCAAAAAGTATTGCAAATTATTTTTTAATTACATCATTTGCTTTTAATTTAATTTTGAAGGAAACTTCTGCATAATTTCTCCTAAGAGGAAATAAAGTCTTGAATGAAAGAAATAAAATGAAGAAATTATTAGATATAATTTATAAAATAAAAAAATAACTTGTTAGTTTTTTTAAAATAATAATTGAAATTCATATTTGTAGAAAATTCGGAGACACAAGGAGCAGACATATCCTCGGAAGAGGACACGACTCATTACACAGGTTCTGATGCTGCTGATAATGAATTATCAGCTGATGTAACTGACGGTGCCTCATCTCCAAATCAAACTACAGCCGGAATTCCGACCCTAAGTTCCGATGAAGAGTAAGTTTTTTTTATTGCTTTTGATCTCTATGCAAAAAAGTATTAAAAAATCATTAAATTCTGTGAATATATTTTTTTTTTTTGTAGAAATAAGATAAAATTTTGTCTGGAAATCAGGGAAAAACAAAATTAAATTTTTGTAGCAGCCCTGTTTAACAATAATAACAAATAATTAACTGTCGTATTTTTTTTCAAGTAAACGATATTGTTGGGTTTGTTTTGCAACTGACGAGGATGATGCAACTGCATTGTGGGTGAAACCATGTCACTGTCGAGGAACGACAAAATGGGTTCATCAGGGTTGTATACAACGGTGGGTCGACGAAAAACAAAAAGGCCGAGCCAGTACAAGAGTCGTTTGTCCACAATGTAATACAGAATATATCATCGTTTATCCAAATATGGGTAAATATTGTTCTTATTTCATTTATATAAATTATTATTCATAATTTATTTGATCCACAAAATTTGAACGTTCAAATGAAGAAAATATTTTTTATTAAAAATATTTTCGTAAATTACTAATTTTGCAACAAGAATTAAAAACTTAAGGATTTTTATTATTTTTAATGCAATTTCAATAAAACTCCTTGAAAAAAATCAGTTCTTTAACAAAATTTTTTATTAAAATTCTTAAGAAGAATTCAATTAATTTCAGTACAACTTTAATTAAATTCTTTGAAAGAATTTAAATTTTCAAAACAATTAAATTTGTATGTTTAGAAATTTCATTATTTTCAAAAATAATAAAGTGCTTCCTTGAAATTCAATTATTTTCAATTATAATTTTTAAAAAAATTTCTCAAAAAAAAAACAATTATTTTCAATAACTTTTTAATTAAAGTGTTTTTCTTATAAAACAAATATTATTGGCCGTATTTTGTAGTAATAAAAATTAGTTTTTCTACAATAATTTATAATTATTATAATAACTATTTTTATATTCTAGAATATTAAATTAAACTATGAATTTTAGTTGAAAACAATTTTACTTAGGTAGTTAATTTTTGTAATTTTTATTTATAAATTTTGTTGTATTGTAATTTTTTTTAATCGTCAAAACATTAAATTAGAATTTCAATTATTTTAAAATTCAAAACATATAAAAAGAAAAATTATCAAAAATAAATTGGGAATCAAAAATGTAAACCAAAACTAACTACGAACAGACTACGGGAATACAATGATTGATAATATAGATAATTATTATTTAATTACAGGGCCTTTGGTTGTAATATTGGACAAAATCGATGGAGTTATATTTCGAGTATGTCCATTTATAGCGGCGAGTATAGTTGTTGGTTCTGTTTATTGGACAGCTGTTACTTATGGAGCAATTACCGTAATGCAAGTCGTTGGTCACAAGGACGGTTTTACAATGTTGGAAAATGCAGATCCTTTAGTATTACTCGTAGGTTTACCTACAATTCCAATAATGCTCGTTCTGGGAAAAATGTTAAAATGGGAAGATCAAGCATTGAGTTTACTCAGGCGGCACGCTTGTAAAGTTCCAATTTTAAGGCACTTCCTACCTAGCAGGTACAAATTTTTATTAATAATTTTCTATTCTAACAACTAATTAATTAAAATCAAATTTTAAATTTAATAAATTAAATTAATTAAATTAAAAAATCAAATTTTAATTCAAATAAAAATTGTTTCTTATTTGAAAATCAATTTTCAGTTATTCAGACGACGAGAGAACACAATCACAGGAAATTCCACCAATGAGTGATCCAGTTTCTGTGACGAGAGTTTTATGCGGCGCGTTATTATTGCCAACAATTGCAAGTATTTGTGGCAAAATATTCTTCGAAAGTATAAGTTCAAATTTTCAAAGAACGTTACTTGTAAGTAGATGAAGAATTAATAATTAATCTCTTTTACAAAATTTAATGTCTTTACATCTTTAGAATTTGAATATATTAATTTTTCAGGGAGGTGTGGCCTTTTTGTCAATAAAAGGTGCATTTAAAATTTATCACAAACAACAACGATACGTTAGACAATGTCAAAGACGCATAATGGATTATACAGACACGAATGTTGCAATTTATCGAAGACAGAGGAACGCTGAAAACCAAACTGATAATTAAAAAGTGTTTAAAAAGAGAGGTGATTTTAAAGAAAAAAAAAAACAAATTGAAACTATTTTAGTTTCATGTTAAAAATTGAAAATGACGATTAAAAACGATCCCTTAAAAAACACGCAGTGAATGTATACGTAATTCTTTTTATTTAAACTGTTAAAGTTATAAAACTAAATGCAAAGAGAAATATTACTGATCATCCCCCATTTATAGAAAAACAAAAGTGATAGTCAAGTTCCTGAGAAATTACTCCCAACTTTTTAGGTTTTTAACATTCCTGTATAAAATACACGCAAGTTATGAACCTTATTAATGTCCTCGCGTTAAAAATATAGGAAAAGCAATTTAGACTTATGATAATTTCATAATTTCTCCATTTTTTCGTCTGGAATATAAAAAAAATATTTTGAATTGTTACTGAAAGAAAAAAATGATTATACAAATTATAGAATTTTAATCATTTTAAAAACTATTTATATAAAAAAAATTGTTGTGAAAATTGTATAGAAAATA
Organism: Leptopilina syphax; assembly: GCA_032872505.1. Lineage (NCBI taxonomy): Eukaryota > Metazoa > Arthropoda > Insecta > Hymenoptera > Figitidae > Leptopilina > Leptopilina syphax. Next base: position 22,216,013 of record CM065470.1, read on the forward strand.
TGGGGAAATTAATATTTTTTTAATTTTATTTATTTAGACGAATTTTTTTTTTTGTTTTTTGCATAATGAAAACTTTTTTTCTATTATGAGTTATATGGCTTTTTCTATTTTTTCCCCGTAAAGGAAATTTCAATAAACCATCATATTGAATATTAATTACTAGAAAATGTTACTAATAAATTTATTTTTCTTTCCATCAAATTTTGATTAGAATAAAAACCGATTAAAATGAAACTTTCTACAAAACGTCCTCGAAAATTCTACGATAAATTTCTTCTATACTACAAAATAAAAAATCTGCAACGAAAAATATTAAATTTCAATTCAATTTAAGAAAACTATTTAATTTATACAAGAAAAATTTTAAATTGCATCTAAATTGTAAATAGTCTTAATAATGATATTAGAACATTTTCTTTTGTTTATTGCTAAAAGTAAAATGGTACATACTTTGTTTTCAAACAATTATGCTTTGTAATTATTTTTGTTATAAAAAATACGGTACACAAAATACAAACCAGAATTTTACGATTTGTATAATATAGTGTCTGTTAGTTGTTCATAAATAAAATGTAATATTAATTAATGTTCATCAATGATCGAAACAAAATTCTTCAAGTATTTTAAAAAGAATTTTTCCGTAGAAAATAAAAAAAAATAACAATTGTTTAATGGGTAAATTTTTCCCCAGTCCGAAAATAAGGATCAATTTACCTGCACTTCTATAAGAATGAAAAGAAAACTGTTAAAAATCTGTTTTAAAAATCTTGTAAATGAATTACTTGTTATTTCACTTTTGACTTTACATGTTCTATTTTTATTTAATAAAACAGGTAATTTAATAATTATTATTGTATTATTCTTTAACATTTTACCTTCTATGGAAAAAAATATTTAATTTTTATATACATTTCTGATAAATTCCAATAATTCTAATTAATTAATATTAATTTGTTTACATATTTTTATTTTTTTAAATTATTTTATTTACATAATTATTACATTGTAAAATTAATTTTAATTTTAAATATTTTAAATTACGCGGGTTAAGCAACTCGCTTTATTTCTCGACGCATGCGCATTGACATTGTTTACGGAAATCGAAAACCGACCGTTGGCGGCAATTTTGCGCGTCTCTATTTTTTTCTGCTATTATTTACAGTTGAACAGTGAAAAAAAATCAAGAAAAGTTGATAGTTTTTTGAAATAAATTAATGGGATATTATTCTTGACACAATGGTGGTGAAGGATTTTGTAATTCCTATAACAAAGGATGATCTCTTGAGGAATAATGCTGAACAATATTCAGTCAGTGAAGTTACTTCTATTCGTGGAATTAATCAAGCTATTGACGGTAATTTATTATTAATTTTATCATAATTTATTGATTTTTCACTATACTTTTGTACTAATATTTATAAATTCTTCTAAATCAACAATATTTATAGTTAAATTGTACGTTTTTCTGCTTGGAGTTTGACATGTAAAAAAGTGAGGTTATATTTTAGCGTGCATTGCATAAACATTTTCATGAATTAGGAAGTAAAAACCGTAAAAACTTTTACGAATTTTTTATCTGATGAAATTGTCTTCATGTTATCTCATATTATTTTGTATTGTCTCTACATTTCTCTATACAATAAAAGTATTAAAAGTACAAGAAATTTTTTTCAGATTTAAAACCGTGTTGTATTTTTAATTTTTTACGGTGTAATAAACACAGTCGCGCGTCTTTTAATTTGGGAAATTGAATAAAGAAGAATTAATAAAAAAACGTACTTTTTTAAAGAGAATAATAGTCTTTTGTTAAAAAAATAACTATATATTTAAAAATATTTTCTCGATTTGTTTACTACCTATTGTAGTTGGTTTTATTTTATCTTTAGCATTGATAATTTATTTACATTTTATTTTTTTGGGTGGTTAAGTAAAAATTTATATTGTTTATTTTACGATCTATTTGTTTACTAACTTTTTACTTTCTTTTAGCCACAAGAAATGAACTCCAAAACAAACGTACACTCTTCATTTTGGACAATTTTGACACATTTTTCTCCGTTTTGGTACATGGAAATAAAGTGGAAATACATTTCTTTTTACGGTCTTTCGACAGGATAACAAAAGGTAAATATTGCCTAATTGATCACATTTTTTAAATAAAATAATTCATTTCATTTAAATAACTAATTTATTTAATTTTCCATTTACTTTAATTTAAATCGTTAATTTTCAGCTGTACAAATGCTTATTGAGGATTTAGAGGAAGATTTGCAATCAAATGAAACGTTCAATATGAGAGCGGAGTATTTATGTGCTAATAAAATGTTGGCTTATCTGTGGTCTTCAATTATTTGTCACGTAGACAATCATTTTCAGAAAGAAATAAATGATGGAATTAATATAGGAAAGGTAATGCCCAATCTTGTAAAACAGAAGAATATTAATAATTTTTGTTACGTTTTTATCTGAATTATTGAACAGAAGTAAAATTCCCAGTTTACTTTATATTTTTTTTTCTTCTTTTGAACAGCGAAAAAAAGTCGTTAAGAAATCCGATGCTGCCGAAGAATGGGAACAACAAAGACAAGGTTCTTTAGAATTGTTATATCGATGGTTGCAACTTCCTCTTCATAAATTGTGGAATCCACCGGTTATTGAAGATTCTTTTCTAAAGTGAGTTTTTTCTCAAAAAAAAATTATTTCTGTTGAAATTAAATTCTCATTTCAGATTGAAATTATTATTCTTAATATTATTATTTAAAATATTTCAGTGTTCTCAGTGAAGTATGTTACAAACTTTTGGAGTTAGCGAAGGAACCAAAACAAAAGAGAACAAGGGACACAATTTTTGAGGCAAGTTTCACTGTTTGTTTAAAATTCTTAATTTTTAATATTAGAAAAAATTATTTATTTATTACTAAATTTTACATTCTATAAATATTTCAATGCATAATTGATTTCATTATTTTTTTTTAGATTCTAGCAACTTTGGTGAAGAAGCATAATCAGGGGATAACTAGTGTCATTCGAATTGTTCAGGTTTGCCTCTTATAACGTTTTTCTTGCCTTTTATTGTTTCAAATTGTTTTGGAATATTTTTCTTCATTATTTAATATTTTCTTATTTATTTAATATTTTTTTATTTATTTACTATTTAATTTCAATGACTCCCTTTAGTTGGTGACTTTGTACGATTATTTGGCCGCGCCGTTAGCAGTTGGTGTAGTACAAATGGCTCAAAACTTCAGATGCACGGGAATGATGAAAGAAATAATGCGCGAATTGAGTCAAAACGAACCACAGGAAGCCGAGGCTCGGAATATTTCAACGTTTCTCGAAACTATCGCCTCTACTGCGCCAGATTTAATTCTACCAATTTTGGATAATATAACGTGTTATCTCGATCACGAGGTATATTTTAGAAAAAGAACGAAATCAAATATTTTAGAAATAATTATCTTTAATCTGCTTCTAAAATATTTAATTTCTTCTCGATAATTTTAATTTAATAATAAAAAGATTTTTTGAAGAAATATTTCTTCTTTCCAGTTCTACTCATTGAGAAATTGCGTAATGGAAGTACTGAGTGTTCTTATAATAAGCGCATTAACATCAGAGGATCTTAGTGATGAGAAAAAGGATAAACGCGACGAGTGTCTTGATTATTTGGAGGATCATATTCTCGATAATAACGCATACGTTCGTTCGAAAGTTCTTCAAGTCTGGCAACGTTTGTGTACAGAAAGTGCGATCCCTGTAAATAGACAGACACAACTTTTGGTCGCTGTCGTGAAAAGATTAGAGGATAAAAGTGCAAATGTACGGAAACAAGCTCTGCAATTAATTCGCGCTTTACTCGAGGGGAATCCTTTTGCAGCAAAGGTAATAATTTAATTTAAAAAGAATAATCACCAAACTGATAATTTAAATTTTTTTATTTTAAATAACTATTATTATTTTTGTTATAATTACGAATTAATAACTAATCGAAAAATATTTTTACTTTACAGTTGGATAAGGAGAATTTCTCCAAACAACTTGTGGAAGCTAAGGCAAAATTAAAGGAAGCTCAAACGGCTTTTGTCAGTCGGAGCGAACGAGGCGATGAGGAGAGAATGGAACTATTGAAGAGCAAACTTCCTCATATTTTAGAAACAATTAAAGAAGTTCTCAATAGTGAAGGTATTCTAATGATAAATTTTAGAATTAAGTAATTTTAAGTCAATGAAAAACTTATAATAATGATAATTGCAGAAAATTCGGAAGAAGCTGATGACGATGTGAATATAAACGAAGTTTTCGAGGAAATAAGACAGTTGATGTTGGAGGAAAATTTATTGGACACTGTCAAACGATTGAAAACGGTTATTAAACTTTTGCCAAATTGTGAAGATTTCGATACAATGAAAACCGAGGACAAAACGCATTGTTTGCTTCTAGTTCTCGGTAAAATATTCGCCGAATCGGAAGATTCACCAAATCAGATAGATACAAATAAAAATGTCTCACAAGCTGTGACAAAATCGAATGATAGAAATCTCATGAAGCAAAAGGAGGAATTAAAGAAGAAGAAGCAAATTGTTTCATATTTTGAGGTAATTAACAAAATGAAAAAACTATAACTAACAAAATAAAAAACTAGAACTATATTATAAAGCTATAACTATAAAATATTTTAAATTCAAACAATCAATTTAATTTTCATTGTAGAATTCATTGACATTTTCCGAGGAAATGGAGAAAGCAATACCGTTCATTGAGTATTTACTCTTTTCAACAACAGTCAGCGACGCTGTTGAATCGTGTGCTCTATTGGGATCAGCTTATCAATTTGAAATAAAAGGAGCAGATCGTGGCATTCGTAAAGCATTGTATCAAGTGTTAATGCGCGAACAATCAGTTCGTGATAATGTGGCAATTGTTTATCAGAAAATATACCTCTGTGAAAATGAAGCCGTTCAGTCAGTACGACAGAAAGCTTTAAAGTCCGTCAATAAATTGATTGATTTAGTGAAGAGTTTAGAACCCGGACAGAGTCCAGCATTGGCACAAATGATAAACACTTGGCACACGAAAAATGATTTCAATGCAGATATATTACAAGTAAACAATGGAAATCTACTCTAATTTTTTCATTAAATCGATGCAAAAAAATAAAATAAATATAAATTAAAATAATTAAACTGATGCATAAAAATAAATTTAAATAATTAAATCGAATTACTAATGATTATTCATCGATTTTTCAGGTTTTGTGGGAAAAGTTTACACTGAAATTACCTGATACATCGGCGGGTGAGAGTCGCATGGCTTTGATGCTGATAACAATGGCAGCGGAAGCCGAACCGGGAATAATACTTGGAAATTTAGACACACTGATAAAAGTTGGTTTTGGACCAAGATCAGAGACTGATTTACTCTTGGCTCGCGATACCTGTCGAGCATTTATGCAAATTAAACAAGATACTTCTGACATGAAAAAACCACCTACACGGTAAGTTCAAAAAAATTTGTTCTTGATAAGAGAAACCATTTTGTACCATTTTGTATAACAATCAAATTTATTATAATTGTCTCCATGAAACTTACGAAAAAAAATAATTTTACAGATACGTCAACGATCATGATATTTTCAAACACATTTTACAACTTTTAACAAGTACATTTAGTTCAAAGAATGAAAACGGTTACATGTCTTTCGCCACTGACGCCATCAATGTCATTTATCACGTATGTATTTTTATTAAACTTTTTATCAATACAAAAACTATTTGTACAAAAAAAATATATGTATTTGTATTTAAATTATTAAAATTATAAATTTTGTTTAATATATTAAGAATTTTTTAATTTTATAAACTTTAATATTTATTTTTTGTTTATTTTAGTTGGCTAATCAACCGGATCAATTGTCGAAAACTTTGCTAATAAAAACCACAAATTTATTTAATGAAACGAATCAAGATGATAAAAAATTACGAGGACTTTTACTGAGTAGACTGGTGTATCTAATTGGTCATGTAGCTATTCGGCAAATGGTATATTTAGATACCACCGTTTTTAAGGAATTAAAAAGAAGAAATGCATTGCGCGATGATAAGAAAGGTACTAAGGGCAGAAAAACAGGTCGATCTATTCATCATGTACTCAATGCGACAGAGTCTACACCAAGTTCCGCAAGTGTAACAAGACGTAATAAAGAGGTAAATACGATGAACATTTTTTTTTATTTATTTATATTTAGAAAAATTTAGAAATTAAAAATAAATTTAATTAAAAAAAATAGAGAAAATAATAAAATTTTGAATATTGTCAATTAAAAGAATTAAAAAATATTTCAGTTAAGTACAATTGAAGATAATGGAGAGGACGCTTTGGAAGGCGCAACAGCCGATGATGCTGATGCTGATTTTATAAACGCAGCACTCGAAAATGAAATTTTCTCGCCAAATGGATTTCTGGGACATTACGTGTAAGTGTATTATTTACTTAACCAAGTATTTAATTAATTATTAATTTAAATAATTAATTACAAATTATTTAAATATTGAATTTGTTTAATTTATAACGATATTAAAATATTCAGTATTTTTATTAATTGAATACTATTAATTATTTTTAAATTATAATAATACATTAAAATAATCGTAAGTTTCCTTTCCGTTAGCAAATTATCTGCATTTATTTGTTTGTTTTGAAAATTTAATTTTGTGGGTTAAGTATTGGCATTTTTTATATATTTTTTAATGTCAAACTTTTTAATATGGAAAATACTTTACTTATTAAATTCTCTCGACTCTTTAGTAACAAATCTAAAATTATCGAAAATTATCAAAAATTCAAAAATCCGAATTTCTTAAAATTCAACATTTTTTTCCTCTCTTTTATGGGATTTAGCTTCATTATTTTTGTGCTTTTGTAAAATACTTTACTTATTAAATTGTCTCGACTCTTTGGTAAAAAATCTAAAATTATCAAAAATTCAAAAAATTTCAAAAATCCGTTTTTCTTAAAATTCAACATTTTTTCTTCTCTTTTATGGGATTTAGCTTCATTATTTTTGTGCTTTTGGAAAATACTTTACTTATTAAATTGTCTCGACTCTTTAGTAAAAAATCTAAAATTATCAAAAATTTGAAAAAATTCAAAAATTCGATTTTCTTAAAATTCAACATTTTTTCTTCTCTTTTATGGGATTTAGCTTCATTATTTTTGTGCTTTTGGAAAATACTTTACTTATTAAATTGTCTCGAATCTGTGGTAAAAAATATAAAATTATCAAAAATTCAAAAAATTTCAAAAATCCGTTTTTCTTAAAATTCAACATTTTTTCTTCTCTTTTATGGGATTTATCTTCATTATTTTTGTGCTTTTGGAAAATATTTTACTTATTAAATTGTCTCGACTCTTTGGTAAAAAATCTAAAATTATCAGAAATTCAAAAAATTTCAAAAATCCGTTTTTCTTAAAATTCAATATTTTTTTCTTCTCTTTAATGGGATTTAGCTTCATTATTTTTGTGCTTTTGGAAAATACTTTACTTATTAAATTGTCTCGACTCTTTGGTAAAAAATCTAAAATTATCAAAAATTCGAAAAAATTCAAAAATTCGATTTTCTTAAAATTCAACATTCTTTCCTCTCTTTTATACGATTTACCTTCATTATTTTTGTGCTTTTGGATAATACTTTACTTATTAAATTGTCTCGACTCTTTGGTAAAAAATCTAAAATTATCAAAAATTCGAAAAAATTCAAAAATTCGATTTTCTTAAAATTCAACATTTTTTCTTCTCTTTTATGGGATTTAGCTTCATTATTTTTGTGCTTTTGGAAAATACTTTACTTATTAAATTGTCTCGACTCTTTGGTAACAAATCTAAAATTATCGAAAATTATCAAAAATTCAAAAATCCGAATTTCTTAAAATTCAACATTTTTTCCTCTCTTTTATGGGATTTAGCTTCATTATTTTTGTGCTTTTGTAAAATAATTTACTTATTAAATTGTCTCGACTCTTTGGTAAAAAATCTAAAATTATCAAAAATTCAAAAAATTTCAAAAATCCGTTTTTCTTAAAATTCAACATTTTTTCTTCTCTTTTATGGGATTTATCTTCATTATTTTTGTGCTTTTGGAAAATATTTTACTTATTAAATTGTCTCGACTCTTTGGTAAGAAATCTAAAATTATCAAAAATTCGAAAAAATTCAAAAATTCAATTTTCTTAAAATTCAACATTTTTTCTTCTCTTTTATGGGATTTAGCTTCATTATTTTTGTGCTTTTGGAAAATACTTTACTTATTAAATTGTCTCGACTCTTTGGTAAAAAATCTAAAATTATCAAAAATTCAAAAAATTTCAAAAATCCGTTTTTCTTAAAATTCAACATTCTTTCCTCTCTTTTATACGATTTACCTTCATTATTTTTGTGCTTTTGGATAATACTTTACTTATTAAATTGTCTCGACTCTTTGGTAAAAAATCTAAAATTATCAGAAATTCGAAAAAATTCAAAAATTCGATTTTCTTAAAATTCAACATTTTTTCTTCTCTTTTATGGGATTTAGCTTCATTATTTTTGTGCTTTTGGAAAATACTTTACTTATTAAATTGTCTCGACCCTTTGGTAACAAATCTAAAATTATCGAAAATTATCAAAAATTCAAAAATCCGAATTTCTTAAAATTCAACATTTTTTCCTCTCTTTTATGGGATTTAGCTTCATTATTTTTGTGCTTTTGTAAAATAATTTACTTATTAAATTGTCTCGACTCTTTGGTAAAAAATCTAAAATTATCAAAAATTCAAAAAATTTCAAAAATCCGTTTTTCTTAAAATTCAACATTTTTTCTTCTCTTTTATGGGATTTAGCTTCATTATTTTGGTGCTTTTAAAAAATACTTTACTTATTAAATTGTCTCGACTCTTTGGTAAGAAATCTAAAATTATCAAAAATTCGAAAAAATTCAAAAATTCAATTTTCTTAAAATTCAACATTTTTTCTTCTCTTTTATGGGATTTAGCTTCATTATTTTTGTGCTTTTGGAAAATACTTTACTTATTAAATTGTCTCGACTCTTTGGTAAAAAATCTAAAATTATCAAAAATTCAAAAAATTTCAAAAATCCGTTTTTCTTAAAATTCAACATTCTTTCCTCTCTTTTATACGATTTACCTTCATTATTTTTGTGCTTTTGGATAATACTTTACTTATTAAATTGTCTCGACTCTTTGGTAAAAAATCTAAAATTATCAGAAATTCGAAAAAATTCAAAAATTCGATTTTCTTAAAATTCAACATTTTTTCTTCTCTTTTATGGGATTTAGCTTCATTATTTTTGTGCTTTTGGAAAATACTTTACTTATTAAATTGTCTCGACCCTTTGGTAACAAATCTAAAATTATCGAAAATTATCAAAAATTCAAAAATCCGAATTTCTTAAAATTCAACATTTTTTCCTCTCTTTTATGGGATTTAGCTTCATTATTTTTGTGCTTTTGTAAAATAATTTACTTATTAAATTGTCTCGACTCTTTGGTAAAAAATCTAAAATTATCAAAAATTCAAAAAATTTCAAAAATCCGTTTTTCTTAAAATTCAACATTTTTTCTTCTCTTTTATGGGATTTAGCTTTATTATTTTGGTGCTTTTAAAAAATACTTTACTTATTAAATTGTCTCGACACTTAAGTAAAAAATCTAAAATTATCAAAAATTCGAAAAAATTGAAAAATCCGTTTTTCTTAAAATTCAACATTTTTTCTTCTCTTTTATGGGATTTATTTTCTTTATTTTTGTGCTTTTGGAAAATATTTTACTTATTAAATTGTCTCGACTCTTTAGTAAAAAATCTAAAATTATCAGAAATTCAAAAAATTTCAAAAATCCGTTTTTCTTAAAATTCAATATTTTTTCTTCTCTTTAATGGGATTTAGCTTCATTATTTTTGTGCTTTTGGAAAATACTTTACTTATTAAATTGTCTCGACTCTTTGGTAAAAAATCTAAAATTATCAAAAATTCGAAAAAATTCAAAAATCCGTTTTTCTTAAAATTTAACATTTTTTCTTCTCTTTTATGGGATTTAGATTCATTATTTTTGTGCTTTTGGAAAATACTTTACTTATTAAATTGTCTCGACTCTTTGGTAAAAAATCTAAAATTATCAAAAATTCAAAAAATTTCAAAAATCCGTTTTTCTTAAAATTCAACATTTTTTCTTCTCTTTTATGGGATTTAGCTTCATTATTTTGGTGCTTTTAAAAAATACTTTACTTATTAAATTGTCTCGACTCTTTGGTAAGAAATCTAAAATTATCAAAAATTCAAAAAATTTCAAAAATCCGTTTTTCTTAAAATTCAACATTTTTTCTTCTCTTTTATGGGATTTAGCTTCATTATTTTGGTGCTTTTGAAAAATACTTTACTTATTAAATTGTCTCGACACTTAAGTAAAAAATCTAAAATTATCAAAAATTCGAAAAAATTGAAAAATCCGTTTTTCTTAAAATTCAACATTTTTTCTTCTCTTTTATGGGATTTATTTTCTTTATTTTTGTGCTTTTGGAAAATATTTTACTTATTAAATTGTCTCGACTCTTTGGTAAAAAATCTAAAATTATCAAAAATTCAAAAAATTTCAAAAATCCGTTTTTCTTAAAATTCAACATTTTTTCTTCTCTTTTATGGGATTTAGCTTCATTATTTTGGTGCTTTTGAAAAATACTTTACTTATTAAATTGTCTCGACACTTAAGTAAAAAATCTAAAATTATCAAAAATTCAAAAAAATTCAAAAATCCGTTTTTCTTAAAATTCAACATTTTTTCTTCTCTTTTATGGGATTTATCTTCATTATTTTTGTGCTTTTGGAAAATATTTTACTTATTAAATTGTCTCGACTCTTTGGTAAGAAATCTAAAATTATCAAAAATTCGAAAAAATTCAAAAATTCAATTTTCTTAAAATTCAACATTTTTTCTTCTCTTTTATGGGATTTAGCTTCATTATTTTTGTGCTTTTGGAAAATACTTTACTTATTAAATTGTCTCGACTCTTTGGTAAAAAATCTAAAATTATCAAAAATTCAAAAAATTTCAAAAATCCGTTTTTCTTAAAATTCAACATTCTTTCCTCTCTTTTATACGATTTACCTTCATTATTTTTGTGCTTTTGGATAATACTTTACTTATTAAATTGTCTCGACTCTTTGGTAAAAAATCTAAAATTATCAGAAATTCGAAAAAATTCAAAAATTCGATTTTCTTAAAATTCAACATTTTTTCTTCTCTTTTATGGGATTTAGCTTCATTATTTTTGTGCTTTTGGAAAATACTTTACTTATTAAATTGTCTCGACCCTTTGGTAACAAATCTAAAATTATCGAAAATTATCAAAAATTCAAAAATCCGAATTTCTTAAAATTCAACATTTTTTCCTCTCTTTTATGGGATTTAGCTTCATTATTTTTGTGCTTTTGTAAAATAATTTACTTATTAAATTGTCTCGACTCTTTGGTAAAAAATCTAAAATTATCAAAAATTCAAAAAATTTCAAAAATCCGTTTTTCTTAAAATTCAACATTTTTTCTTCTCTTTTATGGGATTTAGCTTCATTATTTTGGTGCTTTTAAAAAATACTTTACTTATTAAATTGTCTCGACTCTTTGGTAAGAAATCTAAAATTATCAAAAATTCGAAAAAATTCAAAAATTCAATTTTCTTAAAATTCAACATTTTTTCTTCTCTTTTATGGGATTTAGCTTCATTATTTTTGTGCTTTTGGAAAATACTTTACTTATTAAATTGTCTCGACTCTTTGGTAAAAAATCTAAAATTATCAAAAATTCAAAAAATTTCAAAAATCCGTTTTTCTTAAAATTCAACATTCTTTCCTCTCTTTTATACGATTTACCTTCATTATTTTTGTGCTTTTGGATAATACTTTACTTATTAAATTGTCTCGACTCTTTGGTAAAAAATCTAAAATTATCAGAAATTCGAAAAAATTCAAAAATTCGATTTTCTTAAAATTCAACATTTTTTCTTCTCTTTTATGGGATTTAGCTTCATTATTTTTGTGCTTTTGGAAAATACTTTACTTATTAAATTGTCTCGACCCTTTGGTAACAAATCTAAAATTATCGAAAATTATCAAAAATTCAAAAATCCGAATTTCTTAAAATTCAACATTTTTTCCTCTCTTTTATGGGATTTAGCTTCATTATTTTTGTGCTTTTGTAAAATAATTTACTTATTAAATTGTCTCGACTCTTTGGTAAAAAATCTAAAATTATCAAAAATTCAAAAAATTTCAAAAATCCGTTTTTCTTAAAATTCAACATTTTTTCTTCTCTTTTATGGGATTTAGCTTTATTATTTTGGTGCTTTTAAAAAATACTTTACTTATTAAATTGTCTCGACACTTAAGTAAAAAATCTAAAATTATCAAAAATTCGAAAAAATTGAAAAATCCGTTTTTCTTAAAATTCAACATTTTTTCTTCTCTTTTATGGGATTTATTTTCTTTATTTTTGTGCTTTTGGAAAATATTTTACTTATTAAATTGTCTCGACTCTTTAGTAAAAAATCTAAAATTATCAAAAATTCAAAAAATTTCAAAAATCCGTTTTTCTTAAAATTCAACATTTTTTCTTCTCTTTTATGGGATTTAGCTTCATTATTTTGGTGCTTTTAAAAAATACTTTACTTATTAAATTGTCTCGACTCTTTGGTAAGAAATCTAAAATTATCAAAAATTCGAAAAAATTCAAAAATTCAATTTTCTTAAAATTCAACATTTTTTCTTCTCTTTTATGGGATTTAGCTTCATTATTTTTGTGCTTTTGGAAAATACTTTACTTATTAAATTGTCTCGACTCTTTGGTAAAAAATCTAAAATTATCAAAAATTCAAAAAATTTCAAAAATCCGTTTTTCTTAAAATTCAACATTCTTTCCTCTCTTTTATACGATTTACCTTCATTATTTTTGTGCTTTTGGAAAATACTTTACTTATTAAATTGTCTCGACTCTTTGGTAAAAAATCTAAAATTATCAAAAATTCGAAAAAATTCAAAAATCCGTTTTTCTTAAAATTCAACATTTTTTCTTCTCTTTTATGGGATTTAGATTCATTATTTTTGTGCTTTTGGAAAATACTTTACTTATTAAATTGTCTCGACTCTTTGGTAAAAAATCTAAAATTATCAAAAATTCAAAAAATTTCAAAAATCCGTTTTTCTTAAAATTCAACATTTTTTCTTCTCTTTTATGGGATTTAGCTTCATTATTTTGGTGCTTTTAAAAAATACTTTACTTAATAAATTGTCTCGACTCTTTGGTAAGAAATCTAAAATTATCAAAAATTCAAAAAATTTCAAAAATCCGTTTTTCTTAAAATTCAACATTTTTTCTTCTCTTTTATGGGATTTAGCTTCATTATTTTGGTGCTTTTAAAAAATACTTTACTTATTAAATTGTCTCGACACTTAAGTAAAAAATCTAAAATTATCAAAAATTCGAAAAAATTGAAAAATCCGTTTTTCTTAAAATTCAACATTTTTTCTTCTCTTTTATGGGATTTATTTTCTTTATTTTTGTGCTTTTGGAAAATATTTTACTTATTAAATTGTCTCGACTCTTTAGTAAAAAATCTAAAATTATCAGAAATTCAAAAAATTTCAAAAATCCGTTTTTCTTAAAATTCAATATTTTTTCTTCTCTTTAATGGGATTTAGCTTCATTATTTTTGTGCTTTTGGAAAATACTTTACTTATTAAATTGTCTCGACTCTTTGGTAAAAAAATCTAAAATTATCAAAAATTCGAAAAAATTCAAAAATCCGTTTTTCTTAAAATTCAACATTTTTTCTTCTCTTTTATGGGATTTAGATTCATTATTTTTGTGCTTTTGGAAAATACTTTACTTATTAAATTGTCTCGACTCTTTGGTAAAAAATCTAAAATTATCAAAAATTCAAAAAATTTCAAAAATCCGTTTTTCTTAAAATTCAACATTTTTTCTTCTCTTTTATAGGATTTAGCTTTATTATTTTTGTGCTTTTGGAAAATACTTTACTTATTAAATTGTCTCGACTCTTTGGTAAAAAATCTAAAATTATCAAAAATTCGAAAAAATTCAAAAATCCGTTTTTCTTAAAATTCAACATTTTTTCTTCTCTTTAATGGGATTTAGCTTCATTATTTTTGTGCTTTTGGAAAATACTTTACTTATTAAATTGTCTCGACTCTTTGGTAAAAAATCTAAAATTATCAAAAATTCAAAAAATTTCAAAAATCCGTTTTTCTTAAAATTTAACATTCTTTCCTCTCTTTTATACGATTTACCTTCATTATTTTTGTGCTTTTGGATAATACTTTACTTATTAAATTGTCTCGACTCTTTGGTAAAAAATCTAAAATTATCAAAAATTCGAAAAAAATTCAAAATTCCGATTTTCTTAAAATTTAACATTTTTTCCTCTCTTTTATGGGATTTAGCTTAATTATTTTTGTGCTGTTAGAAAATACTTTACTTATTTAATAGTCTCGACTCTTTGGTAAAAAATCTAAAATTATCGAAAATTATCAAAAATTCAAAAAACCGAATTTCTTAAAATTCAACATTTTTTCTTCTCTTTTATAGGATTTAGCTTTATTATTTTTGTGCTTTTGGAAAATACTTTACTTATTAAATTGTCTCGACTCTTTGGTAAAAAATCTAAAATTATCAAAAATTCGAAAAAATTCAAAAATTCGATTTTCTTAAAATTCAATATTTTTTCTTTTCTTTAATGGGATTTAGCTTCATTATTTTTTTGCTTTTGAAAAATACTTTACTTATTAAATTGTCTCGACTCTTTGGTAAGAAATCTAAAATTATCAAAAATTCGAAAAAATTCAATTTTCTTAAAATTCAACATTTTTTCTTCTCTTTTATGGGATTTAGCTTCATTATTTTTGTGCTTTTGGAAAATACTTTACTTATTAAATTGTCTCGACTCTTTGGTAAAAAATCTAAAATTATTAAAAATTCAAAAAGTTTCAAAAATCCGTTTTTCTTAAAATTCAACATTCTTTCCTCTCTTTTATACGATTTACCTTCATTATTTTTGTGCTTTTGGATAATACTTTACTTATTAAATTGTCTCGACTCTTTGGTAAAAAATCTAAAATTATCAAAAATTCAAAAAATTTCAAAAATCCGTTTTTCTTAAAATTCAACATTCTTTCCTCTCTTTTATACGCTTTACCTTCATTATTTTTGTGCTTTTGGATAATACTTTACTTATTAAATTGTCTCGACTCTTTGGTAAAAAATCTAAAATTATCAAAAATTCGAAAAAATTCAAAAATCCAAATTTCTTAAAATTCAACATTTTTTCTTCTCTTTTATGTGATTTAGCTTCATTATTTTTGTGCTTTTGGAAAATACTTTACTTATTAAATTGTCTCGAATCTTTGGTAAAAAATCTAAAATTATCAAAAATTCGAAAAAATTCAAAAATCCGATTTTCTTAAAATTCAACATTGTTTCCTCTTTTTTATGGGATTTAGCTTTATTTTTTTTGTGCTTTTGAAAAATACTTTACTTATTAAATTGTCTCGACTCTTTGGTAAAAAATCTAAAATTATCAAAAATTCGAAAAATTTCAAAAATCCGTTTTTCTTAAAATTCAACATTTTTTCTTCTCTTTTATGGGATTTAGCTTCATTATTTTGGTCCTTTTGAAAAATACTTTACTTATTAAATTGTCTCGACACTTAAGTAAAAAATCTAAAATTATCAAAAATTCGAAAAAATTGAAAAATCCGTTTTTCCTAAAATTCAACATTTTTTCTTCTCTTTTATGGAATTTAGCTTCATTATTTTTGTGCTTTTGGAAAATACTTTACTTATTAAATTGTCTCGACTCTTTGGTAAAAAATCTAAAATTATCAAAAATTCAAAAAATTTCAAAAATCCGTTTTTCTTAAAATTTAACATTCTTTCCTCTCTTTTATACGATTTACCTTCATTATTTTTGTGCTTTTGGATAATACTTTACTTATTAAATTGTCTCGACTCTTTGGTAAAAAATCTAAAATTATCAAAAATTCGAAAAAATTCAAAAATCCGATTTTCTTAAAATTTAACATTTTTTCCTCTCTTTTATGGGATTTAGCTTAATTATTTTTGTGCTGTTGGAAAATACTTTACTTATTTAATAGTCTCGACACTTTGGTAAAAAATCTAAAATTATCGAAAATTATCAAAAATTCAAAAATCCGAATTTCTTAAAATTCAACATTTTTTCTTCTCTTTTATAGGATTTAGCTTCATTATTTTTGTGCTTTTGGAAAATACTTTACTTATTAAATTGTCTCGACTCTTTGGTAAAAAATCTAAAATTATCAAAAATTCGAAAAAATTCAAAAATTCGATTTTCTTAAAATTTAACATTTTTTCCTCTCTTTTATGGGATTTAGCTTAATTATTTTTGTGCTGTTGGAAAATACTTTACTTATTTAATAGTCTCGACACTTTGGTAAAAAATCTAAAATTATCGAAAATTATCAAAAATTCAAAAATCCGAATTTCTTAAAATTCAACATTTTTTCTTCTCTTTTACGTGATTTAGCTTCATTATTTTTGTGCTTTTGGAAAGTACTTTACTTATTAAATTGTCTCGACTCTTTGGTAAAAAATCTAAAATTATCAAAAATTCGAAAATCCTAATTTCTTAAAATTCAACATTTTTTCCTCTCATTTATGGGATTTAGCTTCATTATTTTTGTGCTTTTGGAAAATACTTTACTTATTTAATAGTCTCGACTCTTTGGTAAAAAATCTAAAATTATCGAAAATTATCAAAAATTCAAAAATCCGAATTTCTTAAAATTCAACATTTTTTCTTCCCTTTTATGGGATTTGGCTTCATTATTTTTGTGCTTTTGGAAAATACTTTACTTATTAAATTGTCTCGAATCTTTGGTAAAAAATCTAAAATTATCAAAAATTCGAAAAAATTCAAAAATCCGATTTTCTTAAAATTCAACATTGTTTCCTCTTTTTTATGGGATTTAGCTTTATTTTTTTTGTGCTTTTGAAAAATACTTTACTTATTAAATTGTCTCGACTCTTTGGTAAAAAATCTAAAATTATCAAAAATTCGAAAAATTTCAAAAATCCGTTTTTCTTAAAATTCAACATTTTTTCTTCTCTTTTATGGGATTTAGCTTCATTATTTTGGTCCTTTTGAAAAATACTTTACTTATTAAATTGTCTCGACACTTAAGTAAAAAATCTAAAATTATCAAAAATTCGAAAAAATTGAAAAATCCGTTTTTCCTAAAATTCAACATTTTTTCTTCTCTTTTATGGAATTTAGCTTCATTATTTTTGTGCTTTTGGAAAATACTTTACTTATTAAATTGTCTCGACTCTTTGGTAAAAAATCTAAAATTATCAAAAATTCAAAAAAATTTCAAAAATCCGTTTTTCTTAAAATTTAACATTCTTTCCTCTCTTTTATACGATTTACCTTCATTATTTTTGTGCTTTTGGATAATACTTTACTTATTAAATTGTCTCGACTCTTTGGTAAAAAATCTAAAATTATCAAAAATTCGAAAAAATTCAAAAATCCGATTTTCTTAAAATTTAACATTTTTTCCTCTCTTTTATGGGATTTAGCTTAATTATTTTTGTGCTGTTGGAAAATACTTTACTTATTTAATAGTCTCGACACTTTGGTAAAAAATCTAAAATTATCAAAAATTCGAAAAAATTCAAAAATCCAAATTTCTTAAAATTCAACATTTTTTCTTCTCTTTTATGTGATTTAGCTTCATTATTTTTGTGCTTTTGGAAAGTACTTTACTTATTAAATTGTCTCGACTCTTTGGTAAAAAATCTAAAATTATCAAAAATTCGAAAATCCGAATTTCTTAAAATTCAACATTTTTTCCTCTCATTTATGGGATTTAGCTTCATTATTTTTGTGCTTTTGGAAAATACTTTACTTATTTAATAGTCTCGACTCTTTGGTAAAAAATCTAAAATTATCGAAAATTATCAAAAATTCAAAAATCCGAATTTCTTAAAATTCAACATTTTTTCTTCCCTTTTATGGGATTTGGCTTCATTATTTTTGTGCTTTTGGAAAATACTTTACTTATTAAATTGTCTCGAATCTTTGGTAAAAAATCTAAAATTATCAAAAATTCGAAAAAATTGAAAAATCCGATTTTCTTAAAATTCAACATTGTTTCCTCTTTTTTATGGGATTTAGCTTTATTTTTTTTGTGCTTTTGAAAAATACTTTACTTATTAAATTGTCTCGACTCTTTGGTAAAAAATCTAAAATTATCAAAAATTAGAAAAATTTCAAAAATCCGTTTTTCTTAAAATTCAACATTTTTTCTTCTCTTTTATGGGATTTAGCTTCATTATTTTGGTCCTTTTGAAAAATACTTTACTTATTAAATTGTC
This sequence comes from Leptopilina syphax, assembly GCA_032872505.1. Lineage (NCBI taxonomy): Eukaryota > Metazoa > Arthropoda > Insecta > Hymenoptera > Figitidae > Leptopilina > Leptopilina syphax. Next base: position 22,234,486 of record CM065470.1, read on the forward strand.
TCGACACTTAAGTAAAAAATCTAAAATTATCAAAAATTCGAAAAAATTGAAAAATCCGTTTTTCCTAAAATTCAACATTTTTTCTTCTCTTTTATGGAATTTAGCTTCATTATTTTTGTGCTTTTGGAAAATACTTTACTTATTAAATTGTCTCGACTCTTTGGTAAAAAATCTAAAATTATCAAAAATTCAAAAAATTTCAAAAATCCGTTTTTCTTAAAATTTAACATTCTTTCCTCTCTTTTATACGATTTACCTTCATTATTTTTGTGCTTTTGGATAATACTTTACTTATTAAATTGTCTCGACTCTTTGGTAAAAAATCTAAAATTATCAAAAATTCGAAAAAATTCAAAAATCCGTTTTTCTTTAAATTCAACAATTTTTTTTTCTCTTTTATGGGATTTAGCTTCATTATTTTTGTGCTTTTGGAAAGTACTTTACTTATTAAATTGTCTCGACTCTTTGGTAAAAAATCTAAAATTATCAAAAATTCGAAAAATTTCAAAAATCCGTTTTTCTTTAAATTCAACAATTTTTCTTCTCTTTTATGGGATTTAGCTTCATTATTTTTGTGCTTTTGGAAAACATTTTACTTATTAAATTGTCTCGACTCTTTGATAAAAAATCTAAAATTATCAAAAATTCAAAAAATCCGTTTTTCTTAAAATTCAACATTTTTTCTTCTCTTTTATGGGATTTGGCTTTATTATTTTTGTGCTTTTGGAAAATACTTTACTTATTAAATTGTCTCGACTCTTTGGTAAAAAATCTAAAATTATCAAAAATTCGAAAAAATTCAAAAATCCGATTTTCTTAAAATTTAACATTTTTTCCTCTCTTTTATGGGATTTAGCTTAATTATTTTTGTGCTTTTGGAAAATACTTTACTTATTAAATTGTCTCGACTCTTTGGTAAAAAATCTAAAATTATCAAAAATTCGAAAAAATTCAAAAATTCAATTTTCTTAAAATTCAACATTTTTTCTTCTCTTTTATGGGATTTAGCTTCATTATTTTTGTGCTTTTGGAAAATACTTTACTTATTAAATTGTCTCGACTCTTTGGTAAAAAATCTAAAATTATCAAAAATTCAAAAAATTTCAAAAATCCGTTTTTCTTAAAATTCAACATTCTTTCCTCTCTTTTATACGATTTACCTTTATTATTTTTGTGCTTTTGGATAATACTTTACTTATTAAATTGTCTCGACTCTTTGGTAAAAAATCTAAAATTATCAAAAATTCAAAAAATTTCAAAAATCCGTTTTTCTTAAAATTCAACATTCTTTCCTCTCTTTTATACGATTTACCTTCATTATTTTTGTGCTTTTGGATAATACTTTACTTATTAAATTGTCTCGACTCTTTGGTAAAAAATCTAAAATTATCAAAAATTCAAAAAATTTCAAAAATCCGTTTTTCTTAAAATTCAACATTCTTTCCTCTCTTTTATACGATTTACCTTCATTATTTTTGTGCTTTTGGATAATACTTTACTTATTAAATTGTCTCGACTCTTTGGTAAAAAATCTAAAATTATCAAAAATTCGAAAAAATTCAAAAATCCGATTTTCTTAAAATTTAACCTTTTTTTGTCTCTTTTATGGGATTTAGCTTAATTATTTTTGTGCTGTTGGAAAATACTTTACTTATTTAATAGTCTCGACTCTTTGGTAAAAAATCTAAAATTATCGAAAATTATCAAAAATTCAAAAATCCGAATTTCTTAAAATTCAACATTTTTTCTTCTCTTTTATAGGATTTAGCTTTATTATTTTTGTGCTTTTGGAAAATACTTTACTTATTAAATTGTCTCGACTCTTTGGTAAAATATCTAAAATTATCAAAAATTCGAAAAAATTCAAAAATCCGAATTTCTTAAAATTCAACATTTTTTCCTCTCATTTATGGGATTTAGCTTCATTATTTTTGTGCTTTTGGAAAATACTTTACTTATTAAATTGTCCCGACTCTTTGGTAAAAAATCTAAAATTATCAAAAATTCAAAAAATTTCAAAAATCCGTTTTTCTTAAAATTCAATATTTTTTCTTCTCTTTAATGGGATTTAGCTTTATTATTTTTGTGCTTTTGAAAAATACTTTACTTATTAAATTGTCTCGACTCTTTGGTAAAAAATCTAAAATTATCAAAAATTCGAAAAATTTCAAAAATCCGTTTTTCTTTAAATTCAACAATTTTTTTTTCTCTTTTATGGGATTTAGCTTCATTATTTTTGTGCTTTTGGAAAATACTTTACTTATTAAATTGTCTCGACTCTTTGGTAAAAAATCTAAAATTATCAAAAATTCGAAAATCCGAATTTCTTAAAATTCAACATTTTTTCCTCTCATTTATGGGATTTAGCTTCATTATTTTTGTGCTTTTGGAAAATACTTTACTTATTTAATAGTCTCGACTCTTTGGTAAAAAATCTAAAATTATCGAAAATTATCAAAAATTCAAAAATCCGAATTTCTTAAAATTCAACATTTTTTCTTCCCTTTTATGGGATTTGGCTTCATTATTTTTGTGCTTTTGGAAAATACTTTACTTATTAAATTGTCTCGAATCTTTGGTAAAAAATCTAAAATTATCAAAAATTCGAAAAAATTCAAAAATCCGATTTTCTTAAAATTCAACATTGTTTCCTCTTTTTTATGGGATTTAGCTTTATTTTTTTTGTGCTTTTGAAAAATACTTTACTTATTAAATTGTCTCGACTCTTTGGTAAAAAATCTAAAATTATCAAAAATTCGAAAAATTTCAAAAATCCGTTTTTCTTAAAATTCAACATTTTTTCTTCTCTTTTATGGGATTTAGCTTCATTATTTTGGTCCTTTTGAAAAATACTTTACTTATTAAATTGTCTCGACACTTAAGTAAAAAATCTAAAATTATCAAAAATTCGAAAAAATTGAAAAATCCGTTTTTCCTAAAATTCAACATTTTTTCTTCTCTTTTATGGAATTTAGCTTCATTATTTTTGTGCTTTTGGAAAATACTTTACTTATTAAATTGTCTCGACTCTTTGGTAAAAAATCTAAAATTATCAAAAATTCAAAAAATTTCAAAAATCCGTTTTTCTTAAAATTTAACATTCTTTCCTCTCTTTTATGGGATTTAGCTTAATTATTTTTGTGCTTTTGGAAAATACTTTACTTATTTAATAGTCTCGACTCTTTGGTAAAAAATCTAAAATTATCGAAAATTCGAAAAAATTCAAAAATCCGATTTTCTTAAAATTTAACCTTTTTTTGTCTCTTTTATGGGATTTAGCTTAATTATTTTTGTGCTGTTGGAAAATACTTTACTTATTTAATAGTCTCGACTCTTTGGTAAAAAATCTAAAATTATCAAAAATTCGAAAAAATTCAAAAATTCAATTTTCTTAAAATTCAACATTTTTTCTTCTCTTTTATGGGATTTAGCTTCATTATTTTTGTGCTTTTGGAAAATACTTTACTTATTAAATTGTCTCGACTCTTTGGTAAAAAATCTAAAATTATGGAAAATTATCAAAAATTCAAAAATCCGAATTTCTTAAAATTCAACATTTTTTCCTCTCTTTTATGGGATTTAGCTTAATTAATTTTGTGCTTTTGGAAAATACTTTACTTATTAAATTGTCTCGACTCTTTGGTAAAAAATCTAAAATTATCAAAAATTCAAAAAATTTCAAAAATCCGTTTTTCTTAAAATTTAACATTCTTTCCTCTCTTTTATGGGATTTAGCTTAATTATTTTTGTGCTTTTGGAAAATACTTTACTTATTTAATAGTCTCGACTCTTTGGTAAAAAATCTAAAATTATCAAAAATTCAAAAAATTTCAAAAATCCGTTTTTCTTAAAATTTAACATTCTTTCCTCTCTTTTATACGATTTACCTTCATTATTTTTGTGCTTTTGGATAATACTTTACTTATTAAATTGTCTTGACTCTTTGGTAAAAAATCTAAAATTATCAAAAATTCGAAAAAATTCAAAAATCCGATTTTCTTAAAATTTAACATTTTTTCCTCTCTTTTATGGGATTTAGCTTAATTATTTTTGTGCTGTTGGAAAACATTTTACTTATTAAATTGTCTCGACTCTTTGATAAAAAATCTAAAATTATCAAAAATTCAAAAAATCCGTTTTTCTTAAAATTCAACATTTTTTCTTCTCTTTTATGGGATTTGGCTTTATTATTTTTGTGCTTTTGGAAAATACTTTACTTATTAAATTGTCTCGACTCTTTGGTAAAAAATCTAAAATTATCAAAAATTCGAAAAATTTCAAAAATCCGTTTTTCTTTAAATTCAACAATTTTTCTTCTCTTTTATGGGATTTAGCTTCATTATTTTTGTGCTTTTGGAAAACATTTTACTTATTAAATTGTCTCGACTCTTTGATAAAAAATCTAAAATTATCAAAAATTCAAAAAATCCGTTTTTCTTAAAATTCAACATTTTTTCTTCTCTTTTATGGGATTTGGCTTTATTATTTTTGTGCTTTTGGAAAATACTTTACTTATTAAATTGTCTCGACTCTTTGGTAAAAAATCTAAAATTATCAAAAATTCGAAAAAATTCAAAAATCCGATTTTCTTAAAATTTAACATTTTTTCCTCTCTTTTATGGGATTTAGCTTAATTATTTTTGTGCTTTTGGAAAATACTTTACTTATTTAATAGTCTCGACTCTTTGGTAAAAAATCTAAAATTATCGAAAATTCGAAAAAAATTCAAAAATCCGATTTTCTTAAAATTTAACCTTTTTTTGTCTCTTTTATGGGATTTAGCTTAATTATTTTTGTGCTGTTGGAAAATACTTTACTTATTTAATAGTCTCGACTCTTTGGTAAAAAATCTAAAATTATCAAAAATTCGAAAAAATTCAAAAATTCAATTTTCTTAAAATTCAACATTTTTTCTTCTCTTTTATGGGATTTAGCTTCATTATTTTTGTGCTTTTGGAAAATACTTTACTTATTAAATTGTCTCGACTCTTTGGTAAAAAATCTAAAATTATGGAAAATTATCAAAAATTCAAAAATCCGAATTTCTTAAAATTCAACATTTTTTCCTCTCTTTTATGGGATTTAGCTTAATTAATTTTGTGCTTTTGGAAAATACTTTACTTATTAAATTGTCTCGACTCTTTGGTAAAAAATCTAAAATTATCAAAAATTCGAAAAAATTCAAAAATCCGATTTTCTTAAAATTCAACATTTTTTCTTCTCTTTTATGGGATTTAGCTTCATTATTTTTGTGCTTTTGGAAAGTACTTTACTTATTAAATTGTCTCGACTCTTTGGTAAAAAATGTGAAATTATCGAATATTATCAAAAATTCATAAATCCGAATTTCTTAAAATTCAACATTTTTTCTTCTCTTTTATAGGATTTAGCTTCATTATTTTTGTGCTTTTGGAAAGTACTTTACTTATTAAATTGTCTCGACTCTTTGGTAAAAGATCTAAAATTATCGAAAATTCAAAAAATTTCAAAAATCCGTTTTTCTTAAAATTCAACATTCTTTCCTCTCTTTTATACGATTTACCTTCATTATTTTTGTGCTTTTGGATAATACTTTACTTATTAAATTGTCTCGACTCTTTGGTAAAAAATCTAAAATTATCAAAAATTCAAAAAATTTCAAAAATCCGTTTTTCTTAAAATTCAACATTCTTTCCTCTCTTTTATACGATTTACCTTCATTATTTTTGTGCTTTTGGATAATACTTTACTTATTAAATTGTCTCGACTCTTTGGTAAAAAATCTAAAATTATCAAAAATTCGAAAAAATTCAAAAATCCGATTTTCTTAAAATTTAACCTTTTTTTGTCTCTTTTATGGGATTTAGCTTAATTATTTTTGTGCTGTTGGAAAATACTTTACTTATTAAATTGTCTCGACTCTTTGGTAAAAAATCTAAAATTATCAAAAATTCGAAAAATTTCAAAAATCCGTTTTTCTTTAAATTCAACAATTTTTTTTTCTCTTTAATGGGATTTAGCTTCATTATTTTTGTGCTTTTGGAAAATACTTTACTTATTAAATTGTCTCGACTCTGTGGTAAAAAATCTAAAATTATCAAAAATTCGAAAAAATTCAAAAATCCGATTTTCCTAAAATTTAACATTTTTTCCTCTCTTTTATGGGATTTAGCTTAATTATTTTTGTGCTGTTGGAAAATACTTTACTTATTTAATAGTCTCGACTCTTTGGTAAAAAATCTAAAATTATCGAAAATTATCAAAAATTCAAAAATCCGAATTTCTTAAAATTCAAAATTTTTTCTTCTCTTTTATAGGATTTAGCTTCATTATTTTTGTGCTTTTGGAAAATACTTTACTTATTAAATTGTCTCGACTCTTTGGTAAAAAATCTAAAATTATCAAAAATTCGAAAAAATTCAAAAATCCGATTTTCTTAAAATTCAACATTTTTTCTTCTCTTTTATGTGATTTAGCTTCATTATTTTTGTGCTTTTGGAAAGTACTTTACTTATTAAATTGTCTCGACTCTTTGGTAAAAAATCTAAAATTATCAAAAATTCGAAAATCCGAATTTCTTAAAATTCAAAATTTTTTCCTCTCATTTATGGGATTTAGCTTCATTATTTTTGTGCTTTTGGAAAATACTTTACTTATTAAATTGTCTCGACTCTTTGGTAAAAAATCTAAAATTATCAAAAATTCAAAAAATTTCAAAAATCCGTTTTTCTTAAAATTCAATATTTTTTCTTCTCTTTAATGGGATTTAGCTTTATTATTTTTGTGCTTTTGAAAAATACTTTACTTATTAAATTGTCTTGACTCTTTGGTAAAAAATCTAAAATTATCAAAAATTCGAAAAAATTCAAAAATCCGATTTTCTTAAAATTTAACATTTTTCCTCTCTTTTATGGGATTTAGCTTAATTATTTTTGTGCTTTTGGAAAATACTTTACTTATTTAATAGTCTCGACTCTTTGGTAAAAAATCTAAAATTATCGAAAATTATCAAAAATTCAAAAATTCGAATTTCTTAAAATTCAACATTTTTTCCTCTCTTTTATGGGATTTAGCTTCATTATTTTTGTGCTTTTGGAAAGTACTTTACTTATTAAATTGTCTCGACTCTTTGGTAAAAAATCTAAAATTATCAAAAATTCAAAAAATTTCAAAAATCCGTTTTTCTTAAAATTCAACATTTTTTCTTCTCTTTTATGGGATTTAGCTTCATTATTTTTGTGCTTTTGGAAAATATTTTACTTATTAAATTGTCTCGACTCTTTGATAAAAAATATAAAATTATCAAAAATTCAAAAAATCCGTTTTTCTTTAAATTCAACATTTTTTCTTCTCTTTTATGGGATTTGGCTTTATTATTTTTGTGCTTTTGGAAAATACTTTACTTATTTAATAGTCTCGACTCTTTGGTAAAAAATCTAAAATTATCGAAAATTATCAAAAATTCAAAAATCCGAATTTCTTAAAATTCAACATTTTTTCTTCTCTTTTATAGGATTTAGCTTCATTATTTTTGTGCTTTTGGAAAATACTTTACTTATTAAATTGTCTCGACTCTTTGGTAAAAAATCTAAAATTATCAAAAATTCGAAAAAATTCAAAAATCCGATTTTCTTAAAATTCAACATTTTTTCTTCTCTTTTATGTGATTTAGCTTCATTATTTTTGTGCTTTTGGAAAGTACTTTACTTATTAAATTGTCTCGACTCTTTGGTAAAAAATCTAAAATTATCAAAAATTCGAAAATCCGAATTTCTTAAAATTCAACATTTTTTCCTCTCATTTATGGGATTTAGCTTAATTATTTTTGTGCTTTTGGAAAATACTTTACTTATTTAATAGTCTCGACTCTTTGGTAAAAAATCTAAAATTATGGAAAATTATTAAAAATTCAAAAATCCGAATTTCTTAAAATTCAACATTTTTCTCTCTTTTATGGGATTTAGCTTAATTAATTTTGTGCTTTTGGAAAATACTTTACTTATTAAATTGTCTCGACTCTTTGGTAAAAAATCTAAAATTATCAAAAATTCGAAAAAATTCAAAAATACGATTTTCTTAAAATTTAACATTTTTTCCTCTCTTTTATGGGATTTAGCTTAATTATTTTTGTGCTTTTGGAAAATACTTTACTTATTTAATAGTCTCGACTCTTTGGTAAAAAATCTAAAATTATGGAAAATTATCAAAAATTCAAAAATCCGAATTTCTTAAAATTCAACATTTTTTCCTCTCTTTTATGGGATTTAGCTTAATTAATTTTGTGCTTTTGGAAAATACTTTACTTATTAAATTGTCTCGACTCTTTGGTAAAAAATCTAAAATTATCAAAAATTCGAAAAAATTCAAAAATCCGATTTTCTTAAAATTCAACATTTTTTCTTCTCTTTTATGGGATTTAGCTTCATTATTTTTGTGCTTTTGGAAAGTACTTTACTTATTAAATTGTCTCAACTCTTTGGTAAAAAATGTGAAATTATCGAATATTATCAAAAATTCATAAATCCGAATTTCTTAAAATTCAACATTTTTTCTTCTCTTTCATAGGATTTAGCTTCATTATTTTTGTGCTTTTGGAAAATACTTTTCTTATTAAATTGTCTCGACTCTTTGGTAAAAAATCTAAAATTATCAAAAATTCAAAAAATTTCAAAAATCCGTTTTTCTTAAAATTTAATATTTTTTCTTCTCTTTAATGGGATTTAGCTTCATTATTTTTGTGCTTTAGGAAAATACTTTAGTTATTAAATTGTCTCGACTCTTTAGTAAAAAATCTAAAATTATCAAAAATTCGAAAAAATTCAAAAATCCGAATTTCTTAAAATTCAACATTTTTTCCTCTCATTTATGGGATTTAGCTTCATTATTTTTTGTGCTTTTGGAAAATACTTTACTTATTAAATTGTCTTGACTCTTTCGTAAAAAATCTAAAATTATCAAAAATTTAAAAAATTTCAAAAATCCGTTTTTCTCAAAATTCAACATTTTTTCTTCTCTTTTATGGGATTTAGCTTCATTATTTTTGTGCTTTTGGAAAATATTTTACTTATTAAATTGTCTCGACTCTTTGATAAAAAATCTAAAATTTTAAAAAATTCAAAAAATTTCAAAAATCCGTTTTTCTTAAAATTCAACATTTTTTCTTCCCTTTTATGGGATTTGGCTTCATTATTTTTGTGCTTTTGGAAAATACTTTACTTATTAAATTGTCTCGAATCTTTGGTAAAAAATCTAAAATTATCAAAAATTCGAAAAAATTCAAAAATCCGATTTTCTTAAAATTCAACATTTTTTCCTCTTTTTTATGGGATTTAGCTTTATTTTTTTTGTGCTTTTGGAAAATACTTTACTTATTAAATTGTCTCGACTCTTTGGTAAAAAATCTAAAATTATCAAAAATTCGAAAATCCGAATTTCTTAAAATTCAACATTTTTTCTTCTCTTTTATAGGATTTAGCTTCATTATTTTTGTGCTTTTGGAAAATACTTTACTTATTAAATTGTCTCGACTCTTTGGGAAAAAATAAAAAATTATTAAAAATTATCAAAAATCCGAAAAATTGAATTTCTTAAAATTCAACATTTTTTTCTCTTTTATAGCATTTAGCTTTATTATTATTTGAATTTTTATTCAAGAGAAAAAATGGAAATTTGAAAAAATTTAGAATTTTTTAAAAATTACAGGCCTTTTCCATGATTTCCCTGATTTCCAGAAGCCTTCTAAAAATTCCATACCATTTCCATGATTTCCATGATTTCCAGATTCTGTAGGAACCCTGCTTTTGTCTGACTTTCTTCTAAATTATCGAATTCAGTGATTTCTGGGGTGAATTTGGTTAAGTTGTAAAATGGTTAATTTCTATTTGAATTTTATACTAGAAATTGAATTAAAAATAATTGGATTTCTTTAAAGAATTTTGTTATTTATGAAAATAATTGAATTTTTACGAAGAATTCAATTAGAATTTAGAAAAAATTTAATTGAATCCTTTTATGAGATTTTATTAAAATTGTATTGGAAATAATTGAATTCCTATGAAGAATTTTACTATTTATAAAAATAATTGAATTCTTCCGAAGGTTTGTTATTATTTATGAAAATAATTGAAATTTTACGAAGAATTTAATCAAAATTAAATTCTTTAAAGGAATTTTATTTGAAAAATTAGTTTTTTAATTCTATAAAAAGAAATTTTATTTTTCAAGAATTTTATCAAAAAATTTACATAATTAATTTTTTTAAACAAATTGTATAATTTTCTAATTTTTACCGAATGTAACTTAATATTTTACAAGAAATGTCTTAAAAATTTGGAAAATAATTGAATTTTTAAAAGAAATTTTACAGACAATTTTAGGAATAATCGAATTTTTGAGATTAAATCACTTTCAGAATTAATTTAATTATTTTTTAAATAATTGAAATCTCTTAAGTTTTAAGGAAGATATTTGAATATTTTTCAAAAAATCTATTAAACACTTTGAAAATTAAGAAATTTTACAGAAAAAAAGATTTTAAATAACCAAAAGGAAACGAAAAGGAAACAATTTAAATAATTTGAAAATAATTGAATGTTTGCAAAAGCTGTACTGTTTAAAAAAATAATTTAATTCTTTCGTGGAATTTTATTAAAATTATATTGAAAATAATTCTATTCCTGCTAAGAATTTTACTATTTATAAAAATAATCGAATTTTTCCGAAGAATGTTATTATTTATGAAAATAATTAAATTCTTGCGAAGAATTATATTAAAATTTTTGAAAATATAAACAATAATAAATAATTATGTACTTAATAAGTATTTAACTCTTTTAAAGAATGTCTTTAAATATTTTTTGAAAGTAATTGATTTTTAAAACGAATTTCTTTAAAGATTTTAAAACGAACTTGTTTCTTAAAAATAGTAATTAAAAATTCGATTATTAAATTTTATTAACATTTTTTGTAAATAATTGAATTCTTTACAGAATTTTATTATAATTTTGGAAAATATTTGAATTCTTTCGAAAATTTTTTTACAAATTGTACTAAAAATAATTGAATTTATACGAAAAAAATTATTATTTATGAAAATAATTGAATTCTTGTGAAGAATTTATTTAAATTTTAGCAAATAGTGTGTTGCACGCGTAACATTTGCCAGTTTATAGTAATAATTATTAATACTACTTTTATTTAACTTGTTATTTAAAAAAAATTAATTTAATTTTTTCAGTCAGTACATTGTGAATATTTGTCAAGATCCCGATAGATATAATGATGAAAGTTTACAAGCCTACAGCGTTCTTGCTCTCTGCAAAATGATGACGATAAGTTCCACATTTTGTGCAAATCATCTTCAACTATTGGTCACTATTCTCGGACGATCACAATATCCTGGTATTCGATCAAATATTCTTATTGGATTGACGGATTTAGCAAAGAGATTTCCCAATGAGGTTGAACCCTGGACCAGTTACATTTACGACAGGTAAATAAAAAGAACTTTTCGAAATCGTATTAAATATTTTCCACATGAAATTGTAATTTAATAATTATTTTGCTTGTTATTGAAAAAAGACTACAGGATAAAAGCGATTTGGTTCGAAGTACTTGCGTCCGAATGTTGTCTAATCTTATCATGAGGGAAATGATTCGAGTGAAAGGAAGAGTTTCCGAATTAGCCCTCTGCATTGTGGATCCTAATCCAGATATTCGTCACAACACAAAACTGTTCTTCAAAGAACTTTCTCAAAAGGGAAATGCTCTTTACAATGTTATGCCGGATATTTTATCCCGTCTCTCCGATCCCGACTTGAAACTTGACGAAGGATCTTTCCAAGAAATCCTACAGTGAGTTTTCAAATTTTATTCTTCTATTTTCTATTAATTATTGTCATTACGAAAATATATTATATTTAATTTGATAATTCGCATTAATCAACAATTTCGTTTTACAGATTTATTCTTGGACTATTGCAAAAGGAAAGGCAAATTGACACACTCATAGAAAAGATTTGTGCTCGATTCAAATTGGCAACCACGGAGCGTCAATGGCGAGATCTCTCTTATTGTCTTTCATTATTACAATTTAACGCAAAGAGTGAGTATTTAATTTCTCAAGCAAATTATAAAACAAAAATTGTAATTTTTAATAAATTTATTATTATTTAAATTTTTCTCAGGTATACGACGACTAATTGAAGGCTTGCCATTACTAAAGGACAAGATTCACAACAAACAAGTATTGAAAGCACTCAATTCTATAATCAACACAACCAAAAAGAAGCCGGAAGCAAAAGCAGTTTGCTTAGAATTGGAAGAAAAAATGAACGCCTTATTGAATGCTGAAAATAATGAAGAGAATGGTGATATTTCCGACAGTGAAGCTATGCCACCCCCGCCTGTGCCACCTTTGAATAAAAAGAAACCACGACAAAATGCTCGCGTTGTCGACGATGATTCTTCTGACAGCGAGGATGAAGCACCACCAAGAGGTAGTTAATATTTTTTTCTACTTATCGAATTAAATTAAAACAGATCAGAAAAATCAGAGAATTCAGGGAATTCAGAGAAAAGTAAAGGGATTTTTATTAAAGTACTGGAAAAATTGAATTTTGAAGAAGTTACAAATCATTGCAGAAATTTAATTATTTTCAAAAGTAATAAAATTCTTCGCAAAAATTCAATTATGTTCAAAATTTTTTTAAAATTCTCGTCAAAATTCAATTAGATATCTTTAAAAATAATAAAATTCTTCTCCGAATTTCAATTACTTTCAAAGATTTTAATAAAATTCTTTGCAAAATTTCATTTATTTTCAAAAAATTTTCCTCAAATCAATAATTTTCAATATTACTACATTTAAAAAAAAAATTTCAAAAGAATTCAATTATTAAAAAAAAAAAATGTTGATAAAATTCTAAGCAAACATTAAATTATTTACATGAATAATAAAAATTTCACAGGAATTCAACTATTTACAAATTTTTTTTATAAATTTCTTCGCCATTATTTAGTTATTTTCATAAATAATAACATTTTTTTATAAAAATTCAATTATTTTCATGAATAATAAAACTCATCATAGAATTTCAATTATTTTTAATACAATTTTAATCGAATTTCTTAAAAAAATTTAATCATTCTTGAAAATTGTATTAAAATTCCTCGAAAAAATTAATTTATGTTGATAAAACTTTTTTATGATAATTCAATTTAGAGAAACATTCATTTATTCAGTAAATTATTTATTTTTGTATTTAAATAATTGAATTCTCGTAGAATTTTGCAATAAAAATTGATTTAAAAATGAATATTAATGAATATATTAAAAGCATTATAGCATGAATTTTTCAAAATAATTGATAATTGAATTCTTTCGAAGAATTTTAATAAAATTTTTGAAAATAATTACATTTTTCGAAAAAATTACTTAAAATTGTATTAAAAATAATTGAAATCCTGTGAAGAATTTTATTAATTTATGAAAGTAATTGAATTCTTGCAAAAAAATTTATCAAATTTTTTTTAAATAGTTGAAATAATGTAAAGATTCTTATTATTTATGAAAATAATCGAATTCCTGCAACGAACTTCATTACATTTTTTAAAAATAATTAAAATAATGTAAAGAATCTTATTGTTTATGAAAATAATTGAATTCTCGCAACGAATTTCATTGCATTTTTTTTTTTTTTTAATAATTGAATTCTTTTGAGAACTTTTATTAAAATAGTAGATTTTGAAAATATTTGAATTTCAGCGAAGAATTTCATTCTATTCCAGAAATGTAATTAAATTCTTGCAAAAAATTTAAGAAAGGAATTCCATCTTTCTAGAATTTTATTTCAAATTGTATTAAAAATAATTGAAATCCTCAGAAAAATTTTATAATTTATGAAAATAATGGAATTCTTATAACGAATTTTATCAATTTTTTAAAAATAATTGAATTGATGTGAAAAATTTTATTACTTGTAAAAATAATTGAATTCCTGGAACGAATTTTATTACATTTTGCTTCCTCATAAAGGAAGCCTTATAGTGATGTCGATTTCCGAATTTTTTAGAACCAATTATTTTTACAAATTTTCAAGTGTAGTATATATAATTCGTCGAGAGGAACAAATGTCCGGATGTATGTGTGTATGTATGTGTGTGTGTGTGTGTGTATGTATGTGTGTGTGTGTGTGTGTATGTCACCGATTCTTGTGGACAAATTTTCTCTTACACGTCTTGACGGATTTTGATAAAATTTTGCAGGTGTATTACGGTCACGAATACCAAAAATCAGACAAAAGGATTTTCAAAAATATCTAAAAAAAAAAATTTTTTCAACAATTTTTTAATTTTTGAAAAAATTAATTTTTGGATTTTTTGAAATAACTTTTTTCTATATTAAAATTTTTATTAATTCTTGTCAAAATTGCATTCCTGACATAAAAACGAATCGATTCATGTATATAAAGTATATATTTTATCAAAATTTATAGAATTAATAAATGTTTTAAATTTTCACAAAAAATTGAAATTTTGTATTTTTTGACATTTTATCTTAACACTTTAAAATAATTATTCTAAAATAAAAAATTAAACAATTGGTATATATTATATTGAGGAAGCTTAATGATCATGAAATGAACAACTTGTTTTTTTAAATAATTGAATTTTTTTGACAACTTTTATTAAAATAGTAAATTTTGAAAAATTTTGAATTTCAGCGAAGAATTTCATTATGTATTTGTGAAATGTAATTTAATTCCTGCAAAAAATTTTTGAAGATAATTTCGTTTTTCGAGAAATTTATTTAAAATTATATTAAAAATAATTGAAATCCTTTGAAGAATTTTATTATTTATGAAAATAATTGAATTCTTGCAACAAATTTTATTATAATTTAATTTTTTTTGGAAAAATTTTATGAAAATCTAAATTTTTATAAAACATGAAGACACGAATTACTCCGAGTCGAAGACTTGGAGTGATTCGTATCTTCATGTTTTATAATAATATTCTTATAAGTTGGTGAATTTTAAAAATGTTTGAATTGAAATGTTTTGAAAAATTTTAATTCCTATGGAAAAATAATAATTAAATACTTATTTAAACAAGTTGTTCATTTCATGATCATTAAGCTTCCTCAATATAATATATACCAATCGTTTAATTTTTTATTTTAGAATAATTATTTTAAAGTGTTAAGATAAAATTTCAAAAAATACAAAATTTCAATTTTTTGTGAAAAATTAAAATATTTATTAATTCTATAAATTTGAATAAAATATATACTTTATATACATGAATCAATTCGTTTTTATGTCAGGAATGCAATTTTGCCAAGAATTAATAAAAATTTTAATATAGAAAAAAGTTATTTCAAAAAATCCAAAAATTAATTTTTTCAAAAATTAAAAAATTGTTGAAAAAATTTTTTTTTTAGATATTTTTGAAAATCCTTCTGTCTGATTTTTGGTATTCGTGACCGTAATACACCTACAAAATTTTATCAAAATCCGTCAAGACGTGTAAGAGAAAATTTGTCCACAAGAATCGGTGACATACACACACACACACACACATACATACACACACACACACACACACATACATACACACATACATCCGGACATTTGTTCCTCTCGACGAATTATATATACTACACTTGAAAATTTGTAAAAATAATTGATTCTAAAAAATTCGGAAATCGACATCACTATAAGGCTTCCTTTATGAGGAAGCAAAATGAAGTTATTGATGTTTGCGAATAATTTTACAATTAAAGAAAATCGTAAGTAAATGTAATAGAATGTTTTTTTGAGTATCTAATAATTTTTAGAGTGAATCAGAATATTCTTTAGGTTCAGGGAAAAAGTCAAAATTTTGTCTTGAAATCAGGGAAAAACAAACTTAATTTTTTGTGGCAACTCTGTAAAATTTAATTTAATAAAATAAAATTAAAATAAATATTTAAATTTTTAACTTATTTTTTATCAAACAAAAAACAATTAGCTGTTCCAGTTAAAAAACGTCCAGGACGGAAGCCATCGCGAAAATCCGAGTCAGAATCTGAACCCGATAGTGACGAAAGTTTCGCCGAGAGTACACCGATAAAAAGTAAAGCAACACCAAGAAGAGCAGGAACCAGATCAGCCAGTAAACCAACGAAAGAATCTAGATTACAAATAATAAAAACAGAAAAAACAAGAAGCACACCGACAAAATCAGCCAAAACGCCCGTTAAAGCAACAAGATCGTCTAGTAGAACAGAAAAAAGAGATTCTGAACGAAATGGTAAAAAGAAATAAATATTTACATACCGCGGTTGTTAATATTTATGCAATTCAAATTTGTTTAGTACTAAAAAAATTCTCTATTTTCATTCAGCCGATTCACAAAGAATAAGTGATTCAGACACACCTTTGAGTCGACCGCCGCAAGTAAAACGAACAAAACAAGAAGAAGTTGTCCGAAGGAGTTCAAGTCGAGTATCAAATAGATCTAAACGATACTCATAATTTTCTTTAAAAAAATAAAAACAAATTTAAAATAATTAAAAAGATGGGCGATTCAAATACTGCACATTTAAACCCCACGGTGTTAAATAACCTTCATAATAATTCTATCCACGTTTATTAAATAAATAAATAAAAATGTTGTATAGGATTTAACAATATCAACTATTCGTTAAAAATATCTTTGTGTAGAGTTCAATTGTGTGCAATTTATCCACGGTGGAGTTTGAAAAACACTTATTTACTAAATAAACGTGTGTAGAGTTTAGCGATGTTAAAAATCTGGCAAAAAAATTTCTCAATTCAATTGTATTGTAGAGTTTACCAATGTGCAATTTACCTGTGTAAGATTCAAATATAATTATTTTAATTGTAACTGAAAAATAATAAATCTAATTCTTATAAATCCGTTTAGTTTCACAAGGTAAAAAATTAAATTAAAACTCAAATTTCCCACAGTTCAATTAGTATAAAATTTAACATTATCCGTCGTATAAGGTTCTAATATCGTAAAGTTTAAATTCGTAGTATTTGAACCGCGTCTATAGAACAATTTAAAAAAAAAAATGAAATAAAATGTTTAATTAAAAAAAAAATTTTAAGCTAATTACGCATTGTAAGAATAATTTGTAAATTCAATCAAATTTTTTCAATATATTTACATCGAGAGTATTTTTATATATATAGATGATATGTAATAATAAGTCATTATTAATAAATTGTAAAATTAATATACGTTTAATAAAAAAGAATTCCTAATAAAATAATTTACATACAATAATTCAATAAATTTGAAATCTAGAAATCTCTTTTCTAACAATAATTATATTTTGACAATTCAAGAAAATCTTGAAATTAGTTTTTCTGCGTTTCGGCGTAATTTCAGTTTTTTTCATAATAATTATCATCAAGTAAAATAATTTTTCTTGATTAAAACAAAAAACAAATCTATCAAATGAAATCTCATAATTTACTCGAATGTGAATTACAAACGAAAATTCGCATTGAAGTACAAAATTGTTGATACGAAGTTTAACAAAATTGTTTCTAAATTACAATCTATTTTTTTTAATAATAAAAAAGAAATAAAATTTGAAAATTTAGAATTTCTTAAAACAAAAATAACGTAAGATCTAAAATATCACAATTATAATAAGTGAAAAAAAAATCTAAATTAAATGTAACTCACTTACTTGTGGTCATTGTTTTTTTTAAATTAAAAACAAAGAAAAAAAAACTTTATTTCATTAGGGGATATCTCGACTAACGCTTCTTTTGAAAGTCATTGAACGAACTTCAGATCCAGATTTATTATTTTTGAAAGTCGTGGGAACATTTCCAGTTGGCGTTGGACTTTGTGATAATGATGCTCTCTCGTCGTTAGTAGATTTTTCACGTTCAATACGCTGTTTACTAAATTTACCCATTCCGGGTCTATAAATTTCCATTGTTGGTCGATCCTTTAATAGAAAAAATAAAAATGTTCATTTTAAACGATCGAATTTTATTTCCAAATAATAAATATTGAAGAAAATATGTTTTTAATAATTGAATTTTAAATTTCAATTTTTAATTGAAATATTAAAAATAACAACAGAAATAAATCAAACAAACTCGTTAAAAATAATTGAATTTTGGCAACAAATTTTATTATTTATGAAAATAATTGAATTGTTTAGAAGAATTTATTTTGAAAATATTAAAATGAATTGATTTTTAAGACTTCTTTCAAGGTTTTTAAATAATCGTGTTTGTTAATAACTGTTACAAAACATTAGATTATTGAATTTCATTAAAATTTTTAAAAAATAATTGAATTCTTCTCAAATTAATTGTAATTAATCATTTTATTATTAAACTAGCAAATGTTACGCGCGGAACGAGATATTCAATTTATTATTGTTATGCAAATTACAAAATTTTTTATTTTTAAATATAAATTTTTTAAATAATTTCATAATCAAAATTTAAAAATTCACTTATTAAGTCAATTATTTTCTTAAATAGTAAAATCTTTACAAAAATTTAATTACATTTTCAAAACAATTCTAATTAAATTCCACGCAAGAATTCAATTTCAAAAAAAAATTTTAACACATTTCGAAAAAATTCAATTTTTTTCTATTTTAATAAATCCTTCGAAAAAATTCAATTATTTTTATAAATAGTAAAATTCTTCGCAAGAATTCAATTAATTTTATAAACAGTAAAATTCTTTGGAGGAATTCAATTATTTTCAAAACAATTTTAATTGAATTTCTCGGATAAATTTCAATAAATATTTCCATAAATTTCAATTATTTCCTAAAATTTTAATAAATTCTTCAAAACAATTCAACTATTTTTATAAATGAGGCTCCGGATCTTAAAAGGGCACTTTCACCATGTAAAGTTTATGTGGAAAGTGACCTTTTAAGATCCGGAGACTCAAATACTAAAATTCTTTGCAGGAATTAAATTATTTTTAATCCAATTTAAATAAAATTACACGAAAGAATTTAATTATTTCCAAAAATTTCCATAAAATTAAATTTCTAAAAGAATTTAAAATACTTTAAAAATAATTCTATTATTCACAAAATATTTTCAAAAAATTCTATATAAAAATTAAATTACTTTCAATGCAATTTTTAAATATATTCGTCAAAAAATTGAAAGAATTCAATTATTTTCAAAAAATAATAAAATTCTTGTGATGAATTCAATTATTTTGAATATACTTAATTTTAATAAAATTCTTTACAGAAATTTCATTATTTTCAAAACAACTTTAATTAAATTTCTCGAAAAAATTTCATTATTTTCAAATATTTCTATAAAATTCTTCATAACAATTTAATTATTTCTTAAAATTTTAATAAATTCTTTAAAACATTTCAATTATTTTAATAAATAGTAAAATTCTTCGCAATAATTCAAATATTTTTATAAATAGTAAAATCCTTTGCAGAAATTCAATTCTTTTCAAAATAATTTTAGTAGAATTCCTCAAAAGAATTTAAATTTTTAAATATTAACATAAAATTCATTTATTTTCTAAAATTTTAATAAATTCTTCTGAATAATTAAATTATTTTTATAAATAGTAAAATTCTTCTCAAGAATTCAAATATTTTAAATACAATTTTAATAAAATTCTTCTTCATAAAATTCAATTGTATTCAAAATTTGCAATTAAAATTATTAAAGAAACTTCATTAGTTTAAAAAAAATTTTAAGAAATTCTTCAAAAGAATTTAATTAGGATTTTTAAAAATTTTAATAAAATTCTTCGGGAGAATTCAGTTATTTTCCTAAATAATAAAATTCTTTGAAGGAATTCTATTATTAAATTTTTTGATAAAAATCGTTGCAACAATTCAATGATTTTCAATGCTTTAATTTTAATATTGAAAATGTTTGAAAAGAAAAATTATAAAAAAGTTAAGAAACAAAGAAGCAAACAACAAATGTTGAAAATAATTGAATTCATTTGAAGAATTTTATTAATAATTTCAAAAATCGAACTGTTTCGAGAAATTTTATAAAAGTTGTACTGAAAATATTGTATTCATTTTTTATTTATTTATTTATTTATGAATTTATGAAATTTATAAATTTATTTTATGAATTTATTATTTATGAAAATAAATATACTGTTATAAAACACTTGATAAAAACATTTGAGCATAACTTAATTTTTTTTTAAATTGTATTACAATTTTTAAAAATAATTGAATCCTTTCGAAAAATGTTATTAAAATTGTATTTAAAATAATTAAATTCCTCAGAAGTATTTTCTTAATATTTTAAAAATAAATTGAATCCTTTCGTGAGGTTTTAAAAGTGTATGGAAAATAATTGAATTTCTGTTAAGAATTTTATTATTTATGAAAATTAAATTAAATTTTTGCGAACTAAGAATCTAAATCTAAACTTTTGATTAAAAAAATGTCATGATAATAACAAAAAAATTAAAGACAGCGATTTACAAATAACATTTGCTAATTTTAAGATAAATCTGTTTTTGCCTTAAATAATAGAGAAAATAAATTTTGAAACTTACCTTATTTCTAATACGTCGTTCCAGCCTGGGATCTTTTTTGTTCTTTACCTTCTCGTCCCTCACGTTCTTCTGCAAATTGCCTTGGTCTTCGCCGTCCAAGGATTTGTGACGTCTCAAACAAGCACCGTCTCCACCTCCACCTTCGCCGCCACTTTCCAGCGAACTTCTTCGTTTTACAATCACAGTTTCTTTCTTTGCATCATTCACCCCACAATAATCCAATTCCTTGTCTATTTCTTCATTGGATTTTGACTTTGGACAATTCACTGGACTTTTCTCGTCACCCGATCCCAATAATCTTTCAGTATCTGTAAATTTATTGAATCAAATGAAATATTAAATTAAAAATTTGAAAATTTGAAAAAATTAAAATAATTGTTAAATAGTTAAAAACTGGACAAATAAAGTAAAAAAAGGATTATTATCGAATTTTTTCATTTTTTGCTATGAAAGTAAAATTAGAAAAAATTTATTTACTCTCAAGATTCGGTTTTTCGTCTGCAATGAATTTCGGTTCCTCTTCTTTTTCTTCCTCCTTGTCTGGAATTTTAATATTTGCAGATTCTTTTTCGCAAATATCTTTTCCTTCCAATGATGTTTGATCCACTTCTACTGAATTCTGTTCATTGCTCTCAGACTTTACATCCAGCGGAGTCTCGTCTATTTTAACTTTTTCTACGCTTATCTCAACACTATTTTCCGTTAGATTTTGCTTTTTTGTTTCGGATAATCGTCTCTTTTCTTGTCTCATTTTCTCATAGCTTTTACCTTTTTTCTCCTCTGCTTTACGTTCTTTAAATTCTCTATTATCTTCTCGATTTTCGAATTTTCTCTCGTCCCTCGACTCACTTCTTCTGTCATCCATTCTCTCTTTGAAATTATCTCTCTCCTCCTTTTTGCCATACGATTTTCTCTCGTCATGCTTCTTTTGATATTTCATGTCTCGATCCTTAAATTTCTCCTCTCTGTCCCTATAGGATTTTGCAGGTAACTTCCCGTCACGATCTCTCGTTAATTTATCTCTAAATTTATCATCCCTTTTATTACGAGTCTTCACATCCTTGGAAATATTCTTCTCCCTCTCTTCCTTGTTCTCCTTGTTTTTATTTGCTTCTCTCTCCGAGTCCGGATTTTTCAGGACCTGCAATAAAAATTCAACTTATTTCCAAAAATTCTTATTATTAAAAAAGATTCTTTAAGTTTCTGCATTATAATTATTATTAAAATTATATTGTAGCGAGTTGAAAAAATAACCCATAGATTTTAATTAAACTTCAAGAAGTGTAATAAAATATTCAAAAAAGTTTATTGCAAATAAAGTAGTAACAAATTTTTTCTGTTTGCTAAAAATGCATCAATTTTTCCAAAAAAAATTTTTCCCCGGTAGAAAAATATTAGCAAAAAGAACGCAATTTTGCATTCTGAGATTTAATTGCACATAACGGTGGTTGGACTTCTCCTTTGAAATAAAATCGATTTCGTCCAGAAAAAAAAACATGAATTTCTCTCTTCAATCACACGAATATTAAAATCTTCATGAATTCTTTCGAAATCCCGATGGACCGATTTTAGCCATAGACTTGAAATGTCCCTTTAAATTATTCATTGATTCGCAACTTTTTGATTTGCCAACATTAGCGAGAATATTAAATTCTTGATATTTATTTAAACTAATAGAACGTGATTCCGATAATGTTGGAAACAATTTATAATTGTGACTGTATTGTTTAGATTGTAATTTACAACCTCGATGATGATGACGATGATCATAGTGTTGATTAATATTATCATTAAAACGATACCAATGACAATTGGAAATATTTTTCCAACAATAATATTCACGTGTAATAATTTTCTCGCGATAATCGATAAAATTTTCGAAATTCTTTTGTTGATTTCTATTTGCTTTCAATTTTCCACGAATCTCATTATTAAATTTTGGCCCCTCGTAAATTTTTCGATAAACATCAAACGATTTTTTAGGTAATTGTATTAGGGTTTTGAGAGATTCCAAATTTATTTCTCCACCGGATGAAAGTTCTTCTTTAATGAATTGTGGACTTGTGATATCGTCATTATTCTGTGAATGGAAGATCAGTGTCAACAAATACAGTAGATTATTAAAGACTTAATTTTAATTTACAATTAATTATTTGTAAAAAGAGAATAATAATAATATAGATAATAATGTAAATAATCAGGAGAATATTTTGTAAATTAAATTCACATGACAGTAAATCGAATTTACTTTATTTGGAAAAAATGTAAATTTATTTCTTTCTGCCACTTTAATTGAGTTATGGAATATTTTTCAAATTTATAACATTTAATACTGTATTTGATGGCAAAGAACTCGTTCTAAATGAGGCCCAAACCAGTGAAAGTATTTAAAAATACTGACTTTACGGACCAAAAATTAGAAAAATTACGGACCAATTACTGACAAAAATATAACCAGTCATAGTCAAATATGAGAAGGTTTACTTAAAACTATAAATTAAATTAAAGATAATAATTAAAGATGGCCCAGCGATAAAATCATTATTTTTCATTATAAGAATATTGTACTTCTTCAAAATTATTTTCATCATTTCAATTATTTTCTAGAATTTTTAACTAAAATCCTTTTAATGTTCAATTATAAATAATCTAAAATTTTATGTGAAATTCATTTTTAAATAATTTTTATTAGAAAATTCTACTTCAATTATTTAAATAAAAAAAATAACTTATTGAATAATTGAATTCTCATAAAAAATGTTATCAACAAATTTTTGAATAATTTAATTATTTAATTCATTTGAATTCTTTCGACGAATTTTAATAAAAGTTTTCAGAATAATTACACTTTTTGAGGAATTTCATTAAAATTGCATTAAAAATAATTGAAATTCAGCATTGAGTATTATAATTATTTACAAAAAAATAATTTTAATTCCTAAAAAGAATTTTATTATTTACGAAAATAATTGAATCCCTGTAAAAATTTTAATATTTATGAAAATAATTAAATGTTTGCTAAGAAATTTATAAAAAAATTTGTAAATAATTGAATTCCTGTAAAATTTTTATTATTTTATGAAAATAATTTAAAGTTTGCGTAGAATTTTATTAAATATTTTTTTAAATAAATTGAATTCTTTTGAAAAATTTTATTAAAATAGTAGATATTAAAAATCATTGAATTGAGTAAAATTTTAGAAAATAATTGAAATTTTTTCAAGAATTTTATTGAAATTTTTGAAAATAATTTTATTATTTCTAAAAACAATTGAAATTTTGACGAGAATTTAAAAAAAAATTTGAACATATTTGAATTTCTGCGAAGAATTTTATTACTTTTGAAAATAATTGAATTTCTGCAATCATTTGTAATTTCTCTAAATTTATCCAAATTATATCGTACAATTTACGAACTTTTCGTCCTTTTTCTATCAAATTACGGACTTTACGGTCCTTTTAAAAAAAAACTGACCTTTTACGTACTTGAAGCAAATTTTAATTTTACCTTAGACACAGTGGATTCATCTTTCGCTCGTCGTCGCTCTAAATCTCGACGACGTCTTTCTTCTCGTTTTTCATCACGAAGTCGTTGTCTTTCCTGCTTTCGCTGCTTCAAATAATCCAGCAAAGGTGTTGTAACTTTCTTCGGAGTGTCTAAAAGAAAAAATAAAAAAGTATGAAGAAAAGAACTGAATAGGACACAAAACAATCATGAATTTTATAAAAACAGAAATAAATAAGAAAAAGAAATAGAAATAAAATAGAAAAATACTAACTCTCGGCAGGTTGATAGGAATATTCCGTCTTCGGTTGACTAGTACCAGAATCACTCTCCTGATTCTTGAGACTCTCCAAGAAATTTATAAAATAAGCATCAGTTTCTATAGTCCCACATTTTAAATCCTTCTTCTTTCCAACTCGTTTCTTTGGTAATCTCTGAAATGGTGCGAATTCAACAACTGCAGGATATTCTGTACCTTTGGAGTCAACGAAAACATAGTTGTCAAACTTTTCCCGAAAAATAAAGATGTCCTGTTGATTGAGAAAATTTATATATGCACGAGAAAATGCATATTGTCCCAATGACATATCAGCTTTCACAAAGTACAAATAATCATAATCTGGTAGAGGTGATATCTGTTCGACAAATTGTTCCTGTGTCATTGACGGAGGTAGTCGACGTACCACTACCTAAAATTACAATAAGGATCGTTTTTTCGTTTCTTATCCTATACTTTTTGCAATCAATAAAAAATTAATAGTAAATCTTAAAAAAAATTAGATTTTTCATTCACTAGAGAATGAGAACGATTTAGAAAAAAAATATTCGGAGATTTATTCAGAAAAAAGGGGATTTAAAGATTATTGACTTTTTCAAAGAGTTATTGACAGCGGGGAACATAACCTACAAATTTTGTATTTTAAATCAATTTCCAATGGTCAGGCAGTATATGTAAAAATTTTAATTGTTTATAGAAGTAATAATAGGGGTAAATAATAAAAATTACCTTTGTCATTGGCCGGCATTTTTCCTTTTTGGTGTCTTTTAATTTTATATCTGTATTTCTTGTATTGGAAGATTCGGATTGCGCGGTTTTCTCTGATTGTTGCGACTCCTCAGTCATATTGATAGAGAAATAATAGAATATTACATGCGTTTATTAACTTTTCCAAGTATTTATCACCTTTTTTTATAATTAATTATCCGATTTTTAGCTTCGGAAGGGAAAAAAATTACAAACCACCATCCACCGCCATTACATTCATACGTCACATCGACACGACCACGATCATATTTCAAATTCAGTGCTACCAATCTCTATATTTAAATATTCATTTTTTAAATATTTTAAAGTGTTTTTAAACATATTAATTAGTGTAAATAAAAGTTTTTTAAACAAAGTTAGGTATTTTTATGTAAATAAACATACGAAATAAGTTTAAAGTAAATATTGCCTGATACTTAAATAGTTTTTTTTTAATTTTTAACATATTGTTGTGTTTTTACGTTGGTAGTCTTTCGTTGCTACAGTAACAGGACTGTGGGCAGTCATTTGTTTACGTATTGTTGTTGACATTGTTATTATAATTTTATGAAAAATGTGCAGTGAAATATTTCGTATAAATAAAAATTTGTGTCTACTATCTAATGACGGAAGTTTTTTAGCTGTAGCTTTTCAAAGTAATTTGATAGTAAAGTATGCAAAGAATTGCGAAACGATTCATTCTTTCGTGTTTCCTGATATAATTGAGGTTAGGTTTTTGTTTACTTTTCTATTATTTTCATTATTGTTTATTACTATTTAAATTGTTTGTTTATTTCCTACAATGGTAACTTTATAGTCTAGTTACCAAGTTAACTTGGTAGTCTTTTTCTTCTTCTTCTTTTTAAATGAAAATGAAATAAAATTGAAAAAATTCCAACTTCTAGAATTTATTAATTTTAATTTAAAAATTTTAATTTACTTTGTTCGACAATAATTGAATCTTAAAAAATTATGATAAAAGAATTCAAAGAATTAATTTTTTATAAATATTATAATACAATTTTTCGAAAATAATTGAATTTCTAAAGAGAATTTTTGTATAATATATAAAAAAGCTATTTTCTCTTACAGCATATCGAGTGGTCCCCGGATAGTGAATATATTTTATGTCTCAATTTAAAACGTGCGATTGTCCAAGTATTTTCTATTTCCTATCCAGAATGGAAGTGTAAAATTACCGAAGGCAGTGCGGGCTTAGAGAGTGCTACTTGGTCGCCTGACAGTAAAAGTCTTTGCACTTTATCAGACTTTAATGTAAGTTTAATATATTTATTGTCATTATTATCTATTCTTTTAAGGGATTTAAAAAGAGAAAATAATTTAATCATCTTTTTCTCGAATTAGATACAATTATCCGTATGGTGTTTGCAAACAAGAAGTGTTATTCACATTCAGAATTTGAAATCATCTGCAAATGAAAAATTACAATTCAGTCCTGACGGAAAACGTTTGGCTGTCGTAACAGCAGATGACACTAAGGACAGTGTAGAAATATACAGGACCGAAGACTGGAAATTGAGCAGGGTATGTTTTAAAAATAGAAAAAAAAATAATTACAAGGCTCGAACCAGTGAAATTATTTTTAATAATTTTCGAAAAAGTTCTTTGACAATTTTCAAAGGTTTTAATTTGAAACCTTTTCAAAATTCAATTTTATTTCGAAAAATTCATGCTATAATGCTTAATTTAATATTCGATTATTATCTGTAAAATTTTAACTGAAATTCATTTTTAAATCAATTTTTATTAGAAAATTCAACTAGAATTCAATTATTTTAATACAAAAATTAGACTTAAATTAAACAAATTTACGGACTTTTACGGACCTAGTTCGAGCCCTGTAATTAGAAACCTAGTAACAGTTTCAATGAAAAGTAAAAATTTTATTACTTCATAATTTATATATTACAAATATTGAACATCAAAACTGTAAATTTTAACAATATGATCTGATCCACAACTTGCTAATTGCAAAGTTGTCTCCTTTTTATTTTCTATTGGACGAAACTGAAGACGTTTCACAGTCAAATGATGAGCGAATGATGAATCGTATTTTGCCAATAGTTCCCAGACTGATTCATTTTTTTTTATTGTAATTTTTCTTATTTCTATCTCTCCATTCTCGTATCCTATCGCAAGAATGTAGACGTCTAAGGAGAGTGAAATCGGCGCGAATGCAAGAGCTGTCACGGAAATATTTGCCTCGAAACTCGTCACTGGTTGATGAGGTTTATTCAAATGGACATTTTCACTCCATATTCCAATTTTACCATCTCGTGAACCTGTTGTAAAATATTTCGAATCATGCGACCACGCACAGCACCAGATTATCCTTCCATGAAGACTGTCCTTCTTTAGGCTCGCTGCAATTAAATCGTATTTGCCGTCGTCAAAACTAAACAAAGACCATCGTCTGTCACGTGAGACTGACAGCAAATATTTATCATTCGGTGAGAAAGCAAGTTGTGTCACTGTCAATTGATGGGCAATTAATTTTTGCACTTGTCGCCATGTTTTTGTGTCCCAAATTATAATTGCGGCGTACTCGGGATTCGCTGATTTACAGGCAGTTGCCAGTAGATTGCCATCGTGTCTGGCTGACATTGTGAAGACTTCGTAGCCGTGTCCGTAGAGTTTTTGTTCTTCTGGCCAGAGTGTGTGTTGTATGAGTTCCTCCTCGACTGGCGGTCGTTCGTATGTTAAATCACGCGAACTACCAGCGTGTGTTTCTATTTCTTTCAAATCCTGTTCGAAAATTGCTTTATTCATTAGGCCGAGGGCAGGTAATGATGCATTCTCAGCTAGGACTCCTTTAAAATCATCGGCATAGGAAATTTTATCCAAACATGTTTTAAATGTCAGGGGAGATGTGAAGATACGAACGACTTTCTCCTCGGCACCAGAGGCGAATTTATGGGGTGCCAACATTGTCAGACAGGACATGTCGTGACCGTGAATCTGTGGTCGAGCGATTTCGTGCCAATTTTGCAAATTTTCACTCCATGGGGCGTGAATTCTTGTTGTTTGATCGGTACTAACTGTCACCAAAAATCTGCAATTGAAATATTAAGTCAACATATTTTACTGAATTGGTATTTTGTAATATATTTTTAATTTATAATTGTAATTAGAGTTATATTAATTGCAGGCTTCACACTCGATAATTAACTATAATAATTTGAATGTTCTTTCATTCTTTCATTTTTCACTTGTTTTCATTAAAAGACTACAATTTTGTTAAATATTATGATTTGTCAAACTGAAATTAATATTTTTGTTCTTTACTTCTAAACAAAACTAGAAAATTGTTAAACAACTGTGATTAAGAAATAAAAAATTTATTTATTTTTCATTACTATTTTTCTTCATAAATCACAATTTTTTTAAAAAAATTATTATTTTGATTTAGGAAAAAAAAACAAAAATTGAAATCTTACGAAAAATTTTATTATTTATGAAAATAATTGAATTTTTGCAAAAAATAAATAAAGTAATTGAATTCTGGCGAAGAATTTTATTCAAATTTTATAAAATAATTGAATTTATTTGAAGAATTTAATTACAATCGTATTGATAATAATAGATTTTAAATAAACAAATTTTTGAAAATAATTGATTTCAAGTTAAAATTTTATTAAAATATTTTTTAAATATTTTAATTCTTTTGAAAAATTTTCTTAAAATAGTAGATGTTGAAAATAATTGAATTTAAGTTAAGAATTTCATTATTTGTAAAAATAATTGAATTTCAGTCAAGAATTTCATTATTTGTGAAAATTGAATAATTAATTATAGAGTTTATGATTATTTTAAAGAAATTGAATGTTAATTTTTTTATTTCAACTATTAGAGAATTTAAAGTAATGCAAATTCTCTCTCAAAAAAAAGAAAAAAAATAGCTTTTGGTGTCACAAGTCTATAAAAAAGTATCCAAATAGTAGCAAATCGTAAAAAAGTAGTAAATATTGGTTTTTGCAGATGAGTGCGAAGCCTGTATTTGCAATTTTAATTTAAATATTGTTTACACGCACCTTCCTCTAGGATCCCAGGCCAAATCGACAACTTCTCCAAAGTGTCCACTGGGTGCCGAGAGGGGAATCCAATTTTTTTCGTTCTCATCAAATCGCCAAATATGAAACGATCCCTGATAGCCGTGAGCTATTATCTCATTTCCATTCGATCCGAATTTACATCCGTAGAATCCCACAGAATTCCCGCCCACTTCACCAACACGAACAGTTTCCATCCAAATTCCAGTGCTTTCGTTCGGTTCCCAAACGACCATACTTTTATCCAACGAACAAGACAACAGTTTCATCGGTTGCGTAACTTTCCCATTATTTTCAATCACAGGATGCCAATTGACACCATAAACCCAACCCTCGTGGCCACTTAGAATTGATTCCAAAACAATTTGATATTTCTTTCCATCAACTTCAAATTCTTCAGCTTTTGTCGTAAGTTCTTGATTCGAGTTTTCCACCTTTTTTGACAATTTCCACAAGCGTATGAAACTATCCTGTGATCCACTTGCCAGGAACGTTTCACCATTCACTTGCATCACATCCATACAAGTGACCCAATCCTCATGACCAATTAAATTCTTAACTCTAAACAAATCACTCTCCAAGGAATTTGTCGTGAATACCTGAATGGTAAAATCATCAAGAGCAACGAATAAAAGTGGCTTATCACTTTCCGGTAGAAAGGAGAGACACGCCTGAAGGGGAATTCGTTTTCCAAAAGAAAATTCCTGGTGTAAAATAATTTCCCCCGTTGCATTTCGTTTCCATAATTTAAAATCACCATTTGTCGAACCGGTACATATGAGAAGATTTAAAGTCCCCTCTTGATTTGTATAGACAGCGTGACAAATGGAAACAGGATCGTTGACATTTATTGTACTTGTTGGTTCGTAATTGTTTTCATTTTTACTCCAAATAATGACCGTGCCATCGGAGGAGGCGGATATTAATTCTGTCTCTGGTTTTCCTGATGTAAATTTAATCCATCGTACAACATTCACTTTATTTGTGTGACGAACAAGTGTTTTAATAACTTTTCCTGTTGTTTTCGTATTAAAATCACAGATTGCTATGGAATTACAAGCACCGTAACATAAAATTCCATTTTTTTCCATAATCTGCCGAATGGGGAATACGATTACAGGCACAACTGATGTATTGGATATCGGAAATTATACACTCTGACATTTTTTTTAACAATATTATAAACTAATTGTTAGAAGTTGCTTTGTTTGTTATTGATTGTTGATTACGTTCGTCGTTCCTAACCTCAACATTTTGCCATGTGACATTTCGTCCAAAGCTGGGATGGTAGCGAGAAGAAATTCATTTTAAGCGTAAGTCGCGGTATTTTAACGTATATGTGCGTGTAAATCTGTGAATCGAGCTTAAGCTTTATTTGTAAACAAATTGTTGTTGTTGGAAACTTTGAAGTTTGAAATTATCTCCTTTATAGACGTTTCCGATGTTTTAACACAATAATTAATAAAAATTACATTTAATTTCTACTACTACCGTAAAAATGATTCGTTTTTTGCATTTTTAATAAACATTCTATAAATTTAAGGTTCGTAGTACTAATTCAATTATTTTCTAAAATAATGAAAATTTGACAGGAATTCGAATTCGAATTATTGAAATTTTACACGTAAAATTAAATTGTAAACAAATGGATTTAAAAATTATAAAAGAAATCAGGGGAAAGTCAGGGAAAAACAAAATTAATTTTTTGTGGCAACCCTGAATAAATAAATACTAAATGATTTGAATTTAAATAATATAAAAAACAATTACTTAATTTCTTTTTCTTTCCAGAAACTCATATGTGAGCGGATAAGTTCAATAAACGGTTTATGTTGGTCACCAAATGGAGAAGCACTATGTATCTGGTGTTCCAATAGCGGAGAATCTAAATTAATTATTTATTCAACAATTTCGGAAAGTCACATTGGAGTTTTTTGCCCAAACGATCAGAAACATGACGAAAAAGAAAATATTTTTCATAAAGAACTCAGGGGAATTGAATTAGTTAAATGGATGCCCAGTTCTCAATTAATTGCCATTTCTGGTCACAATGAAATGGTACTGCTTTTAATTAATGACTTTTTGGAATCTTTAACAAAGAATTTAATAACTGTTATTTTTTTTAGAATATTAACATAACAGTTAATTATTAATCAGGCCTCGAATTCTATGCCGTTTTTTACTTTTTTGACAATTTTTTTTAAATTCGATTATTTTCAATATTTTATTAAAATTTCTCGAACTTATTCAAATATTTTCGAAAATTATATTATATTCTTCAGACGAATTCAATTATTTTTATTACAATTATGATCAAATTTCGCGAAAAAAAATTTAATTTTAAAAATTTTAATCATATTTTTCGAAACAGTTAAATTATTTTCAAAAAATTTTAAAGAAATTTTTCCTAAGAATTCAATTAATAAATTAGATAATAAAATTATTCGCAAGAATTTAATTATTTTTAACACAATTTTAGAAAAGTTTCTCATAAGAATTCAATTCTTTTCAATAAAATTTGAATTTAGTTATTAGAAAAAATTTAATTTAAAAAATTTCAATAAAACTTTTCGTAAGAATTAAATTGTTTTTGAAAATTACGATAAAATACTTTATCAGAATTCAATTATTTTCATTATAATTATTATAAAATTTCTAAAATAAATCAAAATTTTAAGATTAACTTTTAAAAATTTTTAAAGAGATTTTAATAAATAGATTAATAGATTAATAGATTTTAATAAATGATAAAACAAGTTGCAGGAATTCAGATAGTTTTAACACAATTTTAATAAAATTTCTCGAAAGAATTCAACTTTTTTCAATAAAATATACCTAAATTAAATTATTAGAAAAATATTTCATTCCAAAAATTTGAATAAATTTCTTCCTGTGAATTCAATTATTTTCAAAAGTTTTGATAAATTTCGTGAATTCTGTTATTTTAATAAATAATAAAATTATTTGCAGCAATTCAATTAGTTTCAACACATTTTTAATAAACTTTCTCGAAATAATTCAATTCTTTTCCATGGGATTTTAATGAAATTATTAGAAAAAAATTTTTATAAAATTCTTCGTAAGAATTAAATTATTATCAAAAGTTTTGATAAATTTCGTGAAAAAGAATTTATTTTTTTTTTGTTAAAATTTTAAACAAAATTATTGAAGTTTTGAATAATTTTATTCAAAATTTCCAACAAATTTAGGTCTTTAAATAAATTTTTGATTCAAATTTATTTAAGATAATTGAATTCTCGAATGGATTTAAAAAATTTCAAACTATTTGTAATTTTAGAAACACCAAAGAATTACAGTTGCAATTTTTAGAATTAATTGAATTTTTGTATTTAAATAATTAAATTTTTCAAAAAATTGCTGAAAATTATTAAAAATAATTTATTTCGATGAAAAGTTTAGTTGAAAATTATAAAAAATAGATAATTTTTTTGTAACAATACCTACTGAATAAAATCTAAGACTTTCTCAACTTTTTTTTAATCTTTAATCGACTAATGCGACTTTTTTTACGACTTACAATTAAAGTCGATCTGAGGCCTGTAATATATTTTTTAGAACCATTATCATAAAAGTAAATTATATTATATTATAAAACTCGTTCTTTATTATTCTTTTTTTACAGGTCGTTTTGATAAACTGCATAACTTGGAAGCCTTTCTTGCAATTACATTGCGATCCTGTGATTACAGACAGTCATTGCCATAATAAAGTTTTTAGGGAAATTGTCATTCATAATAAGGATCCAAATCTTGTCAATCCACCAAGCCCGAAACACAATTGTAAGTATTAATCGAATATTATAACTCATTAATTTATCTTAAAAACTAAAAATTTACTCCAAAAAGTTTGAATATTAAAATGTACGAAATATTTTTCATTAAATCTATTTTTATAAATTATTAATTGTAATAAAAATTAGAAACTGAAATTAAACATTTGGAAACTATCAAATTAATATTTTTGACAAATAAGGATTGTAATAAAATTTAATTTGAAAGAAAAAATAAAAATATTTTGTTTATTTAAACTGTCAGTACTTTAGGAACATAAAATATAATCAAAATTGCAATAGAAAAAATATTAATGAATTTTTTATTTAAAAAAAATAACAAGTGAAACGATTAAGAGGAAAATTGATTTAAAAATATATTTTTGATATTTCAGTGGAAGAAGTGTTGACTCGACCAATAAACATACCAATAAGTAAAAAAGACTGTACAAAAATTGCTCACTTCGATATTTTGGAATTCAGTGTATGTGGTCATTTTTTGGCAATTAGGCATCAAATATATCCCACAACTCTGTGGATATTAGAAATTAAAACGGGAGATGTGAATTTTATTCTCCTACAAAACAGCATTTCAGGTAAAATATATTTTTTACTTTACGTAAAGAAAGTACTAAAATTTTGCATAAGTGAAAAATTCACAAGAATCAACAATTGAAAGACAAAAAATATTTTTTACAAAAAAAATAGAATTTCTTGTTACTAAATTTTCTTTTTTATAAATTTTGTAAATTTTGTAAATCTTGCAAATTAAAATTATTGGTCAAAAAAATTTGTAAAACATTTTACACACAAAATTTAAAAAATATTTCTTTTCCAATTTGTGAACGTTGTGAACTTCACTTACTTTAAATTTTAGTTTGTATAAAAAAACAAAAACTGAAATTTTCAATAATTTTTTTCCAGCTGTAAAATGGAGTCCAATTTCTCCTCGTCTATTAATTCTCTCAGAGAGTAGTCAAATTTTCTTCTGGACTAAAAATGAAGCAATTTGTCGAAATGCCCCGAAGGATATAACAATTTTAAATGCACAATGGCATCCAGCTGGGAAATCTGTCGTCCTTCATGGATATAATAAAGCAGTGTTACTGAATTTAGACAATAATTAAGTATTAGCTTCTACTTTCGAAAACGAAAAGGTATGTTTTTACTTATAATTATTATTTATTCACTTTCATCTTGTTTTTCAAATTAAATTTATTTTCTCTATATAATACACGCAGTATTTTTAATTTAATCCGCGAAATATTGGACCAATTTCTTTTGGTAAAGTTCCACATCAAATGCTTGAATAATTCTTGCATTGTGCGCTTTTCCAGTAATATTTATATAATCAACAAGCACTGATCCTTGAGCAGCTCCATCAAAAACTGGAGTCACATTTGTTAATAATGATTTTAATATCAAATTCGGCCAACAAAATGCAGCAATAATTCGTCCATCGATTGCTGTCCAAGAATCAGATTTCATTAGAAAAATTTTCTCCGCATTATTTAAAAATTCCACTGCTTTTGATTTTAGTTTTCCGAATAAATCCGTTCGCCAAGTCTGAAAAAATGGGCAGTATAAATTTCAATTAGTAATTAGAGAATTTAATTTAAATTCTCAAAAGAATTTTGAGGAATTAAATTCTTTTCTGTATATATTTAATAGAGGAACATAATTACTTTGAGAATTGGAGATTCAGTCACGATTTCCCAGGGCATTAAGATAATTGGCTTTGTAGTGGAATTAAAGACGATAAAACTACTTTCAGGATCAGTTCCAATGTTAAATTCAACGTTTGGACTGATATTTCCAGTGCCATAGACACTTGAACCAACAATGTGAAGTTCTTTGACTAAACTAATGAATGTTCGATCTAATTTAATTGCCAATGCAATGTTCGTTAGAGGTCCAAGCGCAATAATACTCACTTCACCTAGAAAAATATTTTCTTTGTGATTGTTGAAAATTTGCAGCAGAAGAGATATTTTTTTATTAAATCTTTTCAAATTCAGGCTTTGGACGAATTCAATTACTTTCATATATAATAAAAATCTTTGCAGAAATTCAATTATGTTTATAAATAATGTTAGAATTTTTCGCTGATTGAGAATTTTAATTATGAAAGTCGTTCCATGAAAACTACTTTCATAATTATATTCATAAATAATATAATTCTCACTGGATTATAATATTCAATTATTTAAAAAAAATTTAATTATTTTCGAAAATTTTATTAAAATTCTTCACTAGAATTAAATTATAAAATTCTTCGCAAGATTTTTATTATTTTCAATACAATATTTGAATTATATTTCTCAAAAAATTCAATTATTTAAAAAAATTACATTAAAATTCTTCGGAAGTATTAAATTATTTTCGATACAATTTTAAATGTATTCCTCGAAAGAATTCAATTATTTTCAAAAATTTTGATAAAATTTGTTTATATCAAATCTGTTATTTTTAATATAATTGTAATTAAATTCCACTAATAAATTCAATTATTTAAAAAATTTTTAATAAAAATTCAATTATTTTCGAAAATTTTAATAAAATTCTTCACAAAAATTCAATTTTTTTATTTTTTGCAAATATTTAATTATTTTTATAAATACTAAAATTCTTTGCTGGATATTTCATTTATTTTGGATTCTATTTAAATTGTATTCTTCGAAACAATTCAATTATTTTAAAAATGTTTAATAAAAAATTCTTCAAAAAAATTGAATTATTTTCAAAAATTTTGATAAAATTTGTTTATATCAAATCAGTTATTTTCAATATAATTGTAATTAAATTCCACGAATAAATTCAATTATTTAAAACATTTTTACCTAATAAATATTCAATTATTTTCGAAAATTTTAATAAAATTCTTCACAAGAATTCAATTTTGTTTATTTTTTGTAAAAATTGAATTTTTTTTATAAATACTAAAATTCTTCGCTGGATTTCAATTATTTTGGATTCAATTTTAATTGTATTCCTCGAAACAATTTAATTATTTTAACAAATTGTATTAAAATTCTTCGAAATAATTCAATTATTTTCAAGAATTTCGTTCTAATTCTTTATGAAAATTTAATTTTGAAATAGCTATT
The DNA here is from genome assembly GCA_032872505.1 of Leptopilina syphax. NCBI lineage: Eukaryota > Metazoa > Arthropoda > Insecta > Hymenoptera > Figitidae > Leptopilina > Leptopilina syphax. The sequence goes on from CM065470.1 coordinate 22,270,520, forward strand.
TATTTTCTTAATAATTATTTATTTTTGTATTTGAAATATTTGAATTCTCAAAGAATTTTCTAATAATAATTGATTGCAAAATAAGTTTTCGTTAAAATTTTAGATAATAATTAAATATTAGAAGGTATTTAAATTGAAAATAATCGAATTCTAGAAAATAATTTGAAAAAGTTTAAACAATTGTAAATTTTGTCAAATTTCATTGAAATAAATCTTATTTTTTGACTTTTAACCATTATTATTTTTTCAACAATTATTATTTCAATAGAATTGTATTCTTAAAGAATACTAACTAAAAATTTAGAAAATAATTTAATTTTAGAAAAATTTAGAATTGAAGTTATTACCAGGATAAGAAAAAAGTTAATATTTTTTTTTCAAATTAGAAAAAAGTCAGGAAAATACTGAATCAAAACTTTCAGTTGCCCCTTTTTTACTTCTTCTTTTCATTCTTTAAGCTATATACTTTTTGCTTCTTTTTTTAAAAATAATTATCAATTGCGAAGCCTGCAAATTTAATATACCAAAATTATATAATTGAGGAAAATTTGAAATTGAAAAGTTCCTTGGTGAAAATATATTATTATCAAATTCACCTTTGTCAATTTTTGTTGTTTTGTTTTTATTACTTTAGATTAGATAAGAGTCAGAAAAAGTCATTTATGTTAAAAAAATACAACTTTAAAAAAGAATTTAAACAAGTTGTTTGTAAAATTTAGAATTTAAATTTAGTTAACTTATTTATATTATATTATTTATTGAATAATTCATTTACTTGAAAGAAATTTATTTTAGTTCAATCTCACCTGGATTAGCTTTAACTAAATCAATAAGTGCAATAGACGCGTGTTTTGATCTATTAACAGAAAATTTTATTTCCTCCTCAAAATTAAAATCACCGAGTCCATCTTTACCAAAATAATGTGTATCTTCCCAGTGTTTGATTAAAGGCAATTCTGCGCCTCCATAAACGGGAATCTAAAAGAATAATTTATACGAATAAGAAAAGGAAAAACTTGAAAAAAAATAAAAATAATTATTGTCAACTTACATCGCTTCTATTTGCCACAGTTAAAATTTTAAGAACATTTGTTTCAACATTTTTCACTTCAGTATTTCCATAGGTACAAGTTATTGCAATAATTTCAATACTCTTTTGATGAGCTGCTTCATATTTTAAAGCTAATAAAATAGCAAGAGCGTCATCAGCTCCCGCGTCAGTGTCAATTATTAATTTTCTCGGTTTTTCTACACTTTTTATCACATTAAAAGCATCGCTCTGAGTCGCATTTTTCAAAATTATGCTACAAACAAAATTAATACATAAAAATATTTTTATTCTTTGAATTTAATTATTTTTTTCTAATTTAAGTAATTAATTCCTTCAAATTTAATTAAACTATTCTTTGAACTGTTAATTCCTTAAATTTTAATCAAATTTCTAATTATCTCAATTTAGTATTAATTTTTTTCAATTAAAAAAAAATGTTGATATTAAAATATTATAAAAATGTTCACAATAAGAGTTTGTTTAAATATTACTTACCTAAAAACAATAATAAATGTTAAAATAGGCCCCATAAATGTAATAATTTCCCACTTTCTCTTCATCTATAAAGAAAAGGAATATTTTTGTTTAACAAAAAAAAATATTTATTTTAAATGAAAGGACCACGCACAAAATACATACAAATTGGATCCCAGTCAATTTTTTTTTTATTTTTCAATTGGGAATCTTTTTCCTGACACAAAAAACTACTTTTCTACGCAGTTTCAAAAAAAAATCGACTGGGATCCAATTTATATGTAAGTATTTTGTGAGTGGTCTTTTAAATCTAATGAAAAAATCTTTGATGCATTTGTTTTTATCACTTTCTTATCTTGTACCTTAATATTCTGTGAACATAACGTACACATTTTAATTTATTATCACAAATAGATACTTTAAACTGAACCATTTAGAAGACACTGAAGGTTTAATCAATTCGACAGTTTATAAATAGAAATTATTCTATTTGCGAATTATTACTAAAACTATTGAGTCATTGAATCAATTTGAAAATAAATTCTTATCAATATGGTAGAGGAAAACAAAAATTCTCACATTTCGTTAATTTAAATGAAAATTAAGACATTCGTTATTTTCATATTTTTTTTTAATGCGAAACTACGTTCTTTCTATTAAATTTGTTTATTTACAGTACAACATTCTGTATTTTATTGTAAATTAAAAATTGTCTCCGAAGAATTGTACAAAACATAAATGGTTATCTAAAAAAAATTATCGTTAAAAATATTTTAAAATTTACAGTACAACTTGTTTATAAAATTCATTTGTTTTTTTTAAATAAATTTTCTTTACATGTATTTTTTAAATATCTAATCCAGTAGATTTTTCATGTGATAAAGTAGAAAAAAACTGATGAATATTATAAATAGTGGTACTGAAATTAAATAGATTTTTTTTCATACAAATATTGAAGTTTGTTAATAAATCTTGTCGCTCATAAAACAATAAGCAGTTATTTTTTCGAAAGAAATTTTATGACTATTTTCGCGTTAAATTCAATATTTTCTAAAATAAAAATCATTGCATTTAATAACAAGCAGTCGCATTTCATTTTTACGAAATTTTTCAATTCGAAAATAGAAATAGCTCACTAGTCGCAATTCTTTTGGGAATTATTATTTACAATCTGTACTAACGATTTTGTTATTCACAGTACAATGATTTTTTTTGTATCCAGTACAAGCACGGTACGTGATACAATTTATCTACCTAATTTTTAAATTATATTTATAATAAAATTTACACAGAGACACACTAGGTCTCAACACCTGTACAATTTTTTTTGTTGTCAACTTAAATATAAACTCTTTTTTTTTTTGCGATAATTTTTCCATATTCCTTTATAACGGGGTTTTAAAAATTCACATCAAAAGGAAATGGAAAATGAAGCGATATTTTGTTTGAAAACATTTTTTTCTCATATTAATTAGCAATAATATTGGAAATATTGTTTGAAATATTCTTTTAATATTGTCGCTAAATAATATTTTGTCAGTGTGTAGTATAAATAAAATTGAAATCTATTTAACAATTCTAACAATTTTTCGTTTCGAATGAACTCCTCCGTTAATGCTGTGCATAAGTGAAATTTCGTTAGTGTTAAAAAGTGATCGCTTCGATTTTTCTTTTTTTGAAAAAATTTCGCCCTTTGTAATAATCTGATCAACGGATTTACGATTACGAATGGAATTGAAAAAATTAGTCCAGGCATAATTTCTAATACCGCACACTACATAAGTTGTTCGGAACTATTGGCACTGAGATCGAGTAGTCGCCATGCTGCTTTGGGATTTAATTCAGTTGGATCTCGACACAATACCCAAACATAATTTACGCGCATCACCTTCTCTGGATCGCCCTCGACAACAGTATTCTTCGCGTCTCTCACGCACATTATTTGTTGTGACTGAAAACTAATTACTAAAACTGGACCCTGATCCATTACTTTGCCCATTGCCAGATCTATATTGTCAATATCTGAAATTCATTGAGAAAATATTGCAAATTTAAGAATACTTTTGTTTTAGAAATGTTTTTAAATATTTAAATACAGGCATCACAGTAACTTTTTTTCCTCAAAAAAGGTGAAAAGGGGAATTTTTTTCCTCAAAAAGGGTACAAAAATTTATTTGTTTATACCACTTGCTATTGGAGTTGCCACAAAAATTTAATTTTGTTTTTCCCTGACTTTTTTCTGATTTCTAGCCAAATTTTGACCTTTTCCCTGACCTTAAAGAATATTCTGATTCACTCTAAAAATAATTAGATACTAAAAAAATGTTCCATTACATTTATTTACGAATTTCTATAATTGTAAAATTATTCGAAAACAGTAATAACTTCTTTTTTAAAAAACATATTTAATCATTATTATTTTTCCATAGGAATTAAGATTTTCAAAACATGAAGAAAGTGATCACTCCGAGTCTTCGACTCGGAGTGATCACTTTCTTTATGTTTTATAATAATTAAAAATGACTGAGTGATATAAGATCATTATTTTGTACTATAAGAAATATTTTTACTGTAACTTCTTCAAAATCATTTCCATCATTTCAATTCAATTATTATTTTCCAGAATTTTTAACTAAAATTCTTCTTTACATCAATTATTTAAAATAATTTTTTTTTTTAAATTCTGGGAATTTTCAAAAATTCAAAAATTTTGACTATTCGGAAATTCTTTAATTAAATATTATATTAGAAAATAAAAACTTGGAGTAATTTGAATTAAAGTTTATGAAAAAAATTAATTCTACAGAATTGTTAATATGAAAAATTCAGATTTTCCACAATTTCAATTTGAAACTTTTTCAAAATTCAATTATTTCCAAAAATGCATGTCGCAATGCTTTTAATATTCAATTATATTATGTAAAATTTTAACTAAAATTCACTTTTAAATCAATTTCTATTAAAAAAATTATACGAGAATTCAATTATCTAAATACAAAAATAAATAATTGATTAACAAATTTAATCTTTCTTAAAATTAAATTCTCGTGAAGAACTTTATGAACAAAGTTTAAAATATTTGGATAATAATGGAATAATTGAATTCATTTGATGTAATTTAAATAAAATTTTTTTAAAATAATTACATTTAACGAGAAATTTGATTAAAATTGTATTAAAAATAAAAATGAAATTTTGCAGAGAAATTTTTTTTTTAAATTTGAAAATAATTGAATTTTGGAGAACAATTTTTTTATTTGAAAAGATAATTTTAATAAAATTTTTAAAAATTATTACATCTCTCGAGGTATTTGATTAAAATTGGACTAAAAATAATTGAAATTCTGCGATGAGTTTTTTTTATAATATGAAAATAATAGAATTATTGCAAAGAAATTTATAAAAAATTTGTAAATAATACACGGAGAGAAATCTGTTACGATTAATGCTCGAAAACTTTTCATATACTTTTTCCATAGATTCTTTGATGCTGAAATCCTAACAGAGAGCCTATTTATTGCTCGAGTCCGCCTGAATATTAGGCGGAGTCGACTGATATTCAGGCGGACCTCTTATACTTTTCGCTAGTAAGTGCTTATGCTATATTCATAACCTCTACTCTATGCCTTATTCGCAACAGATTTCTCTCCGTGTAGAATTCCTCTGAAATAATTGAATTTTTTTGGAAAATTTTATTGAAATAGTAGATACCTATTGAAAATCATTGAATTTAGGAAAATTTTTGCAAATAATTGAAGTTTTGACAAGAATTTAATTAAAATTTTTAAAAATAATAATTAATTAATAATTAATTAAATTTAACTAATTTCAGAATAATTTCAATTTTTTAAATTTTTGCAAAAATTTAAGTTCTTTAGAATTTTTTATGAAATTCATTCAAAATTGAAATTTTATAAAATTTGAAATGAAAATCTTTTGAAGTTCATCTATTTACAAATATAATTGTAAACGCAACTATTTTAAAATTTAATTATTTTTGAAATACTTAAGTAAAATTATTCATTAAATAATTTCTAAGTAATAATTTTATGATAGTTCTTCAAGAATTAAGTTATTTAAAAAGAAATTATTGTCAGATATGGAAAAAAATTGAAGGTTTTGTATTAGAATTTTTGTTTTTCTAGAAAGAACTATTAATAATAATATTTTAATTATTTGAATGTTGATTAATTATTTTTCCTTATTTTTGATTAGGAAAAGGGGAAAAAGGTGACAAATCGTCAAAGAAGGTGAAAAAGGTGATAAAATTTAAGTAAGGGGACAAAAGGGGACCAACTGTGATGCCTGTAAATATTAAAAATATTAAAAATATTTACGCTTCTAAAGTTTCGAACGTTCAATTGAACGACGTTATTTTTGTTACTGTTTTCAATTTTGTATTTTATTGTGAAAAATTATTTTTTATATTAAAAAATTAATAGTTAGCTGATAAATTTTTGACTAATTAAATAATTTACTTTATTTTACATTTTAGGAAAGTTTTCGAAAAAAAACAACAATTTAGGAAGAAAAATTTCGTTCACTTGAACGTTAAAAATTTCAGGAACATAAATATTTTTAAATATTTAAATAATAACTTTTTTTGAAACTTACCCAATAGTTTACTGTCTAAACGGTATCCCAATTTTTTCGCTTGCGTTAAAGGCTGTGCTAGTAGATTATAAGGAGCCTCGTGGCACCAGTCTTTTAGAATATCCAAATCTCCTCTAATCATTGCTTCGAGAATATTTGGAATAATATCCGTCTCGCAGTATTTTAAGAATCGTACTTTATCGAAACTTGGATCAATTTTACAAATTTCCGTGAGTGTTGTTGAAATTTCAGTCTTTTGAAATAAACCACCAAATAAGTACGTAACTTTCTCTGTAACCAATTTTGATGCTTGAATTACAGGATTATCCGACTCGTCGTATTTGATTTTCCAGTCCAGAACTTTATTTACGTATGGATTTTTATCCTAATAAAATTAAATATAATAGATAATATTTTCAAAATACAGATAATTATTTGTAAGTTATATATACAATTAACAAAATAAATATTATAGATCAAATTAAATTCATAATTATTTTATTCGATTTGGCTTCGAAAAAAGAATAAATTTCGTTGATTTGAACATTTAAATATTTAGATACAAAATTGTTTAATACCTTGAAGTTTTGCCACGACTGATAAAATTTGGAATCCTTGTGAAGTTCAACGCCCGTTGCTTCTGTGTTTGCCTCGAAACTTTGTTGAGATTCGAGAATTTCTTTTCGTTTTCGTAAACTCTTCAAGGGTACATAGACTCGACCTATTTAAAGGTATCTTAATAAATAAAACATTAACAAAAAGAATAGAAAGAAAAAAAAGAATTTTCACCTTCAATTCCATGATGATTAAATTCTTTCTGAACAGCTTCAGCAGTTTCTGAAATTTTTTGAAAGGCCCCAGTTTTACCAATTGCTTGACCCGTCTCTGAAATCGTTTCCGCTGCACCTTTAGCTGTTTTCGAAATTTCTTCTCCAATTTGACCGGCTTTCTTTCCCAATTCCGTCTTACTCACTCCTTCCACCGCTTCTTGAACCTAATTCAAATTTTAATAAGAATTTAATTTTAATTATGATTAATTTTTAAATATGATTCAAATATGAAAAATTAAATATTGTACGAAGAAGAAATTAAATATTTTATGCATCATTCAAATATTACTCTCAATAAATTGAAAATATTATTCCAAGACTGGAAAAATACAGTTACAAAAAAAAGGAATTTTTTTATAGAACAAAAATAGTTCGAAAATGAAAAAGAAAATTGCAAGAAAATACCTTTTCTTTTAAAGTATCCAATTTCTCTTTTAAAACTTCAGATCCCTTGTTGGCTTCTGATTCGACTGCTTGAAATTTTTGTCTCGCCGATTTCAGTGCATCAGATTGCTCAAGTTTATCAGCTTCTTCGCGAAATTTTTTTAACGATTCCTTCATCTCCTTACTTTTTTGCATATCTTGCTTGATATTCTCGACAAACTGACTGAGAAATCCTGGCCTTCTAGCTGGATTTGAATAGAGCCTAATCTGAAATTAAAAAAAAAGTTTGCAAAAGATTTTCTATTTTTTCTCTTCTTTTGTGTATACTTTAAAATAAAAAACATACCGAAACATCTTGCAATCGAGAAATATCTACAGAATGTGTAGACGGTGACAGACTTCTCGTTAAGGAATTTTCCCTTGAACCGTGACCAAATCTTTTCCCCGCTTGTGTAGAACGAGCTGCTCCTGACAGACTGGCTCTACACGCCATTAAATTCTGATACTGTAAAAAAAAATACCATAGAAAATTAAATATTCTAATAATTTATACTTTTCTCCTTTATACCTTCAATTAAAGAACCAATTTTTTTAAAAATCTACAAATTGTCTTTAATTCTTCCTCTTGGGCAAAATAAACTATTCCGGAAACTGAAAAAACCATAAAATAAAAAAAATTGCTTCTCGAAAAAACAAGGTTAACCTAATTTAAAATTTGAACGAAATGTCAAAACTTTTTTGACTTATAACGAAACATTTATCGAAAGTAAAATCTCATAGTTACAAAGTAAGTGAAATTAACAGAGAAATTAGAGCAAAATATAGAAAAGACAGGAAAAATGCAACATTTAAAAATACTATTGTCTAAAGTTAGAACTCATATAAAACAAATTGTCATTGATTCTAATTAACTGGAGATATTTTAGTGTTAATTATATTCATATTAATCATAATCTTAGCTGATGTAACTTATAAGACACCTCGTGTTATGTTGAAAAATGATTTTTTTTCAAAACCTAACCTATCAAATGAAAGTGAAATGCCGGTAAATACACTTGAAATGTCAATGAACTGAATGTTTAGATAAAAGTTTAATGAGAACTATCGATAGTTTTAAAATATTACTCAACAAATAGTGCGTCTTCAGTTAATAATCATTAACATTTACCATTTTACGAGCGATTTATTCCCAAACTTCAACTCTTAAAACAACTATCATAGAAAAATGATGATGGCCATCTGGCGGATTTAATTTCAAATCAATAAATTATGTTCAATTTAACAAATTTTTTTTGAATTTTTTTTTCTACTTAAAAACATTTTTTAATATTTTTTTGAAAAATCTTGTTGAGTAATTATATCTTTTTGAGAAATATTTGTCTATTAAAATATTTATAAATATTGAATAAATTCATACAATAGCGCCATTTGTTGACCAATCAGAATTATGCATTTAACGCACGCGTGCAGTGAAAATAAAAAAAAATCGCGTCCTTGAAAATGCAGCTTAAAATGCACCTTTATTTGTCGTCAGCTGTGATTTTTTAGGTTTTTATCGGTTATTAATAATCAAAAAGAAATTATGAAAACGTCAACGTTAAGTCATAAATAGGTTAGTCCTGATGGTCCTGATAAAATATTGTGAAATATTATCAATATTACAAATAATGAAATTAAATTTTATTCTTTAAAAAGTGTTTTCGAAAAAGAATAAACTGTTTCAATAGTTTACTTCGTTTACTTGGTTTATTGTAACAGTAAATATTTGTAAACTATTCCTTTTGTTTGATTTTCCGGTGTAATAATATTTAAAGTATATATTGTTTAACTCAAAGACAAATGTATATTTTTTTCCATTTTCGAACTTGAATTTCTATTTTAATGTCAAAAGTACAAAAAAAATTTATTTAATTTTGTTTTTACGTATTTTTATTGAAAAAGTCAGGAAATAAAATATTTAATAACAAAGGTAATAATTTAAATAATAAAGGTACCTATAATTATAATTGTAATAATTTTATTTATATAAAATAATAAAAATTGCTGTAGATAAAGAAATTTGGTGAAATTTCTGTAAATTTGATTATTCATATACTTATAAAAAGTATGGCGTAATAATTGACGCAATAAAATTTGTTTTCAAGGTTTCATTTTACGATATTCTTGCAGGTAATGACCACCTTGGTATTAGGTGTTGGCGTTGGGCTTTTTGTAATAACATGCCTTTGGTTCTTTTCGGCATTAATTTTTCTCATTTCACTGCGAATTAATAAAAAAGTTGGTTTTGCCGTAATTATTATTGCTGGAATTATAACTGTTATATTGATAAGTGTTCCTCGTGCTTCAGAGAGTCCAAAGTTATTCGAAGACAAGGTAATTTAATTCGTAAATTTTCTTCTTATTTAATTCACAAGTTTGACATTCAGATGTTCGTAGTATGAAAAAAGTTTCATATGAACATATAATATTTTGTTATAAAAAAAGTGTTAAACTATCCAAATTTTCTTTTTTGTAATTATAAACAATTTTTTCAGCCGTACGATCATTTATTTATCTGGCGTTTGATACTGCTAATTTTAATCGCAGCTTCATCGATTGTTGGACTCGTGGGATACGTGAAATTTGAATTAATGGAACCAGCTCGTCCCGTTCGTATAACAAACTGGATTTTTTGATGCTTTAACCTATCAATTAATAGACTTAAGATAACGACTGCTATCGAAAAAAAAGAATCCTCATTAAACGAAACTCCAATTTTCGTCAATTCAATGACTTTTTGACTGTCTTTAAACGACCAAATTAATCTTTACGCAATTTTTACGTAACTCTATTTATAGACTGTAAAAATGCTTTCCAATTTTAGAAGCATTGTTCAACAATCAATGCGCAGTATATCTTTATTAGGCCGTGTGAATAAAAAATTTACAATTAACGATAATAATGAATTTGTAGATAAAGTGTTAAACAGTCGAATTCCCGTGATAGTTACATTTCACGCCGAATGGTGTGAGCCTTGTAAAATTCTAACTCCAAAACTTGAGGAATTAGTTGAACCTTTGGAAGATTTACATTTAGCAATAGTCGATGTTGAATCAAATCCCGAATTGGTTCATACATTCGAAGTAAAAGCTGTACCTGCTGTTATTGCCGTCTCCAATGGACTCGTCGTTGACAAGTTCATTGGTCTTGTAGAAGCCAATATGATAGAGAATTTAATACAAAAACTCCTTAAGAAAGATTCGAAAAATCAAAAAACCTAGTCATGCTTTCGATGAATTAAATTATTCATTAATGGGACATTTCGCGTATCATTTCCATTCAATTGGTGAAATTTTATTGGAATTCTTTATTTCATTTTGTACTTAAAAAATAAATATTTTCTATTATTCATTCTTGTTAGGAATTTATGATTTTAATTCAATTTTCAAAAGAGTTTCTATATTTCAATTCGTAAATTCCAATCAGTAAACTAATTTTAATTAGTAAAATAATTTCAATTCGTAGATTTTTTTCAGTTAGTAAATTAATTTCAATTAGTAAACTGTTTTCTATTTAGTAAACTATTTTTAATTACTAAATTAATTAATTAAATTAAATCTTCTATATTAGTAATCGTTGTATTCCGGTAATCTGTTCACATTTTGAAGTTAGTTGTTTGCTTTTTTGTTTCCTAACTTTTTTAATTAATAATTTTTCTTTTTGAATATTTTCAATTTTAAAAATTAATGTATTGAAAATCATTTAATTCTTGCAAAGAAGTTAAACAAAAAATTTGAAAATAATTGAATTCCTGTAAAGAATTTTATCAAAAAAGTTGATTATAATTGAATTTTATTGAAGAATTTTAGTAAAATTTTTAAAAATCCTAATTCAATTCTTTTGATGAATTACTTTGAATTTTTTTAAATAATAGAATTTCTTTAATAATTTTAATTAGGAATTTTTAAAGTAATTAAATTTTATGAATAGATAATTTTTGTCAAGTTTTTAAAATAATCGTGTTTCTTAATAATTGAAATTAAACATTTAATTATTATTGAATATTATTAAAATTTAATTACTTTAAAAATAGATTATTTCTTCTATTAAAATTTTAGAAAATAATTGGATTCTTTACAACAATTTTATTAAAAATTTTTAAAAAAATTGAATTGCTTCGAAGGATTTATTAAAATTTTAGAAAATAATTGAATTTTTTCGAAAAATATTCTCAAAATTTTTTAAGAAAATTGAATTCTTTCATGAAATTTTATTAAAATTGTATTAAAAATAATTTAATTTTTGTAAAGAATTGTACTATTTATAAAAATAATTGAATTGTTTCAAAGGATTTATTAAAACTTTAGAAAATAATTGAATTTTTTCAAAGATTTTACTATTTAAGAAAATAATTGAATGGTTTTGAGGGAATTATAAAAATTTTAGAAAATAATTGAATTCTTTCGTGAAATTTTATTAAAAATAATTGAATTTTTGAAAAAAAATTTCTGTTTATAAAAATAATTGAATTCTTTCGAAGAATGTTATTATTTTTAAAAATAATTGAATTCTTGCGAAGAATTTAAATTTTTGAAGATATTTTGACTTAATAAGTGAATTTATAAATTTTGATTATAAAATTATTCAAGTTTTTGAAAATAAAAAAAAATTTTAATTTGCATAATAATAAAGTTAAATAGCTTGTTCTACTAAGTTATTTAATATAAGAGAAAGATATTCCTATAAAATCTACTTTTTGAATGAAAATGACGCATGCAATATCCAATAAATAAACTTGCCTTCTCTATAAAGAAAAAAAATCTATCTATCTGTTGACACTTAAAAAATCTCTGCAACTTTACACCTCTTGTAGTGAAAGAAAGAAAAACTACGAAAAATTATATGCTATTATGTATGTAACATCAAATTTTTTTAATTCAGTGATATTATACAAAACGAAAAGAATTTGTAATTCCAACGAACAATATTTTATTCAATTTTGTCATTTTTTTTAGAAAAAATGAATTTTTTATTTTACTTTTTCTGTTTGTTTTTTAATTGTCTTTTAATTTATTAAACTTGGTTTTTGAAACAAAGAAAAACGAAGAAATGGATTAAATTGTGCCATTTAAATGTTTTGTAAGACTATTATTTACAGACACATTATGGGTCCTTAAAAATTAAGTATAATTATATTATTATATTAAATAAATAATTTTTAAGAAACTAAATGTTTTCTTTATTATTACGAATTCTTTTATCCATATTAACAAATGTACATTTTTTATTCATTAATAATATACGTTTATTCACAAGTTTATAGTTTTTTTTTCTCGAAAACTTTACAAAAATTAGTGTTTTTTTATAGTTTTTTCTTCGGAAAAACTTGAAAATTATAATTAATATGATAATATCTATGAAATAATGTATGAAATGAAGGTTTTCTTTTTTTTTAAAAAAGTAACTTTTTTTATTATCAATATTATTAGTAATGCAATATTTTCTTTTTGCAATACACCTTTTCATAAATTTTTCTTCTCGTTTATATTATCATTATTGTAGTGATATTATACGTAATTACAAAATTGTTATATTTTAATTATGAATATCGCAACAAGTTTCAAAATTTCCAAAATAGAAATTTATTGAAAATTAATTAAATGCTAATTCAGTAATTTTACTAGAAAAAAATCGTACTTATTTATTTTTTTATTTATTTGCATTTTAAAATAATAGTTTGATCTCCTTTTATTACTTTTCAACTAATTTGTTTTAAATAAGATTGCAATGAAATTGTAAGAATTTAAACTGTATAATAATTATGATAATTTATCAATTATTATGTAAATTTTATATTTGTGAAATGAGTAAATAAAAAAGAAAATGAAAAATTTCATCGTTCATATATTCTTCTATAAAATACAATAATTTCTGAATTAGCGCATAATTAATTTTCTTATATTATACACTAAAGTAATTAAGAATATTACAGCCTATATTTCGTCGAATTTGAAATGGTATAATCTTTTTTTCTTTAACAATAAATTTATGTTTACTATTAAAGCTTACTGTACAATTTTTATAATTAAATAAGCTAATTCTGTTCACTGAAAAATAATTATATAAAAAGCGGATTAGGCATTGAGACCAACACATATTTTTGTGTTTTGCTCAGTTCTTTCTTTCTTTTTTTTTTTTTTTGTCCAGTGAAGCAGACTTGTCATTATCGTTTGGCAGCGTTTGGATATTTACAAAGAGTTATAAAGTCAATCACATCATTAGAATTTAAAACTTTCTTTAAAATTTCCTCTTTAGTTCAATTATTTCACTAAACTGAATAATAATTCTCTTTTAATTTTTTTTGCGAACATTTTTCTATTTCTTTTTCCTTTCTTTCTTTGTTTCATTCTCTTTTTCCTCTTTTTTTCCTTTCTTTTAAAAAAGTGTTTTTAAATGCCATAAAAAGAGACTTTTAAAAATAGTTTTAAAACAATAATCGATGTGATTGAATTGAATAATAAAATTTTTCTATGCGCGCTAGCAATTAAACGAGTAGCTAAGAAATATTAATTATTTTTTGTCAGTCAGGTGTTTAAAAACACCATGATAAGGCAATGCTGTGATTTATTGGTTGCTTGCAAAATATAATTTTCACAATATTATTGAATAATTAATATCCGTGGGAAGAAAATTAATTTTTTGAATGAATTACAAAGTCAGTATATAATTTACCTATTTTTTTTGCAAGGAACCACGAATTTATTATAATTCGTACAGCTATATAAATTAATAAAAAGTAACATGATTTAATTTGATTTTTCACAAAAAAGGAACTTCAAAAAAAGTTCATTTAATTTTTCTACACATATAGTAAAATTATAAATTTACGATAGTTTTTTTTTACATTTCGTAAAATTTACAAAAAAAGTAACTTGGAAACTTTTTTTTTCAATTAAGGCGTAACGACTAGAAATGCCGTGGAAATAAACTTTTTTTCCTTGTTACCTTGAAATATATATTTTTCTTTTAAAACTTTCGGATGCTTTGGTTGTTGCATTAAAGAAAAAAATTGTCAAATTATAAATTGAACACTAAAAATATGCAGACATTTTGTTTATTCTTTTTTTTTCTCTTGGAATTGTAAAAGCACCGATATGTATATATTTATATTGAAGAGGCGTTTTTCTTTTCGTCTTCTCTATTTTTTTTAAACTTTACATTATCAGTAAACATTTTTCACGAGTATCACGAGTATTTACAACTTACACGTATACTACCGAAAACTTTTTTTTTTAAAAATGTAACAAAAACATAGAAAACATCGATAATTAATATTATGTACAATACTTGATTTTCTTTTTCTTATATAACTCAATGATATCTTTTAGGACGTCAATTTTCATTGTAAAAACAAAATTAAGTATTATTATGATACACGTTATGATACAGTTTTTTTCACACAAAATATAATTAATGAAAATTAACGTCCCGAAAATTTATGACTTGCGATTTAGTAAAATTAAGGAACAATTTTTTTTCAATATCTACAATAATCTGAAAATGAAAATATAACATTTTCTTTTCGAATTCACTAATAAACTACATAGTCGAAAATACATTCAATTTCGTCAAAAAAAAAACATAATTTTTTTTCTAATTTTTATATTTAAAATAAAAAAACAAAAAAAGAAAACAAAGTAGATTAACTATAGAAAATAATTTAGGAAACATCACGATATTTTAGAAAATAAAGAGTTCAATTTCAATTAACTTAAAATCGTTTCTCTACATTTGCATATTAAAACAGTATTTTTTAATAACTGCTATAATTCAATTCACAGCTCAGAGAAAATTTATAAAAAAGAGAATTATATTTTTAAAAAATCCTTTCAACTTTGTTTTAACTGTATTTCGGGTTTTGTTAATATTTCTTTTTTAATTATAGGAAAAAAATCTCGTGTATTTAAGAGAATGGGCCGTAATAAATTAAATTTAAAATAAACTGAAAACTTATTATTGATAAAAGGCAGCTTTTGTTTATAGAATTTCTTAAGTATTGCAGTTTGTTTTTAGGAATATTTAAAATTCATTTTCTTTTACGCAATGCCAAAATTTTTGGTTCAATGAGAATGTTGAGTTTGAAATGCCTTTGTTTTCAAAAAGAGACAGATTTTTTGTTTCTTTTTATTCTTAAACTTCTGCTCCTAAGTCTCTTACCCCTTGTTCCGCGATTGGAACATATTTTTCTTCAATTTTCACGAGAAGTATAACTTTATCAACGTGTGAACGTCGATTTGGATCACGATGATTTGGCGACCATCGATGAACAACACAACCTTCCATCCCACGAATTGGCACCCAATGCTGCCATCCCGATCGTCCTCCCAGTTGTCGCATTTTTTCATCCGGCCAAATCACATCGATTCGCCGGCCAAGATTTATTGCATCGTACACGTGATTTGGATCCATTATCTAGAGAATATTTATTTTTTATTATATTCTATTCTTTGGAAATTTAATTTATTTTTATTTTTGTCCCTTTTTTTTTTACTAATTCAGGATTGACACAAAAAATCAATTTTGTTTTTCCCTGATTTCCAGAAAAAACTTTGACTTTTTCCCAGATCCTAAAGAATATTCTGATTCACTCTAAAAATTATTAGACACTCAAAAAAATGTTCTATTACAATTATTTACGAATTTCTCTAATTGTAAAAATTAATTAATAAGATATCGAGCACTCCGAGTCTTCGACTCGGAGTGCTCGATATCTTATTAATTATTTTTCCGAGCCTTTGACTCGGAGTGATTGCTGTCATCATGTTTTAAATTATTTTCAAAAATTTTAATAAAATCCTTTGCAAGAATTCAACTATTTTTACAAGTAATACGATTTTGACATCAAATTTAATTATTTAAAAAAATGTAATAAAATTCGTTGTAAGAAGTCAATTATTTTCATAAATAATAAAATTTTTCATCGGATTTAATTTATTTTTAATACAATTTTAAATAAATTCCTCGAAAAATGTATTTATTTTCAAACATTTTTAACAAGAATTCAATTGCATTTCAAAAATAATGGAATTCTTCGCTGAAATTCAAATATTTTAAAAATCTACTATTTAATAAAATTTCTTAAAAGAATTCAATTATTTTAAAAAAATGTAATAAAATTCGTTACCAAAATACATTTATTTTTATAAATAATACAATTCTTCACATTATTTTAATTATTTAAGAGAAATGTAATAACATTCGTTACAAGAATTCAATTATTTTCAAAAATAAAAATATTCTTCACAGGATTTCAATTATTTTAAAAAATGGTAATAAAAATTCGTTGCAAGACTTCAATTATTTTCCTGAATAATAAAATTCTTCACAGGATTTTAATTACTTTTAATTCAATTTTAAGTAAATTCTTAGAAAAATGTAATTTATTTTAAAACTTTTATTACAATTCTTCGAAAGAAATAAATTAACATTTATCAACTATTTTTAATAATTTTTTCGAAAATTCCTAGAGAATTTTCTAATCCATTTGTTTACAATTCAATTTTACGAAATTTTGATTTTTCGGAAATGCTTCAATTAAATATTTAGAAAACAAAAACTTGAAATAATTTTTAAAATAAATTCAATTAAACTTTTTCAAAATTCAATTATTTCTAAAAATTCATGCTATGATACTTTTAATATTCAATTCTTTTTTAAAATTTTAACTGAAATTCATTTTTAAATCAATTTTTATAACATTCTACGAGAATTCAAATTTAATAAAAAAAAATAATTGATTGAATAATTAAATGTTTTTTAAAATTCAATTCTCATAAAAAATTTTATCAACAAATTTTTAAATAATTATCGACGAATTTTAATAAAATTTTCAAGAATAATTACATTTTTCAAGGAATTCGGTTAAACTGTATTAAAAATAATTGAATTTCTATGATGAGTTTTATTCTTCATGAAAAAAAATAAATATAGTTAAATTAATTGTGAAAGTTTTATTATTTATGAAAAGAATTTAATTTTTGTTTAGAATTCTATAACATTTTGGAAAATAATTAAATTTTGGAGAAGAATTTTATTATTTTTAAAAACAATTGAAATTTTGACATGAATTTTTAAAAAATTTTTGAACATAATTAGATTTTTGCAAACATTTCTAACTTCTCTAAAATTCCATTTTTTTTGTGTTTTTAACTAAAATTCTTCTATAAATCCATGATTTTTAATAATTAATTAAATATATATTAGTAAATTAAATAAAACTAATTTCAGATAAATTTGGATTATTAAAATATTCCAAAAATGTAAGATCTTAAGTTTTTTTTATTAAATTCATTCAAAATTGAAATTTTCTAAAGTTTCTAATTAAAACCTTTTGAAGTTCACTTAATTATGAAAATTGTAAATTCAATTTTAAAATTCAATTACTTTTGAAATATTTAAGTAAAATTATTCTAAATAATTTACAAGTAATAATTTTGTGATAGTTCCTGAAGAATAAAGTTATTTAAAAAGAAATTATTGTCGAAAATAGAAAAAATTGAAGGTTTTTTTTAGAATTCGAGGTAACTTCATAGTTTATGAGACAAACAAAAAAGACGACAAATTTCAGAATTTTCTTGTGAATTCTAAAAATTTAATTTTTTTCCCAGTACTTTTAATAAAAATCCTTGACTTTTCCCTAAATTCCGTTATTTCCCTGACCTATGGCAACCCTGTAATTTGTTTTATTTTTATGTCCCACTTTTAAGTCGAAAAAATCATATTATCCGAGGCCTGTTTAAATCGTAGAAAATTGAAAAGGAAAATCGACTTACGCGAACTCGCTGTAGGACTTCTTCTTTCTCCAGTTTGGACGTAAAACTAGTTTCACTCTTTGACTCGACCTTCATGTCACTGCTACTAAGTAATCCTGCGAGACTAGCCAGAGTGGAACTTGTGGGCTTGCCAACGGAGACGAGTGAACCACGATTGCCACCCAAGGATGCTAAATTTCCCGATTGACTGTAACCTGGCAGTGAAACGATTAACATTAGTCCCAAAATATTATAGAAACTTTGAATACTTAAATAAATAAATAAAATAATATTGATTATATATCTCAAATTTTGAATAATTTGAATTAAAAATTCTAAACAAATACCCGAATGAATATTGTACGTTGTCATTGCGTAAACTCCGTCGTTTCCGAATCCACCGTCATCTTGTGACGCTGTACCACCCGACGAACATCCTTGTCCACATCTTCTTCTTATTCTAAAATAACAAAAAATTACCATAAATTACTCAATCAAATTTAAAAGAAATTATTTTACTTTATATTTCAATTTCAATTTAAGTAATAGTTATTTAATTTAAATTGAAATGAAAACTATTTATAATTTATTTACACAAATTATTATGTAAGAAACAAAGACATTACCTTCGCCACAGTTTGAGAACAGTATTTTTAATTGCGCCGAGACTTAGTGGTCCGCCGACAACTGAGCACAATTGTTCATTAGTTTCCGCATAACTTGTTGTCAATGGCGACACATAAATCGGATATCCAATTGGTTGATCACAGGAACTATTGATAATATTTCTTAAAGCTTGTTTTGCATTTTGTATCGAACCACGCTCTGGATTTCTATTACGCAGATAAACGAGTTCCTGTTGTTGGCCAGCCCAAAGACCACGAACACACTCACGATTCATTTTTATCACACGAAAACTTAAAAAACGTTTGTTCAACATTATCACTTTGTATTCATCGATGCCATCGTCCAAGACATGCCTGAAAATCGTTCATTTCAAATTAATCATATATTTCAATTAAATATTCGATTAAATTGAATATATTTCAATTTAATATTTCATACCTGAGAGCCAAGAGACTGGGCGCACCGCTGAGTATCGCATTTCTCCAGAGTGGATCTGCCTCATGGCTGATAACAAGATTTTGATTATGATTGTCAATTGCTTCGTGAAGAGCTGAGGCCTCTTCATACTGCTCGGGACTCATAAAATGATCCTGATGTAATTTTAACGCCATTCGAACGCCTTTGGCAACCACGCTTCGAAGTAAATCAACATCGTGAAGAACCCATTCATCACGTACCGAAGTTATTCGAAAATCTCCTGCAAAATTTACTAAATTAATACTTTCCAGGGTTGACACAAAAATTTAATTTTATTTTTCCCTGACTTTTCCCTGATTTCCAGACAAAATTTGGACTTTTAAAATCATTATTTTATATCATAAGAATATTGTAACTATAAATTCAAATTTTCAAAGATTTTAATTTAAACCCTTTTCGAAATTCAATTATTTCTAAAAAATTCACGCTATAATGCAAAAATTGATATATAAGTAATTTTTAAAATTCTATTTATGAAAACAAAATATATTTAAAGACAAATAAAATATATTTAAAAAAAGAAATAGTAAATTTTACCTTTAAATAAAGCGTGAAGTCCGTACAAAAAAAATTCCACACTAGAAACCGTATTATGTGAAGCTGCTCCTAAAACGCGTCTTCCAAGTAAACTCAACGCCAAACAAAGAGAAACAAGACTTGAATCTCGCGATCTTTCCAATAACTGCAAAAAAAAATTGAAAACATCCAAATAAATAATTTACATAATTATTTATTTAAATAAATGAAAAAGAAATATGAAAGAAATAGTACCTTGTCACTTTTTACAGCACAAAATTGAATCCAATCAAGATAAACATTACAGAAACTATTTCTCGTAATTCCACTGGCACGAAAATCAAAATCCTCATCGATATTCATATTAAAAACAGGATCAAGATCAACGAAATTCTTCTCGAGTGTTGGTTTAAGTGCATCAATTATTTCCGCATTATCCAACCATTGTTTCAATTTTGTCGATTTTATGGTATAAAATATAATACTCTTGACATAATATGTAACGAGGACTTTGCGAAAATCAAAAACTTGTAGCATTGAAGCAGCTGAATTGTCCGATATTGAATAGCCTTCCAAAACATATTTTGCACTCGCCACTTCCCAAGCGAGCCATCTTTGACTAAATGCAGCGTTTACACTCAATACATTAGAAAAATGTCCAATTTCACAGCAACAACAATTGTCATTGTCCTCTATTCCTTCGGAGATTGCCTCAACCTGAAAAGATAAATTTGTTTTAATATCAACTTCAATATTTTTTAATTATTTTGGATTACAAATTTTTTAAAATACACTTATTAACTAGTTAGTTATTAATATTTATTTTTAAAAATTTGTATACAATTTTTTAAAACAATTCGACGATTATCGAAAATTTTAATAAAATTCTTCTAAAGAATTCAATTCCTTTAAAAAATGTTAATAAAATTCTTCTGAAAGAATTTAATTAGTTTCATAAATGATAAAAATCTTTGCAGAAATTCAATTATTTCTATAAATAATAAAATTTTTTGAAAGAATTCAATTATTTTCAAAAACTTTAATAAAAACCTTGGCAAAAATAATAAATAATAAAAATAATAAAATTCTTCACAGGAATTCAATTATTTTCGTAATTATTTAAACTCTTCACAGGAAATTAATTATTTTCGTGAATAGTAAAATTTCTTTCAAGAATTCAATTATTTTTTAAAATTGTAATAAAATTCGTCGGAGAAATTGAATTATTTTAAAAATTTTGATAAACTTTTTTATACAATTTAATTACTTTTAAAAAAATTCAATTAAATTCCTCGAAAAAATTTCGGTTTAAAAATTTTAATATTAAACTTCGAAAAAATTTAATTTGTTTCGAAAATTTTAATAAAATTTTTTCAAAAGAATTCAATTATTTTCAAAAACTTTAATAAAATTTGATAATTTACATAAATAATAAAATTTTTCGAAGGAATTCAATTATTTTCAAAAACTTTAATAAAAGTCTTGTCAAAAATTCAACTATTTGCATAAATAATAAAATTCTTCACAGGAATTCAATTATTTTCGTTAAATATTAAAACTCTTTACGAGAATTTAATTATTTTCGTAAATAGTAAAATTCTTCTCAAGAATTCGATTATTATTTAAAATTGTAATAAAATTCTTCGGAGAAATTCAATTATTTAAAAAAATTTGATAAACTTCTTTATACAATTTAATTACTTTTAAAAAAAAATTTATCAAATTCCTCGAAAAAATTTTGGTACATAAGTTATAATATTAAACTATTTAATTTTTTATTTAATTTGTTACCAAAATTTTAATAAAATTTCTTCAAAAAAATTCAATTATTTTCAAAAACTTTAATAAAATCCAATTATTTCTATAAATAATAAATTGCTTCAAAAGAATTTAATTATTTTAAAAAGTTATCATAAAATTCTTCTTAGAAATTTAATTATGTTCATAAGTATTAAAATTTTTTGAAGGAATTCAATTATTTTCAATACAATTTCAATAAAATTTCTTGATAGAATTCAATTATTTTTGTAAACATTTTTTTCAGAAATTCAATTATTTTTTAAAATTTTCTTAAATTCTTCTTAGAAATTCAATTATTTTCATAAGTATTAACATTTTTCGGTGGAATTGAATTATTTGAACAATTCTTCTTAGAAATTTAATTATTTTCATAATTATTAAAATTCTTAGGAGGAATTGAATTATTTTCAACACAATTTCAATAAAATTTCTTGATAGAAATTTAATTATTTTTGTAAATAATAAAATTCTTCTCAGTAATTGAATTATTTTTAAATTTATAAAATTTTTCTTAGAAATTCAATTATTTTCATAAATAATAACATTTTTCGGAAGAATTGAATTATTTTTAAAAAGTTTTAATGAAATTCTTCGATAAAATTCAATTACTTTCAAAAATTTTGATAAAATTCTTTATAAGAATAAATTATTTTCAATTTTTTCTACTTCAAAACAAAATACAAATTTTGTTAATTAAAAATTTTATAAAATAAATTATAAAAATATACTCGCCTCTCGTTGTTGACAGTAAGTCCCGCGAAATTCCAATCCTCTCAGTTGAAAAGTCACTAATCCATTCCCAAGTTGTACCATATGAACAAGACAATTCAAATAATCGGAAGCTAGAAGAAAACAATCTCCCTGCTCGACAGTTCCCCATCGTCCAAGAGCAAGATCACCGTATAAACTATGTTGCAACGATCTTGTTAATTGCTCGTAAAATATCGAATTTAAATTATTATCATCAGCTCCCAAATTACGTTCAAGATGAGATGACATTCTTGTATTTGAATGATCGACACGTCTTGTTTTATAGTCTCTCTCCCAAAATTTCACCGGCCTCACATATGAACTAATGAAAATTGCACTTCCCAATAATGGATTAAGTGGTGTACTGAAAATTGCCGAAATACCCGCCTGAAGGAATAACATTGCCGAATGTGGAACTGAAAATGGTTGCGCGAACGCATGAAATGCACTGCCCCATGTAATTTGCCATGGCGCAATATAAGTCACAATAAATCGTATTTTCAACAATAATTCATAAATTTTTGCAAATGCAATACCAGTGACAAAATAATCAATCAAAAATGTCTCACTGAAACCCTTGAAATCAACTTTAAAAAATAGTACCGCAAATATCAAAACCAAATATCTCGTCGATGGATCCGAATAGGAAGACCTCAGTGACTTGAGACCACAGATGACAATTAATAGCGCTCCAATTGTCACTCCATATTTGAGGGCAATTTTATTTGAACATTCAGTCAATGCTCCAAGGAAGACAACTGGATAGAGAATATTTCTCTCGACAAAACAAAGATAGACGTAAACTTTTTCAAACCACATTATTCGAACTGGTTCGCGTACCTCAAATTGTGCGTGCTCATGACTCCTTAAAACTGGTCTCGCCAAACACTGCCATGGTAATTGTTTTCTCAATTGTGGCACAATGTAGTGTAGAAAAAAACCCAAAAAGCTCGTTATTCCCCAAAGAATTGGATTAAGTTCCGGTTGAAGTGCAGTAAACACTGTCGACGAATGAATGGCGAATGTCAATATTCCAATGACAGCGCACACAATCAAATCATTTTTCAGTCTTGCTTTTATTGTTGATCTCAATTTCATTGGCAGTGGATCAATAAGTTCCGAGTCTGATATCTCCTCACCGATATTTATCTTCACGTCCTTCTTTCTAGCCGATACTTTAACTTTACTCTCCTTTGGAATTTCCATCTTTGCCTCTCTCTTCACTTCTTTTGGATTTATTTCCTTATTTTCCTTTTCTTTTTCCTTTTCCCTTTCCTTCTCTTTTTCCTTTTCCTCAACGTAAACATCAGGTGGCCAGAGATTAGTCTTCAAAATTTCCCAAATCACACTTGGATCCGATGACGATCGACTGAGATGATATGAAACCGCCATCAGCAGTGCCATGAAAATTGAGAACAATATATGTTGAGACGATTTTTCCTCCCTCAGAGCTCCATAAGCGAAACCATAGAGTATCATCACCGTGATGAAACTACGAAGAAGACAATAGGCTGACGAGACAAGACTCGTTGTGGCATTACCGCCAAAAATATGTATATCAATGTGCTCGCAAAGATACATGAGAAATGTATTAATCTGCGGAAAGAGACCAAGTGAGAAGACAATTGGAAAGCAAAGAAGAAAAATAAGCAATACATTACGAGCCTGTAGAATAACGTCATAGTTCGCAACTCTTATGCCGTAGATCAAAAAATCCGAATTATGAAAATTATTCAAAACCTCATTGAAAATGAGTATGAGACCAGCGAAGATAATATAGTAAACAGGTCTTGAGAAAACAATAACACGATTGAAACCATGTGTCGGTGATGCTGCATCAGGTTGAACGGACTTGAGCAATGAATATTGACAACCAGCCGTAACGAAGCAGAAAATAAAGGCAAAAATATCCCGATAGAATCCAAGTTGCAGGAGCATTAGACCCAAACCAGCGACTGCTATCGCTAAAAGTGTCGCGACAATCGTTTCTAAAATTGTCAAATTCCTGTCGAGTAGCGCCAACAATGCGAGACGATCAAATCTCACTTTAATACTCGGAAACTTTCCCAATTTCCACTTGTAATAATGCTTCGATTGCTTTGATTTTGGATCATTTGAACTCTGCAAACCGTCCAATAGACGATTCCACGAGAGATTTGCACTATTGTCAGCTTCCAATTGAATCGGTAGCGCCAACACCGGCATTTGTTGATTGCCCTCCGTCTGATATGAATTTGGATTAAAATTACCAAAAAGACTCTGTAATCGACGAT
This sequence comes from Leptopilina syphax, assembly GCA_032872505.1. Taxonomy (NCBI): domain Eukaryota; kingdom Metazoa; phylum Arthropoda; class Insecta; order Hymenoptera; family Figitidae; genus Leptopilina; species Leptopilina syphax. The sequence continues at coordinate 22,295,085 of CM065470.1, forward strand.
TCCTATCGGCCATTACTGTCGTCAGTGCTGAATTAAGAGCACATTGATCCGCAGTTCTTGGATTCGAGGCAATTATCAAATTCGGGGGGAGGGAATTTTGAGCCTTGTGATTATTATTTGTTGGACTCGATAAAGCAGGTGGTGTGTCAATAATCACTGTGAGACCGGCTGAATTTAACGATAAACTACTGTAACTATTACTCAATGAATCGGGTAATTCCCAATTCGTATTCGAATGAAGATTTTGATTGATCTGCTGTCGTAAGAGGGTATTCAGCAATTTTTCATTATGATTCGATGACGAGTAGCGTGTGACTGAGGGAAATCCCGAGCCCTTCTCGTCGAATGTATAAGCTAACCAACGTCCACTATCGTCACGAAAACAATGAACAGCACCCTCGGATGTATCATTGTGACTAGTCGCGAGATGACACTCGCCATTTGATAATAGGCCAAAGAGTGCTGTCAATGGAACAAGTGAATCATCACGATTGAGTCTTGTTCCACGATGTGTTCGATTTGATCGTTTCAAGCGTCGTCGTTGATTTCGCATATTTCGCGATTGTGATGAACGAACGAGACGCGGTTCGGGAAGTATATTTGGATTTGGTAGATCGCCACCTGAATTTAAAAGTGCTGCCAATAGTGGTGGCGCTGGACTCGGTAATAATGTACTCAATTCATTGTTGGAACCACTGATTTTCTCTAGTTTCCTCTTCTTACGCTCACGATTGAGATCAATTTTACGTTTTGGCTTACGACGACTCGCTTCAATATTTAAACGTCGACTCGCCTCGGAACTTGTGCTCTCGTTCACCAATTCGCTGGTTATTTTCGAACAACTTTGCTTTGGAATTGCTCCTTGTTGACGTTTACTGTCCACCTCGGAGGTGAGAAGAAGTTTTCGTTTTAATTGTACTTCGTTCTCGATACTCAATGTTGTTGTACTCGATGATCCGGAATCCGGTTCTTTTGTGTGAAGATCTGCAAAAGAAAATTAAGATAATCAGATATTTTTGTTTATTGAGGGAATGGAAAAATGTTTCCTGAGATTGAAAATTCGATATTTAAAGTCTACATGCACGTAACAATGGTCTATGAATTCTGTGAGAAAAATCTATCGATTCTATTCTAATCAACATGGTCCGAGTATAGATATCCTTTCTCCTAAGTGGTTTAGTGGCATTTAATTTTTTATTTTCACTCAAAAAACGAACTTAAATAATAAACCTAAAAATTTGTTAGGTGAATTAATATTTGATTAATTAATATTAAGCAAAATATAATTTACTAACATTTATTATTTTAACATTATTTTTAATTAATTATTTAATTCTACTTATTTCATTTTTATTTTTCAATTAATTTATAACATTAACTTTAATGTTAATAGAAAGACATTAACATGATTGTCACAAAAATTTGATTTTGTTTTTCTCTGACGGACAAAATTTTTATTTTTTTCTGATTCCTAAAAAAAATCAAGAGGAGTTCAATTATTAAAGAAAGATAAGCAAAAAAAATTTTTAAATTAATTAAAAATAAAAAGCAAAAATTTGATTTAAAACATTAAGGAAGTGTACCTATTTTAAATATAAAATTAATTAGTATTGTTAACTTCTCTCGATAATTTTCAAAAATTGCATTAATATTCTTAAAAAATTAAATTACATTACATATTTTGAATAAATTTTTCAAAAGCTTTCAATTATTTAAAAAATTGCAATTACAGTCTTTAAAACATTCAATTATTTTTAATAGAGTTTTAAAAACATTCAATTATTTCCAGAATTACAATAAAATTTTTAAAAAATTAAATTATTTGTAATAGAATATTAAAAACTTTCAATTACATAAAAAATCACAATAACATTCGTAAAAAATTCAATTATTATTCTTAATAAAATTTTAAAAACTTTATATTATTTTGAAAATTTTCAATTACTTGTTTTATTCAATTATCTTTAAAAATAGAATTGAAAATATTTTAATATTTATATAATATTTAAATTTTAAATTTTTAATGCAACTTTAGAAAATTCTTCGAAAATTCGATTTTTTTAAAATTTTTAATTCTTTAACAAATTTAATTGTTTTTAATTAAATTAAAGAGATTAATTAATTAATTAATTCATAACATTTTCATTAATTTGATAATTCTTTAATCATTCTTTTTTTTATTCTTTTTAAATTCAAATATCATTAAAAAAGTAAATTAAAATTTATAAGAAATCTAAATTTTTACAAAATTTTAAATAAAATTATTGAAATTATAAATAATTTTTAAAAAACGTATTTTATTATTATTATTACATAATATCTTCACAAAAGTTAAAAATTTCAAAAATTTTAGTTTAAAACCTTCTGAAATTCAATTATTTTTGAAAAAAGAAACTATTTTTATCTAAAATCTTGTGGAAATTGATTATAATTATAATTAACAACTTTAAGAAAATTATTTTTATTTTAATTAATTAAAATAAATTATTTAAAAAAGGGAGCGTTCACAAATGATGTCACGCTTTTGGGGGTAGGGGGGGGGGGGTCTTACTAAACGTGACACATGTATTTTTCTCATGTGAAATTGCAAAAATTGCGTGACAGGGGGGAGGGGGGGTCGAAAATCTCTAAAAATTGCGTGACATCATTTGTGAACGCTCCCATAAAGTAATTTAAAATACAATTTAATTATTTACAAAAATAAGATAAAATCAAATTATTGTATTAAAATTTATTGTGTTTCAAAAGTCTTTGAAGTGATAAAAAAATTTAAGTGGAATTCAAGATTTTTAAATATTTCAAAAATTTTTTTGGACACCAAAAAACAAAATTTTTGTAGTAATAATAGAATTTTGACATTTTTTCCAGTTTTTTTGATAAAATTCTCTAGCATTTTCCTGATTTCCTGATTCCCCTGATCTGTTAAAACTTAAATTAACATTTAATATTTAAAAATTTTTAATTTAAAAAATTTTTTTTTTGAATTTTTCAAAAAATAATAATTAATTACGAAAGAAAAATCGAATCTAAAAGAACTAAAATATTGCTTTTAAAACATTAATTAAAGTTTTTTGTAGCTGGAAAATAAAATTAAATAAAAGTTTATTAATGTTAACAACTAATAAACAATTTATTCACAGTAATATTTAATAAAAATAAAAAAAAGTTGAAAAAACAGTGCAAAATAGAGTTAATTACTAAAGAAAATATTGTACTTGATAAGTAAGTGAAAATTTAAAAAAAAATTTCCCGTACCGGGAATCGAACCCGAGCCTCCTGGGTGAAAGCCAGGTATCCTAGCCACTAGACCATACGGGATTGAAGAATAAAATTCACGATGTTATTGACAGCGAATGTAGGAAATATAATTTTGTTAACAATTAAAAAAAATAGAATTCAATTTTTTTTTTTTTTTTTTTTTTTTTTTTTTTTTTTTTTTAAGAAAAAATTTAGTTTTATTTTGCTTCAATTTTTATATACTACGAAGAAAGATTATAAATGTCACCCAGTTTTGATTAAATAAAACAAAAAAAAATTTTTTAAAAACTACAAAATTGTAAAAAAAATTCTTTATATATTTTTTTTTTATAAAGAAAAAATATAGTTTTATTTGGTTCCAATTTTTATATACTACAAAGAAACGTTATAAATGTCTCCAGTTTTGATTAAATGAAACATAGAAAAAAAAATTTTTAAAAACTACAAAATTGTAAAAAAATTCTATTTTTATTATTTTTTTTTTTTTTAAGAAAAAATTTAGTTTTATTTGTTTCTAATTTTTTATATACTACGAAGAAACGTTATAAATGTCTCTAGTTTTGATTAAATAAAACAGAAAAAAATTTTTAAAAAACTACAAAATTGTAAAAAAAAACTCAAATTGCCACTAAGCCCTTAGGGAAATTTTACAACTTACATCCGGTACTAGCTGATGTATCCGTATCGTCGGAACTCTTCAAACTCCAAAATACTAGCAGCATTAATTAGAAAAAAGGCGAAACTTCTAAATAGATTTTATTGTTAATTTAGTTCTACGAAAAAAACTAGACTCTTTTTTTATTGTTTAAATTATCGCTGTTTTTTTTCTTATTAAAAAATTAATTACACGGACCATTAATTTGAAGATCTAACCTCTATTTAGAAATTTTTTTGTAGAAAAAAATCGTTTTTTTTATATATTTAAAAAATTTGTTTGCATGTAAACTTACTTTTATTCGCCCACGTATCAACTCCAAATTCACCATTTTCAAAGAGCCAATTAATTCCAACGATACTCCCAGTAAGTGGATCGTCTAAACTTTTTAATTTTTCACATCTTTTTTGTCGTCTCTTTTCACGTCGACTTTCACCATCGGATAATTCAGAACTACTCTGACTCGCATTACTGAATCTTCGTTTAGGACACACTTCCGGATCCTCGAGTAATGCATCACGTGAATTCGCTGAATTATTATCAACTGCCGTGTCGCCAATAAACCTACTGTTGAAAATAAATATTTTTTTATTTAATTCACACTGTCACAGAGAAGACAAAGCTCTGAAAGAATGTTTTTTCAGAAAAAAAATTTGTTTTAGGATTTAAATTTGAATTTGAAAAAATTGATGATTACCTTAAAAATCTATCTTCCGATCCACCAGTGCTTAGACTTCTATCACGATTTGAATTATTAGTGTATTCTATTTCTTTGCGCGTTAATAATGGACTATAAGAATCACGGAGAGTAAAAGCGCCGGAATTCTCATTTGTAAATTGTTCATCACTCTGTTCTGCGATGGAATGAACGATTTCCGATCCACTCAAAAATGGCAGCAATTGCAATTGATTTCGTTTTAATGTGTTTTGTGTCAATACCTGAAAAAAATCATAATTATTTTCCTTTTTCTATTAATTTCCCTAAAAATCAAATACATACCTTTTTTGAATTTATTGTTTCTAAACTCTGCGGATGAAGGGGTAAATTATTGTCATCGGAATTATTTGAATTTTTATTCGATGCTCCAATTGTTTCGAGACTTTGTGGATGTACTAATTGTTGATGCGTTCGTTTAGGAATAACCTGATGATAAGAGAAATAAAGAGTTAAAAATTAAATTAAAAATTACCCTTTTTTTTGAAAAGAAAATTTTCTTGAAAAATTATTCAAACATTCTAAAAGAACATTGTTGAACACTTACTTCTAGAGATTGAGGATGTGATGGTATTTTGTTCTTATCATTATCATCCTTTTTCGAGATTATCTCAAGACTTTGTGGATGATCGTTTATTAAATGAGTTTCGAGGGGAATTGAATTCGAATTAAGTCTACGAACACTTTGATTTGATTTCCAATAATGAAACTCATCGACATGCTGCTCCAATTCTATTGATCCTGTTTGTTTAATTTGACTTTCGGAACCTGTTTTTCCTAAAATTTTCTGCTTCGAATGCCTACATCGTCTACTTCGCGAATCTTCTGAAGCATGTCGACTTAATTTACGTGTCACTGAACGATCCTCCTCAGCAATAGCAACACATTTTTGTCTTATCACTCGCCATTCTGGCATTGCTGTAAATAAAATATTTTTAGAAATTATTTTTACAGGGTTGCCATAAAAGTTTAATTCTGTTATTCCCTGACTGTTAAGTCAGTTATTCCATAGGAATTAAGATTTTCAAAACTTTCAAATTCAAATTTTAAACCCTTTTTAAAATTCAACAACTTATAATAATTAAAAATGACCGAGTGATAAAATCATTATCAATTCAATTATTATTTTCAAGAATTTTTAACTAAAATTCTTTTTTAAATCGATTATTTTTAATAATTTTCGAAAAAGTTCTTTGACAATTTTCAAATCCATTTGTTTACAATATTCAATTTTACAAAATTTCAATTATTCCTAAATTCTTCAATTAAATATATATTAGAAAATAAAAACTTCAAATAATATTTAAAAAATGCAATTAAACTTTTACAAAAAATTAATTTTTCAAAATTCAATTATTTCTAAAAATTCACGCTATTTTGCTTTTAATATTCAATTATAATCTAAAATTTTAACTGAAATCCATTTTTAAATTAATTTTTATTAGAAAATTCTACTAGAATTCAATTATTTAAATACAAATAAAATGCAAATAAATAATTTATTGAATAATTGAATGTTTCTTAAAATTCAATTTCCCATAAAGAATTCAATCAACAAATTTTTAAATAATTGAATTCTTTCGACGAATTTTAATAAAATTTTTAAGAATAATTACATTTTTCAAAAAAGTCGAGTAAAATTATATTGAAAATAATTGAAATTCTGCGTTGAGTTTTATTATTTGTAAAAAGAATTTAATCCCTAAGAAGAATTGAAAATAATTGAATTTCTGCAAATAATTTGTAGCTTTTCCAAAATTAAATTATTTTTCTTGTTTTTTAATTAAAATTCTTCTATAAATGCTTTATTTTTAATAATTTTTGAAAAAGTTCTTTGAGAATTTTCAAATCCGTTTGTTTACAATTCAATTTTACGAAATTGCGATTATTCAGAAATTTTTCAATTGAATACGTATTAAACAATAAACACTTCAAATAATTTCAGAAAAATCCAATTAAACTTTATAAAAAAAAAATTAATTTTACAGTATTGTAAGTTAAAAGTATAAAAAATTCAGATTTTCAAAGATTTTGATACCTTTTCAAAATTCAATTATTTCTTAAAATTCACGCTATAATGCTTTTAATATTCAATTATTATCTAATATTTGAACTGAAATTAAGTTTTAAATTAATTTTCAATAGAAAATTCTACTGGAATTCAATTATACAAATACAAAAATAAATAATTTATGATCCACAAGTTTTGAACGTTCAAATGAACGAAACACTTTTTATTAGAAATATTTTTATAAATTACTGTTCGCAATAAAAATTAAAAACTTAAATTTTACACTTAGAAACTTTATAATTCAATTTTCTTCATATCAACAAAAAATTATTGTAATAAATATTTAAATTAAAGAAGAAATAAATAAATTTCGTTCATTTGAACGTTCAGAACTTTAGGATCATAATAATTTATTGAATAATTTTGCCAAGAATTTTATTAAAATTTTTTAAATAATTGAATTTCGGAGAAGAATTTTAATTATTTTTAAAGATAATTGAAATTTTGAAGAGGATTTTTTTAAACTTTTGAACAAAATTGAATTTCTGAAAATTTCTTATTTATAAAAATAAAAAATTTTGTCAAGAATTTTATTGAAATTTTTTAAACAATTGAATTTCGGAGAAGAATTTGATTATTTTTAAAGATAATTGAAATTTTGACGAGGATTCTTTTTAAATTTTCGAATAAAATTGAATTTCTGAGAAGAATTTTATTAATTTTTAAAGATAATTGAAATTTTGATAAGAATTTTATTAAAATTTTTGAAAATAATTGAATTTTGGAGAAGAATTTAATTATTTTTAAAGATAATTGAAATTTTGACGAGGATTTTTTTTTAATTTTCGAATAAAATTGAATTTTTGCTAAGAAGATAATTGAAATATTGACGAGAATTTTCAAACATTTTTAAACATAATTGAATTTTTGCGAATAATTTTATTACTTTTGAAAATAATTAAATTTCTGCAATCATTTGTAACTTCTCCAAACTTTAATTGTTTTAGTGTTTCTATTTAAAATTCTTCTATAAATCTATTATTTTTAATAATTAATTAAATATATATTAAAAAATGTAACTAATTTCAGAAGAATTTAAATTATTAAAATTTTTCAAAAATCTAAGTTCTTTCTAATGAATATGAATGAATTTATTAAAAATTGAAATTTTATAAAATTTCAAACTAAAAACTTTTCAAGTTCATCTGTTAATGAAAATTGTAACGCAACTCTTTTAAAATTAAATTAATTTTGAAATATTTAAGTAAAATTATTCATTAAATAATTGATAAATAATAATTTTATGATAATTCTTCAAGAATGAAGATATTTAAAAAAAATTATTATCATTATTATCATTTTCTTGTCAATTATAAAGATTTAATTTTTTCCACTACTTTTAATAAGAATCCCTGACTTTTCCCCGATTTCCCTGACCTGTGGCAACTCTGTTTTAGTTTTTAGTTAATTCAAAAAGTAAAGAATGATTTAAAGGAACCTACCATTCAATTTACTTCTATAACGAGCTTCAACTTCCTGCGGCGAAAGCAATTCTGGCACGTGTATATTTATATTGCTGATCATCGGTTTATTTAACTGTGAAGTTTCTTCAGAACTTTCTGAACTATTTTTCCGATGAATTTCAACTTTCAAGTCTATCGTTGAACTCGGCTTATCACGTGCATAATCTGACGTTATACTATCAGCGTCTACATTTTGAATATTATTCGGTTCTATGTACGAATTACGAGATGAACATTCCACAGGCGGAGTATCCGTTTTTCCTGATAATAAAAATCATTAATTTTTGTTTATTATAAAAAAAAATGAAGAGAAAATTTTAAATAATACCATTTAGAACTTGAAGTTCAATTCCAAGATCCATTTGATCCTGTGAAGGATCTCGTCGTTTATTGCGAGAGGCGCGTTTTTTTTCACTTTCAGATTTTTGTTGACAAACATTTTGACCTGGTTCTTCGTGACATTCAGTGGTATCGTACACACAATGAAGAGCGTGATTAACACACTTAATTGTCCCGAAAAGGAGGACAATTGACGAACAATAGGCGAGCCATACAAAAAGTGTCGGTGGAAAGTACTGCAAAAAGATTTCACTTTTATCACCATTTTTTTTAGAGGTTAAAAAAGAATGACACAGTTTTATTTATGTTATCAAAAAATACTCCGATATCACATGACATCTTTAACCTGTTTTTAGAAATACAACTAAATGAAATAATTATCAATTTTTTGTAAACTGACCCGTGTAGAATAGTGATTTATTCATTAATGAAAAAAAATACTTGTCCTAAATTCTCTTTTGCAATTTTGCTCTTTAAATACAAGAGGATTGTTTGGACTAAAATAGTAGTTTTAATGGTGAACTGAATAAAACTTACAAGGTATATTGTGAATGGCAAACAAAGTAAGAAAAGCCATACGTAGAGATGAAAAGTATTAGAAAAAACGTCGAGATGAGGATCGTAAAACCAGCCTCCTGTCAGGCTCGCCCAGACGCCTTGTCTCAAAATTTCCAGTGTTTGAGAACCCATTCCAAAAGCTCACAGGACACATCACCATTTTTCCATTGTTTCACTAATTTACATTTCACACTTGTACTCTCCTTTTCTTTCGCAAAAACATTCAAGTAATCGTGGAGTGTTGCATTTTAATCCGTCATAAATCAATGAACTTCATTCATTTCTATAACAATCTATGATTACTCGGGGAATAGAAAGGAGACTTAATATAGGTTAGGAAAAGTGACAGTTCAGCTTTGCACACACGTATGAAATATTTGTTTTTAATAATATGAAAACACCTTTAAATTAAATGGCAAATTTTCAAATTAAACAGTGCTACCAAAATTATAAAAATCGACCGCCAGAGTTCGCTTCGGTCAGGGATGGGAAGTTGTGGAAAAGATTGTCCAAAAATATCATACAATAGAATAATTATGTAAAGTAGATAAAAATAGGTTAAATAATAAATTACTCGGTGTTATATTGACTGCTTAATCATTTCTATTCTAAATAGATAATAGTAGGAATAGAAACTCTATTGTTTCTTTTTACGTAGTACACATTCCCACCTTTGTCTCCGACTTAATGGTATACGCCTACCCATCTCTGTTCGTGTCAGTCGCACACAGTGAAAAAGGTAAAAAAAAGTGTTTATCGTGTACAGGTTTGTTGTTATTTACAAACTTTTGAGTGTGTGTTATTGTAATTGTGCAAGAGAGAGTCAGAATTAACCGGGACAACAGTTTGATAACAAAAGTTTCTATCAAAGCAGTAAAAATGGCTGAAGCTGAGCAAGAGAATTCTGAACGTGGAGATGGTGATACTGTTAAGTCTGATAAGTTATTTACATTAAAAAAATGGAATGCAGTAGCCATGTGGAGCTGGGATGTTGAATGTGATACTTGCGCGATTTGCAGAGTTCAAGTTATGGGTGAGTAACATAACCTCAAATATTACATTTTATTCCAATACAATGTTTTTTATTTCCTTTTACGTCCTATAAAAAGATTGTTTCGCGAAATTTTTGCACATATTTATGCAAATTGATATGCGGTTTGTGAAATAATGTAGAAATTTGACTTAGTCATCGCCTTGATGTTATATCATTTCGTAAAAAGCGTTATCGGCTTTTTGCAAAGTTGCAAAATCTTGTGACTTATTTGTAAAATCGTAAAAGGTTTTTTTTTAATTATTTGAGCTACTTAAACGGAAAAAATTAAAAAAATTTGTAATAATAAAACCAAATAATATAATTATATTTATGCATATAATTATTTTTGGTATATTTTTTCAAATTATATTTCTTGCCTTTTGATCAAACAAAATTGAAAAACGAGCTTATATTTTCCACTTCAATTGATATTAGTGTATTAAAGAGGAAAAAAATTATTTTTTATCTTCTAATTGTCGCTTAATCATAAATCGATAAATTTTCTTTCTGTAAAAAGGAAAAGGAAAAATTAAAAGTAGGAAACAAGTTTGATTTAAATTATTCTATTGTCACGAATTAATAACTTATCACTGAGTTAAAAATCATAAATACAATGTTTGTGTTAAAATGGTGTTTACAAACAATCGCAATTTAAAACATTTTTAAGATTAAAAGTATACAATTAAAATTCTTTTCGAAGAGTTTAAAATATTTTTTTTAAATTAATTTTTTTTACCAACAAATATTAAATGTGAAATAAAATCATGAATTTTTCTAAAACATTAAAAGTACATACATAGGAAAATTTTGTTTTGTAACAATAGACAATTGCTATCAATCTATTTTGATTAAATTTTCTTTAAAAAATATTCGTTACTAAATAATTACAATGTAAATAATATTAAGAAATCAACATTATTGAATATCACGCAATTAATCGTATACAACTAATGAGATTTGTCTCTCACAAACATACATACATTCTTTAATTTGATACAAATAAAGTACAATGTTTCTAAAAATTAAGTACATCCACACATTTATTTTCAATTATCCATATTTCTGCAATTTGTCCTTGTTTTTTTTTGTATTTGTATCAGTAAAAGTGTTAAAAAGAATTTAAAATCATGCACATTTCAAAATTTTTCTAAGCATCTAATCTTTTTTTCTAAATTTCTAAAGCTCCTACATTCAAGTCTCTCTAATAAAAAAAATTCTCTTAAAACTATCGAACTGGCTCTGAAACAATTTCACTAGGTACACATCAGAATTCACGAGCAATTTGCTATAAAAAAATAATAAAATATAAAAGACATTTGTCTTTTTTTCCTTAAAAACTATATCTTGATCTCTATTTACAATTCATTTGTGTGATCAATTTGATTTAAAAAAAAGACAAGCCTCTGTCTATTTACAATTAAAATTTAAACATAATTCGTAGCACCAAGTCTTCTTGATTTTCTTTTATCTTATCGCATTCATTTTTTTTCTCTCATCATTGGCTTGAGGTAGACTCTGTAGGATTGTTGTTTGAAAAAAAATTAAAAATAAATAAAAACAATAACAGAAGTTATACATCTAGTCAACAGCAATTACTACACAAAAATTTCCCTTCTGTCTGACAAATTCAAGAGATTTCTCTTTTAACACCCCCCCGTACACTCTTCATTTATTATTCTTCTATTAATTTCTATAAATACGTAAATGTAATGAGAAGTAGACAATATATGAGCAAAATGAGTAACTGACAAGTCGTCAGTACTTCTTAAATCCCATTTCGTATCACAAATATTGTAAAAACCTTTAATATTTCCGATAAATGTATTGTTTTCAAATGTTATTCAATAATAGAAAAAAGTTTTAAAAGAAACGGAAAAATTATCATTCAAAACGACATAGAGAATGAGAATTTATCGGAAATATTAAAAATTCTACAAACTTGCTTATCACAAATATTTTTTGTTGAAAAAAAAATTATATTAATACACTAGTCATGACTTATTGCGCAAATATTGTTGACAACTTAAGTTTCGATATCAGCTAAATTTTTCTGTAGAGAAAATTAAATAATTGTTCACAAATTTGAGTTTAGATTGAAATAATTTTAAAGAGAACATTAAAATGAAAATAATATTAGGCACTTGTTTAGAAAATCTTAAAATTTTGCTATTTTTTTGCTAATTTTGCTAATTTTACTAATTTTGCTATTTTCTGCTTAAAGTTTTTTTTATATTTAAAATAGATTTGTGCATTTATATAAGGAAAAAATTCTTCCAGTCGACATTTTTTTTTCTTTCATTGTAAATTTGTGATTTTATAGGAAGTTCATTCTTAACAGTCTTGCAGTGGAAATTTAATGCTGAATCGGAGAAATTTTTTTTATTATAATTAGTATAAAAAATCTATAAAATCCCACTTTGTAAAAATTTTTCTTGCCTCTATTAGATGGTTTTTTAAAATATATTTTTTTATTTAGTTTTTTCACTGTTTTATTTTATTTTATTTTATTTTTTTTACTTTTATTCTATTTTATATTTATTTTCTGGGATTCTTTCTATTTTTTTAATATCTAAAATGGAATTTAACATATTTTATAACTTTTTTAAAATATTTTTTTATCCCCTTAAAAATTGTCCGTCTTCAGCATTAATTTTCGTATGTAAAAAATTATTTTCTCAAAAATTTAAAAAACTGTTTCAAAAAATCAAGTTGATTTGAATATTTGTTGTTAACATATTTTTCAAATGTTGTTAAAGTATCAAAATGGTATTTTAAAAATAAATAAAAAATGAAAATTCCTTGCGGAATGAATTATTTGTAAAAAAAAACTACGTTTGCGAAGTTCACAACGTTTATAATTAACAATTGAGTAGAAAAAATTTTTTTTCTTCAAATTTTTGTCTGTCATTTCTTGATAAACAATTTAATAAAGAAAAATTCATAAACAAAAACTAATTTTTCTCTTTCTTCCATTGATCATAAACGATCGAAAAAAAGACAAATTTTTTGTTTACAAATTTTTCTTTTCGAAATTTCAATCACAAAAGTTGTGAAACATTTTTTGAAAAAAAATTTGAAGGGAAAAATTTTTTTCTTAAAATTGTTGATTTTAAACGTGGAAAAATTTTCTGATGAATAATGTGGAAGAATTCCCTGCTATTTATTTTGTTCTCTTTAAAGGGAAAAAAGGTGCGCGAAAAGAGAGCATTATCACTTTGTTATTTGTAATTTCGAAAAAATTCGATTAAAAATATCTATTTTACACTTATTAATGACTATAAAGGAAAATGAAACTGGTGCTCGATTTATAGCATTATAAATCAATAGTGATAATCCTTTCTATCGTAGCTCTTAGAACGAGCTGAGTCCAGTAATTTTGGTTTAAACAAAACGCATCGCGTTTTTTTTCTTAAAGTATAAAATTAAAGTCCTATAATATTATATATTAAAATTTTTGTTTTTTTGTTTCACGTGTGACTAAAATATACTTAACACGCCGTTGGCATTGGTTTCATGTTGGCGACAGCGCTCATTCTTCTTGTTTTGCCAGTGAGGCCGCTCTCAATTTCCTCCAAGGACCTGCCTTGTGTTTCCGGGACGCACGTCTTCACAAATATCAATGCGATAAAACAAACAATGCCAAATAGCCAAAATGCTCCATTAATGCCAATCAGATTGATTACATCGGGGAATGTCTTCGTCACGCCAAATGTGCAGAACCAATTGAAACTTGTGATAACACTCGCTGCTGAGCCACGAATTTTCGCTGGTAAAATTTCGCCCATCATTAACCAGGGAATTGGTCCAAAACCCAATGAGAATCCAATCATGTAGATAATCATGCTGACCAATGGTATCCAACCGTAGGGCGTAAGATCGTAATTGAAGTTTTTGAAGTAGAAAAATGTTCCAAGTGCAATTAGAGTAATTGTCATTAAAATACTGCTGACGTAGAGGAGAAGTTTTCGACCAGCACGATCGATTAAAATTGTTGCTACGAATGTTGATAAGAAGTTAACAATTCCTAAGATTATGGCACAAATGTTATTGTCTATCGTGCTGCCTGCGTCCTGGAAAATTAATTTAACGGAAAGTTAAAGTCCGTAATCTAATTGAGAAAAAACGAAAAGTTCGTAAATTGTACGATATAATTTGGAGAATTTTAGATTGCAGAAATTCAATTATTTTCAAAAGTAATAAAATTCTTCGCAAAAATTCAATTATGTTCAAAAATGTTTGAAAATTCTCGTAAAATTTTTAATTATCTTTGGAAATAATTAAATTCTTCTCCGAAATTCAATTATCTTCAAAAATAATAAAACTCATTGCAGAATTTCAATTATTTTTAATACAATTTTAATCAAATTTCTCGAAAAATGTAATTATTTTGAAAATTTTTATTAAAATTCGTCAAAAGAATTCAATTATTTAAAAATTTGTTGATAAAATTCTTTATGGGAATTGAATTTTAAGAAACATTCAATTATTCAATAAATTATTTATTTTTGTATTTAAATAATTGAATTCTAGAAGAATTTTCTAATTTTCTAAAAATTGATTTAAAATGGATTTCATTAAAAATTTTAGATTATAATTGAATTTTAAAAGCATTAGAGCGTAAATTTTTAGAAATAATTTAATTTTGAAAAGGTTCCAGAATAAAATCTTTGGAAATTTGAATTTTTCATATTTTTAACTAACAATTCTGTGGAATTAATTTTTTTTGAGATTTTTTAATTGGCAGTTTTTTTGAAATTATTTAAAGTTTTTATTTTCTAATATATATTTAATTGAAGAATTTACGAATAATTGGAATTTTGTAAAATTGAATTGTAGACAAATGAATTTGAAAATTCTGAAAGAACTTTTTCAAAAATTATTAAAAATAATGCATTTATAGAAAAATTTTAATGAAAAACAAGAAAAAAAATTTAACTTTGGAAAAATTACAAATTATTGCAGAAATTCAATTATTTTCAAGAGTAATAATATTCTTCGCAAAAATTAAATATTTTTCAAAAATAATAAAAATCTTCTTAGGGATTCAATTATTTTCACAAATAATAAAACTCAACGCAGAATTTCAATTATTTTTAATACAATGTTAATGGACTTTCTCGAGAAATGTAATTGTTATTAAAAATTTTATTAAAATTTGTCGAAAGAATTCAATTATTTAAAAGTTTGTTTATAAAATTCTTTATGGAAATTCAATTCATTCAATTATTGAATAAATTATTTATTTTTGTATTTAAATGATTGAATTCTCGTAGAATTTTCTAATAAAAATTGATTTAAAAATGAATTTCAGTTAAAATTTTAGATAATAATTGAATATTAAAGGCAATAAAGCGTGAATTTTTAAAAATAATTGAATTTTGAAATTAATTTGTTTGAAAAAGTTTAATTGCATTTTTTAAATATTATTTGAAGTTTTTATTTTCGAATATATATTTAATTGAAGAACTTACGAATAATTGAAATTTTGTAAAATTGAATATTGTAAACAAATGGATTTGAAAATTGTCAAAGATTTTTTGGTCCGTAAAGTCCGTGTTTTTAAATACTTTCACTAGTTCGAGCCCTGTTAGTATCGAATTGTACGAAATTTAATTTTGATGAAATTCACTATACGTTTATAATCAACGATTTAGAAGAAAAAATTATTTTTCTATTCAAATAAATATAAATTTTTGCATTGTTTTTTGAACAATAATTTATAAAAGAAATATTTGTACAAAAACATGTTTTACATAGATTTTTAATTAATAATTTAGGAAAAAAATATTTACTGTAAAAAAAGTTTGTTATTTTGTAATAAAAAGATCTGAAGGTTTATCTTTATCACAAAATAATTAAAAAAACAGTTTTATCAAAAAGAAAAATATTCTTTTTCTTTCAAATGTTGATCATAAATGTAAATCTAACCAACGAGAAATTCAAATAATTCGAATTTGATTTTTATGAATAATTTTTTGCCACTCACCTTGAAAATTTTGATGGCATAAAATACGACGGCATTTATACCAGAAAATTGTTGAAATAACATGAGACCAAGGGAAATGAGAAATGGTTTTAAGTTTGTTCCACGGAAAAGTTCGAAGAATGAACTTTCAGTTTCATTTTTTTCACTGTCAATGTGAGCTCTCTCGACAGCCGCCATTTCATCGCTGATGTCAGTATTTTTTCCACGGAACCATTGTAATGCTTCACGTGCTTTCTTCGTTTTTCCTTTAGAAACATACCATCTTGG
Source organism: Leptopilina syphax (assembly GCA_032872505.1). Lineage (NCBI taxonomy): Eukaryota > Metazoa > Arthropoda > Insecta > Hymenoptera > Figitidae > Leptopilina > Leptopilina syphax. Next base: position 22,311,430 of record CM065470.1, read on the forward strand.
CGTCTCAGGAATAATAAATGTCAATATTAAAAATGGAATTGGCAAAACTCCGCCCAAAAATGATAAACTCGACCAATCTAAGAACATTCCAGCGGTAAAGCAAAGTAAGATTCCTGAAATTGGAGAAAAAATTGAAATTAATATTCGAGTGTGTGAAAACTTTTGTTAGGTTGGTGAATTTTTATAACTATTTGGAAAGAACAATATTTTTCTCTTCCATTAAAAAGTCAAATTTTGAAAGACAAAATTTGCGCCAAATGAAAAAATTCACAGCAATATTAATTCAGTTTCAATTAAAATTAAATTGTAATTAAAATGAAATTTATATCAAATGAAATTCGCTATAGAATGAATTTTGGGGAATATTGAAATTTTTTTTTCTTTCCAAATTTGAAATTCAATTTATCTAAATTGAAATTACTTACCCATATTACCCAAAGCTGTTGGCAATATTCCAAGAGTTCCTCGCACTTCCGGTTGAATTGTTTCTCCAAGATAGACAGGCAATGCTAGAGAAGCAACACCAATACTGAATCCACACACAGCTCTGCCCACCAGAACTTGTGGGATATTATTCGCCAAACCAATTAAAAATCCAGCTGAAATTTCGAAAATTTTATTAATTTATTATTCTATCGAAATAATGAAAAAAAAATTAAAGCAAAATTTAATTAAATTTCAGATCTTTAAATTTTATTACTACAGAAATTCCTTTTAGTCGAATTTTTATTGAGCAGAATTTTTCTAGTAGAATTTCGTAGATAAAATTAAAATTAATTTGAGTTTTTACCTATGAGTATTTTTAAGTAATAGAATTTTTATTTAATTTGATTTATGTTTAAATAAATTTTTAATCAATGGAATTTATATTTAAATTTAATTTTTATTCACGTCTCTAAAATTGTGAACGTTCAAGTGAATGAAATTGATTTATTTTTCTTTCGAATTGAAATATTAATTAATTTGTTGTAATTTAATAAATCAAATTATGAATTAATTTTCAAAATTATTAAAACACTAGCAAATTTTTTATTTTCAAATATAAATTTTCTAAATAATTTCATAATCAAAATTTAAAAAATTCACTTATTAAGTACAAAATTAATTATAACTGTTCATATTTTCAAAAATTTAAATAAAATTTCACGAAACAATTCAATTATTTTCTAAAATTTTAATAAATCTTTCTAAACAATTCAATAATTTTTTTAAATAGTAAAATCTTTACAAAAATTCAATGATTTTCAAAACAATTTTAATTGAATTCCTCCGAAGAATTCAATTTTTTAAAAATTTTTAACACATTTCGAAAAAATTCAATTAATTTTATAAATAGTAAAATTTTTTGCAGATGTTCAATTATTTTCAAAACAATTTTAATTGAATTCCTCGGATAAATTCAAATATTTTTAAATATTTCCATAAATTTCAATTATTTCCTAAAATTTTAATAAATTCTTATTCGATACAATTTAACTGTTTTTAGAAATAGAATTAAAGAATTAAATTATTTTTAATCCAATTTAAAAAAAATTACACGAAAGAATTAATTTATTTTCAAAAATTTCCATAAAATTCAATTTCAAAAAGAATTTAAAATTCTTTAAAAATAATTCACAATTATTCTCAAAATATTTTTAAAAAATTCTATATAAAAATTAAATTACTTTTAATGCAATTTTTAAATATATTCATCAAAAAAATGGAAAGAATTCAATTATTTAAAAAAAAAAAATAAAATTCTTGTGATGAATTCAATTATTTTGAATATATCCACTTAATTTTAATAAAATTCTTTAAAGAAATTCAATTATTTTCGAAACAACTTTAATTGAATTTCTCGAAAAAATTTCATTATTTTTAAATATTTCTATAAAATTCTTCAAAACAATTCAATTTTTCCTAAAATTTTAATAAATTCTTCGATCATTTCAATTATTTTTATAAATAGTAAAATTCTTCGCAATAATTCAATTCTTTTCAAAACAATTTTAATAGAATTTCTCGAAAGAATTTAAATTATCAAATATTAACATAAAATTCATTTATTTTCTAAAATTTTAATAAATTCTTCGGAACAATTCAATTATTTTTATAAATAGTAAAATTCTTCGCAAGAATTCAATTATTTTCAATTCACTTTTAATAAAATTCTTCTTCATAAAATTCAATTGCTTTCAAAATTTTCAATTAAAATTATTAAATAAACTTCATTATAGTTTGAAAAAATTCAAAGACATTCTTCAAAAGAATTTAATTGGAATTTTTAAAAATTTTAATAAAATTCTTTGCGAGAATTCAGTTATTTTCCTAGTAATTGTAATTGAAAAATAATTCCATTTATGAAAATAGAAATTAAGAAAATTAAAATAATAAAAAAAATGTAAATTGTCAAATAAAAATTTAGTGAAATATAAATTTTAAAATTCGAAAATTCGGCTAATTTCCTAATATTTTCTTTTACTAATTCAAAAATTCGTTTGAATAAAAGTTGGATTACATAAAGATTTGATTAAATAAAAATTAGATTGAAAAGTAGATTAAATACAAAGTAAATTAAATAAAAAGTAGATTCAATAAAAGGCAGATTAAATAAGAAACAGATTATAATATTAATTAAATAAAAAAAGGTTTTAAAAAAATTGAGTTATAAATAAAAATTATCTTAGCTGAAAATTACCGTCGTTGAATAAAAATTCCATTACTAAAAAATTCTATTTTTGTAAAAATTCCCAGTTAATTTTAATTCAATTCAATGAAAATAAATAAAGTTTTGCAACAAATAAAAATTTCTAACAAATTGACTTTTAAAACTTATTCATACACCTTGCCTGAAGGCATGACAATTATGATATGGAAGCAAAAGAAAATGACGCAGTAAATTATTTCCGTAATCGTGATATAAATATAATTATATCTATTTATTTATTTATAAAAAAAAGGAGGTCCCATTAGCGGATGCCAAAAATGGATTTTCTTGTGATAATTTGAATTAATTGGATGCTTACATGCAATGAATGGGATGGCAGTCATGAGAATTGTGGTCCTTCTTCCAAGATATTCAATGCTAGGACCTCCAGCAAATCCACCAAATAGAGCGCTTAGTGGCATAATAGAACCGATCCATGACTCCTATAATTGACAAATAATAAATTAATAATTAGATTCGAATATATTATTGTAATGTTTGAATTTCATTGGCTCTAATTTGCAAATTTCTTTTTTGAGAAAATAATTTGTGGTTACTTTTCATCTAATGGCTGGGTTTTTACTTTGGACGGAGAGACTTTTGCAAATTTTTCTGATTTTTGGAATAAGGTTTTTGTTTAACTTTAGGGTAATTATTTATATTTGTGTATAAATTTTGCTATTGGAAAACGTCCTCGTTTGTTGTATTCTTGTCGTATTGGCAATTGTCTACGTGAACTGACTCTTTGATCTTCGAGAGATAAGAAGTTCATTGCCGCTAAATACATGGAGAGTTTATAAGTTTTTTTTACTATATATAAGTGTCGGCCCTTCCCATAAAGTAATATCAGAAATTACAGTCACGTATTTGTTTTAGCGTTGAATCATTGTCAGCGAGAATTGTTGAGTCCTTCTGTTCAGTGCTATACCGAAAAGCGGAATATCAAAACTTCCTGTTCGATGAATCTTTACTTATTATTAACGAATTACGTTTATTTATTATTCGCAGCAATTCTTCGATTTCTCTGAAATTTCGAAGAAGAATTTAAAATGTTAAAAATAAAAATAAAGAATTTAAAATTTAATTTTTATTTTTATTTTTATTAGTTGCAAAGTAAAACAGTCTGGAATTTATGATAATGTTTCCTTGATAGTAGATTCTTCAACAAGAGAGGAAAACATCTTCTTTTCGCACGTTGTGCACAAGGTGCTTTTTGTAATTGTTTGCAGGCCTCGGATATTATGACTTTTTCGACTTTTTTCAAATAATGCGACTTTTATCGACTTATATTTCAAAATTGCGACTATTTCGACTTTTTAGACTTTTCTTCCAAATTTTGCGACAAAATACCATATTTTTTAGTCTAAAATGCAACTTATTTCAATTTCTATATTAAGAAAAGCTAATAATAGACAAATATTTGGAAATTTATTTATTGAATAAATTTCTAATTAAATTTTTGAAATTTACAATTGAAAAGATTTTTAATAATTGAAATTTTATCAAATTTAATTAAAAATAAATTATTTATTTAAAGTATTTTATTACAATTCTTGAAAATTAACTTTTGAAGAATTTTAATTGAAAATTTTGGAAATAATTGAATTCTCAAAAATTTTAATGAATTAAAAAAATTAAAAAATTTCAAGTGTAAATTCAATAAAAATGTTGAAAATGAATGAAAATTAGGTTCTAAAATAATAATAATTTAAAAAAAAAGTAATTCTCTGAATTATTACGTTTTAATTTTTCAAAATTCAATTATTTTCAATATTTTCGATATTCAATATTTTTAATATTTCCAAAAATTCAAATACACACACGAAATAATAACATTAAAATTTTTTAGAATTATTTTTAACGTTTTGGAGAAAATAATAATCATACTAAAAATTTTTGATAAAAATTTTTCAAAAAAAAATATTTTTTTCTAAATTATACAAAAATTTTTTAATTATCTTCGAAAAATTACATTGCAATATTTATAATAAACTAATTCTTAGGATTGTTTTATCATAATTTTTTAAGTTTCAATTACCTTCGAACAAAGTAAATTAAAATTTTTTAAAATTTTCTATTTTAGAATTTTTGAAAAATCATTTATAATTGAAGTTGTTCGAAAATTTGATAATTTTTTATATATTTTTTAAAAATTCAATTATTTTGAAAAGATTTTATCAAATTTCAATTATTTTTTATATATATTTTGTAAAAACTCAATTATTTTGAAAAGATTTTATCAAATTTCAATTATTTTTCAAAGATTTTACTAAATTTAAATTATTTATTAAAAGATTTTACTAAATTTGAATTTTTTAGACATTTTTTAATTGTTTGTAATTGTAAATTTATTGTCTCTTTCGAAATTAATTATCAAAATTATTAAAACATTTTGTTATGAAATTTTAAATTGTTAAATTTACTTTTATTGCAATCACAGTAACTTTTGAAAATATTTGAAATAATATTTCATTTAATTGAACGTTCTGAATTTTTGGAGAATTTTATTAAATAGAATTTATATTTAATTACATTTAATTTTAAAAGAGAATTTCTATTTAACTTTCTTTTATTTAAAAGAATTTTCCCCGAATTTTTATTTTCACAAATTGTCATTTGATTGAAATTGCAAAATGATCGAAATAATTATATAAAAATTATAATAATAATAATAATAGTACTAATAATAATTGTAAAATAATTCCATTTATGAAAATAAAAATTATAAAAATAAAAGTAATGAATAAATGTAAATTGTCAAATAAAAATTTAGTGAAATATAAATTTTGAAATTCGGCTAATTTCCTAATATTTTGTTTTACTAATTCAAAAATTCGTTTGAATAAAAATTAGATTAAATAAAAATTACATTACAATATTTATAATAAAAACTAATTCTTTGAATTGTTTTATCATAATTTTTAAGTTTTAATTACCTTCGAACAAAGTAAATTAAAATTTTTAAACTATTTTAGAATTTTTGAAAAAACATTTATAATTAAAATTCTTCAAAAATTTGATTATTGTTTTATATACAAGTTTTGGTTAATTGAATTTAGAAATCAGTGAAGAATCAGGGAAATACAAAAAAAAATGTTTGTGACAACATTAAATTAAATAAACGACTTTTTCGATTTTTTTCTATTTTTAATCGACTAAAGTGACTTTTTTTGCTCGTTAAAGTCGATCCGAGGCCTGTGTTTGGTAAAAGCATAATATTTACATTGTTTTAATAAAAGTAACAATTTTCTAGTATAGAGAAAAGTATGCAGAAAAAATCGTTTTTTTTGTACATTGTGCAGTGAATTAATGAAAAGTGTGCTTTTCTGCACTACTTTTAGAATTTTGCTGCAATTTTGTGTGGAAGATTTCTGTATTGTTTTTAAAAATTTTGTTTCACACTGTGCAGAAAATTATACTTTTCTACAATTACTATATTTTTGTTACAATTTTTTGTTGTTGCAATTTCTTTTGTTACAGAAAGCTTTTTGAAAATTTTGATCCTCTACACTGTTTTACAGTTTTTCTAATACATATTCTGTGGAAAAGGAACTTTTCTGCATAATAAGCAAAAATGTTTCCTTTGTAGATGACAAAGTTTTTTCAAAAGGAAATTATTCTCTTATTTTTTTTATAATTGTTTCGAAATGAAAAAAATTCTTTTCCCCCCGAGAAAAAGAAGAATAAGAAAAAGATTGTTGAGTCTTTTAATAGGAAGGAAGTTGTCTTAAGAGAAACTAAATATAGTACTGAGTACAAGATCCATTGAGCTTCTATTATGTCCTCATCTCTCGTTTAATTCTATCATCGTGCAATATAACATCCTGTGGAATGTAATCTTCAATTTTCAGGTAGTTCCACGAAAATCAAATTTTTAATCAATTTTTAATCGGTTTTTATAATCAGTTTATTCTTTCTCTTATTCTTTCACTATTTTTTGTCCTCAAATCTTTCCGTTTTCTTCTGTTTTTTTTTCCTGTATGTGAACTTAGATTGTCGTCGCGTCTTCGTTTATTTTGTTTTTTGTTTTGAAAAACAAAATTGTATAAATTTGCAATAATTTTTTACGAAAAATGTTGTAGCAATGGCTGTAATTGATTTTATTGGTCGTAATTGTAAAGGAGTGGAGGTTTATTGAAAATACATTTATTTTACGTTAAAACATTATGATTGAGTTGTGTGATCGTCAAGTGGTTTTTATTGTGACGCTTTTAATATATTCATCTTCTATTAAGCTTTTAGAATCGTCAGCAAAGGGGCATGTATAGAATGACGTCAAAAAAAAGAGAAAAATAATCGGTGTGTCTTTACTAAACACGAATCATATTTCTTATTCAATCACTTTCATCAATTACCCATTATTTTATTGTTATAATTATTGCTATATGTCAAATATTCTCCAAAAATCTTTTCTTTGTTTGTAAATACCTTCTTTAAGTTTCACCTCATTTTTTTGTGTTTTCAAAATGAATTCTTATTTTCCAATGGAGGTTTTGTTGTAAATTGTAATTTCTTTATGCAAATTTTTTCTGTTCTGATTCTTTGGATCGAATAAGAAACTTTACTATTTTTGAAATAAAAACTAAACTGTTTGGAAGTTTGGCGCTTTTTGGCTTTGCAACTTTTACTATTTTCGGAGTAAATTTTACGTTCCAAGTACATTTTATAATGATTTTTAGTAAAATTCACTTCGAAAAGGGTAAAACTTACTCTGGAAATAGTAAAAGCTGCCAAGCAGAAATGCAGAAGCGGAAATTCCTAACAGTTTAGGGTTTACTATGAAAGTTAATAAAAGTTATGTTCTTTATTCTCTTTTACCATTAGGTCATAATTGGGGAAAAAATTCAAATAATTCGGTAGCAAAATAATTACTAAGTTTAATGATCCACAAGTTCTGAACATTGAAGTGAACGAAATTTTTTGCCAATATAAATATTTTCAAAAATAACTATTGTAAAAAGTAAAAACATAATTAAACATTTAGAATCTTTATAATTTCATTTTTTTAATACTTGACGCAATGTTATTGCAATACATTTTTTTAAGAAGAAGAATTAAATAGATTTCGTTCATCTGAACGTACAGATCTTTATAAATCTTTAAAAATCTACTGATTTGTTTATTTTTTTAATTTTGTTTTTTTAATTATACGGATTTTTTATGGTAACTGTTTGGATTGTTGCCTTGTTAATGAAAATTTGTGCAATAAGCTCAGTACTTACAATTTCATCGTCGACTTTAAAAGGTGTATTGGTTTCGGTAGAGTTCATGGATTGAACTGCTACTGATGGAAATGAACTTGAATATCCAATAATCATTGACGCCAGAGAAACTGAAAGTGCAGCCATAACCTGAAATTGAAACAAATGTTCATTAATTTTCTCCCTCTCTCTCTCTCTCTTTCTTTTTCCCAAATTAAACTATAAAAATTTTCGGTAACAATAATCTTGGTTCTAAGAGATAATCTCAATTTTTGACCATTTACCTGAGAAACAGTACATTTTGCCTTGGGGGCATTAATCGGTACTTGAATGTTCACATGAGTATCTGCTCGTAAAAGAATCTTCATGTTGATCTATTTTTATTATCCCTTTCTTTGCTATTTTCCTTTTTTTGGAAAAAGAAACTTCAGAAATGTTTCTTTAAATCTCTACTTGATTTTTTTAATATAATTGACGTAAACAAGTAATACTTGAGTGCAACAAACAAATTTGTTTTGTTTTGAACTTTAAAAATATATCGATTAGAAATACATTTTTGGAATTCACGAGTTCAATGTTATTGATTAGAATTATCGGATGATGGTATCATAAATATATTTGATGATGGACAATATATCGATTGGAAAATATAATTGTTTTTTGATTGACACACGATTGAGTAGTGGAAGTTTTTGGTGTCACGGAATATTATAAGCTATTGACACTCATGGACCGTTTGTTCACTTATATAGGAACTGGTCTGGGGGCCGCGCCGGTTACCCCTTCTTTTTCTTCAGACGCGTTCATCATTTGCGAATTATTGTCAGTACTCATATACGATTCATATTTATTTCTCACATGTATTTACGTTTTTTTCTCATTGTGCTTCATGTATTTTAATTTTTCAATGTCGACAGGAAGAAATAATTTTTGAAATTAGGGGGAAATTTTCGTTTATGAAAAATAATGATGATGTGATTATTTTAGATTTCGTCTTTATATATACGTACTAACTTTCTTCATGTATTATTTATAGAGCATGGACAATTTTCTCTTATATATGATTATGAAAGATGAAATTTTGTTTGAATCGTTTATTCAATTCTAAATATATCCTATTGTTGAAGGGTTTTTCTATCTTCTTTCTTTCTCGAATCAAATATGTCCTTCAAGTTCCAAACTTTCGAATGAACAAAATTAATTTTTTTTTTTTAATTCAAATTTTATTTTTAAAAAATAATTTATTAAAGTTTCAGATTTTAATTAATATCTTTATTGAGTGAGTAATTTTTTAATTAATTTCAGTGAGTAATTTGTGAAAATTTATTTCGTTCATTCAAAGGTTCAAAATTTTTGGAACACAATTAAATTAATTTACAAATTTTGGTATTGCAAATATTAGGAGAATATTTGCTTTATGGTTTAAAAATGTAGTGTATCGTGTTTGCTGGAATATGATTGGTTGCAAACTGGTAGGAAAATTACTCGCGCCATCAGAATGAACCAATCAATTTACAGTGAATCGATATATCGAATTATGCGATCGAAAGAACGTCAGTTTTGACATTGACTCTAATTTTTCACCACGTGGATTTAATTCAAAGCAGATAGTAATGTGAACTTTCAATGTTGTTTGTTTTCTTTTTTCAAATTTTAACGTTTCATAAATTTATCTAAATAAGCAATATACCTTCTCATTTTTAGTGAGAATGTAAAAAATAATTAAATTAATGGAAACAGGATTTAAAAAGTAAAATTAAATTTTTTAAATTAGAAAAAAGTAGAATTTTAAATTAATGATTAATTTATGTCAACTTGATTGCTTGATAAAATTTGCAAATTTCTTATAAATTTCTCAGGAAATAGGTAATATAAAAATTTTAATTTTAATAAAAGTTTTTTTTTATATAAATATAAAAAATATCTGACATGTCGTTGGAAAATTTATAGCATTATTGTTATTTTATTGGGGTATTTTTATCCGACACATTCTGATTGTAATAAAAACAATGAGTTCAATTAGAAGGGAATTTTATTCGTCAAATAGCGTTATATTGAATTAAGTGAAGTAATTGCGATAGTTGTTATTTGATAATCAGGTGTATCAACAATAAATGCATCTGTAACTGTTTTCGTAAAAAAAATTTTTTTGTTCGTAAATTGATATTTCTAATTAAATTTTAATTTAACGTATTAATAATAAAAGCAATAATAATAGGAGTAACAATAATAATAACAACAACAATAATAATGATCTTGATTATCATTAAAAATGAGATAAAATATTATTAAAAATAATCTAAAATGTAAGACATAAAACAATAAATATATTCTTTAAATAAATGTACGTACATCTATTAAAAAATATTATAAATTATTTGATTCAGTGTTATGGAAACAAATACGAATCTGTCATTCAATTCACTCTCAATAAAAAAACTTTACGCACTTTCTTTTCAAATCATTGACCTTAATGGCTTCATTTTGAACCTACCGAATTTTAAAATGACTCATTGTGCTATTTATATGAAAAAAAAATTGCTCCTAGAATTATTACGTGACTTATAAAATAATTTTCGTATATTTGCATGAATTCGTGCATTATTTCTGTAAGCAGCAAAATTTTGAAGGTTCAAATGAACGAAGTATTTTTTATTAAAAATACTTTCAAAAAATTACTGATTTTGATAGAAATAAAAAAATTTAATTTTACATTTAAAAACTTTATTATTAACATTTTTTCATTGTTTATTAAATTATTTAAATTGTATTTATTGTTTGCGTATTGAATAATTTTTAACTCAATTATTGTTTGTTGAATAATTCTCATTATTGCGTTTATTGATTTTTAAACAAATAATATTTTAAATTCTATACAATTATTTTTTTTTAAACAGTCTCTGTATATACTTGAATTTATTATAATAAATTGTTGAGGGAAAGTATTTGGTTTTTATATAAGTCAAGGAAAATAGAAAAATTAATGCGAGGAAAAATGAAGGAAAATATTGAATAAATTTTTGCTATTGTCTTTGTTTTGTTTTATTTTGTAATTTTGGACTGATTATTGTTGCATATTGAAATTCAATTTTTTACGTTCCTTTTCTTTTTAGTTATGTAAGTGGGAAATTATTTGAAAATTGATCATTATTTTGGACAAAATATAAAAAAATTACATAAGGAATTAGAAATTCTAATGTTTTTATACATATATATCTATGTTTTACGGCTGCCTTTACTCGCACTTGTACTACTGAAAGTACAATCTGACGTAAAAGTTTTGTTTCATTTCGGTTTTTAATATGGTCAATTATTCAATATTTATAATTTTTTGATAATTTTTCAATTGATCATTAATTATTAATTTGGAAGAAATTTTACTTACTAGTGTAAATAAATTTTTATATTAAATTTATAACAACAAATTCTTTATTAAAGTGAATAAATTTTTTCTTTTTACATTTAAATCAATATTTTTTCATTTGATAATTTTTTAATTTTTAAAATTGAAATTTTTTAATTTAGAAATTAATTCCTAATTAAGTAAATGTTTACTTTTAATTAATTTTCATTTCAGTTGACTTTTAAAAATATTTAATATTATAGAAAAATAAATCCGTTCATTTGAACTTTAGGAAAATAACTTACTTTTGATTGAAAAAAATTTCTTTCAAAAGTTTTAGTACCATTTTACTGGGAGATTACAGAAAAATTACTATTTTTTTTTTTTTTTTTTTTGAAAAGGGAAATTTCTTATGAAATTTTGCAAATTTTTTTGTTTGTTTATATGAGAAACTTTGAATCTTTTTTCTATATTAAAGAAGGAAACTTTCCAATGTCGTTCCTTGAATGACAAAACCAAGATAAACCAGTTTAATAGTATTAAGAACAATGTTTCTTCTTACAAGAAGGAAATATCTACTTCTAGTTTTTACTCACAATTGTAGGAAATAGTGACTGTTTTTTTTCTACTTTTTCATGGATAAATTTATCTAATATTTTATTCGATAATTTTTCCACTCCTATTCATTTATTAATGTTAATAAATTATAATATAATTGATATTATAATATTAATAATAATAAAAATGACAACAATAATAATAATTATTATTCATTTATTTATTATCATTATTATTATTATTATTAATATTATTATTACTACTATTATTATTGTTATTTTTGTCATCCTTGCTGTTATATTTTATGTTATGATTTGTTTATTTTATTTTTGCAATTATAATTATTTTTTTTTATTGTTATTGTTTTTTTATTTTTTTAATTATTATAATAATTTTTTTTTAATTTTTATATTCGATTTTTTTTATTGCCAATGGTTTTGGATATACTTATTGTAGATTAATGAAAAACCGCCAGATGGCACAATGTTTACGTTATCTGATGATGTAACATTAATGCTATAATTTTCCTCATGTGAAGCTGAACGCTTTTCTTTTTCGAATAAAAAAAATGGCTTTTAAAAAATGTAAACAGAAAAAATACTTATTAGGTACAATTTTTTTTATCTCTAAATAATTATAAGCTTTAATACCTATTCATGTTCTAATTATTGTTAGTGAATAAATTTTTCTTTCTCTTATTAATTTATAAATATTATACTGAAAAAAAATTTACTTGATTCAAATAAACTATTATTTGACTATTATCAAATAAATATTTGAGTCAATTAAATGGTATTTGCTTCAATTACTGAAATTATTATTAATTTAAATATAATTTATTTGAATTAAATATAAGTATTTGATTCAATGTAATATTTATTTGATAATAGACAAATATCGTGTAATTAATTTAAATAAAAATTATTTGCTTTAATGTTTTAATTGAATTGAAATTTAATTTAATTGAAAAAGTAATTTTTTCAGTGCAATTATATTTAGTTCAATTTTAATTATGAATGTCATTATTGATTATAATTGTAATTTTTAATCACAATTTTGATTCTTATATTGTAATCATTAATTATAATTTTAATTCTAATTATAATTGTAATTATTAAGAAAAATAATTGAAAGTAATTGCGGAAAATTTAAATTCTATCTTATTAATGAGACAAATCCCATTAAAAAGGAACCAAATCCTTTATCGTCTCACTTTATCAGGTTCGACTGAATGCAAAAAATGGTTAGAATTTTGAATTGGATTAATTTTTGTGTAACATACCTGTGTGGCATATTTAGAGTAGAAACTAATTTTTTTCGACGACCCCCTTCCAAATTGAAATGAGACCTTGTCCTTTGCATTTTCCAATTCCATGATATCTTTATTATCGTGAGATTGTGAATCTTTTAAAAGTGGATCTAATTGCTTGTAGTTAGTGTCAGATCCTTTGCCCAATGGATCGTAAATTTGTGCTCTTGTAATTGGATTTTGATGATTGATCTTCAAATTCTCAGCATAGTAATTTTTTGTCGTTGATTTTTGATTTTCGTTAATGGATAAATTTTTCTTCCTCTCCTCAATTAAATCCACCTGACTGTTGAATGAACTGACACTTGTCAGGAGGGTTGTATTTGAGGCACAATCCAATTCCAAATTTGAATTCGGCGCTAATGTGTGAACCCTCTTGTAATTTGGAAGGATCGCGTGATCCTGTAATTGATAACAAAAAATTGTGATTAATTTTAATTACAGAATTATAATTATTTTATTACATTTAAAAAAAATTATTGCTTTCTTCCTTCTTGGGAATTAGAATTTATTTTCTGGGAAGAAAACGAATAAAATAATTTCCTCTACTTTCGCAGTAAAAACTGAAATGTCTGGACTTTCTGAATTTTTACTATTTTTTAGAGTAAATTTTACCATTTTCAAAGTAACTTTTTTTTAGTAAATTTTTGTAAAATTGATTTTGAAAAATGGTAAAAGTTGACGTATAGAAATAGGCAAAAATTTTTTGACATTATTTGTTTACACAATTCGACACAATTAAGGGGGCGATATTTATATCAATAAGAATCATTTACCATAGGAACGTTTAATATGGAATGAATTATTGATGAATTGTTATTTATATCGAATTTTGACATATTCGTTAATTGTCAATATTCACTGCGTAATTGTCAATGCACTAAAAAATAAAATGCGTTAATTTTATTTAAAATTTTGAAAAATTTAGTCAAAAGCTATATAAACTTGATATTATAGCGTTTTCGTAAATACTGAAGTAAAATTACAATTAAGAATCTGTCGGTCATTGAACTCGTGAAAACAATAAAGAAACGACAATTATCAATATAAGGACAGAGAAACAACAGAAGAATTTATTTTATTCACTTCTGTTGGTAAATTTTTATTTATGCGCTAAATTCGAAAATTAAATTGAATTCTCTCTAAAAATGTGAAAATATGAGAGAAGAATCAAAGAAAAAATTTTTTTTAATTAGGTACACATTGTTGGTGAATTTTATTTGTTATGTTTTACATTCGAATTGTTTTTTTTTGGGATTTGGTTCAGTAGCCTAAATACTTAGTCGGCAATTTTTTGAATTAAGTTTTTTAATTTGATGTCATTTTTAAATTTTTCGAAAAATGTAAATTTATTTTTAGTTCTATTCATTATTTTTATTAAGTATTCACAAAATTTATTTTCTTCATTTTTTTTTGTGACTGAATTTAATTTCGTTAATTTTTGACTTTGAAAAAACAAATTTTTTTTCTGATAAATTTCAAAAATTACTGTAGACAAAAATTGAAAACAATATTATATTTTTAACAAATTTATTGTCGCTTCTAATTTGAACGTGCAAAATTTTAGAAACATTTGAATTACAAATTTTAAACGTTCAAATGAACAAAATTTATTTATTTTTTCTTTAAATTCAAATATGTTTAAAAAAAATTCGGAACGTTCATCTAAACGAAATATTTTTTCGATATAAATATTTTATGAATTACTCATTAAAATAAAAATCGAAAACATAAAATATACTAAAAGTTTTGAAAATTAAAATCAATGAAAGGTGATTTATTTCCTCTTTCAAATTCAAATTTTCTTAAAATAGTTATATAATAATTCCAGTAAAAAATAATTTATAATTTTGCGCAAAATATTTCATTTACGTTTTTGGTTTTTGTATTTTTTTAAAAAAAATTTATTTATACTGGAAAAATATTTCGTTCCGAATTTTTGGAGAACAACATAAATTCAATACTTTAAAACTTTCTAAATATTTTTTTTTAATAAAATATAATATATTTTTTATAAACAAATTTCTAATTGCAAAAGAAATAAATATTTCGTTGATTTGAACGTTCTGAACTTTAGGGTTATTTTCAAATTCAACTATAATAATGTATTGCGTCACTTATTGAAATTTAATTTATAAAGTTTCAAAATGTTTAATTCACGTTTTTGATTTTTAATTTAGTTTGTAATTTTTGAAAATATTTGTAATGAAAAAATATTTTATTTATTTGAACGTTTAGAATTTTTGGTTTTACAATAGTTATTTTTTACTTTTTTCCCATTATAGAAAGAGCATATATTTTTTCGAAAATTACTTTTTGATTAAAATATCAAATTAATATCACTTTCTGCTAAATTACTCACCAATATTCGCGAAGGCAATATTAAATTTTGATTCATCTTTTCTTTTTTTTTTGAGTTGTAGATTTTGTTAAAAATTTTTTTGAAGCACAATACACAAATTAACACTTTTTCTTAGACACACGAGAGGTGAATAAGTGGGTTAAGAAATAAAATTATAAACAATAATTTATTAAAATCGAAGATTTAATTAAACTTGAATTTTTAATTAAGAAGTGAAAATTACTGGTAAGAAGATTTGATCAATCTTCAATTTTTAAATAAGAAATGAAAATTACTGGTAATTTAATTAATTAATATTTAATTAATCTTGAATTTTGAATTAAAAAGTTAAAATTACAGATAAAAAGAAACGTTTTATTAACGTTAAACTATATTTGTACTTTTGTTCCGGGCATAATAGAAAAGCGCACGACTTGAAGACTCAAGTAAAACTGTTAGATTTTCAAGGGTAGAAAAATGACAATTCTTGCCTGAAAGGTATAAAAGGTTTACTAATTATATTATTATGGTGGGAGGTGATGAGTTGTGCTTGTATATATGGGATTTTTCAAAAGTAATAAGCAAAATTCTTTTGTAGGTAAAATATCGTTCGAGCGATAATCCGAGGAGTAAAAGCAATTAAGCAAACGTAGGCGCATTTTTAGATACTTTGTATTGATAAATCATCGTATAATAACCGTTGAAAATACTTTTTTCGAATTGAAAAGAAATTTTTTGACGACAGAAGAATGTTTTTGACGAAAAAATTGGGAATTTTAATCGAAAAATTTATATTTTTTATTTTTAAATTCGTTGCTTCTTTTGGAGCGTGTCTCTAATAGTTTGAAGTACAAAGAATTTAATTTCGTTCGTTTGAAAGTTCAAAACTTTATTGACACATAAAAATTTGTTATCGCATTTTGTAAACGCAAATTTTTTTTCAATCCTTTTCCATTTAATTTTTTCAAATTCGTTCTTTAATCCCTAAAAAAATTGAATTAAACAAATAATTCAACGTAATTGAAATCCAACAATTAAAAATTATTCCTTTGAATTTTTTTTCTATAAGGCAAACATTATTTCTTGAGATAAATAAAATTTATTATGATTTTAATAGTGGATGTAATATGGCGCCAATAATTAAAAACAATATTCTTCTTGGGGGAAAAAAAAAGTTGTTTTTTTCTTTTTTTGCTATGTAGACCGCATTTATCGTGTATTGTGCAAGTTTAATCGTAAATTTTATATTAGCAGAGATAAAAAGATCGATTTGAAATCTCTCTCTCTCTCTCTCTCCCTCTATTTTTCTTCTTTTTCGTTCTCAATAAATATCCAGAAAATGTGAAATATCCATTATAAACAAAACTGGACAATACTGGTGTAAAATTCTTCTTCTTACGCTCTCTTCTCGTGATATCTCGCGAAGAGAAACATTTCTATCACGTGATACTTGCGCCACGCAGTTTTTTTCTTTTTTCTTTTTTCTTTTAAATTTATAGTGATTTTTATCAATTTAATAGACCGGAATTGGGTGATTATTTTTAGTTTTGTAATTAATAATATGTTGACCTAATTTTTCTGCTTTAGAGGGAAACAATTTTTAGTTTTCGTTTTTATTTGCAATTTTGAAATTAATTAAATTAAATTAACGATAAGTGCAAACAATTCGGAACGTTCAAATAAACAAAAGAATTTTTTTTATATTAAATTTTTCAAAATTGTTAACTGCAATAAAAAACTAAGACGGAAATTTCAACCTAAAATTCTAAACGTTCTAATGACCGAAATTTATTTATTTCTTCTAGAAATTAAATTTTTATTATATACTTTTTTATTATATTTTTTTACTATTTTTACTTTTTTTACTATTATTGTATAATTTTGCGTTATTGGACAAAAAAATTTATTATTAAGTTTCTAAATGTCAAATTTAAATTTTTAATTTTTATTCCAATATCAGTAATTAATGAAAATATTAAAAAATATTTTTAATAAAAAATATTTCGTTCAGTTGAACGTTCCAAATTTGTATATAAAAAAAATAAATTAAACTTTTTGAAACTATAATTTATTTTTTAATAAGTGACGGAATATTAAATTTTTAATTTTTATTCCTATATCAGTAATTAATGAAAATTTTTTAAAATTATTTTTAATAAAAAATATTTCGTTCAGTTGAACGTTCAAAATTTGTATATAAAAAAAATTAATTAAACTTTTTGAAACTATAATTTATTTTTTAATAAGTGAAGGAATATTGTTTTTAACATTTGAATTTAAAAAATAAATAAATGAATTTTGTTCATTTAGACGTTCAAAACTTTTGGGTCATTTAAAATTAAGTTTTAAATTAATAATTAAATTAAAATTTAGAAATTTTTAAATAATTTAAAATAATTTTTTTTTCCATTAAGAAAATTTATAATTAAATGAAAATAATATTTTATTTTAAATAGTAGAAATTTTAAGTTGCAAATAAATTTAGAAAAGAAGTTCAATAAAAATTTTAGCGGTTTTCTGTTATTTAAAACAGTAATTAGTTTATTAATTTAAAAATAATTGTTTACTAATTGTTAATAATTATGTCCTTTACTATGTAATTTGCAGTACCAATTTTTTTCGCGAATTGTAATAGAAATTTTAAAAAAAATTTGGTGAACGATTTCAAATTCATTTCCACATTAGAGAAAAATTTCGAGGAAAACAATTTTTTTTTTTAAATTATTTTTATCAACTTTTAATAATTTTTTTTTTATTTTTTGAAAGAATAATTAAAAGATTTCATGATTGAAAATATTGTGCATTAAATAATTTAAATGATATTGGGAGTTATGTCTTTATTCTTCTTTTTGGAAAATGTATAACGTTAGTTAAGTTAAAAAAAACTCGGTTCACTTTTCTTATAGTAGTTTTTCTTTTTAATTTTGTCCCGAATAGTTAAAAAAAAATGTGTCTGTAAACTAATATAAATTTTACCTATGAAAACTAAATTATAACTAAAATTAAAAAATTACCTTAAAAACTTAAAGAACGATTCGCTTGTTTTCTCTAATTACAATATTCACAACAATTAACTCAAAGAAACAGTAGAAACTATAATGAAGGGTTAATAAATGAAGTTGATGTATTTATATGGGTTGTTTATCGGAATTGTATTAGTATTTGAGAGATGACCGAATGATGATGAACCAATAAGAAAAAGGAAAGACATTTGAGAAAAAAAAATGCGTGATGCTGGTTGTTGAGTGATTATTTGACTTTTCTCATGTACATTATAATGATAACCTCAATGAACTTTATAACTAAACTTTGAATTCCTCCGTATACATTTATTGTGAAAAATTCATTAACATCTTTTGTTGAAAATGTAGGCAAAAAAAATTTTTTTTATTTGTATGTAACATATATTGTATGCTTTGAAAAATAAATATTTTTCCCCCTTTTTTTGTTGGCAGAGAGAATTAATTAACGATTTTTCAAAATTTGAAAGTGATTAAAGTCCATTTCTCGGCATAATATCGAAATTTACTATTTATAACAATGAAATCTATTAATATTCTTTTATTGGAAAAAAATTCGATTGAAATTAAATAATATAATTGAATTTTTTGTAGTAATAGTAAATAATAGTAAAATAATAAAAAAGTAATTAAGTTCGCAAAAAATTAAGGAAGAAGTTTCTTTTTTGCAAATTTTCTTTCGATATTTTAAATCAAGCGCGCTTTTATTGCCGCGAAGTTTGAAAAAAAACCGTTCACGTTTCTTCGAGTATTTTTTGAAAATTTTCTCCTAATCGTAAAAAATTTCTGCTTTTTTAATTAAATAATTTATTTAATAATTAATAGAACTTTTATTTTTCCATCATTGCTGGATATTATATAGTTCAGAAATATTATTAACTTTTAAAATATTTTGCAAATTTATAATTAAGATAGTTTGCAAATTTATAATTGAGACATTTTGCGATATTTTTAATTGAATTAATAATTTATTATTTTTTTTTATATAAAAGCTCAAGAATAACAGTAAATGGGGTCAGGTTAAAAATTTTATAAAAATATTTCTGGTCATGAGCAGACTTAGTATTAGTAGGGAAAGGTTATACAAAGTCTGTCAACAGTGTTTTTTTTTTATTACAAAACTACGTATTACATCATTATCATATATATACAATTTACATCATTTGCTTTTTTATCAACTATTTTTGGAATTTTTCCTATTTTCTGTTTATTCTCTTATTTCAATGTTCTATTTTATTTATCTTCTATTATTTTTCAAAAATTTTTTGATTTTTTTCTTCATTTTTTTGTATAAAAAACAAAATTAAAAATTGTAATTTGAAAATTACAAATCATAATATTAATAATTTATTGATTATTTATATATTTCTTGTGTAAACGGGCTTAGAAAATAAAAATGCCCTTTCGTTCCAATAGTACTAAAAATTATTTTTAAAATAATAATAATCGTGATTGCAATAAAAATGCAATAAATAAAATACAGTCGAACCTGTTGGAATGCAACTCTATTTTTAAAATTTAGTTCTATTCAAAAATGTCCAACAAGTATTATTTTCACTTAGTTGCAGAATATTATAAAAATTTTACAAAAATTAAATTATAAAAACAATTTTTTAAGGATAACTTACTGTAATAAAATTTAAAAAATCAAGTTGCATTCCAACAGGTTTCACTGTACAATAAAAAAAATTGCCTTTCGTACTAATAGTAAAAAAATTAATAATAATCGTAATAACAATAATAATAATAGTAATAATAACAAATAATAATAAAAAAAAAATAATCATTTATTTTTTATTTATTATGAATCATCCCCAATAATATTATTGTTATAATAACATTATTATTACATAATGATTCTCTTTAAGAGTTGACGTTAATTTAAAAAGAAAAATTTTCTGTTTGCAATTTCTTTCTATTTTTATAAATAAATAATAGACATAAAAATAAAAATATTATCACGAGACTAGCACGCGTTGGCTTATTGTATACATGTAACGCAAATGAGTTGAGTGGCGCCAAATCGTCTACTCTTCCTCTACGTGAAATTACGTCAATTACAGTTATTCATATATGATATCAATAAGTTCACTGGGTCGGTAAATTATCAATTTTACTGACATTCATTTATATTAAAGGTGTAGAAATTTACTTATCATACGTGAAAAAATTAATTGCAAAAAACAATTTCTTTTCACTTTATTTTAATTTTGATTTTATTATTTATTTTTACATTAAAATTACATTAACATTTTTTTCATAATAACAAAGTAAAGAAAAGTTTTTTTTAACTAATAATTTTATAAAGTTTATAAATGTGTCGAAAAATGAAAAAAAATTTGTTTTTTACTTTAAAGTATAGAAATTTAATCATAATATTTTAATAATAGTTGAGTAAAATTTAATAAGTAATCATTTTCAGAAATAAATTTTAATGTTAATCTACTTATTATAAAAATAAGATTTGAGAGTGAAATATGTAATATTCTTCAGAAAGATAGTTTAAAATTTAAATAATTACCGCGCAATTTAAAAGTCATTGTTTGAGTATTCTCATATCACTTTAGTGCTGATAATAATTATAACAAAAATCTATCAGTTTTTTATTATTAATTGTAAAAATAAAGCTGATAAAAGTATTCAATTATTATTTGTAAACTGCCATAATAATTTTAAATGAATTTAATTAGAATAATATAAAAAAACTTAGATTTAAAAAAAATTTTTAAACTAAAATTCTTCAGAAATTAATTTAATTTTTTAATATATAATTTATTGATTATTAAAAATAATGGATTTATAGAAGAATATTTTAGTTAAAAACACTAAAACAAATTGCATTTTGAAGCAATTACAAATGATTGCAGAAATTCAATTATTTTCAAAAGAAGTAAAACTCTTCTCAGAAATTCAATTATTTTCAAAAATTTTAATAAAATTCTTGGCAAAATTTTAATTATTTTCAAAAACTTTCCTCAATTCAATGATTTTTAATATCAACAACTTTAATAAAAATTCCTTAAAGAATTCAATTAGTTAAAAAAAATCTTAATAAAATTCTACGCAAACATTTAATTACTTTCATAAATAATAAATAAATTTCACAAGAATTTAATTATTTACAAATTATTTTCATATATTATTCAGTTATTTTCATAATTAATAAAACTCAATGCTGAATTTCAATTATTTTTAATACAATTTGAATGGAATTCCTCGAAAAAAGTTATTATTTTTAAAAATTTTATTAAAATTTATCAAAGAAATTTAGTTGTTTTAATAATCTTTGCTACAATTTATTTATTAGAATTTAAGTATTATTTTCAACAAATTTTAATGCAATTCTTTGCGTGACGAATAAATTATTTTTCAAAATAATTTTAATAAAATTCCTCGCAGAAATCCAATTATGTTTAAAAATTTACAAAAATTCTCGTCAAAATTTCAATTTTCTTTATAAATGTAAAAATTTTTCTCCGAAATTCAATTATTTTCATAACTTTTAAAAAAATTTGTGGCGGAATTTAAATTATTTTTAATACAATTTTCATCAAATTTCTCGAAAAATGCAATTATTCTTAAAAATTTTATTAAAATTTATCAAGAGAATTCAATTATTTAAAAATTTGTTGATGAAATTCTTTATGAAAATTCAATTTTAAGAAACATTCAATTATTTAATCAAATATTTATTTTTATAGTTAAATAATTGAATTCTCGTATAGAATTTTCTACTAAATATTGATTTGAAAAATGAATTTCAAATTAAAATCTTTGAAAATTTAAACTTTTCATACTTTTAATTAAGAATTCTATAGAATTAATTTTTCTCAATAAGTTTAATGGAATTTTTTTTAATTATTTGAAGTTTTTAATTTCTAAATATATTTAATTGAAGAATGTCAGAATAATCGAAATTTCGTAAAATTAAATTGTAAACAAAGTAATATGAAAATTCACAAAGAACTTTTTCAAAAATTATTAAAAATAAATAATTTACAGAAGAATTTTAGTTTAAAATTCTAGAAAATAATTTAATTGAAATGAGAATAATTTTTATTAAGTTACTAACAAAGTAGCAAGTTTTGTTGATACTTAAATAAATAAATAAATAAGTTTTAATTATTATAAAACAAAGAAATTTATTGCTCCAAATCGAAGACTCGGAGTGATCGATTTCTTTATGTTTTATAATAAATAATATAATAATATTCTTATATGTGATTGAATTTCAAATTTTTGAACATCTTAATTTCTATAAAAAAAATAATGATTAAATATTTATTTAAAAATGAAGTTATTGATGTGTTCGAATAATTTTCGTTTTAAAAACCTGGAAAAAATCCGTTTTTAACCTGGGAAACCTGGAAAAGTCAGGGAATTTGAAAAGAGCAAAAGTGTAACAACCCTGAAAATAAATAAATTGTAATAAATATAATTCTGTTTTTCTTGATTATGCCAAAAGATTATAGGGTACAAAAAATTCGATTATATTTTAAATATACTATTCGGGAATTAATGCCGTATATATAAGCGTTATAAACAATGAATCTAAAATTAGAAATATCCAAAGACTGTGGTTAATAAATTGACAACAAAAATAGAAACAGGGAGGGTCTATTGTTTTGTTATGTACACCATATATTGCCATCAGTTGAACTTTTAATTGATCTTTTTATCGCTATGGAAAGATCTCGAACACTCCACTAAATCAGACTATATATTGATTTATAATCAACAGATTATCAATAATCAATAATCAGAATTAGTTGTATGATAAACTACTCAAGAAACGTGTAATTATTATTTTTTCTTTCAATCCAGTCAAAGTGGATAATTACGATTAGAATTTAATTCCTTCGCAAGAAGACGAAAGCGAAAAATTTCTTCAACGGAAATTGAAAAAAGAACAATTAAAACTTTTTTTATTGCAACATGTTTTGCAATTTTTAATTTTTTTTAAAGAAATTGAAAAGAATAAAATAGTTTTAGATTTAGTAGTGATTTATAATTATAAAGGTATTATAATTGCTACTGAATTCTTATCATTTGGATCAAAAAGATCCATTCTTAAGGCCATGCAAAAGAAAAGTAGCGCCACCAGAATATTTGTTAGCTGTCGGTACTTATTGCGGCAACTTCTACCGACTCTGGCGCTTCTTGTCTTGAATATATTTTCTCAATAACTTTTCTCGAAAATAATAATAGAAATGTTAAAAATTTTCCTTTTCTTTTTATAATTTATAACTTTTATGACAAATTTTTAACGTCCCTCTATACATAAAAAATGAGTCGATAACGAACTTCGAGGATAGTCTTCGCAATTCATGAACTCCGATAAGAACACGTGACCATCAAAAATACATATTCTGTTTATTCTATTCCATGATGACTTGTTACAAAATACATATAATTCAAAGGCGATATGGGTAATTTTCTCCTATTAATTTTCTGTATTTAAATTAACACCATCGAAATTTTCCTTAAAGCGCAAACTCGAATCAATAAAACGAGCTACATTCTAGGTCTGCTCTCATCCACTTTTTGTTCATATATGTATATATAAGGTACTTGTCAGCTGTGGATCGAAAGGTAAAGTACAAGGTGAAGGTCAGGGGTAGTAGTTTGTTTCAAGAGAATCACACTAGAGGGAAATGTGTAGCAAAATTCGAAAAAATAGCCCAAGGACTTTTCTTTCTTTTTCTTTTGCTAAATTATTATCGTGTTCAATTAGGACTTAATCATAGGAGAAATGAGAAAATTTTCTTTTTTTTGAAAAAGAAAAGATTGACGCCAAGGAGAAGATATTTATTTGTAAGAACGTGTGTGCATTTACTTGAGGCAACGGAAATACATGGAACTTTCCAGAAGTCAAGTGGGAGTGAGATAGGAGGCAAAGAAAAGCAAAGAATTTCATGTGGGAGAGAGAGAGGAAACGAGAACCCGTTGCTAAGCCGGTGTTTCGAGAGGAACCTATTTTTGAATTAGTTGCATCATTTTTGAAATTAAGGGAAGTACGTTGCAATTCAAATTTGCAAACAAATTAAAATAATTAGCTGAAATAAATATTTGGGGAGGTTAGTATTGTATTCCTGTAGGTCATGTTTCGGTTTTTTTTTTTTATTTTCGTCCATAATTTATTTTTTCGTTTATCCTCCGATCGTTAAACTAATCTCTGTCAATAGTAAATTTGTTTAAATTTAAATAAAATGGTATTATAATAAGAGTAGTTTGCCGGTTATCAAATTCGTGGTAGATAAGGATGAAACAGTATACATATGGTAATTGCAACAAGTGACGAATGTTTACTTTACATTTTGCACAGTGCCAAAAATAAGTGCTGCATTAGTTTTTTATTTGTCGGGTTTAACTTGGTCTCTGGTCAACGATGCTAAAGATCGGATTTAATATATACAAAGATATGTTTCAAAGGAAATGGTATTCATTCTACAGTGGATTTTAAGCAAAGTTTCAAAAATACTGAATCTTTCGATTTTTGACTAATGGTACTTTTTGGTTGTTGTATCATGTTGTGAAAGTAGTGTGTCATGTTGTAAAAGCAGCAAGACTAGATGCAGTTTAGTTTGATTATGATTCTCATTTGCTAAAATTTTTTGCCAGTAAAAGTGATGCGTTCTTACCTTCGATTTTGTAAAAGGCATCACACACAGGGGCCATGGTTGCATCATCTGCCTTCTCTTAGATGAGGACATTTTTGCTGTCACCTCCTTCGCACTATTTGTATTTTTAATTTATCGAAAACCGTTTTTGAAATAAAAACCGTTTTGTTTAGGGTTAAAATTCTTTTTTCAACTAATAATTGGTGTTTCAAATCGTGTGAATGCCGGCACACGTGGTTGTGTTATGACAGAACTCGAGGGAAAAAGCCGACTCAGTGCCGTTGCCTAATATTAGAGGAAATGCGCGCCTCCTACTGGCAATCCTGTTTTGTAATTTTCACACAGCACTTTTCCTTTGACCTTCGCAATCCTAATGTCTAATTTTTCAACCCTTAACAATCAAACAAAGTCAATAATCACTCAAGTTGAGTGTTCGCACTCAAGTCAATAATCCCTTGATTGAAATAACTTTCTTTATTGGTATATACAAAAGTGGGTGAATAGGGGACAATCCGACTATCGTAATTGAAATTATTTTTCACGACACTTCTGGTTTTCCAGTATATGATTACTGGTTTCGCGATATGAAAAATGTATTTCGCTTTATATGTTTGGCAAGTTTGTTAATCAGATCGCGGGGTTTGTCTTTTATATATACGCTGTTGAGACCTGAAGCACCGCCTCCTTCTTTCTGAACTGATTTGGGAAGGGGAAACTCGCGGTTAGTTGTGCGAATTGATCTCAGGATTGAAAAAGACCCAGACCAGGAGGCATGGTTCATTGCCGGTCGTTTCTAATGGTGCGATGATCTTAGAAAGAGGTGTATTTAGGAATACCGAATTCTGCATACATGGGGAAATTTTTATTCTCAATTTTCTTCAAAATCTATAGTATTTTTATTTTAGTAGCATCTTTAAATTTTGTTATCATAGTTATTGGATAACAATTGATTACAAGAGGCATACCATCTATAAAGTTATATCATGCGTTTGTAATTGTCATGCAATTGCGTGTCATTTCACATTGTTTGAGTCATATATATATGTATCATTCTTGATAACCAAGTTCGTTTACTTTACTTTTTTTTGTTTCACTTTTTTTTACTTTCTTTCCCAGCAATTCAGTATTCTACTTTTGTCTGCAGGATTCTTTCACGAAAGGAAATAATTTGTGGGTACTGCTAGAATTATATCTAGCGCCCATAATTTTGGTCATGCCGAAATTGGTTGGTAGTTGATAAAATTCGTTCGAAATGTTTTGGTAATTAGTAGTATTTTAAATTTAGTAGTTAGAAAACTAGTAAGAAAAATTGTATAAAAAAAATCTATAGTCACTTTTGGATTCGGTTTCTGGCAGTACTAAAATTTCAAAAATGATACAATTCTATCAAGAGAATTTGAACTTCAAAATCTATATGTAGTTATGGCTATATGGTAGATAACTGAGCTATCTACAGATGCAACATTTTCAGAACAGCTTTTCGCGAAGGGGTCGAATAAACGAAATCTGCTCGAGGTGCATTACTTCTAATGTTATTACATTAACATTACTTAATGTTAATAGATATTGTATGCTGATGACAATTGCTTCAAATTTCGATTAATTAAAAACAAGTTTAGTCACAACTGTGCTAAAGTTTGATCAATTATACCAATAAGTCATCAATGGTATTAATAAAAATATCAAGGGAGGAAAATTTGCTTCCTACAGCAGAATAAGATTGAGTAGAATACAGAGTATACAGTTAATTAATATTAACTGTTTTATTGATTGTGTAACATAGAAACTGGTAGTTCTTGATCTTGTATTATCAACCGTTTAAAGCAGATCCATTGAAAAGTTTCCATCATTTAAGAGAGAGATAGGATTTTTTTTTATAGACAGCAGTAAAAATTGTGGCACTTTTCGACCACACAGAAAAGATTCTGTATGCAATTTACGCTTTAGCAAACTTGATCTATTATTTGTTACTTAGAAAAGTAAGAGGTGAAAAGAAAAGTAAAAAAAAGTGCAGTAGTGTCTTCCTTGTGGAATATTCGAGAAGTTCGAACTCGATCGAGTTTGTCTCTATAACCAGTCCTTGGTTGTGATCAGTCGCACGTATTCGATGCTTCTCTAACGTACATTTCTTTGATCCCTATTCGTCTTTCTTATTCTCTTGTTGTACCAAGATATTTATCTTGTTGGTTATTTGCCACAGCAAACTTAACTGACTTACGCACAAAGATCCAAAAAGAAATAAATAAAAACCCTAGTCTCATAATTGTGGAAGATTTTTGCATCAATAATGATGATTCATTTGAGAAAAACGAAATTCTAATATTAATTTATTCACATAGTCAAGAACTTTCGAACGAAAAATAAGAAAAGAAAAAGCCATACAAGAAAGAATATTTGAAACCTTGAAAGAGAATTTGGTTTACAGAAATAGAAAATTCAGGTTCGATACACTTTTAGTACTTTGTTTTTTAATGTTTCTATTTGTGGATAATTTTTATTATTTTTAGGACCGGTTGATTCACCTGTTGTTAAATTTATCCCGAATATATTAACAGGTGGATCAACTGGATCTTTTCTTTTTTTTCGTCTTTATCGTTAGGTTTATATATTTAAGCGATGGAAAATTTTATTCTTTATGTCATCTTTTTTTACCGATGAGAAATATGTATGAAAACTGGTTTTTAAAGTATATATAAATATATAATTACTGAATTATTATTTATTACAGTATGAGTTTATTTCCATTTCATTGAATTTTTAAATTTCTTTAAATACCTTTTCTGCCATTTCCACAACTTCTTCCATGTTTTTAATTAGTGGCACGCGTAAAAAAATCTTTAGACACTGAAAAATATAACTAATTTAAGTAAAATGGTAATTTGACAAAGAAATGTCAGCAGTAAAGCCGTCCCCACGTTGTAAAAAAAAGTCGTGAAAAATTTCTCAAAAAAATTTTAGCACACTGCAATGAATGAATATTATACGGAATATGATCCTCTCATTACTTGAAACTCGTCTTTTCTATGGATGAGAAACATATATCAGATGTGGATTATTTACATATTATGTAGAGATTACATTTATTGTAAAAGAGATAAAATTGACAACTTGTTCTTTAAAGATGATTTATATTAATCTCCACACAGATTCTGCAAAATTTCAATTTCTACGAAGTTATATTGCTATTAATAAAATATTAAATATAACAAATAAATTTAGCAGATTAGATAGTATTTTTTCGTTGGAATTTTTACTTCTCTTCCTGTTTTCAATTTTTTTTCAATATTGCAAGCGTAGATTTTTCATCTGCTTCTTTCATAAGAAAAGAGTATATAGAATTTTTGTTGAACAAAAACTTTTTGACAGAATTGCGAGCAGAATTGTTCCAGAGATTTATCTGAGACATGTTTCTTTCATTAATTTTATAGTCCTAATTGTTTATTGACAATTGAAAATCACTGAGATAACATCGTCATCTGACAGTCAAGTCATAATCAGTGCATGAAGCTGACACTTTGTATTAGTTGACATTTACTTTTAAATATACATATAGGTAACATTTTTTTTAGTCTGAAAAAAACATACATGTAGGTAATATTGTCTTTATTCCGATGGTAGTTAAAAAGAAATTTATTTTCCATTTAAATGAAATGAAGTTGTGGTTACAATGGAAGTTATATATAAATAAAAATTGATAATAATTGTTTCTCTGTCTATTATTTACGGATGGTATTATATAACGTGTAACATAAAATTAATACACAGAAGAAGCTTTATAAGGATATTTACGGAAAACATTTCAAAAAAAGAGGATATTAAAAACAAATGATTGCTGCTGCTTTTTCTATCGATGTTTATTGTTTTCATTTTTACACCTAAAGTAACGGTGTAATTTTTTATGCAAAGCAATCAAAAGTGCAGGTTAATATTCTGTTATCTTTTATGTTCTCTAAATTTGTATCAGCGATAAGTTTATATTTGTTTCAATCAATATGCATACACTATGATGCATCTGTAGCAAGTCACTGAAATTGAAAACTTACTCAAAGCTGATTCAAATTTGGAATGTGCATAAGATTTTGAAAATCCGTTTGTCTGTTATATACATCAGTACAAAAACAATTCGGTAAAATAGTATTAAAAATACGAACAATAGAACTTATATTGCACACTTGTATTTAGTATTACACTTGTAAGTTCTGTTAATTAAAGTAAACAGAAAGATTTTTGAAAAATTTACCAACAATTGTCAGACTTACAACTGTAGCTGACTTTTAATTTTTCAAAAATACGCAACAAAAAATACTATACCTGATAATTTTGTTAAATAAATCCAATTTTTAATTCACAATCGTTGGGGAAATGATTAGTGGAACAAAGCTTTTAATAAAGCAACACAAACCGATATAAATATTGTTAATTAAATAAACAAATGTCCGTTAAAAAAACAATTCCTTTTATGTTACAAAAAACAACTATAAAAACTAGATTTTTTTTTCTATTAAAAAATTAGTCTATGCACTCACCAGTTGATAAAAAACTTTTCGTCAAAGGAATTTAAATTAAATTAAAAAAAGATATATGTCTCTTCTTAAAGACACTTGAGGTACTAAATTTAAAAATTAAACTCCAAAATGTAATTTTGAGTAGAGATTATATAGTCTTCTATATATCTGTATAGAAGACGGGCCTCAAAAATTTCGACCAATAGGAGACGAATTTGGAGAGGTGTAACTAATTGGGTATTTAGTGATAAACAATAGGATAAAGTGAAGATAGTTATAAAAAAAAAGATAATGACCTATTACTATATCTCTGGTATAGCATTAATTGCTCATATCTATAAATTAACAACCTTCAAACAATTTAAGTATAACGATTTTTATGTTTCAGAATATTTCGAGAAATTATTTTTTTATTTTTTATATTATTATTATTATTTTTATCTTACCAAAATTGTCAACTTTATCTTTATATAATTAAATATTGTGTTACTTAACTTAATAAAAGGCGCTATGTATTTAACAATAAGGGCCTTTAGAAACTGATTGGTCATTAAACTATAATATAATTACTGTTTTTTTTTTGTAATCATTAATATTTATTAGAAAACTGACAAAGACGTTACACTTTTTTTCTTGTCATGTTCTCATTGTTTCTTGTTATTATTTTTTCCACTATAAAAATTATTCCTTGAAACTGTTTTTTATGTGTGTCCTTGCATTTTCGAATTAGTATTTTTTTTTTGTTTTTTAATGAAAAATGTTAACTTTATTGTAACATCGGATACACGTGAAATAATTTGTGTATCTTTTACCTATATAATAATTATGTCCGTATTTTTCAAAGAATTTAATGATTTAACGTTAATTTTTAATTATTGTTTGGTTTATACATTGATTGTGTGTTTTCTGAAGGTTATTTTCATGTTGTAAATACAGTTATTGGATTTTCTTTTAATTGTTGGAGGCATTCTTATCATTTTTATCAAATGTTATCAAATTAATAGTTTGTTTTACTTTAATGTCGCACGTTTTTTTTTTGGGAAAGACGTCAATGTTTCTAAAGTAATGTATAAACATTAGTTTGACGCCAGTTTTATTGGAAGGATGGAGTAGGGTTAAGGTTTGATATGAATTGATTTATTTGAGTGGTAGATCGGTAATTCCATCTAAGATAATTTACCTTAATCTGGCAAGGGTTCTGGTAGCATGTGGACTAACGAAAAAATTCCATTAGTAAGAAAAGGATAGACATATCTTTGTCCTTTTCTTTCTAATGGGATTTTCTAGTTTGTCCACATGCCTCCAGGGTCCCTACCGGATCTAGGTAAATTATCTTAGATGCAAACCTCTTATGTCCTAACATTTTTTTAGTGTGGCGATAAAAAGTTCATAAAAGTAGTTTCAAAGAAGATTTTTTAAAAATTTATTTATAGGTACATTCGCCTTACCAGCTATACAGATGTTTTACATGGTAGAGTTTTCTTTAGAATAAATCTTATACTATAACTTAATACTAAATGTTCAGAAGCATGAGAACACTTCTAATCATCAGTAAAATCAGTAAATCCAAATATCGAAATTTCCTAATGATGTTGGATTGTGATTCAGGTTTAGCGACGTCCTCGAATGGAACAAATGCAACTATAGGGTCTATACAATAGTGATTAGAATTGTCTAGGAAAAGCTAGGACTTAGCTAATTTCTAGAAACCGAAGGCAAACACTAGAAACTTTAGGCGAACTTTGTTGAATGATAAATCCGGACTTTAGACTTGGGAGCAAACCATACGAAAAGGGTAGACCTGCACATTAAAATCGAAAGTAACAGCAAAATCCTTGTTGAACATCGTACCTCTTTGCCTCTCATCGCTGACATCATCAAGGTTTTCGATAGTATAGGTTTGGAGCCTTCGGTGAATCGAAAGATAACACTTGAAATCCCCGATTTGGATTGCCTTACCCAGGTAGAAGTCCTACAATTATTGTAGCAAGTTCTTAAGAAACCAGTAGGCAAAAAAAATGATGGTTTAGGATCCAAGTATCAACTGGTGAGACTTGTAGACATCACCGATTAGGAAGAGGCGATCAGAGTGGAGAAATTGGGTCACATAAAAGGAAGGGGATCTTGCCCATTTAGGAAGTGAGTGATAGTCAATAGGTGTTTGACTTATAGCTACAGCAGCCACGTAGGAAGAGATTGCAACGAGGCGAACAGATTAATCTGCAAGGGAATATTGTTCCGTAGCTCGATCTACGATCTTAGGCAAAAATTTTGCAACTATGGATTGGTAGGGGAAAGACCCCGACATATCCATTGGTATCTAAATTTCCAAAAAGTTTTAGCTGCATTAGACAACAGTTTTTAGTTCGAAAGAAATATTTTAATCTGTTGTTTTGAAATAAATAATGAAAAAAAAGTAACAGAACCTTTATGCGAAGTTAAGGAAAACTGTTTTTTTTTGTTGTATTCTACAGAAAGAATTTGTAAACATTAATAAATGAAAATAGACACATTTGTCAACTGTAGGAAATGATTAGTAACTTCCTAAGGAAAATTTGCTGACCTCATGCTTCTTCTCAGACATTATAAGATATTTCAAAATTAACAGTATATATCTACATTTTAGCACACCTATTCATTATTTCGAAGACTTCTAATTTACCAGAAAGCTTTAAAAGAAATGTCGATTAACTTAACGCTCAATAACCTAAAGTGAAGTCTTAAGATTTTAGTAATAAACTACATGATAATTAGAAACTAATTTCAAGTCACGCACTTAAAATTTGCACGTTTTTAAAAAATAATTTTCATGTAGTAAATAGATTAATTTATAATATCAGAGATAATGAAAATTCAAACACTATCTGGAATATATTCTGGAAATTACCGAATGAAAGTAAACGAATATGCAAAAGTGAAAAGTAAGACGATACCACATATGTAGTGTATTGAAAAGAAAAGGAAGACATCGATAGAGTGGAAATTTACCAACGCATTAAGTCTGTCAATACTATAAAAACTGAGAGATGAGGAAATGAATGGATTTTATTTCGCTCAGTTTTTTTTTTATTATAATTCTTTTTGAGATAAATTCTGATATAGTTTTAATTCATTCATCCAGAACGTCAACTAAAGAAAAAAAAATAAGAACACTTTTTTTCCGAACAGTAAATCCGCAATGCTAAAATTAACTTATAAAATAACTTTATTAGCATTATAACAAATGCGTTTCCGCATAAAAATAGCGAATTACCTACATGACAGGAGGAAATGTACATTTTTATTTATTAATAATAGAACTAATTAATTATTAAAGATAGAACTGATTAATAATTAATTAACCTGTATAAGTAACCAACATATATGTTGCTTTACTAAAAAGTGAAAGAAAATAATATATGATAATTTTACTCGTAATTTTATGATAATATTTCACCAATACATATATGGGATTTAAATTTTAAAATATAATAATTATTGCAACATTGTTAATGGTAATTTAAGATATATTAAGATTTAAAATATAATTAATGGAAATTGATAAATTTTTAAGTCCATCGAGTCACATTGAAATGATAAAGAATTATCAAGTGGAGATGGTAATGATTCTCACTTATACAAAAAAAAAGTCCGGAGACGTGTATATGATTCGACCAATCAGCTCTCTAGATCTTGGAGGCACGTCTTATTTCTTTATCCGATCCCCTGGCGAGCGTCAGTGCTCTTCAATTTAATATTATATGAATATTGATTGATCGCTTTATCAATAATTTATTGAGGTAATTCACCAATGAGCTAATCATTATCAGTATATAGGTATAAATAAATATTCAAGTTCGATTATTTGATTTTAATAACAGGAATGACAGTATTATAATTTATTCTAGTATTTAATTATTAATATCACGATTGTTGTACATAATTATTAATTCTAGTAATTAATTCTAATTAATATTAATAATGTTAATAATAATTGTGACGCGCTTCTTAGGAAAGTACATTAGAAACAATTCATTTTAAGGATTATGTTTGTGTTATTTTTTCAATAAATAACATCAAAGATAATTCACCTAGATTCTATAGGGGTCCTGGTGGCCTGTGGACTAACTAAAAAATCCCATTAGAAAGAAAAGAATAGACATATCTTTGTCCTTTTCTTAATTTAATTAATTATTATAATATATAATTTAATATAATTTCATTTATTAGTGAATGAACATTAATTAACTTAATATTAAATTAATAATTACTGTGGATAATAATTATAATAAAATTAAGTAAAAAATTAATAATTACTGTCATCGAATTGTTGCAAAGAATTTTATCGAAAAATTTAATAATAATAATTAAATTCCTTCAAAGGATTTTATTAAAATTTTTAAAAATCCTAATTAAATTCTTTTGAAGAATTTCTTTGAATTTTTTTAAACTAATAGAGTTTTTTTTAATAATTTTAATTGAAAATTTTGAAAGCAATTGAATTTTATGAAGAAGAATTTTATTAAAAGTGAATTGAAAATAATTGAATTCTTGCGAAGAATTTTACTACTTATAAAAATAATTGAATTAAGAATATTTGAATTCATCCGAGGAATTCAATTAAAATTGTTTTGAAAATAATTGAATTCCTGCAAAGGATTTTACTATTTATAAAAATAATTGAAATGTTTCGAATAATTTATCAAAATTTTAAGAAATAATTAAATTGTTATAAATAACTTTATAGAAATATTTGAAAATAATGAAATTTTTCGCGAAATTTAATTAAAGTTGTTTCGATAATAATGGAATTTCTATAAAGAATTTTATTGAAATTAAATATATTCAAAATAATTGAATTCATCACAAGAATTTTATTATTTTTTGAAAATATTTGAATTCTTTCAATTTTTATGACAAATATATATTTTTAAAAATTGCATTGAAAGTAATTCAATTTTTACATAGAATTTTTTAAAAATATTTTGAGAATAATTGAATTATTTTTAGAGAATTTTAAATTCTTGTTGAAATTGCATTTTATGTAAATTTTTGAAAATAATTCAATTCTTTCATGAAATTTTATTTAAATTTGATTAAAAATAATTTAATTTCTGCAAAGAATTTTAGTATTTATAAAAATAGTTGAATTGTTTCGAAGAATTTATTAAAATTTTAGGAAATAATTGAAATTTATGGAAATATTTTAAAATATTTGAATTCATCTGAGGAATTCAATTAAAATTATTTTGAAAATAATTGAAATTCTGCAAAGAATTTTATTATTTATAAAATTAATTGAATTCCTGCGAAGAATTTTACTGATAAAAAAAATAATTGAATTATTAAAATTAATTGAATTGAATTTTATAAAAATAATTGAATTTTTTCGAAGAATTTATTAAAATTTTAGAAAAAAAATTGAATTTTTTCGAAATGTGTTAATAATTTTAAAAAAAATTGAATTCTTCGGAGGAACTCAATTAACATTGTGATAATCATTGAATTTTTGTAAAGATTTTATTATTTAAAAAAATAATTGAATTCTTGCGAAGAATTTTACTATTTATAAAAATAATTGAATTTTTTCGAAGAATTTATTAAAATTTTTAGGAAATAATTGAAATTTATAGAAATATTTCAAAATATTTGAATTCATCCGAGGAATTCAATTAAAATTGTTTTGAAAATAATTGAAATTCTGCAAAGAATTTTATTATTTATAAAATTAATTGAATTCCTGCGAAGAATTTTACTGTTTATAAAAATAATTGAATTTTTTTGAAGGATTTATTAAAATTTTAGAAAAAATTGAATTTTTTCGAAATGTGTTAAAATTTTTTAAGAAAATTCAATTCTTCCGAGGAATTTAATTTAAATTGTTCTGATAATCATTGAATTTTGGTAAAGATTTTACTATTTAAAAAATAATTGAATTGTTTAGAAGGATTTTTTTAAATTTTAGAAAATATTTGAATTCTTTCTTGAAATTTTATTAAAATTTTTGAAAATATGAACAATAATAATTATTTTTATACTTAAAAAGTGAATTTTAAAAATTTTTTATTATGAAATTATTTAGAAAATTTTTATTTGAAAATAAATATTTTGTAATTTGCATAACAATAATAAATTGAATGTCACGTTTAATATTTGCTAGTTATTATAATAAAATTAAATAAAAAATTAATAATTACTATCTAATATTTAAATCATGAATATTATTTGATTTTAAAAATTTAATTTTTGTTTGATAATAAATATTTTTGTTTTAATTTGTAATTTTTTTTTTCGTCAATTTTCAGATGCGTGTTTGCGTTGTCAAGCGGAAAGTAAAAAGGACTTCTATGGAAGGCAGGACTGTGTGGTCGTCTGGGGAGAGTGTAATCATTCTTTTCATTATTGCTGCATGTCACTTTGGGTGAAACAAAATAATCGCTGTCCACTTTGTCAGCAAGAATGGTCAATTCAACGCATGGGCAAATAAAATATTTTTTTTTCCACCAACCAAATGAGATCGTCACTTTTAATATTCCAACGAATCAGCCATTTTTTTCTACACACCTTGCAAGAATATGAACACCTTCTACCGGTATAGTTAATTTTTTTTTTATATTTATAAATAAGATTAATTATAATTATTCGATACTGGAAACATGATGTCATTCCATATCGTACAGTATCTCTGCAACATATTGTTAAAATTAATGATCAAAGGATATTAATTTATGTCTAGTAATTACAAAAGAGGAATAATATTTCCTTTTTGAGTTGAGATTGAAACTCATCGTATTGGTATAAATATTTTTCAAAAAAGTAGAATATATTGTAATTTTTGATGAACGAATTTGTTTTCAACTTTTGATACTTGACGAAACTTTAGCAATATTGATGATAGAATTTTTTTTTGAAAATAAATTGTTTACTAGGAAAAGTTACTACTTCTTTATTTTGATATTGAAAGGGGAAAAGTATTGTCTAGTCAGGTGAATAATATTTTGATTCGAACAAGTTTGATAAGTACTGATTTACTTTTTCTGTAAGTAATATTCTTAATGACTGTATGTAAACTGAAATACTTTCTAGCATTACGTTTTACCATTCCTTTAAAACACTTAATAGACTTCATTATTTGAAGCAAATTAGCACTGGACTAATTATAGTGAAAAGTATATTTATAGCAGCAGTTTTCTTTTCTTTTTTCGAAAAAAAAATATCGTAGCACACTTAGTATTGCGATATAGAAAATTTGATAGATCAATTATTATTACTCAATTTTCATCAAACACTAGTTCTTTTTTTATGATTGGCTATTTTTTATTGTTTATCTTCTCGTGTTAGGAAAAAGGAGCAATAAAGATTCAGTTAATTGCCATAGGCAAATATTTGATGATTCAAGTCACGCTGATAGTGACGTCAGGCCAAAAACTCACGCAGTTTTACCAATATATATGCATAATAAAGAAGATTGGGGTCAAAAATGTAATAAAAATCAACAAAGTGCAATTGCAAAAAGATAAATTTCTTTCAATAATGAAAAAAGCGATATGGACCGTTTGCTTGTTTTGTCTATAATAATCCTCTTAAATATACAGCATACACTAAAAGGTAGTTCAACCACAATACAATCTCTGCAGAAAGTTGATGATTTTTATTTTAATTTGTTTTGCAACAACAATTTTTCATTCTTTTTCAACGAGAAAAAAGTGAAAATAAAGTTACGTTGAGATTTGTTTAAAATTATTATTAATTTAATAATTTAAAAAAAATATTAAATTAGATATTAGGTGTAATAATAAATAAAAATAAATAGTTAAGAAATTGTTGAAATGAACGATCACTCTGTGTCAATGTAAATAAAACTTTATTCTTTACATTTCAAGTGAACAGCTGTCCTCTTTAAAAAAAATGACAAAATTGAAAATATTGCTTCAGGAGGAAAAATAAATAAATATATTTCTGAAAAATATTTATAAAAATAAATATTGCAATAAATAATAATAGTAATAATAAATTCTTTCGTTTCGTACAGGTACACACGTGACATGCAATTTAAAACAATTATATAATACAATAGTACCTAAATAAAAATAATATTATTAATAATTATTATTATAATAATAATGGTAATAATGTTACTAATAATAATCATATATTTATATTTATGAATATTTATAATTAATAGTAAAATTTATTTTTTAAATAACTAATTCATTTTACTACTATTTATTTTATTACAATTATTTTATTAATCTTGATTTTTTTAGTAACATACTTTTTAGTGTAATTAATAATTCTGTTAATAAAACAGTTTGTTTTGTTCTTTGTTAATATAAAAAAAAGAGAAGAGCGTATAAGGCTTTCTTATATAAAGTAGAAGTAGCATCTCACTTGTGAGAGAACTTGTTCGCTACCTGTGAGCCATTGTCGAACTTAAACATGCGCAAACGTTTATGCGCAACGCGGGCTATTTAAAAATATAAAGTAGAAGAATTTAATTATTAATAATAATAAATAAATAATAATAATAAAGATAATAATAAATAATAATAAAAATTATATAATAATAACGAAATATAATAAAAATACTAAAAATAGGAAATAAAATATTATTTTGGGAAAATAAAAAAAAAATTTTTTTTTTGCTATTTGAATAAAACTTTAATTAGAAAAGTCTAATTTTATATAGAAGATATAAAAATCTTTCTCTCTTTAAAATCCTATAAATAGAAAGCTTTTAGATCGAATAAACTGATTTTTTTTCTTTAATTGAATTGATATTGCTATATAAAGAAAAATGTTGCATTCTCAGAGCGAAACTAAAATCTAATGGAATTTCAACAAAGATGTGACTGAGTGTTCCTTACATTGCATCATGAAAACCGGTTTGCCAAGTTATTTAATAAAGTATTTAACAAGAAAACTATTTTTAAATGTTAATTTACAATCTACAATGTAAAATTTAAATCACACAATAAAAATATGGTAATATTTTCATATTTTTATTTGAAATTTTTCTAATAATATTAGTGTATGCGCGTATTTACATATATTACCACCGTGAAAATAATTTTTATTTCGTTGTTAGAATTTCAAAATTTTTTAATTCTTCTTTGATTATTAATTACCATACTGTAATTATTTATTTATTATAATTACCGTACTGTAATTATTTTTTTATTATAATTACCGTACTGCAATTTTTTTTTAATTACCGTTCTGTAATTATTTTTTTTTATTATTTGGCGCACTGTAATTATTTATTTCTTATCAATTTATTATTTTTGTCTTATTTATTTATTTACAGTGTTTTAAAAATTGTAAATTTTGAATTTAAATATTATATTATACAATAATTATTATTTCTAATTATACCAAATTAGAATGGAATTAAATATTTTGGAAAAATTTGTTTCCAAAAAAAAGAACAATTATTTTGTTTTATTCAAAAAAATTTGTTTTTTATTTTTAGAAACTATCATTCAACGTTGAAGTAAAAAATCATTTTTGTTAATTAACTATTGAATGAATTCATTGTTACGTATTTATAAATTAATTAATATATGTTTGTTAATTTTTTTTGTTCTTTATTTTCTTGAAAGAAATAATTCTTTTTGGTCTTTAGTATCTACACATTTATGTATAATAATTATAATTGTTTTTATAATTATGAGTATAATTATGATGATAATCATAATTATTGTTACATATAAATTAATATTATATAATAATTATTGTTTTTATCATTATTAAAATTTTTAATATTTAATAACTATTAGGTATTATTAATATTAATATTATCGTCATCAGTACTATTTTTGAAAAATAAAACTGAAAAAATGCAGGACTAACTCTGTCGGGGATCGAAACCTAGGACCTATTAATTGCCGGTTGATTGTTTTTCCACTGAGCTACACTGGTCCTTGTCCAATTTTATTTATTTTATTAATATACGGGACTAATATTCCATATTAATAATAAAATAATTAAAATAAAATAAAAGCGAAATAAGAAATAAAATTAAATTAAAAATAAAAGAAGTAAAATAAAATAAAAGTAAATTTTTAATATTTCTTTTGAAGAACGATAATTGCACATTACTTTTAGAGGAATGATTTGAAAAACTCTATTGGACGAATTTTTTATAAATAAAGAAAGTTATCAATAATGATAAGAGGTAAGAATAAGGAAATCGAGAAGGTAATGGGGGGGAAGGAGAGAAAATTTTGGTGTTAACGATAACATACATATAAAGCAATTGCCGTCACGTATGTACACGAAACGAAAGGATATCGAAGGTCATTTTACTCTCACGTCACGTCTTGGAGGCTCGACCATACTTTGACCAATCGCGTTGTAGAAAGGACGGGTGTGTCTCAGTATACTTAATTATGTTATGATTCTTTTTTATGTTAACGGTAATTCGAATCTATTGGCGACATCCGATCATATTGTGTCGTCAGATTTACATTTCAAAGTCCAAAGTGTAAGAAACTCTCATGCAAATATTGTGCGACAATAATTCTTTTTTTTATATTTCAAAATTCAATTATTATTTCTTATTCTTTTTCTTTAAATTTTAATATTTATGCTAATTATTGATATGAGTCATTATATGGAAATTTAGAGAGAAATGGAAAGGATAAAGTCTAATTTTTGTACCAGGAAATAGTTATTTTTTTTGCTTTTGCAAAAAAAGTGAATTTGTAAAAAAAAAAATTTTTTTTCATGGAAACAGGTAATTGTTAATTAGAATTTAATTTATTTAATTCATTTAATTCATAATTAGCAGAAATATCAAAATTTAAAGAAAAGAAAGAAGTAGTAATTGAATTTTTAAATAAATAAAAAAATAATTGTTTATTCATTTTTATTTTGACTCAATTTTTTCAGTTAAAATTAAAATTGAATTTAATTCATTAGGAAATTATTTAGAAATTTCGTTAATAAAACTATTTGTTATTGAATAAATTATTATTAACAATTACTTATTATTGAAACCATTTTTTTTAATAGAAAAAATTTACAAACTTATTTTTATTTTTTTTTAAGATAGATTATTTTTTTTTTAATTTTGAGAATGAAAGGATTGAAAGTAATTTTTATTGATTTGGAAATTATTTAGAAATTCCGTTAATAAAACTATTAATTATTGAATAAATTATTATTGACAATTATTTGTTATTGAAACATTTTTTTTGTAATAGAAATAATTTACAAGTGCGTATTTTTATTTATTTTTAAAGATGAATGACATATTTTTTATTTAAAAAATTATTATCACTTATTTTAAAAAAAATTATTTTTTTAGTTTTTTGAAAAATTAATTAAAATTAAAACTAAATTTACTTGTAAAGAGGGAATTATTTAGAAATTTGGTGATTAAAATTATTTATTATTGAAACAAATATTTTTAAAAATAGAGACAATTTACAAGCGTGTTTTTACTTATTCTAAAGATAAATTACTTTTTTTTATTATTTTGAAAATAAAATAAAACTTGTTTTCAATTTTTTTTTCCTTTGAGATGATTAAAACGATTCAAAACATTAAATAAACAGATTTAAAAAAAAGAGAGATTAAAATTTGCTTTTTTTGAAAAAAAGAAACTTGTATAAAAATTTTAACTGGATTTGTGAGGGATTAAAAAATAAATATCATTCTCTTTAGTTTGTATTCTCGATTGCATCATTACGATGTTTTCTATAAAACTTGACGCAATTTTCAGATTAATTTGGGTCAAAAATTTGATTGTCAATATAGGTAAATGAAATTTAATTATTAAATTTAGGTAAATGTTAAATTAATTTTCAGTTATTTAATTATAATTCAATATGTTTATAAACATTTTCGTTTAAAGGGAATTTTTAAAAATAAATCTACTTGGTATCTGTAATTCATGAAATGTTTACGAAATTGTTTTATTGGAAAGAATTAATAAGTGTGAGGATGAATTTTTTTTTTTTTTACAGTCGCACGATATTGCTATGAATTAAACTTTATTTAAAAGATCGACACGTGCTCGAACTTTTATGACGTTATTTCTTAAGATAAAGTTTCCCTTAAGTTAACAAATATTTTTTTTATTCGCACTGAACTTTCTCGAATCGTACTCTTTGTGTGTGCATCTTTAATCATTAAAATATTTTAAATAATTCAAAAATTAATTTTTTTATTAAATTATTATTATCACTATTATTATTTATTATTACTACTGTTATTTATTTTTCTTTATTATTATTTATATATTTATTTTTTAACGCCCCTGAAGTTAGCGTCGAAAATTATTATTTCGGGTTAAAAAATGTCCAGAACACTTTCTTAATTATTTTAATAATAATAATAAATTTTTTATTATTATTAATATAATTATTTTTATTGGTATAAAATTTTTTTTTGAAATTAAATTCCTTTTTGATTAGAAGATTTTTTCTAAGCTCGGCTACTAATGTTCCTGTTAAGGAAACTCATTGACATTTAGAAAATAATTTATTAGATAAAGTTAAGACTCGTTTGTTTAATCTGAGCCAACAAAATGAAATATTTCACTTGTATCAGAAAATAAGTATATAGACATGACCTTTAATGAAGGTATAAAAGAAATTTTTTCCCACGTAAATCAAAATTGTACGTGAATTTGATTATTTTTCCTGCCTCCCACGCCATGAGAATATACGACAAAATTTTCTTTAATTTCCTCCGGGAAATCAATAATTATATATTTAACAATATCGAAAAAAGTTCTTTTCTTTTAAGTAAGTCAGTCTGATGCAATTTCTCCATTAATTTATTAATTAAAGAACAACATTAAATTGAAATTGAGTCAATTAATTTTGATGTTTATAATACAGTCATTTTTTATTTATTAATAAATTAATAAATAATAATAATAATAATAATAATAATAATAATAATAATAATAATTAACTAATAAATTTACTCATAATTGAGTGTCATCAAAATTTTTGAAATTGAAATCAATGACGTTGAACTACATTGATATTGGAGTGAGTGTAAAAATAAATTTTTTTCTTTTATCATTTCCTAAAATTGATAAAGAATATTAAATATATTGTAAACTGTAAAAATGAGGAAAGAAAAAAAAATTGTACATTTTTTTAGCCTTGTTCATATAATGTTTAATTGTTGTACGTGGTATATACATATGTGAAATTGTTGGAACGTCAGTCCTGGCGCCAAAAGATCAACCATTAATAGAGAATGCGAAGGTCATTTCGGTCAAACTGGTAATGAGAGGCTCGCCATCCATATCAGCCAATCAGAAGCTGACTTGCAAATACGCCTTTTTCAGCTGTTTCTTGGTATAACAATCGGAATTAATGACGTCACAAATTACCAGTTCCCCTACCTCTTTTCATTTTTATGCCCTCTCCTTCCTCAACAATAATTGTTGCTTCTCCTCAAACGTTAGTTCAGTTTTTTCTTTTTTTTCTTTTTTTTCTTTCAAGAAACATTTCAGACAACGATTTCTGTTTTAAACTTCTTCTAGAAAAAAATAATTTTATGTATATGGAAATTTTTATGGCAAATTTTGTTGTAAAAAAAAAATTACCTAGAGAATGTGATTTATTTTCAAAAAAACATTGTTAGAAATGTATTCTTGGTTTTTATTTGAATTAAGAAGAGAACTTTTTATTTAGCCAAATTTTCATCAAATGGTTCTTTATCTGACCGATTTTTTTTATTAGGCAAAAATTAAATTCGAAATAAATTTCTGTCTGTTGGAATTTTTATTCAGATAAATTTCTATTTAACAATTTTTTATTTACCGAAGTCCGGGAAATGGATTTTTTATTTACTTCAATTTTTTATTAGGCATAAATTTAATTTTTTTGAGAAATTTTCGTCTGTTGGAATTTTTTGTTTAGCCGAATTTCTTTTTTGTTTTCAAAAATTACCACAAAAGGAATTTTTTATTTGACCGAATTTCCAAATGAAATGATTAAGTTCGTAAAGATGGAATTTTTATTTAATCGGATTTCTATTTAACCGAATTTTTGTTTGTCAAAATTCCCTTAAAACGAATTTTTACTCTTTGACAGAGCTTTCGATCCAAAATAAATTAATTCCAGATTGATTCCGATTAGTAAATTTTTCATTTAGCCGAATTTTTATTTAACAGAATTTTTGTTTGTAAAAATTCCCACCAAACGGTTTTTTTTGTTCAACAGGAATATCAGTCGAAAGAAATTAAATTCGCATGTTTTGAATTTTCATTTAGCCGAATTTTTATTTAACTGAATTTTTATTTGTCAAAATTCTCATAAAACGGATTTTTTTCTTTTTGACTAAAATTTCAATCCAGAAGAAATTAATTTCAGATTAATTCCGATTTAATATTTTCATTTAGCTGATTAATTTCATACAATTTTTATTTAGCCAAATTTTCCTCGTTTAGAATTTTAATCCATCAAAATTTCTATTTAATAGAATTTTTATTTGTAAAAATCTCTATCACGCAGATTTTTCAATTGGTTACATTCTTATTCGACAGATATTGAAATTTGACATAATTTTTATCGGGAAAAATTTTTATTTAGCCTATTTTCCATCGAAGAGAATTTCCATTTGTCCGAATCTCTATTTAGAGGATTTTTGTATATAGGTACCATAAAAATTTCCATTTAAAAAAATATTCATTTTGCTGATTTTCGCAGATAGCAATTTTTCTACGTAGAAAATTTTATTTTCAGAATAATAGACTCATTGTTTAATCAGAAAAATCGTTTATTGATATTTAATTAAATTAAAAGTGTGAACAATTTTCGTTATATTATATTGTTGGCTAAAAATGCCAATATGGCAGATTGAATTTTAAAGATAAAAAAAAAATTTCCACATGTGTAAAAGTTTCTTTCCTTTATCATATTATAGCGTTGTAGAAAATTTCATTTTTGAAAAAAAAATCATCGCAGAATTTTTTCTTTTTAGACAAATTATTATCATGATAGCGATAGTGGTGATTCATAAAAATATGATTTACAA
The DNA here is from genome assembly GCA_032872505.1 of Leptopilina syphax. Taxonomy (NCBI): domain Eukaryota; kingdom Metazoa; phylum Arthropoda; class Insecta; order Hymenoptera; family Figitidae; genus Leptopilina; species Leptopilina syphax. The sequence goes on from CM065470.1 coordinate 22,356,001, forward strand.
TCTACTTTTAAGTACAAATAAAATACATATAGATATACATACATATATATACTCATATAATCTCAAGCAAAAGTGGATATGTATTTATAAAAAAAATAGTAACATTTCTTTATAGTGAAGGAAACATTTGTTTTCGACATTTTTTTTAAATAATAAATCTAAAATTTATTCACTAAGGAATTAGGATATTTAATTTTTTTTTAAATGTTCGAAAAATTATTCTAATTTGAAAGAAATAATTTTCTACTTTCGGCAAATTTGATGATTTTTATTTTTTATAGAGAAAAAAAATTTGCCACTAAATTGTTAAGATGTCAGTCTTAGAGAACTGATTTTTCTTTCTTACTTTTTTTTCGAAATAAAAGACATGAAATTGATAATTAAAAATAACCAGCAGATTTTTTTCTATATAAATTCTGACCAGATAGTTATGAGCTGCCTATATATCAAATATAACACATGTCTAACTAATTAATTATTAATTATACGAGTATCAAAAATAATGTTTGAAGTAGAATGATAATTTTGAACGATTTAAACTGACTTTGGTGAATAGTGATTCTTGAGGTAAACATTATATTTAAATGTTATCTGCATTAAACTTTAACAAATTAGAAAGTGACTTCATTGGAAATTACATTTTTATATTATAATAATAATTCTATATAGTAAGATACAATAAAGCAAACAAAAAAAAAATTTGCTTATTCCTGCGACAAAAACAGGATTTTTACGTGTAAATTACTTTAAGGCATCAAATTTCATCAAAAGCTGAAGTCATATACTAAATGTAAAATTTTAGTATTTACATAATAAATTCGGTACATACTTTTTTTTCTATCTCTCAAGGCACATCGGAATGAAATGTAATTATTGTAACTCGATATACAAAGTAGAATATATCTCATAACAATTTTCAAACTTTTCCAAAATTTATTCAAAATTCAAAGTTTCAATGTCGAATAATTTCTTTTTTTTCATATATTTTGTAATTATTATTAGTTATTTCTATAATAACTTGAATAATAGAAACTATGTTAATAAATCTTCATTCGAGACTTAATACTTTTTTTTAATTCAACAACTTTCGTGACTTTCTTTTTCAGCTAAAAATAAATAACAAGATTAAAATTACTTACAAGTTTTTTAACGAAAGGCACACAAGTAATTAATCTTCGGAAAAGTTTGAAATACTTTCTTTCTGTTTTCTTTTTTCTTTTATAAAAATCTTATAATTTAAAAAAAAAAGTAATACGATTAAACCACACTGGAATGTGTCATAAATGAATGCACCAGTGAATAATTATTAACAAACAAACAAACAAAAAAAATTCTACAAAAATGCAAATTAAAAATAAAATTTCTTATTGAAAGAAATGAGTACTTATTGAAAATTTCTTTTCTTCTTTTTTTGTAAATGCTTGTAACTTTGGTAGAAAAAAATTATTCTTAAAAATATATATATATATGTTCATATATATGGTGCATTCATGTTTTTTTTCTTCTTAATAAACGACTAATACTAGATAAATACTTATTTTCGTCACGCAATATTTTACATTTGAGCTGACGAGTGCTTTCTATAAGTGACTTCTTTCTTTTTTTTCTTCGAATTTAATGAATTTTACTGTAACATTTTACCGTTGGTACGTCAGCAGTTGGTATGTCTAGCTCCTCTCATCAAGGGAATTAAAATACTTGGATTCTGGGCTTGTCTCAGGAATGGATGCTTCAGTAATTCAGTTGCTGTGGCTCTTTGCGCAGGATCTCGAACTAGCATTCTCTCTAGGAAGCCCTGCAGACGTGGACTCACCTGAGAAATAAAAAATTAATTTAATAAAAATTTAAATTAAAAAAAAATTGAATTTTTAATTAATAAAAAATTAAACCAACAATTACGATTTAAATTAATGTAGAAATAAAGACTATAAAATTGTAAAATTAAATTTTATAGAACTTATTTCTATAATTCTAAGATATTTACTTAATTTTGATTTTCTTTGTCAATCGTTATATTTAGCACATATTTCATATTTTTAAAAATGGCTCAATTATTACTTAAATTAATAATAAAGAAAATAAAAAAGGAATTCAAAATTTTTCGAATGTTTTTATTTTTATTTCCTTTATTATTAAACTACTCAGACTTTATAAATTTGTTTATTAGTTAAATTAAATTTAATTGAATTAAGAATTTAATTTAATTTGAGTTCTTTTTCAATTTAATTTAATTCTGTGCAGTTTTGTGTATATTTTAGAAAATTTTCTTTGAATATTACTTATTTTACTTATGCGGTAAAAAATGTACAATTGAAAATTTTTACATTTTTTTATGAATTTTTTAATTTACTTGCCTTATGGGAATTCTTTAGTTTCGGCGGAGGCATATCTCGGATGCGACGCATTGCCTGAAGAGGCGGTTCATTGAAAAACGGCGGTTCCCCATCAACCATTTCAATTATCATGATTCCCAAGGACCAAATATCCACCTCTGGACCATAAGGTAACCTTCAAATAAAATAATTGAATTATTACCCAATTATTAAATAATTGAATTTCAAAATGACAAAATGAATTGTCATTTTCTGAGGAAATATTTTTCAAAATATTTTCAAAAATTTTTATTCAACTTATTTGAGTTGAATGGGAAATTTTTAAATAAAAAAATTAGCGATCACAGTTATATTTTTTTTAATAGTTGGAAAAATGATTATTTTTTTAAAAATTAGTTGTCGTAGGTAAAAGTTAAAGTTAAAATTAAAAGTAATTTTAATTTTATTAAATTTTGTATTAGCAAGGTTGCCACAAAAAATTGATTTTGTTTTGTCTTAACTTTTCTCTGATTTCCAGTTAGAAAATTGCCTTTTTCCTCTATCTTTATTACAAAAAAATTCAAGACAAGTTCAATTATAAAAAAAGATTTTTAATTTTTAAATATTTATTACTTTAAATCCTTTTTAGAAGCAAAAATTTGATTTAGAACTTTACTTCATTTACCTATTTTAAAAATAAAATTAATTACTGTGGCAAAATTCTCTTGACTATTTTAAAAAATTTCAATAAAATTCATTTAAAAAATTCGATTGTTTTTAATAACATTTTAGAAAATTTCAATTACCAACTTTAAAAACTTTCAATTATTTGTTTATAAAAATTCAATTAACTCTGTAAAATTCAAATGTTTACTAATTACTACATTGAAATTCTTTGAAAAATCGATTTTTTTTTAAATTCTAATTAAATTCTTTTTTAAATATTTTAAATTTAATTATTTTCAGTTCAATTTCACAAAATTCAATTAATTTTATAATTCTACAACAAAATTTTTTAAAAATGTAAAGTAACTTTAAGAAATTTATTAAAAATGACTATTTTTCAGAATTTTAAATAAAATTTCAATTACCTACTTCAAAAACTTTCAATTATTTGTTTATAAAAATTCAATTAACTCTGTAAAATTCAAATTAAATTTTTTAATTAAATGTTTTAAATTTCATTATTTTCAGTTCAATTTCACAAAGTCCAATTAATTTTATAATTCTACAATAAATTTTCTAAAAATGTAAAGTAACCTTAAGAAATTGATTAAAAATGACTATTTTTCAGAATTTTAAATAAGTTAATCAGTTCAATAATCAGTTCAATTTCACAAAATTCAATTAATTTTATAATTCTACAATAAATTTTTTAAAAATGTAAAGTAACTTTAAGAAATTGATTAAAAATTACTATTTTTTCAGAATTTAAAATAAAATCATTTAAAACTGAAACAATTTTTTAAACAAATAATTAAAATGTTTTTGGACGCACTAAAAATTAGAATTTTTGTAGTAATTCTTGAAATTTGATATTTTTCCAACACTTTTGCAAAAATTCCCTGATATTTCCCTCATTTCTCTAATTTTCTTGACCAGTGGCAACTCTGAATTTAAATAGTTTAAACATAGTAAAGAATAAACAATTTAGATTGATTAAAAAATATAAACCAATATAAATTTGGATAAATTGAATTTTTAATCATTCGAAATTTAAATAGCTAAAAATTTAGATAAATTAAAATTAAGATAACGAAATTTTAATCAAATAATTTTTAGAAATCATTAAATGTTGATAATTTTTAGTTTTAATTAATTGAATTTGAACCATTCGGCGAAGTTCGCAATATTTATGATCAACGATTAAAAGAAAAAAATATTTTTCTTGACGATAACAGTAAAATTTTTCTACTTCAAAAATAAATAAAAGTTTGAATAAAAAAATGTTTTTTTTCTAAATCATTTATTATAAACGTTGTGAACTTCGCCAAAGTGAATTTGAATGAAGTAAAGTTTCAAATAGATCAAAATTCTCTGATATAGGATTTATATTTGAATAAATTGAAAATGAGATGAAATAAAATTTAAATAATTTGAAAATTGAATGAAATGAAATTTGAATTAACTGAAAAATAAACTAAATAAAAATTAGAATAAATTGAACATTAAACGAAATAAAATTTGAAAGGATTAAAATTTAGAGAAATTGAATTTTAAATTGATTCAACTAAAGGTTAATTAAGATTATTTAAATATCTAAATTTAAATTCAGATCCATTATAATTTTAATTGAGAAATTCTTCAACTAGTTTAAATTAATATCAGTTGAAATTTAAACTGAATACATTTTTAATTAGTGAAAATTAAAAGGTGAAAATCTGTGATCCCTAAATGAAATAAAGCAATTTTTATTCTAAATGATTTTTTACAAGCTTTATTGGAAATAAAGCTTATAAAAATTCGGTTAGAAGAAAAATTCCTAAATTAATAACTTTTTTCAATATTAAAAAAGTAAAGTTGAAATTTATACCTGGAAATAACTTCCGGACTCATCCAATAAGGAGTGCCCACCAAAGACTTTCGTTTTGGAAGTTCCTGCGATACTTGTGCGCAAAATCCAAAGTCCGATAATTTAACTCTACCATCGGCAGTCAAAAGAATTGAATCAGATTTAATGTCTCGATGAATAACACCTTGAGAATGTAAATACTCGAGTGGTTTAAGGCACTGTGAACAAACTGTCGCTATTTGACTTTCATCCATACGTGAATGTGTTACAATATCCGTTAATGCTCCGCCCTCAAGATATTCCATAACAACCCACAGTTCATCGTCAACGAGAAAACTGTCGTACATTTCAACAATATTTGGATGATGATAATCTCTCATAATAACCACTTCGTTGAATAATAATTCTCGCCTCTGTTGTTTTCTGAGATCCATTTTCTTCACCGCCACCTGACGATGCAATGCTTTGTCAGTGGCTATACAAACTGTGCCCGTACTACCCTCGCCGATTTTCAGGAAATTCTCCAAATTCTCCCTCGGATCACCCCGACTAACAACCATTTGTAATGCCGCTCTAAATTGTTCGTGTGTAAGCCTCTGATCGGCATTTTGTTTATTGACATTATTCGATGTTCCCGAAGTTGAGACAACTGCCAAGTTTCCTGATGAAACGGCACTCTTCATATTTTGATTTTGATCTGGTACTGAACTACCGCTGGCAATTGTTGACGATGTTGCGGATTTTGAAAGATTGTGCATTGATTGTGAACTCTCTATTGGTTTATGGAAATGAGAGTGTAATGAGGATTGATTCTCGGTTATGCCATAATTCTGAGAGTGCTTGTTTACATTGTGGGAACTTAATTGGCTCAATGGTCTTTGCGATGCTATTGATCCAACTGGTGATACCTTGGGATGCATATTATGAAGTAACATATTATGCGATTGCTGTCGATCTCTCATTGATGGGTCCATTTTATTTACCTGTTTAAAAAAATTCATAATTTTGAAAATTTAGAAATTAATCTTCACATTCATCTACTAAAATCTACTATTCACTACTTTTTTTTACGATTTGACAGTATTTGGATACTTTATTAAAAATTATTAAGATCTTAATTAACCATTTTTTTTAAATAAATGAATTCTTTTGTGAAAATGTTTGATTTTTTTTGAAATTCAATTAATTCCAATATCTACTGTTTTAATAAAATTTCACAAAAGAATTCAATTATTTAAAAAAATTGTTAATTAAGATCTTAATAATTAAAAGAAAAAAATTATTCTCAAAAATTTTAATAAAATTCTTTCAAACGACTCAATTATTTTCAAAAATTTTGAGAAAATATTTTATAAGAATTCAATTATTTAAAAATTTAATGAAACTCTTCGCTGAAGTTCAATTATTTTCAATATCTACTATTTTAATAACATTTCACATAAAAATTGAATTATTTAAAAATTTTAATAAAATTCTTCGCCAAATTCAATTATTTTTATAAACAATAACACATTCCAAGAATGCAATTATTCTCACAAATAAAAAAAATTTTTTCCAAAAATTTAATCATTTCAAAAAATGTTAAATTAAATAAATAAATTAAATAAATTCGTTTCAAGAATTCAATTATTTTTAATAAAAATTCAAATAAATTCCTCGAAAGAGGCAATTATTCTTCAAAATTTTTATTAAAATTTTTTGAAAGAATCCAATTATTTTAAAAATTTTTGATAAAAATTGTACAAGAATTAAATTTTAAGAAATTATCAATTATTTATTTTTGTATTTAAATAATGAAATTATCGTAGAACTTTCGAACAAGGTTTGGTTTAAAAATAAATTTTCTATAAAATTTTAAATAATAATTGAATATTAGAGGCGTTGTAGTGCGAATTATTAAAAATAATAATTAAATGTCAAAAGTTTTTAAATTATGTCTAAATTTGAAAATTTGAATTATTGCAAAACTTTAAAAATATTTCAATATTTATTATAAAAAATTATTGAATTTTGAAAGAATTACAGTTGTAATTTTTAGAAATAGTTAAATTTGAAAATGGTTTTACATTGAAATTATTTGAAATTTTAATTCCTGTGAACGAAAATAAATAAGAATAAGTATTTAAATATTTACTTAATAAAAATTATTCAAGTTGTGAATAATTTAATTTAGAAATTATGGAAAAAATTAGTCTTTTGAAAAATTGTTATTGAAAATTTTGGAAATTGTTAATTGTGTTTTATTTTCCTGAATTTTTACTAATTTTTATAAAAAACTTACTTACATAAAAACTATTTTTTTTCTTAACTTATGAATAACTTCAATTCTAAATTTTGCGAAAGCGAAATTCAATTATTTTCTAAACATAAATTTTAAATTCTTAAAAAACCCGATATTTAAAAGTAATTTGTTAGCGAAGAATTTTATCCAAATTTTTTATTTATTGTATTCTTTTTGGCAACTTTATTAAAATAGTAGATATTAAAAATAATTAAATTGGAACGTTTCAAAGAATTTGATCTCAAAGAAAAAGAAAAAAATATCTTTTAGTGTCACAAATCTAAAAAAAGGTATCCAAATAATAGTAAATTGTAAAAAAATATGATCCACAAGTTCTGAACGTTCAAATGAGCGTAATTTTTTGCCATTATAAATATTTTCAAAGATTATTGACTTTTATAAATAGCAAAAACAAAAATAAACATTCAGAATCTTTATAATTAATTTTTTTAATAAAAAAAAGGTGGTAAATAGTAGATTTTAGTAGATGAGTGAGAAGCCTGAATTCATAGAAATTAAAATTTTTAATTAATAGAAATTAAACTAATATATTTAATAATTTACCTGGAAATTTCCATTATATTGGCCGGATGGCACCGTCATGGTAGGATTCATTCTTTGTAATTCGTGTTCGGGTAGTTGTGATATATTCGCATTCAATGTCGTCGGACTTGGAATACTTGGAATCGGACTTAAATTTTGGAAATTCAGTGACAAATTTGGCGCATTTGAGCCCATGTGCGTTAAATTCGGCGATGACTGCATATTGGGATTGAGATTCTGTAGATTTGGAATTAGACTATGGTGATTGGCATTCATTGTAGGTCCGACGTGCGGAGAATTTTGTCGCATTTTCTCCGGATAGCCGTGTGATTTGACGAAATTTGAATAAGCTTGTAGTTGAGCCGGACTGGAAATCTCTTGTCCTTCCGGCACGGAAGGAGGAAGATTTGAATTATTTCTACAAAAAGAAAAATTACAATTAAAGGATAATTAGTTTTTTTTAAAATAATTGTTAATTAACAGGGTTGACACAAAAATTTTATTTTATTTTTCCCTGACTTCCAGACAAAATTTTGACTTTTACCCTCACCCAGAATTATATTCTGATTCACTTAAAAAAATTATTAGATACTCAAAAAAATGTTCGATTACTTTTTATTTACGAATTTCTGTAATTGTAAAATTATTCGAAAACATCAATAACTTATTTTTTAAATAAATATATTATCATTAATATTTTTCTATAGGAATTAAGATTTTCAAATTCAAACCTTTTGAAATTCAATAAATTATCAGAACATTATTATAAAACATGAAGAAATTTAAGATGACAGAGTGATACAATCATTATTTTAGATCGTAAGAATATTGTAATTATAAATTCAAATTTTCAAAGATTTTAATTTTGAACCTTTTTCAAAATTCAATTATTTCTAAAAATTCACGCTATACCTAACGTTTTTAATATTCAATTATAATATAAAATTTTAAGAGAAATTAACTTTTTAATCAATTTTTATTAGAAAATTTTTCAAGAATTCAATTATTTAAATACAAAAATAAATAATTTATTAAATAATTGAATATTTCTTAAATTCGGCGAATTTGAACAAAAATTTTAAGAATAAATGCAATTTTCTATCATTTTATTTAAAATTATATTAAAATGATTGAAATCTTGCGAAGAATTTTATTTATGAAAATAATTAAATTTTTCCTAAGAATTATATTAAAAATTTTTTTAAAGAATCGATTTTCTGTGAAGACTTTTATTTGTAAAAATAATTGAATTTCCAAAGAAAAATATTATTATTTATGAAAATAATTAATTTCTTGTGAAGAATTTTATTTACATTTTTTTAAATAATTTAATTTTTCAGAATTTTTTGAAAATTTTTGAAAATAATTCAATTCTATCGAGAAATTTCATTAAAAAATTGAAAATAATTTAAATCTGAGAAAGAAATAAAAAATTTTTTTTAAATAATTGAATTGTTTCGCAGATTTTTACAAACATTTTTGACAATAATTCTATTTGTAGGAAAAATGTTATATTTTACGAAAATAAAATTGTATTCTATGAACAATTTCTTTATTATAACTTTTCAAATTTATTTAAATCGTTTTATCATCAAAATTTTCAAAAATAATTGAATTCCCGAGAAAAATTTTATTATTTTTGAAAATAATTGATTTCTTGCGAATAATTTTATTTGAAGTTTTTTAAATTATTGAATTGTTAAGAAGTAATCTATTGAAAGTAATTGAATTGTATAGAAAAATTTTGTTAACTACATCTTGTCAAGAATTTTTTCAAAATTATTTTAAATAATAGAATATTTAAAAGAATTTTATTAAAATTTTTCGAAATAATTGAATTTCTCAGAACTATTTTTTTTCAATTCTCTGAATATATTTGTATTCTTTTGAGAAACTTCATTGAAAAATTAAAAATAATTGAATTTTTTAAAAAATTGTTAACACATTTCGAAAAAATTCAATTTTTTTCTAAAATTTTAATAAATCCTTCGAAAAAATTCAATTATTTTTATAGTACAATTCAACGCAAGAATCCAATTAATTTTATAAATAGTAAAATTCTTTGCAATAATTTATTTATTTTAAAAACAATTTTAATTCAATTCCTCGAATGAATTCAAATATTTAAAAATATTTTTATTAATTTCAATTATTTCCTAAAATTTTAATAAATTCTTTGAAACAATTTCAACAAGAATTTAAAATTTTCTAAAAATAATTCAATTATTCGGAAAATATTTTTAAAAAATTCTATATAAAAATAACATTACTTTCAATGCAATTTTTAAATATATTTGTCAAAAAGATTGAAGGAATTCAATTATTTTCAAAAAATAATAAAATTCTTCAATTATTTTGGATATACCTACTTAATTTTAATAAAATTCTTTAAATAATTGAATTCTTTTGGAAAATTTTATTAAAATAGTAGATATTAAAAATAATTGAAATGAGGAAAATTTTTGAAAATAATTGAAATTTTGCCAAGAATTTTATTAAATTTTTTTGAAAATAATTGAATTTCGGAGAAGAATTTTATTATTTATAAAGATAATTGAAATTTCGACGAGAAAAAATTTTCTTTGATATAATTGAATTTCTGTAAACAGTTGTTTTTAAAATTTCTATTTAAATTTATAAAAAATTGATATTTTCTAAAATTTCAAATTGAAACCTTTAAGGTTCATTTATTTATGAAGATTGTAAACGCAAATCTTTTGAAATCCAATTAATTTTCAAATTTTTAAGTAAAATTATTCATTACCGAAATAATATATTTATTTATGATAGTTGTTCAAGAATTAAGTTATTTAAAAGGAAATTATTGTCAGAAATAGAAAAAAATTGAAGGGTTTGTATTAGAACTCTTGGCAATTTCATAATTTATAAGGTAAGCAAAAAAGAGTCAAAAAATTAAGAATTTTCTTATAAATTCTGAAAATTTAATTTTTTCCAATACTTTTAATAAAAATCCCTGACTTTTCCCTGATTTCCCTGATATATGGCAACCCTGATTAATTAAATTAACTTACCTGTAGTCTCGCCTAAGTCTAGGCGGACTAGAAGATCTGAGCGAATTTGATCTAGCGACTGTGCTAGTTTTTGGCAATCCATTCTCGGTACTTTTATCGCCAGGCATGAATTTTCCAATTCTCGGATCATTGTGTCCTCGTACAATTGTCTTTAAATCGAGAATTTCCGTCGGTGTAATTTCACTTGGATCAACAAGCGGTAGGGGACGATTTGTTGATTTGAGTATTTGATTGTTGCCGACAATTGACGCCCATTGTAAAGGTAAACCGACAAATTTTCCTTCACGTTTGTCAAATCCTGTGTGAACTCTATGCTCAAAATTCGTCGGTGTTGATATTTGTGGCTTCTTCTTCTTTTTGGCAAACATTCTAAAAAGAAGAAAAAAAAAGAAAAGTTTTGTATTTTTATTAGAAATCGGTTTAGTCATAAAATCACATGACAAAAAAGACAATTATGTTTATCTTCTAAGGTTTTCTTTCGCTATTGTTGCACAATAATCCACTAAAGTAGTTATAATAATATTATAATTAAGAAACAGTAGAAAATCGATTATGTTGCGTAAGTCCCCGAGTTTTTAGTCGAAATATTTCCAAAAGTTTTTGCTTCAATTAGTTGAGCACTAATTAGTCTCTAATCCAACCAATTGGAGCAAAACACTTGTTTTCGTGTCAAATATCAAAATAAATAGAATATTACAAATTCTTATTTTTAGAAATTACAATTTTTTTTTTAATAAACATTACTACTTTTTTCGTTGTTGAAAACAAAATTAGTACAGTAATTAATAAAATTACTTACTCAAAAATGTATGAGTCCTTTGGAAAGTATCAATATTCTTGTCAGAGAGTCTGATATTGTGTCACTCCTTATTACGATAATGAAACACCTTCACCTTTTGTATTCCTTTTCTCGTGATTTTTGGGAGCGTCATATGCCGAGAATTTGATGATTTATGTCAATATTCGAAAGTAGCCTCAGGACAGGTGACATTGCACAGTTTAATTGTGTGAAATTTAGGAAAAACGAAGGGGACCGGGGGAAGCCAAGTGACAGCAACGCCTATTGAATTGTGATTACTGTTTTCACTATTTAAAATGAACAATTTTCAATGAAATTTTTAACTCGCGATATAAATTGACGATATTGCTCGCACATTCTAGTCCGCTAGAAATCACAGTAACTTTGGAATTTCATTAAAAAACTAAAGGAAAAATCATTGCAAATATGCCGTTTCTTTACTTTCTTTGCGCACCACACGGCCGATTGACGAAGCTTCACAGGTATTCAGGTATTCACCGCTCCCGTGGGTTCCATGAATGTGTTGACTGTTGAGTACTCCAATTGCAATATTGCATGCAAGAAACACCTGTAATTTCCTTTAATAAAGTGTCTACAGTTTACTGACACTATAAATAAAGCAGTCATTTTTCTCGTTGGGGAAAATATTTTATTATAATAGCAAGTTTTTTCCATTTAATTTTAAAATTATTATTTTATTATAAACAAAATATAAAAAAAATATTTTTTTTATAGTTTATTCAATTTATTAATTTTATTTTAAATGAATTAAAATTTGAGGAAAAAATTGTTTGTTGCAAAAGTTTTTCAATATAAACTCAATAATGAATGTATTAAAGATATTCAAGGTTTTATATCATTACTACTATTTAATGTTATTAATTTTATTGGAAATTTATGTAAAAATGTAAATTTTAATTTTTCCTACTCATAAACTATAAACAAGGGTTGAATTGTTTATAAATGTAGAGTTGGGTAGATGCATTTTGATACAATATTGAAAAGTGTCTCTTGATTGGTGGGCAATATTTCCGGAAATCATAAGCACCAATCAGAACAGATGCACACGCGTCATTTGTTGTACGTACCCATCTCTGGTGAGCTGGACAAGTTTGACGTTGTGAACACCCACTAACTTGTCGTCGCCATTTTCTCATTGAGTGTGCATTCTCTGTTCGCGTTCATGGTTTGTAATGAAAAGGCGGTATTCCTCGTGATAAACAAACCGGCTTTTTCGTAAAATAGATTATAAAATAACTGTGAATTTTATAAATTGTGATAGATTTTAAGGATTTTAATTACAAATAGTTTATTCTTTAATATTGTGGACAATCTTTGGAAAATGCGTAGCAGTGAAATTAATCTACGTTGAGTGGTAACAGAACGAAAAATATTCAATATTCCGACAAGATAAATTTTACTCTTTGAGAAAGTGATAGAATAATACTATATTAGTTTACGAAAATTGTTAATAAAATTCCAGCAGCTTTGAAAGAACGGAAAAAACGTTTAAAAAATGTTATATGTAAGTTTTAGGTTATGTTTACTAACATTGATATTTTTCATCTTTTTTACACACTCATATCGTTTAGCATAAATAATTCATAAATACATTACAGAGTTATAGATAAAAATGTTTTATTTTTTGTATATTTTAGAATTTGATCAACATTTTTTATACAAATTTGAACTAATTATAGTCAAAGTTTAAGAAATTAAATACTTACAGATAAAGGTAAATAAGTGAGAAAGAGGACAGAAGTGTTGTATATAATTTATTGTATAAAATTTCTTTGTGACCTCTATTGACCTTTAAATCCCTTATCAAAATATTCGGTATAAAATATAAAATATTAAATTAAAATTAGTTAACTTTTTTAGATATAGGTTGTGGACCCAAAATCTTTTTTCTTTGAGAAAACATGTGGAGGTAAAGATGTGGGAAGACTGAAAAAAAGAGACAATAATATAGGGCACGTTAGGATTGTTGAGAATATTTTAATTTTTATAGTTTTAATTTAATAAGTTTGGTAAGAAAAATGTAATAATGAAAAATCTTACGGGGAATGTAGAGCAGCATAACGAATAGGAGAAAATAATTGTAGCTAAATGTGAAATTCCACGCATTGGGTAAAGTGTAACTCCATGCTTGTGGTTTGGAAGCAGTGTACATTTTAGCAGCATAAATGCATAATAATTCTCCAGTAATTCCAATTGGATACAGAATGATAAATGTAGTATACCTGCAATTTGAAGGAAAGTTTAAATCTTATTTCTGTTTTCCTCTTTTGTAATTTTACTGTTTGATGTACTATTTTACCGAATTTTTTACTAATTTTATTTTATTCTCATAAATAATATTTTCTAGAGCAATTCAATTATTTTCAATACAATTCTAATAACATTTCTCGAAAGAATACAATTATTTTTTAAAATATTAATTAAATTTGATTATTTTCAAGAATTTTAATATAAATTCAATTATTTTCAGCAATTTAGATGAAATTCTTTTTAAAAAAACCATTATTTTCAAAATTTTTAATAAAATTCCTTCAAAAAATTCAATTATTTTCAAAAATTCAGATAAAACTCTTCAAAACAATTCAATTATTTTTATGAATTGTAAAATCCTCTGCAAGAATACAATTATTTTCATAAATAAGAAAATTTTTCTCAAGATTAAAATATTTTTATAAATAATTAAATTTTTCAAAGAAAATCAATTATTTTTATAAATAATAAAATGTTCGGTGCCATTCAATTATTTTCAATACAATTATAATAAAATTTCTCGAAAGAATACAATTATTTTTAAAAATATTAATTGCATTCAATTATTTCCAACAATTCTGATATAAAATTCTTCGAAACAATTAAATTATTTTTATAAATTGTTAAATTCTTGGCAAAAATTCAATTATTTTTGTAAAAAAAAAGAAAATTCTTCTAAGAAATTCAATTAATTTCAAGATAATTTTAATAAAATATCTCTAACATGTTCAATTATTTTTCAAAATTTGCAATTAAAATTATTTTAAAAAATTACATTATTTTTACGAAATTTAATGAAATTCTTAAAAATATGTAATTATTTACAAAAACTCTAATAAAATTATTTAAAAGAATTTAATTTTCTATGAATATAATTTTTATATAATTTAATAGAAAAATTATTAATAATTATTACATGATTATTTTAAAAACTTAAAAAAAAATTTTCATAAAATTCAATTACTTTCAAAATGTTCAGTAAAAATTATTTTTAAAAAACTCCATTATTTTTAAGTAAATTGAAATAAATTCTTTAAAACAATTCAATTATCTTACAGATTTATAATAAAAATCTTGCCAAAAATTAAATTATTTTTAATACAATTTTAATTACATTTTCTCGAAAGAAGTCAATTATTGAAAAAAATGTTGATAAAATTCTTGAAATTAATTCAATTATTTTCAAATTTTTTGACAAATACTTTGCAAGAATTCAATGATTTTACGTAAATTAATTTAAAAATTGAAAACATTTAAAAAGTTAGGAAACTTGCCTTAACCACACTAGGAAATGTGGCACAGATCCCATAAGATTCATAAAATAATAACCATAACGAATAATTTCGGTGACAGACCATGCCAATAAAGCTAATGGTAGGCCAGGGGATGCTGCGGCAAATTCTACTGGTGTTGCGAGTAGAACTCCACAAACCACCATAACACGACTCAAAACTTGGAAAATTGTAATAATTGGATTCGATGGAACCAATCCTGTCACTGCATGTATAATCTATCAATCAAAACATTATTTACTATTTTATTACTATTAACATTTTTCGAAACTAATATTTACACGAAAATTAATCTTCTACAAAAATTAGCATAGATTTAGTTACAAATTTAATAAGAATTTAATTACAATAAGAAAAAAATAAATTTAATTATTGAATTAAATTAAATTTAAAAACAAGGACAAAACAAAAACAAGAGAAAGTTAAAAAGATATTTTTACATACTTCTAAAGCTGCAGCATTTTGAAAAACAATTACAGATGTTTTAACAGTGTCCCACAGAGTTCTTCCTTGAAATCCACCAGACAAATGACTTACAAGTAGATACAAAATTAAGCTCCATCTATAAAATAATTTTTTAAGTCACAAACAATGAATTGAAACATGACAATAATGAAAATACATTTAAACATCACAACAATAAAAAATTAATACAAACAATTAATGAATAATAAATAGTTTTATACTTTAAATTTATCTTACCCCAATGTTTGAATTGCATTGTAACTTCGCAAATAAAACTTTGCCAATGCTCCAATTTCCCTGGATTTTTTACTTGCCATTTTTGTAAATTAATTTTTATCTTTTTTTTCTTATTTCAGTGTGTTCCCAAAAAAAACGCTTTAATGATGATCGTGTTGAAAAGCGAATGAGCAGTGACTTGGCATAATCAGTTATAGTGTCTACGTCGTCATTAACATATTCATAACAGGTAATTTAAATTTACACATTACATTGCTTAAAAAAACAATCTAATTGTATAATTAATTTTTTTTAATTTAAATTTTATTCCGTGTACCTAGTAGATGTGGAAATACCGCAAAATGGTAATTTTCTTGAAAATAATTTGTTGATTATCAACAAAATAAGGTTAGGTTATACAGTTTTATGTCAAAATGTTTTTTTCTTTAGTGATTTTTGAGGTTTATTGACCTTTTTTTTACGTAAAATACACACTTCTGACAGTTCTGACGTCATAGTTAAACTTGACAGATTTGTATACGTGAAAAGGGTTTACTGAAAATATGTGTAAGCACCCTTATAGTCACGTCAAAATGAAAAATTGTGCAGGTGCCCTTAGCTTGTCTCGCAACTTGTTTGAACGTGAATCAGAGCGTCTGATTGGTTCTTTGCTTTCCGGTAATATTACCCACCAATCATGAACCACGCGATTAATATACTGATATTTCATTGGTTTATGTTACATTGAGATTGATAGCTACCCAACCCTGAAATTACAGTTAGAAATTTAAATCTAATCTTGCGCTTGTCTTTTAATGTTGCAATTTGCAAAAATGTGCTTTTGAACGTAAAAAGTTTATAGTGCGTTTAACGTGATTTTCTTTTGTTGTAAAGTGATTTAATTTTGTTTTTAAACTCATTCTTGGTGCATATTCTTCAGTAATAATGAAGTGATAATAATTTCAGATTTTCCCGTTCATTATAAGTCATGAACGTAATGTGCTTAAACAATAAAAGTTGTCGAATTTTCAAGAGTATAAGTCACTGTAGGCAACAATTTCGAAGAATTATTAGTAGAAATATAAGTGAAAATAATTTTATCTATGGATCGCATGTTTTGGAAGCGAAAAACAATGGAATGCCTATTGTTGCATTGGAATCGACGATTATTACGCATGGCATGCCCTATCCTCAGAATTTGGAAACCGCATTGCAAGTTGAATCCGCCGTGAGAGAAAATGTGAGTGGAAATTAGTTTTTTATTTATTAACCTTTAATTTAATGGAATTTTCTATATTTTAATAGTTAAAAATTTATAATTTTGGTGTTTACTTTCTCAACTTGTGGAGGTAAACAGTGAACATAAACTTGAACTTAACCCTTTTAGTAAAGAATTTGATAGACTCAAGTTTTATAATTGTTTTGACACTTAGAAAATTGTATTTGTAAAATAGTTTTTGACATCATAAAAGAAACTCCTTTTTGTTTTTTTTACAATACAATATTGTTTATATTACGGAAATCTTTAATCTAATTAAATGTTTAGAATTTATAAGAAAATTCTCAATTTTTCTGTCTTTTTGTTTGCCTCATAAACTATGAAATTACCACAAATTCTAAAAAAAAAAAACTTTCAATTTTTTCTATTTCTGACAATAATTTATTTTGAATAACATTAATTCCTTTGGAGAACTGCCATAAAGTGATCATTTATAAATCATTTAATGAACTATTTATTAAAAATTTTTAATTTCAATTCTGTTGAAATTAGTTTTAATTTTAAATCTTTTAACGCAATTTTTTAAAAAAAATTCAACTATCTTAATAAATATCAAAATTATTTCCCGAAAATCAATTATTTTCAAACATTAAAAAAAAATTATCGTTAACATTTCAATTATATTCTGTAAAGAGCAAAATTCTTTGCCAAAATTCAATTATATTAAGTAATTTTAATAAAATCCATTGCAAAATTCAATGATTTTCATAAATAACAATATTCATCACAAGAATTCAATTATTTTCAAATTTAATAAAATTCTTTGCAGAAATTCAATTCTTTTCCAAAAAAAAAAATAAAAATTTCACATGAATTCAATTATTTAAAATAGAAATTGCGTAAATTTTTTCGACAATTTCAAATGTTTTAAAAATTGGCTTTAAATTCTTTACAGTAATTCAATTATTTTTATAAATTTTAAACTTCCTTCCTGTGATTTAATTATTTTCATAAATAATAAAATCATTCGGAAGAAGTAAATTATTTTCATAACAAACAATATAAAATGTAATTATTCTTAAAAATTTTATTAAAATTCGACGAATTAAATGGAACTAATTTTTTCCAAAAAGCTTAATCGAAATATTTGAAAATTATTTCAAGTTTTTATTTTCTAAGGTATATTTTATTTGAAGAATTTACGAATAATCGAAATTTAATTTTTAATTAAAAATAATTTATTTAAAGAAGAATTTTATAGTTAAAAATTCTAGAATATAATCATTGAATTCAAATGATCTTTAATTATTATAAATTATTGAATTTCAAAAGGTTTGAATTCGAAATTTTTGAAAATCTTAATTCCTATGAAAAAATAACAATGATTAAATATAAAAAATGAAGTTATTGATATTTTTGAATAAATTTTACAAATATTCTTTAAGGTCAGGGAAAAAGTCAAAATTTTGTCTGAAAATCAGGGAGAAGACAAGGAAAAACAAAATTAAATTTTTTGGCAACCCTCATCTTTTAAAATAGTAAAAATAATTTACACTGCGGCGTTTTTAGTCTTTTTTTACTTGACTATATATTAAATAAAAAAAATAATATAAAAGATAATTAAATTACA
Organism: Leptopilina syphax; assembly: GCA_032872505.1. Taxonomy (NCBI): domain Eukaryota; kingdom Metazoa; phylum Arthropoda; class Insecta; order Hymenoptera; family Figitidae; genus Leptopilina; species Leptopilina syphax. The sequence continues at coordinate 22,374,573 of CM065470.1, forward strand.
AATATAAATAATATAAAATGTAGTTAAAATTTTATTTAAATTTGCGTAAACTTTTTCTGATTGTCCGATTTTCTTTTTGTCTTTTGTGTCATTAATTTATTTTTGAAGGGCGCGATTCCAGCAACGATAGCAATTTTAAATGGTAAAGTGCACATTGGAGTTAATAAAAAAGAAATAGAGCAATTATCAAAGACACAACGTGAAAAAGTAATAAAGTGCTCTCGACGAGATTTATCGTATGTAATTTCTCAAAAATTGAATGGCAGCACGACAGTATGCGGTACAATGTTATTAGCAAATTTGGCTGGAATAGAAATTATGGCCACTGGAGGAATTGGTGGTGTTCATCGTGGCGCTGAATTAAATTTCGATGTCAGTGCTGATTTAACAGAACTTGGCCGTACTCCTGTTACCGTTGTTTGTGCAGGAGTCAAAGCAATTCTCGATATACCGAAAACATTAGAATATTTGGTCAGTATTTCATAATTTACACTGAAATTTTTTCATTTCGTTGTAATGTTTAATTAAAGTTAATAATTAAATAATTAATAAAATTCAATAAATACATAAAATTAATCAACAATAGAATTAATACAATAAAATTAATCAAATTTATATACAAATAAATAATTAATAAAATTAAATAAATATAAATTCGTTAATTTATTTAAAAGAATTAAATTTGCAAAGAACTTGAATTTTATTGAAATAATTTAACATTTACTATTGAAATGAAAACAAATAATTACATTAAATCGGGAAGTAAATAATTAATGAATTTTTATTTTAAATATATTAAATAATGAATATTTTCAAAAAATGAATGAATGAAAAAAAAGAAATTTTGTTGACAGGAAACAAAAGGCGTGCCTGTCATAACAATTGGCGAAAGTAATAATTTCCCGGCATTTTACAGTCGTGAGACTTTTGATAAAATAAAAGCGCCTATGAAATTATCAAATGCAATGGAAGCTGCATCTTTAATTAGAACTCAAAGAGCATTAAATATTAATTCTGGATTGTTGTTCGCTGTTCCTATTCCAGAAAGTCATGCACTTGATCCTAATGAGATTGAAATTAATATACAAAAAGCTCTATTAAAAGCAAATGAAAATAATATTACTGGAAAAGAAATTACTCCATTTCTTTTGCAAGAACTTGCTGAACTCACAGTTGGACAATCAGTGCAATCTAGTACTATATTTTTATAATGATGAATTTTAATTTAATGTAACTTCTTAAAATTACATTAAATTAATGAAAATAGTATTAAATAATATTAATGAACTTGTTAAAAATTCTTTTCTTTTTCAGATATCGCTTTAATTACAAACAATGCAAAAGTTGCTGCGGAAATAGCAAGAAATCTTAATTCTAAAACTGAAAATGATGTTAAAGAAATTTCTGGTTCGAAAGGAAGACCTGTAAGTAAATTTTTATTATTGTGAAGAAAATGTTCTAATTTTATATGTAGGCCTCGGATAATATGATTTTTTTTTATTTTTAGAGACTTTTTTGACTTATTTTAATAAAATGCGACTATTTTTACTTTTATTTCATAAAAATTAGTCAAAATAATTGATTTAGAGACAAATTTTAATTAAATACTCTAAAAAATAATTGAATTTTAGAAGAGTTGTTGCAGAAATTTTTTTGAAAATAAACTTAATTGAAAAGGTATGAATAGTCCAAATTTTGTAAAATTGAATTTTAAATTGTATTTTAAGTGAACTTTCCTTTTCTTTTTTGAATTTTCTGAAACTTATTCAAAATAATTGATTTAGAAAAGAATTTGGCTTAGAAATTTTAGAAAATCTTTGAATATTGGAAGAATTTTCGTAGAAATAATTAGAAATAATTAAAGTTCAAAAGGCTTCAAATTGAAATTTTTCAAGATTTGAGTTTGGAATAATTTTAATTAAAAATCTAAAATTCCATTATTTTCAATTTAAATTCACTAAATTTTGAGTAAAATTTTTTTTAATGAGCTATTTATTAGTAATTGTTTGGATATTTTAAACATATGCAATGGAAAAATTTCCGAATAATCAAAATTTAGTGAAATTAAATTGAAAACAATTGAATTTTAGATTATTTTAAGTGAAGTTCCTTCTTTTTTGAATAATTGAATTCTCAAAGAACTTTTTCAAAATTATTAAAAATACCAAATTCATTTAGAAACAAATTTTATTAAAAGAAACTAGAAAATAATTGAATTTTTGAGAATTACAGTAACAATTATTAAAAATAATTAAATTTCGTAAGGTTTTAACTTAAAAATTTTTGATAAAATTTCAACTCTTGTAGAAGTTTAATTATTATATATTTAAATCTGCATTTAAAAAATTATAAAACTTTAGAATCATTTTAGATAAAAATTCTAGAAAATAATTAAATTTTGGAAAAATTACAGTCGCAAATTTTTAAATGTAATGCAATTTCAGAGGGTTTGGAATTAAAATTTTTTTAAATTTAGACTCCCATGAAAAAATATAATACAAAAGGCATTTAAATATTTATTTAATAAGTTTATTAAAGTTACGAACAACTGAATTCATAAATTTTGAAAAAATTGGGTTTTCGAAAAATAGTAATAAATATTTTTTGAAAATAATTATTAAATTATTTTATTTATTTATATTTATTCCCGAAAGTAATTAATTGAAAAATTATCAGACAATTGTAAATTTTGTCAAATTTTATAGAAATAAATTTTTTATTTTGAATTTTGAAGAATTTTATTTCAAGTTTTTAAAAATAATCGTGTTTCTGAAAAAAAATGTAAAAAAGTTTTAAAAATATTTTAATTTTGCAGAAACTTAGATTTGAAGTTATTATCAAAATAAGGGAAAAAGTTAAAAACTTTTCTAAAAATCAGGGAGCAGTTAGGTAGAACTCTGAATAAAATAAACGACTTTTTCGAATTTTTTTCATCATTTGAATCGACTAAAACAATTTTTTTAGGTTTTAAAGTCCATCCGAGGCCTTAAATACTAAAGAATACATTATTATTATTATCTATATTAATCTCTGTGGTTTTTCATTCGTTCTGTTCGCAGTATGAAGTTGGTTGTTAGTTACTTTTTTGTTTCCCAACTTTTTTAATTATTTTCTTTTTCAATATTTTTTATTATTTCCATTAAAATTAATGTATTGAAAATCATTGAATTCTTGCAAAAAATTTCAGAATAATTCAATTCCTTCAAAAAATTTTATTATTCAGTAATTAAATTCTCGCAAAGAATTATTAAATTAAAATTAAAAAAATGTTTAAAACCCTAATTAAATTTCTTTGAAGAATTATTTTCAATTTTTTTTTTTTTTTTTTTTTGAATAATTGAATTTCTTTAATAATTTTAATTGGAATTTTTTAAAGTGATTAAAATTTATTAACAATTTCTTTCAAGGAATTTCATTAAAATAATTGGAAAACAATTAAAGTAATTGAATTATAACAAAAAATTCCTTTATTTATTGAGTATAATCAATTTACAATTAAACTTTTATTAAAATTATTCATTAAAAATTAAATTCTCTATAAAATCTTTTATAAAAAAATGTAATTTTTCTAAAATAATTTTAAATGAAAATTTTCAAAATAAATGAATTAAAGAAACAATTTTTTTCAACTTTTTAAAATTATTGTGTCAGGTAATAATTATAATTAAATATTTGATCATTCACAAGTTTACTAAAACTGTATTTTGAAAATAACTGAATTCCTGAGAAGAATTTTATTAATTTTCGAAAGTAATTGAGTTATTTGAATGAATTTTATTAAAAATTTTAAAAAATTGAATTGTTTTGAAGGATTTATTGAAATTGTAAAAAATAATTCTATTTCTTTCGAGAAATATTATAAAAGTTTTTAAAAAAATTGAATTCATTCATGAAATTATATTAAAATTTTATTAAAAAGTATTGCGAACTTTTGCAAAAAAAATTACTTTAAAATTTTAGAAAAAAATTTGATTATTTCGAAAAATTGTATGAAAACATAAAACAATTCATTTTTCTTTTTCAATATTTTTAATTTTAAAATTAATGTATTCAAAATCATTGAATTTTTGCAAATATTTTAGAATAATTTTACAGATTTTAGAAAAATAATTGAATTTTTGGGAGGAATTTTAATAGTTTTAAAAAATTATTAAAATCCTGCGAAGAATTTTTATGATTTGAGCAAATAATTTAATTCCTACGAATAATTTTACTAATTTTAGAAAATAATTGAAATATTTCGAAAAAATTTCTATAATTATTTATTTATTCATTTTTTTATTTTTACAATTAATTGAATTTCTGTGAAGATTTTACTAATTTTTTTTATTCAAGAATTCAATTACATTTTCACAAATATAATAAATTTCCTGGAAAGAATTCAATTATTTTCAACAATTAATAAAATTCCTCACAAAAATACAATTATTTTCTAAAATTAATAAAATTCTTCACAGGAATTCAATTATTTTCAAATATTAATAAAATTCTTTCCAGGAATTCAATAAACTTTGAAAATCAATAAAATTATTTACGTAAATTTAATTATTTTCAAATATTAATAAAATTCTTTAAAGGAAAAAAAAATAAAATTTTAATTATTTTAAATAAAACGTTGAAAAAAAAGCACGCGCGCGTCCTTTTTTGCTATTATTCCATATAAAATGTCAAATTCGACCCCGTTGCGTTAGTTAAATATTTTGCTACCAGATGGTGTATCGTAGTTCTGCGGTTCCTTATAGCTTTTCAAAAATTAAATTATTCAAAAAAAATTCAATTTTAAATCTGTAAAGTTCAATTATTGTTAAAAATATAAATAATTAAAAAAGTGTATTATTCAACAATGCATTCAGAACATGCACGCGCGCTTGCGCGCGTATCTTATGCTAGTTATAATAATCGTAAGTTTCCTGTTAGCAAATTATCTGCATTCATTTGTTTGTTTTGAAAATTAAATTTTGTGGGTTAAGTATTGGCATTTTATATATATTTTTTAATGTCAAACTTTTTAATGTGGAAAATACTTAACTTATTAAATTGTCTCGACTCTTTGGTAAAAAATCTAACATTACCAAAAATTCGAAAAATTTCAAAAATCCGTTTTTCTTAAAATTCAACATTTTTTCCTCCCTTTTATGGGATTTAGCTTCATTATTTTTGTGCTTTTAGAAAATACTTAACTTATTAAATTGTCTCGACTCTTTGGTAAAAAATTTAACATTACCAAAAATTCGAAAAATTTCGAAAATCCGTTCTTCTTAAAATTCAACATTTTTTCCTCCCTTTTATAGGATTTAGCTTCATTATTTTTGTGCTTTTAGAAAATACTTTACTTATTAAATTGTCTCAATTCTTTGGTAAAAAATCTAAAATTATCAAAAATTCGAAAAATTTCAAAAATCCGAATTTCTAAAAATTCAACATTTTTTCTTCTCTTTTATGGGATTTAGCTTTATTATTTTTGTGCTTTTGGAAAATACTTTACTTATTTAATAGTTTCGACTCTTTGATAAAAAATCTAAAATTATCAAAAATTCGAAAAAATTCAAAAATCCGATTTTCTTAAAATTCAACATTTTTTCTTCTCTTTTATGGGATTTAGCTTTATTATTTTTGTGCTTTTAGAAAATACTTAACTTATTAAATTGTCTCGACTCTTTGGTAAAAAATTTAACATTACCAAAAATTCGAAAAATTTCAAAAATCCGTTTTTCTTAAAATTCAACATTTTTTCTTCTCTTTTATGGGATTTAGCTTTATTATTTTTGTGCTTTTAGAAAATACTTAACTTATTAAATTGTCTCGACTCTTTGGTAAAAAATTTAACATTACCAAAAATTCGAAAAATTTCAAAAATCCGTTTTTCTTAAAATTCAACATTTTTTCCTCCCTTTTATGGGATTTAGCTTCATTATTTTTGTGCTTTTAGAAAATACTTAACTTATTAAATTGTCTCGACTCTTTGGTAAAAAATTTAACATTACCAAAAATTCGAAAAATTTCGAAAATCCGTTCTTCTTAAAATTCAACATTTTTTCCTCCCTTTTCTTGGATTTAGCTTCATTATTTTTGTGCTTTTAGAAAATACTTTACTTATTAAATTGTCTCAATTCTTTGGTAAAAAATCTAAAATTATCAAAAATTCGAAAAATTTCAAAAATCCGAATTTCTAAAAATTCAACATTTTTTCTTCTCTTTTATGGGATTTAGCTTTATTATTTTTGTGCTTTTGGAAAATACTTTACTTATTTAATAGTTTCGACTCTTTGATAAAAAATCTAAAATTATCAAAAATTCGAAAAAATTCAAAAATCCGATTTTCTTAAAATTCAACATTTTTTCTTCTCTTTTATAGGATTTAGCTTTATTATTTTTGTGCTTTTGGAAAATACTTTACTTATTAAATTGTCTTGAATCTTTGGTAAAAAATCTAAAATTATCAAAAATTCGAAAAATTTCAAAAATACGTTTTTCTTAAAATTCAACATTTTTTCTTCTCTTTTATGTAATTTAGCTTCATTATTTTTGTGCTTTTGGAAAATGCTTTACTTATTTAATAGTCTCGACTCTTTGGTAAAAAAATCTAAAATTATCAAAAATTCGAAAAATTTCAAAAATACGTTTTTCTTAATATTCAACATTTTTTCCTCTCTTTTATAAGATTTAGCTTCATAATTTTTGTGCTTTTGGAAAATACTTTACTTATTTAATATTCTCGACTCTTTGGTAAAAATTCTAAAATTATCAAAAATTCGAAAAAAATTCAAAAATCCGAATTTCTTAAAATTCAACTTTTTTTTTCTCTTTTATGGAATTTAGCTTCATTATTTTTGTGCTTTTCGAAAATGCTTTACTTATTTAATAGTCTCGACTCTTTGGTAAGAAATCTAAAATTATCGAAAATTATCAAAAATTCAAAAATCCGAATTTCTTAAAATTCAACATTTTTTCTTCTCTTTTATGGAATTTAGCTTCATTATTTTTGTGCTTTTAGAAAATACTTAACTTATTAAATTGTCTCGACTCTTTGGTAAAAAATTTAACATTACCAAAAATTCGAAAAATTTCGAAAATCCGTTCTTCTTAAAATTCAACATTTTTTCCTCCCTTTTCTTGGATTTAGCTTCATTATTTTTGTGCTTTTAGAAAATACTTTACTTATTTAATACTCTCGACTCTTTGGTAAAAAATCTAAAATTATCAAAAATTCGAAAAATTTCAAAAATACGTTTTTCTTAAAATTCAACATTTTTTCTTCTCTTTTATGGGATTTAGCTTCATTATTTTTGTGCTTTTGGAAAATACTTTACTTATTTAATAGTTTCGACTCTTTGATAAAAAATCTAACATTACCAAAAATTCGAAAAATTTCAAAAATCCGTTTTTCTTAAAATTCAACATTATTTCCTCCCTTTTATGGGATTTAGCTTCATTATTTTTGTGCTTTTAGAAAATACTTAACTTATTAAATTGTCTCGACTCTTTGGTAAAAAATTTAACATTACCAAAAATTCGAAAAATTTCGAAAATCCGTTCTTCTTAAAATTCAACATTTTTTCCTCCCTTTTATAGGATTTAGCTTCATTATTTTTGTGCTTTTAGAAAATACTTTACTTATTAAATTGTCTCAATTCTTTGGTAAAAAATCTAAAATTATCAAATATTCGAAAAATTTCAAAAATCCGAATTTCTAAAAATTCAACATTTTTTTTTCTCTTTTATGGGATTTAGCTTTATTATTTTTGTGCTTTTGGAAAATACTTTACTTATTTAATAGTTTCGACTCTTTGATAAAAAATCTAAAATTATCAAAAATTCGAAAAAATTCAAAAATCCGATTTTCTTAAAATTCAACATTTTTTCTTCTCTTTTATGGGATTTAGCTTCATTATTTTTGTGCTTTTGGAAAATACTTTACTTATTTAATAGTTTCGACTCTTTGGTAAAAAATTTAACATTACCAAAAATTCGAAAAATTTCAAAAATCCGTTTTTCTTAAAATTCAACATTTTTTCCTCCCTTTTATGGGATTTAGCTTCATTATTTTTGTGCTTTTAGAAAATACTTAACTTATTAAATTGTCTCGACTCTTTGGTAAAAAATTTAACATTACCAAAAATTCGAAAAATTTCGAAAATCCGTTCTTCTTAAAATTCAACATTTTTTCCTCCCTTTTATAGGATTTAGCTTCATTATTTTTGTGCTTTTAGAAAATACTTTACTTATTAAATTGTCTCAATTCTTTGGTAAAAAATCTAAAATTATCAAAAATTCGAAAAATTTCAAAAATCCGAATTTCTAAAAATTCAACATTTTTTCTTCTCTTTTATGGGATTTAGCTTTATTATTTTTGTGCTTTTGGAAAATACTTTACTTATTTAATAGTTTCGACTCTTTGATAAAAAATCTAAAATTATCAAAAATTCGAAAAAATTCAAAAATCCGATTTTCTTAAAATTCAACATTTTTTCTTCTCTTTTATGGGATTTAGCTTTATTATTTTTGTGCTTTTGGAAAATACTTTACTTATTAAATTGTCTTGAATCTTTGGTAAAAAATCTAAAATTATCAAAAATTTGAAAAATTTCAAAAATACGTTTTTCTTAAAATTCAACATTTTTTCTTCTCTTTTATGTAATTTAGCTTCATTATTTTTGTGCTTTTGGAAAATGCTTTACTTATTTAATATTCTCGACTCTTTGATAAAAAATCTAAAATTATCAAAAATTCGAAAATCCGAATTTCTAAAAATTCAACATTTTTTCTTCTCTTTTATGGGATTTAGCTTTATTATTTTTGTGCTTTTGGAAAATACTTTACTTATTTAATAGTTTTGACTCTTTGATAAAAAATCTAAAATTATCAAAAATTCGAAAAATTTCAAAAATACGTTTTTCTTAAAATTCAACATTTTTTCTTCTCTTTTATGGAATTTAGCTTCATTATTTTTGTGCTTTTGGAAAATGCTTTACTTATTTAATATTCTCGACTCTTTGGTAAAAAATCTAAAATTATCGAAAATTATCAAAAATTCAAAAATCCGTATTTCTTAAAATTCAACATTTTTTCCTCTCTTTTATGGGATTTAGCTTCATTATTTTTGTGCTTTTGGAAAATACTTTACTTATTAAATTGTATCAACTCTTTGGTAAAAAATCTAAAATTATCGAAAACTATCAAAAATTCAAAAATCCGATTTTCTTAAAATTCAACATTTTTTCTTCTCTTTTATGGGATTTAGCTTCATTATTTTTGTGCTTTTGGAAAATACTTTACTTATTAAATTGTCTCGACTCTTTGGTAAAAAATCTAAAATAATCAAAAATTCGAAAAATTTTAAAAATCCGTTTTTCTTAAAATTTAACATTTTTTCTTCTCTTTTATGGAATTTAGCTTCATTATTTTTGTGCTTTTGGAAAATGCTTTACTTATTTAATAGTCTCGACTCTTTGGTAAAAAATCTAAAATTATCAAAAATTATCAAAAATCCGAAAAATCGAATTTCTTAAAATTCTTTATTTTTTCTTTTCTTTTATGCCATTTAGCTTTATTATTATTTGAATTTTTATTCGTTATTTTAGAGAAACTTATCGCTTTTTCAAGTAAAACTTTTTTCAGTGTGTAATAATTATTATTTCTTTAAAAAGTATTTAATTTAAAATGGCTTTATAAAATAAGCAATGCAAAAGATGACCCAGATACTAATTGTAATTGTTCTAGCCATAGTTTAAGTCTAGTAATGTAAATTCTATTTAAATTGAGACCATTGAGTGAAATTATTTGATTTTTAGTTAGTTAAATCTCTTTGTTAAGTTATAATAATTATTTCTTTAAAATTTTTTAAATTGTTTAAAATAAGCAGCCCCATACAACATTCCCGCGCGCTTGCGCGCGGATAGTTTGGCTAGTTTTAAAATATTCACGTATTTCAAGAATAAATCATTTTTCTTATTAGAATTAAATTTTTCTAAGATAAACAATTGTTTATTGAAGTTGGCGTCGACGCTCAGCGTCAAAAATGATTTTTTTTAGTTTCGAAAATGGCACTAATTTTACCGCTTTGATTCATTTAGAATTCTTTAATTTTCCATTTAACTATTTAACTACAAAATCATTGAAAAAAATTGTTTAATTTTTTTTCTTTGGTTTTGAAGAAAGAAAATGTTTTTTGACTTTTATCGACGACGCTAATTTCAGATAACATATTATTCTGTAAATATTCACATTTTGATTAGAGTGGATTAAAAAATAATTACAACTTGAATTATTTTTAAAAATTATATTCTTGTAAAGCAAATTGTCGAACATTATTTTGTCAACTCTGTACACTCTCTACCGAAATATTAGATTATACAAATCCAGTACCATTATTACAGTTAACTAACGTTTAAATAAACTAGCTAAATAATTTGTTTACATTATTTTTTACTCTTCTTTTTTTTCAAGGTGGTTATTGGTGGAGCTGTTTTCGACACGATTTTGCAGGTGAAGGAACTTCAGATAACGGTGAGTCCCATTTCGTTAATTATTATTATTATTATAATTATTATATATATTTATATGTATATTAAGCTAATATTAATAACCGAATCAGTTTAATATCAATTTAAACTAAGTATTATAATATTTACATACATAATTACGACGATTTTTTATGATTTCATATATATACACATTTAGATTTATCGAGTTTAAACACGTAAATCAATTTTTTACTGAGACATGGGGAAAGGAAAATTTAATAACAAATTTTCAATGATAAAAATTTTAAACTAACGAATTTAGAATGTTCTAATTGTTAACATTCAATTTTAAAAATTTCTTACATATTAATTTATAAACGAATGGTTTTTTGTAAACTTAATCATGCACTCGATCATGTTCATGCAAGAATTATTGTGTAGCTATGAAAATATGTTTTTTTTTTATAAATTTTAGATGGGTATATTTATCGGTGCGCTTAAGTAAAGAAAAAGAAATGAAGTATTCAAGAATTTTCAGAAACTATTGTTGCATTGTCACATTTGTTATTCGAATATTTATCATATTTCAATTGTGAATTTTTCATTTTTGTAAAATTAAGGAAGAAGTGAAATTGAATTTTTAAAAAAGAGTTCATTTTATACAGCGAGATAACTTAAGATATTTCTTTAAATAATTAAATCTTTTTTTTTATTGTCATTTTTTAGGATTATTTTTAATTTTATTAAAAAGCGAACTGATGTTTTACGTATTCATTAAACGAATCCAATAAATTATTCATAATTGAAAGTGATAAAAATTATGAAGAGAATTAATAAAACGGAATTTCTCTTATTTTCTAAAAAAAAAATGGAATGAATTTTTTTCCGTTTAATAATTTTTCTGTAATCTACTTGCAGTTGAGAAAAATTTATACGAGATTATTGAAAATAATTTTTAATAATTCTATTATTTTAATGTATAATTAGAATTATTATTTAGTCGTGCTTTAAAAGAGAAAAAAATTGAGAAAAAATTAGATATTTTCTATGAAGACTTTTTATTACTATTTTTATAATCTAGAAAAATTTATATTTGTATTTTAACCAAATTTTGGCATATTTTTTCCATAGTAATTTTTTTTATAAGAATTTCTATTTTAAAATTTACTGTAAATTTTATTTTTTCATTTTTACTAATAATTATTAGCATTATAATTATAATATAATTAAATAATTGTTAGTAAATTTTAAATTGATTACTTTTATTTGTTAAATTACTTTTACTAATAATTATTCGTACTATAATTAAAATATATTTAAATTATAATATAAATAAATAATTAGTATTATAAGTATTAATTATTACTGTGAATTGTAACAATAGTTGTGAATATTCTCAATATTATGAAAAAATTTAGATTTTCGAAGAATTCGACAAGATTTTTTTGTTTTTTGTTTAGTAAAAATTTTGTGTCAAAAGATACACAACTAAGATAAATCTTTCAATAATCACAGTTATACAGAAAATGCATATAATTCTACGTATGTTTCATAAGTTACTCATTTTTAATTATAAGTGATCATACATTTTATTATTTAAATGCAAAACAGTTTAAATGGGAATTTGCTACAACAGAACACACAGTGTTCACGGGGAATTTTGACAAAACCCATAATCACAGGTTTAATTGTTTCTAAGTGAGGCCTTTTTGAAATTATTTTCAAAGAGAGAAAGAAAATTTTTTCCTAAATTAAAATTAAGGCAAATCGAAGTTATTTTTGAGAGAATTCAAAAAATATTCTTCATAAATTTCTTCTCTGTTATTAAAATATTTTTTTATATTCAAAATCGTTAAAGTATTTATAAAAATACATTTAACTATTCTGAAAATTCGATATTTTAAGTATTTAAAAAAAAATTGCTGACATACTTTTTGCAAATTTTTTTTTAAAATCGATACTTGAAAGTTGTGAAAAAAATTTCTGTTTTTTTTCTTATAGTAATGTATATAAATAAAAATACTAATAAATATAATTTTTTTAATCTGTAGGTATTTTTAATTATATGATATAATTATGCAATATAATTGTATGATATAAATTAGAACCTATACAGAATAAATAAATTATACTTTTTAACTTAAAAATTTAAATATTTCTTGAGCACTCTTTATACATATTTTCGCTTTTCATTCATTTTTTTTATATACAGAAAAAGTATAGATTTTTCTTTTTTTCATAAAATAGACCTCTTGACACTAAAGAAAAACGATTTCCACTTCATTGTTTAACAGAACGAGAAAAATTAATTACACTTGAATGAAAGGATAAAAATAATTGAAATTAAATTTCTTGCTTTCATTCATACATTCTATAGGAGTAATATCTAAAATACTATCAATCCATTGAATCATTAGATTATTATGAATATAATTTCCCATCTCACAATTAAGCTATAGTTGTTGGATTTTAAGCAGGCACTATTTAAAGCTCCCTCTTTCTCACTGTGTAACCTTATATGTATTAAACGTCCTAAAGATAAAATATTGATTTTTTTTACAAATTATTAAATACTCTAAAGCAGTTTTTCGTGCCAATAATGTGTATACGTGTGTAGAGATATTGTGATCAATCGGTTCATGGAAGTATCAACATTAATAATTCATTGAAAATCGAATAATAAAGAAAAAAGGAAAAACTAGAATTGTTCAAATTTTCCCCGAAGATTTTTCTTTTGTTTCCGTTTTAATTTGTAATCAATTCAATTGACTAAGTTTTCCATTCCCGCCCACATATTCTAATATAAAAATTATTTTCAGAATATACTGAGAATAATTTTTATAATGCTCGGAATCTCTAAAAAAAATTTTATTCCATTTTTTTTTTCGTTTTCTGAAAATATAAAAAAATTATTTACAAATTTTTTTTACTTTTAGAAAAATCTTTTTTGATTAAATTTTATTAATAATAATTATAATTTTTTACAAAAAAAATAATAATAATTGTTATTATCATCATTGTGTTATTTTTTTTTGTTATAATAATGATGATGAAAATGATAATAACATTAAGAATAATATTTATAATTTATAAATTATAAATAACGGTAAATTTGAACAATTTTAGTTTAAAGTAATTCTACTGATTTTTTTTATATTTGGAAAAAAATGAATTAAAATGCCATGAAGTTTCTATATGATTGGGCGGTTCACGTCAACACTGCAGCCTTATATGTTACTTACAATCAAAATCTATTTCTTAATTATAATATTTTATTTACATAATTAATTATAAAGGCTAGTTGTAAATGTGCCTGCTGCCTGCGATTCGTGTAAGCTTTTGATATTTGTTTCTGAATATAGTTCGATGATTTTTATTCTTTTTTTTAATTAAATTAAATTAGATGCACCCACACGATATAGTCACTGTTAAAAGTTAATAATATTTTTTAAACAACTCGAAATTTATTTTTTATTGGTCGTTTCTCACTTTTTTGTTATTATTTATTTATAATTATTGCAAATATAATTAATTTCAGCAAAAATTTTTTTTCTAATTAAATATTTTCTAAAAATTATTTCCAAAGGGAAATGATATTATTTATTAAATAAATAATAGTAAATGTTAATATTTAATAAATAATAATAAATATTAATATTAAATAAATAATAATAAATTAAAATTGAAAAATAATTTAAGTTTTTACATTTATTTTGTTAGTAATTAATCTTTTCGATATAAAAAATATTTTTTAATAAAATACAAAATGTAAAATGTAAAATAACTAAAAAATATGAATTATTGATTAAAATATATTAATAGTAATTATTAATAATAAGAAACCAAGAGCAGTAATAATTCATATTTAATAATATTTAATAAAAAGTAATTTATTCTATCAAATAGAAACGTCATTAAAAAATAAATGAAAATTTGTTTAAATTTTTTAATTTCTAGAATTAACTTTTGTTAGAGACTGATGTAAGTCAACTACCTTAGAGGATATTGAAAATCTGTAGAATCACTTATTTATCTTGATGAATTAAGTAGGGTTCTTCGGATGCTATTCTTTTAAAAAATCGATTTTCTTTAAATTTTCTTATTTAAATTTTACAGAAAATATTTCTTTTGTGCACGTTTTAAATATGATAAAAAAATTTCTTAAAATACATGAAAACAAAATATTTATAAATTTTCCATTGTTTTATATAAGAAAAAAAGCATTGAAACTTAATTCAAATTTTTATTTTTATTCAACTAAAAGGAATTTTCAAAAATTTTATTTAATACGTAGAATGAAGAATATTTTCCACTGAAATTAGAATAAGAAAATTGATTTTCGCCATTAATAGCAAATGGAGAATGTCCTTATAACAAATTTAACAAACAATACAAAGAGTTTTTTTTTTAAAAGTATCTTGTAAAGAGAAAATATACAACTTAAACAGTTCGTTTTAAGTTTTTTTTTTACTTTTTTTTACTCTTTCTAGTAACAATTTTATTTAAACATTAATAATGAATACTTTCATTAAATTTTTGCAACAATTATATAATTTTAGGTAAACGTCTGTTAATTGAATATGAAAAATAAAATAACAAATAATAGAAATTAATAATTAATAATTGCTTCTCAATTTTTAATTCTACAGATTTAACGATTTTCTTTCTTTAATAAAAATTTGTCTCAATCTTGATCGTTTTTATTAAATGACACACTCTTTGCGATTGATTGAATTTAAAAGAAGCTATGAAATTTCAGTCGATTTTTCAGAAATTTTTTTCCTCGAATAAATTCTACTCATTATGTAATTTCTCGGGATTTTATATCATTTTTTAAAATTTAATTCCATTGGGAGAGAAATTTGTTATATATTATTTCGATTCGAAAGAAATTCCAGCCTTTTTTTATTAGTATGTTGATTGAAATATTTTTAATATATTTTTTCAGTTTGGTACTATAATGAGGTTGCAAAATTAAATGATTATTATGTTAATCTTACCCTGTTGTCTAAATATAGGTACTTTTTGTAAGTTTTTTTTATATTGTACATTAAGTGGATTCGAAAGCCATTTTGAGCTTCTAAAAAGCTAACGCATGTAGAATTTTATCATTATTCAAAGTATTTTTGTAATATTAAATTTATATATTTATATATTAATATGTTTTTTTTGGGGGAGGGAGGGAGGGTAATTTTCTTTATGGTGACATATAAAAAACATGTTTTTCACTTAATAAGCGGGCGACCGATATATATATATTGCTTATATAAGTTCAATAGTAATCTTTTAATTTACGTACATTTTATTATTTTATACTAATAAACATCCTTTCTCATTTTTCAAATTCGCGTTACCCTACAGTCAATTACAACCTAACTAGGAAGCCATTTATTTTTAGTTATACTCTTATCTTAGCAATTTAGTGAATAATATACAAATCAATACAGATTACTCGTGCTAATAAATATACTCGTTTAACATTTTACCGTCAATCATTATTTCAAATTGTCTCTCTAAAATACTCATTAATCTCAATATTACTTTAATTTCATTTAATTATCTTCCATTACACAAAAAGTAATAAAATGAATACATATTTAATTTGGTAAATACGAGTAAATGAAAGTTTGATAATTTTACACTTTGTTATTATCCAGAAAAAAGTAATGTTTATTTTACAAGGGAAAATTCTCTTTTAATATTCTCTCAATTTATCCTCTCAAAATAAAAGTATCTTTGAATGGAGAATATTTTTAATCTTTGGTTGTTAATTAAACAAGAGACTTTTTTGATGTTTTGATCTCAAAAACACTGAATTTGAATGAAATAAATAAATATATTTTTTTTGAATTATTTAGGCCGTATTAAATATTTATTTACGTATATATATTTAATGGTTAGGGGACAGTTTTTCTAAAAACCTTTTCTCTAATCTTTTATTTTCTAAAATTTTTTTTAATGAAAAATGGTTCTGAACAAATGAAAGGAATTTTCTGACAAATATAAATATTTTCTAAAATTACTGGATGATATAAAAAATGAAATCAAAAATTTTGAATCATTGTAAAGAATTTTTCATACGAGACGTAATATTATTGCAATAAAAATTTGAATTTGAATTTGAAGAAGAAATAAATTTCGTTCATTTAAATGTTGAGAACTTGAACGAAATTTAGTTACTTCTTCTTCAAACTAAATTTTTATTACAATAATTTTGTGTCACTATCAGAAAATTAGTTGCAAAGCTTCTAAATGTAAAATTAAAGTTTTTAATTTTTTATTGCAATCAGTAATTTATGAAAATATTTTAAATTTAAATATTTCTTTCATTTGAAGGTTAAAAACTTGCAGAACACAATGTTTTTTTTTAATATTAAGTTTATAAATTAACAATAATAAATGTTTGTCACAACATAAATTTAAAAACTCTATTTAAAAATAATTTTTAGAATCATTAGAAATTTTATTTTTAGAGGAAAAAAGAATTAGAAAACATTTTTTAGAAAAAGTGATCACCTACCTAAATACTGCATTTAGACTTTTTATTACAAAATAATTTTGAAAAAAAGGTTTTAACAAAAAGGAAATATTAAATCAACTGGTCTAAAAATTAATAACATCAACAATGAATATGAATGATGATCGACATCGGAAAATTAATTATTATTAATTAAATAATTAATTATTAGTTCATAAACATAATTGTCAAGAACTCACAAGTTCTGAACGTTAAAATAAAATAACATTTTTTTTTATATAATTATTTTCAAAAATTACTGTCTACGAGAAAAAGCAGTAACGAAATTAAACATTTCAAATCTTTATAATTTATTCATTTTATATTTTGACAGAATATTATTTTAGTAGAATTTAAATTTTAAGAGGAAATAAATAAATTTCGTTCATTTGAAAGTTCAGAATTTTAGGACATAATTTTCAAATAATATGCACTAATACATGTCCTTAAAGATGTGAACGTTCAAATAAATAAAATATATATTTATTTCTTTTTCAAATTCAAATATTACACTACGTCACAAATTAAAAAATAGTTTATAAAGCTTCAAAATTTAATTTGTTTTTCATTTTCATTTATTTTGGTTCATTTCATTCAATGACGAATCTTCGAAAATGTTTAGATTGAAAAAGAATATTTCGTTCACTTGAACGTTCAAAATTTTTGGAACATATAGAGGAAAATTCTCTTAAAGAATTTTACTTTTGATACAATTAAATTTAGAGAAATCGTCAAAAATTAAACGATTATTTTATTCAGGATTTGTAATGATTATAATTATTTTCTTTTTTCCCTCCTTTTCAATAAAGAAAAGAAAAGAAATAGAGAGAGATGACAATTTGAATTAATAATTCACTTTTTATAAATCTCAAAATATCGGATGAAAATGAAACTAATCTTTTTGAAATTAACATAATTTAATGAAATTAAACAAATTGTGCGTTATCATTGAAATTTGCAATTTTTTTTTTACTTATACGTACGATTTTTATTTTCTTTAAAAATTATTTTTGATTTGCTTTCGAATAATCGAAAAACGTTCAATTGTTTTAAAGTAAAACACTGCAGTAGGAAAGCTATTGTCGTAAAAATCGAATAAAAGCATATTTATGGACGTCTTGAGTACGAGTGGCGTTTTACAGTCTTTGAAATAGTTCAGAGCAATAGCTTCAATTTAAGAAGAGAAAAGAAAGAAAAAAACAGAAACGGCAGGATAATCTTTTATTTGATGTGGTCACGCGTTTTCTTTTGCTTTTATATTATGTATATACGTTAAAGATAGTTATTTTAAAAGAAAAGAAAACTTCTCCTTTTTAAAGTTTATAAAATATTTGCGGATTTATTATAGTTTTGGTTTTAAAACACGAGTATTCTGTATTAAACTAGGCCAATTGACTGCACTTTTTCAGTCTAATAATTTAAAAAGAAAAAACCTCAAGTAATTGGTGTTGCCCTTTGATAACTTAAGTTATTGTACAGTTTTTGTCGACTTTACTCCTTTTTTCTGACTATATTATTCAAAGTTCTTCTTCTTCTTCATCTTCTTTGGCTATAATGTTTTATATATAGTAAAAAAGAAAATTAATTATGCATACATGGGAGAAAAATGTGAAAAATAATAGGCCGATTAGGAAAGTGTTTTATGTATATGTATGAATTATATAATTGCATGCTTGTGATTTTTTGGTATAGTATATAATAGGTCCGGCCTTAATTTCTTTTTTGTTTTTTGTATCTACATGCATATCTGGTTTCTTTTTTTAAGGCATATCCTGTCTCAGCCTTTGGCTCATCTTTTGGATTTGAAAAAAAAGAGAGAAAAAAAATGTTTGTTCACTTATATACTGATAGCTCGGCAGGTCGATTATTTTTATAAAGAAAACGATTTGAAGTGTTTCGCCAGAATTTCCATAGTCAGGTTCGTTTACTCTGATTTCCGATCGTCACACCAACCCCTGGACTTCCACCATTTGAAAGTGTTAGTCTTCTATTAAATTCTCTCATTTCGTAATTATTGTTGCCATTAGTTTTTTCTTTTGAATTACAATTGTAATTTGTTGTGGTGGGAGTTGTTTCCTCCAATATCAGAGCACAATGACTGTTCGTATCACTATCTGCACCTCCATCTTGCAAATTATTTGCTAATAATGGATGTTTACTAACGACACTTTCGTCTGTTTGAAGTAACAGCGATGCATTACCTGCAAAAATTTAGAGATTCTTCTAATTTCAACGGACATAAATTCCACCTAAAGAAATGCAAGGATAAAATTATAACTTACCGGAAGGTACCGTAACCGTCGGCAGTGTTGTACGACGCACGATATTTCCGTTGTTCGTCGTATCCAGAGGTCCTTGTGAAAAGGATTGTATAAATGTGGTTGTTTGCGGTGGTGGTTCACGTAGTAGTTGTATTTTTTGTATCATCTCTCGAATTTCGTAACGAAGAATTCCGAGAAAACATAATTTAGTAAAAGCGATAACACAGAAACCAAGGACAAAGAGTAGGTCCGCGGTTTTTCTCAGCCAATCCATTAAATATTCTTCACAACCTTTGGCGTACGTTGGTTCGCAAACTTCGCTTACGTTTGAACTTGGCTCACAGCATGTATGTGGCCAACGTGATCCAAAATCTTGTGGATCCGTCACTCCGCAACATGAGAAATCCCTTTGTAGACGATCCCACTGCTCACTAAATCGTGTTTCCTTGTTGTAATCACCCTGTAGCAACAACTCGGTAATTAATAACATTAAAATAATATTTTTCTCAATAATGTGTCAATTTTTTAAACAAAATTCTAGCAAAATAATATCTCTAGATATCAGAGTTAGATATTCAGGGAACCATGTAAAATAAACATTTTAAAGAATAAGGTGTTAATCAGTATAAAAATCAAAATTAGTCAGCACTTTTATTCATTTAAATCCAGTGACTGACCTCTATTCTCTCTTGATTATATTCAAAAATTGTGAAATTTTCCTAAAACTCAAAAATTAGAGAAAAATGAGTTTTTTTTAGAATAAAGAATCAAAACTAAATATAAATAGATACATCAATTTTATAGATAACAATAAGAAAAACTTTGGAAAACTTTTATCTTTCTAAAGTTCCCCTATTGAAAATCAGGAAATTGATAATAAAAAAATACGGTTTGTTGCATTTTAGTATTCTTCAAAACTTTATATATTTGTAAAATATTTACTTCTTTCTCAATAATATATAAGAGTACGAAATGTCGGTTTTTATATTCTTTGATCCTTTTATTATTATTGTACAAGAAAAGCTTTTATGGTCTTTGCAATCTATTGAAAGTTTGATTTCGGAAAATTCGAACTAATTGAAATCAAAGAAAATTTTGTGATTGATGATTTGATCTCTAATCTAAAAAAGTTTTTGGTTATTTTAGAGAAATGGAAAGTGATGAATAGAGAAAGATTAAATTACTAATAGATTTTCTATAGTTGCATTCGAAATATTGTTCATTCTAATTATATACACTTGTATCGATTTTTCCTTTTTTCGAATTAATAATAATGCACGAGACGAAATTATATTTTAATTAAATTATTCTGTCGCAGAATTACTGGTGATAATTATTTTTAATTAGATAAAGTTGTATCGATCTTAACAAAATCAAATTTTATTCGAACGTATTTTCATTCAGCAGATTTATCGCATTATGAAATTTCTATTTCTATCTGGTTTTCTTCTTGAGGAATTTCTATTAAATCTGAATTTTCATTTGACCGCAATTTTAGTTCTTTAGAAATCTGTAGGAGTGAAAACTGTTTCTAAAAGATAATCTAAATCTAATCTAAAACTAAACTATTCTAAAAGCAGAACAGAATTTCATGAGTACAATAAAGATAGTTACACTTTCATGAAATTCTACTTTACGTTCTTTGCCCATATGAGACTGGACCCTAAGGGGAGTTTAGTGCCATCTAGATCTATTTTACCGACAGTACCTAGATTGGAAACTCGTGTAAAAATTTGCTATATGAAAGTTTTTGTCAAATGATTATCGGGAATAACGACAAGTGGTTAAAAATATTTACCTGCAGTCTTAGCCTGAGAGTTGGACGAAGTTCTGCTCGCATTCTCTCAAAACGAAAGACCCAAGCGACACCGATAACCACGTCGCCGAAGAGTAGCGCCAAAAGCAGGATCCAGTAAGCGTTGAGAAGTCGAGCACTAAGTCGTCTAGCTGCTATACAGCCAAGAAGTTGAACAAGACCCAGCTGAACAGCAAGGGCCAAATAGGCGTAAAGAGCAGTTGGATCAAATGCTCGCGGTACACCTGGGACCAAATAGCGTCTAGGATCACCTGAGAAAAGTAGTGTTCGCGAAACGGCCGCTGCAAAACCAACAGCACTGCCCAGCAATACTAAGTTACAGGCATATATCCAGAGACGATAATATCGCATTGCGACACCCGGACTCCCAAGACGGCTTAGCGACTTTGCCGCTGATACGCCACCAATGGTAACGTTGCTGCGGCTTGTCGAGATAATTTTGTTGATGTTATTGTTATTGTTTGTATTACCAGTAATGTAACTACAACCGTAATTTGCTGAATTTATATTATTATTGTAGCTAGTGCTGTTATTGTTATTATTGTTATTGTTGATGGTACTGTTATTAGTGTTTTCGTCAATTTCCAATAGAAAAACAAATGGCGGCTCACTGTTATTATGGTTGCCTGTTTTTTGGCTATGTGTTAATTGGGGGGTGGCGAAGCGTTGCAGCAGCATCACCGTCATCACTATCAATCCTCCCTTATCACTCTTTGTCTTCAGATATACCTTCTTGAGCTCTTGGTCACTCCGATGTTGTACGTTCAATGTCGAAGCCAATCCTCTGTTTTTAAATATGGATTCGTATTATTGCCATAATATTCTGAAACAAAAAAAGTTGTCCTCATGAAATAAATTCTCTTTTTATTGACGTTCTACTATCTCTAACATTTTTAAGTTTTGCCTAATGAAAAACTTTGCTTCTTTTGGGAGCTACCACTACCAAAAAACGTAGTAGCAGACTAAAAAAGTATTAGCTAATAGATAATGGAATGCAGCCGCGTAGGAACGAATTATTTTCCGGGGGGCAAACTACATATATAGATATATTTAACAATGTAATATGTATATAACTGGGGGGGCAACTGCCCCCCTTGCCCCCCGGTTCCTACGCCACTGATGGAATGATCGAAAACGAATGTTTTGGTGCGGTAATTTAGGATCCTAGAGAAATAGATGGTAAAATATTATATTCGGTTCTGTTTCATTATGCTACTGACCCAAAATGGTACAGAAATTTTGTTGTTCTAGTCCATACAATTTAGATTTTACTTCGTACAATAGTTGCTGATACAACTACAGCACAAATACCACTACCTACACAATGTGTATTGTAATTGATACAATCTAGATTGTTGTCCGTATTCGTAGCACTAAAGATTATTATACCAGCAGTTAATTTATCCAGTGACATACATTCTTCTTTGTGTAACGGAAGTTTTTGGTCAAGCAAAAAGTAGTTTTAATTCTTCATTTTTATTTTTATACATGGCAAAAATTTACTTCAAACGTTGCTACTTTACTTTGAAAATAGTCAAAGTTGCAATTTTTGCAAATTCTTTGGTAATTAAAAATCATATTACACAATTTAGATTTTACGATACAACTACTAATAGTAACTTTATTCGTTTTTTCCGTGTAATTTTACCCTAGATGCAAAAAGTTGTGGGAAAGGTTACATCAATTGTTTCGGTATCGCTGGCAGTTTAGGGTCTTAAGTGAAAGGGTTTAGTGAAGCAGAAACTATTTGATACAAGTTCGATCCGTTTAGATAAATACGGCAAGTCACTAAATCCGTAACAAAGTAGTTCGAACCTTTTTTTTTTGAACAACGTTTTCAGAAGTTGCTCTTGTACTGTAATGGAAAACGTGATTCACAAGTAAAATATATAATTTACATAGTGCCATTGAAAGTGAGTATAAAGATCTTTGCGGTTACACAATAAAAACAAAAATTACGCATTCTACCCGTGACTTCCTTATTCAAAGTAAAAGGTTAACCTGGTTTTTCGTCGAGCAGAAAACTATACGACTTTGAAGTCAAAATAAGAAAGTTAATGAGCTTAACTAATCAACTATTTCGGTGCAATCACCTCGGGAAAAATTTGATGAGTAATCTTAACTTATACTTTTAATCTAATGCTAACAGATATTTTTAAGCTGAAATTAAAAATATTTGTTTGATAATACATTTTGATGGTTTACTGTAGTAAAATGTTAAAACAACACTTGGAAATAATTATTTTCAAGTCTGTTTTTCGTTCGGTCAAATAATCATTTGAAGTTTTCCGAGTTACAGCGATATTATCAATTATCAATTTTCTCAAACATTTTCCAATAATTGTGTATATATACCCTGTATCTTCTTCTGAAACATATTCAGAGCATCAATTGACAAATTTTCCTACATTGAGTGAAGAAGCTTGAAATAGAAATTGTAAATTTTTAATGCAATTGAAAGAGAAACATTGAACATGAAGCATTAAATAGACTTGGTTTGTTTATTCTGAGTAGATATCTCGATTGCTCTGCGCTGATTAGGGTTCGTATTTTATTGATCGAGAGAGAGAGCTTTAAGGTTGTGTGATAAGGATAAAATTCGATTCGAGTTTTAACTTTAACATTAAATAAAATGTTGCTTTTATCATTATTTGTCGAATTTAGAAAAAAAATTATTCGCTCTATTATCTTTGATTGTCCTTTCGATATTTTTTCTTGCTTTCGACACTTTTTTCAGATTTTTTCCCTCTATTATAAAAAAGCTTCTTTTGTATGTATATGATACGCAGTTGGAATAGACACTTATCCGGATTCACCACCCTAATGTAATTTTTTTTATGATAGAAATGTAATGGCATATCAAATTATTATAGGTCTGAAGGAAAAGATGTCTCTTTTAATATTTCCTCTTTTTTTTAAAATGTTCTTTAGAAAAATATTTTGTTTTTTTGAAAGCAAAACATTTTATTATGTAGTTTGAAACATTGGCAAAATATTTGCTTTAGTGTTTTCACATTTCTTTTTTAGTATGTAGCTTTAAGGGTGTGTCAAAGTCGTTTCAATTTTTATATGAGGACTGAAAATGGAAAAATTGACCCTTTTGGGCGTTTTACTAAAATATGGGTTTTTTTAACCACACTTTTGTGTGGAGTGATGTTAATTTTTAATTGAATTAGGAAGTAAATTTATTGGACATTTTCAATTTTTAGTTCCATAAAAAGTGTTAATTAAATTTTGAAAATTAAGGTTAACGATGATTGAGTGACTTTACCTCGTTTTTATAAAGTTGTAATTCAAAAAATGGATTTTCAATATTATATTTGACAGTTGTGAAAAGATTTATTTTTATTAAATTAAAAAAAAGAGACATTTACGGAACAGATATCTATACAAATTTCATAAAGCGTGCAAAAGTACTTTTATGCGATCTAATAAATATGAAACTCGTGGCTTCGTGTGTTCTATGACTTCTGTGAGTTGTGTCAAGCTTCTCGTTAGGGTTGAAAGCTGTATTATTATTTTTTTACTATTGCTATTAAAACTTCTATATCCTTATTTTTTATTTACCCTCTGAATACGGGAATTATGGGAAGTTAATAAGGAAGTTACTTTTGGTATTTTATTTGGTTTCGTATTCATATCACATATTTACTTCGGTCATTAGGTTTTTTTTCTTTTTTTTCTTTTCCCTTTTTTTGGGGAGAATTTTTTTTCGATTTTCTTTTTAACATAATGCCTTTTGTTCATGAAAATTTATATATGAATTATAGACGCGAAAGCTATAAAATCAATGCACATGAATCACTTCATTGTGAATAAGAAACAGAAAATAGAATTTCCTTGACAGTATACTCGTGTGCTGAGTAAAAAAATATTTTGTCGGCGAAAAATTTTGCTTTTGAAATTTCGATTTTGGAAATTTTAGAATTTTAGATTCAAAAATTTCGATAATGTTGGTATTCATATTTGGAGGATTCAATTTTTATTGGGGGGGGGGGTCTCGTTGGAAATTTGTTTAGAAATTTATTTTTAACATAATGTGTAATATGTAAATATTAATGATAGTTTTTCTTTAGAATGTTATTTCTATATTAGTTGTCTGCAAATTGATTTCTTATCCTTTTATATAATTTATTGTGCGAAATGCATCAGAGGAGTAGGTATATACTTTCCGTAAATGTGACGTAGATCCATTCATAAAAATACAGAACAGTAATTCACGAAGACGTCATACAAGCATGTTAGGTTGAAAATGTCATGAGGTAATAATACGCGGAATATACGCAAACGCATGAGAAATATGTTACAAACTTAAAATTAGCCTGTACTTGATTCAATTGTTAACTTTAGAATTATATCTGTAAAACTTTAGCAATTTTAAGAATTTTTCGTTTCTTTTTGCAAGAGATGAAATTATAGAACTTGTGAGTCCTAATCGAAACAAGTTTTTTTTTGCAAAACAATTTTTTTTCTAAAAAAAACAAAAAGTAAGACAAATGTTTTCTTAGAAATATTATTCTCTCTCTATCTTTTTTTAGATGTGTGTTCTTTAATCACGTTCAGAGTGAATGTTACATTTTCTTACAATAGCTGTCAGTTTTTTATTACAAGGCACACAATAAGCGAGAAAGGAGATTCCGATATTGACTATGTATACATATTGATTTTCTTTTAAAAACTAACAAATACTAGTTACGCATAAATTTAGCCTTTTGTAAACGTGTCATTGGACCTTTAAACTAGAATAGAATTGAACTATATATAGTCAAGGTGCAAATAGCAAATATCAGAAAAAACTCTCGGGTAGAAGAAATTAAATAAGTATTATAAGTAAAGTTTTTTTTTCCCCTTCTTGTTTAATCTGTAAAAGATTTTTGATATCGTTGATCTTGACGTGAGGAATTTTTTTTTTTCCTTAAACATATACCTAAAGTTTATGAAATGTTAATAAAGTTTTTTTTACTCGGCTATACAATATGAGTGTAAAGACCGGTAATCTAAGTAGACATAAAAAGTTTCCAAAAGGCTCTGATTTACATTTTCTTCTGATTTTTTTGAAAATTTTTGTTTTGCAAAAGTTACGCGTTAAGATGTAAGAAGTAAAAAATTGTTCATTTAATTTATTGAAGAATAAAAAGGCAGAGACCATCAAATACAATAATAATGCTTACAGGATAATGCTTCTGTAAACAAATTAATAGTTGTAATAGAAGGGTTGCCACAATTTGAAATTTTAGAAAATATCAATTTTTAATGAATTTAAATAGAAATTTTAAGAACAAACTGATTACAGAAATTCAATTATTTTCAAAAGTGATGAACTTCTTCGCATAAATTCAATTATGTTCAAAAATATTTTAAAATCTTCGTCAAAAATTCAATTATCTTTATAAATAATATAAAATTCTTCTCCGAAATTCAATTACTTTGAAAAATTTTAATAAAATTCTTGGCAAAATTTCAATTATTTTCAAAAATGTTAAATAAAATTTTCCAAAAGAATTCTATTATTTAAACAAAATTTTAATAAAAATTTAACAGGAATTCAATTACTTACCAATTTTTTTATAAATTTCTTCGCACCAATTCAATTATTTTTAATTTTTTAATAAAGTTTCTCCAAAGAATTCAAATAATATTTAATATATTATATTAAGAGAATTGAAAAAAATAGTTCTAAGAAATTAAATTATTTCGAAAAATTTAAATAAAATTATTTTAAAAGTTCTATTATTTAAAAAAATTTTGAGAAAATTCTTTACAAGATTTAGTTAATAAAATTGCAATTTTAATAAAATTTCCCTATACAATTAAATTATTTCCAATGCAATTCTTCTTAAGAATTCAATTATTTTCACAGATAATACATTTTGTTATGGAAATTCAATTATTTAAAAAAATTGAATATAATTCTTCGCTAAAAATCAATTATTTTCATAAATAATATAAAATTTTTCTTCGAAATTCAATTATTTTGAAAAATTTTGATAAAATGCTTTATAAATTTGAAAAATTATAATAAAAGTGGTCATAGAATACAATTATTTTTGTTAAATACAACATTTTTCCTAGGAATACAAATATTGTCAAAAATGTTTGTGGAAATTTTCGAAACAATTCAATTATTTTCGTAAACAATAAAAATTCTTCGAAGCAAATCAATTATTTAAGAAATTTTAATAAAATTCTTTCCAAGAATTCAATTCATTTTAAAAATAAACATTTTCACAGGAATTCAATTATTAAAAAAATTTTTTTAATTCTTTGTCAGATTTCAATTATTTTTATTTTTTAATGAAATTTCTAGATAAAATTGAATTATTTTTAAAAAGTTCTAAAAAATTCTGAAAAATTCAATTATTTATTATTATTTATTATTTATTATTTATTATTTTATTATTATAATTATTAATTATTATTATTATTATTATTATTATTATTATTTATTATTATTAATTATTTTATTTTATTATTTTATTTATTTATTTATTTATTTATTTATTTTTATTTATTTATTTATTTATTATTTATTATTTATTTATTTTCAAAAATAAACATTTCACAGGAATTCAATTATTAAAAAAAAAATGTAATAAAATTCTTCGTCAGATTTCAATTATTTTTAATTTTTTAATGAAATTTCTCGATGGAATTTAATTTTTTTTGAAAAAAATTTTTTAAAAATTCTGAGAAATTCAATTATTATTTTAAAAAAATTTAAATAAAATTCTTCACAAGAAATTAATTATTTTCATAAATAATATTTTTCTCCAGAATTCAATTATTTTCACAAATATACTTCTTCACAGGAATTTAATTCTTTAAAAGAATTTTTAATAAAATTCGTTGCAAGAATTCAATTATTTTTATAAATAACAAAAGCTTATCGCAGAATTTCAAACGTTTTTTATACAATTTTAAATAAAATAATAGAAAGTTGCATTTATTCTTAAAAATTTTTTTAAAATGTTTGTAAAAATTTTCGAAACAATTCAATTATTTTCGTGAAAATTCAATTCTTTTCAAAAATAAACATTTTCACAGGAATTCAATTATTTAAAAAAAATTTTTTTTTAATTCTTTGTTCAGATTTCAATTATTTTCAATTTTTAATGAAATTTCTAGATGAAATTTAATTATTTAAAAAAATTTGTTTAAATTCTGAAAAATTCAATTATTTAAAAAAATTTTGAATAAAATTCTTCACAAGAAATTCATTATTTTCATAAATAATAATATTTTTCAATTATTTTGAGAAATAATAATTGAATTTTGAAAAGGGTTAAAATTAAAATCTTTGAAAATTTGAATTTATAGTTACAATATTCTTATGATAAGAAATAATGATTTTATCACTCTGTCGTCTTAAATTTATTATATCAAAGAGGAGGAATTCGATAACTTCGAGTCGAAGACTCGGAGTGGTCGATTTTGTCATGTTTTATAATAATATTCTCATAGGTTATTGAATTTGAGAATCTTAATTCCCATAGAAAAATAATAATGATTAAATATTTATTTAAAAAAAAAGTTATTGATGTTCTTCAGGATCAGGGAAAAAGTGAAAATTTTGTGACAACTCTGAATAGTTCTCGCAGACAGATTTTCTATAAAACTGATTGAAATAATAATTACTGTTGTTAATTATGTGCCATTAGTAATATAATGTGTTTGTTTTATTAAAAAAGATTTGAACTTTTTGGAACTAAGTAAAGTTTGTCATAACAATTGTTATAGCCTACACAAAAGTATATGCTACTTAAAAATTCTTATTCATAAAGTAGCAAACATGTTTTATTCGAAGTATAAACTGATATCTATATTTTATACCATATCTGAAGTATAAAATATGTTTACTGCTATACCTTTACAACTATAATTTCATTTTACACGATTCCTAAATGCCAGAATAGATTAAAGTTAAAGTCATATTATCCGCGACTAAAATGTGTAAGTTATAAAAATCAACTTTAAAGGAAGCAGCATTGTCAGCTTTTTGTCGGTTAAGCTGAGATTAAACTTGGACTTATATGGCATGGGTCCAAAGGCGCAATTCAAGTAACATTCAATCTCTCAATTTCCTCATAAATCAATATATATAGGGCAATGTTTCGTTTTTGTAATGATGCTTTTGTATATTTTACTTATATCGCTGATGGTAAATTTTTCTTCTTGAAGAGAATAGCATATTCTTATAAGACGTTATCTTAAATATAACTCTCGCATGAAATATTACATTTGTACATGATTATTTACTTCTGACCGTCGCAATTAGTGAATTTTGTTTGTATAGATAATTATCTTCGATAATTATCTTATGTCAAGGATGCATATAATTTCTACACGTTTCTTGAAAATCAATATCAATCAGTTATTTATAGTTTGAATAACATCTAATGAAGTATAATGAACTGTAATCATAGAGTTGTCATAATTATGGAAATTATTATCTCTTCTTTATATTTCAAGAGAACTGGAATTTAGTTGTTTTTTTCGCTTTGTTTTTATAAACAATCTTTGTTCCTACTGATTTGTTTTGTATTCGTATTTTTTTCTATATTTGAAGATTTTTCTTCTGTATTTAAAGACTTTTATCATGAAAAATTGAGTGCTCGACTCAATAAATTTCGGGTGATTTAATTTTCATTAAGGTATTTCCGAAAAAAAATTTTTTTTTTTTTTTGAGAAGATAAAATTTTATGTATCCAAATTTTTGTTTAGTGGAATTTTATGTGCGGGGCTTTTATCGAACCTGTGGATAATTTTCATTGAACTAAAAATTTATATCCCGGAATAATGGTACTCTAGATATTTAGTTCTCTGAATTTACGAGCAGCCGAATTTTTACATAATGGAGAATTTTGCGATGTAACAAAATTCATATTCATGACGGAATTTCTATTCTAAAAATTTCGATGTTAAGAAATTTATATGTATATTTCATGTAGTATTTTTTATATATAAAAAGTACTCGAGTTAGTAATTCTGTATTCGAATTTTGTTTCTTTTAACCTCGTTTTCTGTTTGGAAGAAGGTTCTTTGGTAGGATTTCCATTTTATTGAATTTTTATTTGCTGATAACTTTTATTAGCCCAATTTTTATTCAGCAAAATTTTGCAAGTAGAATGTCGATCTGTGTATGCAAATTTATTTCCCGCACAATCTGTTTTCCTAAAGTTCATAGATCGGAAACTCAAAGACTAATTTTAGTATATCTTATTATCCGTGTAGAATAATAATATTTTTAAGATGATAATATTTTTAAAATATTCACTAATAATAACTGTTACAGGGTTGCCACAGGTCAGGGAAAGCAAGGATAACAATCAGGGATTTTGATTAAACGTACTGGAAAAAATTAAATTTGTAGAATTCATGAGAAAATTCTGAATTTTCGTGGCTTTTTTGTTTGCCTCATAATTTATGAAATCACCACGAATTCTGATACAAATCCTTCAATTTTTTCTATTTCCGACAATTTTTTTTAAAGAACTTAATTCTGGAAGAATATCATAAAATTATTACTTACAAATTATTTAATGAATAATTATTAAGTCAAAATTAATTGAATTTGAAAAGAGTTGCGTTTATAATTTTCATAAATAGATGAACTTCAAAAGGTTTCAATTTGAAATTTTATAAAATTTCAATTTTGAATGGATTTAATTAGAAATTTTAAAGAACTTAGATTTTTGAAAAATTTTAAATAATTCAAATTCTTCTGAAATTAGTTAATTTTTTTAATTAACATTTAATTTATTATTAAAATTAATGGATTTATAGAAAAAATTTAGTTTAAAACACTAAAAAAATTAAATTTTGGGGAAGTTACAAATGATTGCAGAAATTCAATTTATTTTCAAAAGTAATTAAAATCTTAGCAAAAATTCAATTAAGTTCAAAAATTTAATAAAATTCTTGGCAAAAATTCAATTATTTTCAAAATTTTTCATCAATTCAATCTTGATTTTTAATATCTACTATTTTAATAAAATTTTCCAGAAGGATTTAATTATTTGAAAAATTTTAATAAAATTCTTCGCAAA
Source organism: Leptopilina syphax (assembly GCA_032872505.1). Taxonomy (NCBI): domain Eukaryota; kingdom Metazoa; phylum Arthropoda; class Insecta; order Hymenoptera; family Figitidae; genus Leptopilina; species Leptopilina syphax. The sequence continues at coordinate 22,405,676 of CM065470.1, forward strand.
CATTTAATTATTTTTACAAATAATAATAATTTCCCAGAAAATTAAATAATTTACCATTTTTTTTTTATAAATTTCTTAGAAAACATCAGTAGTTTTGTTTAAAAAAATTATTTAATCATTATTACTTTTCTATAGAAATTAAGATTTTCAAAAGTTTTAATTAAAAAATCTTTTGAAATTCAGTAATTTATAAGAATATTATTATCTAAATTATTTTTATAAATAATAAAAATATTTCTAGATATTCAATTATTATCATAAATTCAAATAATTGAATTCTCGTAGAGTTTTCTAATAAGAATTTATTTAAAAATGAATTTCAGTTAAAATTTTAGACAAGAGAATATTGAATATTAAAAACATTAGCAGAAATTTAATTATGTTCAAAAATTTTTTTAAAAATTCTTCAAAATTTTAATTATTATATTTATAAATAATAAAATTCTTCTGCGAATTGCAATTATTTAAAAAAATTATCCTCAATTTAATGATTTTCAATATATACTATTTTAATACAATTTTCAAAAAGAATTCAATTATTTAAACAAAATTTTTTATAAAATTCTACGCAACCATTTAATTATTTTCATAAATGATAAAAATTTAATAGAAATTCAATTATTTACCAATTTTTTTTTTATAAATTTCTTCGCAATAATTCAATTATTTCCATAAACAATACAATTTTTTTAGGATTTTAATTATTCATGTAAATAATAAAACTCATCGCTGAATTTCAATTATTTTTTATACAATTTTAATTTAATTTTTTGAAGAATGTAATTATTCATAAAAATTGTATTAAAATTCGTCAAAAGAAGCCAATTATATAAAAATTTGTTAATAAAAATCTTTATGAGAATTCAATTTTAAGAAATATTTAATTTTTCAATAAATTATTTATTTTAGTATTAAAATAATTGAATTCTCGTAGAGTTTTCGAATAATTTTACAATTACAGAAATTCGTAATTAGTTTTCTAATAAAAATTTATTTAAAAATGAATTTTTAGAAATAATTGAATTTTGAAAATGTTTCAAATTAAAATCTTTAAAAATATGAATTTTCATGCTTTTAACTTACAATTCTGTAGAATTATTTTTTTTTAAAAAGTTTAATTGAAGTTTTTTTAAAAATTAATTTGAAGTTTTTTTGAAATTAATTTGAAGTTTTTATTTTCTAATATATATTTAATTGAAGAATTCCCGAATAATTGAAATTTCATGTAAAATAGAATTTGTAAACAAATGGATATAAAAATTCTCAAGAAGAACCTTTTCAAAAATTTTTAAAATTAGTTGATTTAAAGAAGAATTTTAGATAAAAATTCTAGAAACGAATAATTGAATTGAAATGATGAAAATAATTTTGAAAAAGTTACGGTAACAATATTTTTATGATAGAAAATAATGATTTTATCACTCGGTCATGTTGAATTATTATAAAACATGAAGAAATCGATCACTCCGAGTCTTCGACTCGGAGTGATCGTTATCTTCATGTTTTATAATGATATTCTTATAAGTTGTTGAATTTCAAAAAGGTTTGAAATTGAAATTTATGAAATTCTCAATTCCTATGCGGAAAAATAATAATGATGATGAAATATTTATTTAAAAAAGAAGTTTTATTGATGTTTTCAAATAATTTTCCAATTAAAGAAATTTGTAAATAAATGGAGGCCTCGGATATTAATTTTGTAAAATTTAATTAAAAATAATTTTTTTTAAAAGTATTTTATTATAATTTTTGAAAATCAACTTTTGAAGAATTTTAATTGTAAATTTTTAAAATAATTAAATTCTCAAAAATTCTCAAAAAATTCAATGAAAAATATTCAAATTTAAATTAAAAAATGAAAATTTGCTTTTAAAAATTAATTTTAATTAATTATAATTAATTAAAATTAATTTTTAGTTTTTTACAACTTACAGAAATTACGAGAAATTCTTTTAAGAAATTGAATTATTTTCAAAAAATTGCAGTAGAATATTTTTAAAATACTAATTCTTAGAAATAGAACATTGTTTTGAGTATTTAATAATGTTTAAAATGTTTCAGAATATTCTTCAGGATCGCAGGGAAAGTAAAAATTTTGTCTGAAAATTAGGGAAAAAGAAAATAAAATTTTTGTGGCAACCCTAATTAAAAATATAAATTTTAATTGCGAATTCTGAATAAATACTGCATTATTGCTCTTTGAATGTGAAAATCCCAGCACTTTGGATAGAATTGATTGTGAGTTAATGCAGTAGACATTTCTCGGCATGCAATGATTGATCTTTTCGGTTATGCAGTTATGGTTTCGAGTAATTGTACAAATTGCATAATACCAAAATCGATGCTTGATTAATTTCACCGCATATATATATGTCATATTGATGCAATATAGTATCTCGTAACAGCAACAACGCTGCAAATCCGAATTTACTCAAGCTAATAACATTAGCCTGACTGAAGTGACCGTTGACTTTACGAGGTTGAATAACACTCGTGTGCAGATGATCCCTGTGAGAATCGATGGTGTGTGTGGTACACGAGTGTCGCAAAACAAGGAAGAAACTCAAGGGCCCATCGATCGTTCAAGCTCTGGTGCCATTCTGTGCGCTTGCCCATCCACCAACACTATGTATTTTCTCTCTCTCTCTCTCTCTCACTCACTCACTCTCTCGTCCCTTTATATTTATGAACATTTTACTCTACATATTATAACGGAAAAACAATACAATTTTATCGCTTGTCCTGCTTCCACAATTTATATTGTTGTATACAAGAGAGAAAAATATTTCTTTGTCGCATATGTTTCATTAATGGTCTCTCGTATATTATTAAATATATGTATGAGAGAGAGAGAGTTGTTAAAATGAGCTTACGAGAGAGCTTTTAATTTAACTTTAATCATGTAACTGTTGTGGAATAGGGCATGTACGGACTCTTGCGGCTAATGTTGAGAATATGGTTAAGTAGCAACGACCACACTAATTAACAGACTGTGTTTTTTTAAAAAAAAAGCCTCTTACTTCCTCCTTATATCAACTGTGGAAACCTTAAAAGGCCTCTTTCTCTCTCTCTTTCTCTCACTTCTTAAGACTCTATTTCTTTCACAGTGGTGAAATTTTTTTTTCCCTCCTCGCGGAGCTTTATTCTCAATTCCCGCCGCAATGTTTTTACGGTTTTATTTGTTAGACTAGAAGCAATTTCTTTTTATATCCGGGTTTTTATTCTTCTAAAAAAGGAATATAAAAAATAATAACGAATTTTACACACTGGAAATATTTTAGATCTTTTTTTTTGTAAGCAAACTATTTTTTAGAAAAAATTTTTACTAAAATTTTGTTAAAATTGAGAAAATTTGTTTAAAAAAGTTTTTAATTAGAAAATAGAAAATGCATTTACCATTTTTGCCAGCTACTATTTGGATACTTTTTTTAAATTTGTGACACTAAAAGCTACTTTTTTCTATTTTTTTTTTAAATTTGCACTACTTTAAAATTTAAATTCGCTAATAGTTGAAGTAAAATAATAAAAATAATTATTAATTAATTATTAATAAATATTCTTCTTAGAAACAATTCAGAAATTTTTTGCAAGAATTCAATTATTTTTACAAATAATGAAATACTATGAAAGAAATGAATTAATTTCTAAAATTTTGATAAAATTTGTTTATAAGCATTAAATTACTTTTTCATAAATTAATTAAACTCATTGCAAGAATTCAATTATTTTGAAAACAGTTTTAATTAAATTATTCAAAGTAATTGAATTATTCTTTTAAATTTTCATAAAATTCTTTAAACAAATTCAATTATTTACAAAAAATTTAATAAAATCCTTCGAAAGAATTAAATTACTGTTTATAAATAAACAAATTTTTCGGAGGAATTCAATTATTTAAAAAAATTTACTGACATTTGTTTGCAAGAATTAAATTATTTTCATAAATTAAAAAAAATTTTTTCATAGGAATTCAATTATTTAAAAAAATTTACTGAAATTCGTTGCAAGAATTAAATTATTTTCAAAAATTAAAAAAATGTTTTCATAGGAATTCAATTATTTAGAAAAATTTACTGAAATTCGTTGCAAGAATTCAATTATTTTCATAGGAATTCAATTATTTAAAAAAATTTACTGAAATTCGTTGCAAGAATTAAATTATTTTCAAAAATTAAAAAAATGTTTTCATAGGAATTCAATTATTTAAAAAAAATTACTGAAATTCGTTGCAAAAATTCAATTATTTTCATAGGAATTCAATTATTTAAAAAAAATCTACTGATATTCGTTGCAAGAATTCAATTATTTTCGTAAATAATAGAATTCTTCACAGAAATTCAATTATTTAGAAAAATTTACTGAAATTCGTTGCAAAAATTCAATTATTTTCATAGGAATTCAATTATTTAAAAAAAATCTACTGATATTCGTTGCAAGAATTCAATTATTTTCGTAAATAATAGAATTCTTCACAGAAATTCAATTATTTAGAAAAATTTACTGAAATTCGTTGCAAAAATTCAATTATTTTCATAAATTAAAAAAATGTTTTCATAGGAATTAAATTATTTAAAAAAATTTACTGAAATTCGTTGCAAGAATTAAATTATTTTCATAAATTAAAAAAATGTTTTCATAGGAATTAAATTATTTAAAAAAATTTACTGAAATTCGTTGCAAGAATTAAATTATTTTCATAAATTAAAAAAATGTTTTCATAGGAATTAAATTATTTAAAAAAATTTACTGAAATTCGTTTGCAAGAATTCAATTACTTTCATAACTAATAAAAATCTGCACAGAAATTCAATTATTTAAAAAAATTTGCTGAAATTCGTTGCAAGAATTCAATTATTTTTAATACAATTTTAAATAAATTCCTCGAAAAATGTAATTATTTTCAAAAATTTTATTAAAATTTTTAAGAAAAAATCAATTATTTACATAATTTTGATAACATTACTTACAAGTTTTCAATTCTAAGAAATAATCATTTACTCTATTAATTATTTATTTTTGTATTTAAATAATTAAATTCTTGTAGAACTCTCTAATAAGAATTAATTGAAAAATGATTTTTAGTTAAAATTTTAGATTATAATTTAATATTAAATGCGTTATAGTACGAATTTTTATAAATAGTTAAATCTAAAAAACTTTTACATTAAAATTATAAAAAATTTTAATTCCTGTGGAAAAATAAGTACATAAATATATTTATTTATTGAAATAAATTTTACATTTTAAAAAAATGTATATTTTTACTTTTAAAAGTTATTTTGAAATATAGTCGAATTTTTGAAGCACTCTAACTAAAAGTTTGGAAAATAATTGAATTTCATAATAATTTAAAATTCGAGTTGAAAAAAAGTGAATATTTTTTATAGAAATCAGAGAAAAATACAGTATCAAATTTTTTTTATATAATTTTTGTAAATTGATTAAAATGTGTTTTTCAGTCGTTGAATTTAATTTTTCGATAGCTGCTGTTTTACTACTTATTTTATCACTCTTAAAGCTATTTGCCACTTTTTAAAAATTAATTATTATTAATAGAAATAATAATTTTCTATTAGAATTCTTAAGTAAATGAGAATGTTGATAAACTTTAGTTACAGTAATTGATGGGAATTTTTATGGTAAATCTTTTTGGGAATTATTGATTTTAACATTCAATCAGATATTATTTTGTCCCTGTTTATTAATATTAATTGCTTTTAGTATAGATTTTTTTGACTGATAGTTAAATGTGAAACAAAAATGCTCTATCACGTAATTGAAATTTTTTGTAAATTATATAGTGCTAAAGGTCTAAAAGAAAAAGGGCTGTTTTTGACTAAATTAACTGAATCGAATTACTAGGAGTTGAAAATTTATTGTTTAAGCTAAAATGAAAAATTCTTTTGTATGGACAATGAGAATTCATTGCATTGAAGTCATTATAAAAATTGTTTTGTTCAGATGTGCTGGTTTGATCCGTTGCATGTCAGCATTGGCATAGTTAGTAATCACAAAATTCACACTTAACAGAATATAATAATTCTTGTTTTTTTTTTATTGTGACAAATAAAAAAATAATGCCTCAGTAATTCTAGTAAACACTGAAAAAATGGAAATTTAGTCATTTTTACATAAAACAATCGATTTTTATTTGAAGCAAGTGATTTATATTTGAAGCAGACGATTTTTGTTTGAAGTAAACAATTTTTTATTAAGCCAAAAAATCTTTGTTTGAAGCAAACAATTTTTATTTGAAGCAAGAGTTTTTTAATTGAAAAAAACGATTTTTGTTTGAAGAAACCGATTTTTATTTCAAGTAAATAATTTTTATTTCTAATAAATAATTTTTTATTTGAGCCAAATAATCTTTATTTGAAGTAATTGTTTCTTATTTGAAGCAAGTAATTTTTACTTAAAATAAACAATTTTTTTTAAGCAAATAATATTTTTTAAGTAAATAATTTTTATTTTAAGCAAATATTTTATTTGCTATAGTTATTTTCATTTAAGTGCACGCAGAAAATAGTTTTTGTTAATTAAAAAAAATCATTCTCTTAGCCTCGTTTTGTTTCATTCAAAATAAATTTTCTTTCAAACGAAGACGGTATTTAGTTGAAGGAAAATTTCTTTCATTTGAAATAATTTTTTTTTAAATTCAAGAAATTTGTTCTTTAAATAAATGAGTTATTTCTTTAATTTGTAAAAAAATATTTTTTTGTCACATAAATTGTTTTTCAATCAAAGAAAAATTATTTTTCAGAAACAAACAAACAAAGCAAATGATTTCTTTAAATCATCAAAAAATTTTTTCTGGGCGTAAAATAATTTTTATTTAAACGAACGAATTTTTTTTAAGTAAATAAATTTTATTTGAGGCAAATAATTTTCTGTTAGAACGAAATAATTTTTATTTCAAGCAAATAATTTTCATTTGAAGTAAATAATTTTTATTTAAACCAAATAATTTTGTTCAAGTAAATAAATTTTATTTGAGGTAAATAATTTTTTGTTTGAACCAAATAATTTTTATTTAATGCAAATAATTTTCATTCAAAGTAAATAATAATTTTTATTTGATGTACATAATTTTCAAATGGTTTAAATAATGTTTATTTAAGGCACGTAATTATTTAAATTTAAAGCAAATGATTTTTATTATTTGATGCAAATAGTTTTTTGTTAGTACAAAAAAGTTGTTTTGCAAGTTAATAACTTTTATTTGAACCAAATGATTTTTATTTACATAATAAAAACTAATAATATTGCTATTTGAACGAAAATAATTTTTATTTAAAGCATACAATTTTTATTTTAACCAAATAATTTATTATGTTGAAATTAAATAAATTCGAAAGCAATATAATGTCTCAATATAAATCAAATCCGATTTAATTCACCCAAATAATTATTTAAAAGAAATAAATAATTATATTTGAACCATTAATGATTGTTTACCTAAATAAACGGAAAACAATAATTTCTGTCTATGAATCAAATTACCGATTAATTGGCTCAAATGCTTAGTAATTATTTGTTTCAATTAAATTGTATGTGAACCAATAATTTCTGTATGCGAATCAAATATCACTTGACTCAAATAACAATTTCTCCCTACAAATAAATATTTGTTTGATAATACTCAAGTAACTAGTTGATTCAAATTAATTTTATCAAGTAAATTAAAAGACTTCAAATTAATTTTTTTAATCAAGTAACACATTTTTTAAAATTAATTATTTTTCTGCATATTTTTCTGCAAATTATCAATTAAATATTTATTTGAATCAAATAATTTTCATTTGAGTCAATTAAATGGTTCAATTCATTTTTGCTTCAAATACTGAAATTATTGGTTCAAATACCATTTAATTGATTTATTTAAAAATTATTTGATTCAAGTAACTATTTATTTGATAATAGACAAATAATTGGTTATTTGAATAAAATTATTTTTTTAGTGTAAAAGAAAATTAAAATACATTCAAAACATTTTTGTTAGTAAATTTTGTTTCAAAATTAGTTAATTTTTTAATAAGTAAATTTTACTTATTAGTTTACTTATCAGAAAATTATATAGAAACGCCAATTTGGCATTTTACTTTAAATATTTTTTTCTGAGAACAAAAAATGCTTTTTTCTTTGTATAAATTTTTTCGGAAATTCAATTTGGAAATTAATTTTTCTACATTCAAATATAGAAAAAATTTTGTCATTTAGTTGAAAAATTTTTGAACAACTTTCAAAGAATAAAAACTAATTTACTAGAGGAGATATTTTTCTTCGCTTATTGTGGAATGGAAAGAAATTATAACAGTGAAATTATTTGTTTGTATACGCGAAAGCATATGATTTGCACATACATATATGCAGACAATTTTTATGATGTGAAGGTACGTAATTTTTTCTGTTATTTTAAATAGGCAAATATTGAACTTTAGATAATATTTTGCAATACAGTAGGTAAAGTGCATAATATTATAATAGTAGATGTATATATAAATTTATAAACCTCACAATTATTATTGCATACATACAAATATATAGATCACACAGGTGATCCACTTTCTTGATAAGTTATTTCTTTTTAAAATTTATTACAATATGAAAATTGTACACTTATCTAGAAATTGGATCAGCAAGTTTCCCAAGGCTTTTTGAATTATATTACACTTATTCTCAACTTTTTTTTTCTCTTGTCTCCACAGGAAACGCTTTTTCGATTATAAATCTTCCGCACGCCAATTTCCAAGAGAGTAGACGTTCAACATGCAATGGTTTGAAAATCGGATCGGCAATATGTGTCCTGGCATAAAGAAAAATTAAATGCCGCATTCTCTTCAAATCTTACGTGAGCCAACATTTATGTGAGTTTAATATTGTTATTACTATTATTGTTGTTATTATTACTGTTATTTATTTATTTTTTTTGTAATTTTTCTTGCATGTACTGGGTTTATTCTTTGAGACAACAGGTCCTTTTCGTTTGTAATTTATAATTTATTTTTATTGAATGAGAAAGACCGATTTTTTTCATTTAATTGAATTTTAAATTGAATTTGAAAAATTTAGAATTACAAAATTTTAATATAATTTTTAGAAGCTATTTTCATTAATTTCCATTTTTAAATTTACACTTAAATCCGATTTTTCATTAAAATTTTTGAGAATTCAATTATTTTCAAAATTTGCAATTAAAATTCTTCAAAAGTTGATTTTCAAAAATTGCAATAAAATATTATTAACAAATAATAATAATTATTATTATTATTAAAAAAACAAAAATAACAAAATAGTAATTATAGTTCAAATAATTTTACGACCGTTATTAAATATTTTGTCAGATCAATTTTACGAGGCCTTTATTTTAGGCCAGTTAAATATATTGTTTAAAAGCCTCGTAAAATTGATCTGACAATAATAATTATAATTATTTGTTAATAATATTTTATTACAATTTTTTTTTAAAATCAACTTTTGAAGAATTTTAATTGCAAATTTTGAAAATAATTGAATTCTCAAAAATTTTAATGAAAAATCTTCAAGTGTAAATTTAAAAATGAAAATTAATGAAAATTAGCTTCTAAAATTTTGTTAATCAATTACAATTTTCGAAAATCAACTTTTGAAGAATTTTAATATCCAATTTTGAAAATAATAAAAAAAAAAAATTTTAATGAATAATCTTCAAGTGTAAATTTAAAAATGAAAATTAATGAAAATTAGCTTCTAAAATTTATATTAAAATTTTTTAATTCTAATTTTTTAAAATCCAATTGTTTTCAACCCTTTTCAATGAAATATTTGCGAAAATTCAAATAGGATACAAAAATAACGAAACATATTTTTTTAAAAATTATTTTCAACATTTTGGAGAAAACAATCAAATTCATTTTTATTAAAATTCTTCAAAAAATTAATTATTTTTTTTAAATAATACAAAAATTCTTTTAAGAGTTTCAATTATTTTCGAAAAATTACATTTTACATTATTTTTAAAAAACAAATTCTTAGAATTGTTTTATCATAATATAATGTCACTTTTTCATAAACTTTTCTTTTAGAAAATTATTTCAAAATTTATTTATTTATTTAAATACACAAACGGTCGATAAATAAAATAATGAGTCCATTTTAAAGAAGAAAAGGTCCTGCGATCTCTGAAATAATATTTTCAAATTAGAACAAGGGGATTTTTAATTAAAGTCTCATTTATGTATTGAGACAAAAGAAATTAATTTTTAGTACCAAGAATTAGTATTACATTATAATACGCGTTTTAATTTGACAATTTTTTTTCCACGGTGATAATTTTCCATCATATCCTTCTTCTGGAGATTATAAATTTGAAATTAAGTTGAAAAATGTATTAAGCCCTTTTTCTCATTTCTCTTATTCTTTTGAGAGAAATAAATATTTTACGTCGTAAAATAATACTTTCATTTTAAGAGAAAAGTTTTTAAGAATTAGAAGGATATTCCCGGTAAAATGAAAAATATTTTCTCTCCACAGTATAGTTATGTACATCTTGTGTTTCTTCTGCTCTTAACATCCGTCACTTTAAGGGAATTCGAATCATAAACTCTGACCTTTTTTCTTAATTTTGTTCTTATCTTGTAGACAAATTGACTTTTAATCCTTTTTGAAATTGAACTTCTTCTTCTTCTACTACTTCTTTTCGTTCTAATTTTTCTCGCCTTGAAAGAAATGATATTTTATTCGAATAAATATTTTCATTTTCATCGCGCGGTTAGATAATTGAATTTAAGAATTTAAAAAATTTGAAATGTTTAAAATTTTTAACATCTAATTGCACTTGAATATTTTAGTTTTAATCTCCAGCAGTTTTTGTATTTTATAGTTCACGCACGTTTTTTGTTCCGGAAATGGAATTAGAAATTTTATTTCGTAACTTTAATGAACAAAAAAAAATCGTTTCGGGTTTTATTTTCTACTTGTGGTTTATTTTTTATTTTTTGTGCTTGTATTATTTCCTTCTTTTATTTCGATATCGGAGGGATTACAGACTGTCACCTTTTCACCTTTTTTCATGATTTTTAAAATTTTGCAACTATTTTTATCTCCTTCGTTAATTTTCACCTATTTCATCTATTTTGTAAATTTTTCATGTATTTTCAAATATTTTTTATTTGTTAAAACTTTCATCGATTAAAATCTTAGTTGACTGTAAATTTGCTCTGAATATTAATCGTTAAAATTTTTGCATTCAAAACTTTTGCATTCTATTATTCACCTTATTTTTAATTAAACTCAAATTCAGTTGATTTGAATTTCAATTTATCCGAACTTTAAACAATATAAATTTCGAATGTTAATTTTACTCAATTTCAAATTCAATTCAATTTGTGCATTTTTATTTTTTTTTATTTATTCTTATTTTTTATTGACAAAAAAAATTTAGTAATAGAAATGTCAATTTAGTTCATTAATTAATATTAATTTTTTTTGCATTAAAATATACAATTAGCATCCAAATAAATATTTATTTGCATTAAAATAAAAAATTTTATTACCAAAATAACAAATTTTCACTTAAATAAATATTTATTTTGCATTATAATAAAACATTTGCTTTAGAATGTTTAATTTGAAAAAAGGAAAATATTTATTTTGCATTAAAATAAATAATAGTACAATAAATAATAATACAATAAATCTGCATTAAAATAAATATTTATTTGCATTAAAAGAAATGATTTTCTCTAAAATAAATAATTTGCGACAAGAAAATAATCTGTACTCTTGTAAATATTTATTTTGCATTAAAATTTACATTTTAAGCAAAAAAAATACTGTAATCCCTGATATTTGTTTAAATTATTATATTTTGAATGTAAAATGAATGAATTTCGTTTCGTTTCGTTTAATAATTTTATAACGTTCAGGAGTTTAAAAAATAAAATTTTTCTTTGTTAAAAATTAAAACTTTTCAAATTTAAAACTTTCTGAAATGGTTGAGAGAGCTTTTCTTGTTTGAAAGAAAAAAAAACAGAATAAAAAGAAGAAGAAGAGATAAGGGAATCGTTTGTCTGGTGTAGAAGCTCGGATAAAGAAGTTGCAAGTTTTGGCGACGAAGACAATCCCCGAAAGAATTTTTCCCCCTTTCTATATATACACATTTTCTCTTTAATTTCTACAGAGTTATTTCATTCGTCTTGGGGCGTATCCAAATTGTATTATTTAAAAGTACATATATGAATTTATTTTTTCTTTTTTTTTCTTTTTTTATTTTTGAGGGGGGAAAAATGAGCCAAACTTTTGTTCTACAACAGGTTACTACTCTATTATGTATATATGAGACCTTTCAACCTGATATTTTCTCGTAGATAAGTATTCTTTTCTTCCATGAATTTTACATTTAAGGAATAAATCATCTTCGAAAAACTTTCATTCGATATCATATCTTCATTTATTGATATACATTTATACATTTTTTTTTATTGTGAATTCCAATTTTAGGGTGAGTGAAAGATTGGAGAAAAAAATATTCTAGTCTCAATTATCTAAAAAGTTTTCCTTCAAATGTATTACTATTATTATATCTATAGAAATGTCAATTTTATTCATTTGCATTTAAAAAAAAAGTTGTGACATTAATGACTTTTCATTGAGATAGTTATGCGGAAACTAGTTCTCCCTTATTCTTCGTCACTTTTCTAACAAAAACTCTATTGATTTTTTCATCAACACTGACGTATAATATCTCTGTGTATTATAAATTTGAATTATGAAATTATTCCGTGGGAAAAAAGTTTTAAAAAAAGGAAAAAATGTATTTTTTTCAGTTATTATTTTGGAAAAGAGAATTTGTAGTAAATTGTACTAAAAATGTGATTCTAAAATTCAGAACGTTCAAGTGGAGGAAAAATTACTATAGAATCATTTTTTAAAATTAAATTATTTTCAATATTTTCAATTACATATTTTGAATAAAAATTAGTTTTTTAATCGAAATTTAGAAATTTTATACTGGAAATGATCGAAAGTAACAAATTCGAATTAAAATTATACTCAAAATGGGAGTAATTAAATTTAAATAAATGCTAAATCACGAAATTGAGGTAATTAAAGATTATATTTTGCCAAATTGGTTTCAACTTTATTCATGTTACGATTAATTTGATAATTAAAAGATTTGCCATGTTTTACAAATAATAAATTCTGTATTTAATGACTAATTTATTAACTAATTATTTTTATTTTTGTAAACTATTTAAATTTTTCCATTTTTTTTTCACTTTCTTTACAGAAAAGTAAATTTTTTTCTTTTTCCAATTTCGTAAATTTTTCTCAATTTTATTTCCCTTCTTTATATTATTTTATTTTTCTTTTTTTCATTTAATAAATTAAGAATTTAAATAAGAAGAATTTTTTCAAAAATGTGATTATTACTGTGAGAAAAAATTACCAATGAGTGCCAGAGAATTGTGCCAAAAAAGCGTGAACCGAGTTGAATTGGAATCCAAAACATTGAATTGAAAGTAGACTTAAAAATGTCGAAAAGAAATTACTCGGAAAAAATTATTTGATTGAAAAATAAATCGGTTACTTGACTAATTTTTAAATAAATACTTTCTTAGAGCAGGAAATATTTTTGATATGAAAATCCATTGTCTTTGAACCAAACATTTTTGCATTTGAAAGATATTTACGTTTAATGTGAATTAAAGGAATTGCTTAAGAGGGATTTTTTTAATTTTAATGCAAAATGAATATTTATTTGAGTGCAAATTGTTTTTCATCACAAATTGTTTATTTTAGTGAAAACTTTCCATTTTAATACGAATAAATATTTATTATGCAATTTGATGATTTTAATGCAAAATAAATTTTTATTTGAGTGAAGATTGTTTATTTTAGAGCAAATTTTTTATTTTAACGTCAAACAAATATTCACTTAAATGCAAAATTTTTTATGTCACAAATTATTTATTTTAGTGAAAATTTATTAATTTAATGTAAAAAAAAATTTTGTTGTCACAAATTGTTTATTGTACTGGAAATTTGTTAATTTAATGCAAATAAATATTTATTTTAATGATAATTGTTTATTTTAATGCAAAAGAAATTATTTGAGTATACAAATTATTTATTTTAATGTAAACAAATGTTTATTTGAGTGGAAAATTTTTTAGAAAACTATTTTTTTCAGTGAAAATTTTCTATTTTAATAAAAAAAAATTATTATTTTAACGCCAATTGTTTATTTTAATGTAAAAAAAGTTTTTTTGTCACAAATTGTTTATTTTAGTGAAAATTTGTTAATTTAGAACAAATAAATATTTATTTTAATGCTAATTATTTATTTTAATGCAAGAGAAATTATTTGAGTACAAATTGTTTGTTTTAATCCAAAACAAATAATTATTTTAACGCTAATTGTTTATTTCAATGCAAAATACATATTTATTTGAGTGCAGATTGTTTATTTTAGCGCAAAATTTTTTATTTTAATTTAAAATGAATATTTATTTAACCACAAATTGTTTTTTTTCACAAATAATTTATTATAATAAACATTTTTTATTTTAACGCAAATAAATATTTATTCAAAAGCAGAGAGCGAATTGTTTATATTTTAATGCAAAGTAAATATTTACTTTTTCTTCAAATCGTACATTTTAGCGCAAATTTTTTATTATAATGAAAAATAAATATTTCTTTGAATGCAAATCTTTTATTTTAATAAAATTTATTTTATTATAGGTTACAATTTTTTTAGCACAAATTATTTATTTCAATGCAAAATAAATATTTATTAGAGTGCCGATTATTATTTTTTTGTCGCAAATCGATTATTTTAGTATTGAAAATTATTCATTTTAATGCAAATAAATATTTATTCGAATGCAGAGAGCGAATTGTTTATTTTAATGCAAAATAAGTATTTATTTTTCTGTAAATTGAACATTTGATTGTAAATTTTTTATTGTATTGCATAATAAATATTTATTTGAGTGAAAATTGGTCCAAATTTTTTATTTTAATGCAAATGAATATTTGAGTTGGTAAAAATTATTAAATTGAATCGAAATAAATATTTTTCCGATAAGTAATGGATTATTATTTGAATCGTGTAAATATTTTTAGTTATAAAATGCAGAAAAAAATTTTAATTTCCTTTTTTAGTTTCTCTTTCAATTTTCCTCGCATTAATTTGTTATTATTTAACGTTAATTATTTAATGTATTTATTATTATTAACACTATTAACCATCAACTTATTTTTTGCAATAAAAAATTGTCAATCAATATTATTAACCAGGGAGAAAAAACTGATATGCTCAAAGAAACATGTTTTTATTTTTTTTATACGATGAAAGCTGCTGCTCTTCTTTGATGAAAAGCGTCTTTCATGAAAACTTTTAATTTTAAATCTTTTTTTTCATCTTTTTTTTCCTCTTTTTTTTAATATTTCATAAACTGTGTTTAATTCCCCTTTTTATGAGTCTCTCTTGCATTTAATCTCCTCCTCTTTTCTTGACTAAGTAATGAAATTCAATAGAAAAACGTTGTGCTCCGAAAAAAAATTTTTTTTCTTCTAAATGAAATTTCATTAAAGCATGGCAGCTTTTTTAATTAGCTACTGATGTGAATGTTTATCTAGAGGGTCGTGGTGCTGGGTTTTAAAGTGTATATATATTAGAAAAGAGGACTTGAAGGGTGAGAGGAGGGGGGTTGAAGAAAAAGGGTGGCGAAGGGAATATGTCGAGGGTGGGTGTCTGGTCAGAAGCGGGAGGAAACCGTGGGGTTAGAGGGGGTGGCGTTATGCAATCCACTATCCGACCTTCTCCAAAGAATTTATCGTCGGTTTCCTGCGCCTCATTTTCCCATTGCCGACGATTTAACTCTGAGGACATGTTACGGTTTGTCGCTCGTGACATTTGACAATTAGTCTTCCCCCGAAACTTTCTTTGTCAACCCAAAACGTTAGTGACTTTCTTGGCTTGGAACTCACTCACACGCGAGGTTCTCCTCTTTCTTTTGATTGCCTTTTTTATTTTTTTTTCGCTTCTAAATTCTAAATTCCGCATAATGAGAAAAATACCTCTATATTTTTGTCAAGAGAAAGAGATTTGCTTTAGAAAACATTTTTTTAATGTACTAATTTCTTTTTCAGATTCAGACTGATTCACTTTTCTTTGGAAGAGAAGATTGGGCGAAATATTGTGAGAGGTGTGTGTATAAAAGGACGGAGGGACTCGAAATTTATACGTTCGATAATACTAACCTTGAACGTTGAGGAGAGTTACACGAGCCGCAGCAGCATCAACCAGGCTTGCACCTTGTCATCTTCACTCAAAACGTCAATGATGAAAATTTGTTGGAAATTATTATTTTTAATAGTACCGCGATCAATTGTGATCACCGGGAGAATTTTGGTCACGTTATGTCGATCATTTCTGCCTGGAATCCTGTCGCGATGATCGAAATGATCCTCGCTACTCATGTCAGTCTTGTGTACAATAATTGTACATAATTGGAAAAAGTAATTTTTTATTTGTTGCAATATCACACTCTTTGTTTGGAGTCCTAATTTGATAATAATATCCTTTTGAGAAGCGGCAGCATATCGACACTATTTTCTTTTTTTTTCAAAATATGAACACTATGTTTTGAATTGAACTAGGAGGACTTGTGTTTTTGTTGAAGTTGTCACACGATTTTTGAGAGTGGGAAATTTGTCGGCTAATTATGAGAGAGAGAGAAGAGAGATATAGAGAGAGAAAGAGAAAAAAGAGAGCGAGAGAGAAAGGAGGAAGAAAGGAAGACAACGGATATGATGGAAGATGTGATCGGAATGATCAAGCGAATTTCCTAAGGGGATGTATTATTATCGCCCGAGGTAGGCAACCGGACTGACACGACACGGCCACTAGCGCCTGATGTTAGGCAGTAAAACTAACGTCGATGAGCTTGCGCAGTATCTGTGAGTTTTAATTTTCCAGAAAAGATATAAGAAACTTGTGTGTCTACATATAGAGGGGAAAAAAGTGGTGTCAATTTTATTCTTGTCTTGGGTTCAAAGGCAAACAGTATTTAATTTTGGTTGCCGTTGACAATTTCTGTTGATTGAAAAGCGATCTATTAATAGATTATTCGCATTCTAATTTACCTCAATAAGACTGTAAATAAGTTTACCACTTTTTTTTTTAGAGAATAACTACTAAAATTAAGATTGAGTTTTTTTTCTGTTTTTTATTTTTAACTATTTAAACTGAACCGAATTAAATCTTTTTTTTTTATCTTTCATCGGAATGTTCATATTTTTAATATATTATAATATTATAGTATTAATATTAATTAGTATTGATGGTATAATTTTAATTAGTATTAACATTAAGAGGAAATTGTGATTATTTTAAATTCGACTTCTTTGGAGGCCGAGGACTTTTGAAACACGTTTTTCTCTAATATTTCTAGGAGATAAAAAATTGATTACATGGAATTTATTCGTTTTTTCTCAAAGTTTTTAGAAATTCAATAAAAAATGACGCATTTGCAATGAAAATTTCTAAAAAATTGAAATGAAAAATTGAAATTAACTCGAAAAAGGGAGTTTTCTCCAAACCGAATCTTCGGTTTTGACCCAAGGTTTGGTTTGGAGAAAACTCCCTTTTTCGAGTTAATTTCAATTTTTCATTTCAATTTTTTAGAAATTTTCATTGCAAATGCGTCATTTTTTATTGAATTTCTAAAAACTTTGAGAAAACTGGAAGAAATTTTATAAAGTCGATTATTTTTTTATCTCCTGGTAGTATTAGAGAAAAATGTGTTTCAAAAAATCAAAAGTCCTCGGCTTCTGTAAAAGTTGAATTTAAAAAAATCACAACTTTCCCAACTTTCATCTAACAATAAAATAGAAATTATGTTTTTTCTTATTTTTCATATAGAATTCAAAAAAAAAATTATTCCGAACAAAAAATTATTTTTAATGTAAATTTCACCTGGAATGCCCCATTATATTAATATTAATATAACTACAAATATTCCACTCCGAAACGTTATTTTGGAATTTTGCTAAAATAGACAATAATTCTAATAATTGGGGAATCAATTAATAATTAATTATTTGTATAATTATTGGAGTTTAATTCAATTAATAATAATTAATAATTAATTAATTCTAAATTCTTTTGGTCGTAAAAGAAACCGAATGAACTAGTATTACTATCAATAGTATTAATATTAAACATTAAAATATTTACTAATATTATAATAATTATTAATGATAATACTAATAATATTAATAGTAATAATAGCAATAATATTAATAGTAATAATAATAATAATGAAAATAATAATAATAAAAATAATAATAATAATTTTTGAAAACACTGAAAAACATTTTCATTCATAATAATATGCAGATGAAAATGTCTTTAATTCACAAAATTTCCCTCAACTGTGATTATAATAATAACTCAAAAAAAAAGAGGAAATAAATTTCGGTATAAAAATAGACGGCACCCTATTTCTGATTTTCTTTTCTTAATTTACATTTTTATTTGTTTAATAAATTTACTTGTCTAATGTTTTAACTAGCAGCTTTGGTATATATTTTGTTTGTTTGTATATAAATTAGTTTGTCTGTGATTGCTGGTCTTGATTTTTCCAAATTTAGAAATTTAAATAAAAAATAATTAAAGAAAGTGTTTTTTATTTTTATACTAAATAAATATATATAAATTTGTGAATCAATAAATATATAGAAAGTCGTGTATTATTTTTAGAAAATGATTTATTTGAAAAAATGTCATAAAGAAAACAGAGTTCCATTACTTTTGACCCTCCTTTCCAAAGGGATCACTATACGAAAAGACCCTTTGCGTTATTTTTTTTTTTTTATTTTCTTTTACTTTTTATGATATTATGTATTTTATGTATTTAATGATCTGTTATGTAATTCACTCTTTTTTTCATGTTTACCTAATTTAAGATCATTAATTATATAAATTTTCTATTGTCGCTCAATTTGGTGTTTTATCGATTTAATTATAATAATAGAATGAAAAAAAAAATAATGCAGGGCGTTTGGATTTTTATGTATGCAGTTTGTTTTTATATAAATGTCCAATTTTTATTTTATATTTAATCAGTTTTTAAAATTATTATTATTATTATTATTATTATTATTATTATTATTATTATTATTATTATTATTATTATTATTATTATTATTATTATTATTATTTTGTTGAATGTTTTATCGGCATTAAATATCAGGATCAATATAAAATAAAACATGAATAGAATTATTATTTTATTATTATTACTATATGATTCTTATTATTTTTTATTATTTCGATCAAAAGTTCAGCAAATATTTCAATTTTTATGTTTTTTAATTATTTTCCTTTTTAACAGGTTTAATTTAAAATTGTATATGAAATTTCTTTTACAGACTAGAAAATTGTTTTTTAATATTATTGAATATTATTATTTATTTCTCTTTCGTTTAAAAATTCAGCAAATATTTCAACTACAATTCTAAATAACTTAAAATTAATTCCAATTTTTGTCTTTTTTTCGGAATTATTTTGATGTTTAACAGATTAAATTTAGAATTGAGTATCGAATTTATTTAATACAATAGAAAACTCTTTTTTAATGCTTCTTTTAAATGGAGAATAAATGAAATTTTAAATACTTTGTAATTCAGAACTTTTGATAGGGAATTGTTTTTTTCTTGTATTTACTTCTTAGGTATATTCTTTAATTTTTTATTGAATTATCTATATAGCTCTCTAATAATAATGACTAACACGATTAATTGCTTATGAATCTTTCATTTATTTCCACGTATCTTGTGAAAGCGGAAACTATCATTTGTCAAACGTGTTTTTCAAACAGCATTTTCTTTTTTACTCAGGAAGGAAAATGCAATAAACAGTTTTATCCATTTATAAAAAAAGATTATTTTTATAAATAGATATATTTTTTATTGATATTTTTAACTTTTTAAATTTATTTTTACATTATTTTATTAAATTTAAATTGAATTTTTTTTCTTTTATAACGTTAGTTAAAAATATTTTTCTATCTTGAAATTTTTATGATTAGCAATTATTAGCAAATTTTATTAGTAACAATAAATTAGTTCACACTTTAAGTATTAGTTAATAATTATTATTTGTAATTATAGTAATTATTATTATGATTATTATTTTTGTAATAAATTTTATTTTTTTTAATTTATAAGGATTGTAAGAAATATTTCTTTAATCTTGAAATTTTGTTGATTCAGAAATCAGAGGGGAAAAAAATGCAAAATAAATATATTCCTTAGTAAACCGCAGTTTAAAATGAACTCATTTTATAATCTCCAAGCTTCGTTTAGCACGAAAGCCACAATGTGAATTTTCATTTGCTGATGTGCTTAATATTTTAATCTAAATTTTAAACCGTCGGTTTCAACGATTGAGAATTTTTTCATGTAAATGCTAAATGTGTATATTATGTATATTTATTATATTATATCTGACATGTTTTGTAAATTTTACCTTTGAGGGAGAATTTTTATTTTTTTAATCCTCTTTTGTGGTAAAACGCAGAATTAGTATAAATATGCTTTCTAAATTTTATGTACAAAATTTTGAAATATTTTCTTTTGAATTTATTGTTTCAGTTTAATGGAAGTACCCACAAAGGTAAAAGCCGAGAAGCTTGCGGTGGGGTCGGTCGAAATGTGGCTTCTGCCTTGGTTCATCTTGGTTTATTTAACACTAAACTTATATCAGTCATTGGAAATGATGAGGCTGGCAAGGCAATTATTAAAAGTCTCAAAGAAGCTGGTGATTCTTTGCAAATTTTATCTAATAAATCTACTGCGAGGTGAGATTTTTAATTCTATATTTTTAGTCTTATCTTCTTCAGTGGTGCACAAGAGGTAAAATTAGTTTCTATCATTGTCAATTTCAATTTTTTATTAATTTCTTTTCATCAAAATTTTCTCTAAACAATTTGCAATTTTTTGTTTGTTTTTTATTCATTAAAATTTTGTGCTTTTTAAAGGAGAAATTAATTTATATTATTTTAATTCTAATTACTAAACTAAATAAAAGAAATTTTTTGTTTTTACTTATTTTATTAATTTGTTCTATTTTTGTTAATTTTTAATTCATTTTTCTTTGACAGGGAAAATTTTAATGAAGTAAATAACAAAATTTTTCAAAATCAAATTTAAAGTAGAATTCTTTTGTAAAAAAATTTTTTTTTAATGAAAAGCATTCATTTAATTAATTGTTTGGATTTAATTTGCTTCACAAGGAAAATTGTAACGAAGTAAATAACAAAATTTTTTGAAATTAAATTTAAAGTAGAATTCGCTGGTAAAAAAAATTTTTTTGCAAAACGAAAAGCATTAATTTAATTAATTGTTCGAATTTAATTTATTTGAAAGGAGAGATTGTAAAGAAATAATAAAATTGTTTGAAAACGATTTTACGGTAGAATTCTTTTTTTTTAAATTTGTATACTTTAAAAAACGAAGAGCATTAATTTAATTAATTGTCTGAATTTAATTTATTTGAAAGGGGAGATTTAAAAGTAGTAAATAAGAAAATTTTTTGAAAACAAATTCACAGTAGAATTCTTTTGTAGGTACAGTGCCATTCTGGATAATAAGGGCGAGTGCTGCTTTGGAATCGGCGAAATGGATGCTTTTTCGGAAATTAATGTTCCTTTGGTGAAAAAGAATTATTCTGTGCTTGAGAAAGCGGATCTTATCGTTCTTGATGGAAATCCTCCTATTGAAACTATAAGCGCTATTTTGGATATCGCCAAAACTCTGAGGAAACCAGGTATGATTATTATTCATTTATTTAGAATCGAACGGGTGATAAACTCTAGAAATAAATATTAATTATTTATTTAATAAGACGGAAAATATCGAGAAAAAATATTTTTTTTCAATAATAATTTTCAAAATTAAAAAAAGGATATGAATCTGATTTACTCCAAAAGTTTTTAAATTAGGTAAATTTTAAAAAACTTGATTTAAAAATTTGCTCCGAAATTTTTTAAATTAGGTATTTTTTGAAAATTAGTAACAATTTGTTTAAATTTTTAGTAAATTTTTTTCCTCGATGAAATTTTAACAATTTCTTTAATTTCAATTCCCCTTCTTCTCTGTGATGAAAATTGGTTTATTCCTTTTTTAATAGTAGGGATACATGTATATAAAAATAATACAAATTATTTCTTCTTTTCATGTCACTGTATTTGACATTTCAATTTCACAAAATACATAAAGCTTTTAGCTTAGATCGGTATATTTTAAATAAAAACAAACTATATATTTACAAATTGAGATTCATTTGAACGTATTAAAACCAGATAAGGAACATTTAATTCTTTTCGGACGGATAATCAATTTAAATGACATTTTTAAATGCATTTTTATTGATTTATATACTTTTTTTTTAAAAGAATTAAATGTTGTCTTTAAAGTTTGGACAGTATAGATTGTGCAAATCATTCGAAAAATACATATATAGATGAAAATTGATTTTTACGTGAATTTAAGATTATGTTTAAAAAAATGTCGATGACATAAAGCACTTGTGCATTAAAAATTTTTTTTTTTTGAATTTTCTAAACCCAGAGAATTCGATTTTCTACGTCTCTGATTAATTTTAAGGCTTGCGTGAAGCTTATTTTTATTAAAAAGAAAATTCTAGAGCGTAGGCTCTAGAATTTTCTAGAAGAATATTATTTTTTATGAATAATTTTTCAAATCGAGATAATTTATAACAAATACTTTGCTTTGTTTCAACTTTTAAAGTTAAAAATAAATATTTCTCTCTGTAAGGCACTAACACGTAACGTCAAAAAAACGGTGCAGTTCACTTAAAACTATCTGAAGTCAAGTTTCGTTTTCATATACATAACATAAAAAAAATATACACGTTAATTGTATGGTTTCAAACCATGCTTCAATTTTTCGAATTTCTTGATGAAAATTCATCAATCTTCAATATGAAATAGGATATAAAAAATATTTCCTTTTTTATATTATAATTCGAGTTAATATGTAAAAAAAATACATACGCATAAAAAAAAATCGAAAAAATATATCAAACGTAGGAAGCAATAAGCTTAGAAAAAATGTTGGACGGAATATAAAATATCGTACATGCGATTAATACTTAACGAATAAGTTGTTCCTAAATTACGAAATTATTTTCGCAGAAAAAATATAATTATAAATTCAGACATTTCACAGATCTCACGAATAAAAATGAGTATCGAATCTCTAACTAATCATTTTTTGTTCTAAACAAAAATAGAATTTTTGTTTATTTCTTATAATGCTAAAATTAAATGTAATTGCTTCGATGTAAACCATGATGACTCTGTGGATTTGGTTGCATTTGCATGACTAAATTACGTGATTCCTTACGTGATTTATATCCGGTACGTGCGTCCAAATATAAAAAGAAGGCAGCAATTCCATGAAATAATGTACTTATTACTGCAATACCATAGGACCATGAGAGATGATTAAATTTCGGATACATTAACCAGTCGCGTCTCCAGCACATTGAACCAAATACCGCAACTGACAAAAATAGCAAAACACCTGGAAGAAAGGAAAATTAAATTAATACTTTCTAAGAAGTGGAAAAATGGGAAGAATAAAAGATTTCTATTCACAAATGGAAAAAATTTCAAAAATACCATTTTAAAAAAAATAGTTTTTTATAACAAGAATTTCATGGATTGGAAAAGATTTCGAAAAAATTGTTCTTTTTGATACGTACTACAAGTTATATTGCAGAGACAAGCAATCGAAGATAGTAACCATTCGTATCGGAGGACAAATCTCAAAGGATAACGAATTGTGACTGATGCAATTATTCCCTGGGCAATTAATGACAGAAACAAGGATAATGTGACAAATGCTTGGACAACCATGAGCCAGCCAGGCACGAGCCATTCACGAAGAACGTAATACTCTAGAGAAAATATATTATTGCATCCGTCGAAGATTTTATCGAATTGATAATTGGGAAAACGAAAATGCTCAAAGCAGTATTCCCATAATCCCATATTTTTGAAAGTGCTGAAGGCCTCATCGTAGGATTCCATCCAGTAGGGGCTGAAATAAAATTTCAGCATTATTTAATTAATATTTCAAAATAATTCGGTTCATACTTCAATCGTATTTCAATTTTTTTATTAAAATGTTTCTTTTATCAGTTTCTATTTATTATTATTTTAATCAGAGTCAACATAGGTCAGGTGAATTAGGAAATTTAGAAAAAAGTCAGGGAATGTAAAACTGGTCAGGGAAATCAGGGAAAAGTCTGGAAATTTTATCAAAAGTACTGGGAAAAAAATACTATATTTCTAGAATTTATCACAAAATTTAATAAAAAAAATCTTAAGTTTCTTCTATTTTTGACAATAATTGAACTTTACAGAATATTAAATTGAATATATTTGAAATTATTTAATTCTTGAAGAACTATCGTAAAATTATTGCTTAGAAATTATTTAGAGAATAATTTATTTCACCTAAAAATTCAAAAAATAATTGAATTTTATAAGAGTTGCGTTTACAACTCGTAGAAAAAATTGAATTTTAAAAGGTTTCAATTTGAAATTTCAGAAAATAAAAATTTTAAATAATAGTTTTAATTAAAAATTCTGAGGAAGTTAGTGTTTTGAAAAAATTGTATTCAAACTTTTTTGAAATAAGTTGAATTTTCGAATATTTAATTAAAAAATTGTCGAATAATTTTTTTAAATTTAGTAAAATTGAGAATGTATTTCAGAATTTATTTTTTGGTTGAAATAATTGAATTTTCAAAGAATTTCCTCAAAAATTATTGAAAATAATTATTTTAGAAAAGAATTTTAGTTGGAAATTGAAAAAATAATTTAATTCTATAAGAGTTGCGTTTATAATTTTTATAAATAATTAAATTTCAATAATAGGTTTCAAATCAAAATTTTAGAATTTAGAATTTTAAATAATTTTAATTTATAATTCTGAGGAAGTTAGTTTTTTTTAAATTCAAAATTTTTTGAAATTGAATAAAATTGAATTATGTAGAAATTGATTTCAGAATTTGTTTTTTTGTTGAAATAATTGAATTTTCAAAGAATTTTCTCAAATGTTATTGAAAATAATTATTTTAGAAAAAAATTTTAGTTGGAAATTGAAAAAATAATTTAATTCTCTAAGAGTTGCGTTTATAAATTTTATAAATAATTAAATTTCAATAGGTTTCAAATTAATATTTTAGAATTTTGAATTTGAAATAAATTTAATTTATATTTCTGAAGAAGTTAGTTTTTTGAAAAATTTTCAAATAATTTTTTTGAAATTTAGTTGAAAACAAATGGATTTCAAAAATATTTTCGGTGAACTTTCTTTTTTTTTATTTAAATAGTTGAATTTTCAAAGAACTTTTTTTAAAAATTAATAAAAATAATTTATTTGGAATAGAATTTTAGTTAAAAATTCCAAAAATAATTAAATTAAAACCTTGAAAATTATTTTAGAGAATTTACAGTAGTCAGGCAAAAGTTTTTTGTCTGGAAATCAGGAGAAAAAAGAAAATTAAATTTTTGTGTCAACTCTATTATTAAAATGCTAAGTTTATTTTTACTAAAAATTGAAGTTTATTAAAATGTCATTTGTCATTTTGATTCTGATTTATAATTTTGATTTTTAATTTAAATCGACTAATTAAATTAATTAATATACTAATTGAATAAATGTTTAAAATAAATCTATTAAAAATTAAATTTTAATATTTTTAATGTTGATTAGATATTTTTAGATGTCAGAAAAAATATTTTATAAAATATGTATTTTATTTAAATTTATTTTTGTTATTATTTACTATTATTAAAATAAATAATTAAAATCCAGTTCTAATCAATTTTATCTTGTTTAGATATTTTTTGGTAACAGAAAGATTATTTTAAAAAAAATAATAAAAGAATAAATCTATTTTAATATTAATTAGAAGAATGAATGCAAAAGATAAACGTAAAAATAAAAATAGAGCAAATAAAATAAATTAGTAAAGTGCAATGTAGAATAAACAAAATAGTAAACAAGTAAATAATACAAAAATACACTTCAGTTTATGTACTAATCGCAACAGTTGCAAGACAAATAATAGGTTATGTTACCTGAACTTTATTTGAATACATAAATTAAATAATAAATGGCATTTGTTTAAGTAAATTTTCAGTAAAATTAAACTTAGTTCCAGTTAAAATTTATTTTACATTCGTGCAAAATTTTTAAACGACTCCATTAATCCATTAAAAACAACATGAGTAAGTCAAATCTAAATTATTAACTTCTCAAAAATTAAACAAAAAAAATAATTTACTTAGAAATATGATAGAAGAATTTTAATTTAAATTATCAAATTCAATTTTTGGTTTAAATTCGCTTTACATTAGTTAATGATAGAATTATGCTCCAAAATAAAGCAAGAGTTGTAGGTGGAAGTCACAAATATTAGGTCATCATAGTTGATGAATATTTTGAAAACTTATAACTTTTTTTTTACTATAAAATAAATTTACCTTGCAAAAGATATTAGGAGAAGAATTCCAGCAATGTGTGAGATTACTCCTCCAAAAACGACAGCATCTATTGTTGAAAATTATTAAAAACAAAAACATAGGTTAACTTTTCTGTCGAACAAGTTTATTGAGTTGTTAAACATTTTCCCTTTTAAAACACTTACTTGAGGCCCGATGATATTCTAATTTTTGGGCCGACATTTTTTTTAAGAAAAAATTGTCGAGCGATGTTGAAAAATTTTGTAGTTAAATTTTTTTAATGTAATTTTTCATACATTGGTCACTCTCTTGTCAGTTGCCACGCCTTACCAAGCAGTTGCGTCGGCATCACTCTCACAATCACAACACAGTCAGTTTTTCCCACTCCATCATTCGTTTTCACTTCGTTTACTATAATGTTTTTCTCTGGTTCTCATTTAACATAAATGTCTGATAATGTAGGCGCATTTGTAATTTGAAAGAATTTCTTTCATTCGTTTTTACAGAGGGAAGTAATTTCTTTTTTGGGATTTTTTTTTAAATAATAAAACAGGCCTCGTATATTATGACTTTTTTCGACTATTTTCCAAAAATGCGATTTTTTCGACTTACTTTAAAAAATTGCGATATTTTCGATTTTTCTTCTAAATATTGCA
Organism: Leptopilina syphax; assembly: GCA_032872505.1. NCBI lineage: Eukaryota > Metazoa > Arthropoda > Insecta > Hymenoptera > Figitidae > Leptopilina > Leptopilina syphax. The sequence goes on from CM065470.1 coordinate 22,432,887, forward strand.
ACAAAATACCACATTTTTAGTATAAAAATGCAACTTATTTTTATTAAATTTTTATCCTAGTGTAAAAATAATTACCATTCTATTTTTTTAAAATTCAATTATTTTCAATATTTTCAATTACATTTTTTCGAAAATTCAAATAATACATAAAACAAATAATAACATTAAAATTTTGTACAATTACCTATTTTCAATATTTTGAAGAAATCAATCATGTTCAAAATTTTTTATTAAAATTCTTCAAAAAATTAATTTGTTTTTTTAAATTATGCAAAAATTCTTTCAAGAAATTAAATTATTTTTGAAAAATTACATTACAATATTTTTAAGAAACTAATTTTTAGAATTGCTTTATCATAATTTTTTAAGATTCAAATATTATTTTCTACTAAAACAAATTAACATTTTTTTAAAATTTACTTGTTAGACTTATTAAAATTTCGCAAAAATCATGTTCAGATTTATATAATTGCAATTCTTCAAAAATTTGATTCTTTTTTTTATATTTTTCAAAAATTTAATTATTTTTAAAAGATTTTATCAAATTACAATTATTTAGAAATTTTCCAATTACGTATAATTGGAAATTTAAATTATCTTTCAAAAATTATTCAAAAATATTTTTAAAAAATTAATTATAAGAATTTCTCTAAATTATAATTTTAAAAAAATATTATATCTTCTTATTTATTGATTTACTATTTACTCTCTTGAAAAATTTTAATATTTTAATATTTTCTTTTATAGATTTTTATATTTAATTTATTTTTTCATTGTAGATTACATTGTAGTTTCAGTTTAGTTTAGTTTAGTTTGTATTTTTTTAAGGAATTGCTATAATTGCTATGAATAAAATTTTTATTGACAGCAAAATTCCCTAAAAAATACAAGATATTGTAATATTTATTTTTTAATTTGTTTTTTAATTAATTTAATATTCTAACATTTAATGTTAGAAATTTATTTTTTTGCTGCGAGATATTTTTTTTGTCGGAAATATGTCAATTTTTACAGAAACAAAAATTTAATTTCTTGAGTAACAAAAAAAGTGAATGTTAAATTTGCCTCGATGTTGAAATTTACTCGAGCCTCTTCACAGAATTAGTGTCGTAGGAAAAAATTTTCTTCTTTTGTTCGTTAAGTATTTTTCGCACAATAATTAAAAATTTCAAACTTGTATTCCAAAATAAGTCCACAAGAATGAAAAATAATTTCTCTTTTCATGAAATTTGTACTTTTTATTTATTAATGAAAAATTTTAAAATCATATAAGTATGTAAAATTCTCACGTAAAAGTAAATATAAAAGGACTTAAAAAAAAATTCTACATATAATTGAAGTCATAGAAAGCGACATGTCCTTGCGATTCGTTCCCACATATTTCTTTCATTTAATGCAATGTCAAGTTAAGTAGCACGTTTTTTATTGCATACGTGATACATGAATATATTTATATTCTAAATTCAAATCAAAGATAATTTTCAAGGAAGAGGATAAAAGATTTTCTTTTGTGTTAAATTAAAAACAAGTATTTATTTGTTTATACAAATATTTTTAATTCATATACATATATATTTTACAATAAAAAAGAAAAATACAAATTTTTGTAAATATGGACGGAAAATGTAGATATTTTTCTAAAAAAAATGAGATTCACGCAAAGAATTCATACAAATAATACTTTCACGTATTTTTCTCGTATTTTCATTTTGGAAAAAGATTTGCAAACCGAAGTAAAAAATATAATTCCTTAATATTTTGTAATATTATAATATTACACTGGGGTCAAAAAGTTTCAGTACATTTGTACTGATTACTGTTAAGTGCTTGCTTCACATAAAATTCAAATATTTCTTTAAAAATGGATGTAAGAGCTATCAAAGTAGGATCATTTTAAAGTTCAATAAATTTAGAGTCAAATAGGATAAGATATAACTAATTTAATAGTGTAAATATTAAAAATATAATTCTTTAAAGTTAGAGATTTTTTGGGAAAATTGCGATTTTGAAATCTGGAATTCAAGAGTACGCCAATTGAAAAAAAATTTTTTTTAAGTTTTGATAGTTGCACAATAAAAAGTACAAATTTCATTCTTTAATTCTAGACCAAAATCATTCACATAAATTAAGTATTTTCTTCAAATTATATAAAAATAATATCTCTTGCTCTAAATTTTTCGAAAAATATAAATTGCAAATTCGTCGTTTTCATTCACTTGTTCTATCAAATAACCACACTTTTGAAAAATATAGAACCTCTTCATCATAGGAAATTTAAGTTATTTACATGAAATTTATCCATCTTCTTATAATTTTACAAATTTTAACTCTATCATTATTCCTTATTTTCATTCTAGGTGACTATTTTTTTATTTTACAATAAAAAATAGATGCATATTTTTCAAAAGTGTGGTTAATTGATAAAACAAGTGAACGAAAACGACGAATTTGCAATTAATATTCTTTGAAAAATTTCAAGAGCAAGTGTAGTTATTTTTATAGAATTTGAAGAAAATACTTAATATATGTGAATTATTTTGGTCTAGAATTATAAAATGGAATTTGTACTTGATATTGTGTAACTATCAAATCTTAAAAAAAATGTTTCTTCAATTGGCGTGCGCTTGAATTCCAGATTTCAAAATCGCAATTTTCACAAAAAATCTCTAACTTTAAAGAATTATATTTTTAATATTTACACTATTAAATTGGTTATATCTTAGCCTATTTGACTCTAAATTTATTGAACTTTAAAATGATCCTAGTTTGATAGCTCTAACATCTATTTTTACAGAAATATTTGAATTTCAAGTGAAGCGAGCATTTACAAGTAATCAGTACAAATGTACTGAAACTTTTTGACCCCAGTGTAATAAGAGATTATAATCTCTTAAAATGAATATTTTTTCAAATTCGTTCGTTTTTTTTCTTTTTGTAGTGAGAATTATAATTCAGTAGAGTGAATGAAGTAAAGTTTATTATTAATTATAAAATTCGCTTCATTTGGTTTTTAATGAATTTCGATTCATTAACTTTGATATTTAAATTTACATGTAACGTTGAATTTAAAATTTAACGTTATCGATGAATTTTAAATTACTGGCGTTCAATATTTTTAATTCACTGACAGAGAATTTTAATTCACTGAAATTTTTTTATTTGTCTGGAATTTTTTATTTTACTTTTATGCTACTGTCAATGAATTTAAAGTTCATTGATTTGCAATAAATTTAAAAATTTCTCAGGGCAGCAAATTAGTCAGTCTTGCTTTCTAAGAAATTGAGAAAATTGTTTCATTTTTAGTTAATATTAAAGTGCACTTTTTGTTTGAATTTTTCAAAAATTCAAAAATTGTATAAATAAAAAAACAACTAGGCACTAGTGTCGTGTATATAAAATTATGTTTTCTTAATTTAAAAACCTACTAGATTAATGGACGGATGATTTTTAAAAAATCTATTTTGCTTAACGGAGATTCTTGATTTTATACAATAGGCACAAACACATCATGAGTTGAATATTCATATCCCTAAGAAGGCACTCATTTTGTATTCTTCGTTTAATCTATAGATTCTTCCTTTTTCCTCTTTATTCCTTCGCAAAAAAATATTTATTTTGACTCTTTCATTTTTCTCTCAAAAAAAAAATTGTTCGAATCTTTGTCATTTGATTTCGTAATTCTTCTTAAGATTTCGACTCCAATTGAAATCTGGTTTGAGATTCTCGTAAATAATTGCGTTTCTTTCGTTGTATATTTCCTTCGATAATGAAAAGTAATCCGGCAATTAGAATGAGTATTACGCCAATAGCAGCCAAAACAAATGACCATCCAAAATAATTTGTCTCATGACCTGGCATCCAACCGTCTCCATTTCCAAGACTGCCAAAAACAATGACTGCCAATACTCCAGAAACACCTCCAACTAATAATATTAATCCAATTAATAAAATTAAATCGACGTAACGTTTTTGTTCTGGATAACTGCACAATCCGAATAGTAAAATGAGACAAAATGCAACAAAGCACGATACAAAACAGAGAGTAAAAAACACCTGTGTTACTACCATGAATGCTGAAACAAAAAGAAGGACAAATTAGATAGGGGAAAAAAGTTTAATCAGATTATATTTGCTATTATCAAGTCTGCGATTATGAGCAATGAACTATTTAACTCATTTTTTACTCAAAGTTAATAGATGGGAAAAAATGTATTGTTTCCATTTGTTTTTTCAATTTTTATTTAATTTAGTTTAAATTTATTATTATTTATTTAGTCGAAACTAAAATCACATCTAATTATAGTTTTTATTTAATATTTAATTAAAAAGACTTTTGAAGGATCTTTTGTTTGAAAAATAGTCAAATGATTTATAACTAAAATTTAATCGACAGAAAAAAAGTATTGTTTTCATTTTTTTATTCAATTTTTAGTTAATTTAATTTTGAAGGAATTGTTAGATTATTAATTAGATTAATTAAATTAAATAAATTAAATAACTTTAATACGGTCTACAACAAAAAACAAATAATAAATTAAATAAAAATTGAATAAAAAAAAGAAACCAATACATTTTTTCCCATCGATTAAATTTTAAAAGAACTTTGATTCAAAAATAGTGAAATGATTTTTTAATCAAATTTAATAGATGGAAATTTGATTTTTTTTTTGTTCAATTTTAATTTAATTAAATTAAGGAAAAGAATATATTTTTCCCCTCGTTTAAATTTTGAAGGATTTTTTTATTCAAAAACAGTGAAATGGATTTTTTATTATAATTTAATCGATGGGAAAAAAATGCATCGTTCTAATTTTTTTATTCAATTTTTCGTTAATTTAATTAAGAAAATTTTGAAGTTCTATCTTTTATTTGAAAAATAGTGAAATGATTGAAATATAAATTTACAATTAAAGAGGAAATTAGAAAAATGAAAACCAATTAAAATGAAATTATAAAACATTCAACAGTCGCTTTTCAAATTTACATTAATTACAATTTTATCAAGTAACTTATTTAATTAGTGCTTTTTGTTGTTTCGAGAAATTTTCTTCTTTTGAAAATCAAATAGAGGACGAAAGTAGATAACTTTTCATTAAACGAGAATATTCTTTTGTAGAAAATGATTTCTTTATGATTTTCAATAAAAGGAAATTATTCGGTGTAGTAAAAAATATACAGAAATATAAAAATATGAAAAATGTAAAAAATTAATAGTTTTCAAATTTGCAGTCTTGGAAGAATTTGATGAACATTTTAAATTGATAATTTAAATTGATAGATTTTGAATATTTAAAAATATTGAAAAATGGGAAATATACAATTAAAAATTTTTTAAATAATTGAAATTTTTAAAAGTTTTATTGAAAATAATTGATATTTTCGAAGAATTTCTTTAAAAGTTGTAAAATCAAATTTCGAAGAATTTAAATTGCAATAATTTGACAATAATTTAATTCTTAACAATTTTTATGAAAAATCTTCGAATAAAATTTTAAAATGAATGAAAATTAGCTTCAAAAATACTAAATTATTTTTTAGAATGTAATGCTTAGAATTTTTTTTATTGTAATATTTTGAATCTTAATTATTTTAATATTTTCAATTACATATTTGCAAACATTCAAATATTTACAAAAAAAAATACATTAAAATTTCATTAAAAATCTAAGTTTTTAGAAATATTAAGTAATAAAATTTTGTAGAATTCATGTATTTTTTCGTATTTGTAATTAAAATTCTTTATTTTGTAATATTTTTTAAAAATTCTTTTGAAAAATTCAATTATTTTCAAATATTTCACTAAATATGAATTATTTGGAAATTTTTACAAAAATTATTTTAAAATATTTTTAAAAAACTAATTTTTGGATTTTTGTTTATTATACTTTTTTAAAATCACTTATTTTGAATATTTTTTGTTATAAAATTTCGATAATTAACCTTAATAACTTCAAAAAAACGATGAAGAGTAACAGTTACAAATATTATGTATAAAAAATTGAATTGTCGAAGAACTTTCGAAAAATTATTAAAAGCAATTGATTTAGAGAAGAAGTTTAGTTAAAAATTAAGGAAAATAATTAAATTTTGAAATGGTTATAGTTTTAATTTTTAGAAATAATTCAATTTCAGAAGGTTTGATATTGAAAATTTAAAAATTTCAATCTGTGTGAAAAAATAGATGACAAATAATTATTTTACAAAATTATTAAAGTTTTGAATAATTGAATTTAGGAATCAGTGAAAGCTAAGGGAAATATAAAATAAAATATTTTTGACAATTGCGAATAAAATAAACAATTTTTTTCGTATTTTTAATTGACAAAGAAAAAGTTACACAAATTGAAGTTTCAAACGATTAAATTTGAAATTGATTGAAATAAACATTTAAAATTTATATTGTCTAAAGTTCAGATAAATTGAAATTCAAATCAATTGAATTTGAGCTTAATGTGGATTTTAGAATGCAAAAGTTAAAAAATTTTTACGATTTAAATTCAGAATCAATTAAGATTCCAATCCAAGAAAGTTTTAACCAAATGAAGATTTATTCAAAAGCATTAATTAATTAAATGATTTTAAGAAACTGGTTTTCATTGGAAATGTTTAAAAAATTTACAAAATAGGTGCCAAAATAAAAACAAAGGTGAAGATCTATAATCCCTGGAATTAGAAACTTCATTGATTTCGTTATATTTAATTTTCCAGAAAGAATATAATTAATAATTTTTTTTTTGTTATCAGAAAATTCCAATAGACTTACGTGGTAACAAAAATCCTCGAATTTCGGAGTAACCAGCAGTAAATGGATCATAAATCCATCTGCATCCGACGAAAAATCGTTTTAATGCATCTGGTTCAATTGGATTTGGTAATGAACGAAAACAATGCCTCCAAAGTCCTAATTGATTGAGTTTCGCGCCTGTGATTCTATAGTCACTGACTAACCATGCAGATGTACAAAATGCAGTGCAAACACACACTAAACCAACAATAAAAACTCCAATTCCAATATTTCCCGATAAACTTCTCTTTTTCATTTTAAATGATTTTTGTGAGACAAAATTTGAAACCATGAAAAAAAAATTGAAATTGTCAATAGAACAAGAACTGAATGGTGTGTGACTATTATGAATAGAAGAAAATCCCACGTGAACCACACCCAGGAGAGGAGGCTATGTTGTCATGAAGCGACCATGTAGTACACTGCTGACACACTCAACGAGTCAAAAGTTACCTAACCTAACCTAATCATATATATGAGCAACGTTCAACGTTTTAAGCATTTTACCATCACTCTCTCTCACTCTTTCATAAATACAACAATATATTTTTACAGGATACAAACCCAGGGCCATTATGTTTCTTTCGTAGAGTTCGCGCTCTCTCGCTCGTTTACAAATACAAACAAGATGATCATTGTTCGTTGTACGAGTTATGAGTAAGTTATGCAGAAAATAAGGGGCATTGTGACGACTTATGACAAAACTTGATGTTTGCATGGGTTTACATGTCTTGAATTGAGTATTTCAGAAAATAAGGAAGAGATCGTTAATTAGAAGGCTTATGTAATGTTGGATGTGAATTGGAATAGTATTTTGTGCAGAAAGGGTTTTTGCAAAGATTTTCTTTTGGATTGCTCCGAAATTTCTTACTTCGCAAGTAGTTACAATTTTGGAGTAGCTCTTAAAATTTTCTGGATTAATTGATTCTGAATTTCTGATTTATTAGAAATTTCCAGTTTCCATCTTCTGAATTTGATTTCCTGAATTTCTTGAAGGATTTTGAATTATTTCGAAATAGGCTGAGATCTTCCTGAATTAGATACTTTTGATCATCTTGATATTTAAAACATCTCAGAGTAGAATAACTTTTGAATAAATTAAAATTAATAGTTGCGAAATGTCAGGAAGATTCTCTGAAATTAAAATTAAATTCAGATAAATTCTGTAAAATTATGGTTTTAAGTTTGTACTTGAACTTCAAAATGTTTTGTATTTGGAAATGAACGAAAATAAAATTTTTTTTGGGAGTTAATAAAAATTGCAATTACTCGCTGATATTTTAAGTTGTTTCTCAATATACTAAGAGACAAATTAAAATTACTGATGGTAATTGCTTTTTTGTTATTTAATTGTTTTATTTAATTTAATTAACTAATTGTTTTTTTTCTGAATCTATAAATAATATTTGAAGTTAATAATTATTTTACATAATAAAATGAAATTTACATAAGAACTTAAATTAAATTATTTCGAGGATTTTGATTGCAATGGCATTGAAAATAATTGAATTTTTAAAAACAAGTTTTGGAAAATAATTAAATTCTTTCCATGAATTTTATTAAAATTTTTAAAAATAATTTAATTTCTGCGAAAATTTTAATTACAATTTTTAAAAATTAAACTCTTTCAAAAGAATTTTGATTGTTATATTAATTTTTAATCTTCAAACCATTAAATTAGAGTTTCATTCATTTAAAAAATTCAAAATATTTAAAAAGAAAAATAATTGTTAAAACAATTAGGAAATAAAAAGCAAACAATACCAACTTTTTTGATAACTATTTTTCTTTTTAAATGTTTTTATTTTAAATAATAACAAAAATTTATTAAATATTATCGAAACATTTGAAAATATTTTAATTCTTTCGAGAAATTTTATTAAAATTGTATTGAAAATGATTGAAAATAATTGAATTCATGTTAAGAATTTGATTATTTATATGAGAATAATTAAATTCTTGAAAAAAATTTATTAACACTTTTAAAAATAATTAAATTCTTCCAAGGAATTTAATTATGATTATAATTATATTGAAAATAATTGAATTCTTATAAAAAAAAATTAGTAACAATTTTTTATTAATTTTGGACAATAATTGAAATCTTTCGAAGAATTTTATTATAATTCTTGAAAATAATTGAATATCTGCGAAGAATTTTATATTATTTATGATAATAATTTAATTCTTGCGAAAAATTTCGTAAAAATTTTTGAAAAATTGAATTATTTCGAAGAATTTTATTGTTTTTCAAAATTATTGAATTATTTCCATGAATTTAGTTGAAATTATATTAAAAATATTAAAAATAATTTAATTCTTATAAACAAATTTTTGATAATAATTGAATTTCTGAGAAGAAATTTGGTAAAAATGTATTGAAAATAATTGAATTCCCGCAAAGAATTGATTATTTATGAAAATAATTGAATTTTTGGGAAAAATTTCTTTAAAATTTTTGAAAATAATTGAATTTCTTTAAAATTTTTGAAAATAATTGAATTCTTGCAAAGATTTTTACTATTTATAAAAATAATTTAATTCTGGAAACTAATTTTATTAAAATTTTTTCAAAAAAATAATAATTAGTTAATAAGTGAATTTTTTAAAGCTTTTAATCTCAAATTATTCAAAAATTGGAATTGATTGGATAATTTTTATAGTCAGAGTTGCCGCAAACATTTTTTTTTTTTATTTTTTCTTGACTTTCCCTAATTTTTAAACTGAATTTTGTCTTTTTTTCCCTGACCCAAAGGAATATTTTGATTCACTCTAAAAATGATTATACAAAAAAATTGAAATTGATATTAAAAAGTTCATAAATTTTGTAATTTGTTTGAAATTGATAAATTGAATTCTTCATTTTTCGCTCTGGCGCGCGTAACAATTGCCAGTTATTAATTTAATAAATTAAATAGTAGATTTTTTCAGCAAAAAAACTGATAAAAATTTCAGTTCCCTCAGATATTTCAAATTGTTTCTCAAATTGAAATGACTAAAAGTAATTGAAATTTTTCATATTTCTTCCTGAATCTGCAAACAGTATTAGAAGTTAATAATTATTTTGCATTGTAAAATTAAATTATTATTATTATTAAAAAAGAAAGAAAATAAAAAAAAAATTTAAGAAAGAAAGAAGAAACTGATCAGTGATATAGGCGAATAAAGAAAAATGAAATAATTAATTTAATAAATTAAGTAGTAAATAAAAATGATTACAGATCTAAAATTTCTTCTCAACAAAATATTTCGTTAATTGTAAGTTTTATGAACTAAAAAGATAAACTCTCGCATTTTTAATAATTATACCCATTATCGTGGGATTAGGTAAGAAAATTTAATAAACTCTCACACAAAATATTTTTATAAACAAGTAAATCCTTTTTTTCATGTTATTTCTGTTCACGAGAGTAAGAAATGCCTGACCCTCATTCATTCAAATTCATATAATTATTAAAAAAATGTTTTTAAGAATTTGGCATTGAATGAACTTCAGACGTAATGTATTTCAGGCTTTTGTAATTTCAATGTCGAACTCTCGTGGTGTATATCGTAAATGATTTTAAATTATTCTTTCACGTGTTTGATAATAGGACATCGTATTACTCATAAATTAGTATTACCGTATATCACTATTAAGTGTTATATATATCTGAATTACTCAGGGCGTCTAGTTAATAGTGTACTCACTAGAAGCGAATAGATTAATTATGACAATGCAAGTTACAGAAAAAAGAAGAAATAATAAATAAAAGTATACCTTACTTTTGTGAAGGTTCTTCTTACAGGTTTATTCATTATACGCGTTTAAAGAATGATTCAACCATGTGGTTAATGATTACATTATGACAACATTCTCGCTGTTATTTCATTTGCATTTAATAATATGTGAACTAGATTTAGTCATGACGAAAATCATTTCTGGTTCTTTTGCATAGTTTCACTGAAAAAAAAATGGAAAATAATTGAAAATGACTTTTTTCGACTTTTTCGTAGCAAAAATGCGACTAATCGACTTTTTCGAGATATTTTTTAGTAAAATGTGACTAATCGACTTTTTTCACATTTTTCAATTACTTTTCGACTTAAATTTTAAATAGCAGAAATATTTTTTTCTAAACAATATTGTTCACAAAATCATTCTTCTCTTTAGGGGAAAAAAACATAACATATTCCCGTTTCTTAATATTTTTGTAGGGAATTCTCAATTTTCATAAGGAAATAATATGCATCATTTCTATTTCTTAATTACAATTGCTTTAATAAAATTTAAAGTTTTTTAAAAATAAATGAAAAAAAAATGTTTGTAAATTCTATTTGCTAATTAGAAATTTTAATTGAGAATGAAATTGAAACTTTTAAAATTTTTAGAAAATAAAGGAAAAAATTTTGGTCAAAAAAATGTTCTGTTATACATTTATTTATTTCTTTAAAATTTTTCGAAAACATCAATAACTTCTTTTTTAAATAAATATTTAATTATAATTATTTTTCCATAGGAATTAAGATTTTTAAAACATGGAAAATCAAACCTTTTTGAAATTAAACAACTTATAAAAAATTGTTATAAAACATGAAGAAATCGATCACTCCGAGTCTTCAACTCGGAGCAATCGATGTCTTCATGTTTTATGATAATTAAAGATGACCGAGTGATAAAATAATTATTTTATGTTATAAGACTTTATATGAAAAAAATTTTTTTAAATTATTTTTTATGAAAATAATTGAATTATTACAAAGAAATTTATAAAAAAAATTAGTAAGTAATTGAATTCCTGTGAAATTTTTTATTATTTATGAAAATAATTAAATGTTTGCGTACAATTTTATTAAGATTTTTACAAATAATTGAATTTCAAAGAAGAATTTTATTATTTATAAAAATAATTGAAATTTTGAACAAATTTTTAAAAAAAATTTTAAAAGTATTTGAATTTGGAGAAGAATTTTGATAAAGAGAATTGAAATTTTGACGAGAATTTAAAAAAATTTTTTTAAAATAATTGAATTTCTGCGAAGAATTTTATTACTTTCGAAGATAATTGAATTTTGCAAAGAATTTTATCAGAACTTTTGAAAATAATTGAATTTCCAGGATGACTTTTATTATTTATGAAAATAATTAAAATTTCGACGAGAAATTAAAAAAAAATTTTGAAAATAATTGAATTATTTCTGCGAAGAATTTTATTACTTTGGAAAGTAATTGAATTTCTAAGAATGAATTTTATTATTTATAAAGATAATTGAAATTTTGACAAGAATTTTAGTACAATTTTTTTAAAATAATTGATTTTCGGAGAAGAATTTTATTATTTATAAAAATAATTGACATTTTTAAAAGAAATTTAAAAAAAAATTTTAAAATACCTAATTAAAATTTTTCTAAGAATTTTATTAAAATTGTATTCCGGATTGTTTGAAATTAAAGTATGTGTTTTCAAAGTGTGATTTTTTTTAAACAATTTTTTTTACAATTTTTACAATTTCGTGTTTCTTTTTTGCCATTTTTTCTAAATTTTCATGCGACTTTTCGTGACTTTTGTTATAAATTTATGCGACTAAAGCGACATTTTTTGAGTCTTAAAGACGATCAGAGCCCTGCCTTAAATTTTTTTCTATTTGAGACAATAATTTATTTTAAATAATTTAATTCTTGAATAACTGTCATAAAATTGTAACTTATAAATAATTTGGCAACTAATTTTGATTAAAAAGTCCAAAAAGAATTGAATTTCAAAAGGTTTCAAATTGAAATGTTGGAAAATTTGTATTTTAAATAATTTTAGTTTATAATTCTAAGAAAGTTAGATATTTGTAAAATTTTTATTCAACAATTTTTTTTAAATTAGTTAAATTATAAAAATTGAAAACTTTCCGAATAATCGAATTTTTGTAAAATTGAATTGAAAATAAGTGATTTTCAGACGTATTTAAGTGAACTTTCTTTTTTATTTGGAGAATAATAAAATTGTCAAAGAACTTTTTTAAAAAATATTAAAAATAATTGATTTAGTGAAGAATTTTAGTTAAAAGTTCCATAAAATAATTGAATGTAGAAATTTCTAAAAATAATCCTATGAGATTTTAAATTAAAATTTTTTAAAATTTGTAGATATTTCGAATAGTTTTAATTAAAATTTTTTTGAATATACAATATTTAATTGACAAATTTTCGAATAAATAAAATTTTCGTAAAATTGAATTGTAAAGAACTGGATTTTAGAAATATTTTAGGTGAGAACTTTTTTTCTTTCTTTGAATAATAATTGAATTCTCAATGAACTTTATCAAAAAATTTTAAAATATAGTTGATTCAGAGAAGAGTTAGTTTTAGTTAAAAATTTTAAAAAAATTGAATTTAAATCTTAAAAATAATTTTCAAGAATTTGCAGTAGAATTTACATTCAATTTCTTTTTTACAATTTTTAATTGGAATATTAAAATAATTGAATTTTAAAAGGTTTCAAATTGGAATTTTAGAAAACTTGAATTTTAAATAATTTAAAGCAAAAATTCTGAAGAAGTTAGTTTTTATTAAAAAATTTCTATCTAAATTCTTTTGAAATTAGTTCAATTTTTGTATTTACAATATTGAAAAATTTTCAAAGAACATTCACAAAAATTATTAAAAAATAAGTTATTCGGAGAAGAATTTTAGTTAAAAATTCTGAAAAATAATTGAATTGAAATCTTGAAATTAATTTTAAACAAGTTACAAGAGCAATTTTTGATAAATTACTGAATTTTAAAAATTTTGAAAGTGGAAATTTTGAAATTCTTCATTCCTTTATAATAATAATTAAATATTTATTTTAAAAAGACTATTGCATTTTTGAATAATCAGGATCAGGGAATAAGACAAAATTCTTTCTGGAAATCAGAAAAACGTCAAAGAAAATCAAAATCAAATTTTTGTGGCAACCCTGATTTTAAAAGAAGAGAATATTTTTGAATAAAGTAAAGATTTTAAAGAAATTTTGAATAAATATCTTTATTAGAATTCTTTTTCTTGCTTTTAGTACAAACGTAAAATCTTTTTAGTTGAAACAAAATATTATATTAATTGGAGGGAGTTTATATAACATTGTTTCGATAAATATTAATTTTTCTTTATTAAACGTTAATATTTAACAGAAAAAAATGGATAAGTTAAATAATAATGTTCAATAAATGATTTTATTTAAAAAAGTACAATCATCACTACTTAAAGGCACTTCACTTAGGCTAAATTATATTTACATATGCATTCTCTGTAAATTCATGCTTTGTAAACAATATATAAACACTATCTAAACTGGACGGATTACATTCGTATCAGGCATTCCTATATTAATACATTTTTTTCTTCATTAAATGTCGATTACAACTTTAAAAATTACATTTTTATTATTGTTTCAATAATTGTTCGATTTAAAATCTATGCAGATCATATTGACAAGTACAATAGTAAAAGCACTACTCAGAGTGCAAGTGTGTAATTCTGTAATTGAAATAAATTTCAATATTTCATTCGAAATTCTACCTTGTACTATAATTAATTTGAGTATTGTGCACAATAAGATCTATTAAAATAAACAGAACGAACACTTTTTGACAAATCAGATCTAATTTTCTAATAGTTTAGAATTACAGGCCACGGAATTTCTTAAAAAAATTTTTGTATATGTATTTTCAAGAATTTGCAAATAAAATTTTTCAAAAGTTGATTTTCAAAAATTTTTATAAAATGCTTGAAAGAAAGAAATTAATTATTTTCAATTAAATTATTCAAACATTTTTAATTCTATATAAATTTTAAAAATTATATTAAATAAATTATTCAAAAATAATTTTTAAAAGATTTGTCTATAGTTATTTTATATTTTGTTGCAATATTTGGAAGAAAAGTTCGAAAAAGTCATATCCGAGGCCTGGAATTAATTAATAATTAATTTTTATAAAAAAAGTCATAATTTGTGCTTCTATTAAATTCTTGACATTAAAAAAATGCATACAAACAATAGTTTGTATAATTATATTTTTTTTTCTAAATTTTGTCAAAGCTTGAAACTATTTTCTAAATTCCGATCACTGACGACAAATATTTATTTCCATAGAAAAAATAATTATATGGAAGCACGTACATATTGTAATTATAAAAAATTATCAAAAAAACAAATATTTAATTTAATTGATTGTTCTTCAATAAATAAATAGACAAAAAAATTGTAAATGTTCCAAGCTTTGATTGAATAAAAGAAATTTGTTAAAAATCACCCTGATTGGTGATGGTAAAAATTTGTAACGCCTCTTAGATTGCGTTGATAAATAAAATGGGACAAAAATACTGTCGATTATAAAATTTATATAGTTGTGTGTGTCTTTTGATCTTCGTTGTACATTCTGTCGAGTTTTCTCCTGTGTCGTCGACCCTCGACGAGAAAGAGAATTCCTGCAGTTAAAACAATAAAACTGCCAACAACTCCCACGGCATATGACCAACCAATGTCATTGTGCTGCCAATTTGGCATCCAATCGCGATAATCGCCACGACATCCGAAAATTAATACTGATATAATTCCAGCGCATCCGGATAAAGTTAATATCGTTCCGTTTGTCCATAAGAGCAATTGATATTTTTGTTGTTGTCGTGAACAGCAACCGTACAGTGCCGTTAGGAAAATTCCAATTAAAAGTAGTGTAAAGCATAGGGTGAACATAAATTGTGTGGCCACGAAAAATCTTGGTAGGAGAATGTCATGTAATATGTAGTATTCTTCTTCGAAAACCCACCAACAATTGTTGAATTTTGTATCGTACAGGTGTTGAGTGTCCATGAAGTCTTCGAAGCATACTTGCCAAAGTCCTGGAAATAACGGGAATATTTTTAGAATTTAGAAAAAAAACTCCCTGATTTCTAGACAGAATTGACTTTTTTCCCCTGACCCTAAAGAATATTCTGATTCACTCTAAAAAAATTTTAAAAAATGAATATACACAAAAAAAATAATTGTAAAATTATTTGAAGTTGTTTGCTTTTTTTGTTTCTTAACTTTTTTATTGTAGGTAATTTTTCTTTTCAAATATTTTCAATTTTAAAATTAATGTATTGAAAATCATCAAATTGTTGCAAAGAATTTTATCAAAAAATTTAATAACAATAGAATTCCTTCAAAGAATTTTATTATTTAGGAAAATAACTGAATTCTCGCAAAGAATTTTATTAAAATTTTTAAAAATCATAATTAAATTCTTTTGAAGAATTTCTTTGAATTTCTTTTAAACTAATGGAGTTTCTTTAATAATTTTAATTGAAAATTTTGAAAGCAATTGAATTTTATGAAGAAAAATTTTATTAAAAGTGAATTGAAAATAATTGAATTCTTGTGAAGAATTTTACTATATATTTATAAAAATAATGGAAAAGTTCCAAAGAATTTATTAAAATTCTAGAAAATAAATTAATTTTATGTTAACATTTGAAAATTTAAATTCTTTCGAGGAATTCTATTAAAATTGTTTTGAAAAGAATTGAATTTCTGCAAAGGATTTTACTATTTATAAAAATAATAGAATTATTGCGAAGAATTTTACTATTTATAAAAATAATTGAAATGTTTCGAAGAATTTATTAAAATTTTAAGAAATAATTAAATTGTTATGAAGAATTTTATAGAAATATTTAAAAATAATGAAATTTTTTCGAGAAATTCAATTAAAGTTGCTTCGAAAATAATTGAATTTCTATAAAGAATTTTATTAAAATTAAGTATATTCAAAATAATTTAATTCATCAAAAGAATTTTATTATTTTTTGAAAATAATTGAATTCTTTCAATTTTTTTGACGAATATAATTAAAAATTGCATTGAAAGTAATTTTATTTTTTATCCAATTTTTTAAAAATATTTTGAGAATAATTGAATTATTTTTAGAGAATTTTAAATTCTTGTTGAAATTGAATTTTATGGAAATTTTTGAAAAGAATTTAATTCTTTCGCGTAATTGTATTTAAATTGGATTAAAAATAATTTAATTCCTGCAAAGAATTTTAGTATTTATAAAAATAGTTAAATTATTACGAAGAATTTATTAAAATTTTAGGAAATAAATGAAATTTATGAAAATATTTAAAAATATTTGAATTCATCCGAGGAATTCAATTAAAATTGTTTTGAAAATAATTGAATTTTTGTAATGATTTTAATATTAAAAACATGATAGAATTGTTTAGAAGGATTTATTAAAATTTTAGAATATAATTGCATTCTTTCGTGAAATTTTATTAAAATTTTTGAAAATATCAACAGTAATAATTAATTTTGTACTTAATAAGTTTACAATTCAATTTTACTAAATTTCAATTCAGTATTTGATAGAATTATAGAAAATAAATTCAATTTCATATTCTGTAAAGTTTAATTATTATTGATAGAAATGGAAAAAATTTATATTAGGTTTTTTATTAACATTCGTGGCGATTTTTTAAAGTTCATAAAGTGAACAAAAAAAAGTTCAAGGTTGGAATATTTTTAATATTTTTCAAAGGTTTCTGGTCAAAAACCATAATTTTTTGTGAATTCTACAAATTTTATATTTTTACAGTAGTTTGGTTAAAATTTCGTGACTTCTCCCTGACCAATGGCAACCATTATTATTTACTTTTTTTATTATTACTTTAAAATTAAATAAAAATTTTTTATTTAATCTCGACTGTTTCTGCCAAAAGTTAATGTTAAAATTAATAAAATATTTTAATATAAATTAATTTTATCTATATCTCGACAATTTCTAAATTTTATTGTCATTTATCTAATTTAATTTTATTTTATTTTATATTTACATTTTATTTAAAATTTTTATTAGAAGAGTTTATTTTTAAGTACAAATGCAACTGTTAATTGATGAAGTGAATTTCACAACGTTTATGATCAATGATTGAGTTAAAAAAAATATTTTACAGGGGGAGAAAAAAATGTTTTCTTTATAATTTTTTCTTTTTATTATATTATTATATTACGTAGGTGAAGTTCATAACGTTTAAATTATGATCAATGATTTAAAAAAATAATTTTTCAGAAAGAAAATAATAAACTTGTTTTCTTTAAAAAATTCTTCAAAGAACGTTGAAATACGTTTTTGTAACACATTTTATAAAAATTTGCTTTGAAAAATATATTATTATTTAAATTATTCATCAAGAAAAAATACAAAACATTTGAAAACAAAAATTTATAGAAATTTTAACAGGAAAAAATGTTTCTTTTAAATTGTTGATTATAATTATAAATGTTAATTTCGCTAACGTTTAAATTGTTTAAAATGTTGAAAATTAAATTTTTCACGCTTCTATCAAAAGTAATTTAAAGATTTGTTTTTCTTTATTTAAAATTAAAATTCGAAATAATGGATTATAACTTTTAGAATTTTATTAACTTTGTCCCGATTATTTAATGGCTTCTTCGTTAATTAATATTATGGATATTAACACCCAATATTATTATTGAAAATAATAGAAGATATTAAAATAAAATAAAAACTGTTACCAACAGAGGTTTAAAAATTACAAAAGGCATTAAATTTTGGCGAAAAAGAAAACTATCGTTGATAAGATGTAAAACTAAATTGATTAATAATAATTAGAAGAGTGAAAAAATATTAATAATTACCAATTTTTCGAAACTTGGGACTATCTAATTTTCCGTCTGTTTGTAGCCAGTTGGGTGTGGTAAAAGCAATGAGTACAAAAATAAATCCAACCATTGTGAGGCCAATGGCCACTTTTCCAGTGCGTGTCTTTCCCATTTTATCACTTCACTATTTTTTGATATTAAAAATAAAATTGAAACAATTCTGTTTCAATGTTTTCAATTGAATAATAACAATAAACAGTCGACAAACAATGCTTTCATGCAGTTACCTAGTTACTATATCAATGCACTTTTGGAGTAAAGCTGATTCATATCCAGTGTCAGAGTTGGGAAACTTTATACGTTAGAAATAAATTTACCGAAGCGTTACACTTTTTACGCTAGACATAAATTTACATTGAAGACGTTATTCTTTTTACGTTGCGCGTAGAAAATTGTATAATAATAAATTACAACAAAATTATAAAATTAATGATATTTTTGAATATTCTGATTTTTTAAATTCTAATTTTACTAATTTTCTATATTTTTTATTCAGGGTTGCCACAGGTCAGGAAAGACGGGGAAAATGAAATTTGTCAGGGAAATCAGGAAAATGCCAGGGAATTTTATAAAAAGTATTAAAGAGATATAAAATATTTTTTAGAATTCATTTCAACAAAAAATCTATGGTTTTTGTTTAAAAACATTTTGGAGAAACTTAAAAACTTAAATTCTTGCTGAATTCTTTTCACGCTTCAAATTTTTGAATTACAATGAATTTTAAAATAGATTTATTATTTATTTCTGTAAATAATTAAATCCTATAGTGACTTTTTTAAAGTTTATTAATTAAAATATAATTAACTCAGAAAATATTTTAGTTACAAACAGTTGTAATTTTCAGATATAATTAAATTTCATTAGGTTTTAAACTAAAATTTATGATTGGTGTGTAAAAAAATTATTAATAATTATTAAATATATTTATTTGAAAAAAGTCTAAATTGCATCTAAAATAATTTAATTTTGAAAGATTTTAAACTTAAGATTTTAATTAGTTATTTTAAAAAGATTTCAATTAGAATTTTTTTTTAAAGCTGGAGTGTAAAAAACTTACATTAAAAATTGTAAAAATTAGGTTTTTAAATGTTTTAGTTTTGTTTTTTTCAAAAATTTTGAACTTTTCTAAGGAATTGAAGTTTTTTCAGGAACTGAAAATTTTTTTGAATAATTTGAATTTCGAACAAATCGATTAAATAATTAACTTAAAATAAATGAATTGAATTCTTTGATAATTTTACTGCAATTTTAGAAAATAATCTAGGGAAGATTGACACAGTTACTAATTTTATTTTTAAAATAGGTAGGGACTCTTAAAATTTTTAATTAAATTCTTGCATCTAAAAATTATATTTTCTTTATAATTGAAACTATTTTGCATTCTTTTTTTTATAGAAAATCAGAGAAAATAAAAATTCTTTCTGAAAATAAGGGAAAAGCGAAATCAAATTATTGTGGCAACCCTGTTATTTTAAAACTATACTATTTGTCTAGTTTTATGATTTATTTTATTTAAATTCTCGAAAAATAAATTCTTTTCATAGAAGAATTATCGAAAAAGTTTTGAATAGTGTGATATTGATTTTTGATAATTTATGTAAAGCGTTTTATTTACATTACACATTTTTCCTTTTAGTCTGGTACGAACCCACAGACTTTCAAAAAGCGATAAAAATATTTCAAGCCGGATCTCAATGGGAAAAAACTTTACATTTTATTTCTCCAAATAGAAATGAACTTTTAGCGATAGCGAAATATTTTGGAATTCCAATTCCAAACGATGAATTTAAGACATATGAGGCAGTAAAACATGTGGCAGAAAATTTAGCGAAAATTGTTCCAGTTGTAATCACTACTTTAGGATCACTTGGAGTTATGGTGAGATTTGCAATCGATTATAATTAGGTTCATTGCGATTATATTATTTATTTAAAAGTAAATAATATTCTATTTTATTCATCTATGCTATCAATATCTAATTATATTAATTATAATTTATTAATTACAATAAATTAATTATAATAATTATAAGAATATTATTTATTTTTAAATAAATTTTCAACGATATTTTCGTTGTAAATTCAATAATTAAAATTCAAATGTAGGTCAGTCGAAAAGCTGCAGGAAATCGTGCATTTTATGATGAAAGGGGCGAATTAATTTATGATGAGGATATTCAGTCTCGTTTATATAAACCTCATTTACAATTGGATGATATTCCCGAAGTTCATCAAAGTAGTGTCAGTGGTTGTGGAGATTGTCTCGCCGCTGGAATAATTGTGGGAATTTTGAATAAATTCAGTGAAGCCGAGTGTATTTCACTGGGGCTTAAAGCGGCAGCAATTTCGCTCAGATCTTTTGAAGCAGTTCCGCAACAACTTTCGACATTGCAGATCGAAGAAAAATGATTATAATCTTAATCTGGCGCATAATTTTAGTTTGCGACTTTTTAATCTACACTGTGTAAAATTGCAGTGATTCTTTGAATCTATTTTTTATATTTTTCTCTATTTTTTATCTATTTTTTTAAATTTTTCATCAATTTTTTAATTTTTTATCAATTTTTTTATTTTGATCTATTTTTTAATTTTGTTGTTTTTTACTTTTGATCTATTTTTTACTTTTAATCTATTTTTTTTATTTTCGATCTATTTTTTACTTTTAATCTATTTTTTTTTACTTTGTATCTATTTTTAAATATTTTTTTTATCTACTTTAAAATATTTTGCATCTATTTTTATATCTATTTTTTACGTATAGTTTTAGGTCTATATTTTAATTGTAATCGAACTTATTTTTAACCGAATCGAATTAAGTATTCCAGGGAATAGTTTGTTTATTCTACAATCAATATTTTTGTAATGATTTTTATATGGTGACTTCTTTGTAGAATTTTAGGTACATTGCTGTTAATTTAAAGCATTTGTAGAGAGATAAATTTTTCTGAAAATTCAGGCAACATTTATAGTTTTATTATAACAAAAGACTAAACTATAACACAAGTGGTTCAATTTATTCACAACGTCCTAGACATAATATTACTCTTTAGATTTGTTACCATCTAAGTTTTCCTTATTTAAAAGTTCACTAGTTATTCCTACTTTTTTCAATTGTTCAACTAATTCGCCATTCTGATGCATTTGAAGTAGAATATCACATCCACCGACGAATTCTCCATTTATAAATACTTGAGGTATCGTTGGCCAATTTGAAAATGTCTTGATTTCTAAAACGAGGAGAAAAATTAATTAGGTTTAAAAATATTAGAAGAACAGCGTCAGTAGATGGAAATAGGTAAAATTCTTCGTAGAAAGAAATTATCGTTATCTACGTTTGTCAAATTTTTATTGCTAGTTAGAATCAATCTTAAAGTGAATGGGAAAAGTAATAGGAGATGAAATTTACCTTGTCTAAGATCTTCGTCTTCGAGAACATCATGAGCATCGTATTTTACTCCATGCATTCGTAAAATTTGTACTACAGCATTGCTGAAACCACATTTTGGTGCTTCTGGTATTCCTTTCATAAAAACCACTACTTTGTTATGCTGTTTAAAGAAATATTTGTTTTATTAGTTGAAAATTGTGTAGAAAATTTTATATTCATTAAAATATAGGAATTTTCAATGTATATTTCGTATTTCATATACTGTATTTCACAATATTTGATATAGCAATTGAAGAATTTGTTCAAAAAATGTGCTAAATTATTTAAAATCATTAAAATACAGTTTTTTCAAGGAAATAGTTGTTAGTTTTAATAATAGTTTAGCTTTTTTACCGGCGTTTATTTTATTTATATTTATTATAAAAGAGAAGAATGATTGAGTATTTTTCAGTTTACCTTGATTAAATTTTCGATTTCTCCTGTTTTTGTTGCTAAATTACGAATAGCGGTCGATAAACGAAAAACTTTTGACGAAAACATTGTGAATTTTATTATATCTTTTATGTAAAAATAATTTTTTCTGTTTAAATTTTTATTGAGTGTTTTAACCAGCACATTAGGTTATGTTATTTAAAAATGATAACAGCAGAGTTGGGAAACAAGTCCACAGGGTTGGGAAATTAATCAAACTTAAGCTTTGTTCTTTCGCTGCAATATTTAAAGAAATTAAATTTATTAAATTTGAAATTTTTATAATTAATAATTTTAATTGCTTTCAATTATAATTGAGAATTGAAAATTCTCCAAAAAGTTCAATTATTTAAAAAAAACTTTTAATAAAATTAAATTCAAGAATTCAATTATTTTTAGAAATAATGAAATTCTCCCTGAAATTCAATTTCAATTAAATTTTTCTCAAAATTATTTGTAGAAATAATAAATTTTTTCAAAGGGATTTAAATATTTAAAAATTTTTTAATAAAATTCTATATTCAAGAATTCAATTATTTTCAGAAATAATTAAATTGTCGATGTTCTGAAAATCATTGAATTCTTGTAAAGTATTTATAAAATAAATTTGAAAATAATTGAATTCATTTCAAGAACTTATTCACATTTTTTTCAGTAATTAAATTCTTTCGAGGAAATGTAATTAAAATTGTATTGAAAAAAATTTAATTCTTGAAAAGATTTTTATTAAAAATCTTTAAAATAATTGAATATTGTTTTGAAGAATTTATTTCAATTTTCTTGAAAATAATGGAATTTTTTTTAATAATTTTTACTGAAAATTTTGAAAGTAATTGAATTTTATGAAGATTTTCTTTTAAGTTTTTAAAATAATCGTGTTTATTATTAAATGTAATAGTTAATAATTTTTCTATTAAATTATATAAAAATTATTCATAGAAAATTAAATTCTTTTAAACACTTTTATTAGAGTTTTTATAAATAATTACATTTTTTTAAAAATAATTTCATTAAATTTCGTAAAAATAATGAAAGATTTTTATAATAATTTTAATTGAAAATATTGAAAAATAATTGAAATTTACTAAGAATTTTATTAAAAACTTTTAAGAACAATTGAATTGTTTAGAAAAATTTTACAATTCATGAATGTAATTGAATTGTTTCGAAGAATTTTATCTGAATTTTTTGAAGGAATTTTATTAAAAATTTTTAAAATAATGATTTTTTTAAAAGAATTTCTTCAAAATTGTTGAAAATAATTAAGTTTATATTAAAATTAAAATTCCAGATTTTAAAACAAAGTAAATTTCTTCCTGAATTTAAAGCAATAAAATAAATTTTTGTTTAAAAATATTTAATTCCAAAAAAATCTGTACACATTGTTTTGAATTATTGAATTTCAATAATATTATTTACATACAAAAAAATATGTTCAATAATTTCCGTAATGCTTCAATCTGTATAAATAAGCGTGACCCTGATTATTTGATACACCCAAAAAGCCACTGTTGGGTGAAAAGTCGATAGCCAATGGGTTCCATATTTTTGTTTGAAATGTTGGAAAATTTGCAAATACTGTGAACGATGGTATATGGACTAATTTAAAGGCATTCTTCTTTTTTGAGGAGGCAATTGCCAATATTTCCGATGTTGGATTGAATTTTAAACTTGTAATAGAAGTAACTAAGTTTGTGATCATTTTTAACGGTTGTGGATTTTCCTTTGCAAGCACTGTGTTTGTATCGTAAATATTAACAACACCCTGTTTACTGCCAGTTGCTATAAATTGACCACTTGACGATGTTGCTATCGAAGCTGCACTTAAGCAACCGTCATCAATCGCTCGATGAAGGCACATATTACTTCTCATGTCCCATACATACATTTCGGAGCATTCTGAAATAAAACATAAATTTTTTAAAAATTATTTAAGAGTAGAATGTAAAAAAAAGTTTAATCGAATTTTACTTACCTCCGTTCGTGATTAATTTTTGACTGTCTGGTGTAAAGGCGAGGGCGTTGCATTTTTTGTTCATTTTGAACGTGTGAATAATCTCTTTTGTGACACTTGATAATAATTGAATGTCACCCAATCTGCCGCAAATTGCTATGTATTTTCCATCAGGAGAAACTTCAAATCTCTATTTCAAACAAAATATGTTTAAATTTTTTTAAATATTATTTTATTAAATTGAATTCAGAGTTGCCACATAAATTTAATTTTTTTCTTTGATTTCCAGACAAAATTTTCACTTTTTCCCTGACCCTAAAGAATATTCTGATTCACTCTAAATATTATTAGACTCTCAAAAAAATGTTCTATTATATTTATTTAAGAATTTCCTTAATTGTAAAATTATTCAAAAACAGCAATGACTTCATTTTTAAATAAATATTTAATCATTACTTTTCCATTTTTAAAAATTTCAAATTTAAACGTTTTGAAATTCAATTACTAATAAAAATATTATTGTAAAACATGACGAAATTGATCACTCCGAGTCGAAGACTCGGAGTGCTCGATTTCTTCATGTTTTATAATAATTAAAGATGACCGATTTTTAAAAATTTCAATTAAGCTTTTTGAAGAAAATTAGTTCCATAGAATTTTTAATTAAAAGTATGAAAAATTCAGATTTTCAAAGATTTTAATCGTAGAATTAGAAAATTCTAGGAGAATTCAATTATTTAAATACAAACATAGATAATTTATTGAATAATTGAATGTTTCTTAAAATTGAATTCTTATACATAATTTCATCAACAAATTTTTAAATAATTGAATTATTTCTTCCAAGGAATTCGACTAAAATTGTATTAAAAAATATTTGAAATTCTGCAATGAGTTTCATTATTTATGAAAATAATTGAATTATTGCGAAGAATTTTATAAAAAAAATTTCAAACAATTGATTTTTTTCAAAAAAATTTATGCAAATTCTATTTTTAATAATTGAATTCCTGTTAAATTTTTATTTTTATGAAAAATAATTGAATATTCGTGTAGAATTTTATCAAAATTTTTATTTAATAAATGAAAATGAAATCTTTTGGTAAATTTTATTAAATTATTAGAATATTGAAAATCATTGAATTAATTAATTTTTGAAAGAAATTAAATTTTGACATGAATTTTATTAAATTTTTTGAAAACAATTGAATTTTGCAATGAATTTTATTAAAATTCCTGAAAATAATTGAATTTTGTCGAAGAATTTTGCAATTCATTTATAAAGATAATTGAAATGTTGACAATTTTTTTCTTAGATTTTTTGAAAATAATTGAATTTTTGAGAAGAATTTTATTAATTTTAAAAATAATTGAATTCTTGTGATGGATATTGTTATTTATGAAAAGAATTGAATTTTGCAATGAATTTTATTCAAATTTCTTGAATATAATTGAATTTCTGCGAAGAATTTTATTAATTTTGAAAATAATTGAATTCTTGTGATGAATATTGTTATTTATGAAATGAATTGAATTTTGCAATGAATTTTATTAAAATTTCTTGAATATAATTGAATTTCGGAGAAAAATTTTCTCAATTTTGAAAAGAATTGAATTCTTGTGATGAATATTGTTATTTATGAAAATAATTAAATTTTGCATTGAATTTTATAGAAATTCCTGAATAGAATTGAAATTAAAGTTTTTCAAAAAAATACTTCATTAAATGATTTATAAAGAATCGCTTTATGTCAGTTTTTCAATAGAATTAAGTTATTTAAAATAAATTATTGTCAGAAATAGAAAAAATTGTAGGTTTTTTTTAGAATTTTTTGGTAATTTCATAGTTGATAAGACAAACAGAAAGACACAAAAATTCAGAATTTTCTTATAAATTATAAAAATTAAATTTTTTCCAGTTACTTTTAATAAAAATCCCTGACTTTTCCCTGATCTGTGGCAACACTGGAATTGTTTGAAATTCGCTTTTTAGACTACGATCTTTTAATAATGATTTTCGATTAATTGATAAATAATTTTTTACTAACCTTCATGTTTGTTATTCCGTGAGGTAAAGGAACTTTACGTGTACTACCGCTGATTAAATCGTACGTGAAACAGTGGGCAAAACTCATAGAACCGACAATAATTTGACTCCCGTCTTTCAAAAATCTAGCTGTATTTATGGGGAACTTTTGGAACTTTAAACTGTGTAGTTTATTGTTTTCTTTGCCATCGATCTGGAAAATTATAAAATTAGTAAAATTATTTATTCATCATATTTTGTACTATATTTCGTTCATATTTTTTCAAATATTTTATATTTTGCCTATTATTTTGTCTATTTCGTTGACAATATTTTACCTCAAAAAGAGAAAGAACTCCTGATGATCCAGCAACTAATGAAACAGTGGAAGTTGGATGAAATTGTATACTTGATATATAAGGTCCTTCTGTATGAGTTTTCCTATTAATATCCGTCACAGCTTTTAATTCTATTGTACCTTTTCGTAATTTTTTGCTTTTTGTTACAATCGTATGATTACTATGCTAAAAGAACAAATATAATTAGGATATTTTTAATAATAGTATTTTTACTAAAAAGATAATTTTAAAATCAGTTTTTAACTTTAAAATAATATTAATAAAAATTTACTTTCAAGTTGAAAATGACCTACTCTTAAAATTTCACTATCTGAATCATCGGAGTCGACTTCTGTTTTCTTATCAAGCGAAGCCCATTTCGGCTTTCCGTAAATTTGCTCGAACTTTTTATTTAAATGCTGAGTGTACTTTTTTTCCTGTCCTGCTTCTTTTAGCTTTCGATTTTGCGCTTGGAATGCATCTTCGACCCTTTAAAAATACAACTGGTTAAAGTAAACGATTGGGAAAAATAAAATAAAGAACTATTTTTATAGAATAGTTGTATAATAATAATTTTCTAATACTCACGAATATTGATTATCGTCCTCGTCCACCCAGGCTTTTCGTTTTTTATTCGGCGATTCGTAATCATTATCATCATCATTATCCGAATCAGAAATTTTAGAATTTTCCGAATCACTGTCTTGAAGGCTTTTTGTCTCCAATTTATGTTCATCTTTTACTGTATTTTCAGTGTCATCTTCTCCCAAAAGATTTTCTATCACATCATTCGCGTCACCGAAAACAGCTCTTTCCAATCTAATTATCATTTAAATTTCAATATACGTTATTAATATAATTTTAGAAAGTCATGCAAAATTTAATATTTCTACTAAATAAAAGAAAATTATCACAAACCTGGCCTCCTCTTCCGAATCATACATAGTTTTATATTTTTTTTTCGTTAAGGAATTTGATCCTTGTTGTTGACGTTCCTTCAACATTGATGAATTATTCGAATTCTTTCGCGATCTCTTATTTTCATTTGCATTCATATTTATCTTTTACACGATACTTAATGAACTTTACACTTTTTATTTAATGTAAAAATTAGAAGAAATACTTTTGTAAACAAAAAGGAACTTTTACACGTGTGACAGTAATTTTTTTTTTGAGGTTAGAACATAGAAGCAAAAAAACATTAAGGTTCATTCACGTATTATTTATTGCAGCAACAGCCAATCAGAGGAACTGTAAATTTTTGAAATTTCAATAACCCAACCCTGCTTTTTCCGCTATTTAAAATGGTGATTTAAAATACTACAAAAATATAACCTAACAATTTCTCTTTTGTGAAAAATTTCGCCGATTTCGCTGTAAAATTGTTTTGTTTCGAAAAATATTATTGCACAATAATCAAATGATAACTGGAGAGGAAAATTATCAAAATGACTGAAAAAAAATTGTCAAGAATAATAGAATTGGCCAATTCTAAAGTTAATGCTGGGAGAAAGGTGGGTTAACAACATATTGAATATAATATACATACTTGATATTAAATGTATTTCAGTAATTATATTTATTAAATATATTATTTAATAATTAATTCTTTAAATTAAGCAACAATCAAATATCAATTATGCAAATTCGTTCTTTATTGACAAGTGAAATTCGTTTTTTTTATTTTCTAGTCAGCGGTACAACAGTTGTCCGAGCTTTTGGAAAATACAGGCGATTTGTTACACATTACCCAAAATAGTGTAAACAATGGAGGAGATAGAATTACTTGGAATGATATATTAGGTGCAGTGCATAATATTGTCAGGAATGTAAGTAATTACTATTATTTCTAATAATAGTTGATAATCTATATTATATTAATAATCGTTGTATTTCGGTAATCTGTTATTTTGTTGCTTTTTTGTTTTCTAACTTTTTAAAAAAATTTTCTTTTTAAATATTTTCAATTTTAAAATTAATGTATTGAAAATCATTGAATTCTTGCATAGAATCTTATCAAGAAATTTTAAGAGAATAATTGAATTCCTTCGAAGAATTTATTATTTATGAAAATAATTATTGAATCCTCGCGATGAATTTTATTAAAAACTTTTAAAATCCTAATTAAATTCTTTTGAAGAATTTCTTTGAATTTTTTTAAAATAATGGAGTTTTTTTAATAATTTTAATTGAAAATTTTGAAAGCAATTGATACTGAAAATAGTAC
The DNA here is from genome assembly GCA_032872505.1 of Leptopilina syphax. NCBI lineage: Eukaryota > Metazoa > Arthropoda > Insecta > Hymenoptera > Figitidae > Leptopilina > Leptopilina syphax. Next base: position 22,461,752 of record CM065470.1, read on the forward strand.
TGAAAATAATTGAATTCCTGAGAAGAATTTTATTATTTATAAAAATAATTGAATTCTCGCGATGAATTTTACTATTTATAAAAATAATTAAATTGTTCTGAAGAATTTATTAAAATTTTAGTAATTAAATGAATTTTATGGAACTATTTGAAAATAATTAAAATCTTTTAAGGAATTCTATTAAAACCGTTTGAAAAGAATTGAATTTCTGCAAGGAATTTTACTATCTATAAAAATAATTGAAATGATCGAAGAATTTATTAAAATTTAAGGAAAAATTGAATTTTTTTGAAGAATTTTATAGAAATATTTGAAAATAATTAAATTCTTTCGAGAAATTCAAGTACAGTTGTTTCGAAAATAATTAAATTTTTGTAAAGAATTTTATTTAAATTAAGCATGTCTTCAAAATAATTGTATTCATCAGAAGAATTTAATTATTTTTGGAAAATAATTGAATTCTTTCAATTTTTTTTATGAATATGTTTAAAAATTGCATTGAATGTAATTTAATTTTTATATTGCATTTTTAAAAATACATTGAGAATAATTGAATTATTTTTAGAGAATTTTAAATTCTTGTTGAAATTGAACTTTATGGAAATTTTTGAAAATAATTAAATTCTTTCGTGTAATTTTATTTAAATTGGATTAAAAATTATTTAATTCCTGCAAAGAATTTTAGTATTTATAAAAATAGTTGAATTGTTTCGAAGAATTTATTAAAATTTTAGGAAATAATTGAAAATGGAAATATTTAAAAGTAATTTTAATTCATCCGAGGAATTGAATTAAAATTGTTTTGAAAATAATTGAATTCCTGCAAAGAATTTTACTATTTATAAAAATAATTGAATTGTTTCGAAGAATTTATTAAAATTTTAGAAAATAATTGAATTCTTTTGAAAAATTTTATAACAAATTAAAAAAAATTAAATTCTTTCGTGAAATTTTATTAAAAGTAATTGAATTTTTGCAAAGATTTTACTATTTAAAAAATAATTGAATTATTTAGAAGGATTTATTAAAATTTTTAAAAATAATTGAATTCTTTCGTGAAATTATATTGAAAATAATTGAAATTGTGCAAAAAATTTTACTATTTTTAAAAATAATTAAATTCTTCCAAAGAATTATTATTTATATTAAAATAATTGGATTCTTGCGAAGAATTATATTAAAATTTTTAAAAATATAAACAATAATTAATTTTGTACTTAATAAATGAATTTTTTAAATTTTGATTATGAAATTATTTAAAAATTTATATTTGAAAATAATATTTTTCATAAATAATAAAAATTTTACAGGAATTTACAAATTTTTTATAAATTTCTTTGCAATAATTCAAATATTTTCATAAATAATAAAACTTTTTACAGAGATTCAATTGTTTTCTTGAATAATAAAACTCATAATAAAATTTCAATTAATTTTAATACAATTTTAATCAAATTCCTCGAAAAAAGAAATTATTCTTAAAAATTTTATTAAATTTCATCGAATAAATTCAATTATATGTTTATAAAATTCTTTGTGATAATTCAATTTTAAGAAATATTCATTTATTCAATAAATTATTTATTTTTGTATTTAAATTATTGAATTTTCGTAGAATTTTCTAATGAAAATTGATTTAAAAATGAATTTCAATTAAAATTTTAGATAATAATTGAATATTAAAAGCATTATAGCATGAATTTTTAAAAATGATGGATAATTGAATTCTTTAGAAGAATTTTAATAAAATTTTTAAAAATAATTACATTTTTTGAAGAATTTACTTAAAATTATTTTAAAAAATAATTGAAATCCTACGAAGAATTTTATTATATTTTTTTAAATATAATTAAATTCTTTTGAGAACTTTTATAATTTATGAAAATAATGGAATTCTTACAACGAATTTTATTACATTTTTTTAAATAATTGAATTCATGTGAAAAATTTTATTACTTGTACAAAATAATTGAATTCCTGCAACGAATTTTATTACATTTTATTTAAATAATTAAATTCTTTTGAGAACTATTATTAAAATACATAGTAGATTTGGAAAATTTTTGAATTTTAGCAAAGACTTTTATTATTTGTGAAATGTAATTGAATTCTTGCAAACATTTTTTGAAAATAATTCCATTTTTCTAGGAATTTATTTAAAATTGTATTAATAATAATTGAAATCCTATGCAGAATTTTGTTATTTATGAAAATAAATAAAATTGCAAATCCTTACAACGAATTTTATTATAATTTTTTTAAATAATTTAATTTTCTTGTGAAAAATTTTATGGAAATTTTAATTTTTATAAAACATAAAGACTCTTCGACTCGGAGTGATTGATGTCTTCATGTTTTATAATAATATTCTTATAAGTTGTTGAATTTCATAAAGGTTTGAATTTGAAATTTTTTGAAATTCTTAATGCCTATGTTATAATAATGATTAAATCAGGAAAAAGTGAAAATTTTGTCTGTAAATCAGGGAAAAGTTAGGGAAAAACAAAATTAATTTTTTGTGGCAACCCTGAATAATATTGTTGATTGAGAATTTTTATAATTTTAAAGTTTACTTTTCTTTTTTAGCTAAAAGATTCATCGCCACACAGTGATAAAACGAAAGCGTTGAAAGTTCTCTTGGAAGCTGTAAAGTTGGCTCATAATAATTTGAACACGTCTGACATAATATCATTTATCCTAGAAATATTTAACGATTCAAGATATCTTTTTGCTCAATCAACTTATCTTTACGCTCTGTCTACATACATACTTTCCATTCCTAAATACCAAAATAATATAACTCAACAGCAATGGAAGGAATTACTGAAACTTTGCCAAAACTCTTACGACGATGATTCTCATTATATAAAGAAAGAAAAATTTTTAGAAGCACTTCAATTGATTACAAAATATGGATGTTCTTTGTCATCACTGACATTAACACTTAAAACGAAAGAATTGATACCTTTCCTGGGTAAATATTTTTATACTAAAAAAAATATTTTTTCCGTTTCTATTATTCTTTTTTTCAATTTTTGCTCCCTCATGTAGGAAGAATTGTATTTAATTGTTTATTTATACCTATTATTACTTTAGATTTTAATTGTACTTTCCAATTAATTTTACAGGTAAAATTTTTGATGACATGGAAAAAAACGAGGATATTATTCGTTCTGGTCTTAAATTGGCAATTGCAGTTTGTCAAGAATTAGCCGTTGAGAGACACAATTCGTTATGTAAACTTGGAGAGATTTTAATACCAAAATGTATGAATTTCAAGCACGATGAGAAATATGAATTGTTTCTGATATTTGTTCAAAGTCATCATCCACTTGGAGCGACAATGAACAATGAAAATTCTTGTGTTATTGATGCCGCTATTTGGAAAACAATATTACGAAACATGTGTACAATGATTTTACAAATCAGTAAAACTCAAACTCTATCCAATATTTGCATCGATCTTGGATGTGAAGGTAAATTTTTTACATTTTTATTTCTTTTTTGTTTTTTTTCCAAAAATTGTTTGTCTTTCATTTATTGTATTGTCAATTAGGGAATTTTTTTTTCTATTATTTTATGATTTTCTTATTTTTGTCTTTATTTTTTTAGTTAATTTTTGAACTTGAAATTATTAGTTTTCAGGCAAATAATAGAAGATTCAACAGCAGCGGAAGAAGTTTTCAGTCAGACGGAGATTCAGAGTAGTGAGAATCCAAAAAGAAGACGCATTTCCAAGGAAAATGGATTATTAATTAATATGATTACTGGTTGTTCGCCTGAAAGAGCCTTACCGATGTTAAAGATTTTTGCCAAACTTTTTAAGAAGTATCCCACTGCTACTCTTAAACCACAGGAGTTCACATTATTTCTACAAACCTTGTCTTCACTGCTTATGAAGTCCAGTACATTGCCAAAAGTTATTCTCACTTTATACGAACTTGGAATTGCGCTCGTGGATGTGGAGAAAAATTTTGATTCCCAAGAAACATGGAATAAGAACAAATTTTTATGGAGCGAAATTTTAGATACAGTCGCAAGGTATGTTATTTATTTTATTTAAATTGGGAATGGAAGAACATTATTGGAAATGCATTTTTTTGAAATATTTATTATTTCAAATACTAAATAATTTGAAAATTACAACAAGCAACTGATCGGTTTAATTAAACTATTAAACAAAATTTAGATAAATTTAAAAATTAATTTTCAAGAATATTTTTTATTTAAAAATTCAATGCACTTTTTACCTCTAAATAAATTATTCATTTTTTACTATGAAGAATAAATTTTTTAGCTACTTGTCGACAAAGGTCAATCAAGAGGCGGGTCATCAATTTTTACAGTACTTAATCGAAAACGACAGATTCATAAATTTGAATTCTCTGCTGAAAATGTACGTCACAAAAACAATGAATTGGTCCCTGTTTGGTCTTCAAACTTTATTGATAATATGCAGTCACACAATATTACCCGAGAGACTCATTGAATTAAGTACAAATTCAAGTTCCGAAATAACTTACATGACTCCACTTGAAACACAAATTGTAGAATGGGTCTCAGCAGTTCCGTGGAAAAAGATCAGAACTTTAGATTCGATAAAAATCATATCTCAACTATTAATTGGTTTAATGTTAAAATCATGGCACAAAAATTCAATTTCGAAAGAAAATCTCCCTTTGGACGAATCAAATTTAAATCTCACAGATGTGGAAAAATGTTATTTAGCTATGAAATTTCGTATTAATATTTTTAACGAAAATAAGAATCCAACGAAGAGCAACGACACGGAACAAATTAAACATTTTCATAATAGAGAATATTTAGCTGCTTTCTATACGCAATTGGAGAATATTCTCAAACCGACAAATAAGAGCGAATCGGTAAGAGTAATTATCGTCAAATGTTCCCTAATCGCAAGAATAATTAATGATTTGAAAGAAATAGAAGTCTTCGAAAATGATTTTCACGATTTTCCACTATTGCCTCTATTTAAGGAGAATTTTGAGAAAATCTTTAAATTTCTGGCCGACACGGATTTAACGAAACTCGATCATAAAAATACGTTACATATGATGAAAGTCCTGAGAATTCTTTTTCAAGCAACGAATAATTGTCAAATTAATCAAATTATCATCGATTCAACCGTGGAGAATGTGAAGGCGCTACAAAATTTATATTCACACTTAAAATCTCTGGAAAATGTCAATATTCCCAAATCGCAGGAATTGACATCGAACCAAGATACGAATTTCATAGACAAGGACAATCAAATGGAACAAGCCACTATTGAGGAAAAAAAGAATAGTATCGCTAAAACACTTATTCTCTACTGTTGTATAGCAACTGACGAAGAATTAATTGGCATTCAGGAAAATTTGCTAGAAAGTCTGTTAAATGTCGAGGGTTACGATTTAAAATCATCGAAAGATATTCAAGTATTAATGAACATTTTGGAAATAATCAGTAAAAGCGAATCGGGAATACACACACAAGTATCTGTCGAAATTTTCAAAAATCTACTCAACGAACTATTTCCCTATTTATACAAAAATCAGGAAATTGCACTGAAATTATTACGCTGGTTGCCAAATTTCTTCAAAATTGCTATTCGGTTCGAAGAGAATATTACCGGTGTTTTAAAGATCGTCACTAAATTTCATGAAATTCTACAGAATAAAATACGAGAACCAATAAAAACTTACGGTCCTTTGATGCATTTGGAATTTTTAAAATCTCTCAGGCAAATGATTAAAATTGATCGTTCGTTAAAATTTCTAAGACACAATGAATCGGTTGTTGAATATCTATTCGAGTACGTTAATAGTTCTTTCTTTGTCGTGCGATTGGAAGCGGCACGATGCGTCTATGAATTATTTTCATCAGTCGACATTGATTATCAGTGGAAAATGTATTTATTCGAAAAATTGAAACTTTTACTTCACGATTCATTTCTAGTCAAGGGAGATTTGAAGAATATGGAGAAAAGCGATGAACTAATGACTCGAGGAACGAGTATGTTGTACGTTATCTCGGCAATTATTTACGCTTCCAATTTCTTTCGATTACCGGCCCTTTTTCTGTTGGTTCATTTCGCGGCGCTAAAAAGTGTCGATAGTGGAAATGTTCGAAAAATACTGAAAATCATGTTGAAGGAAGAAAAAGAGAATGAGACGATAGTTGAGAAAAATTTGAATTATCTACTGATCAGTTGGTGGAATGTGCAAAAATCGTTTGATAATTTCCCCTTCGATGTGACTTATTGCTCCAGTGAGGAACGATTTTACAAAGTTTTCATGCACACGCTACTTCCGATATTGATTCAAACGGGAAATATCGATCAGGCGAAGATTCTCTGCGAGCAACAGGAATTTAATTTCGAACGAGAATTTGAGAAGTCTTTTTCAAAAATAATCGCCTGGTTATTGACCAAAGTGACTAAAAATCCAGAAGTTTGGTTGAGGAATATACTTCGTAATTTGGAAACGAATCAAAGGGAATTTAAAGCGGTGAAAAGATTTATTGATCTACTTCATGAAAATTTAGATCGGATAATTATTGTTCTAGTGGAGGAGTTGCATGACGAGGAATATTTTTCGAATGTTTCGAAATTGAGTGTTAAATTTCCCGAGACGAGCTTCACGAGACTTGTTGTCAGTGACATTGACGAATGTCTATTGTATATGGAGAATAATTTTTTCCTCTCGGGTAAATTAGTGCACTATTTGGGAGCAGAACGTAGGGATGTTTTGCAAAAAGTCCTACTTCAGTTGACGAAAAATGTTTGTACTACTAACGAGGAGTTTAAATTGAAGGCACTTCATCAGTATTTCTATTTCTGTGATATAATTGCAAGGGAGATGAAAAGTGGTCAATTTGATGAAATTGCGCCCTTTTTGATAAGAGATATTTGCTCTACGTTGCTTTTTCAAATTGAAGAGGAGAATTTTACTGAAGTGATCTGTGGGTATTTACGTAGATTCCTCGCAATGTTTCTACCGGAACGTTCTGGTTTTTTCAAAGAGATGTTTATTCCCTGCATTAGAATTCTAACTCGCTGTGTTCTGAGGTACGAGAAGTCAGCAGTCTCAGTTCTCAAATTTCTCATCGTGGAGCAAAAGAATTCTTTCGTCGACGTAATCGCAAATTTGGAATATTTTCCCAATTCACCAGCTTTCGAAGAGATGAGAAAAATACACAAAGATCTTTGTTACAACACGAGGGTTGAATCACTAGAGACGGAGTTTATTTATTTTTTGAATAAAAATTCAACCGATATGGAAAGTTTAGAGCGTTTAGGGGGGGAATTATCGAAGAGACGGAAGGAATTGAAGGAGCATTATAAAAAATTGGAAACAGTTTGTAGCGCATCGAGTATTTTACATCGTTTGATACATAAATTGACGAAATTGATGGAATCGTCACAGGCGGAAATCTCTCAAGAGGCGGCAAAATGTTTGGGTTATTTGGGTCCTGGTAATTTGTCAACGATGATTCTTCTACCTGAACAAATACAACGAATTGAGAATAGTAAACGTTTGGAAATGTTGACATACGAAATATTGCTTCTGCTGTCGGATTTGATAAATGATAGAAATATTGAAATTCGTGAGGCAAGTGCGATGGCATTGTACACGGTGCTCTCGTCATATTGGGGACGTATTTTGATAAAGGAAAATTATTTGAAAAATTTCGAGGGCATTATGAATAGTGATAAGTTACAGAATTTGTTGAAATATATTCGACCATTTATAACGAAGGCAAGTGTCAGTGATTCGAGTGAAGCTGTAATTTTAGAGATTTGTGGGGAATTGAGAGAGAATTCTTGGATTGAAACTGCCACGGATGCCTATGGAAATTGGATTCAAAATTTTACCTGTACAATTGCTGATTGTTATCAAAATTTTTTCATGCAGAGTATTATTCCTATTTTTAAATTGAGCGTGCAATTTTGTGAGAAACTTCTTCCTTTGATGGTGAATGTATTGATTGATAATACGGAATTAATTGACGAAACTTGCGCATTTATTAATCGATTTTTTCACCATAATTTCCCCCTTGGCGATGAGGAGAATTCTCTAACGTGGAAATCGAATAAAGGAGAAAATCCGGAATGCAGTTATAAATCGGTACAGTGTATGTTGAATATAGTGAATTTCATTTGGATTCAGTCGGATAGAACTGTGAATTTGAATTTTGATTATTTATCAATTGCAAAAGGTGCGCAATATTGTTCGGCTTATTTTACGTCTGTATTGTATGCGGAACTTTGGTGTGATTCGTTTTTAAATGGAAATCGTTATATTGGCACGAGTACGTTAATTGATTATATTATTGAGAAAGATCCAGTGCGTGGAAAAATTCTTCAGGATATCGTTCGTGAAGCTAATGTAAGAATTGGTGATCCGGACGCGATTCATGGATGTGGATCGATGCATTTACTTGATTCTGCGTCGAGAATACGACATTATGTTGATTTAAAGCAATGGGATAAAGCAATGCTCATGCAGGATATTGAACTTTCGTGCGGAATTGAGTCCAAAAAGGGTGAGTAATTAAGTTTATAATTTTTTTGCAATCTTTTAAATTAAGTTGAAGTTTAAATTAAATCAAAAGCTAAATTTAAAATTGAAATTTTTCTAAATTTTAAAACTATATTGTTTTTGTTTTAATTTGAATTTATTTTTAGAAAATTATATATTTTTTATTTTAATTTTTTGTTATATTTGAAATTTTGTAATTGTAAGAAATGTTTTTAATGAAACGGATTTTTTTTCTCAGACATGCTTCATATTTTGCATCAGACTGGCTTGTATTTTCTACTAAATCAATTTACGTCGAGTATAAATGAGGATAAAGTAAACAAGCAGCATAACGATTATAAATATGAATGCGCTTGGAGACTGGGAGATTGGAATTTATTGGAGCAGAAATCTTCTTCGCAAACTAGTGTTAATTCTTTAATTGACGAGAAAAATCCAAGTTACTGTCAATATCATTATGAAGCTCTTAAATGCCTCAATGAAAATGACAAAATGGGAGTAAAGCAAGCCATTGACAATGCTCGTTGTTGTGTGATTAAATGTCTTCGCAATATTAGTCTTGGTAAATAGAAATCATTTTTCATATTTTATCATTATAATAATATTAATTTATTCTCTTGAATAATATTAATTATTTTAAAAAAATATTAAATTATCATAATATTTATGATAGGTATTAATATTTATAGATTTATTTTCAAGTATAAACTTCAATTTTGCAATGATTTCATATTCAAAATTAGAAAAATTCACTTGTTAACTAACTAATTAATTATTATTATTCACTATTTTCGTAATTAATAAAATTCTTCACAGGAATTTAATTATTTTGAATTTTCACAGATAAAATTCCTTGAAAGAATTTAATTATTTTAAAAAATTTTTATAAAATTACTCGAAATAAATCAATTATTTTTAAAGATTTTAATCAAATTCCCCGAAAGAATTCAATTATTTTCACAAATAAAATTCCTTAAGAGAATTTAATTATTTTCAAAAATCAAATTCCTTGAGAGAAGTCAATTACTTTCAAAAATCAAACTTCTTGAAATAATTCAATTAATTTTAAAAATTTTGTTTAAATTCATTAGAAAGATTCAATTATTTAAAAAAGTTTTTAATTAAATTCTTCGAATTAATTTAATTCTTTTCAAAATTTTAATGAAATTCTATGCCAGAATTAAATTATTTCACATTTTCAAAATTAAAAATATTTAAAAAATTAGAATAACATTTTTTTTCTACAAAAATGCCAGAATTAAATTATTTCACATTTTCAAAATTAGAAATATTTAAAAAATTAGAATAACATTTTTTTTTCTACAAAAATTTTTTGTTAAAAAACATCAACTTATTAATGTAAAATTATGAAAAGTAAATATAATTTCTAAATTTTTTTCTATTTTTGACAATAATTTGTTATAAATAATTTTTTTTAACAAATAATTTTTCTTAAAAATTACAAAAATAATTATATTTCAAAAGGTTTAAAATTGAAATTTTAAATAATTTTAAAAAAATTCATTAGAAGGATTCAATTATTTAAAAAAGTTTTTAATAAAATTCTTCGAATTAATTTAATTCTTTTCAAAATTTTAATGAAATTCTATGCCAGAATTAAATTATTTCACATTTTCAAAATTAAAAATATTTAAAAAATTAGAATAACATTTTTTTTCTACAAAAATGCCAGAATTAAATTATTTCACATTTTCAAAATTAGAAATATTTAAAAAATTAGAATAACATTTTTTTTTCTACAAAAATTTTTTGTTAAAAAACATCAACTTATTAATGTAAAATTATGAAAAGTAAATATTATTTCTAAATTTTTTTCTATTTTTGACAATAATTTGTTTTAAATAATTTTTTTAACAAATAATTTTTCTTAAAAATTACAAAAATAATTATATTTCAAAAGGTTTAAAATTGAAATTTTAAATAATTTTAAAAAATTTAAAGAATTAAAAAGAAATAATGATTATGAAAAAGTTAGTTCAAAATTATTAAAAATAATTAATTTAGTGAAGTATTTCAGTTAAAAATTCTAGAAAATTATTGATTTTAAATCTTGAAAATAATTTTTGAAAAGTTAGTTTCAGTTTGAAATTTAGAATTTTTGTAAATCATAATCTTTATGAAAAAATAATAATAATGAAATATTTATCTAAATAAAGGCTTATTGAAGTTTTTGAATAATTTCAGAATTAAAGATATTCCCAAATAAATGCATTAAAAACATTTTATTGTGTATCTAATTATTTTAAGAGTGTATCAGAATATTTTTTAGAGTCTGGGAAATATTCAATATTCTGTCTGAAAATCAGGGAAGAATAAAATAAAAATTTTGTGCCAACTTTCATGAAGTAATATTAAAGTTACTAAAATTACTAAATTAGCAATTAAAATAGAAAATTTAATACAAAAAATTGTAGAATCAATTTAGAAAGTGCTCTTTTTAGAAAGAAAAATTGATGTTGATATTCTTTTTTTACAGAGAGTACGAAAGCTGTGTATCCGATGTTGACACAACTGCAAATGTTGCGGGAAATTGAAGAGTGGAATAACACAAATTCCAGTGATTATAGAGATCGTGTTAATGAATGGAAACATTATGAGTATATCAAAAATAATGATTTTGAATTTGTCGAGCCATTGATTTCGCAGAGAATTGCTATTTGCAAAATTGAGCAGTTGCACGTGACGGACGATAGTTTAAAGAATGTTTTAATCGACATGCATTTGGATTTAGTTCATTTTGCTGAACAACGAGGACATTTTAGAATAGCAACTCGAACTTTAGGTAAGAAACATTTTTTCTACTTTATTTGAAATTAATTTTACATTAATTTTACTTTTATCTATTTTATTTGAAATTCAGTTTATTTACTTTCTAAGTCTATTATTAAAATATTAAAATTATTTTAAATAATAATTATTACAAAATTGATTAAACTAATTTTGAATCAATTTTAATATTAAAGTAATAATTTATAAAAAATATTTTTCAGATTCTTTAGCGAAACAGAATAATTTGTCCCAGGAGATAAAGAATAAATTATGTTTCACTGAAGCACATTTGGCATGGAGTCAAGATAATCAGCAGATAGCTCAATTTCTTCTCAGACTTTTAATGAACGATCCTTCGGTATTGCCGAGTCTTCGGGCTCAAGCTTTGTGCACGTTTGGAAATTGGATCGGAGAAACGGAGTCGGGAAATCCTCAAGTAAGTGTAATTTATCTTTTACAAAATTTTGAAATTATCATCATAATAATTTCTTCTCTTAAAAACAGCATTTTTAAAAATTTATATTTCCTTCTATTTATTAGCTTATTACTTACTATACCTACTTATTAATTAATTTATATTTTAATGTTAGAATTTTTCACTGATTCACTGATTTAAAATTATTTTTTTATTCATTCATTTGATTGTGTGATAAATAATAGAATAAGAAATGAAGAAATTTTTGAAGAACCTTTCAATTTGCAGGTTATTATAAAGCAGTATTATCAAGAATCGATAAACACTTTCTTGTCGATCAAGGAGCCAACATCGAATGATTTAATTAATTTATATAAAACACATGCCGCACTGGCTAGATTCGCCGATATGCAATATCGACAAATATCGGAGTACATAAAATCGCCCCAATTCAAAACTCTAAAATCATTAGCGCAACTTTCCAACAGTATGTCAGACAAAATCGATGCCAAGGATAACGAATTGAGAAGAGCAATAAACATCTATCAACGACAAAGCAAAAATGATGCAGCTGAACTCGAGAATTTTGAAAATGATAAAAATTTATATCTCTCGCTTGCATTGGAGTAAGTATATTATTTTTTTATATTTGGAAATAGTGTTCAAATATTTTAAATTATGGTTCAATCCGTAATAAAAAAAAAAAATTACGATAAAAAAGTTTCTGTAAAATTTTCGTCTATTTTTAGATATTATTTGAAAACATTAGAGCAGAGTTGTGATCATGATTTCCTGATATTTCGCGTCGTATCACTTTGGTTGGATAATATGCAGCATGCAATTTTTAATTCAATTTTATCCAAGTATCTTTCAAAAATTGCTTCTTATAAATTTGTTCCTCTTATACCGCAATTGGCGCCGCATATGAATATCGTGAATGATCAATTTACGTCGAAAATTAATGAAATTTTGAGAAAGTGCGCTATGGAGCATCCACATCATACACTACCTGTTTTATTGGCTTTGAAGAATTTAATGGGGGATTCGGAGTTTGGAAAATTGCAAGTACCTAGAGAAACTGAACCAATGGCACGAGTTAAGGCTGCGACAAAATTGATTAATCATTTATTGAAAACGAAAATTCATCCTATTATTGAGGAAATGTCACAACTTTCTCATTCACTTGTGCAACTTGCGTATCTTCAGGCAGAAAAGAAACGACGTAAGTTTATATTTTCTTCTCTTTATTTTTTTTTTAAATCAAATTTGAAATCAAATCAATTGTTTATTTGAATTATTAATTAGAAATTAAAATATTATTGGCAGGCTTCGCGCTCATCTACTCTATTTACTACTTTTTTCATGATTTGCAAAGAAATTTGTACTTTTAAATGTGTAAAATTTTTCAGCAAATTCATCGCACGTGATACCGTCCAATCAGGCGATTTGTAATATTAAACATTTGAATAATATCGCTATACCAACAATAACAATGAGTGTCCGGAAAAATGGAAATTATGAGAATATTATCGGTATTCAAAAGTACAAAAACACATTTGTCAACGTTGGTGGAATAAATGCACCAAAAAAAGTTGAGTGTATTGGAACTGATGGTATTACAAGAATACAATTGGTCAAGGTAATTATTTGACTTTTCTCATATCTCTTATTTGACACTTATTTTTTTTCACTCTATTTTCTTTTAGTTTTTAAAACAAAAATCTCTATTTATAAATTAAATTATTAAAATTTCTGTGTTTCAAAAAAGCAAAAAGTAATTAATACAGAATTTTGTTAATTAAAAATATGAAAAAGTCGAAAAAGAGATTGTTAAATTTTTTATACGTAGCAAAATAAAATAAGTTGTATTCCGGTAATCTGTTCGCAATTTGAAGTTCGATGCTGTTTGCTTTTTTGTTTACTAACTTTTTAAATGTTTAAAATTTAAAAATGAATGTAATGAAAATCATTGAATTCTTGTAAAGTATTTATAAAAAAATTTTTAAATAATTAAATTCATTTCAAAAATTTTATCAACATTTTTTACGATACTTGAGTTCTTTCGAGAAAATGTAATTAAAACTGTATTGAAAACAATTTAATTTTTGGCAAGATTTTTATTAAAATTCTTTAAAATAATTAAATTGTTTTTAAGAATTTATTTAAATTTTTCTTGAAAATAATGAAGTTATTTTTTAATAATTTTTACTGAAATTTTGTAAGTAATTGAATTTTATGAATAATTCAATTATTTTCAATAATTGTAAATAAAATTCTTTGCAAAAAGTCAATTTATAAATAATAAAAATCTTGATAAAAAATTCAATTATTTTTATATAATAATATTAAGGTCAACAAATAAATAAAAAATTTATATAAATAATAAAATTCCTATCAGGATTTCACTCATTTTCAATTATTGAAAATAATTGTATTACAATTTGAATAAATTTCTTCGAAAATTTTAATTATTTTTAAAAATCTTGTAAAAATTCTCCGAAAGAATTCGATTATTTTAAAAAATAATTAAATTTTTCACAGGAGTTCAATTATTTAAAAAACTTTAAATAAAATTCAATTGAAGAATTTAATCATTTTTAAAAATAATGAAATTTTAGCTGAAATTCAATTATTATATATATAAAATTTTAATTGAATTCCAGGGAAAATTAAATTATTTTTAAACATTTTTTTTTAAATTCTTCGAAAGAATTCAATAATATCAATAAATAGTAAATTTTTCACTGGAATTCAATTATCTTAAATATAATGTTAATAAAATTCTTCTCAAAAATTCACTTCAATTTTAAAATTTGTCAAAAATTCAATTATTTGTAGAAATAATACATTTTTTCGCAGGGATTCAATTATTTAAAAAAGTTTTAATAAAATTCTATTCAAGAATTCATTTATTTTCAGAAATAATTAAATTGTCGATGTAATTGTATTGAAAATAATTTAATTCTTGAAAATAATTCAATTGTTTTGAAGAATTTATTTCAATTATCTTGAAAATAATGGAGATTTTTTAAATAATTTTTGCTGAAAATTTTGAAAGTAATTGAATTTTATGAAGATTTTCTTTTAAATTTTTTAAATAATCGTGTTTCTTATTAATTGTAATTAATAATTTTCCTATTAAATTATTTTAAAAAATAATTAAATTTCTCAGAAGAATTTTATTCTTTACAAAAATAATTTAATTCTTGTCAAGAATTTTACAATTTATAAAAATAATTGAATTTTTTCGAAGAATTTTATCAGAATTGTTGAAAGTAATTGAATTAAAATTATATTTTTAATAATAATTGAATTCCTTTGAAGAATTTTATTATTTATGAAAATATTTTAATCTTGAGAAATATTTTCTTATTTATGAAAATAATTGAATTCTTGCGGAGGATTTTACAATTCATAAAAATAATTGAATCGTTTTGAAGAATTGTATCTGAATTTTTGAAAATAATTGAATTTTTTGATGGAATTTTATTAAAAATTTTGAAAATAATTATTTTTTTAAAAAAATAATTTCATCAAAATTGTCTAAAATAATTGAATTTATATTAAAATTCTTGAAAATAATCGAATTTGATTAATAATTTAAAAAAATATTGTATTCTTTCGAGAATTTTTATTAAAATTGTATTTTAAATAATTGAATTGCTCTAAAAAATATTATTTATGAGAATAATGAAACTCTTGCGAATATTAAAAGTTTTGAATAATAATAAACAAAAATATTTAATATATTGTGTACTTAATAAGTGAATTCTCTAAATTTTGAATCTGCAATCATTCGAAAATTGATGTTTATTCTTGAAAATATAGTTTTTTAATTTAGAAAATAATAAATGGAATACCACGTTCCGCGCGCTGGCGCGCATATATTTTGGTAGTTAATATGTAAATTACTTAATTTATAAATTTCGAAAGAATTTATTTGCCTATGTTGAATATTATTAATTTATTTTATAATGTACCTTATAATTTTTCTAGGGACAAGATGACATGAGACAGGATGCTGTGATGCAACAAGTATTCACAGTTATTAATTCATTATTGAACGCGAATAAGGAAACTAAAGAAAGAAAATTAAATATTAGAACCTATAAGGTAAGTCATGAAGATTTTATTTTCTTCCATTTTCATTATTTGACTCGTTTGTTAATTTTTAATGTAATTTAATTCTTAACACAATATTAACAATTTTATTGACTTTTATTTTACTTTTAGGTTGTTCCTCTTACACAACGTTCGGGAGTTTTGGAGTGGTGCGAAAATACATCGCCAATATCGCATATTCTTCTCGGTGCGGATCGAGTTTCAGGAATTCATAAAAAATACTATCCACAAGATCTTACAGGATTGGAATGCCGCAAAAAAATGGAGGTAAAATCGCAAAAAAATTATTTACTTAATTTTTTCATACTTCATTCTTTCTTTCTTTTTCATTTTCTTTAAATTTATTTTATTTTTTTGTTAGGCCGTGTCCTGTGATTCAAATGAAATGAAATTAAAAGCATATCTTGAATGTTGTAAACAATTGCATCCAGCATTCCATCATTTCTTCACTGAAATGTATCCTTCGTCGGAAGTTTGGTTTGAGAGAAGATTGACTTACACTCGAAGGTAAATTGTGATATTTTTTTTTATCAATGAGAAAAATTATATATTTCTATAAATATTTATTATTTATCACTAAAAAGATTTTTTATGTGTTCCTATGAATATTCATTTATTTTATTTATTTGTCAAGTCCCTAAAGTTTTTAAAATTCAAATGAACGAAATTATTTATTTTTACTTAAAATTCAAATTTTATTGCAATAATATAATTGCGTTAAATATTATGAATTAAAATTAAAAATTGTTGTCTTAATAAATTAATGTTCGATTATAAAAATTAATTTCATAAAATGTTGCAAAAAATCCAAAATTGTTTTTTCTTTAGCATTGCTACAACTTCAATTGTTGGATACATTCTGAGCGTTGGAGATCGACATTTACAAAACGTATTAATTGACCATACGACAGCAGAAGTAATACATATCGATTTCGGTAAGAAGAAAGTAATTTATTTTCCGTTTAATTTAATTTAGATCTTTTGTTTCTAAGTAGAAGAAATGCTTTTTTTTCTTGTAGAAAAAAGTTCAAATTTTTTCTAAATTTAATATTCAAAATATATTAAATTTTAAACAGTTCAATATTTAGTAAATTTTGTTATAATTTTATGAAAAATATATAAAGTAATAATTACTATTATGATGATTATTTTTAGTTAATATTGTCATTGTCATTATTATTTTTTTTATCATTATAATCTAGTGGTTTTTTTCTAGGCATTGCTTTCGAGCAAGGAAAACTTTTATCAACACCGGAAACGGTTCCATTTCGTCTCACACGTGACATTGAGGTCCCAATGGGAATATCGGGTGTTGAAGGCGTTATGAGACGTTCCTGCGAGAAAACATTAAAATTACTGCAAGAACAGAGAGAAATAATCGTAACATTACTTCAAGTTTTGCTTTATGATCCTCTATTTATATGGTCTATAAGTTCAACTAAAGCCTCCAAATTTCAAAACTCCAGTACACTTGAATCTTCAAGTAGCAACACTGGTAAAGTATTATATTTGTTTTACAATTATTTTACATATTTTTCTCTTTCTTCTTTAAAAAAAATGCCTTCAAGGTTGCCAAAAGTCAGGGAAATGTCAGTGAATTTTATAAAAAATGCTGTAAAAATATCAAATCTCCATAGAATTACTACAAAAACTTTGGTTTTTAGTTTGCAAAATATTTTCGAGAAACTTAAAAACCTTAAAATATTTTCGATTTTTTTCCATCTTATTATTTTTAATAATAATTTTAATTTTAATCTTATTATTTTTATATAAATAATAACATTCTTTGGAAGAATTCAATTATTTTTATAAATAGTAAAATTTTTTGCAAAAATTCAATTATTTTTAACTAAATTTCAATAAAATTTCACGAAAGAATTCAATTATTTTCTAAAATTTTAATAAATCCTTCTTAACAATTAAATTTTTTTTAAATAGTAAAATTTTTGCAAAAATTCAATTATTTTTAATAAAAATTTACCAAAGAATTAAATTTTTTTCTTAATTCGTTATAAAATTTTTCAAAAGAATTAAATTATTTTCTAAAATTTTAATAAATTCTTCTTCGTATTTTTCTTTTAACAATTGAATTCTTAAAGAATTTTCTCAAAAATTTCTAAAAATAAAATAATCAGGGAGAAAGAAAATAAAAATTTAGTGGCAACCCGCTCATATACTTTTTTATTTTAAATATATGCAATTAATAATAGCACTTAATAAATTAATATAATGCAATTAATATAAAAATATTTCGTTAATTTTCCCCATTGCTTCAGGTGCATTGGAAATAAACAAATTTGCAAATAGAGCTTTACTCAAGGTACAACAAAAGTTACAGGGAATTGAGGAGGGTGTCACTTTAAGCGTCGAGGGACAAGTTGAAAGATTAATTCAACAGGCCCGAGATCCCAGTAATTTGTGCCTACTCTTTCATGGTTGGCAAGCTTATTTGTAATTTTTGTTAATTCCGTTAAGAAAAATAGTTAGTACCTGACTATTCATTAAGATGTCTTGAAAAGGAAATCTTTTATCTTTTCAATGTATGTATCGAACTTTATATATTCTTTTCTATTTTAATTTCAATTTAACGGTTTTTTATAAGATAAAAGATAATATTTTTTTACAAAAAAATATATTAGACTTTTAAGACTAAAATATTCTTCTACTCTAAGATTTTAAAGTAATGCGGTATTAGAAATAAGAATTTTGTACATTCAAATACTGTGATTTTAATATATAATATTTTAATATTTAGTTTTTATCTAATGATTGAGTAAAATGATGATGAATAAGGTTAATGACACACAGAATATTTTAGTTTGCTAAAAGAGTTTTTAAATCATAGTTGTGGAATAATTATAATATTTAATTATTATGTTAATTATTTACTATATTAATTATATTAATTATATTAATTATAATAATTAATAATTAATTGCCACTTAAGTATTGCTCGATTGTATAAGTATTAATTAGTGTTAACAATTTTTAACATATATGTTGACATCATTTTTTTATTTCTATTTTATTAGAATTGGTAGTTTGATTACATTAATTTTCATTATTGGTAATTACTGCTTTTACATATTATGTTTAATTATAATTTTGTTTATTATATTTTTTTCAGTATTTTATAAATTGTGAATTTGAGAAATGGAGAAATTGAGAAACTGAGAAATTTCGAAAATTCTTAATCAAACGTTTTGTGTGCGTCGTTTAATAGTTAAATGTTCTTTTTTTTAGCAAGATTTTTCAATATTAAATTGATAAATTGATAATATTAAATATTATGGAGTGTAAATTCCTATGTATGAACGGCATACGGAGCAATAATGATGTACAGTTTGATGAGAATTCACGAAATATGGAATTACGCAACAGCAACTAAAATATTAGAAACAAAGTATTTTTATTTATTTTTTCATTCTTTAAAACTGCGGCAAAATATTTTATTTTTTTTAATATGAAAAACACTTTAACTCACCCACTTAAAAAAAGTATGATCGTTATAATATGTGTGAGCATTGAACGATTAATTTGAACAATTGTGAGAGTATATGTTGCACATCTTGGACAAATTGCTAAGGTTGGCTGTGAAGATAAAAATCGGCCACTGCTTGCTACAAATTGTTCAGGTAACGGTTTTTTTAATCGCATGCAATTTTTATTTTAATTATTATAATAATAGGTTATTAAAAACTTATTATTTTAATCTAAATTATTAACTAAATATTAATAAATTATTAGTAAGTTAAAACTAATTATCAAAAAATTATTAACAAATTATTAATAAGTTATGAATTAATTATTAACAAATTTTTAATAATACTATTTAATTATAATTATAATTAATTATTTTTAATAATAATAAATTATCTAGTTTTATTATAATTATCGAAATTTCGTAATTATCAATAGTGGATTTAATTACAAATTTTTAAATTTTTACAGGCAGTGGAAATTAAGTCCATTGATAAGGATTCCATGAAAATTCCTTGAGATTGAGCATAACTTGGAGGCGGTGTGTAAACTTCAAACGAAGATTGACTATCCAATGGAAGAAATGAGAATTGAACATTATTTCGATTTGGTCTTACAAAAATTGACGAATAAGACGGCGGAGCTTCTCTGGAGTAAGGTTGGTCAATCTTTTATAAAAATATTTAATTATTAGCAATAACCACTAATTGAATTAAATTTTGTTAAACTGCTTCTTTAAATGAGAGAATTTGAAAAAGCGTTTAATAATTAAACTTTTAAATAAGCTATAGTTAAATTAAAATTGATTAAAATTAATATAATCCAATTTGAGCAAATTTTTTGTTTTGGTTTCAAATAAATTAAGATTATAATTAGACCTGATTAAAATAATTAAATAATTTCAAGGATCACAGACTTTCACCTATTTTTTGCACCTATTTCACCTATTTCGTTAATATTCACGTATTTCGTTAATTTTCACCTATTTTGTAAACTTTTTATAATATTTTCAATTAAAACTAGTTTTTAAAAATTTTTAATTCATTTATATTTCAATAAATTGAAATTCTAAGTTGCTGAAACTTTCATAGATTAAAACCTTTATTGACTTTGACTTTAGTTAGCCAAATTTTTAGACTTGTGAATTATTTAACTCATTTTAATATTTTTAATTAAATTCAAATTCAGTTGATCTGAATTTCAATTTTTCTAAACTTTAAACAAAAATAAATTTTTATTAATTTCTAATTCAATCGTTTGAAACTTCAATTTTTCATTTATTTATTTATATTTTAGAAACAATTTATCATAGTTTGATAAGGTTTTTTAAAATACGGTTAGTGTTATTTATTTCATAAAGAAACTGGAATTTTTTTATTTTAATGTCTTGATTAAAAAATTCTATAACTTTTGTAACTTTTGAAATTTTGAATTTGAAATAATTTATTAATCCCTCAGAAATTTATTACAATTTTTAAAAATAATAATTAAATTTTTTCGAGAAATTTAATTCAAATTCCTTCCAAAGTAATTCAGTTCTTGCTACGAATTTTATTAAAATTTTTGAAAATAATTGAATTTCTGCGAAGAATTATATTAAAAATGATGAAAATAATTAAATTCTTTCAAGAAATGTACTTAAAATTGTATTGAAAATAATTCAATTCTTATAAAGGATTTTATCAAAATTTTAATTGTTTCAACGAATTTCATTGGAATTTTTAAAAATAATTTAATCTTGTCGGGAAATTTTTTTATTATAATATTGTATTGAAAATAATTGAATTCTTGACATGAATTTTATTAAAAAAATTTTTAATGAATTCCTGCGAAGAATTTTGTTATTTATGAAAATAATAGAATTTTTGTGAAGAATTTTATTAAAATTTTTGAAAATGATTGAAATCATGCACAGAATTTTGTTATTTATGAAAATAATGGAATTTTTATTAAAAATTCTGTAAATGATTGAAATCATGCAAAGAATTTTCTTATTTATGAAAATTATTCAATTTTTGTGAAGATTTTTATTATAATTTTTTTAAATAATTGAATATTTGCGAAGAATTTTATTAAATTCTTTTTAAATAATTGAATTCCTGCGGGGAATTTTGAATTTTCGAAGAATTAAAATTAATTAAAATTTTTGAAAATAATTGAAATGTTTCAATAAATTTTATTAAAATGTTTGAAAATAAAAAATATTAATAAACAATTAGTTAATTGTATTTATAATAAAAATAATTATAATTATCTTTTGTTTAGAAAACAAATGCTATATTTAGTAAACAATTCACCTTTTCATTTAAATTTTAAGGGAAAAAGATACTGTGATCTCTGTAATTTTCAAATTAATATAAATCAGTTAATTCTAAATTTTCTGTAATATTTTTTTATTTTAAATTTTCTATTTTTTTGGCTTAATTTGCCTTATGGAAATTTTTTTATTTTTTAAATATTTAATTCTTTTTTTGCTTTAAATTCTCAATTTCTTTTACCTCATCCGTTTCGGTTGTACTGCAACATTTGCTTATCCATGATCTGTTTAAAGATCTAAAAGCTAAATTTCGTCTAGGAATGAATTCTTCAGGCGGGGCAAAATTAACAATTTCCGGTATTACTCTTTCAATTGTTGTTGTCTCCGTATTTTCATTTTCTGATTTATGTATTAAATATTATTATTCAACAAATTATTGTCAGTAATCGGAATATTCGAAAATGATCCATTTTTCGTAAATAGTAGAAAAAAAGTACCAAGTATGGATAATTTTGAAAAGGTAATAAAATATCAGAAGAATTTGTTATTTGCGCATTCTAACCAAATTTTTCGAAATTTACTAACCAATAACAGCGGGAATTTCAGAATTTGCAGCATTGTTTAATTTCTTTGAATGGTCGGGAAGTTCTGAAGAATTCATAATATAAAAGTATGCGAATTTGATTCCATTTCAATAACTATTATTTATGAACAATTTTTCTTTTTTTAAATTTTCAGCAGAAATTAAAAATTTTGACATGTTTTGTAAAAGTTGATATTATGTCAAAAAGAAACCATAATTTGCTAACCTTCAGATCGGACATTTTTAATTATAGTTGATGACTCGAGATTAACAATAATTAAATAATTTTTTAGTCTTCAATATAATAAAAAATGGAAAATTAACAGAAAATGTATAATTAATAATTGAAGATTATATGTTCAGAAAAATTGTCTGCTTATTTTTTAAAAAAAAGAAAAAATTTTTTAGTGAAAGTCATTGAAAAACATAATTTAGTCATGCCATATTTAACAGAAATCATGATGATAATATAAAAATAATTGTCATTTTCC
This sequence comes from Leptopilina syphax, assembly GCA_032872505.1. Classification (NCBI taxonomy): domain Eukaryota; kingdom Metazoa; phylum Arthropoda; class Insecta; order Hymenoptera; family Figitidae; genus Leptopilina; species Leptopilina syphax. Next base: position 22,484,433 of record CM065470.1, read on the forward strand.
TCTAAATAGAGTAAGAAAGTTGTATTTTGTTTTGGTCCAGAGAATTTAAACAAAACAAAATAGTTGACATTTAACAAATTTAATATCTTATTTACTGCAAAATAAATTTCTCTACTTTCCATGAATTTTTCACGCCTCGAGAGAACATCTTTCAAATGTATTAGTATGTGAATATGAAATATTATTCAACAGACCATAAAAATATTGCGACCGGGTATTTATATTAAAGCGTGTAGAAATTTCTATGGTCTTTAGTATTCTCTAAGACTTTAAAGCGGAATGTTTCGTAATAGAAATTTTTTAGAAAAACATTTATAAATTGTTTTTCTCCCTTAAAAAGCAACAACAAAATAAAAATAATGTTAAGTAACGGAATTATATTTATTTTTTACTTTATTTGTTATTCATCAGCAGGTCATGGAGAATTTAATGTTAGACATGGACAGAGAAGAAGTCAGGACAGAATGTTGGATAGAAAATGGTTTTGGTCGTCTAATGAGAGAAATAAGTTGAATTCGTCAGATTCAAGATTGCAGAGAACTAATAATAATCACAATTTAAAAAGAAATTCGATGAGAGATCAAAGACGTAAGTATGTAATGATTTACTGTACACATTTTTTTCAATTTTATTTACAGCGATATAAAAATTCTTGACTTAATATTGTTTGGAAAAAATGTGTGTATTTTTTAAAGAAAATTTTTATTTTTTTTTTTGCAGTTCTTCCTTTATTTACTGTCGTGAGGTTTGACAATAATCTCTGTATGGGAAGCACTGGCGAAAATGGAACTTGTATTTCGCCTGCAGAATGCGTTCAAAGAAGAGGTGTTAGCAATGGAATTTGCGCCAATGGATATGGAGTTTGTTGCTTTGGTAAATTTGAAATTTATTCTTTTTTTTATTTTCTTTAATTTGAAAAATAGAATTTATTAAAATAATGTATTAAAGTTTATAAAAAATATTTTTCATTTCAATTTTTGAAAATTTTTGAACTTTTGTAAAATAATTATTGATAATATTTTATATTATTTGTCATTTCAATGTTTTTCACTGAAAATTCTTAACTTTTTCAAAAATAATTATTAATATTTTTTCCTTTTTTTACTGAAAATTTTTGACTTTTTGCGAAATAATTATTATTGATAATATTTTTAGTTTTTTTTCATTTTAATAAAATTTTTTTTTTTCACTCAAAAGTTCTTGACTGTTTGAAAAAAATTATTATTGATAATAATTAAGAAAGAAATGTTAACTATTATTAATAATAATTGTGTCATTTTTAATAATGGAAAAAAATTAGGAACTTTCCGGATAATTATTATTTTGTGTAAATAAAATAATTGTGAAAAATAATTTAGTAACCGTGGGCTGTGGACAAACAACAATAGACAACAACACTTATTTTGTTAACACTAATTATCCTGCAGCATTCGATGGTACTGAATCTTGTCAATTAACTGTTCTTAAATCTCATCCGGATATTTGCCAATTTAGGTAAGAATAGAAAATGTTTTTTAATTAAAATACAAACTTAGTTGTTTCTGTTTGCTTTTTGTTTAATAATTTTTTGATAATTTCTCTTTGTAAATATTTTGATTTTAGAAAATTTCAATAATAATAGTTAAGATTGAATATTATAAAAAATTAATAGTTGAAAATAATTGAATAAAAATTTTATTATAAAATTTTTGAAAATAATTAAATTGTTTCAAAGAAAACGTTTTGAATAAAAATTAAATTCTTTAGAAGAATTTAATTAAATTTGTGTTGAAAATAATTGGTTTTATAAAGAATTTCATCCAAATTTTTGAAAACAATTGAATTGAATTTTTAGGAATAATTGAATTCATCTTAGAATTTATTAAAATATTGAAGATAATTGAATTATTTCGAAGCATTTCTTTATTTCTTTTGAAGAAAATTGATTTTGTTAATTGTAATTAATAATTTTATTATTATTAAAATGCATTAAAATAATTTTTTTTAAATGAATCTTTTGAACAATTTTATTAGTTTTAGTAAAAAATAAAATTCTTTTGAAGAATTTTTTAAAAGTTTTTTGAAAATAATGTAGTGTTATTAATAATAATTTTAATTGAAAATTTTTAAAGTATTGGAATTTTACGAATAATTTTATTACAATTTTTGAAAATAATGAGTTCGCGAAATTTTATAAGAAATGTAATGGAAATAATTGAATTCTTACAAAACGGGCTAATAAAACTTTTGAAACTAATTGAATTTTTCCAAAAAAAACTTTTTTTACATTTTTTAAACGAATTGAATCCTTTGGAGAAATTTTTTTAAAAATTTAAATTGAAAATATAAAAAAGCCTGAGAAAAATCTGATTATTTATAAAAATAATTGAATTTTTTCAAAGAATTTTATGACCTAAAACTTTTAAGAATAATTGAATTTTTTCCAAGAATTTTATTACAATTTTTAAAAATTGTGCATTACTTTAAAAATTGCAATTAAATTTTTACAGATTGGATTTTGAACAATTTATTATTCGTGGTCCAGAGACGCTAAATAATCTTTGCACTTACGATCAGTTTATTGTCTCCGGTGGAAATCCTGTTCCTCCAATTTGCGGAAATAATAATGGCAATCACAGTAAGATTAAAAAAAAAAATTTTAAACCTTAATTACTGTAAAAAGTGTTACTTATTAATTATTTTGCATATTGACTTTGATTTTTTCACGATTAGTGTACGTGGACGTAGGGACCGGCCAAACAAATCCAATAACGCTTTCTTTCGTCACAAGTGGAACTGGATTTGAACGTTCATGGAAAGTGCGAATTTCACAAATTCCTTGCAGTACAATTTACAAAGCCGAAGAGGGATGTTTACAGTACTATACTGGAGTTTCTGGACAAATTAAATCTTTTAATTACGATCCAATTAATGGTTTGCAATTGTCAAATCAAGATTACAGTATTTGCATACGTATGGAGAGAAACTTTTGTGGAATTCAGTACATGACTTGTTCTGAAGGATGTAAGCAAATTTCTTGTCTTATGTTTTTTCTAATAACTGGGAGAAATTAAATATTTTAAATCTAATATTATATAATAGATTAAGTCTAATTTGAATAATTAGGAGATTTTTTCCAATAATTAAGGAACTTTTAAAAATTTATGTTGATAATAATTTACAAATTGTAAATTACTATCAATTGAAGATAATTAAAATACTAATAATGCTAATACTAATAATAATAAAAATAATAAAAATAATTATTAATATTATCATTATTATGATTTTTATTTAATTGTAATATTCGAAATATTGTTCAAATAGTGCAAGTGACATCAGGATTAATACCAAATTTACCACAAGGACTGAGAAGTAATGCATTTTCATTAACGGGGAATACAGTAAGTGGACAGCCAGTAGCAACAATTGGCCAAAATTGTCAGACGGATTGGTTAATGATACCGTGTGCAATGAGTTCAGGAAGAATGCCAACTACAAGCTTAACTTGTATCGATAGAATTTGCGGCGGGTCTTTCAATACCGAACCCATAATGAATTCTTCAACCGTTATCAGTAAGTATTCAATTTTTTTTTCTTGAAATTAAATAATTTTCTAAAATATAAGCAATATTTTTATTTGAAAACTTGTATTTTTTTCAAACTATTTTTTTTTTCATACTTGCTTACACTGGAATCTTTATAATTGAAAATATTGGTTTACTTAGAAAATAATATATAACAAAAATCTGTTATTAGAGTTGCCACAAGTCAATATTATTTATTAATATTTTGTACTTAATAAGTAAATTCTTTAAATTTTGAATCTGTTATCATTCAAAAATTGATGTTTATTCTTGAAAATATTAAATTAAAAAATTTTAAATATAATAAAGAAAATTTCTCCACTTTATTTTAATTTTTAAAATAGATAAACAACCTTAATGTTTTAAATCAAAATTTTAATGTAAAAATTGATTTTTTTATTGTTGAACTTCGTTTGAATTTTTTTTTTATAGTACTCAGGGAAAAAGTCGAAATTCTATCTGGAAATCAGGGTGAAACGAAATTGATTTCAAATTAATTTTGAATATTAAATTTCAGGTACAGTAAAACCATTTCGATTGGTTTTCCACACCGATGGAATAGAAGCTCCAAATGATATTGGTAACAGAGGTTTCTGTTTAAATTATGTTCAACAACCGTGCACAATGAAGCTTCGTTGAATTGTGGTAAGTGAATTTTAATTCCTTTTTTTTCTGTTAAAAAAGAGTACGCACGTCAAAAGAGTAGAAATTATTGCAATAATATTAATTTTTCTAATTAAAGTAAGCCCTGCTTCAGGCAATAAATTTAGAACGTTCAAAAATTTAGGATCAAAAGTAATAAAATTAAATAAAATGAAAATAAGATAACAAAAATTTTTAACTTTGAAGAAAATAATTTAAAAAGAAATAAAAGGGAAATAAAAAGTAGAATAAAATAAAAATAGACAATTTGAGTGAAAGAATGGACCGTGTATATTTTGCGAAACAAATAAGTTATAGAATACATGATTATATGTACAAAGATGAATGTACAATGATTTTTTCACACATAATTATTTTCTAAAAAAAAACAGTCAACTTTGGTTGATTTTTTTGGAGCGCAAAAAACTGAGTTTACGCTAATATCTCAACATTTATATGTGTAAATGAATTATATACATATAATTTTCTATAAATAAACGAATGCACAAATGTTTGCTGTTGAGTTAATCAGGAAAAGCAAGAGGGAAATTTCGATTTTTGACAAAAAAAAAATCTCTAAGGACGGCAATAAAAAAAAAAAAATAAATATATAAGGAATTCTAAATTATAACTTTAGAATTTTTCCACCTTTATGAAATTATTTCCCAATTAGCTATTTCCTTCTCAACTAACAAAGAAGATTCTTTTGAAATTAGAATTTCAAATTTTTGTTTTTTTTACAAATAAACTAAAAATACCCTAAATTATAAAAATAATAATACATAAAAATATCATGTAAAAAAAGTCTTAAATTTATGATTCCTTAAAAACGGAAAAAAGAAATGTAGCAAAAATAAGAATTGATGAAATCAAAAAGAAATCAATTCCACGTTTTTAAACATTAAGTATCTTGACTTGTAGGAATCTTATTCTTAATGTTTTTTTTCTTTTTATAAATAATTGTTGAAATTTTTGCAATGTGATACTTTGAGTTATACTGAATAGTTGAGTAAAACAATAGTAGCTATTGGTCCCCGCCACTTGATCCTAAAGTATTTGCGTCAGCGCTACTGCTTTCGACTATCAGCATTACAGTTTCAGCAGCTCCCCTTACACATTCCCCTTGATGTACACTCCAGTCTTTACGTTGACAAAACGTTGAACAATATGGTGTACGCCTGCATAATGAACATTCCGCAAATGCTTCTCGATTGCAGTTAGCGCACTGAAATTCAAAAAATTCCAATTTTCAAACTAGAAATAGAATTCACAATTTATTATGTAAAAGATTCATTATTATACATCGTCCCAAATATTTTATCGCAAAAAAGACTTCCAATTTAGATAGTTTTCGTTATTGTCCGACCGTTGTGGGGTATAAAAATTGAAAATACCTTTTTATTGTGAGTATCAAGTGCGGGTTGTAGACCAACAGTCTCTATTACATCTCCCCTTCCACCCAATTGAGCGACTAGAGCTTGTTCTCTTCTTTGTTGTTTATACAATTCTTTTGCTTCCTCTAAAGTACGCTTAAAGTCACAGGCAATTTTCAACATCTTATTTGACATATCGTCTAATTTCCTAAATACATCGTCCGCTTGTCCATTTTCAGCTTGAACACTTTCTTGTTCCGATTGATGAACAACTAAACCATCCTCAGAAACAAATTGCGACCAAACTTCTTTCACTGGACCAACAACTTCACTGTCACTATCATTATTACTACCGTCCCTTGAATTATCACTTTTATGTTTACGCGATGGTGTTTCGCCATCCGAATTTTCTCTAGCTCTTCTTCTTCTTTTGTAGGGTGTGAACAAACGAACTGGACCAGTCTGGAAAAAAATTGATTTTCTATTCAATTAAATTTTTAATAATTATTATTCACGGTTGTCACTAAAATTTGATTTTGTTTTTCTCTGACATTTCTCTGATAAACAAAAAGAAGACTTTTTACCTGACCCAAAACAGGGTTGCCACAAAAAATTAGTTCTGTTTTTCCCTGACTTTTCTCTCATTTCCAGACAAAATTTTAACCTTTTCCCTGACCCTAAAAAATATTCTGATTCACTCTAAAAATTATTTGACGCTCAAAAAAAACGTTCTAATACATTTATTTGCAAATTTCTTTAATTGTAAAATTATTCAAAAACATCAATAACTTATTTTTTAAATAAATATTTAATGAAAATTATTTTTTCATAGGAATTAAGATTTTCAAAAATTACAAATTCAAACCTTTTGAAATTCAATAACTTATAAGAATAATTTATTGTAAAACATAAAGATATCATTCAGTCCGAGTCGAATACTCGGAGTGAATGATTTAGTGAACTCTATTTAGATCGATTTCTTCATGGTTATATAATAATTAAATTCTTCTTTAAATCAATTATTTTTAATAATTTTTTATAAAATTCTTTGAGAATTTTCAAAAATCCATTTGTTTACAATTAAATATTACAGAATATAAAGAAATTTCGATTATTCGAAAATTTTCCAATTAAATATAAATTAGAAAATAAAAACTTCAAATAATTTAAAAAGTAATTCAATTAAACTTTTAAAAAAAAAATTAATTCTCCAGAATTGATAGTTAAAAGTATGAAAAATTTAGATTTCCAAAGATTTTAATTTGAAACCTTTTCAAAATTCAATTATTTATAAAAATTCACTCTATATTGCTTTTAATATTCAATTATTATCTAAAATTTTAACTGATATTAATTTTTAAATCAATTTTTATTAGAAACTTCTACGAGAATTCAATTATTTAAATATAAAAATAAATAATTTATTAAATAATTGAATGTTTTTTAAAATTGAATTCTCATAAAGAATTTTATCTTCAACTTTTTAAATAATTGAATTCTTTTGACGAATTTTAATAAAAATTTTAAGAAAAATTACATTTTTCAAGAAATTTGATTAAAATTGTATTAAAAATAATGGAAATTCTGCGATCAGTTTTATTATTTATGAAAATAATTGAATTCCTAAAAAGAATTTTATTATTTATGAAAATAATGGAATTATTAATTTTTAAAAATAATAATTAAATTCTTCCGAGGAATTTAATTAAAATAACATTAAAAATAATGTAATTTTTGCGACAAATTTTACATAAAATTTGGAAAATAATTTTAATATCTGCGAAGAATTAAATTGAAAATGATGAAAATAATTAAATTCTTTCAAGAAATGTAATTAAAATTGCATTGAAAATAATTTAATTTTTAAAAAGAATTTTATTAAAATTTTTGAAAATATTTTAACACTTTTATTAAAATTTTATTTAAATAATTGAATTCGTTTTGGGAAATTTTATTAAAATAGTAGATATTGGAAATCATTGAAATTAGAAAATTTTTTGAAAATAATTGAAATTAGGATAAGAATGTTTTTGACATTTATGAAAATAATTGAACTTTGCAGAAGAATTTTGTTATTTATAAAGATAATTGGGATTTTTACGAGAATTCGTTTCAAATTTTGAACATAGTTGAATTTTATCAGAAGAATTCCTTTTTTTGGAAAATAATTGAATTTCTGCAATTATTTGTAATTTGAATTTTTGTAGTGTTTTCAATAAAAATTTAAATGAGAAAAATTTTAAATTCTATTATTTTTAAAAATGCTAATTGGTGTAGAATTATGTAATTTATGGAAATAATTGAATTTTTGCGGAGAATTTTATTAAAATTTAAAAAAAAAATGTAATCTCATCGGAAATTATATTACAATTTTTGAAAATAATGGTATTTCTGCGAAGAATTTTGTTATTTATGAAAATAATTGAATTTTTGTGAAGAATTTTATTAAAATTTTTTGAAAATAATCTTAAATCCTACTAAGAATTTTTTTATTTATAAAAATAATTTAATTTTTGTGAAGAATTTTATTACTTTTGAAAATAATTGAATTTCTGCGAAGAATTTTACTAAAATTGTATTGAAAATAATTGAAATTTTACCAAGAATTTTATTAAACTTTTTGAAAATAATTGAATTTCTGCAATATCATTCGTCACTTTTCCAAAATTTATTTTTTTAGTTTTTTTTAAGTAAAATTATTCTATAAATCCATTATTTTTAATAATTAATTAAAAGAATAATAAAAAATGTAACTACTCTCAGAAGAATTTGAATTATCATTTTTCAAAAATCCAAGTTCTTTAAAATTTCTAATTAAATTCATTCAAAATTGAAATTTTATAAAATTTTAAATTAAAACCTTTTGAAGTTCATCTATTAATGAAAATTGTAAATGCAACTCTTTTAAAATTCAATTAGTTTGAAGGTTTCTTTTATTAGAATTGGCGGTAATTTCATAGTTTTCGAGTAAAAAAAAACAAACAAACAAAATTAAGAATTTTCTTACGAATTCTAAAAATTTAATTTTTTCCAGTACTTTAAATAAAAATCCCTGACCTATTTTACTTTCCCTGACTTCCCTGACCTGTGACAACCCTGTAAAACTCGTTTCTTTATTTAAAAATATATTTTGAATTAAATTCTAAAAATAAAAATAAAATTACTTACAGCACTGTCATCATCACAGCATGCTGCACAGGTGCAAGATGTGGCGTGTGGTTTTAATATTTGTTCATCAATAAGAGTCTGTAAACTTCTTCCACCAAAACGAATACTACGCTTCCAGTCTTTGCTCGATGCTCTTCCGCAGAGTGCTTCAAATTCACTGGGTGTATACCATTCCTGGCCCAATTTTATACAACGTCCTCTACCACCTGAGCCAAATCTACTTTTATGTAGTTCGGCATTTGTATTTTTACACCTGACTGGCAATACGGCCATACTAGCCGACTCCGACCAGCTGCACACTGGCTGTGAATTCGCCGCCGAGACATGAAGTTGCTCCGTGTCAGTGTCATCAGCACTATTTTGAATTACAATGTGCGTTGCCTTCAACTCACCATTCCAACGTAGTGGATCGGTATCCTTATCGTGTCGGGGCTCACAAATGAAACTATTGTCAACGCATAACATCTGCTTGAATTGACCCGAACCGGGTAACTGTAAATTTACAATTAATCCATCAGTAAGATTTCCAAAAACATAAACTAAGAAAAAATATTTTGTGTTTATGAACTTTATGAATTTTCTCTAAAATTTGATTGAAAATTTTAATTGAAAGAAAGCTTATCAGTGAATCAAAATAAATAAGAAACAAAGTAATTAAGTTGAAGTAGAATAAATTGTGATTGTAAAAGAAAATTATGTAAATAAATATTTACAGCAATCTAACGCAATCTATAGCTCAGAAAGTAAACCAATACACGTGAACTTTAAAAACATGACAACACGATTGGTTATTGAGTGTATAACGTGTACTTATGTAGGTTGCTGCAATAGACATGTATATATAAATATAGTGTGTAGATACAAATGTCACAAAATAGAAAGGTGTTTATTAACTATTTTGAAGAAAAATAAATGAAAAAAGAGAGGGAGAGAGAAATGAAAGGAAAATATTTAACTAAATAAAATAGAATACCTGTAATTGATCGGAGGTGATGACGTTGAAGGTAGTTCCATTGGAGGCGTTTGCAACCCCGATGATGGAGCCGACAGGTAAAGAAACCGGTACACCAACTCCTTGAACACTAGTTACACCCGGTACGGAAGTGACGGCGACAGGATGGGCTTCGTGTTCAGTCGTCAGGGCGGACGTCTCCTCGGACTCGCTCGTCAACGGTTCGGACATGTCCGGTAACACAGCGACACTTTCCGATGTTTGATTTTCCTCCATTTCGGCTGTCCTCGCCTTTTCGCGGTCAATAGCGTTTGTAGACTCGGGCCGATGTGGTTGTTCCGCATCAAACCAGGTCTGGGTCGCTGCTTACAGTGCGTCCAGTCCAGGGTTGCACAGTTCAAAGTTAGACGTTTTTTAACGTATTTTACGCAGTAGAACGTCCGAAGTGCGAGATGCAGTTAAGGTACGTTCACAGCTCTCGTAGTAGTGCAAGGTATCTGTCTCTCTTACTCCAATGTGGATCTTTCGTTCTGGACAATTTTTACCACAGGTGTAAATGCTCCTTTACGTTCGAGAATTTGTTTATACTTCGCAGTAACCCATCCCTGACTAGGTGTATTCTGATTGGCGGAAATTTACATTTCCAGTAATATTTAATAAAGTGGTGGGGGGATGTGGAAACAACAGGGGTTTCACTGCGCAATTGCAATTTCCCCCCAGTCTAGGGAATTGGCAGCCCTGCTCTCGCTAGTTACTCGAAACGGATGGAACAAGGAGCAGTTTAGAAAATAGAAACGAGGGAAAGTGAACGTCATCGAGGAAAAAAAAAGCACATGATTCACGTTTCACGAGCAGTCTGACTCCCTGACAGTCTAAGCAATATGGCGAATTATGTCACGAGCTCGTTGGGACACAGTGTCGTTTAAATGATAAGAAGTTCGCGTTATGGGGTGAGAATAATGTAGCGTTTACAAAAACCGTGTGAGTAACGAAATTGTGCATTCGGAGTACCTTGTGAATTTACGATCGGGATACACAGTGTACGTTACCGGTGTGAAACATGGCCACGGATAAGATTAAAGTTGCTGTTCGGGTTCGTCCGTTCAATAGAAGAGGTAAATCTAGCCTGAAATCATAATACTGACATAATTTTTTTTTTCAACTGACTCCCTTTTGATAATGATCTTTCAATTCTTTACTCGACATTTCTCATTTGTTTTCCTGACAATTTTCAATAATAAATCATTAAAAAATCGACCTTCGACTTGACAAGTGCTGCAGGATTGGACCACTTGTGTCTGTTGACAGTGACACTTGCTCCAAAACGCGGATCTGTCACTGTCAAATTCTACCTCGAGTCTAATTTTTCTCTAAATATATTTATTATCCAAGTAACATTTTTTACGTTTTACTAAAGGGGAATAAAGTCCTTATTGAAAAATAAACTTTTATCAACATTCTATAACTTGTAACTGGTGATTTTTGTACATGAAACAATAGACAAAGCGATGTTTCATTCAAGTTGAATATTTTCATACAAATTTCTTTCTTTTCGTAAAATTAAGGAAAAATTTGAGATTCAAAACAAAAAAATTCTCTTTTTAGAAAAATAGTGTTTACAGGTGAAATAGAGATTGTGTAACCTTGAAAGTTTTGAAAACCTTGAGTGATCTGAAAGAACATAGAAAATGCACGTGTTTTTATTATTAAGGCAATACATTTCAAAAGATTAAATTGATTTAATTTCCTCCGCCATAATCGTTCTTACTTAATCAGCATTTGTAATAATAAGTTACAGCTGTTCAAATCTTTCCTTGATAAAATTTTATACCTATTGGGTTTAAAAACATTTTTTGATCGAGATCTTTTTTAAAAAAAATATTACATGCGATAAAAATATATTTTTCTATAACTGTTTAATACATCAGTAATTATTATATAAATTTTTTATTGTCCAAAGTAATTAGACAATTACTAAACGTTGAAAAACGCACTTTATGACAAAATGAGTCACAAATAAATAAACATTGAGTGAATAATACCAATGCGTACATGCATTATTCTTTTATTTCATATTGAAAAATTCGATTTTTATCTAATTTCCTCTTTACTTTGATTAAAAATATATCATTTCATTCGCATCGTAAATTGATGATTATTACATATTTTTTCTGTACGCGAGTGACGTATCTATTTAAACTGCAAGTTACTCATACTTTCTACAGGATGTTAAGAAACACGTTGTTGTTAAGAATATTAAATTTGGAAATAATGTTACCTTTGTTGTTTATTTCCGGTTTTCCCTGTTTTTTTCTCAAACATCAGTAATTTTCTCAAGGTGTTTAATTGGTTTAAATTTTATCGGATTTTTTTCTCTCACAATAATAATCATCATATTATTCATTGTTGTCGAGTAAGGAACTGAAATGATTCTTGCTTATCAATATTTTCCCCCAAAATAAAAAAATTCGATAAAAAAAAATTAAAGTGTGCATGATGGAAATTAGAAATAGTTACTTTAATCCTAATCAGATTAGGATTTAAAGTGTTTGGTTCATTCAACCAGGATGAACTACACTTTGCAGTTAATTTTATAAAGTCCATTGCATAATGCTCTTAAAGAGAAATGTAAGCAGATACGATAGATGTGCAGAAAACTCGCATTATTCTAAAGTCTTTAGTGTACGTCACCTAATTATGTAACCACTTATACGTTTTCTGGAGCTTTTTTATTAACGAACCTTGGTGAAGCAATAAAAGAAACAATCAGTTTATTCCATGCTTTTTTATTTCGCAAAATTATTATTATTATTATTATTATAAACTTTCCATTTTTATAAACATTGCGAGTGTTGATTGTGATAATTTATGAAAAAGAGAAAAAAAATTGTTATACTTGAATTATTATTGTAATTGAAAATTAGAAACAGTAGGTTATGTTGGCACATAATATTAGGCAACTAGAGGAAAACAATTTTTTTTATCGAATCTTTTATTTATTTGATTTTATCTGAATGATAAAATTAATTTCTCTATCGAAATTTAATTTAACTCATTTATTTCTTTGTTAAATTAAAATTCTATTTCTTGTAAATAAAAATAAATTTTTGAATGTTTATTTAATAATTTTAATTGAACATTTTGAAAGCAATTGAATTTTATTAAAATTGTATTGAAAATAATTGAATTCTTGCGAAGAATTTTACTATTTATAAAAATAATTGAATTGTTTCGAAGAATTTATTAAAATTTTAGAAAATAAATGAATTTTATGTTAATATTTGAAAATTTTAATTCTTTCGAGGAATTCTATTAAAATTGTTTTGAAAAGAATTGAATTCCTGCAAAGAATTTTACTATTTATAAAAATAATTGAATTCTTATGAAGAATTTTACATATTTATAAAAATAATTGAATTCTTGTGAAGAATTTTACTATTTATAAAAATAATTGAATTTTTTCGAAGAATTTATTAAAATTTTAGAAAAAAATTGAATTTTTTCGAAATGTGTTAAATTTTTTTTTTTAAATTGATTCTCCGTGAAATTGTATTACATTTTTTGAAAATATGAACAGTAATAATTAATTTTGTACTTAATAAGTGAATTTTTTAAATTTTGATTAGGTATGGAATTATTTAAAAAATTTATTGAACGTTAGAATCTTTTTGGGACAAAAAATGTGATAAATTATCATTTTGGGAAAATTGGTTTGTTTATTCCAGTAAAATTATAATTCTTCCATTTATTTATCTGTTTTAAGCATTTTATATGTTTTTTACACTTTAATAATTTATGTTTTTAATTTAGTTCCTTAAATTATAATAATGTTATTCTTTTAATAATAAAACAGAATATCGGGAGCAAAGAACCAATTTCAAATAACTTGGTTAAATTCCTGAAAATACGTGATCAATTTTTATAGTTATTCGTTAAATCGATTTTATTCTCACGTTTATTTTTAAAACAATATTTGTCAATTTTCCTCGTTTATTTCAAATTATTTGATTAACACTGAATTTATGTTTTTAAATGTCATTGAAAATTGTCAATATTTTATATGAAACGTCAATACAGTAAGCGATGATCATTAATATATTGGAAAGTGTAAAATTCAACAATTGCAAACACAAAAAAGAAACAAAAGAGTTCACGAAATATTGTATTTCTTTTTTTTCGATCTCAAATTTTTTACCATCGAATAACATTTTTTCCCAAAAAGGACAATAAATTTTTTTATCGCAATATTTTTGTTTTTGTTGCCCTGTGTCTATTAGTTGCTCTTGAAACGACGCAAAAAGAAAAACTGTTTAGAATTAAATAAGTTTCTTAGTAAGTAGACTAAACACTAATTTCGACTTCCTATAGTCGTAAAATTTACTTTCCACTATCTCGTTACCTACACTGACAATAATAATTATTCTTGAACTAATTTTATTCGCTTTGGAAGGATTATACGAGCGAAAGTAAACACTGGGTTATATATATATATTTTTTTTTAAAAGAGAGAATCTATATAGTTTAGAAGAGAATATTGCGCTGAGATCATAAGAAAAAGAGAAAAGAAGTAATATAAACAGAGAGTTCTACTTTTGACAGTATTTTTCAGAATCGTCTTTGCTTTTCTTTTTTAGCAAATTTTTTTCGGCGATTGTTGAAAATTTATTTAAAAATTCTTTTATTCCGGAGAAGATTTTTTCTCTCTTTCTAAATCGTAGTCTACTTTTCTTTTTCATGCTTTTGAACAATAGAAAGAATAAATATTTTTAAAAAATGTATCGCACAATGTACGATTTCACCGACTATTCGTTTTTTTTAATATATAGTTTAGAAATGAAAGTATAATACACCAAATGCGCTGAAATATCGTCGCAGTCTTTTCCATTCTAATAGATAGGATTTTCATATAAAAACGAATTTTCTTTTTTCTAGTTTCACTGGCCTAGAGTTTTCTTTCTCATGCAAATGTCACATTCATTGATTTCCTAGAGTCGCTGACTATTTGTTCGATTATACTATAGCATTTGGGCCAAGGATCTCAGAAAGATCTCAGTACAATTAAAATATATAATGAGGAAAATTGACAATAGTTCGTAATTCAATCAGTGAGAATTTTTCATTTATACTATTTATACAATTTTTTTGTCACTCAAAATAATTCTGAACGAAATTTCATTCTAAAAATGAACAAAATTTATTTATTTCCTCTTCGAATTAAATTTTTATTACAATTTTGTGTCACTATAAAAAAATTGTTTCTAAATAAAATTATTAAGTTTTTTTATTGAAATTAGTAATTTCTGAAAATAAGTATTTTCTTTATAAAAGGAAAATATTGAGGATTATGAATAATTTATATAAATATCTTATTTGAATTTGTGACAAAAATTGATGAGCATTAAAAAAGAATTATTGAGCCGCGTGACGACAGAGACAAAAATACAATGATTATTTATTAATAACTGAACGTTATTATTTAGTTATTAATAAATAATTATTGACGTAAGTAAGAAGAAAAATTTTCTTTTTAAATTCTATCTAAAATTTAAATTTTTAAATTCTAACTGAATTTAGTGTTAAAATATAAGTGTAAAAGAAAAAATTTGATATGAAAATATTTCCATCATTGTTATTTAAATTTTAACTTAATTACACGTAATTTCAAAAAGTTTAAACTAATTTTACGTTATGAATACAGAAACTTTGACAAAAACGGAAGTACATAGAGGAATGTGTGTACATGTTTATATGTTAAATAAACAGAAGTTTGAGAGCAGTAGCAGGTGTTTGTGGCATACAAAGAACTTAACGACAAAAGGGTATTTGTATTTAGAACTTTGGATATTGGTTTTCTAATGTACTCATTTCCAAGTTTGAATAGTTCGGATATTTTTAATCTGATAAAGTCCGCAATATCCAATATAATAATGCTTATCATTTTCTTCTATTGTCCTCAAAAATATTTGCTGTCCGACTTTTTAATTTCATTGTTGAAATTTTCATGTCCCACTAAACACGCAGTAAAAACATTTCGAGATATAAGCAAATTGGCAATTGAACTTAGAAAAATGTTCTTTTAAGCTTTTTGCAAGTTTTTTCTTTTCCTTTATGCAAATTTTCACTTTTTTCACTAATAAATCTAAATTCCAAACGAAATCGAAAATTTTACTTTTGAGGTTATATTTTGTTACAAAACGTAAACGTCAAAACGTTTTTGTGTTTATTTAAGGTTTGTTAACAATTTTGAAACAAAGAGTTAATATTTCAGGTTTGTTGCTCGTTTCTGATTGGTTAGTACTTTTATGGCAGGATTACAATTAGAAATTTGAAACAACAAAATCTTTTCACGTTTTTATTATTTTTAAAAGAAATCGCTGAGGAAAATTAATATTTTCCTAAATTACTTTAAAATAAAAAAAAGTGATATACAAAGTTATTTTTCTTTAAGTTTCATGATTTCTTTTTCTATTCTTTGTTGAACATAAGGGTGCAATCACACATTTTTTAAAGTAAACAAACTATGCTTGAATTTGATTGGTTCATTTCAGTAGAAATTTACCAATAAAAAATAGCGACCCACCCCTGATATCGGCCGTTATTTTTCATAACAAATAAAAAGTTGCAAGAAAAAGTGACAAAAATCTTATTACTTATTTATCTAATTTGGAGGTTATTATTTTCAATAAAGATGGTTAACCATAAGAGTCAAAGGATAAAAATAAAAAGGTGAGTATAAAATTAGAATTGAAGAGGGTCCACGATTTCAATTTGTGGTTCTAATTCCGACTTTGATATCGGTAATTCTTTGTTTTCACTTTTGATTATAGAGTAAATAGAGAAATCTCTCAACTAAAATCGAAATCCTGTTTCCCTTTAACCACAAAATTTAATGGTAAAAATACCATCGAACTTGGGTATATATCGAGAAATTCTTTATTTTGTATGAAGATATAGAGAGAGATATTTTATTTGGGGCAAATGTTAAAGTATCATTTATTTTCTGAAAATAAAAGTGAATGGAGGATAAATATAAATGGGTGTAACAGACAACTCATTGAACTCTTCACGCATTGTAATTTATATTATAGAATGCATTAATCCTTATTTAGTATGCCGTACGCATGTAATACAATTACGTGCTCACGAGTATGTTACACTTTGAATATTAATAAAACTCGTAATTCAATCACTTCTTTCATATATGAACAATGTTTTTATTGTCACGCGTTGTTAACATCATCCATTAGCGCACCATAATAATTTTTCTGTCCATTAAATACACTTCTTCTTGTCTTAGAGAATATAATTGAGATGACGTTAATTTATTCCATTTATATTCTAAAGTTGATAACTTGATATTTTTGTGTAGGTGTATTTTTCAACAGAAAGGTTTATTCTTTATTTTTCGGGTGGGCTTTTTTTTGAACTCATGTCTTGAGTCGATTAGAGGAGAAGTTTATATAGTTCAAGTTCAATGAACGAGTTACTATAGGGACCGCCTATCCATCTTATCGCAAGTCACGTACTTTCTATACTATGATCCGCATGTAGTATAATAAAAATTGCTTTCAGTATCTCAAAAAACGATAAAAACGGATTTATTTTAACTTTTTCTCATTTAATTTCTCAATTTTCTTCTAGATGAAGAATTGTGACAGTTACTTTGACAATTTAATTTACTTTTGTCCTCTATTAAGGAAGGGAAAATTTTTTAATATAATAACTTAATAAAAAATAATTGGCAATTTTAGTAACCAGTTTTTTTCTTGTTTTCAGAACTCGAACTTGGGACACAATGCGTCGTCGAAATGTCTGGCCAGCAAACTGTTCTCCAACATCCGATATCAATGGACAAAATAGATCGGTAAGTCAGCTAATAACTTGACATTGATTAAATAATTGACAAAAATAATAATAATAATATGTAATAATAATAATAATCATAATAATAATAGATTCGATTATTTTCAAAAAATATTCGAAATTCAATTATTTTCAATATCTAGTATTTTCATAAAATTTCACAAAAGAATTCAATTATTTAAACAAGAAATAATTGATAAAATTCATCCAAAATTCAATTATTTTCATAAATAATAAAATTTCAACAGGAATTCAATTAATTTAGAATAGCATTTTCAAACAAAATTCGAAAAATTAATTATTTAACAAAATTTGTAGGTATACAATTCTTCACAATAATTCAATTACTTTCAGTATTAATAACATTTTTCATGGAAATTCAATTTTTTTAAAAAAATGTTACATACAATTTTTAGCAAGAATTCAATTATTTTCACAAATAATAAAACTCATGGAAGAATTTCAATTATTTTTAAATACTATTTTAAATTAATTAATCGAAAAATTCAATACTGTTTTGACAAATGAAATGTTTATAATATTTATTATATTTCAAAAAAATTAATTATTTAAAACAATATTTATAAAATTTTTATGAAGAATTCAATTATTTTCAAAAATAACAAAAATTTTCAACAGAACTTCAATTTTTTTTAAACATTTTAATAAGATTTCTGGGAAATAATTCAATTATTTTCATAAAAATAAAATTTTTTACAGGAATTCAATTATTTTTGAAAATTTGAATAAAATTATTTGCAACTATTCAATTATTTTCATAAATAATAAAATTCAATGCAAGATTTCAAATTATTTTTAATACAATTTTACAGAAAATTAATCAAAAAATGTAATTATTCTTAAAAATCGAATTTTAATTTCTCGAAAAAATCAATTATTTAAAAAAAATGTTTTTTTAAAATTTTTTTTGAAGAATTCAATTATTTACAAAAATATTAGGATTTTTCACAGGAATTCAATTATTTTCAACTGTTTTAATGAAATTGTTCGAAGGAATTCAATTATTTTAAATACAATTTTAATTAAATTTTAATAAAATTCTTCTCAAAAATTCAATTATTTACATAAATAATTCTTTAAAAGAATTCAATTATGTCGATAAATAACATAATTATTCCCGAAAATTCAATTATTTTTAGACATTTCAATAAAATTTCTTTCAAGAATTCAATTCTTTACAAAAATAAACATTTTCACAGGAATTCAATTATTTAAAAAAATTTTAATAAAATTCTTCGTCAGATTTCAATTATTTAAATTTTTTAAATAAAATTTCTTGATGGAATTTAATTTTTTTTGAAAAAGTTTAAAAAAATTCTGAGAAATTCAATTATTATTTTTAAAAAATTTAAATAAAATTCTTCACAAGAAATTAATTATTTCCATAAATAATAATATTTTTCTCCAGAATTCAATTATTTTCACAAATAAACTTCTTCACAGGAATTTAATTCTTTAAAAAAATTTTTAATAAAATTCGTTGCAAGAATTCAATTATTTTTATAAATAACAAAAGCTTATCGCAGAATTTCAATCGTTCTTTATACAATTTTAAACAAAATGATAGAAAGTTGCATTTATTCTGAAATTTTTTTTTAAATTCGCCGAAAGAATTAAATTATTTAAAAAAATTTTTGATAAAATTCTTCATAAAAATTCAATTTTAAGAAATATTCAATTTATTATTTAATAAAATAATTTATTTTTGTATTTAAATAATTGAATTCTCGCAAAATTTTCTAATAAAAATTCATTAAACAATGAATTCTTGCTAGGAATTTTATTAAAATTTCTGAAAATAATAATAATTAATTAGTAAATTAATAATTGCATTTTTTTTTAAATTTTGAATCTAAAATTATTCAAAACATTGAAGTTGATATTTAAGAATAAAAAAAATTTTGCAATTTGCATGTAATAATAATAATAAGTCGAACATCGCGTTTCGTTCGTAATATTTGCTAGTGATAATAATAAGAAAGTTTATTCTGAGGAATAATTAAAAAACAGTCAAGATTTTCGAAAGACAGAATAATAAAAATTGATTAACCGATAGTATAAAAATAAATAACATAAATAAAATAAATAAGGGAATATTTAAAGTATTTTTCACTAAAATAAATAAATTGTGCGTAAAAGAGAAATTATTGGAAGGATAAAAATAAATTTTATATAGTCTAGGTATATTCTATTTATAGTCTCATATTTAATATCTTTGATGTTAATTCTTTCATTTTATTTTCTTTTGTATTTTTAGGAACATTTTCAACAGGCTTTTAATTATCATGGTCAATTAAAATATTAATGAGAAAATGGTACGTGTGCGCAATGAATTTATTATGAATTTACATATATATGTATATAAATACACGCGGCAGCAAAGAGAGCAGAGAAGTTAATTTTCAATTCCCGAAGGGAACTTTATATATCGAAAATTTGATGAGACAAATGAATGACCCTGAATGGTAAATTAAATTATTCAGTAAAATTTGGTTTCTAATCGAATCGAAATGAAGGTTACATTTCGAATATTCGATTCCTCTTGTGTGACGAGTGTATTGATCCTGTGTGACGTCACAAACGCCTTGATACAATACAATGAACTCCAAAGATTTACAGCTGTTTTGCAAAAAAATAGGAGGAATTTGAAAAATTTTCGCCTGGTTTTCTTTTTTAGTGAAAGGGCAAAAAAGGAATTTTTAGATATTTTAGTAAAATTTTTTTAGAAAAGATTTTTTCTAAAAAGGAAGAGAAGGAGAAATACTTTCTTGTCGCTATTGTTATTTAGAACAAAAGACATATAATTTAAAGTGCGCGCCTTTGATATTTAATCAACAAGAAATTTTACTTATAATGATTCTAAAGGGTTAATACGGTCGATGGGCAATTTGAATTTCATGAAGCGCGATAATCAGTATTAATTACACCGTATAATTAATTAAAAGTTTACCTGAACTTTTTTAATAGCTTCTCATAAATAAAATATATAAAAAATACTTTTAATTACCTTGTACGATTTTTTTTATCGTTCACACTATATTTGTAGATAATTTTAATTATATGTATATTTTAACCGCGTTTACGTTTGATTTTTTCAGTTAAAGAATTTTTTCAAAAATTTTATTTTTTTGTAAGTATAGAAAATAATTTTTTTCAATTGAAAACAATTTTAATTAAAACAAGTTTTTTTGAACAATTTTTTTCATAAATTTTTTAAATTTTCTTATATTTGTGGGTATAAATGAAATTGTACAAAGTGTTGAATTTATTTTCTATATTTTTCATTCATTTTCAAATTGAAAAATTTAAACTATTTAATTATCATTTTTCGCTCTCTTAAAAATGGAAAAATTTGAAATATTTAATTATCATTTCACACTCGAATTTTCAAATTGAAAAATTTGAAATATTTCATTACATCATTTTCCACTCTCTTTTAAAAATTGAAAAAATTAGAAATATTTAACTATTACCATTTCTCACTCGAATTTTAAAATTGAAAATATTAAAAATATTTAATTATCGTTTTCCACTATTACTTTAAAATTGATAAAATTGGAAATCTTTAATTATGAAAATTTTTTTTCTCATTGTTTCTCGATGTTGATATCGATTGAAATTTTTCTTTTTTATTTCACAAATTTAATGTGGGGCGAAAAAGAGAAATATTAGGTATATTGAGAAAAGAAATAGTCAACTATTATATTTATATGCAGCTAACGTCGAATGAGAGGTGTGATAGGAATTCAATATCGATGGTTGGAATTTGATAAGCATTAAATGACGTTATGAGAAATATAAAGCTCTTATAAATTAGTCTTTATTACCGCAATAATAGTTCGCTCATTATATAGTTGAGAGGGAAGAAAAATATCGAAAAAATAAATTATACGCATAAAATTTATCAGAAACTTTTCACATATAAATGGAAAAAAAAGAAAAAAAATTCTAGCCTGTGGAGAAACAATTTTTTTCCTTTTTTTCGGTATTTAATATTACTTGTATTTGCATAGAGTGGATATAATTTATTGGAGGAAAATGAAAAAAAATTGGAACACACCGCGGATTAAATGGAAATGGCTTTTAAAAATTTTATAAAATTCCTCTTCCGATGTAACCCATTTTTTTTTTTTTTTATAAAGATTTAGAAAAATATTTGCATCTCAAATGCAATTCATTTTACAATAAGAATAAAATAAATTGTTTATTGTCAATATTGAAGAGTGGAAAAAAATTTATTTGATTTAAATAAAGTCGTTTGTCGTTAAGCAAATTATTTATTTGTATCGCAAATAATTTTGATTTAAGTCGAATAATTTTTATTTCTATCAAACATTATGACTTTTTCGACTTTTTTCGACATATTTTCAAAAATTGCGACTTTTTCGACTTTTTTCAAATATTGCAACAAATACCACATTTTTAGTATTAAATGCAACTTATTTCGATTTTTATACAGAGTGAAAAATAACTACAGTCAAATCTTTCAAAAAATTATTTTTGAATAATTTTTCTAATTAAATTTTTGAAATATATAATTAAAATGATTTTCAATAATTGAAATTTTGTAAAATTGAATTAAAAATAATTATTTTTTTATGTAGTTTGCAATTATTTTTGAAAATCAACTTTTGAGAACTTTAATTGAAAACTTTGAAAATAATAAAATTCTCAAAAATTTGAGTAAAAAATCTTCAAGTGTAAATTTAAAAATGAAAATTAGCTTCTAAAAATTATATTAAAATATTTTTGAAGAAAGTAACTAATTACATATTTCTGAAAATTCAAATACACCCAAAAAATAAGTACATTAACATTTTTTAAAATTATTTTTAGCATTTTGGAAAAAACATATTTAAAATTTTTATTTAAAATTCTTCAAAAGTTTTTTTTTAATTATACAAAAATTCTTTTAAAAAATTCAATTATTTTCGAAAAATTACAATAGAATATTTTTAAAAAACTAATTCTTAGAATTGTTTATTCCCTTATTTATTTTTTATAATATCGATTAATAAATTATTATTATTATTATCACTAGCAAATGTTACGGACGAAACGCAATGTTCAATTTATTATTATTAAGCAAATTACATAATTTTTTATTTTCAAATATCAACTTTAATTTTTGAATAATTTCAGATTCAAAATTTTAAAAAAATTTCAATTATTAATTTACTTATTAATTATTATTATTGTTTATTATTTTCAAAAATTTCAATAAAATTCTTCTCAAGAATTCAATTATTTTCATAAATAGTAAAATTCTGCGGAAAAATTCAATTATTTTTATTATTTGTTTATTCAGATTTATTACAATTTTTGAAAATATATTATAGGTACCTTAATAACTTTAAAAAAAACATCGACAGTAAGTTGCTGTTAAATTTTTATTATAAAAAATTGAATTTTTGTATTTGTGTCACGCTCTGAGGAAAGGTACCTAAAAAGCAAAAAATTTGAGGTTATGTTTTTAATTTTGTGAGTAAAAATACAGAAAGAGAATCAATTTTTAATTAAAAAATTTTTGTCTTCAAGTCTTCATTATATTCAAAATATTTAATGAAAATTGGTTTTAAATTCAAATAATTAAAAATAAACTTTTAATCAAGATAAATCTAACACGAACCCAACCTATAATTCGTTTGCTTCTTAGGTACCTTTCTTGGGAGCGCGTCACATTTAAATAATTAAATTCTCGAAAAGCTTTCGAAACATTATTAAAAATAATTGATGAAATTTAGTTAAAAATGGAAAATAATTTTTTTAGCAAATAGTTTATTTAACAATTAACTTTTTTAATACAGAAAATAATTTTATTGAAAAATAAAAAATCAAGAGAAGTATAGCAAAAATATTGCCGTTCGAACGTTCGAAATTTTAGGAACTTTTTTGATTCAGGTGAATATTTATTTGATAATAGACAAATAGACAATTATTTGAATCAAATAAATTTTTTTCCAGTGCGTCAATAAATAGAAAATTTCTGAAAAATTTGAATATTTATGCGCATTTTCATTTATTTAAATATTATAATATTATTATTATTATTATATCGTGGAGTGTTTTAAATTTAACAATAATTTAAAATTTAAATTTAATTCAATATTTAATTTTGTCTTTTAAAAATATCTCAGCTACGTTCGAAATTATTTATGTAATAACTGTTCACTGTATAGACGCATATATGTATAAGTATTCGCTTTCTATTCCCTTGGTCAAAAGTCCAACTAAATACACAGTATATTATATATTTCTAAAATAGTTATAATATATATATGTTTAACTGTTAAGAGATTTTGATGGAAAATTTAGTGTCCCATGGGATTGAGAAGGTCTGATACTTATCTATACATATATAGAGGGAATTGTGATATTTCGGAATAAGTATACAATATATATATATATATGTATATGTATATGTATATGTATACCTATTGAGGAAAATCGTAATGGATGTGTCGTTTTCACAATATAGATAAGAACTACTTTGAGATATGTCTCTAAAAACACACTGTGGAAAATGTCATTTTTGAACTTTCAGAAAAGTCTATAAAGCTTTTTTATTAGTTGAACTTTTAGGTATGATTTCTTTTTTTTTTAATATACAAAAGTTGAATGAATTTTTCAACTAAAAAACAATTTTAAACTTTGTATGGAAATTTTATTGCTTGAGAAAATAGTTTGAAAATAGTATAGAATTTTTTTTTGCGTTTTATTGCAAAAGGAGAATTTTTTTTAGTCTTTTAGGCAAATTGCGTAAAAATGCAAAATTTAGATGTACTTTCTTTTTTAAATGTATGTATTTATTAGTAATTTTTGTTTATTTATTCATATACATTATTTATTTATTACAAAATGAAGGGAATTATGGTTTCAAATATTATTTATTTAACTAATATTTTCATTGATATTATTTAAATTGTTAATTATTGTTCGTCCCCAATTTTTTCATAGTTTTAAATTTATTTTCAATTCCTTTGTTATTATTTTTTCTTTTTTCTTTTTTAATATTTTATTTTCATTATTAAAAATATATTTGATAACATTTTATTTAAATATTTATTTCGAGAAACTTTGTGAATTATTATTGTTATTATTATTATTATTATTTTATATCACAAATATTTACATGATCCGACGTTTATATTTATTCATTTTTTATTTATGTTTACTCACTCTATTGATTTATAGTATTTTTTATATTATTAGAATAGGAACTTATTTTTATCTTTTCGAGTAATTTTTGAAAATTTGAATTTTAAAATACAGTTTATAAAATTGTATATTTAAATAATTTATTTCAATATTTATTTCGAGCAATTTTGAAAAAGGGAAATTAAAAAATTTTCCTATATTTCAATTTTTTAAATGCATAGTTATTGTAAAATATTGAATGTTTCTTTATTTTGGTCAATTTTTGAAAATTAAATTTTAAGAATAAAATTTATAAACTTATATTCAATTAATTTATTTCAATATTTATTTCGAGTAATTTTGAGAGTTGGAATAATTAAAAAAATGTTGTTTATGCTTTTGTTTTTTGTTATCTTTAGATAGATTGTATATTATATTATTATGTTATAATTATTTTTATTTTATAATTAATTCAAAATTGTATATAATGACAAATAGAAATCATCAGAATTTTTTTCACTTTTTTTCATTAAAAAACTAAAATTTTGTTAAATTGAATGCTTTGTCAAATTGAAATTATGCAGATTTTTGTTTTTTTACTTCTAAACAAAATTAGAAAATTGTTAAACAATTGTGATTAAGAAATAGAAAATTTATTTATTTTGAATTATTTTCGTTTATGAATCACAATTTTTTTAACAAAATTATTATTTTGTTTTAGAAAAAGAAGAAAAATATTTGCACAATTTCTATTTTTAATCTTATTTTTGGAACAGGATTTTCCACAGGAATTAAGACATTCAAAAATTTCAAATTCAAACCTTTTTTTAATTAAACAACTTATAAAAGTATTTGTTATAAAACATGAAGATATCGA
The DNA here is from genome assembly GCA_032872505.1 of Leptopilina syphax. Taxonomy (NCBI): domain Eukaryota; kingdom Metazoa; phylum Arthropoda; class Insecta; order Hymenoptera; family Figitidae; genus Leptopilina; species Leptopilina syphax. The sequence goes on from CM065470.1 coordinate 22,510,032, forward strand.
TTGCTCCGAGTCGAAGACTCGGAGTGATCGATTTCTTCATGTTTTTCTAATAATTAAAGATGACCGGGAGATAAAATCATTATTTTATATTATAAGAATATTGTTACTGTAACTTCATCAAAATTATTTTCATCATTTTAATTCAATTATTATTTTCTAGAATTTTAAATTATTTTTTTTTTTAAATAATAATTGAATTCCTTAAAAATGATTTATTATTTATGGAAATAATTGAATTTTTGCAATTATTTGTAATTTTTCCAAAATTGAATTTTTGCAATTATTTGTAATTTCTCCAAAATTGAATTTTTTTTAGTGTTTTCAACAAAAATTTAATTTAGAAAATTTTTCAATTCTATTATTTTAAAATTGATAATTTTATTTAAAAAAAGGCAGCAAAAAGTTAGCCGCGCGAACTGTTGCTGTTTAATAATTAATTAAAAATAAAATAAATTCACTAAAAATTTAGTAAATATTTAGATTTAGAGAGATGGTTGATAAAATATTAATTTTGCGAGAAATTCGATTAAAAAAAATTTAGTTTATAAAATATTGAATTAAATTGTCAATTTTTAATTGTAAAATCTTTTTTTTCAACATTTTCTTCTTTAAAAATTTTTAAATTAAACATCTAAGTCTAAATAGACATATTTTCCCGCTTTAAATAATAATTTTTTTACACAATCTTACATTAGGATAATTCACGAACATTTGTTTTTCAAGACTAAAAAAAAGAGAATTGTGCATATATTTGCAAAAATCTCAGTTCCTAATCTTTCTCGAGATGTTTCGTCTGTGTATATTATGATGTTTCTCCAAGGTATCTTTAATGTATGACGGCTTTGTGAGTCATGTTGCAAGTCAACTGAGCTTCTTGTACTGCTCTTAGCTTACTCTTCATTTTTTTTCCGTTACTTTTTTTTTCTCTCATTTTTCTTTTAATTTCTTTTTTCTACACTTTGACGAGAATTATATTGTGTTGATGTGATAAATCTGCTGCGAGACCACAAAAATTTTCCATATGCGTATATCTTTAATATTTGCAGGGGTATATTTGAGAGAGGATTTTTTTTCCGCGAGAGCTAAAATTAAAAAACGTTTCTAGTTTTTTGGAAAAAAAAATTGTTACGTTCTTTTTTCTTCTTTGTAGTAAAATTTTATACAGAGTTTTATATTTGTCTTTTGTGTATCAGTGTCAAAAATATAATAAAAAATGAAAAGAGCGACTTGTTTTTAGATGCACGACATCAGAGTTCGTGGTCTCTCGTAAAATCTCTCGACACTATTGCGGTGGATTGTCAATATTGCGGAAAAATGTGCTATTATATTGAATAAAAAAAAATCGGGAAAAAAGTGTCAAACTCTCGCTTGAGAGAGATTAAAATTATATACGTTTTGGTCTTTTTTTCTGTTATTGAAATTTATAATTTCTTCTAAAAGTATTTTGCAATATTTATATTTACTATAAATATAGAGTATGTACTATATTTTCATTTACTATAAATATAGTTTATTATATATCCACATTTATACTATAAGTATACAAATAACTTAAATTTAAATTTTGAATGAATTTAATTAGAAATTTTAAAGAACTTAGATTTTTGAAAAATGTTAATAATTTAAATTCTTTTGAAATCAGTTAAATTTTTTATTATGTTTAATTAATTGTTAAAAATAATGGATTTATAAAAGAATTTTATAGTTAAAAACACTAAAAAAAATAGAATTTTGGAAAAGTTACAAATGATTGCAGAAATTTAATTATTTTCAAAAATAATAAAATTCTTCGCAAAAATTCAATTATGATCAAAATTTTTTTTAAATTCTTCTCAAAATTTCAATTATCTTTAGAAATAATAAAATTCTCCGAAAATTCAATTATTTTTAATAATTTTAATAAAATTCTTGTCAAAATTTCAATTATTTTTAAAATCTACTGTTTATAATATAATTTTCCAAAAGAATTCAATTATTGAAAAGAAATTTTAATAACATTCTACGTCATCATTTAATTATTTTCATAAATAATAAAAATTTCAGAGGAATTACAATTATTTACAAATTTTTTATAAATTTCTTTCCAAAAATTCAATTATTATCATAAATAATAAAATTTTTTACAGGGATTTAATTATTTTCATAAATAATAAAAATTTCACAGGAATTCAATTATTTACAAATTTTTTATAAATCTTTTTCCAAAAATTCAATTATTTACAAATTTTTTATAAATCTTTTTCCAAAAATTCAATTATTTACAAATTTTTTATAAATTTCTTTCAAAAAATTCAATTATTTTCTAAAATAATAAAATTTTTTACAGGGATTCAATTATTTTCATAAATAATAAAAATTTCACATTAATTCAATTATTTACAAATTTTTTATAAATCTTTTTCCAAAAATTCAATTATTTACAAATTTTTTATAAATTTCTTTCAAAAAATTCAATTATTTTCTAAAATAATAAAATTTTTTACAGGGATTCAATTATTTTCATAAATAATAAAAATTTCACATGAATTCAATTATTTACAAATTTTTTATAAATCTTTTTCCAAAAATTCAATTATTTACAAATTTTTTATAAATTTTTTTCAAAAAATTCAATTATTTTCTTAAATAATAAAATTTTTTACAGGGATTCAATTATTTTCATAAATAATAAAACTCATCGCAGAATTTCAATTATTTTTAATCCAATTTTAATCGAATTCCTCGAAAAATGTAATTATTTTTATAAATTTTATTAAAATTCGTTGAAAGAATTCAATTATATTTAAAATTTTGTTGATGAAATTCTTTATGAAAATTGAATTTTAAGAAATATTCAATTATTCAATAAATTATTTATTTTTATATTTAAGTAATTTAATTATCGTAGAATTTTTTATTAAAAATTGATTTAAAAATTGATTTCAGTTGAATTTTGAGATAATAATTGAATATTAACAGTATTTTAGCGATCTTTGATCTTTGATCTTTTTCATATTTTTAACTATAACAATTCTGTAGAATTAATTTTTTTTGAAAAAAGTTTAATTGAATTTTTTAAAAATTATTTGAAGTTTTTATTTTCTAATTTATATTTATAATTGAAGAATTTCCGAATAATCGAAATTTTTCGTAAAATTGAATTATAAACAATTTGAAAATTCTCAAAGAACTCTTTTAAAAATTATTAAAAATTGATTTTTAAAGAAGAATTTTAGTTAAAAATTCTAGAAAATAATAATTGATCTGAAGTGATGAAAATAATTTTGAAGAAATTATACACTAACAATATTCGTGTAATATAAAATAATTATTTTATCACTCGGTCATCTTTAATCTTGATAAAAAATAAAAACAAACTCGGAGTGCTCAATTTCTTCGAATAATTTTACAATTAAAGAAATTCGTAAATGAGTAAAAGAAATTTTTTTTTGATATAATAATTTTTATAGTGAATCAGAATATTCTTTAGGGGTCAGGGAAAAAGTCGATATTTTTTCTAGAAAAATTTTTAATAAAAAAATAAAATTAAAATTAAAAAAAAACTTTTCTATGGAAATCAAGGAAAAGTCAGGAAAAAATAATAAAATTAATTTTTTGTGACAACCCTGTTACTACAAATATAAATATATAGTTTACTGAATTTGCAGAGTAAATATATTTACTGGGATCATTTAAAATTTTTTCTTTTACTAGGAAAATGTATTTAATTTTTATAATGTGATATTTACATTGAAGAAAATTCTTTTATGTATAGGAGCTTATAAAAGAAGGAAAAAGGGAGAAAAAAAAGTTTAAAAAAAAAAACTTCTTTTCGTGTATTTCAGCACAGCTACTTTCGTTTTTACAAATATATATGTATATATAAAAAAAAGAAGTGAGAAAGCAAAGGGAAACTGGAGATTTTCCAGGTCGAGGACGGAATTCAGCGTTAGTTTTACTTTATTCCAGGAGAGAAAACCAGGATAAATCCTCGCTATATAACCTCTCGGAATTTATTTTCGGTTATTTTATTAATTGTTTTTTGTCGCTTTTTAGTTTAATTTTTTAAAATGCTTTTCAATATTTTCCTTTGCAAGCGGTTTGTGGTCGAAAGTTTCGAGAATGATTATATTTTTTTTTTATTGGAACAAAAATATTAAATATATTTTTCATTTTTTTCTACTTTAAAATAATTTTCACTTTAATTTAAAATCGCTGAAGTTAGCGTCGAAAAATATTATTTGGAGTTGTTAGAGATTAAAATGATACTAGTTCCACTTGTTTTATTTACCTAGGGAGTTATGGAAAAGTGTTTAGGAAATTTTTTTAATTTTGAGTTTTTAGAGATGAAAATGATAGTATAGTTCCACTTCTTTTATTTACCTAGGAAGTTATAGAAAAGTGTTTAGGAAATTTTTTAATCCGAAATCTTTGAATCAATTGTTTGATTCTTTTTGGATTCGTGAAACATTTGTCTAAGATATTTAAGAAAACATGTGGTATTCTTAAATTCTTCCCTTTCTTGAAAATTTGTCACTTTCTTTCTTACACTCAAAACAATATAATTCCTTCTTCTCTGACATCATTTAAAAATTGTTTTGCTCTTTATCTTGTCGCGCGATAAACCTTAGACTTGCATTGGTTGAAGGCCATTTCTGGGTGAAGGTTGACTGATATAATATGTGCTCTTTAACCGCGAGCAAGATGCTTTATTGAAAATTGACGTTAATTACATTTTATATATATATGTATACATTGAAAAATATTTTGATACACGTCATTTGCTTGTTAACGTTTGCTCTTCTTTTTTACACATACAATAATTATAATATTTACGATAAAAAATACATATTTATTTATTCAAATGAAAAATACTTTTTTTTGAATTGAATAGAAAAATTAATTGAAGATAGGGTAGAATAGAATGTATATAGGAAAAAGAATGTATTTCTGGTATGTAGAGAATTGATAATAGAATACATTGACTGGTTATCATAATATGTATATAGATTATGTATTGTGTGGTGTGTGGGAGAGTTTAGTTGAGTTTGTTAAATGACAAAGACCTCGTGGATCGATATGTCAACGGGTCATTCTCAACTATCTAGTGAGCGAAAGGGGGTTCATGCACTTACCTGTGTCAAGTGGTCTTGGGGTTAGAAACTTAAAAAACTGGAGCACAAAGAAAAAAAAGAAGAGGAAGAAGAAGAAGAAGGGGGGTAGTTAGAAAGTGCGCTATGTCTATGTACCTACCTTCGTGAGGCTCTATATTTTTCTTTATCCACAACGTCTTTCTTTATCTCTTCCGCTTTTAAGTTTCGTGTTCTATTATTATTCCCTAGTAACTTTCCACTTATTTGTAGACTTTTACAAATGAAAGTGATATTCAATACGAAAGGTCTATGTTTCAACTTTAACTTTAACCCTTGGGTATATATTTTATACCTTCAAATTATTTTCAAATGCTTCTCGTGAAGAATTATTGATGAGTGCTAATTTTATCAATTTTGTTTTTTTATATTTTATTGCTGTTTAGTTTATTTTTAAATGCGAATTTTTATTATTTTATTATTTATCTTATTTATTTCTTAATTTTCTTTTTTTATATTGTTGAATTTAATTTTATTAAATTTAATTTATAATTTCAGGGCTCGAGCTAGGTCCGTAAATCCCGTAAAAGTCCATAACTTTGATTAAAGTTTGTAAAAATCCGTTTTTTTAAAAAAAGGTCCGTAAAGTCCGTAATTTGATGCAAAAAGGATGAAAAGTTCGTAAATTGTACGATATAATTTGAATAATTTTAGAGAAATTACAAATAATTGCAGAAATTCAATTATTTTCAAAAGTAATAAAATTCTTCCCAGAAATTCAATTATGTTCAAAAGTTTTTAAAAATTCTCATCCGAATTTCAATTATTTTTAGAAATAATTAAATTCTTCTCCAAAATTCAATTATTTAAATTATTTTTTAAAAAAATTTAATACAATTCTACACAAACTTTTAATTATTTTCAAAAAATAATAAAAATTTCCCAGGAATTTCATTACTTACAAAGTTTTTTTTTATAAATTTTTTCGCAATCATTCAATTATTTTCATAAATAATAAAAATTTTTTGTTTTTCGTAAATAATAAAATTCTTTTTAGGAATTCAATTATTTTCATAAATCATAAAACTCATTGTAGAATTTCAATTATTTTTAATACAATTTCAATCGAATTCCTCGAAAAAATTCTTAAAAATTTTATCAAAATTCGGAAAAAGAATTCAGTTATTTAAAAATTTATAGATAAAATTCTTTATGAAAATTGAATTTTAAGAAACATGCAATTATTCAATAAATTGTTATTTTTGTATTTAAATAATCTAATTCTAGTAGAATTTTCTCATAAATATTAATTTAAAAATGGATTTCATGTTAAATTTTAGATTAGAATTGAATTTTAAAAGCATTAGAGGGTGAGTTTTTTTTAAATATAATTGAATTTTGAAAAGGTTTCAGATTAAAATCTTTGAAAACTTGACTGTTTCATATTTTTAACTAACAAATGAATTAATTTCTCTGAGAAACTTTAATTGCGGATTTTTTTGAAATTATTAAAAGTTTTTATTTTCTAATATATATTTAATTGAAGAATTTACGAATAATTGAAATTTTGTAAAATTGAATTGTAAACAAATTAATTTGAAAATTCTTAAAGAACTTTTCAAAAATTATTTTAAAAAATGCATTTATGGAAGAATTCTAATTAAAAAGGCGAAAAAAAATTCAATTTTGTATAAGTTACAAATTATTGCAAAAATTCAATTATTTTCAAGAGTAATAATATTTTTCGCAAAAATTAAATATTGTTTAAACATTTTAATAAAATTTTTGGGCAATAATTCAATTATTTTGGTAAATAAAATTCTTCCCAACAATTCAATTATTTTTAAAAATTTTAATAAAATTCTTTGCAACTATTCAATTATTTTCATAAATAATAAAATTCAACGCAAGATTTCAATTATTTTTAATACAATTTTACTGAAAATTGATCAAAAAATTTAATTTCACTTTCTCGGAAAAATTAATTATTTAAAAAAATGTTTTTTTAAAATTCTTTGGAAGAATTAAATTATTTACAAAAATATTATAGGATTTTTCACTGGAATTCAATTATTTTCAACTGTTTTAATAAAATTGTTCGAAGGAATTCAGTTATTTTAAATACAATTTTAATTAAATTTTAATAAAATTCTTCTCAAGAATTCAATTATTTACATAAATAATTCTTTGAAAGAATTCAATTATGTCGATAAATAACAAAATTATTCCCGAAAATTCAATTATTTTGAGACATTTTAATAAGATTCTTTGCAAAATTCAATTATTTTCATAAATAACAATATTCATCAAGAGAATTCAATTATTTTCGTAAATAATAAAATGCTTCTTAGAAATTCAATTATTTTAAAAAAAAATTGAATAAAATGCCACACATTCAATTATTCTCAAAAATTTTAATAGAATTCTTTGTAAAATTTAATTATTTTTAAAAACTTTTCGAATTTCAGTTAAAAATTCTAGAAAATAATTGAATTAAAATCTTGAAAATAATTTTGGATAATAAATTACAGTATAGCAATTCTTAAAAATTATTGAATTTCAAAAGATTTGAAATTTGAACATTTTTATATAATCTTAATTTCTCTGGAAAAATTTTAATAATGATTAGATATTTATTTAATAACAAAATTAAATTAAAATAAATTATTAATTTAATTAAAAATTACATATAACAAAATTATTGTTATTCATTTGAACATTTAGAACATAATAGGAACATTAGAAAAATAAATTTTTATTTTATGAATAGATTAATTGTTTAAAGTGATTTTATTAATAAAAAGAAATTAGACATTGCGCAGGGAGATTGGAATGATAGCCAAGTTCGTAAATAATGGGAAAAAAAATTTGTGTCGACCATTCAGTTACATTAATGTTGCAATTCTCAATAAGAATTCCGGAAACAAATAACTGGAAAATTGCCAAAGATGTCACTTTTTTTTTATCTTTTTATGGACCTACATATCTTTAACAATATATATAACTGCCAAGAATCTGAAAATTTATCTTCAAATTTTTGAACATCAATTTTATCGGCAAACTCCTTTCCTCGCGAAACGTAAACAATTGCTTCTGAATTTTATGGATGAAAATTAATTTTTTTCTTACTAATATCAAATTTTTAATTCCATTTTTTTTAAATAAAAGAATACCTATTTTTTAATAGAATTTTTTTTTGATAGAAGAATTTGTTTTTTGCGGATAGAATTTTTTTTTTTAGAATAGAAATATTAATTTTTATTTGGATAGAGGAATTTTATTGGTTAGAGGAATTTTATTTTTTGATAGAGGAATCTTTTTTGGACAGATAAATTTGTTTTTTGGATAGAGGGATTTTTTGCGGATAGAATTTTTTTTTTTTAATAGAGGAATTTTTTCTTGAATAGAAAAATTTTTTTGGATAGAAAATTATTTTTTTGGGATAATAGAAGAATAATTTTTTTATCGGTTGTTATTGCAGACGAAAAATTTGATATATAAGATTCTTCTTTTCTTCAACCTTTCAACCTCTCTATAAGTTCGCTGAACTGTTCTTTCTTCGATTTTGGAATGAATCCAAACACACTCCACATAATGTGCAATTTCTTTCTTTTTTCTCATTTTTTTTCGTGTACACACTTCTTTGGTCTCACGCTGAGAATTTCTTTATAATTCGTAATGTAGATGAATTGCACGTGTTCATAAATTCACTTTCCATTTTAATTAAAAATTGATAAGAGTCTACAAGAAATTGATTATTATGTTTCTATTTGCCAATGGATATTAATTAAATAATATAAAATCATGTTGTAAGATTTATTAAAAAATTATTTTGTACGCAATATGATTATAATTAATTTTTATTGAAATTAATTATTAATAAATTATTTATAATTTATAATTATTATATTATTATATTTTTATATTATTATTATTATTATTATTATTATTATTATTATTATTATTATTATTATTATTATTATTATTTTATTACTTTATTACTGTATTATTTTATTACTTTATTACTTTATTACTTTATTATTTTATTACTTTATTATTTTATTATTTTTAAATTATCATTAATAGCGACTGAATTTTATTTTTTATTATACTTATAGGTAATAATCATTTTTCTATAAAATTACCTAATAAAATAATAATAATAATTTTTATATAAAGTGGTATAATTGCTTTTTAATGCAAAATATTTCGCAATTTTTTTCCTCTTTTTTTTGAGGTTCTTATTCGTAGATAAGTAGAATTCTTCTTTTTGAAAAGATCTATTTTGCATCGAATACATTCCTCAATGAAACGAGAGTTAAAAAAGGTAAAAGTTTGTGAACTCTTTGAAATTTTCAATTTAGAAATATTCTGGATCGGATGTATAAAAGGCATTCACTTATATATATTCTTTTAATAAATTTTTACACATTCATGAATTTTTAAAACACAATAGATCTGCGTAGATATTTTTAATATAAGCGAAAAATTATTATATTATTATTATTATTATTATTATTATTATTATTATTATTATTATTATTATTATTATTACTATTATTATTATTTGGAAATAAAAATTTGGAAATGAAACTAAATATAAAACTTATTATTTAAAAAAAAATAATAAGAATAATTAGTAATAATTATTATTATTATTACCTTTTTGTAATTTATTGTTACTATTTTTTACTGTTTTTTAAATTTTCACTACATTTTAGTAAAAAATAATTTTCATAAATTTAATCATTCGCGCAAATAGCATTTATTTTCAATTAGAAAGAAAAATCGTATCGATTTACAGCAGTGATCTGATAACAACTGAAAAAAATACCATATACCTACATTTTCTCTGCATATATTTTAGAAAAAGAAAAATAAAAGCAAACATTTTCTATTTTTCAAGTTTTCTAGGATATTTACAGTCTATTCAAATTTAGCTGGAAACTCGTAATAAATTTTAAGAAATATGTGCAAATTATGTCACGTTTTTTTCATTTATAATAATGATGATATTTACCTATTCATCTGTTTATTCTTTTAATTAATTTTTTTATTTATTTTAAAATATGTAAATCAATAGAAATTGAAAAAAAAAGTTTCGAGTATTTGTAGAGTATAAATTTTTATATATGTATATTAATAATAATAATGTCAAAATACAATAATAAATTTAATTATAATAGAATCTTAATTATAAATAGTACAATTTTTACTATAAAAAAAAAGTTCCAGGTAAATTTTTTCCCTTATATTTTATTAAAATCTATAATTTTTATTATTGCAATATATTTATTTATTTACAAAACGAGTCATTTAATTAATCATTTTGTTTTTAATTTTCAAATATTTTTGAAAGTGAAAAAAAAAACAATTGATTTTTGCATAAATTTGAAAGTACTTTTTCTCGCTATTTTGACTATAATGAATTGATTGAAAAATGTAATTGAAATAATTAATAAAAAAAATATTTGAAAATAATAATATTCGTTTTTTTGAACTAATTTTGAATTTGTTTTTCGCTATTTTAACTATAATGGAGCTTTACGATAAAAAGTGAATGAAATAATTTATGAAAATATTTAAATACAAAAAATAAATAACATATTTACTCGCAGTCTACGTTCCCATGTGACTTTAATATTTTCTTATGGAAATTTACATATGAACGACGTTTTTTTCTAACTGCTAGTCTCTTGCATCAAGAAGTTAATAAATACTCCTGCAATCTAGTTTACATATTTTTCTCTAGATCCATGCGTACTATACAATCTCTATGGAATGCAATTTATAGAAAAAAATATATAATTTTTAATTTAATTCCATCTTGAGAATAGAATTTTTGAATAAATTTGTAAATAAAGGCATTTTTTTCCAATTGTCTGTAATAAATATAGTTTATTGCTATTATATTTTACTAATTGAAATTGATTACATATAACAAAAAATTCACTAATCTAAAATTTAAAAATATTTTATTTATAAACTAAATTGATTTTTTTATTTTCCTTATAATTAATTTATAATTTATCTACTTCGAAAATAATTGAAATAAATAAAATAATTATAATAAAAATTAATAATAATAATACCTAATAATAATAATAATAGTAATAATAAAAATTAATAATAATAATACCTACACTGTAAAAAAAGGGAGTTAAATTTTAACTCCCCCGGGGGGTCTATAAAAGTCGCACCCATTGGGGAGTTAATGCCAGGGGAGTTAAATAAAGAGAGTTAAAATTTCACACCCAAATGCTAACTCCCCAAGGAAAAAATAACTCGCGTGGGTGTTGAATGAAGGGAGTTAGAAATTAACTCTCTTTTGGAGTTGATTTTTAACTCGAAAAATTTCACTCCCAACTCCCGAGTCCGTTAACTCCCTAAATTTTTTACAGTGTAATAATAATAATAATAATAGTAATAATAAAATTTAATAATAATAATAATAATAATAATTATTATTATTATTATTATTATCAATTAATAATTAAAAATGTTATATATATAATTAAATAATACTTAATAAATTAAATAAATAGAATATAGTTTCAATTAAAAAATAAATTTACATTATTTATAATATTCTAATTTGTTGACTTATTACGTAATTTTCGTGATGCATAAAATATTGTGTTATTTAACATTATTAATAATTGTTTTCTTCTTGTGTTAACAATCACCTTTTGCTTTTCTTTTCTCATATTGTTTTAAAATATAAAAGTATAATTTATCTCTGAGAAAAAAAAAGATGAATGAGAGTTTCGTGAGAATTGATAGTTTTAGAGTCACTTCTTAATGAAGAGAAAATTATATCGGAAAATCTCCTGCTAAGAAAATGGAAATATTTATCTCTAAAGCTATAATGCGCATGTGCTATTATATGACTCTCTATATTAACATCATTATAATTCATTATGTAATTCATAAACAACTATTATTGTTAGGGTATATACAAAATCACGTGCTTCTTAAAATTATATGAACGAAATCTTTTTCTTACATCTCATTTCTATTTTACTTTTGAATAATTTTAAATATGTAATATAATTTTATAATTTATTTGAAAACTTAATTTAAAAATTAATTAATAAAAAGTTTAAAAAATTAATTAAAAAATGTTTAAAAAGTTAATTTAAAAAATGTTTAAAAAATGAATTAAAAAAATTAATATAAAAAATTAATTTAAGAAATTAATGTTAAAAATTGATTTTTAACATTAATGTAAAATTGATTTTTTTATACATTGCACGCAGTTTATTTTTACTAAAATAAATAAATAGTTTGCAAGTTATATTTATATTCTAAACTATATGTAAACTTTATGAAACTTTTCTTTTAATATTTTTATAAAGAGGTTTATTTCAATATAATTTGTTTCTACTTTTTACTTTTGCTTTGAAAAATAAAAATCGAATAGAGAAAAAGTTTTTTTGAATTTAAAAAGAGATTTTTTAAGTTATTTTGGATAAATTTTTTTCTGTTAATATTTAATTACACTAATAGTGCATTTTCAATTTATTTATTAGTAATCATTTCCCTAAAATTTTGAACATTCGAATGAATGAAATTTATTATGTCCCTTGAATTTTAAACGTTCAAATGAACGATAATATTTTTATTCCTTTTTCAATAAAAAAATTCCTTTTTTTCATTTCATTGCAAATTTTTTTTTTTCTTATTAAAAAATTAACTTTTAATTACAAAATATTCAGTAAACTTTTTTTTCTATTTCAGTTTAGTAATTATTGAAACAAAAAAATATTTCTCTCATTTGTACGTTTAATACTTTAGAGAAATAATTTAATTTTTTTTCGAATTCAAATAATAATATTGTGTAACGTAAGAAAAAATTTTTTTTCTAAAGTTTCAAATTATTAAATTTATGTTTTCGATTTTTATTGTAATCAGTAATTTTTAATATTTAAATCGAAAAAATATTTGTACTTTTGGGGTATTTATTATCAATTATATTCAAAAATAACTATTGTAAAAAATATTTTAAATTAAAAAATTCGCTCAGTTTTCTTAAGAAAAAAATGACATGAAAACTCGAGTCTTACATTTTTTTTTTTTTTTTGACACGGAGAATATAATTCGCATATTTATAAATTTTAGCGAAATCCTATATCTGAATTATTAAAGAATGCGATCTATGTGCGGCTTTTGTTCTTTTCGTTTTTATTAGGGAGCTATTCTTGTTATTTATGTATTACTTGGAGATAAGATCTGGGTCATTATTCTAGAAATGGGTACGCCACTGGTTTTATTCTTTCTTTATTCGAATGGTATAATCGTGCCCACGTGTGAGTCCTTATAACGTGACGGTCAATAGCTTCGCTAAGAGCATGCGTTTAGAAAAACACGAAACTTTTATTTCTTTTCTTTTTTTTTTGCTTAATGTTCTCATTTAGAGCTTTTTAAACTTTTAATTTTTTGTCTCGTATACTTTTAAAAATGGCAAAAAAAAGTTGTTTCTGTACGGATTTTGTTTTTATACTCCACTTATATTTTGTTTTGTAATTATTTTTTAAGTAATTTAATTATCATTTAATATTCAAATAATTTTTGTAGTTATAAAAATTAATGAAAATTAAAGAAAATTAAAATAATTTAAAATTTCTTTTAATAATAATAATAATTATAAATATTATTATTTTCAAAAAGAAACTAACGAAAAATTTACTTTTTTATACGTTGCACCTCATCGTACATTTTTATACTGATTTTTTCAATAAAAATTTCAAATTATTATGAACGAGATAAAAATTATGTTTTGTTTTCTGTTTCAGGTGAGTTGCTACTACTACTACTACTTTAGAGAGGGGAAATGTTTCTTTCTTTTCTATCCAAAAATTTGGTGAATGGTAATGTAATTAAAAGGTTGATTTTCTGCTACGAAAGAATAGAATTTCAAATACATGCTTTAAAATAAAGCTCCGAACATCGAAATTGGAAAATACCAAATTAGAAAAAAAAAACAGTCGCGGAGAATCGAACTCCGGTCCTTAGTGTCGCGAGTTCGGCACTGAAGCCACTAAGCCACCTCACTCCGCAATCGGTACAAGTCAGAAATGTCTTTCTAGACTCCAGAATTTTGATTTTTTTAGTTCCAGTATTCGAAAACTTTTTAATAAGTAGGTAAAATTGAGCAGGAAGGAAGAACTATATTTATTTTTAAGATAAATAAATTAGTAAAGTAGATAAAAAGAAGTATCGATTAAAAGAGTTGTTTTTTCTTGTTTCAAGATTAATAGAATTCTCTAATTCGAATGTAGAAGATTTATTGGTAGACTAGACATTTATATATACATAAAATACGAGAGTTCCATTAGAGTGTAAAGCACATTATAAAAGAGGGCAATATTTATTCTACCTAGTTCTTTTTTTTCGTTAATGTTTCTGTGGAAAAAAAATTCTTTTCCTATTTTCTTTTTTTTATACATATCGGTTCTGTTATTATTTTTCTATTTCTGTTTCTATTTCTCCTTTATATATTAACCCACATTTAGTTCCCGAGAGGTGAGTTTGATATGTTATACCTATATAAGTTGCTTTGCGCAAAAGAGAGAAGAGAGGGGGGGTCGGTGGTGGTTGCGAATTGCTAGTTCTAAGTATTCTGTTGTTGAAGCTTTTATAGGCTTTATTACTGTGCCTCGCGGGTTTAGAGATCTAGAGGAGTTGGATGAATGTACTCGACACATACAGACTCTATGTGAAAGCTGCTGTTGCTCACCACACATAAACTTATATTTATACAGCCACTGTCGCGTAAATGATGGTATTTGCGCCTTTGCAAAACTAGTTTCGAAAAGCGAGCTTTTCATTACTCTTGAACTTTTTTTTTCCTGGTGCATTTTCTTTTTTGCCAACTCAACTTTTTTCATGTTTCTCATTAAAATTAATTACAGTAAAAATTTGATTTAAAAGAAGGTTTTTTTCCATTGGATGTATTGAATAATCAACTGTATAAACTGTATGGGTTTCTGAAGTTAGCATTTTTTTTTTTTTTGCAGTAAATGAAAAGAATAAAACAATTTTTTTCAAGTCTTCAGGTGCACTGAACTTGTTTTTGACTTTCGGGATGAATTGAAAAAGACATTTTCGTAGAAAAAATAATTTCTGATGGTGAACGTCGACGCTAACTTCATGGACATAAGTCTATTCAGAGCGCACCAATAGCAGTGCCTGTTGGAACCGTCCAATCAAATTCTCCAATGGGGCGAATCAATCGATGTATCGAGCTTAAAGGACATAACCTCTATTGTTCTATGTAGAACGAAACCTAATATCGTAATTTTTACATGAGAAAAAAGAAGGATAAAAATATTGCCTGTCTTTTTCTAGAAAAGTACAAGAGATATCCGTATCCTTATTTCTCTCTCGTGTAAAATTTACGTTATGCAATTTCCGCTTCATTCTGCTTAGGCTTGTAAAACATTTGAGACATTTGGCTTGCAACATAAATGTTGAAAATGTAAGATGATTTTTATTCAAGAAAATTAATGACAGTGCAATATTTTTTAGGAAAATTGTTTCGCGAACTATAGAATAGGCGTTGTATATACTTGTGCCTTTTATCACACTAACTCGAATGTATAGTTGAAGTACTAAATGAAATTCCTTTAAGTTTAGCGGAAACACGAAGTGAATATTTCAACTGTATAGAGTAAATTTAAATTTTCGTTTACACGCTATGAAAGCCTGATTCTCATTTACTCGAAATTCCTCTGCATGTGTTTACAAACATTAGTTCCATTTAGACCAAATGTCCACAAAAGTTTCTTTCTTTTCATTCCGTTTCAATGTAAATTACAATGTAAAATACAATGTAGTTATTGTATTTATCAGTTTTTTGTTGCTTATATTTAAATGTAGGTTAATGTCGTACACTAAATAAAAATGCTGCTTAATTAGATCGTTAAGAAAATCGTTAGGAAAATACTCATCGAAATACTCATATAGCACATTCGAAAGAAAAATTAATTTTTATGAAAATCTGGCATGTTTATCAGAGTTAAATATTTCAAAATTAATTCAATTTTAAAAGAATTGCGTTTACAATTTTCATAAGTAGATGAACTTCAAAAGATTTTGGTTTTAAATTTTGTAAAATGTTGAATTTTAAAAAAATCAGTTTTTCGAATTTTTAATAATTTTTAATAATTTTAGATTTTTAACCAAAGGGTGGAGACTATTAAATAAGTAAAGTGTTTTTGAAGAGCCCAAAAATAATAAAGCTAAATGCCATAAAAAAGAAGAAAAAATTTTGAATTTTAAGAAATTCGGTTTTTCGAGTTTTTGATAATTTTTGATTATTTTAGATTTTTTACCAAAGGGTCGAGACTATTAAATAAGTAAAGTATTTTTGAAAAGCACAAAAATAATGAAGCTAAATGCCATAAAAAAGAAGGAAAAACGTTAAATTTTAAGAAATTCGGTTTTTTGAATTTTTGCTAATTTTCCATAATTTTAGATTTTTTTACCAAAGGGTGAAGACTATTAAATAAATAAAGTATTTTTAAAGAGCACAAAAATAATGAAGCTAAATGACATAAAAAAGAAGAAAAAATGTTCAGGCTTCCCACAGAATTTCACTGGAATTTCCTAAAAATTTGACCTGAAATTATGGAAATGGTATGGAATTTTAAGTTCTGATTTCTGTATGAACCCTGGTATCTTTTATTTGAGAAAATTAAAAATATGGAAAGATGAGGACCGAGGTTATAAGTGATGTTGAGAAATTGCTTCTATAGGAGTCCATTTGAGTGCAAGCAGAATATCTTAGACAAATCCTATTATTTTGATGCATTCTATATTCTTTAATGCTATATAATAGGTAATCCTGTTGGATTGAAAGGATTTAAACGCTTGAGTGACGGGTTTGCATAGAAACATATCAACTTTTACGTTATACAGGCAATAAAAGCACAATTGTTTTTCTCAATGTTTGAAATTAAATTTTAAAGTGAAAAAGGAGATAAGCATTTGTTTCTTATTTTTCTTTACATAATGTTACGAGGTTTTTTCTCAAAACGGACGATCGAGTTTTCTCGATTTGTATTGATTGAGTCGCTCTCTGATTGGTTGGTTCTTGTTTCACGTTCGTTCGATGGTTACAATTAATTACAGATATACAGATTCTCATTACTCTACTTTAAAGAATTTACAGAATAAGTTCTCTAAATTCTTTAAACTACTAATTTAACAGACTATTAAAATAGCTTCTTCCAAAGTTTTTTATTTGGTTGATTTTTATTTATTTTTAATTGATCTTTATAATTAGTATCATATAAAACCATTATCACAAAAAAATCATCATCAGCTATAGACTAATTTCTTTATTTAAAAAAAATAGCACGAGTACACCTACATTTTGTCATTTGTGTAAATAGGTTAGGGTTTCCTTTTTGGTTTTGTGAACTGTAATTATATAATTCTATCACAGTTCTGAAATCGTATGTAAACACACACCAGTATTGATTCACCTTTTACAAATACTGAGATTTATTCCAGCCACACCTTTCACTTCTTTTTATTGTTAAAGCTCCTCTAACATGACCGTAGCATGTTAATGAATTTGTTTTTATTCCGAGATAATAAATAATTCCCTCATAAAAATTCAATCTACATAGGACACTCAATACGTTGACACGCGATATGACAACAAGTCGCCTTTCAGACATTTTCAAACACGAAACCTTTCAGGGGTGGTGTGAGAGTTCTCAAATATTTAAACGATACACGTGCCCCTTTATGAAACAACCCATTTTCTTTTATTTGTTTATTGTTATTTTTATTCTTTGTTAGTTTTTATAGGAGTCTACAATAAATAGATTCTATTTGTTACTTCAAAACTCTGTTACATAAAAACAAGAATCGTAGAAACAAATAATATTTCTGGAGATGAAATAAAATATTTTTAGAAACGGAGGCAAATGGTCTTCATCTAGTTTGTAATCGTTTGTAATTTTTTTTTCTTAATTGCGTACACAGGTCCTCTGAGCACTTAACGCGAAAATGCAGGCATTAAGTCCTCTTATTGATGTGTACGTATATCCATAAATTTGGATCGTGTCCAATTTCATCAAGCCTCTTGTGAAGGCAACGAACTTGGACCCTCGTCGTCATCTTTGCAAGAGAGTTTCCCTCCCTCTTCTTTTTTTTGTCATCACACATATCTATTTTATATATCACCGGTGTCTTCTCTCCGTGACTAGATCTTTGTCGCTCTCTATTCTCTTGTATAAATCCTATAGTATATGGATCCTCACTCTTCGTATTTCTTTAAAAGCAAAAAAAAAAAATGATTCATGATGTATCGTGATGACGAATATAAATCTTTCTATGGATTAGTTGTGGCTTATGTTGCTGTAAATTGTATATGCAGTTTCTAAATTTCTTTAGCTTATTCTGTTGAAAAATTTTTGGATTCAAGAGCAGGGACAAGGGATAAAAGGGTGGATTAAAGTATTGGTCTTTAGTGTAGGTGTGTATACTAAAAATCGATTCCAAAAGTTGGGAACATTCGAACTTTGGGAAATGCGCACAAATAAGTATTTGAACTTTTGAAAATTCAAGGAAATAAATATTGGAACTTTTGACAATTCTAGCAAATGAATAAGTATTGGAACTCTTGAAGCAATCCGAAGAAATAAGAATTGGAACTTTTGAAATTCGACTTTTCGTCATTCAAAATTGTTAAATTTAGGACAAAATCGCCAAGAAAAGACAAAAATTTGTCTACTTTTAAATTACAATTAAAAGTAAGTCCTAAAGTTGTGACAAAAATTTGACTTTGCTTTTCTGATTTCCAGAGGGAATTTTTAATTTTATTCTTGATCCTGACCTAGAAACTTCAAGATTTTTAAATGTTGTTGAACATCAAAAAATCGGAATTTTCGTAGCAATTGTAGTAGTTTGATATTTTTTTAAAATAATTTTGATATAATTCCCTAACGTCTCCTTGATTTTCCTGACATTTAAAAAAAAGAGAATTCCCAGCTTCAAAATCTAAATAATTTGATATAAATAATTATTTTATTACTCAGTGTTGAAGAGCACTGATTTGGAGTGATCGTTAATTTGATTTATTTACTAAATGTTTTAAAGTTTGAAAAGAAAAGAAACTTTTTTCTTGTTTTCGAATTTTTTTTTTGTTTTTTTGTTCTTGTAAACTTTCTTTTCGATGGAGAGCTAATCGTTTAATGATGCTGTCTATAGGTACGTGGTTCTTTTGCACGAAATCAATCGAAACGCGGGAATATATCTGCGAAATTAGAACACTCTGGCAAAAGGATTTTCTTCAAACGAATGTTTGTTTGATAAACTCGCTTTCCTCGCTGATTTTCAGCAAAAAAAATTTTTTGGGCAGAATCAGCCATTCAATTAATTACGTTTCTTATTATTATTCTTCTTTTTTGTGGATTTTTGGTGTTGTGGTTTGAAACTTACTAGTTGAAACAAATATTCTGTTAGTATTATACCAGGTTGAAGTCCACAACGTTTATCAAGGAAAAAAGTTTTTCAATAAGTGTTACGTAATAGGAAAAAAAGGTTAAAACAACAATACTGCCACAAGAAATTAAAAAAAGGGTAGAGTTTCATTTATATTTTAATAATAATTGTTGTATATTTTACAAAAATATAATATTCAAATAAATTTAAAAACCGTTTTCGTTGATCAACGTTGTGGACTTCAACTTCGTAGTATTATTCTACAATCAGGGAAAAGTTAGGGATAGTAGAATCTGGAAAAAACAAAAATTAAATTTTGTGGCCATCCTGATTATGGTTTTCGAGAGGAAAAATTGACAATAGTAAAATTGTTTTACTCTAAAGTGCTAAATTTTGTTTGAATATTTTTCCTTTATGCAAAAATTACAACTGACCAAAAATGTAATTTTTTCTCCCCAATACCCAAACTGAAATTTGGTATATAGTATTTATTCATGGCAGCATTTTCTGATTGGCTTAATTCTTATTTATATGGTACTCGTATTATACAAACATATTTTTTAAAGCAATGGTTTGTTTATGCATCAGTCGGTATACATTTTTTTTCACATATATACATATACAGGTTCAATATCGAACGTTTATAAAGTTATAGCCGCACCATAAGAGCCAATAAACTGCGTTGCCCATGAATCGGCATCAACCTTTTTTCAGAAATGCAGTTATTATTTATCTCTCTGCAAATATAGAAACTACAAATAAAATATTTACCATAAAAATTGCTGCACTCAAAAAAAGAGGGGAAAAAAATTCTATTCTTTTGTTTCGGTGCTTAAACTTTGTTGTTTTACTGTTACTGCGGGTCTGGAAATATTTATTCTTTAGAAATTCATAAGAATTTCCGAATTCTTTTTTTGTATTTAATTTACCGCTACTATAAATGGGTAAAAAATATAGGAAATAAAAATAAGTTCATTAAATTTTCAGTGATTGTTCTTTAATTTTTGATGGGATGTTATTTTTGCTTTTTTATGTAGGTTTTTAAGTTTTTATTAACTGTATTAAAAATGGGTTTAACTTCGTTAAAATATGTGACCTATAAATGAGGTTTTTATTTATTTTTTATTTGGTTGTTTGAACAAAATTTTCTCTGAGTGTATTGGCAAAATATTGTCCCAGGTGAAGATAAAGAAATGAAAATTTAACACTATCATTTACTGTGTAGAGAAATTTATATTTTATGATAGAAATAATGCGAAGTTTATGATTTTCAACATATTTTTATGCAAAAATTTTATAAAGAAAAATAATTCTTAAGTAGGATATTTGTAAAAATTATGTGGAAGAAAAAAATGAGAGAAAGAGAGAAAGAGAGAGAGAGAAGAAAAAATGTACTGTTAGGCATATATCTATATTTATATTCATACATTTACATTACTACGTACACGGTTGAAAAATTAGATGATACATATGCGCCCTATAACTTTGACACATACATCTTATCTTTGACCCACTTTCACCAAGAGTATTAAAAGCTGAATTTTCTCAAGACTTGACTGAATTTCCTCTTTCATCAGAAGATGAAAAACGACGTATATTCTATGAAACTAATTGTCTAGACTTTTATTAAAAATCATTAGAGATGCAGAGTATAGAATGTTTGTCATCACAAGGGAAAACTCTTTTCTTTGTAGAAATTTTTTCTTTTTCTCTTTTTACCCGAAAATTATAGAGAGTGAGAGACAGTTCTTTATTAATCAGATTACCTTGAAATAAATGACGGGGGTAAAAAAATTGACCATCAACAACAACGTTTGATTAGGTTATTTTTAAGTTATTGGAAGTGTAGTGAAAGAAGAATTACTTGATTTGCAATAATCGATTAAAAGAATTATTTTGTAGATGGAGAAAATTAATTGTCAATTAAATAATTAAATACCATCAATTATTTAAATTTAAATATTGTTTCATAATTTATTTGCAATTGAGTCAATTATAGAACAAATTGTTATTTTTTTATTTAATTGAAGATCCAAACTTTTTATCTTTTTCCAAAAAACTGTCCAAAACTGTGTAATTCGCTATTTTTGTTAAATTTTAAAGTTAAAAGATATTCATGAATACCACGCTAAACTTGAAAATAATGTATTTAATGAATTGTTCATTTACTGATATAGAAAATAGGAAGAAAATAATTAAGATTTTCGGAAACGCCCTCAATTTCTACTTTTTAGATACGTACATTGGAGATACGTCATTTTTTATCGAATATTTATAAAAACATTGAGAAAAAACGAATAAATTTCATGTAGTACATTTTTTCTTATCTCCTAGAAGATAGAGAAAAACGTGTTTCAAAAATCCTCTGCCTCTGAAGAAGTTGAATTTAAAATAATCACAACTTCCACTATTTCCATTCAATAACAAAATAAAAATATATAGGTATATTTTCTTATTCTTTATATAGAATTCGAAAAAGAAATTGTTCAGAACAAAAAAATTTTTTAATGAACACTTCACCTGGAATGACCCAAATCAAAATTATTTGATGAAAATAAATAAATATTTTCTTTGCTAATATAAAATGATTTTAATGTTTAATTCTAATTAAATAAATATTATATTGGAATGAATAATTTCTTTTTCAAAGTACCTAATGCTATTCAATTGATTTATTTAATTTACTTTAATTATTTATAACAAAAAAGAATTTAAATAAAATGCACTCTAAATTTTAAGTAGTATTCGAGGTAAAATTGTTTACTAATTTGAATTAATGAATGACTTTTTGCTTTTGAATTATTTTAATTTAATAATAATAAATTTTACTATTAGTAAATTTTACTAAATTTACTAATAATAAATTTTACTAATAAATAGTACTTTTTACTAATTTTAATAATTTTAATAATAATAAATTTTACTAATTTTAAATTTAGTAATTTAGTAATTTAAATTTAGTCAATTTTACTAAATTACTAATAATAAATTTTACTAATAAATAGTAATTTCTACTAATTTTACTAACAGTAATTTTTACTAATTTTACTAATAGTAATTCTTACTAATTTTACTAATAGTACCTAATTTTTGCTAATTTTACCAATAGTAATTTTTGCTAATTTTACTAATTTAGCAAATTTTACTAACTTCACTAATAATAAATTTTACTAACAAATAGTAATTTCTACTAATTTACTAGTAAAATTTACTAATTTTATTAATAGTAATTTTTGCTAATTTTATTAATAGTAATTTTTGCTAATTTTACTAATAGTAATTCTTACTAATTTTACTAATAGTACCTAATTTTTGCTAATTTTACCAATAGTAATTTTTGCTAATTTTACTAATTTAGCAAATTTTACTAACTTCACTAATAATAAATTTTACTAACAAATAGTAATTTCTACTAATTTACTAGTAAAATTTACTAATTTTATTAATAGTAATTTTTGCTAATTTTATTAATAGTAATTTTTGCTAATTTTACTAATAGTAATTCTTACTAATTTTACTAATAGTACCTAATTTTTGCTAATTTTATCAATAGTAATTTTTGCTAATTTTACCAATAGTAATTTTTGCTAATTTTACTAATTTAGCAAATTTTATTAACTTCACTAATAATAAATTTTACTAACAAATAGTAATTTCTACTAATTTACTAGTAAAATTTACTAATTTTATTAATAGTAATTTTTGCTAATTTTATTAATAGTAATTTTTGCTAATTTTACTAATAGTAATTCTTACTAATTTTACTAATAGTACCTAATTTTTGCTAATTTTATCAATAGTAATTTTTGCTAATTTTACCAATAGTAGTTTTTGCTAATTTTACTAAGGGGCCGTACACATAATACGTCACGCGATTTTTGACCACTTTTAACCCCTCCCTCCCCCTATGTCACACTTCGTCACAAATCTTGAACCCCCCCTCCCCCCTACGTCACGTCACACACGTAAATTTCACTGTAAATTTTATACATTGGACAATATATATGTATATTATATCTTACACTCTAAATTATTGAATCAGTTAAGAATATCGGATTTAGAAGCAAAAAATCAGTCACTAATTCAAATAGTAATATTTTTTTCTGACAATTAGTTGAAAATAACTGATGTTTCAATACAATTGTTTTTGATTGATTCAATTAGTCACGTTTAACTACCTACATAGCACCGAAACTTTCCTAAAAATTTACTAAAGATTTACTCGCAAGCTTCGAAATATTTAAATGCAAAGTTTAGTTAAAATTGTGTAAAGATTTAAATATCCCACTTCAATAAATGTTTAGCGGGAAACTTTTCCGAAAATTTAAGTTAAATTTTCAGGAAGATTTTCACGAAAGTATAGTCGAAAATGCAATTCAAATGTTCAGGAAAGTTTCAAGCTATATTTTTAAGAAAATTTGACGATAGACATTTATTGGAGTGAGAAATTTAAATCTTTACACAATTTTAAAATAAACTTTGCAAGTAAATTTTTTAACTTATGCAAGCAAATCTTTAATATACAATATTTAGAAAAATTTCGGTGTTTTGTGGATAATTTTTCAGTTATTTTTAACTGATTCAGAAGCAAAAAGTCAGTCACTGCTGATTGACAGTTAAAACCATGATTTTTAACTGATTCAAATTAAGAGAATATCCCGTGTAGAAATTTCGCTATGGTCCGGATCAGGGACTCATCGGGCCTTCCATATTAGGGAATGAAACACACGGCCTGATATGGCCCTGATCAGGAAATCCACATTTGATCGTCGCCCCGATCTGGCCCAGGACGGGCCGTGTGTTTCATTCCCTAATATGGCCATAATAGGGATATTTCTACACGGGATATTATTTATCATATTATAAATAATATGCCAATAGATGTTAAGGGGTAACATCACCCAGAGCCTATACAAAATACGGTCTATTTCAATTAATTACTTTAAGAAAACGGTTCAGTACAATGTTGCTAGGTTTTCTGCAACGTTAAACTCATGAATTAAACTTAATTTAAAAATAAAAAAAAATTTTTTGTTTTCAAAATGGCGCCTTCACAACAGTTCAACGTAGATCACGTTTTTTAAAACAACCTCTACAGCCGGAAGCTATTCTACGTTCCATAAGCACCTAGGCAAAAAATTCAAACGAATTATGAAAGAGGATGACATTTACTAGAAAAGTACATAGGATATTTTAAAAATATCAATTTTTCGCAAAATAGTATGACTTCGATGACAAAAATGTTATTTTTTGTTAAAAAATCAAGGTAAAAATGGTTATAAAACGGAAACGCATTAACCGATCTAAAAAATCCTATGTACTTCGATAAAGAATGTTGTTTTAAAGCTACAGTCTAAATTTTAATTGAATCCGTCAAAAAATGTTGGAGAAATCCTTCCGGCCAGTTTTTTTTACAATTTTTTCACTGTTGGATGTGTAAAGGCGTCATTTTGAAAAAATTTTTTTTTGTTTTATTTTTAAATTAAGTTTAACCCATGTGTTTAACGTTGGAGTAAACCCAGCAACATTGTACTTGACCGTTTTCTTAAAATAATTAATTGAAATAGACCATATTTTGTATAGGCTCTGGGTGATGTTACCCCTTAAACAGATACATAATAGATATTAAATAGTTCAAAACATTTTTAACTTGTTTTATTTAGAAAAAGTGACATTGTCACATATAATTTCTTATTATCTTTGAATTTAAAAGATCGTGACGTAACACATGAGTTCACCCCCCCCCTCCCCCATGTCACACTTAATCACAATTCTCAGACCCCCTCCCTCCCCCTAGCCGCGTGACGTATTATGTGTACGGCCCCTAATTTAGCAAATTTTACTAACTTCACTAATAATAAATTTTACTAACAAATAGTAATTTCTACTAATTTACTAGTAAAATTTACTAATTTTATTAATAGTAATTTTTGCTAATTTTATTAATAGTAATTTTTGCTAATTTTACTAATAGTAATTCTTACTAATTTTACTAATAGTACCTAATTTTTGCTAATTTTACCAATAGTAATTTTTGCTAATTTTACTAATTTAGCCAATTTTACTAACTTCACTAATAATAAATTTTACTAACAAATAGTAATTTCTACTAATTTGCTAGTTAGAATTTACAAATTTGAAAGCGAAAAGTCAGTCACTAATTTAATTTAGTAAACAATTCAAATATGTACATATTACTTCAAATACTATACTTCAAATTTAGAGAGTAAAATGTAAATAAAATTGGGGGGTGAAATATAAATAGAAATTAAGTGACATAAATAAATTTATTTATATTTTTGATATTATAAATTAGTCGCAAAGTAATCCACTGCATTCGAATAAAATATTTTCCCTCAATATCCGATTTAATGGAAAAGGCAGTAGAGTGGCATTTTTTAATTCTCCCAGTTGGGGAAAAAATTGATATGTATATGTATTATAAGTTTTACGCATTTTAAACAATTTTTCTATGCTTGAATTGAAATTGTTAAAGGTCCACAAGGAGAAATGGGTCATTGAGCAAAAACTATAGAGTACGGTTTTAATTGCATCTCGTTTTTAGTTTAATTGAAACACTACATATTCCACAATAGAATCTGTAGTTAAATCAATTTTAATTGGTTATCAACAGTTCTATATACTATCACTGCGCGATAGCTTACTATAACGCAGGTTCGTCATATTGTCATTTTATCACATAAATATAATATAGTCATATTGAAAATTTATGCTACTTCAAATTCTATTAGGCTTCTCCTTCTCTTTTTTGAACAATATTTACTTTTTTATCAATATTAATAAATATTTATAAATACTTGCCACGGGTAAGTATATTTATTAATTTCAATAGGAATATTTTTCATTCTAGTGTTATTTTTATAACAAAAATTTTTTTTATATATTTTTATTTTTAATCTGAAAAGAGGATACTTGGATTAATTTACTAATTTTCTTTATTGATGTATGTTGAAGGTAAAATATTGAAATATCCGTAAATAATTCAAATATTTATTTTGTTGCCTAAATGAAAATCAATTGAGCCCGTTGAAGTTTATTCTATTTTTATATTCTTTTATAGGAATGAAGTAAATGTGCTTTTTCGTTAATAACTTTTGATATTATTTCTCTTTCGCTCTCCACCCTCTGTTTCTAATATCTCTCGAGGAGCCTATAAAAAATGTCGGTCAATTTGAATAAAATTTGTGATTATAATAAATTATTGAATATTAAATTTTGATATTCATTAACTGGGAGTCGTCACGTTCTATTTAAATTTTGTATAATTAAAAGAAACTCTGTATATTCACGCGTCTTATTTTTATTTTAAATATGTAATATGGCTTTTCACGGATCACAGATTTTCATCATCCTAAATGGATTTTTTATCAATTTATTTATTCAATGAATAAAAATGAATCGGATTTACTCATTTTTTTTATTTTATTATATTCTTCTTTTCCTATGCAAATTTAAAAGAAAGTATACTTATTAACAGTTTAAATGAAATTTAATTTAATCAACAATAAAATTTATTTCCTGTTAAAAAATATGTGTCCGCTCAACGGAAACTCTCTTATAATTAAATTCCTCTTGATTAAACCTGAACGAAAAGCTGGACGGTTGGACACTCATATATATATAATACGATAGATATGGAGAAACTAACGAATGAATTTCAGTTTTAAATAAAACGTCGGCTTTTCAAAACCGTGATTTTTTTATCGGTTTTATTAAAATTTTATTAAATTCTTTTGTTTCAATATCGAGCAATATTACACTTATTTACCTAGACTGGAATTTATTGTCAGTTCTATTGGTATAATTATTATTATTATTATAAATATTGCATTATTATATTATATTTAATACTATATTTTTATTATTAATATTTATTATTTTTAGTTATTATTATAATATTATTAATTAATATTGTTGTATTATTGACATAATAATTATTCTTGGAAATTATTTCCTCAAATTTCAATTAACAAAAAGTTGTTTGTAAAATGCTTCGCAAGAATTCAATTATTTTCGAAACAATAATATTAATAAAATTTCATAAAAGAAATCACTTATTTTAAAAAAGTGGTAATACAATTTTTTCGAAAGAATTCAATTATTTTCAAAAAGTTATGATAAAATATTCTTTGTAAATTTAAATTATTTTCAATATTTTAATAAAATTTCTTAAATGATTAAAATTTTTATTTAAAAAAAAATTGTAATAAAAGTCTGAGAAGAATTTAATTGTTTTCTATAAATTTTACTAAATTCAATAATCCATAATGTAAATTTGCAATTTTATTAACAAATACGATTATTTTAAAAACCGGAAAGAAATTCTTCATAAAATTCAATTACTTTAAAAAATTTCAATAAAAATTATTAACAATCTCTATTATTTTCAAAAAATAAGAAATAAATTCTTGACAAGAATTTTATTATGTACTTATAAAAATTTTAATAACATTCTTTAGAAGAATTGCATTATTTTCATAAATAATCGAGTAAATAATAAAATTCTTTGCGAGAGTTCAATTATTTTTCTAATAATTTTTCTTTGTAAATGTTTTGAATTTTAAAATTTATTAATGTATTGAATATTATTGAATTCTTTCGAAGTATTTGTCAACAAATTTGAAAATAATTTAATTCTTTCGAGAAATTTCATTAAAATTGTATTGAAAATAATTGAAACTTACAAAGAATTTTATCAAAATTATTTAAAAAAATTTTTTTAAAATAGAACCCGTTTGAGAAATATTATTAAAATTGTTTTGAAAATAATTAAATTCGTACGAAGAATTTTACTATTTTGAAAAACTGAGGAAAAATAATTGAATTCTTTCGTAAAATTTTATTAAATTTGTTTTGAAAATAATCGAATTTCTGCGAAGAATTTTGTAATTTATAAAAATTTTTTCCAAATTTTAGTAAATAATTGAATTCTTTTCAAAATTTTTATTTAAAAATTTATAAAAAAAATAATTGAATCCTTCGTGCAATTTTATTAAATATGTTTTAGAAAATAATTGAATTTCTGGGAAGAATTTTACTATTTTTAAAGATAATTGAATTCTTCCAAAGCATTTTATTGTTTATAAAAATTATAATTGAATTCTTGCAAAAATTTTTACAATTTTTAAAAATAATTAAATTGTTTCGAAGAATTTTATCAAATATTTAGAAAATAATAAAATTATTTTGAAAAACTAAGGAAAAATAATTTAATTCTTTCGTGAAATTTTATTAAATTTGTTTTGAAAATAATCGAATTCCTGCGAAGAATTTTACAATTTATAAAATTAATTAAATTATTTCGAAGAATTTTATCAAAACTTTAGGAAATAATTGAATTGTTTTGAAAAATTAATACAAAAATAATTCAATCCTTTCGTGGAATTTTATTTTTGAAAATATATGAATTCGTGGGAAGAATTTTACTATATTTATGAAAATTATTGAAATGTTTCGAAGAATTTTATAGAAACATTTGAAAATAATTAAATTCTTTCCAGAAATTCAATTAAAGTTGTTTCGAAAATAATTGAATTTCTTTAAAGTATTTTATTTAAATTAAGTATATTCAAAATAATTGAATTCTTTAGAAGAATTTTATTAGTTTTTGGAAATAATTGAATTCCTTTAATTTTTTGACGAATATATTTAAAAATTGCATTGAAAGTAATTTAATTTTCATATAGAATTTTTTAAAAATATTTTGAGAATAATTGAATTATTTTTTAGAGAATTTTAAAATCTTGTTGAAATTGAATTTCATAGAAATTTTTGAAAATAATTAAATTCTTTCGTGCAATTTTATTTAAATTTGTATTTAAATCCTGCTTAGAATTTTACTAGTTATAAAAATAATTGAATTTATTCGAAATGTATTAAAAATTTGATTAAAAATTGAATTCTTTTTAGGAATTTAATTAACATTCTTTTTAAAATAATTGAATTCTAGCAAAGAGTTTAACTATTTATAAAAATAATTGAATTCCTTTGAAAAATTTTTAAAATGAATTAAGAAAAAAAGATAAATTCTTTTGCGAAATTTTTTTCAAAATAATTGTATTCTTGCGAAAAATTTTACTACCTATTTATAATCATTGAATTCTTCCAAAGAATTTTTATAACGAATTAAGAAAAAAAGTTAAATTCTTTAGCGAAATTTTTTTGAAAATAATTGAATTCTTGCTAAAAAATTTACTATTTATAATAATAATTGAATTCTTCCAAAGAATTTTTATTATTTATGAGAATAATTGAATTTTTCGAAAAATTTTATTAAAACTTGTCAAAAAAAAATAATAAACAAGAATAATCAATTTTGTACTTATTAAGTGATTTTTAAAAATTTTTAAATCTGAATAAAATATATAATTATTAAAATATAAATAAATATTTAAATATAAGAATAATAACATTCAAAAAATAACAATATTATCATTAACGAAAAAAAAAACTAAAAATTTAATTTTCCTAAAATGCAAATTCGCTTAAATGAGAATCCGCAGTGAAACAAAAACATACAAGTGAAAATGAAAATTGATTGTCTCGAGGTAATTTTTGAAGTGGAGTGTGTGACCTATAAAGGTCACTGAAAAATTGATATAAATTTTTGACAAGATGGATATATAATAATGACTTACCATATTTTTCTATTTTTTTTTTTTTTTTTTTTTTTTTTTTTTGATATCGCGTGTGAAGGTCGTTTGTTTTTTTTTCTGGTCATTGTATTCGCAGAGAAAGGTGTTGGTTAATCGACCCTTTGCCCTATAACATACATATTGTATGTAGCTATATGTATATAAACAGAAATATCCTCTTTTCAACTGTACAAGGGATACAGTCACGCAATGGTCAGCCCACACTTTCTCAAAACTATAATACATGAAATATCATCATCGCGTGGTGGACATACACTATGGGCTTGAAATTGCAAATATCGACCTGTTCAAATGCAACTTGTGCACCACCTGCAAAATAGTATCTAGTTTAGTCGACGACGCATATAAGAATGCACTACTATATTGGGACCGATTCATTTTGAGTTATTATAATTTTACACTTTGTGCGATTTTTTCTTCTTTATAATAAATATAATCGCGTGAAAATTGTTTCGCAAAGTAAGGAGTTACAAAGAGTGGAAATCGATTTTCCTTTTCCTGTAAATAGACTATATTTCTGTTCTTCTTGATGGTTTTGTATTTAATTTCGTTTTCTTTCGTAGAATGGAGAAATTTTTTTTTCTAAGGCGTAGTTTTAAAGTTGCGAATTTTTTTTTGACATTAATATTATTTAATGTAATTTCTTTTTTGTAATTTAATGTAATTTTTTTTGTATAATT
Organism: Leptopilina syphax; assembly: GCA_032872505.1. Lineage (NCBI taxonomy): Eukaryota > Metazoa > Arthropoda > Insecta > Hymenoptera > Figitidae > Leptopilina > Leptopilina syphax. Next base: position 22,540,917 of record CM065470.1, read on the forward strand.
TAGTGTAATCTTTTTTTGCATTTTTGTGTAATTTTTTTTTTCTTTATTGAAAAGTATTTTTTTTAAATATTCCTGAAAGATTTATTTTTTATTCCTAAAAAATTTCTGAAATGAACGAAATTTATTTACTTCTTTACTATATTTAATGTATTTTTTTCTTATTATTTTAACAATTATTTTGGAAAAAAACAATGGTTAATAATTATTTTTTTGTAATTCAGTGTAAATTTTTTTTCTTTCACAGTTTTTCTAATGATTTCAATTTGAAAAAATTTTTCTTTTTCTCAAATATTCCCGGAATTTTATTAAATAATAAAAAATAATAAAATTGTTTCACGCATAAAAAATAAGTTTTAAATTTCCAAAGTATTTAGTTTATGTTTTCGAATTTTTATTGCAGTTAGTAATTTTTGAAAGAATTTAAATTAAAAAAATATTTTGTTCATTTGAACGTTTCTAAATTTTTTGAGCATTTGATCTCCGAAATAAAGGAAAAAAAAATTTTTTAAATAATAAAATATTTTTGAAAATATTTTCGGAAAAATTACTGAGTGCATTGAAAAATAAAAATTTTAATATTTAATATTCAGAATAAATATTTAAATTTTTGGATATTCGGAGATTTTATAATTCTTTTCTTCATACCTAACAATAATGACAATAGTTTCTATTTTGAATGACGTAAAAATACGATTATAACTATATTTTATAATACATTTTTTTCTCTTTTTAATTGACCTTTTATTATTCAATTCTTGTAATCTTTCATCTAGGATCAAAAAAGTGATTACAAAAAGAAAATTAATATTGTGTTTTGTTGACTTATATTACAAAAAAGGGAGATGGTAAAATTTCTATTGTTTCCTCATAGAGAAAGTTTCGGTGAAATTTTAAGACCTTATTTTTTATCATCTAGAAAAACAACGGTTTTGTAAATTATTTTTTTCATAACAATTATCCAAAAAAGCGATTTTACTTCAACATTTCAAAATTAATTGAATTTTATAAAATTTCAATTTTAAACGGATTTAATTAGAAATTTTAAAAAGATTTTCGAAAAATTTTAATAATTCAAATTTTTCTAAAATTAGTTAATTTTGTCAATATGTATTTAATTAATTATTAAAAATAATGGATTTCTAGAGAAATTTTAGTTAAAATGACTAAAAAAAATTGAACTTTGGAAAAGTTTTAACTGATTGCAGAAATTCAATTATTTTCAAAAGTAGTAAAATGCTTACCACAAAATTCAATTATGTTCAAAATTGACAAAAAAAATCTCGACAAAATCCCAAAAAAACTTTTTTAAATAAAAAAATTCTTCTTCAAAATTCAATTATTTTCAAAAATTTTAATAAAATTTTTGTCAAAATTTCAATTCTTTTCAAAAATATTTCTAAATTCAATGATTTTCAATATCTACTATTTTCATAAAATTTTCCAAAACAATCCAATTATTTAAAACAAAATTTAATAAAATTCTAGGCAAAAATTTAATTATTTACACAAATAATAACAATTGTATAGGATTTCAATTATTTACAAATTTTTTACTAAATTTCTGAACAATAATTAAATTATTTTCATAAGTAATAAAGTTGTTTTTAGGAATTCAATTATTCTCATAAATAATTAAACTTATCGCGGATTTCAATTATTTTTAATGCAATTTTAAATAAATTCTTTGAAAAATACAATTGATGTTAAAAATTTTATTAAAATTCGTCGAAATAATTCAATTGCTAAAAACATTTTGGATAAAATTCTGTATAAAAATTTAATTTTAAGAAATATTTAATTATTCGGTATTTATTTATTTTTGAATTTAAATAATTGAATTCTTGTAAAATTTTCTAATAAAAATTAATTTAAAACCAAATTTCAGTAAAACAAAAATCGAAATATTCTTGAAGGTCAGGGAAAAAGTCCAAATTTTGTCTGGAAAATCAGAAAAAAATGATGGAAAAACAAAATTAAATTTTTGTAGCAACCCTGAAAGCAATATTGTTAGAAAAAAATTAATTTTGTTAAACAATTATTTTTCCAAAATTAATAATTTTTTTAAAAATTAAATTTAGAAATTCTCTGTATTAGTGCATGGAAAAAGAAATGTCAGTGGAGATGTAAAAGATAATGGTGTGATACATCACTGCGCTTACTTTTGTACATATTGATTGATTAATTTAATTCAAGTAGAAGATTGCATCTCTATTTCCCGCAGTCAAGTTGGAAGATTGAATTGTTTTAGAATTTTAATTTATGTTCTACATTTAACATTTTAATTCAAATTGGAAATTAAAAAAGTTTTTTTTCCCCATTTTCAGAAACAAGCCAAAGACATTTGCATTCGACCACTGCTTTTACTCGCTGGATCCGAGTTTAGAAAACTTTGCGAGTCAAGACGTTGTCTTCGATGCATTGGGTCGAGATATTTTGGACAATGCATTCCAAGGATACAACGCCTGTATTTTCGCTTATGGACAAACTGGTAAACAGATCAATTTTATTTCTCGAATGTATATTTATTGCTCTCAATCTTAGTTTTTGTAATTTAAAACAGAAATACTCAGTTGAAATGGTGTAAAAATTAGGAAAATCAAATAAATTTAAATTAAAAAAAATTGAAATTGAAATAAATTGAAATAGGTACAAATTGAAATTAAAAAATATTTGAAATAGAAATAAAATAAAATTGAAAGAAATTGTAATTGAAATAAAAAGAGAAATAAATTGAAATAAATTGAAATTAAAAGTAAATTGCTATTGAAAACAATTAAAATAAAAATGAATTGAAATAGAAACAAATTTACATTAAAATAAACTGGGATCGAACTAGGTCTGTAAATTATTTGGATAATTTTAGAGAAATTACAAATGATTGCAGAAATTCAATTATTTTTAAAAGTAATAAAATTCTTATCACAAAATTCAATTATGTTCAAAATTTACAAAAAAATTTTGTCAAAATCCCAAAAAATTTTAATAAATAAAAAATTCTTCTTCAAAATCCAATTCTTTTCAAAAATTTTAATAAAATTCTTGTCAAAATTTCAATTATTTTTAATAAAATTTTAATCAATTATTTCTTTGGAAAATGTAACTATTCTAAAAAATTTTATTAAAATTCGTCAAAAGAATTCAATTATTTAAAATTTTGTTAATAAAATTCTTTATGAGAATTCAATTTTAAAAAACATTTAATTATTTATTTTTATATTTAAATAATTGAATTCTCGTAGAATTCTTCTCAATTCAATGATTTTCAATATCTATACTTACTATTTTCATAAAATTTTCCAAAAGAATTCAATTATTTAAAAAAAATTTAATAAAATTCTACACAAACTTTTAATTATTTTCCAAAAATAATAAAAATTCCACAGGAATTTCATTATTTACAAATTTTTTTTATAAATTTCTTCGCAAACATTCAATTATTTTCATAAATAATAAAATTTTTTCAGGGATTTAATTGTTTTCGTAAATAATACAATTCTTTTTAGAAATTCAATTATTTTTAACACAATTTTTAAAAATTTTATTAAAATTTGTCAAAAGAATTCAGTTATATAGAAATTTATAAATGAAATTCTTTATCAGAATTCAATTTTATGAAACATGCAATTATTCAATAAATTATTATTTTTGTATTTAAATAATTGAATTCTAGTAGAATTTTCTCATAAACATTGATTTAAAAATGGATTTCAGTTAAAATTTTAGATTGTAATTGAATTTTAAAAGCATTAGAGCGTAAATTTTTAGAAAAAATTGAATTTTGAAAAGATTTTAGATTAAAGTCTTTGAAAATTTGAAATTTTCCTATTTTTAATTAACAATTCTGTGGAATTAATTTTTTTTGAGAAACTTTAATTGCGGATAATAAAATTCTTCGCAAAAATTCAATTATGTTCAAAAATTTTTAAACATGCTCCTCAAAATTTCATTTTTAAAAATAATAAAATAAAATTCTTCTCCGAAATTCAATTATTTTCAATAATTTTAATATAATTCTTGTCGAAATTTCAATTATTTTCAAAATCTACTGTTATAATATAATTTTCCAAAATAATTCAATTATTGAAAAGAAATTTTAATAACATTCTACGCCATCATTTAATTATTTTCATAAATAATAAAAATTTCACAGGAATTCAATTATTTACAAATTTTTTATAAATTTCTTTCCAAAAATTCAATTATTATTATAAATAATAGAATTTTTTACAGTGATATAATTATTTTCATAAATAATAAAAATTTTACAGGAATTCAATTATTTACACATTTTTTATAAATCTATTTCCAAAAATTAAATTATTTACAATTTTTTTATAAATTTCTTTCCAAAAATTCAAATATTTTCATAAATAATAAAATTTTTTACAGGGATTTAATTATTTTCGTAAATAATAAATTTCTTTTTAGGAATTCAATTATTTTCACAAATAATAAAACTCATTGCAAAATTTCAATTATTTTAATACAATTTTAATCGAATTTATCGAAAAATGTAATTATTCTTAAAAATTTTATTAAAATTCGTTGATAGAATTCATAATATATATTTGAAAATTTGTTGATAACGATTCTTTATGGGAATTGAATTTTAAGAAACATTCAACTATTCAATAAATTATTTATTTTTGTATTAAAGTAATTGAATTCTAGTATAATTTTGTAATAAAAATTGATTTAAAAATGAATTTCAGTTAAAATTTTAGATAATAATTGAATATTAAAAGCAATATAACGTGAATTTTTAAAAATAATTAAATTTTGAAATTAATTTTTTTGAAAAAGTTTAATTGAATTTGTTTAATATTATTTTAAGTTTTTATTTTCTAATATTTATTTAATTGAAGAATTTTCGAATAATTGAAATTTCGTAAAATTGAATATTGTAAACAAATAGATTTGAAAATTGTCAAAGAACTATTTTGAAAATTATTAAAAATATTAGATTTAAAGAAGAATTTTAATTAAAAATTCTTGTAAATAGTAATGGAATTGTAAATGATTTTATCACTCGGTCATCTTTAATTATTATAAAACATGAAGAAACCGATCACTCCGAGTCGAAGACTCGGAGTTATCGATATCTTCATGTTTTATAGTTATGAAAAATTTAATTTCTAGTTTTAAGTAAAATGTTCTCTTATTTTACTCGAACTGGTTATATTTTTGTCAGTAATTGGTCCGTAATTTTTAATTTTCGTCTGTAAAGTCCGTATTTTTAAATACTTTCACTGGTTCGAGCCCTGAATAAATTCTAATTAAAAAATATTTGAAATAGAAATAAGATAAAATTGAAAAAAATTGAAATATAGAAATAGATTGAAATTGAAAGAAATTGTAATTGAAATTGGAAAAAAAATTGAAATTGTCATTGAAATAGAAAAAAGTTGAAATTGAAATTGACATTGAAATAAATTGAAAGAAATCGAAATAGAAATAAATTGAAATAAAAATAAATTGTAATACTTTATAATAAAAATAAATTTTTATTAAAATAAATAGATTTTAAAATAAATTGTATTACTTTGAAGTAGAAATAAATTGAAATATCTTGAAATAGAAATAAATTGAAAAAAGAAATAATAATAAAAAAAAATTGTTTTACAGGTTCGGGAAAATCGTACACGATGATGGGCAGCGGCGACAACAAAGGCATAATTCCCAGGTTATGTGACAATCTTTTCGATATGATTGCCAAACAACAGAGCTCCGAATTGACCTATAAAGTTGAAGTCTCTTATATGGAAATTTATAATGAAAAGGTGCACGATTTGCTGGATCTAAAGCCAAATAAACAGTCCCTTAAAGTTAGAGAGCACAATGTTTTAGGTCCTTATGTAGATGATCTTAGTCAACTTGCAGTGACCTCCTTTCAGGTAATTATTCCCTCACTTCCTCTTCAATTATAATGATACGAAAAAAATTATAAAGAAACGAGAAAGAAGAACTCTCATATAATCTCTTTTATCATTTTTTTACTCCAATCGATGAGATAATTATCGTCAATATTATTTTTATCAATAATCAGCTTCCGCGTTAAGTTTATGTAATTAATTACACAATTAATATTTCGACAGCTTCGTTAATTTTCATGAAAAACGTATATATAATAATGAGGAAATTGATATAATTAACAATATCATTGAAATTATGTATTTTGTATAATTATCCGATCAATGAACTGGAAAAATGATATAATCGTTGGAAATTGTATTTTTAATTTCTTATTATTTACAAACAATTTATGAATTTATTTATTTGATGGAAATTATATTCGAATTAATATTGAAATATGAAATGAAAAATGAAAAATATTTCATTTCAAAATTAATTCGAATGTAATTTTTTTTATCATGGATAATTTTCTTTTTTGTTTTGTAATTGAGAAAATCGAAAAAAGCTTTTGATTTAAGAAATATAATTTTCTATTTGCAGGATATAGATAATTTAATGACAGAAGGTAACAAATCGAGAACGGTGGCGGCGACAAATATGAATTCGGAGAGTTCACGTTCGCATGCTGTTTTTTCTGTCATTCTCACGCAAACTTTGACAGATACAAAAAGTGGTGTGAGTGGTGAAAAAGTGTCGCGAATGAGTCTCGTTGATTTGGCAGGAAGTGAGAGGGCTGTGAAAACGGGAGCTGTTGGAGACAGACTCAAGGAAGGAAGCAATATAAATAAGTAAAATTTCAATCACATTTTTCAGCTAATTAAAAATTTAAAAAGTGAGAAGACAAACTTTTCCCTCTTTTCTAACTTTATAATTTTTTCAGATCACTAACTACTTTAGGACTAGTCATCTCGAAATTGGCCGATCAAAGTTCAAGCGTGAAAAATAAAGATAAATTCGTCCCCTACAGAGATTCCGTTCTAACTTGGCTTTTAAAGGTAAGAGGAGATTAATAAGAAATTATTCTTATCGTAATTAAAGATGAATATTCAGGGTGTCTACTAACCGGGAAACAGCCAGGAATTTAATTTGACCGGGAAAAACCGGGAATAAGCCAGGAATTTTATGCCAAACCTGGAATTTTTTCACCAAATTAAAAAAAAGTTTTATTATTTTAATTTGTTTTTAAAAAATCGCTTTTTATCTCAATTTTTATAGATATTTACACTGTTCTCTAAATTTGAATTTGTTAAAAATAATTAATTTGATTGTAAAAAATCAGTCACTGATTCAAATATAATATGTAAATAAATTTAAAAAAAATTATCGGATTAATAGAAATTTTGTGAATTTCAACTGAAAATAATTAAATTTGTTAAAGAATTTCATTAAACACTTTTTAACAAATCGAAATTTCAAAGTATTTTAATTTAATAATTGATAAATAATTGAATTTTATAAAGAGTCACATTCTAATGTATTCATGTTTCTTAGTGCGAAGATTAGTAATTAAAATTTTTATTAGTTAATTTAAAAAAAGATACACACTTAAAATTTTTTAATAAAATTAAATTTTCGCAAAGATTTTTTGAAAATTCTGAAAAATAAGATTTTTGAAATTTTTCAATTCTATTGTTTCAAAATAATTGAATATTTATAAACAAATAATTGAATATTTTTGAAATAATTAAAATTTCTTTACATTCTATTAAAAATAATTAAATTCTTTTAAAAAATTTTATTTAAATTTTTCGAAAATAATCAAGGGAAGTTAGTCATCGTAATTATAATTGCAAAATTTCAATTATTTTTAGTAAAATTTTAATCAAATTCCTCGGAAAATGTAATTATTCTTAAAAATTTTATTAAAATTCGCCAAAAGAATTCAATTATTAAAAAACTTTGTTAATAAAATTCTTTGTGAAAATTCAATTATTTCCATTAATAGCAAAATTCATCAGATTTACTAAATTCCTTTGAATATTATTTTTAAAAAAAATTCTTCACAAGAATTTAATTATTTTTATAAATATAGTAAAATTTATTGCAGAATTTCAATTATTTTAAATACAATTTTAATCGAATTCACCGAAACATTCTTAAAAATTTTATTAAAATTTTTTAATTTAAATTAAAATTAAATTAATTAATTAAATTTTTAATTTTAATTTTTTAATTTAATTTATTCCTCGTAAATTCTCAAAAATTTTAATAAAATTCGTCGAAAGGATTCAATTATTTCTAGAAACTGTAAAAAAATTCTTCGCAAAAATTCAATTGTTTAAGAATTTTTTTAAATTCTCATCAAAATTTCAATTATTTTTATAAATAATTAAATTGTTCTCCACGATTCAATTATTTTCAAAAAATTTAATAAAATTCTACACAAACATTTAATTATTTTCATAAATAATAACATTCTTTGGAAGGATTTAATTATTTTTATAAATAGTAAAATTCTTTGCAGAAATTCAATTAGTATCAATACATTTTAATAAAATTGAATTATCAAATTTTCAATTATAATTATAAACAGATAAGATTATTTTAAAAAATTGAAAAAATTCTTTGTTTAATTCAATTAAAATTCTTTGTTTAATTATTTTCCAAATTTTTAAATTAAAATTAATAAAAAAACATTATTTTCAATAAATTTAAAGAAACTCGTCAAAAGAATTTAATTATTCATAAAAACTCTAATAAAAATTATAGAAGCCATTTGTAGATTTATTTATGTTCGAAATCAAATAAATATAAATTTGATGAGAAAAAGAACCAGGAAAAATTAGGACAAAGCCGGGAATTTTGTTAAACGAAAATAGTAGACACCCTGATATTTTTAATGTCGACTATTTTGTGAAATAATTATTGAATTATGTTTATTATTAATATTGATTTATTTTGTTCTAAAATAAAATTTCGAATATTTATTAAATTAATTTGTATAATTATTAGAAATTAATGAAACAATTTTTTTTTTCACTCCACAGGATAATCTGGGTGGTAATAGTAAAACTGTGATGGTCGCGACAATATCGCCAGCAGCTGATAATTACGAAGAAACACTTTCGACTCTTCGCTATGCAGACAGAGCAAAGAGAATTGTCAATCATGCTGTTGTTAATGAGGATCCAAATGCAAGAATAATTCGCGAACTCCGTCAAGAGGTTGAGGCACTTAAAGAAATGCTTTTACATGCAACGGTAAATTGAGTAGAAATTATTTCTTGGAAAATGATTGCAAATTTTTTTTTCCTACTGTTATTCTAATTATTGTATTGTTATTTCTTTTGTTTTTCTTTTAGGGTCAAGGTTCGGTTGTCGTTCAAAGACGTACTGATATCACTGAAAAACTCTCTGAATCGGAACGTTTAATGAAGGAAATGTCACAAACTTGGGAGGAGAAATTGGTAAAAACAGAGAGACTTCAACACGAGAGACAACAGGCTCTTGAAAAAATGGGCATCAGCGTTCAAGCATCTGGAATACAAGTGGAGAAGAATAAATATTATTTAGTTAATCTCAATGACGATCCTAGTCTCAATGAACTGTTGGTGTATTACTTAAAGGTACGGAACTAAAATAGTTAAAAGAAATAAGACAAATATTTTTTTTTAATATCTTTCTAGTTTCTAGTAATTAAAAAGAAGTTACCTTACATTTTTTTTTCTCTTCTCAGTGCTTTTTGTTTAAAATTATTAATTGTATTTAGTATTTAATTATTAGTTTATTTATTTACTCGATGAAATTAAAAATTATTAACTACAATTAATGATTGTTAGTTAATATTTTTAGGTAATATTTGAAAAAAATGTGGGTTTTTGTTTTTTGTAGGAAAAAACTTTGGTCGGCGGTCGATCCGCAAAAGTCGAGCAAGATATTCAGTTGCATGGCTTGGGAATTCTGCCAGAACATTGTGTGATAACAATAGAGGAATCTGGTTTGTTTATGACCCCACTGAATGGTGCTAGATGTTTCGTTAATGGCACTCAAGTCACGGAAAAAAACACCTTTGCTTCATGGCGACAGAATCGTCTGGGGCAATCATCATTTTTTTAGAGTCAACTGCCCTCGAAGTTCGACAGGTAAGTTGCCTTTTTCTTCTCTTTCTTCCCTTTTTTACGATCTCTGTAAGTTTTTTTGCAGGTAAAAAGTAAATTCATAAATTTATTTTCACAAAATTTTGTAAATTTATATTTACACTAATCTATATTACTATTTGAAGTTAATTGTTGTTTGCTTTTTTGTTTCTTAACTTTTTTAATAATTTTCCTTTTTAAATATTTTCAATTTTAAAATTAATGTATTGAAGATCATTGAATTCTTGCAAAGAATCTTATCAAAAAATTTGAAGAGAATAATTGAATTCCTTTAAAGAATTTTTTTATTTATGAAAATAATTGAATTCCTGAGAAAAATTTTATTATTTATAAAAATAATTGAATTCTCGCGAAGAATTTTATTAAAATTTTTTGAAAATCCTAATTAAATTCTTTTCAAGAATTTCTTTGAATTTTTTTAAAATAATGGAGTTTCTTTAATAATTTTAAAGATTTAATTTTAATTCTTTTGAAGAATTTCTTTAAATTTTTTTTAAAATAATGGAGTTTCTTTAATAATTTTAATTGAAAATTTTGAAAGCAATTGAATTTTATGAAGAAGAATTTATTAAATTTATATTGAGAATAATTGGATTCCTGAGAAGAATTTTATTATTTATAAAAATAATTTAATTCATGCGAAGAATTTTACTATTTATAAAAATAATTGAATTGTCTCGAAGGATTTATTAAAATTTTAGGAAATAATTGAATTTTATATAAATATTTGGAAATAATTAAATTCTTTCGAGGAATTCTATTAAAATTGTTTTGAGAAGAATCGAATGTCTGCAAAGAATTTTACTATTTATAAAAATAATTGAATTGTTTCGAAGGATTTAGTAAAGATTTTAGAAAATAATTAAATTAATTTGAAATGTATTAAAAATTTTATTAAAAATTAAATTCTTCTGAGGAATTCAATTAAAATTGTTTTTAAAATAATTGAAATCCAGTAAAAAGTTTAACTATTTTTAACAATAATTGAATTCCTTTGAAAAATTTTTATAACGAATTAAGAAAAAAAAATTAAATACTTTCGCGAAATTTTATTGAAAATAATTACAATTTTTGCAAAGATTTTACAATTTAAAAAAATAATTGAATTATTTTAGAAGGATTTATTAAAATTTTATAAAATATTTGAATTCTTTTGTGAAATTTTATTAAAATTTTTGAAAATAATTGAAATCTTCAAAAGAATTTTACTTTTTATGAAAATAATTGAATTTTTAGAAAGAAATTGATTAAAATTGTATTGAAAATAATTGAATTTCTCAGAAGAATTTTATTATTTACAAAAATAAATTAATTCTTGCAAAGAATTTTTAATTTATAAAAATAATTGAATTCTTGCCAAGAATTATATTGTAATTTTTGAAAATATAAACAATAATACCTAATTAATTGTGTACATAATAAGTAAGTATTGTTTAGAAATTTATATTTAGTTTTTAAAAAATTGAATAAAAGGGGAAATATTGAATAAATTTTCAGCGCTCAACAGTGAACCACAAACACCAGCACAAAACATCGACTATAATTTTGCTCGAGAAGAATTAATGCTCAATGAACTGTCCAACGATCCAATTCAAAGGGCGATAGCGAGGCTTGAAAAACAACACGAGGAGGATAAGCAAGTTGCACTTGAGAAACAAAGATTAGAATATGAAAGACAATTTCAACAATTACGAAATTTGGTGTCACCTTCAACTCCCTATGCACCTTACATGCCTTACGATCCGCTGCGCGGTAATCAGGGTGGTAAACTTCCTGCATGCACACCAACGACACAAATGCGAGTCGAAAAATGGGCACAAGAGCGGGACGAAATGTTCAAGAGGAGTTTGGGTCAGTTAAAAACTGACATTCTCAAGGCAAATTCTTTGGTACAAGAGGCGAATTTCCTCGCTGAGGAAATGGAGAAGCAGACAAAGTTCAGCGTCACATTACAAATTCCACCAAATAATTTAAGTCCAAATAGAAAGGTATTTAGTTTTCTTTTCTATTATCACTTTTTTCAGAACAATTTTTAATTCAAAATTTTAGTTTTTCTTTGAATTGTTATTAATTATTTATTTATAATTATTATTTATTTAAATGTAAATTGCTTCATTGTATTTTTACATTTCCTCTCAAAAATCTTATATATTAATAATCGTTGTATTCCGGTAATCTATTGTTTGCTTTTTTGTTTCCTAACTGTTGAAATAATTTTCCTTTTTAAATGTTTTTAAAAATATTTTTTTTTTAAATTATTGTACTGAAAATCATTGAATTCTTGCAAAGTATTTATCAAAAAATTTGAAAATAATCGAATTTATTTCAAGAATTTTATCAACTTTTTTTCAATAATTCAATTCTTTCGAGAAAATGTAATTAAAATTGTATTGAAAATAAGTTAATTCTTGGGAAGATTTTTATTATAATTCTTTAAAATAATAATTGAATTGTTTTGAAGAATTTATTTCCATTTTCTTGAAAATAATGGAGTTTTTTTTAATCATTTTTACTGAAAATTTTGAAAGTAATTAAATTTTATGAAGATTTTCTTTTGAGTTTTTAAAATAATCGTGTTCATTATTAATTGTAACTAATAATTTTCCTGTGAAATTATATTAAAATTATTCATAGAAAATTAAATTCTTTTAAACAATTTGATTAGGGTTTTTGTAAATAATTACATTTTTTTTAAGAATTTCATTAAATTTCGTAAAAATATTGAAATTTTTTAAAGTAATTTTAAATGAAAATTTGGAAAATAATTTAAATTTACAAAGAATTTGATTAAAAACTTTTGAGAATTTGATTAAAATTGTATTGAAAATAATTGAATTTCTCAGAAGAATTTCATTATTTACAAAAATAAATTAATTCTTGCCAAGAATTTTAAATTTATAAAAATAATTGAATTGTTTCGAAGAATTTTATCAGAATTGTTGAAAATAATTGAAATACTCCGAAGAATTTTTATATTTAAGAAAATAATTGAAATCTATTAAAGAATTTTATTTTTTATGTAAATAATTGAATTTTTAGGAAGAATTTTATTAAAATTTTTAAAAATAATTAAATTGTTTCGAAGATATTTATTTTTTATGAAGATAATTGAATTCTTATGAAAAATTTTATTAAAATTTTTGATAATAATTGAAATTCTCCGAAGAATATTTATATTTAAGAAAATAATTGAAATCTTCCAAAGAATTTTATTTTTTATGAAGATAATTGAATTTTTAGGGAAAATTTAAAAAAATTTTTTGAAAATAATTGAAATCTTTAAAAGAATTTTACTTTTTATGAAGATAATTGAATTTTTAGGAAGAATTTGATTAAAATTATATTGAAAATAATTGAAATTCTCCGAAGAATTTTATTATTTCAGAAAATAATTGAAATCTTCCAAAGAATTCTATTTTTTATGAAGATAATTAAATTATTGCTAAGAAATTTATTAAAAAATTTGTAAATAATTGAAATCCTATACAAGTGTTAATACATATTTGTGTAAATAATTAAATGTTTGCCTAGAATTTTATTAAAATTTTTAAAAATAATTAAATTGTTTCGAAGATATTTATTTTTTATGAAGATAATTGAATTCTTGTGAAGAATTTTATTAAAATTTTTGATAATAATTGAAATTCTCAGAAGAATTTTTATATTTAAGAAAACAATTGAAATCTTCCAAATAATTTTATATTTTATGAAGATAATTGAATTGTTTCGAAGAATTTTATTCAGAATTGTTGAAAATAATTAAAATTCTCCGAAGAATTTTATTATTTAAGAAAATAATTGAAATCTTCCAAAGAATTTCATTTTTTACGAAGATAATTGAATTTTTAGAAAAAATTTTATTAAAATTTTTGAAAATAATTGAAATTTTCATAAGAATTTTACTTTTTATGAAGATAATTGAATTTTTAGGAAGAAATTGATTAAAATTGTATTGAAAATAATTGAATTTCTCGGAAGAATTTTATTATTTACAAAAATAAATTAATTCTTGACAAGAATTTTAAAATAAAAATAATTTAATTGTTTCAAAGAATTTTACCTGAATTTTCGAAAATAATTACATTTTTTGGAGAAATTTTATTAACAATTTTGAAAATAATGATTTTTTAAAAAGAATTTTTATCAAAGTTGTCAAAAATAATTGAATTTATATTAAAATTTTTGAAAATAATCGACTTTAATTAATATTTTTAAAAATAATTGTATTCTTTCGAGAAATTTTATTAAAATTGTATTAAAAATAATTGAATTGCTCTAAAAAATATTATTATTTATGAGAATAATGAAATTCTTTCGAAAAATGTTATTTATTTGAATAATAATAAAAAAAGAATATTTAATTGATTGATTATCTGTCGATAATTTTACGTTCGGTTTTATTATTTGATGATAATTTATTTTTACGAGACCTATACCGAAAATAGAATTTTTCTGAAAAAATTGAATCTCCGAACTCTCCCACCATGAGAGTTCGGAGATTCAATTTTTTCAGAAAAATTCTATTGTCGGTATAGGTCTCGTAAAAATAAATTATCATCAAAGAATATTTAATATTATGTACTTAATAATAATAAATGGAATACCGCTGGCTCGCGTATCATTTGCTAGTTAGGGTTTTAATTAATTTTTGAAGATTTTACAAATTATAATTTTACCTTACTTTTTAGTTTGATTTTGAGTTTTTTATTTCGATTTTGTTTCTGGACACTCTTACAAATGAAGAGTGTATTTTTTCAGCGTGGAGCCTTTGTAAGCGAACCTGCTATTTTGGTTAAGAGAATCAATATGGGAAGTCAAGTTTGGTCCATGGAAAAACTAGAAAATAAATTGGTCGACATGCGGGACATGTACGAAGAGCGAAAATACTCTAACAATTGCCAACGGTTGTCAGCCGTTAAGGTGAGCAACTTTTTCTTTTTGTTACAATATTATTCATATTTTTACTCTTAAGAAGTTTGTTAAATTTCTCAATTTACAATTTTCCAAAAACAAGACTTAAATATTGAGTAGAATAATTTATTACACTTTAATTTTTTGTAATTATTCTTTTAATTCTCTTTTTTTCTTGCATTTCTTTTAATGAGAAAATATTTAATTCTTTCCATTCAGGATGAAGTGCCTGGAAAAATTCAAGATCCCTTTTACGAGACCCAAGAGAATCACAATTTAATTGGCGTGGCGAATATTTTCTTGGAGGTTCTATTTCACGATGTACGATTGGATTATCATACGCCAATTATTAGTCAACAAGGCGAAGTCGCTGGACGACTGCAAGTTGAAATAAGTCGAATATCGGGACAATTTCCACAGGATCGTATTTGCGAGGCTGCTTCTGAATCATCGACAGATTCCGGTTCATCTGAATATGATGATTATTCGGGTTCAAGTCACATCACATGCCGTGTAACAATAAAACAAGCGAGTGGTTTACCATTGTCATTGAGTCACTTTGTATTTTGTCAATATATATTTTGGGGACATCCCGAACCAATTGTCGTTCCTCCATGTCCGTCGTCCGAATTTTCTGACACTAATTGCGTAACTGGTCAGAAAGACTCACTCGCTTTTAAGTTCGACCACACAAAAGACTTTAATATTTTAATTAATGAAGAATTCATGGAGCATTGTTCGGGTAAGAATAATTTTTTTGCAAAATAATTAATGATAATAGAACTAGAAAGAAGAATACAAATAAAGAAAATTAAAATAGAATTATTACTGAAATAATTTTTATAAATTGAATAATAAATTTTGGAAAATTGTCTTCTTTTGCAGAAGGTGCATTGAGTATAGAAGTTTGGGGTCATAGAAGTGCGGGTTTTTCTCGCAGTAAACCTGGTTGGGAGGTGGAACAGCAGCAGTTGGCGAAAGCCAGATCCCTGGCTGATAGATGGTCGGAATTGACGAGAAAAATTGAACTCTGGGTGGAAATTCAAGAACTGAACGAGCAGGGAGAATATACTCCAGTGGAAGTCGTTGCCAAGCCAGACACGTTGACAGGTATTTTTATAATTCGAATTATATTTTTTAAAGTAATTCTTTATTTCGAAAACTGTCCCATTATTTTTATTATTCGTTAAATCTTCTTAATTGCCTAACATTTTTAATATTTTTTCCTTTCAAATATTTTCAATTTTAAAATTAATGCATTAAAAATCATTGAATTCTTGCAAAGAATTTTATCAGAAAATTTGAGAATAATTGAATTCCTCCGCAGAATTTTATTATTTATGAAAATAATCGAATTCTCGCGAAAATTTTTATTATAAAATTTAAAAAAATCCTAATTAAATTCTTTTGAAGAATTTTTTTGAATTTTTTTAAATAATTGAGTTTTTTTCATAATTTTAATTGAAAATTATGAAAGTATTTGAATTTTATGAATAATTTCTTTCAAGTTTTTAAAATAATCGTGTTTCTTAATAATTGAAATTAAACATTTAATTCTTGAATTTTCTTAAAATGTTTAGAAAATAATTAAATTCTTCTCAGAATTTTATTACAATTTTCTAAACTAATTTAATTTATTTAAGGAATTTTATTTAAAAAAATAAAGTACCTAATTAAATTCTTTCGAAGAATAGATACTATTATAGGTTTTGACAATAATTCAATTCTTTCAAAAAATTTCTTTAATTTATTGAATATGATCGATTTTCTTAATAATTGTAATTAATAATTTTACTATTAAAATTTTATTGAAATTATTTATAGAAAATTTAACTCTTTTAAACAATTTTATTAGAGTTTTTGTAAATAACTAAATCCTTTTGATGAATTTCTTTGTGCTTTTTTTAAATAATGTAGTTTTTTGAATAATTTGAATTGAAATTATTTGAAAATAATTGAAATCCTCAAAAGAATTTTATTAAAATTTTTGAAAATAATTGAAATCTTCAAAAGAATTTCATAAAAAATAAAATTATTTTATTTTTTATGAAGACAATTGAATTTTTAGGAAAAATTTAATAAAATTTTTGAAAATAATTGAAATCTTCAAAAGAATTTTATTTTTTATGAAGATAATTGAATTTTTAGGAAGAATTTTATTAATATTTGTGAAAATATAAACAATATATTAATTAATTATGCACTTAAGTGAATTTTTAAAATTTTAGTTATGAAATTATTCAAAAATTTATATTTGAAAGTAAAAAATTTAGTAATTTGCATAATATTAAAGATAATAGGGTAAAGATAAAATAATAACAAATAAGAAAAAAATGAAAGAATAATAAAATAAAAAATTAATAAAAGAACAATAAATAAAAATCTATTGACATCGAAAGTAGAAGAAAATTGGAGGAATAATTTTCGAGTATATTATCCATTGAGAAATGAATAAAATATTTTTCCTCATCTCCTGCTTTCTTTTTTTATAGGTGGAATTTATCAGTTACGACAAGGCCAACAACGAAGAATACAAGTTCGAGTGAAACCGGTACAAAATTCAGGAACATTGCCAATAATCTGCCAGTCAATTTTAAATATTGCAGTTGGCAGTGTCTCTGGGAGGAATCGATTTCAAAATCCTTTGGACAGTTATCAGGATGAGGATCTTAGCATATTACGGGAAAAGTGGAGTGACGCTTTAATGAGAAGAAGACAATATCTGGATCAGCAGATACAGAAGCTCTTTAATAAACATGGTAAAATTAAAAATTGTTTTTTTCTTTCTCTATAATTTTGAAAGAAGAGTAAATTAAATTAAATTATTATTACTTTTTTAATTAAATAATTGAATACGTCATGTTTAGAAAAAACTGAACAGGAGAAAGAGAGGGAACAAAGTCTGGTTGATCAGTGGGTAAGTTTAACGGAGGAAAGAAATGCCGTTTTAGTTCCTGCAGCAGGTTCAGGAATTCCTGGTGCGCCTGCCGATTGGAATCCACCCTCTGGCATGGAACCACATATTCCAGTTTTATTTCTTGATCTCAATGGTAAGAGACATTAAATTCGTTTTTAAATGTTTAAATTTTTGCAAATAGTTTTTAAATATTTTAATTTAAATTTTTTAATATAATAATTTTTATTTTGAAAAATGTTGAAACTAATTTTTTTATTTTTCTTTTGAAGCTGATGATCTCTCAACGCATCAATCAGGTGAAGAGGTATCGGTAACTGGATTAAATTCAATTTTACCTAAAGAACACGGGCACAAATTCTACAATTTACCAATTATTCGACATCTCGAAAAGGATGTGTGTGCCACGGCGCCTTGGGATTCGAGCATACACGACAGTGTTCACCTCAATAGAATCACGGACGGTAATTTGGAAATTAATTTACAATTATTAATTAAATCCCAACTATCGTAACGAAATTCACTTAATTAAATCGAACTGTACAGCAACAAAATTTAATTGATCGAATTAAATTACTAATTGAATTCTAAAATCAATTACGAATTGTGAAAAAACAAAAAGATTAAAAATTTTAATCCGAATGAATTAAATAGAAAATCAAATATTTAAATTTCAATAAAATTAAATATTTAAATTTGAACAAATTGAATTTAAAATCAAATCACAAATTTTATTTTTGTGACAATAATGTGTCAATGAAGTTGACAATAAAGTGACAACAAAATTAATATTAAAGTGACAATAAAATTGTAGTAAAGTATCAAAATTGACAGTAAAGCAGCAATAAAATCATAAAATTGATAAAATTGAATATTAATCAATACAGTAATATTTTTTATTTTTTTATATATTTTTTATATTTTTATTTTATTTATATTTTATTAAGAATCATTAATTATCAGTTGTGTGAAACTCAGTGAAACTTTTATTTCAGCAAACGAAAGAGTGTTTCTTATTCTAAAAACGACCGTCCGTCTTTCTCATCCAGCACCGATGGATCTTGTACTGCGCAAGAGACTCTCTCTTAATATTTATAAAAGACAAAGTATAACTGAAAGAATTTTTAAGAAAATTGGACGAACCGATTGTTTGTCGCAGACTGGAGTCACCTACGAAGTAGTTTCTAATATACCAAAGGCTAGTGAGGAGTTAGAAGATCGCGAGAGTTTGGCACAAATTGCCGCCAGCGGCGAAGACAGTAATTTATGTGACGGCGAAACTTATATAGGTAATTATTTCATTACTCCAATATTATATTACTTTATTATCTAATTATTTGTTATTTCTTTTTATTTACAGTAGGGAAATTGTTAAAAAAACAGAAATTTTTTAATTTTTATTTATTTTAAAAATGTATAACAAAATAATTTAAAACTAAATATTAAAAAAATGTAATACTAAGTATTAAAATAATTCAAATAATTAAACAAAATTTAGTATAATAAAAATAGTCGGAAAATGATAAAAAAAAATGCAAAAAAGAATTAAAAACTAGGAAATTCTCAGGGTTGCCACGCAACCTGGATATCTGGAAAACTCGGAAATGTCAGGGAATTTTATGAACCTTGAAAAACCCTGGAAAAGTCAGGGAATTTTGATCGAAATCCTGGGAAATTGTTATTTTCTATTATTGCGTTTATTCTTGAAATCTAATTTCACTTAAATATTTCAAAATTAATTTAATTTTAAAAGAGTTGAGTTTACAATTTTCATAAGTAGATGAACTTTAAAAGATTTTGATTTACAATTTTGTAAAAAAAAATTTCAATTTTACATAAATTTAATTAGAAATGTAAAAAAAAATAAATTTAAAAAAAATTTTAAAAACTAAAATTCGTCTAAAATTAGTTAAATTTTTTAATATATAGGTATTTAATTAATTATTAAAAAAAATGGATTTATAGAATAATTTTAGTTGAAACCACTAAAACAAATTGAATTTTGAAGCAATTTGAAATGATTGCAGAAATTCAATTATTTTTAAAAGTAGTAAAATTCTTCTCAGAAATTCAATTATTTTCAAAAATTTTAATAAAATTCTTGGCCAAATTTTAATTATTTTCAAAAACTTTCCTCAATTCAATGATTTTTAATATCTACTAATTTAATAAAAATTTTTAAAAGAATTCTGTTAGTTAAAAAGAATTTTAATTAACTTCTACGCAAACATTTAATTATTTTCATAAATAATAAAAATTTCACAGAAATTCAATTATTTACAAATTATTTTCATATACATATTAGTCAATAATTTTCATGATTAATAACATTTTTTACAGGGATTCAATTATTTTCTTAAAAAATAAAACTCAATGCTGAATTTCAATTATTTTTAATACAATTTTAATGGAATTCTTCGAAAAAAGTTATTATTCTTAAAAATTTTACTAAAATTTATCAAAGAAATTTAATTATGTATTTTAATAACCTTTGTTACAATGTATTTATTAGAATTTAAGTATTATTTTCAATACATTATTAATTAAATTTCTTTAAAGAATAAAATTATTTTCAAAAATTTTAATGAAATTCTTTGCGTAACAATTCAATTTTTTTCAAAATAATTTTAATAAAATTCTTCGCAGAAATCCAATTATGTTTAAACATTTACAAACATTCTGGTCAAAATTTCAATTATCTTTATAAATAATAACATTTTTCTCCGAAATTCAATTATTTTCAAAACTTTTAATAAAATTCTTGTCAGAATTTCAATTATTTTTAATACAATTTTCATCAAATTTCCCGAAAAATGCAATTATTCTTAAAAATTTTATTAAAATTTTCCTAATGAATTCAATTATTTAAAAATTTGTTGATAAAATTCTTTCTTAAAATTCAATTTTAAGAAAAATTCAATTGTTTAATAAAATATTTATTTTTATAGTTAAATAATTAAATTCTCGTAAAATTTTCTAATAAATTTTTATTTAAAAATGAATTTCAAATTAAAATCTTCGAAAAATTCAACTTTTTATACTTTTAATTAAGAATTCTATAGACTTAATTTTTCTCAATAAGCTTAATGAAATTTTCTTTTAATTATTTGAAGTTTTTAATTTCTAATATATTTAATTGAATAATGACAGAATAATCGAAATTTTGTAAAATTAAATTGTAAACAAAAGAATTTGATAATTCACAAAGAACTTTTTCAAAAATTGATTTAAAGAAGAATTTTAGTTGAAAATTCTAGAAATAAATAGTCGTAATGATGAAAATAATTAATTGATTTAAAAACGAATTACCTAATAATCGATTATTTATTAATTATGAAAATAATTAAATTCTTGCAACGAATTTTATTCCATTTTTTTTAAACAATTGAATTTCTTTAGAAATTGTACTAATTTAAAAATTAATTGAATTCTGTCGAAGGATTTTATTAAGATTTTTGTAAATAATTAACTTTTTTTTGAAAAATTTTATGATAATTTAAATTATTACAAAACATGAAGAAAGCAATCACTCTGAGTCGAAGACTCGGATGGATCGATTTCTTCATGTTTTATAATAATATTCTTAGTTATTGAATTTCAAATTTTTGGAATATCTTAATTTTTACAAACAAAAATGATGATTAAATATTTATTTAAAAATGAAGTTATTGATTGTTTCGAATAATTTTCGTTTTAAAAACCTGGAAAAATTCCGTTTTTTAACCTGAAAAACCTGGAAAAGTCAGGAAATTTGAAAAGAGCAAAAGCGTGGCAACCCTGATTCTGGAAAATTTCGAAAAAAAAAATATTATAATACAAAAATAAATATAATAATAAATCGAATAGCTTCCTTTATATTAGTGAATTACAAGTTCGAGGAAATAATTTTTCTTTGAAATCATTTAGAAAAATATACCCGTGGTGTTTCGGCTGTGGAAAGCATTTTAACGCTAGATCGGCTAAGGCAAAATGTGGCGGTGAAAGAACTTTTGCAAGCACAAGGTCAGCCTTTGATGAGAAAGACAGCGAGTGTCCCCAATTTTTCACAGGTAACATTTTTTTTTTAAAAGGTAAAAATATTCTTTACATTTCTTAGAGATTTTAAGCGATCAAATTAATTTATCAATAATTATTTATTGTCAGTTAAAAAACATCTGAATTTTTTTACTTATATTTTTTATACTTACATTTTCAAACTTATATTACTTAGTATTTTTATACTTATATTCTTTATACTTTTAGGTACTTTTTATACTTAAGCTATTTTTTTATATTTGTTTTTTTTATATTAAGAAACGTTTTTCTGAATAATTAATTAATTATATGTGATTTGACATATTGAAAAGAAATTAATACTCGATTGGCAATTTTATTAGATAATGAGATTCGACACGTCAATGGACTCCTTAAATGTAACTCGTTCCGAGAGTGTAACAGACCTAAATTCGGAGCTAAGTAGCCTGACGCTCTTACGTAGAGCATCTTCAGGACACGCGAGGAACGACGACAACTTCTTGACGACACCGCCTAAATCCTTCGGAATTGGTATGTATTATAAATTCCTTTTTTCAATTATTTAGTCTTTATAATTTATTCATAAGTCTATTTTTAAAGTAGTTTAAAATTTTTCCATTACACTTCTAAGATTTCTTAATTCTTCCGTAAGAGTCCCATAAAGAACGGAATTACACTTGAATAATAATAATAATTATTATTATATTTTATTAATAATTTTTGTATTTATTAAATTAAATATTTTAATAAAAGAGTAGAATGTATCAATATAATTAAATATTTTTATTTAATTATATTGATTATATTAACATTAATCTATACTAATATTAATAATATTTATTAATTTATTAATTAAGTAAAGATGTTTAGATATTTTTGTTTTTGGTAGAAATTTATTAATTAATTGATGTTGAAAAATTGAATTGAAAATTTCAGTGAATTTTAAGAAGTCTTAGAATTTGTTAGGTACGTCTAAATATTTAGGCGCGTACATTGAAATAATTGATCATAATAATTATTCCCAATTAACAATAATTATGTAATTAACATGTTGACATTTTTTTTACCATTACTTTTAACAATTCTCAACCGTACTTGATCAAAGTACACCAACAAAAAGGTAATTCAATTATAAAATTGAAAATAAATGTTCTGCTCTTCATGCGTCAGTTATGTAAACATTTTTTTTTTCGTATTTTTTTCTGCGAGATTATGAAAAAAAAGTTTGCTATTTTTAAAGTAAAACAAAAGGAAAAATATTTTAGCTAATAAATAATTTCACGTTGCGCAGTGTTATTTTAAAATGTCACATATTATAGCTATTGCAAAAAAAAACTTTTGGCTTAATTTTTGCAAAATAAAATAATTGCCCAAAATTGTAGCTTTTAGCTAAAAGAATAATAAATTATTCAATAGAATTTTTGCCACTTAAGTAGACCTATGTATCGAAAATTATTTTAGCTTGTAAATAAAATGTAAACGATTCTCTCTGAATCACGTTATGCCACTGTTTTTAGTGCGCTTAGTCTTTATTATATAAATTTTTTATTTATTTGGTAAATCCCCTCTTGAAGGTATTAATCATGATTTTCAATCAATTACTTGTTTCAATCTTGTTAATGATGAAAAGGATATTTTTTAATTTTAAAACGTTTTACAATGTTTTTTAACATTGATTTTTATTTCTCTTTTCTTAGATCTTTTAAAAGGATCTTTAAAAAAAGATTTCACTTTTTTTCAATTTTTAAAAATTTTATTCAAGAAATTTTGATACTTTCTTTTGTAAGCTAAGAAGAACGTGTCATTGTTGTTGACTGACTAAAAAATTCAGTTTTCGAGTAATATTATTTTAATCTAGATTTAAATCGTTTTAAACTCGATTCGCTTTTTATTCTTTTTTATCTAATGAGGAATCGCCAATTAATTAATGAGATGTGGCTTATGCTGTGTTTTTGTATCTCGATTGTCATGAAATTCATTTTTCATTATTTTTTCGAATCTAGTATAATTTTTTTTATTACTCTTGTATATTTATTTTTTATTATTTTCTGTTGCATTTTATTAATTTCAAAATATTTTTTGTATTTCTATTTATACCTATTTTTCAATAGACAAATACGAAATTTATTTTTTTATTTTTGTTTTAATAGATTTTATTTTTTTAAGTTTTGTTTCAATTGATAATAACGCAGTGTATTTTTAAAATTTTTATTTTAATAGATAACAACAGAGTGTATTTTTTTTTGGTTCAATAGATAAGAACGCAGTGGATTTTTTATTTTTGTTTCAATATTATTATTATTATCTATTTAAAAAGAAATTAATAAAATTCATTTAAAGCATGAACCTTTCATATGTGATCCGGAATCTTCGATTTTATTCCCCTTTATTATTGCATTGCTACATGAGAAAAATATACTATTTTTATAATTAATATACATGTATATTTTGCACTTATCGAAACTTATATGAAAGGCAATTGCAATCACTTAGATTTAAAAGCGAATCTCAATCTTTTTTTTTTGTCTTGTCACAGGTATTTGGAAGAATTCTGATTTTCGTACCTATTTATTTATTTATTTATTTATTTATTTATTTATTTATTTATTACTTATATATAAATAGCAAAAAAAATTTATCTCTACACAATGTTCGCAAATCTGATTCTTCCGCTCAAAGAAAATAAGAAATAAATTTTTAATTTATTCCAATCATATTGCTTTAGCTTGAATTATGCGTATTTTTATCTCGCAGCTTTAATATTTCATAGCTTCGAGCTTTATTGTCAGGAAAAAAAAGAATTTTCAATCGGAAAATCTGTCAGATTTGTTGTTCATCATGTAGTTTACAATTTTCAGCTTTTGCCATGTTTTTTTAATGACAAAGCTATGTTCAACTGTAATGACATTTTTGAAAATTAGATTTATATTGAAATTCTTAGCTAAATATTATTAATATGTAATTATGTATTAAATTAGAATTTTTCTATTAGTTTTTTTTTTAATTTTGATAATTGAAATAGAATTTAGAGATTTAAATAGGTAATTAAAATTAGTTTATTGCTGTTTATTAAAAAAAAGAAAAAACGTAAAATAATCGAAAAAAGGGCTTTAGAAAATTTTTCCCAAAATTCAATATATAATATAAATATGTAATAAATTATATAATTAAAATATAATTAAAAATTATAAAGAAAATTATTTCATCTGGACAAGAATTTTCTTCTATTGAAGAAAAAGTAATTTAATTTGAAAAGAATATGAATCGACAATTTTTGTTTCATAAATTTGAAATCCAATATAAGTTTTTAGATAATTTTTTAAATAGAAAAAATTATTTTTTGAAATAATAAGAAAGAAAGTTGCTTTTGAAAAAGTTGAACGTAGTTGAGGTCACTTTTTTAAATAAGAAATCGCCTGGCATTTGAGCTCCTTCTCTTATTATTATAATTAAATTTTATATAATAAACTAAACCAAAAAGATAAATAATAAAAAAAATTCTACGTGAAAACAAAAGAAAATATTAATGATACTAATTAAATAATAAAAATGTCTTGCTTTTTTGTTCCTCTATCACTACGACTTCCACCACTATTTCGGCCCACCCAAGGCTCCATTCTCAACTCAGGTAAAATGGAGTCTTGATTTAAACGTTTAATTTACACGATTGATACGACAACAAAAAAAATAATAATAATATTAAACAGTAATTAGAAAGAGTTTCGTGAGTGGTTGAATTTTAATTGTTACAGTTATTTGCTCGTATTTACTGTAAATGTACAAAAATCTGTGTAAAAGTACAATTTTTTTTTATAGTAAAAAGTATCGATTGTGTTTCTTCACTTCTCTCTCTCTCTCTATTTTTTTCTCTTTTGCATGGGAATGTTTAGGCATTGTATCAAGTATAGTTTTTGTAAAATATTTCTTGAATTATTTCCTTTATTTTTTTTTGTATAATTTTTTTTCTTGATAAGCTTTTGCGTAAATATTGCATTCGATCGACGCACGAAGAGACCCCTTTACTTTAGCATTTCTGATTTAATGCGGAGAATTCACCAATGTAGTAAGAGTTAATTAACTGGTATCGCGACGTAAGAGGATTAATTAAGTGAATGATTTTTTTAAATGAAAATATGATGTTTAATTATGTGCATTTTGATATACAGACAAATGTATTTTTTGTCTGCAATTGATTCTAATAAGAGACTGATAATAATAGAAAGAGATAAAATAATTTTCATAATAAATAATAATCATTATTAATTTATTTATTTATTTCTTATTTACGGACAAAAAGACTAGTAAATCGATAAATTTAATTAAATAAAATTAGCTTTTGAGTAAAGTACTTTAAGAAATACTTTAAAACTATGTATAAAAAAAAGTACTGAAAGAAAATATAATACTGAAAATAATTATTATTATTGAAACTTATTTAAATCAATTGCACAAAAATTTTGTTCAAATACACTAAACCATTTTTTACAGACACTTGAAATTTATGACTTATGTTTTTTGTAACACTTACAGGAACTCGATTATTGTTTGAGAAAATTTGTGATTCAAAAATAAGTGACTTATCATTGGAATTATACGTTTTTTGGATTTTTTTTCATTATCTTCTATTATTAAATATACTTTCAGGTATTTTTTATTATTTTTAATTATTAATTATTTGTTATTGGTCTTTCAAATTCTTTTTACTGTTATTTATTTACAATATTAACAAAACAGATCCTTTTTTATTATTAATTAATAATTATTAATGATAATAATAATTATTATTACTATTAAATAAATATTTGTAATTTTTAAATTCTAATTTTAAATTTTAATTTTTAAATTGTAATTTTTAAATTAAAAGAAAAAATTCTCTTTGGACGAAAATTGTATTAACTCGAATAAATTAAAAATAAAATCAATTAAAAAAAGAATTAGAAAAGCAGTTCGGAAAATTGGACAAAAAATTTAGAAAATTAAAAATTAATGTTGAGAAATTGATTACAAAATTGAAAAACTTGAAAAAAGAAAATAAGCTTCCTTATATTTGGATTACAATTACATCATGATTGTTTACAAAAAAAAGCTAGTTTAAAGTCAGGAGGTACACTTTAATGATTAGTAATCGTTGATTGTTAAATTGTTAAACAAAAAGAGTAATTAGTTGTTTTGCATGTTATATTCCCAGAGAGTAAAAATTATAGTGCATGTTTATTAAAAAAAAATCCTTAAATTTTTTCTAAAAGGTAAATTAATGAAAAAAAAATAATAACCATTGACTTTAAACTAATAATTTTAAAACATATCTTTTAGTCTTGTAAAAAAAAATTTGTACCATTTTTTTTTTTAAATTTTCAGAGCAAATTTGTACATTTCTTTACTTTTGTGTACAGAAATTTGAATTATCGAAAATAATGTATAAGTTTTATAAAATTGTATATAATTGAATATCTATTGTAATAATTTTTTACGTTAATGAATTATATAATTTGTTCTTTTAATTTTAAATCTGTAAATAATTGTAAAACATTTTTTTATTTACAATTATTTTATTACTATTGTAAAATATTTCCATATACAATTATTTTATTACTATTGGCAATATTATATATCTACTATAAAAATTGTAACGAGAAATATCGACGATGAAATTGTACACAAATCTGCATTCGAGTATTTTACAACAAAATTGTAAGAAAATGTTGTAAAATATTTTTTGTATAGAAAAATATCTTGAGAATAATTTTTATTTTTTTTTTCAATGAAAACCAAATGCAGAATTGTGATAATAGATGAATCAGGGTAATAATTTTATTAGAATCGAGAAATTGGAAATAAGTTTTCAAAATTCAGGTTGCAAATAATTATTATTTACTTTTTGAATAATAAGTATTTGACTGTGAATTTTATGGTAATTCATTTGCAATAGGACAAAAGAATAAAAGGATATTTTATTTGAAGAAAACCAATTTGAAAAAAGAGAGAATATTTTTTTCCAAAAACGACAAAATTAGATCATAGTTTCCATGATTCATCAATTTATAAGCCTGCAAACGGCCTATACTGAATATTTAATGTTTTTTTTTAAAAAAGAATGTAGAGAGTAGTTATCATTTAGAATGTATTTTATAATCAATATACATCTGTCTCCTTTCAGCGAGACCAACATTCCTGAATCTCAACCTGAATCTCAACTCATTGACACGTCTGCAACAATCCACCTCTGCCAAGTGTAGGTGACACTCGTTGTCTGTTATTCTTTCAAATTTGTTAATTATAATTATTCGCTGTATGTGTATTACATTCGTTGGTTTTTTTCTCGAAAATTTGAAAGAGTACATGCGACCATCTTAGCAGAGTTCTGTTTCATTTTCTCCACAAATTTTTATTTCTTTTTTCAGGCTCTTAAATATTAATAACATTTTATGTTTTGCTTCTTACAATATTTTTTATTTGTCCACTAACACCATTTTAGTTTCCTTAATTTTCCAGGTAATCCACGTGTCAATAAATTATTTAAAATAATTAATTTATACATTTTAGTTTTGGGCAAACTGAAATTTTACGTTCTCGATAAATTATTTTCAAACAAAAAATTGAAGAATATTTAAATTTAACAATTAAATTAATTTTATTTAATTTTTTATTTAAATAATTGTCATAAGAAAAAAATTTAAATTTAAATTTAATTGATGTTTTGGGGAGAAAAATAATTGACACGTGGAGGATTTAATTTTAGTAGCACGTAGATTTTTTATTTGTGTAGAATTTTTAATTTAGAAGTCCATCAGTTCCGAACTGGCAGTTTTAGAGTAAAATTTTTTTTTAAAATTAGATGACATTCAAGCACAATTACATGAATTTTTCACAAATTAGTTGTCATCGAATTATAGTCAGATCGGTTCTGATAGGTTGAAATTATATTACAAAAAATTGAAGATTTAAAAATATTTTCTGTAATTTGCTATTTTTTTTTTTTTTTTTTTTTTGAGTGTTTACGAGTTTACTTTTTCAGTAATCATCTAATTAGACATTTTTTAATTTTAGCTTCGCCTAATATGGTTGTCAGTAAATTAGGCCTACGTATGACTACGCTTCATGAAGAAACTTCGAATACAGGAAATCAATTGTCATCGCCTATTCCTGATGACGATGAAGAGAAAAGTGAAGCTGATGACGGTGACTACGAAACATACCAGGTATTATAAACAATAAATATTATTGTTCTATTATTTTTACTATTTTATTAATTTATTTCAGTCAGGAAAAACAAAATTAAATTTTCGTGGTAACCTTGTAATTTTTTTTTTGTTTGAAAATTTTTGTCTTGAAAATAAATATAATGAGGGAAAAATGTAAATGTATTTTTTGCAATTTCAGGCTCCGCCAAAATTAGTGAAACCCCTGACAACTTCTCGTACATTGGACTCTCTTGTTGAACTTCAATCAACGAAAATCAACACTCCCAGTATGAGTAGCAGTGGATACGGATCGCAAGCTGTTTCAACAACGAATCTAACTTCCGAGGACTCAATCTCAATAAAATCGATTAGCGTCGACGAGACGCCCGACACTGAATCTAGAACACTTTTTGAAAGTAAAAAACCCGAAAGAATGGACAGCTCCCTGGTGGAGGAGACGCCCGAAGAATATTATGGCGAAATAAACACGGAATTGGAAAAAGTCACTGAATTTCCGAAAACCTACGCGAAAAATAATTGTCGAACTGGTTAGTTCACTCATTGTAATTAAATTAATTAAATTACAATTTATAATTATAATATTATAATTAATTATAATTCATTTTAATTAATTTTAATGTAATAATAATTAATTTTAATTTAAGAATAATTTTTTCCCTTATATTTAATTTGTAGAAAATTCGAAAAAAAACTACAGAACAAATTGGTGCTTATGTCGAGAGGGGAAAACATTGTGCGGTGATTGTTAATGAAAATGAATCGATTCATAATGAGGGGAAGAGTAAAGATGTTAATAATTCCTATGGTGACAATGAAAAAAGAAAGGAATCTGAGACAAGTCAAACATCGAATTCAGGGGATGATAGTCCCTTGGAAGGAAGTTCGATCATACAGAATAAATTATCGCCAGGAAAGGTATAAATAAATTTAATAAATAATTCCAATAAGTTAATATAATTTTTGCTTCATCATTTAATCAAAACAAAAAATTACAATATTTTAAAAATTATGAAATTAAAATAAAAAATTGGGAAATATTTTTAATTTAATTTTTTTTTCTTTCTTTTCTTTTTTGAATTACATTTTTTACTTTTGTTATTTTTAGGTTGTGAGGAGGAAGAAGACTTCGCTCAATACGGGTAAATTAACAAGTTGTCAACACAGGGCATCATTTCCTATGGTCCGTCCACATTTTTCTGAAAGTAAGGCTGCTGCTCATTTGGAGCAGACAATGCAACCATCCATGCCCTATGAGAATGGGGACACAAGTTCATCTGAGCGAATCGATGGTAATTAAAAAAAAGGAATAACATTATTTTTTGAAAATTACTTCACTTTTAATAATATCTGATTAGAATGTAAAGAATTAAAGTTCAATTTTAATTTTTAATGATTTTTAGAAGACCGGAAAATTTAGTAATTAATTATATTAGTGATCATCTTTTACTCGTATCTTTGAATAAATAAATTCAACTGTATAGCTAAAATAAATATTCATCTCTACTTAAATGGCTAAATGAATATTTATAGCTAAATGAATATTTATAACTAAATAAATATCTATAGCTAAATAAATATTTAAAGCTTTATAAATATTTATACCTAAGTGAAAGAAATGCAAAGTTCTAAATGTAATTAATTAAAGAAATCAATCAGAAATAAATGTAAACCTTTTTCCAACAGACGATGCAAGTGAGAAAAGTTCAGTTTTTGGCTCGAGATATGATTTGACCAGAATTGAAGCACCATTACCCGATTGGGTTGTTGTGGGTGAATCGGTTTTAATCCGCCCTTACAGTTACTCGGGCGTTATTGCGTACGTTGGTCCCACGGATTTTGCATCTGGAAATTGGATAGGAGTCGAACTTGACGCCCCCACGGGTAATTTTACTGAATTTTATAACGAAATTGTACTTTTTCTCTCTCTCTCTCTCTAATTTTACTGAACTTTACAAAAGAGAATTATAACTTTTTTTTCTCTTTATCAATTGTAACGTATTAATTGTGTTGATAAATTTTTAGGGAAAAATGATGGTACCGTTGGTGGTCATAAGTATTTTACGTGTCGTCCAAAGTGTGGAATTTTCGTGAAAGTCGATAAACTCATTCAAGACAAGCGAGGACGAGCTCTTCGAAATTACACTAAACAGGACCCTTCACCTCAACCTCCATCCTCATCAATGCGCCGAAGTTCTAGTAGAGGTAATTTCTTTTACATTCAAATATGATTTCTTAAATTTAAATTTTTAGTTAATAATTTCTACAATTTAGCAATTTTAATTTCTATGTTTCATTTATTTTATTTTTATGTTTTAATTAAATTATAATCAATTGAATTAAATTTAATTATCATTTATTCCAACTTTGTACCTTACTAGGGAAAATTAGAAAAAACGAGAAAAATTTTCTTTTTTCTCTAACATTTCTTATCATTTTAAAAACAAGAAAAAAAATTAATAATTTGTTATAATCCTTATATTTTGATTATTATTTATTTTATTATTATATTTTCATTAAATTATATTCAGTGAATTTAGAATTATTTAAATGTTATTCAAATTCTGTATTTTATTGAGAGAAATTAGAAAAAAAGATTAAAGGAGAAAAAAATTTATACTAATAATCTGTTCGCAGATTTTGTTCGATTCATTGTTTCCAAATTTTTCTCTTTAAATGAATTAAATTTTAAAATTAATAAATTGGAAATCATTGAAAACTTATGAAGTATTTATTAAAAAATTTCAAAATAATTAAATTCCTTTAAAGGATTTTATCAAAATGTTTCAAAATAATTGAATTCTAGTAAAGAATTTTTTATTAATCAAAAATTAATGGAATTATTTCAAATAAAGTTATTAAATTTTTGGAAAATAATTGAATTACTTTGAAGAATTTATTCAAATTTTTTAAAAATAACAATGATAATAATTTTTTAAATAATTTTTATTGAAAATTTTGTAAGTATTTAATTTTATAAAGGATTTGTTTTAAGTTTTTAAAAATAATCATGTTTATTAATCCTAATAAATAATTTTTTTACTAAATTTTATTAAAATTATGAATAGAAAATTAAATTCTTTTAAAAAATTTTATTACTGTTTTCGTAAATAATTATTTTTCTGTGCAACATTTCTTTTAAATTTCTTGAAAATAATGTAGTTTGTTTAATAATTTTAATTGAAACTTTTGAAAGTAATTGAAATTTACAAAGAATTTTATCAAAACTTTTGTGAATAATTTAATTTTTTAGAAAAATTTTATTACAATTTTTGAAAATAATTGAACCTGTTCGAAAATTTTTATTAAAATTGTATAGTAAATAATTGAATTCCTGTGAAAAATTTCATTATTTATAAAAATAATTTAATTCTTATGAATAATTTTACGATTTATAAAAATAATTTAATTGTTTCGATGAATTCATTAAAATTTTTAAAAATAATTGAATTATTTCGAAAAATTTTATTAAATGTTTTTAAAAAATAATTGAAGCCTTTCGTGAAAGTTTATTAAAATTGTTTTGAAAATAATTGAATTGTTTCGAATAATTTTTGTAAATAATGGACAAGAATGATTAATTATATACTTAAGAAGTAAATTGTTTAAAATTTTAATTTGAAATTATTTAAATATTAATGCTTATAATTTTGATAATATAAAATTTTGTAATTTGCAAAATGATGATAAATGGAAAACAGCCAAAATATTTGCTAGTAAAACAAATATTCTATTATAATTTTTATTATCTGAAAATTTATTAATTTGCACAAATTTTTTAAATGACAGGCGAGGGATTACATTCTTTGCGTCGAAGTCGAAGTCGGGGAGAAGGCCTCTGGACAACTCTGACACGTTCATCACCCCGAAACAAGTAAATTATAACAACATCGCTTAAATTACATCTTCGTTTCGAATCACTAAAAACGATATCTTAACAAAAAAAAAGGCTACATGTCTATAAATGATATATGTAGCAAAGTGTTTTCAGTCCCTTAGAATTTAGGGCAGCTATTGATTGTCAATAATTATAAATATTGAATGATATTAGTAACTAATGCGTATATCACAAACAAAAAGACATGTTTAACAATTCTTTTTTTTTATTTTCTTTTTGTTTCTTCAAAACAGAAAAAAACATGTAGGCGCTACATTTATTATTACTTTCTTTTTTTCTAGAATAGTATGAATGCATAATAATAATAATATTAATAATAATAATAATAATCATAATTATGTGTCGTGGGCGTAGAAACGTGAAATTTTATTAACTGATTTATAAGCATTCCACCGTATTGTTTTTTTTTAATTTTATTTTTTAATTAATTGGAACCGCAGAAAGTAATTTTTATTTTCATGTTCCCAAGATTGTAAGTAAATGAATAGATTCGTATTTGTGATTTAATTGTACATTTTTAAGAAATAATCAAAAGAATTTTTTGCGCTCTCGAGAGAAAAAAAAATAGCGACATCAATATAATAGTTATAATTAAATAATACTATTAATAACAGAAAAAAAAATTGCTCTGGCAATTACCTATTGAAAGAAGGGAAAAGAAAACACAATGAAAAAACAAAGAAAGAAGAAAGTATTGCATTTTGTTTTTAACTCAGTGACTCTTTGATTAATTTAAAAAAAACTTGGCGTGATATTTAAATAATTATTCGACACTTTCCATAAATTACCGAGATGGTAATTTCGAATTTGGAAAAGTGTAAAATTATTTGATTGTTTTTTTTTTGAATTTTTTTTTCAAATAGAAAAGTCAACTACTGCGTTATGTAGTTTATTTGAAGATTTTATATGTATACAGTTGTTTCATATATTGTATTTTTTTATCACAATCTTTTTAAGTTCTAATCTTATTGTACCATACATTTTCTGTCACTTTTACTTATGTTAATTTACAAGACTATAGGACGTTAATTTATAAATACGATTTACGCTGGTCGGGGCGTTGTTAATTAATTAGTTGAATACAATTTTAATTTAAAAAAAATCAGTTTACTGTTTTTTCGATATATCGTGTGCGTTATTTAAAAAAAACAACAAAAAGGCTGCAGGGCTGCAATATTAGACTCATAAGCTTAGGGCACTAGATGATAAATTTAAAAAAAACGAGCTTGCTTTATTGCATTAATCGCGCTGATAAATAATTTTCCTTTCATTTTGATAGCATATTCTCAAAATATTCAATGTAATTACTACATTCATTCTCTAATACACTTGTCTGCGTACGAACTGTTTATCTATTTGATATACATATATATATACATTATAATAATTATCTCAATGCGACTTGCTCATTAATTTTTTTTCCTTTATTTTTATTCTAATTTGGCTGACCAAAACCAATGTCCTAGTCTTTTTGAATATCTTAAAAAGAGCAAAAAGTTTCAATGGAAAGGAAAAGAGAAAAATCACAATATTTTTTGATTCCATAAAAAAGAAAGAGAGATAACAACGTACTAACATCGACGATAAGTTGAAAAAAACACAACAACAAATTTTAATAAAAAATTGAGATTTCAAACTCAAATTTGTCCATACTGTGCAAAAAAAATAATAATAATAAAAAAAAACCATTTCTGTCCAATTAGAACAATACTAATATTATCGCTAATCAATTATATTACATGTAATATTTGTGAGCATAACGATAATCTTGCCTCGGGCGCAACGTTTGCTTATCGTACAAATTATATATGAAAAGAAAAATGAATCATTTCACGAAATGACGTTTAAAGACTTAATTATTGACCTATTGATAAATGAATAATATGAGAATATGCGAGAGAAGGAAACATTGCGACTGAAGGTATCTGTCCATTTTTTGGTAAACAAGAATGTCAAAAAAAACTAATAAATAAAACACAATTATCATCTATCACAGTGAAGCTGAATAGCCATATGGCATTCTTTACAAATAAAAATTTTATTTCAGTCGTAATTTCTTGCTGTTTCATTTCAATTTAAACCCTAACTGATCATTTTTTTAATTTTGATAAAAAAAATATCTCTGACTTTTACCCGGAGAAAAAAAATTCAAAGGAAAAAGAAGATAATTTTTAGAAGTAAAAATTTTATTTGAAACTTTATACTTTACCTATTTTAGAAATGAAATTAATTATTTTAAATTTGAATAATATATTAGTTATAATTTTCACCAAATTTGAAATTTTCTACAATTTTTGGTTTAAAATCAGAAATTTAATTATTTCTGAAAATTGCAACTGTTTTTAACTAAAATATTTTCTAAGTAAATTATTTTAATTAGGTAATAACCTTTAGAAAAGGTATTCTAGAAATTAATTATTTGAAAATAAATTTAATTTTGGAAAGTGGATATTTTCCCAATACTTTTGTTAATAATCCCTGAGAATTCTATGAATTTGCTGATTTCATTGACTTAATTATTAACTAATTTACTAATTAATTATTCTTTTTTATTTATTTCAAAAATTTTATTAAAATTCTTCTCAAGAATTCAATTATTTTCAGAAATAATAAGATTCTTTGTAAAAATTCAATTTTTATAAATAGTTAAATTTTTTGCACAAATTCAATTATTTTTAAACAAAATTTTAATAAAATTTCACGAACGAATACAATTATTTTTTAAAATTTTAATAAATCCTACTAAACATTACAATTATTTTTTTAAATACCTAGTAAAATCTTTGCAAAAATTCAATTATTTTTAATACAATTTTAATAAATAACATTTTATAAAATAATTCCATTTTTTTTATTTTTAATAATATTTTTCGAAAAAATTCAATTATTTTCTAAAATTTTAATAAGTTCTTTGATAGAATTCAATTATATTCATAAATAGTAAAAATCTTTGCAAAAATTCAATTATATTCAAAAAAATTTCACGAAAGAATTCAATTTTTTTCTAAAATTTTAATAAAATTTAGTAATTTAATGTTCAATTTCAATTATTAACAAACACGATTATTTTAAAAACTTGAAAGAAATTGTTCATAAAATTTAATTATTTTCAAAATTTTTAATTAAAATCATTAAAAAAAACTCTGTTATTTAAAAAAAAATTCAAAGAATTTCTTCAAAGAGAATTTAATTAGAATCGCAAGAATTAAATTATTTTCATAAATAATAAAATTCTTTAAAGGAATTCAATTATTATCAAATTTTTTGACAAAATTCTTTGCAAAAATTTAATGATTTTCAATAGGTACATTAAATTTTAAAATTTTTTAAATTTAAAAAGAAAAATTATTTAAAAAATTGGGAAACAAAAAAGCAAACAACAAATTAACTTTTTGCAAACAGATTACCGGAATACAACGATTATTAATATAGAAAGATAGATAGATTGATACTAAAATATTAAATACATTAATTAAAAAATTTATATTTAAAAATATTGTTCTACTTAAATATTTAAAAAATTGTTTAACTTAAAATTTTTGAAATTATCTTAATATTAAAATTTAATTATTAAAATTATTATAAATATATATGGGAGAAGTTTTTTTAAGAAAAACAACAAAATTTAGAGAAAGCAATATTTTTTATTTGTAATGTGATTATATATAATTTATTTACTATTTTAAACAAGTTTAATTACATTACTGGAGATAGAAATTTTATGAAAAATAAAACAAATATAATAAAATTACTGAATATCAAATTTAAAAAAAAATTCATTAACACATTTATTGAATAAAAATTTTATTCGTAATAAAGAGAAAATATCTGAAAAATGTTTTTAAAAATTAAATTAAATGTCATATAATAAAATAAAACATTAGATTGATAAATTACATTCAATTATTCATTTAACCCACGGTATTTCATTACTTTTCATGTTTGTGTCGGTTCAATTGTACGATTTTTAACAATCCAGGGATGATTAAGAATTCCGTCTAAGCTCAGTCGTCGTTCAGGATCAACTACCAATAACTAAAAAAATAATTTCACAGTTTTAAGTTTCAGATACGAAAATTTTTGAAAATTTAATATAAAATAAGATTTAAACATGAAGCTGAATATTTTTATAAATTGCGGATTGCAATAAAAATTAAAAACTTAAATTTGACATTTAGAAACTTTATGATTTATTGTTTTGACAGTGACAAAAAATTATTGCAATAAAAATTTAAGTTTCCTTCATTTGAACATTTAATTTTATTAATTTTTGAGAAAAAATACTCTGAATAGAAATAAAAGAAAAATTACCTTCGCCATTAAATCTTGTGCACCTTCGCTAACAAATGCGGGACACTTGTAACGGGCTTTTGTGATTTTTAAATAAGTGTCATCGTATGTTTTCGCTAAGAAAGGAGGTTCTCCAACTAAGCATTCGTAGCACAAAACTCCAATGCACCACAAATCCACGGTATGATTATGCGTATGTCCTTTAACCATTTCAGGCGGTAAATAATCTAGAGTTCCGCACAATGTCGTTCGTCGTGATGATGGAGCGTGAACAGACCAACCAAAATCGGCAATCTTCAATTCACCATGAAGACCGAGTAAGAGATTTTCCGGTTTTATATCACGATGTATTACTTTTCTTTTATGACAATATCTCAAAGCGTCGGCCAATTGAGTTATGTAGGTAGCTGTCCTGAAAGGGAAAATATTTTCAGGCTTCGCATTCGTTAATTAATTAAGAAGAACTAGCGAAAAACATTTTGAAATTTAATTATTTCCAACAATTTTAACTTAAACGATTCTAATATTTAATTATTCACTAAAATCTTTTCTAAAATTCTTCTCTAAATCAATTACTTTTAAAAAATTCTAAAAGAGTTCAATTATTTGAATATAAAATTCAATTTAAAAACAAAGATAAAACAAATTAACTTGTAAATTAGTTAACGTATTGTAATTTTAATTGGTAATTGTAGTTTTTTTATCAACATTTAAAACATTTTAAATTTTTGTAAAACTCAATTATTTTTGAAATTTTTAGTTAGAAATTATTATTTTAGAAATTATTTCAATAATAAAGTTTTCAAACCTTAATAATTTAAAAAAAATATTAAGTTAATAATTTCTAAAATAAATATTTAAATATTATTGTACTTTTACTGAAATTAAAATCTTCAAAGATTTCAATTTTAAAATCTTTTTGAAATTTAATTATTTCTAGAAATTCCTATTTATAACTTTTCTAATATTCAATAATTTTCATTACTTAAAACTAAAATTCTTTTTTAAATTAATTCTTATCAGGAAGTTCTACAAGAATTCAATTATTTTAATACGAAAATAAATAATTGATAATGTAATTTATTATTTCTAAAAATTTCAAATGTAACTGTTTCTAATGTTTTTAAAATTTTTAAAGTGAGAAAGAAAATTCAAAGACAATTTAAGATTTTCAATTATTTGTGATATTTTTCTACTATTTTAAATAAAATTTCCTTCTCTTATTTTCCCGTCCTGTGAGAACCCTTTTATTGTTAAAATTCATAAAAATGTAAACAAAACTAACTCAAAAATAATTTTGCAGAAATCACATTAATTTATTTTTTTATTCTAAACTGATAAAAAGGGGGAATTATTTTTCAAAAAATGTGCTAAAAGTGGTAAATATTTTGCAGAAATCAAATTATTTTATTTTTTATTCTAATTGATATAAAGAGGGAATTATTTTTTAAAAACGGTCCTAAAGAATGTTAGATATTAAAATTTTAATTTCACTAAGTTAACATTACTTTTCTTAATTATTAAATTTTGTGCTTTGTAATTTCAAATAAATAAATAAATAGGAGTTTAAAATTTGGATAATACAGGGAAATTTGAATCAGTTATTGATTAGATTAGATTAATAATTTGGTTTAATAAAGTAATTTAGTAATAAAATTTTTCTATATATGAATGAAAAAATTTTATAAATAAATGATTCTTGAATTTATGATTATTTTGAAGAAAATAAATATTTATTTTTTTATTTCAACTGTTTAGCGGATAGAAAGTAATGAAAATGTTCAAAAAAATAAAAAAGTAGTTTTTAGTGGCACAAAATTAAAAAAAATATCCAAATACTAGAAAATTATTTTTAAAAAAATAGTAAATACTAGTAATAGAATATCTATTTTTCTTTAGGATAATTGATTTATTCCAATTATTCTTTAGTAAAATAAATTAATTTGTGCAACGAAAAAAATTAATTATTTTCTTAGTAATATTAACGATATTAACTTACCTAACTTCATCGAATCTCTTATTCTCTTGAGCATTTAATTCTTTATACAATTCTCCTTTAGGCGCATATTCTAAAATTATATATATTCGTTTGTCGTCATGAAAATAGCCATACATGCGAAGAATATTACGATGTCTGAAAATAAAAGACATTTTTAAAAAATACAGAAAATAAAACTAACAAAATATAGAAAATTATACTAAAAATACAAACTAATACACAAAAAAATATAGAAAATAATACGAAAAATACAAGTTAATACAAAAAATATTACGAAAAATACAAATTAATACAAAGAATTTAGAAAATAATACGTAAAATACAAATTAATACAAAAATATAGAAAATAATACGAAAAATACAAATGAATACAAAAAATATAGAAATAATACGAAAAATACAAATGAATACAAAAAATATAGAAATAATACGAAAAATATAAATGAATACAAAAAAAATACAGAAGAATATAGATAATACGAAAAATACAAATTAATACAAACAAAATACAGAAAAATATAGAAAATAATACGAAAAATACAAATTAATACAGAAAATAGAAAATAATGAAGAGTAAAAATTATTCAACACTTACCTAAGATGTGTTTGAATTTCAATTTCCCGACGTACTTGATGTTCAACGCCAGCTTTTATTATTTGATCCTTAAAAAGTACCTTCATTGCAATAATAAATGAAGTATCTTTATGTCTCGCTAAATAAACATTTCCGAATTTTCCTTTACCCAATGGTCTGCCAATGTCGAAATCAGTCAACACCCATTTTTTCGTACCCTCTTTCATTTTATCAATACATCCTTTTTCTAGAATTTTATTTTTCTGTTCACTTAAATCACTTGATTTCGATGCAGGTGGCATTTTCGGTGGTGGCATTAAATCCGGCGATTTTACACTCGATTTATTATCATTAAGATTACTTTTAATTGGATTTTTCACTAAATTATCATTGTCCATTTTCAATTCTTTATTATTAGTCACTGAACTCTTTTCGTTTTCCTTTATATTCATGGCATTTCTTGATTTCAATGGTTTTGCAGCATTATCCAGAATACCGAAATGTGTTGTTACCTGAGCGGAATTTTCTTTTCCTTTCAACATTCTGGTTAACTGAAAAATTAAATTTTTTATGAATAATACAAAATTTTGTCAATAAATGTGAAGTATCACTCACGAGGATAATTCTGACAGATACTTTTTTGTGAAATATAACCCTTTTTTTGTAAATATTTAATAAGCAAAATGAGCAAAAGTAACATACCTGCAAGTGCTAAGGTTTTATATCGGAAACCTCACCGAGGCAATGCTTGAATTAAAAGAAAATTTCGAGTCAACAATAACTGTAAATTCCTGATTTGTGTAAATAAGCGACAATCATTGATATACTACTTTTTTAAAAATA
Organism: Leptopilina syphax; assembly: GCA_032872505.1. Taxonomy (NCBI): domain Eukaryota; kingdom Metazoa; phylum Arthropoda; class Insecta; order Hymenoptera; family Figitidae; genus Leptopilina; species Leptopilina syphax. The sequence goes on from CM065470.1 coordinate 22,581,568, forward strand.
ATTACAAAACGAAGCGTTTTATTCAAAACTTTGTTTAACGGTTTTGGGGAAGTCGGGGCATTTAAATTGCCAAGTGAACAAGGATGGGAAGGTGGATATTCTTCAAGGATGGGCAAGTGTGGAAAATAGTCCAGAGGCAGGGTTGAGAAGGAGGTTGCGAGTAACTCCAATCAACCAATCAGAGAACAGATATTCGATTTATCGAATTTAATTCCTTTCGAAAAATTCAGTAGAATAAGGTTGAGTCCACAATAGGCACTACTTTTCTTAAGGCGCTTGCACACTTCCAAATTTTTAGGCGAGCAGCGAATTTTCACGGCCTTGAAATGCACATTACTAAATATGATTGGCTCTGACAAAGTACATTTTTACGCAGCTTTTTGTAGAGCCAATCATATTTAGTAATATGAGTTTCAAGGCCATGAAAATTCGCTGCTCGCCCAAAATTTTGGAAGTGTGCAAGCGCCTTTAGGTTGAGTCCACAATAGGCACACTTTTCTTAAAGCGATGCATACCCTCTACATCGATTTCTATTGTTCGAACAATGGAAATCGATGTAGAGGGTATGCATCGCTTTAAGGTTGAGTCCACAATAGGCACTTTTCTTAAAGCGATGCATACCCTCTACATCGATTTCCATTGTTCGAACAATAAAAATCGATGTAGAGGGTATGCATCGCTTTAAGAAAAGTGCCTATTGTGGACTCAACCTAAGAAAAGTGCCTATTGTGGACTCAACATAAAGCGATTACCCTCTACTTCCATTGTTCGAAATAGAAATCGATGTAGATGGTATGCATCGCTTTAAGAAAAGTGCCTATTGTGGACTCAACCTAAACAATGTGGATTAAACTTTAATAAATGTAACGAACGTATTTGACGTAGGAATTTTTTAAAAAGTCATAACCTCTTTACTATCTTTTTGTGCAAAAACTCTGTGGTAAATGTTAAAGAGGAGCTTGTCTGGGCTCCAGTATTATATTTCAATGTTTTAAAAAGCGAGTATGTACACTTCCTTAAACTCTAATATCAAGAAGATTTGAAAAAGTTATTTTCTTAATTTTGACTATACGAAAAAAAAGGAACATTTATGACAGTTTACATATATAAATTAAACTAAAAACTAGTATTTTTCATATGGATCCCACGATTGGTTGGCATCAACCAGAACAATTCGGTCCTGCAAAAGATTTGTGGTTACATATTTGGGAAGCTGAAAAGGGCTTAGATATATTAACATCTAAGCTCGACATTTCGTGTGCAATGGGCAATAAAATTCAGCAGGACAATTCATTGACCGACAACTACAATCGACTTAGTGAAGATAGAATTAATCGTCTCCCCCACAATAGTTGTAATAACTATTACAATCCTTCTAGAAGGAAAAACGATAATCGTGCTAGTACTTACGGAATGAACTATAATTATAATGCTTTAGTTGGTGCATATGGTGGATGTCCCTGGCGAATTCCAAACAAACATTATTCCAAAGGTGTTATAGGGTGAGTTAATTATTGTCAATTAATTTTATTGCTTATTGATATTTCGCCAATATTACTTGTATAATTTAAAAAAAAATGTGGCATATAGGTTATGTCATTCACGTGTTCTTCCTTTTTGGCATACGATTTTGATTACCGATCCTTTAAAAAAAAAGCAAAAATAAATACTAATTTTCTCTCTTTTTTTCTTTAAAGAAAAATACCTTAATTACCATTGATTAACTATTTAGACCTTATAGAGAAATTATATACCGTAATTACAACTATTAGTCATCGATATAATTAATTATTCTCTTGTATTTGCAAATATGTTATTGAAAATACTTTGTTTTTGAATATTTTAATTTCCTAATATAATGTAATCGAATGTTCAAAAATGAGAAATCTCTTTTATAGATTTAGAAATAGAATGATAATATTTCGGAAGTGATAACTAAAATAAGGAAAAATGTTTTCTTCTAATTAATATACAAAGTTTTAGTTTCTTTAATGAGCAATAAATCTTAAAAATCCTTATGTCTCGTTTGACCTTCCAGCAAAGGAAGTAAACAATAATATAAATCGAAACAAATTTATGAATGAAATCGAAAATTCTCCTTTAATTACCACAAGACAAATTTTATGAAAATTAATCTTTTTAATAATCAAAATTTAATGGATTTTTTTAATTTTTAATTTTACACTTTTTAATTACGAAATGATCATCATTTTGGGAAATAAAAAATTCTCTACTGTAATAATTTACATTTAATTGGAAATTATTTAGTGATTTAAATCTGAAATTTAATCATTTAAATAAGAAATTTAATTATTTAAATAATTGTAAATTATTTAATTTATGTAATTTGAAGTTATTTGAAACTATTTGAAATTATTAATTTGAAATACATTAAAATCTGAGATTTAATCATTAAAATCTAAAATTTAATCATTTAAATCTAAAATTTAATCATTTAAATCTGAAATTTAATTATTTAAATAAGAAATTTAATAATTTAAATAATTGTAAATTATTTAATTTATATAATTTAAAATTATTTGCAACTATTTGAAATTGTCTGCAACTATTTGAAATTATTTGAAACAATTTGAAATTAATATTGCGGTTAATTGAAATAGATTAAAATCAGTTTTATTCTATTAAAAACGAAATAATTTTTTTTCCAAACAGACTACATGAAGAAATTGAAGATTTCTTCGCTTATATGTGTCCGTCAACAGAAGAGCATAATTTACGACTGCGTGTAGTTAAAAGAATAGAACAAATTATTAATGAATTGTGGCCCGATTCCAAAGTAGAAGTATTTGGAAGTTTTAGGACTGGATTATATTTGCCAACGAGGTAAAATTTACATTGCTTTCTATTATTGGACAGAATTTATGCTAATTACAAACTAAAATTAATTGAGAATATGAAAGAATTGAATATAACAAAATTATTAATTAGTTAACTAATTAAGTTAATAATATAATTAACTTGGGATTTCTTTTTGTATTAATTTTTTTTTCTTTTTTTTATGAAAAGCTGACAACAATTTATTTATATTATCATTGAACGAGATCGAATTTTTTTCTTTTCTTTTAGTGATATCGATCTGGTCGTAATTGGAAACTGGTCTAATTTACCACTTCGAACATTAGAACGTGCTTTATTAGATCAAAATATTGCTGAACCCTCGTCTATTAAAGTATTAGATAAGGCTAGCGTTCCTATTGTTAAACTTACCGATAAAGAAACTGAAATCAAAGTTGACATCAGTTTTAATATGAATAGTGGGGTTAAATCGGCAGAATTGATCAAGTCATTTAAACGACAATTTCCAGTTTTGGATAAATTAGTCATGGTACTCAAACAGTTTTTACTGCAACGTGACCTTAATGAAGTTTTTACTGGCGGTATTTCATCTTATAGTTTAATTCTTATGACTATAAGTTTTTTGCAGGTAAGATAACTTTTATTTTAATTATTTTTTCAATTCGAGTCAATTGAATTTTCCTTTACATTCCTGTACCATTGGCTTCTATGGAGGTAGGCACGTTACAAATTAAACAATTTTAGATTTATTTTTATGTTATTTTTTACCTAGATTTTTTAAATACAAAAAATGTGAGAAGTTTTTCTTTTCGTTAATTTTTAAAATTTAGTTTTCAATTTAGTTTGAAATTTAGTTAAATGTTTAGTTTTACATTTTAGTTAATTAAATATTTAATTTTACATTTAGTTATTAGTTAAATTTAGAATTTAATAATTAAAATAGTTGGCACGTAATTTAATTATTCGAAAAATCCCTTTAATTCTCTTTGTTAAAATTGAGTTACCTGCTTGAGAAAATACCTGGCTTAAAATGAGACTGTCCCGCCAAAGCAGGTATTTAAATTACATTTGAATAACAATGGACACCTGTAGCTGTAGGTATACTGTAATTGACCTGATTCGACCTTTATGTCTTTTTTTCTATGGAGTCGTAATTCTGATTTTTTCTTCTTCTAATTAGTTTTTAATTAATCCTATTAAACAAAATTTTCTACTATGATTTAATTTTTTATTTTTAGTGAAAATTGTTTTTATTTAAAAAGTAATTTTTACATATTATTTTCTTCAATTACAAAAAAAGTGATGTGAAATTATTATAATAAATTATTTTCAGTTGCATCCAAGACAAAACGCACATAGTTCAAATGCGAATTTAGGAGTATTATTAATTGAATTTTTGGAATTGTACGGCAGAAAATTTAATTATGTAAAGACTGGAATCCGAATTAAAAGCGGTGGTACTTACATATCTAAAGAAGAGGTGAATATTTAAGAAAAAAAGTGAAAAATAATTTAGTAATTAAATTATTAAATTAAGTAATAAACAATTAAAATTTTTTAAATGAACTTTTTAAGTACATAATTAATTATTATTATTTTTTTCAAGAATTTTAATAATTTTCGTGAGAATTCAATTATTATCATAAATAATAAAATTCAATTATTTTTATAAATAGTAAAATTCTTCGTAGAAATTTAATTATATTCAAAACAATTTTAATCAAATTTCACGAAAGGATTTAACTATTTAAAAAAAATTTAATATTTTAATAAATTGTAAAATTAATTCAATTATTTTAAAAATTTTCAATTAAAATTATTTTTAAAAAACTGCATTATTATTTTCAAGAAATTTATAGAAAATCTTTAAAAAAAATCAATTACTTACGAAAATTCTTATAAAATTGTCTAAAAAAAATGTAATTCTCTATAAATAGTTTTAATAAAATTTAATAATATAATAATTAAATAAAATTATTAATAAACACGATTATTTTAAAAACTTGAAAAAAATTCTTTGCAAAAAATTAATTGCTTTTAAAATTTGCAATAAAAATTAGTAGAAAAAACTTCATTATTTTCAAAAAATTGAAATAAATTCTTCGAAACAATTCAATTATTTTCAAAAATTTTAATAACATTCTTGAGAACAATGGATTATTAATATCAGTTTTAAAAAATTTTAATTACTATTGAAAAACGATAATTTTAGTTTATGGATAATTACTATTCAAAATCGAATTATGAATCTAAAAACAATTATTGTTATTAAAATTATTTATTGATAAATAGTTTTTATTTATTATCATTTTTTTAAATTTACCTAGTAAAAAGATTGGAGTGAATTTTTTTTTTAATTAATGAAAGTAAAGATCAACTTTTCATGAGAAGTTGAAAGAAATTTCCATTTTCAATATTTATTTCTTTATTAACGGGAGAATTAAATTTTTTGTATTAAATTAAAATTAATAATTTTTATAATAAATAACAATTAATATTTATAATAAATTTGACAAAATTGCTATTGAAAAACGTAATTGTTCTTTATAAATAATTACAATTCTAAATTAAATTCTAGGTCAAAAATCAATTATTCTTATTAGAATTATTTAATTTTTCTTATTTACTATCATTTTTTTTTAAATTTATTAATTAAATGGGAATAAATTTTGTAATAAGTAAATGAAAGTAAAAAACAAATTTTCATGAGAAATTGAAAGAAAATTTACATTTTGAATATTATATAATTTATATGAACATTTAGATTCAAAGATTATAAATTAATCGAAGATTTAAAATAAAAAGAAGTTTAACAAGATTAACAATTAGGAATTTTTAGTTTTATCATAAAATAGAGAATTAAAATTCACAATAATAAATTTCTAATGAATGTGATAAAATTTACTGGTTCATTAAAATAGTGTTAAATTTTAAAGGTTCAACGAGAAATGAAAGATGGCCATCGTCCTTCATTACTTTGCATAGAGGATCCATTAACACCGGGCAATGATATTGGTCGAAGTAGTTATGGTGCATTGTATGTGAAAGATGCTTTTGACTGGGCATACTTTGTTCTCTCTCAAGCTGTTAGTCCTCTCAACATACTTGTAAATGACGCAAATAAAGTTAGGTGAGTTCAATTGATTCAATTTCTGCATATAAAACGATAATAGACAAATCAAATTAACGGACAAGAAGATGAAGAAAAATATTCTCCCGCAACAATTAAATAATCAAATAATATTTTCCATAATTAAATATTAATTATGGAAAATATTATTTTCCATAAATAATATTTTTATTTATTTAAAATCAATTATATTCTTTAAGAAGAATTTAATAGTCCTTTTTAAAATAAAACAATAGTAGTAAAATATTTTCTAATTTTATATTAAAAAATTGACAATTAGTTTTATCTAAAAAAATACAAATTATTGTTGAAAATTTATTGTAAATTTGCGATTACAAAATTTAAACGTCAATACCTGGTCATTAAGATAGTATATTTCTTTGTTAAATAATTTCCTTATAAATATTTTTTATTTACTGAATTTTTTTTTAATTTTTAATTAAAATGGTTTTAATTAAAAACTAAAACAATGGAAAATGTAAGATTTACGATTGTAATTTAATAAATTTTTAATTGTAAATAATGTTTTTTCCGTTTATAGTATTTTGGGACGGATAATTAGAGTAACTGACGAGGTGATAGACTATCGTAAATGGATCAAAGAAACATTCCCATTGACAGTAAATGAAATGGATTCTCTCTCGAGTTCAACTGGCTCAGATGCATCGACCCTCTCGGCACCTGCTAGTGATACGGTAACAATGGAATTTCACCACAAAAACAAAAATAATTTTCCCTTCTTTATTTTTTTAATATTAAGAAAAATCTCGAAACTTTTTGATATATTTTTCTTTCTTTAAAAAACAAAATAAAAAATCCCCTACAGGATTCTGAAAGCAGCCGTGAAAATTCTCCTAATGTTGGAAAAAAGACTGAAAATGAATATAAAAACGGAAACACGGACGATGCACATCTTTCAAATACACATGCTCAATGGAAAAAGTCATATAAACCTACAACACATAGTAAGAACACTTTTTAATTATTTAAAAAAAGAATATTTATACGGAAAAATATTTAGTTACTAAGAAGCTACGCAAACGTATTTTTGTTTCTTAATTTTATATGACAAAGTATATTTTGTATTAATTATTGTATTTTTTAATTAATATACTATATTCAGGCTTCGGATCGACTCGCGCAAAAACAAAGTCGCTTTAGTCGATTAAAGAATCAAAAAAAAAAAAAGAGTCGAAGAAACGATTTGTTCATTTTATTCGCAGTATTGTCACAAAAATTTCATTTTGTATTTCCCTGATCTTTCACTGATTTCCAAATTCAATTATTCAAAGATTAAATAATTTTGTTCAAAATATTTATATACTTGTTATTTATTTTTTCCATTTATTTATTTTTCTATTTCAAACATTCTTAATAATTATTTCTAAAAATTGAAACTGCAATCCTTCCAAAATTTAATTATTTTCAAAAATTTTCTTTTAATTACTAAATTGAATTCAATTAATTCAATAAATTTAAATACTTGTTATTTATTTTCAATTTATTTAATAATAATTAAATTCAATTTTTTTTTCTAAATCATTTTTTTTTAATTTTTTTGAATTGAAGAATTCAATTATTTAAGTACAAGAGTTAATTTTTTTTAAATAATAGTCTCATGATTTTTCTATAAAGTAATTAAGGTGAATTATTGAAAATAATTAAATTTTAAAAAATTACTATACATAAATTCTTAAATTAGTTTTTTTAAAAATATTTTTAAATAATTTCTGAATAATTATAGATTTTTTAATTATCTCATTGAAAAATTTCTAAAAATAATTTAAATTTAGTAAAATTTTTTGAAAATAATTATTGAATTTATTAAACGAATTTTCGGAAAAGTATAAAAAATAATCAGGTTTTTGAAGAATTTTAATTATAAAATATAAAAATAAATTATTTTTCCAAAGTTTTCATAATAAATCTAATAAAACACGTTTTTCTTAAATTTTAATTTACTTTTTTGTAAATATTTCTAAAAAATTATCTTTCCAAAAATAATTGAAAGAATTTTTCGACAATGGAAAAACTAAGAATTTACTTTTAAAAGATAATTGCTTAATTACACTTTTTTAAAACTAATTTTCATTTTAATTTTTCATTAAAATTGAAGAGAATTCAATTATTTTAAAAATTTGCAATTAAAATTTTCTAAAGTTTGATTTTTTAAAATTTTTATGAAATAAAAAAAATTAAAAATTAAGAAGAAAATCAATTATTTTAAATAAAATATTAAAAAATTTCAATTATTTAAAAACTTTTCAATTATATTTCGAAGAAATTTAATTATCTCAGAGAAAAATTAATCAAAAATTAATTTTGAAGTATTTGACTATAGTTATTTTTTACTATAAAAATCGAAGTAAGTAATTTGCATTTTTTGACAAATTTGTAATTTGTGGTGCAATGTTTTGAAGAAAAGTAGGAAAATTCGCATTTTTTGAAAATAAGTCGAAAAAAATCTCCTTTTCAGAAAATAGTAAAAAAAAAAAGTTCAAAAATTCTTTTTGGAAATAAATAGCAATAACAGTAACTTATTAGTAGTAATTACTAATTGATAGTTCAACTAAATACAATAATTTTAATTTAATTAAAAATTAGAAAAATAACTAAATTTTCCATAATTTTCAACTAATGCGACGTTCTTTTTCCTTTTTAATCAAAATTATTTTCAGGATCTAGATCTTCGACTCTTCGAAAAAGGAGTGCTTTAACTGAAAACACCGAGGTTCCATCATTTTCGCCATCATCGTTCCCATAACGACCTTTTCGATTATCCTTAAATAAAGGTTCGAAAAAATTTTACTCTCAGGATTGAGACGGAGCTGTAGTACTAACTACTACATGTGAAAGAATTATACTTTTCTGCCAAAAGTCTAATAATAAAAACAATAAAAAAAAAACAAAAACTATAAAAAATAAGTAAAAAAATAAGCTTTGTACATAATATGCAACACATGCTGCTTTATCGCATGTAAAAGAGTATTACGAGTATATTATTCAGATGACTTAAGTATAAAATACAAATAAAAAGTTTTTGGCTATTCAGAATGTGAATGTGTTTTTATTGATTTTATCCTGTAAAAATTCTGGCTTTTTTCCATCACCCATCTTTTTCATTATATTGTTATTATCATTTCAAGAATAATGTAATTATTTTTCAAAACAAATATTGAGCACAATTTTTTATTTCTTTTTGCAATTTAGAATAAGTAGAAAGTAGATTTATTTATTTATTTTTTTTTGTTTAAAATTCTATTTCATCCAAATATTGTTATATTATACTCAATTAAGATGTACAGTAAGTATAATAATTTATGAACAATTTCGATGCCCGTAAAAATTTCTGTATTACAGAATAATGTAGAAAAATGCTTAGGCAGTTTTTGCACGAATAGCAGCTCTTTTTCCAGTGACGGCCTGAAAAGGAAAAATAATTATTATAATGGGGGAAAAATATTTTTTATTTCTAGAAAATTTGGGAAAAGCTTTGGAAATATTTTATTAATTTTATTAATGATAGAAAATGGGTAATTACCTGAAAACCGGATTTAATGCTGGCAACTGAGCATCGAGATCCACAAGTTTCGCACTGAAGAAAGAAGAGTCTAGTATCTTTTTGTAGAATAGTATCGGGAGAACGACATGTGTGGCATGTGACATATTCCTTAATGTATCTCCTCAGAACATTTTCTATTTGTTTCTGTTGGAAACGACCTTTTATAATAAGCTGACTATTGCCGTCCACAGAGCCACTTGTTCCCAATTCGGCCAGTAAAAAATCTAATAAATGTTTCGGCTGTCTGTGTAGAGTTTTGCAAATCTAAAATCGTAACGGTGAAAATTAATAATTAATAATAAATTATTATGCAAATTAGAAAACTTTTTATTTTCAAATATGAATTTTTGAATAATTTCAGACTCAAACTTGAAAAAAATTCAATTATTAACTAATTTACTAATTAATTATTCTTGTTTAATAATTTTACAAAATTTTTATACAATTCTTCTCAAGAATTCAATTATTTACATAAATAATAGCATTCTTCGTAAGTAATATTAAATTATTTTTATAAATAGTAAAATTTTTTGCAAAAATTCAATTATTTTCAAATAGAATTTTAATAAAATTTCAGGAATGAATACAATTATTTTCTTAAATAGTAAAATATTTGCAAAAATTCAATTATTTTAAAAAAAATTTCACTAAAGAATTCAATTTTTTCTTTATTCAATATAAAATCTTTGCAAAAATTTAATTATTTTAAAAAAAATTTCACGAAACAATTCAATTATATTTATAAATAGCAAAATTCTTTGCAAAAATTCAATCATATTCAAAACAATTTTACAAAAGAATTCAATTTTTTTTCTTAATTCGTTATAAAAAAATTTCAAAGGATTCAATTATTTTCTAAAATTTTAATAAATTCTTCGAAAAAAAATATATATATATAAAAATATAAAATTCAATTATTTTTAAGATTTTTAATTAAAATTTTTAAAGAAACTCCATTATTTTTAAAAAAAAATTTTCAAAAAGAGTTTAATTAGAATTATCAAAAATTGTTACATATTTCTTCTCGAGAATTCAATTATTTTTCTAAATAATAAAATTCTCCGAAGGAATTCTATTATTATCAAATTTTTTAAATAAAATATTTTGCAACAATTCCATGATTTTCAATAAATTAATTTTAAAAATAGAAAAAAAAGTCGGTTTAGTCGATTATTTCCCTGACCTTTCAAAAAAAAAAAAAGTGGAAATTAAAGTAACAAACCTCCGTAAAGTTTGCAAACGACGTCTTTTTCGTTCCAATACGAACTACTTGTGGTGGTCTCATAACGAACTTCTGTTTCTTTCCGGCTACCATGTCAGGATTCTTTTCTCTCATAATGTTGAATACTCGCAAAAGAAGTTCATCGTATGTGTAATCTCTATCCGATCCAAACCAAAGATTGCTTTCTTCAACTGTGAAACAATTCTTTTTTTAGTTTCCTAACAAGACAACTTTGCGTCCCTAAAGTTCAAATGAACAGAATTTATTTCTTTTTCAAATTTCCAATTTTATTAAAAACAAAAAAATAGTTGCGTATTAAAAAAGAATTTATAAAATTCCGCAATATTTACGTCTTTGATTTCTATTTTCCTAATTAATTTATAAAATTACTTTCGTTCAGAATTTTTGAAAATCAACTTTAAAAGTAATACTTCATTTTAAATATTTAAATTTCATTCAGTAAAATTAAAATAATTTTTAACAATTACAAAAAAATGAGTTTGAACTTAATTTTTAAATTGTGAGCAAATATTGTTAGGTAGATAATAATATGGGAATAATAGGACAAATTGATGCGGGGCTACATTTATCTTACCGTATTCTGCACTTCGCTCAGATTCAGTGCAGCATGTTAACAAATAACATTAAAGGTAAATAATCGAAAATAATGAAGTGATTAATGAAGAAAAAGTGAATCACGAAATTGAGACGAATCTAATTATTATAATTCTTTTTAAAATAGAGAAAATTTGATCCTCTCTCTCTCTTTCTAAAAGCGAATCTAATTATTTCGTGATCCACGAAAGTAAATTCAAATTTATTTAATATTTACCATTTTCAGTGTCATCTGCTTCCTTTTTCTCCTCTTCATTAATCAATTCCTCGAGATCCTTCTTTCTCTTTTTCTTCTTCTTCGTTTTTGAAAAGTCCATATCCAAATCTAAATTATCATCCACTGAGGGATCCTCCATTTGTGGTTCCGATGCATCCTGTAAAGAATAATTTGAAATTAATACAAAATTGATTTTCAGACAAAATTTTGACTATTTCCCTGAATAATATTTCCTAAAGAATATTCTGAAAGACTCTAAAAATTATTAGATACTCAAAAAAATGTTCTATTATATTTATTTACGAATTTCTTTAATTGTAAAATTAATCGAAAATATTAATAACTTCTTTTTTAAATAAATACATTTTTATTATTTTTCCATAAGAATTAAGAATTTCAAAAATTTTAAATTTAAATCTTTTTGAAATTCAATAACTTATAAGAATATTATTATAAAACATGAAGGTATCGATCACTCCGAGTCTTTGACTCAGAGCAATCAATATCTTCATGTTTTATAATAATAATAATTAAAGATGACCGAGTGATAAAATGATTATTTTATATTATACGAATATTGTTACTGTAACTCATTCAAAATTATTTTCATCATTTCAGTTCAATTATTATTTTCTAGAATTTTTAACTAAAATTCTTCTTTAAATCAATTATTTTTAATAATTTTCTGAAAAAATTCTTCTTTGAGAATTTTTAAATTTATTTGTTTACAATTCAATTTTACGTGAAATTTCGATTCTTTGGAAATTCTTCAATTAAATAAATATTATAAAATAAAAACTTCAAATAATTTAAAAAAAAACTTCAGTTAAACTTTTTCAAAAAAAATTAATTCTACAGAATTATTAGTCAAAAGTATGAAAAATTCAGATTTTCAAAAATTTTGATATGAAACTTATTTAAAATTCAATTATTTCCAAAAATCCATGTTATAATGCTTTTATTCAATTATCTGAAATTTTAACTAAAATTCATTTTTAAATCAATTTTTATTAGAAAATTCTACGAGAATTCAATTATTTAAATAGAAATATAAATAATTTATTGAATAATTAAATGTTTCTTTAAAGAATTTTATCAACGAATTTTTAAATAATTGAATAATTCTTTTGACGATTTTAATAAAATTTTTAAGAATAATTCCACTTTTTGAGGAATTCGATTAAAATTGGATTAAAAATAATTTAAATTTTGCAATTTTGCATTATTTATAAAAATCATTAAATTCTTAAAAATAATTTTATTATTTATAAAAATAAATGATTCCCTTTAAAAATTTTTATTATTTATGAAAATAATGGAATTATTGCAAAGAAATTTACAACAAATTTGTAAATAATTGAAATTTTGCCATAAATCTTATTAAAAATTTTTGAAACTAATTGAAAGTTTGTTAAGAATTTTATTCAAATCTTTGCTAATAATTGAATTTCGGAGAAGAATTTTATTATTTATAAAAATAATTGGAAATTTTGACTAGAATTTTCTTAAATTTTGAACGTAATTGAATTTCTGCGAAGAATTTTATTATTTATGGAAATAGTAGAATTTATTGCCAAGAAATTTATAAAAACATTTGTAAATAATTGAATTCCTGGGAAATTTTTATTATTTATGAAAATAATTAAATGTTTGCGTAGAATTTCATCAAAATTTTGTTTAAATAATTGAATTCTTTTGGAAAATTTTATTAAAATAGTAAATATTGAAAAGCATTGAATTGAGGAAAATTTTTGAAAATAATTGAAATTTCGCTAAGAATTTTATTATTTATAAAGATAATTGACATTTTAACGAGAATTTAAAAAAAAATTGGAACATAATTGAATTTTTGGGAATAATTTGATTACTTTTTAAAATAATTGAATTTCTGCAATTATTTGCAACTTCTCCAAAATTCAATTTTTTTAAGTGTTTTTATAAAATTATATAAAAATAATCCATTATTTTGTATAAATCCATTATACAATTTCTAATTAAATTCATTAAAAATTGAAATTTTATAAAATTTAAAATTGAAAACTTTTGAAGTTCATGTATTTATAAAAATTTTAAACGCAACTCTTATAAAATTCATTTAAATTTGAATTATTGCTAAGAAATTTATTAAAAAATTTGTAAATAATTGAAATCCTATACAATTGTTATTATTTGTGTAAATAATTAAATGTTTGCCTAGAATTTTATTAAAAATTTTTTTAAATAATTGAATTTTTTTGGAAAATTTTATTAAAATAGTAGATATTTAAAATCATTGAATTGAGGAATATTTTTGAAAATAATTGAAATTTTGACAAGAATTTTATTAAAATTTTTGAACATAATTGAATTTTGTGATAAGAATTTTATTACTTTTGAAAATAATTAAATTTCTGCAATCATTTAAAACTTTTCTAAAGTTCAATTTTTGTAGTGTATTTAACTAAAATTCCTCTAAAAATCTATAATTTTTAATAATTAATTAAATATATATATTAAAAAATGTAACTAATTTTAAAAAAATTTGAATTATTAAAATTTTTTGAAAATCTTTTTAAAATTTCTAATTAAATTCATTTAAAATTGAAATTAATTTAAATTAATTAATTTTTTCAAGAATTAAGTTATTTAAAAAGAAATTATTGTCAAAAATAGAAAAAATTGAAGGTTTTGTATTAGAATTCGTGGTAATTTCAGTTTATGAGGCAAACAGAAAAGGCACAAAAATTCAGAATTTTCTTATAAATTCTAAAAATTTAATCATTTTCAGTAGTTTTAATAAAAATCCCTGACTTTTCCCTGATTTTCCTGACCAATTCTACTTTTCCTGACTTTTCCCTGACCTATGCCAACCTTGAGTAAATAACCAAAAAATTTTAACTACAAACCTCTTTTTTTAAATCTGGCAGAGCTGCATCCAATTCATCAAGATTGAATTTCTTCTTTTTCTTTTTCTTCTTTTTTCCAAATGATTCTAGATCTAGGACTTCATCGTCATCGGCATTCATGGCCTCGGGTTCTTGATTCTCTTTATCACCTGTTCCCTCATTAGTATCACCTAAATCACCACCTTCCGCAAGAGCTGCGTCAATGTCAAAAGGAGTCTTCTTCTTCTTCTTCTTTTTCTTCAAAGTTGGATCAAACATCTTTAAAAGAAAAAAATTTCCATTAAATTTAAGAAAAATATTCATTTTTTCAAATAACATTTTTTTCTCTAAAATTTTAAAAATAAATCAATTTCCATCTTAAAAATGTATTAACATTTCAAAATCTATAATCCAAAAAATTAAAAATAGCAAATAAGAGAAATGAAACAGAGTCGAAAGGTTCAATAAATGTCACCCACTTAATGGTGAAAAGGAATGTAAGATATTTATGAAGATCACTCTTCAAAAAAAAAATGATTTCTTTAGTATAGAAATATTTATTTATAATAAAACAAAATATTTGAAGACTTTTTCATTGGTGTAAATATAAATAAAATCAGCACTAACTATAATTATTTACTTAATATACCTTAGAGTATAATTAGTTTCAATATTACAAGCAGAATGACATGCCATGCTTTCTGAATGCATGCGGTGAAATGATTCAATATTTAAGTGGTATTACGAAACTTACCGATTCTTCCTCAGACATTTTTAGGGCAAATTTATTGAATTCTCTTTTTAAAATATTTTAGATGATTCTTATAAATATATTTAAAGCAAAATATTAAAAATTCCAACCAGATTGTATTTTATTACATCAGAAAACTTCTAAATAGTTAATCCATAAAGTTTAACACTATCGAGAAGGTTAACTTACTTTTAACATTTAGTAACGTTGAGTTAATACGACAAACAATCGCAGTTAATCCAGTGATGGGAAACAAAATATTTAGTTCATTGAGTTCCCTTTTGGCGCTCTGTTTGAATTTAAATTTTCTCTCTCGCTCACTCTCGTACGTAACCTTGGTTACTCTTTCAGGCAACCAACTGAGTTGTGAGTGTACCTTTAGACAAATTCGTGGAATTTTTTAGTAGTAAAATCAGGAAGAAATTGACATTGAATTATTTGTCTTTTTTGAATAAAAATAATTAGTTTGAATAGGAAAATAAATTTAGTGAATCATGAGCAAGTCATCATCTTTGTTGTTTGGTAATTATATTACTAAAAATTAAATAAAGAATGCTCTAGACAGTAATTGTCAGTGACATTCAACTCTTTTTTGGAATTCGAGTGCCCTTACGTAATTTAATTGACATTGTAATTTTGTTTTATTTTAGGTTCGGGTTTTAAAAAATGGGCGTTCAATCTGGCTCGGTATAACCAATTAGGTAATCATTATTTTTATATAAAAAAATATATAAATATTATAATCATATTGTGGTTGTCGTATATACTAGATGTTTTTAAAGTAAACATAACCTCTCTTTTCCATTAGATTGTTAAATTTTTATTATTTTCATACATTCAATGTTTTTATCTATTTAATGTTGTAAAAAGTTATTTATTTCTGAAAATATAAATCAAACTTCAGATCTTGTTTCGAATTAAGTAAATAACTATCAATCGGTTCTTATTTAATTTATTTTTCAATTTATTATTGTTATGCAAATTACAAAATTTTTTATTTTCAAATATAAATTTTTTAAATAATTTCATAATCAAAATTTAAATAATTCTCTTATTAAGTAGAAAATTAATTATTACTGTTCATATTTTCAATAAAATTTCACGAAAGAATTCAATTATTTTCTAAAATTTAAGTATATTCAAGAAGACTAAGTAAATTCTTCGGAGTAATTCAATTATTTTTATAAATAGTAAAATCTTTACAAAAATTGAATGATTTTCAAATCAATTTTAATTAAATACCTCGAAAGAATTCAATTTTTTTTTAAAATTTAACATTTTTCTAAAAATTCAATCTTTTTCTAAAAATTTAATCTTTTTCTAAAATTTTAATAAATCCTTCGAAAAAATTTAATTATTTTTATAAACAGTAAAATTTTTCGCAAGAATTAAATTAATTTTATAAATAGTAAAATTCTTTGCAGGAATTCAATTATTTTCAAAACAATTTTAATTGAATTCCTCGGATGAATTCAAAATTTTTTAAATATTTCCATAAATTTCAATTATTTCCTAAAATTTTAATAAATTCTTCGAAACAATTCAACTATTTTTATAAATACTAAAATTCTTTGCAGGAATTAAATTATTTTTAATCAAATTTAAATAAAATTTGCACGAAAGAATTTAATTATTTTCAAAAATTTCCATAAAATTCAATTTCAACAGCAATTTTAAATTCTCTAAAAATAATTCAATTATTCTCAAAATATTTTTAAAAAATTCTATATAAAAATTAAATTACTTTCTATGCAATTTTTAAATATATTCGTCAAAAAAATTGAAAAAATGCAATTATTTTCGAAAAAATAATTAAATTTCTTGTGATGAATTTAATTATTTTGAATATTCTTAATTTTAATAAAATTCTTTAAAGAAATTCCATTGCTTTCGAAACAACTTTAATTGAATTTTTCTAAAAAATTTGATTATTTTCAAATATTTCTATAAAATTTTTCATAACAATTCAATTATTTCTTAAAATTTTAGTAAATTCTTCTAAAAAATTCAATTATTTTTAAAATAGTAAAATTCTTCGCAATAATTCAATTATTTTTATTTTAGTAAAATCCTTTGCAGAAATTAAATTATTTTCAAAACAATTTTAATTGAATTCCTCTTCTGAATTCAAATATATTTAAATATTTCCATAAATTTCAATTATGAAATTCTTGAAAAGAATTTAATTATGATTTAAAAAAATTTTAATAAAATTCTTCGCGAGAATTCAGTTATTTTCCTAAATATTAAAATTCAGATTACTTAGGAACATTTACATTATTATTATTAATTTTTTCAGGTTTAATGCACGACGATTTGTACAATCAATTTAGTCCAGCAGTTGTCGAGGCATTGCGCCGATTACCCCAGGACATTAAAGATGAACGTAATTTCCGTATTTGTCGTGCTATGCAGGTAAATTGTACAAAATCAATTTTACCAAAAGAACAATGGACAAAATTCGAAGAGGTACATTTATTTCTCATTTTAAAATTTTTCTTTTATTAAACTTGATAATTGTTATTTGTTAAGTGACGAAATATTTATAAATTTTGAGAAAAAACTTGTTTTTAAGTGCCTACAATTTATATTATATTTTATTACAGGATATTAGATATCTTAAACCATATATAAAAGAAGTTGAAGCTGAGATGTTGGAGAAAGAATTATGGGATAAAGAATAGAAGAGAAGTATCAATTATAGTATAAAAAATTAATAAAATATTACATTTTAATATTTAATTATTCGGCACTTACGC
The DNA here is from genome assembly GCA_032872505.1 of Leptopilina syphax. Classification (NCBI taxonomy): domain Eukaryota; kingdom Metazoa; phylum Arthropoda; class Insecta; order Hymenoptera; family Figitidae; genus Leptopilina; species Leptopilina syphax. The sequence continues at coordinate 22,599,505 of CM065470.1, forward strand.
CAATTCTTCGTGTACAAATAAAAAAAATCTTCTGTTAAAGTTAAATAAAAGTTGAATACTTTCATGATATAGAAATCAATATTCTCTTTTATTAGAATACTGAAATAATTACTTTTTCTTTTGAAATTATTAGAAATTTATAATTTGATTTTATCTTTATTTGAATGTTATTGAATTTTTATTAATTAGTGAACTTCTTATTCGTAATTCGAAACTTCTGCAAATTTTTAAAACGAAATTAATTTTTTTGTTATATACATACAGTAATAGAATTAAAATACTGAATGGAAAACTTAATGGATTAATTTTATATTAACAATAAAAGATACAAAAAGAGACCCTATAAACTGAGTATATTTTCTTTTTAATTAAATTTAAAAAAAATGATGAATAATTGTTGGTGTTTATCGAGAATTTCTTAATACACTTTGTCTTTATTTATAGAAATAAAATTAGTTTTCATTAGCAGAATCGAAGAAAATTTTATATAATAGATAGCATATGGAGAAAAAAAGAAAAAAATAAGAGTCCTTGAATGACCTTAATAATGATTGCGCTTGCGATTCCGGTACCTGTTTCGATAACTGACAAGTTTTTCAACAACACGTGGCTGTTTGCACAAAAAAAAAAGAAAGAAAGAAATCGAAAAGAAATGGTGCAGTGAGGAGGAGAGAACCATGAGCATTTCTAGTGTTGCTCTTCAAGGACACGGTCATCAATTAAGGCAAGTTGCAAAAAGCATATAATTAGAGTCATATTCAAATATTATTAATTAAATTATTATTATTATTATTAATACTATTATTATTAATAAAAATAATATTAATTATTAAATATGTTAAACTTTTAAAAATTTAGAATTGAAACTATTTTTTTAATAGTTTATTTTCACAAAAGAACAATTTTGTTGTTAAAATAATTGCAAGCCTCGGATATTATGATTTTTTCGACTATTTTCATAAATTGAGTCTATTTCGACTTTTTATTTAAATATTGTAACAAAATTTCACATTTTTAGTATAAAATGCAACTTATTTCGATTTTTATAGTAAGTGAAAAATAACAGTAGACAAATCTTTCAAAAAATATTTTTGAAAAAGTTTTCTAATCATGTTTTCAAAATATACAAGTAAAGAAATTTTGAATAATTGAAATTTTGTAAAATTTAATTAAACATAATTGATTTTTTCAAGTATTTTATTAAAAATAATTGATTTTTTTCATGTATTTTATTAAAATTTTTGAAAATGAACTTTTGAAGAATTTTAATTGCAAATGGAAAATAATTGAATTCTTAAAAATTTTAATGAAAAATCTTCAAATGTAAATTTAAAAAAAAGTAATTTCTTAAAATTTTTCAGTCTAATTTTTTAAAATTCAATTATTTCAGAAAATTTATTAATATTTTCCACAATATATTTTCAAACATTCAAATACATACAAAAAATAATAACATTAAAATTTTTTACAGCTATTTTTAACATTTTGATGAAAACATTTTTAATTAAAATTCTCCAAAAAATTAATTAGTTTCTTTATAAATTATACAAAAATTCTTTTAAGAAATTCATTTATTTCTGAAGAATTACATTACAATATTTTTAAAAAACTAATTCTTAGAATTGTTTTATCATAATTTCTTAGATTCAATTATTTTCGAACAGAGTAAAATAAAATGTTTATAATTTACTTTTTTAGACTTATTAAAATTTCGGAGAAAATCATGTTCATATTTATTATTTAAAGTCTGCAAAAATTTGATTATTTTTTTTTTATATTATTCAAAAAGAATTATTTTTAAAGTATTTTACCAAATTTCAATTGTTTGGTAATTTTTCAATTGTATAAAATTTAAAAACTTTAAAAAATATAAAATTTAATTTTTTAAATATCAAAATTATTTTAAAATATTTATTAAAAAATTAACTTTATGAATTTTTTTATTATCATTTTTTGAAAATATTATATATCTTAATAATTTAAAAAAAGTGGACAGTTACAGTTACAATTATTATAAAAAATTGAATTTTTTTATTTAAATAATTAAATTCTCGAAGAATTTTCGGAAAATTACTAAGAATAACTGATTTAGAGATGAAACTTAGTTTAAATTTATTGAAAATTATCCGAGGACTGTAATTCCTTAATTTAAAAAATTGATTCGTCTTTAAACGATTTTAAAAATTTTTTTTATTTTATTAAGTAAAGAATAAAAAAAACAAATTGTTTGTTTTTTGACCAAAAAATAAATAAATATTTTTTTTTGAGTAAAAAATTAATAAATAGGTTTTGGAGTAAAAACTAGATAAATATAAATTTAGAAGATCAATAAATTATATATTAAATTATATAATTAAATTATAAATAAATTAAATTAAATAAATTTAAATTATATAATCAATAAATTATAAATTTATTTTATAAATATAGTCTTTTTGGAGTAAAAAATAAGTAAATAGTCTTTTTTTGAATAAAAAATAAATAAATGTTTCTTTTCGGAGTAAAAAATAAGAGAAAAAAAATTTGTTTGACTTTTTCAAAAGATTTGCGAAATTGATAGTAAATTTTCTTTTTAGGAATTTGAACGAGCCTTTTTGTTTCAAGTTTCAAAAAAAAAAGAAAAAAAATCCTTGATTTACGAATTTATTTTGATTTCGACCTCCAATATTGAAAGGATGTGATTATTGTCAATTAGGCCCTCGCCCATTAATTGCAATCGTTTTGTTGTTGCGTTTAGCACTCTTTACGCAATGTCTGTTTAATACTCATTATTCTTTCGTCGTTATTTTTTTTCTCCATTTTACGAGTATAAGAGTTATTGTTGATCGATCTAATGGAAAATACCTGCATATATATTCCTCTTTCATAGACAAAATCCCACTTGAACTCTATTCTCGTTTCAACCATATTGCGAATAAATCGTCGAGCAAAAATAATCATTGTTAGTGCTTCAGCATTAATTCAAAAACTCGAATTTTTTTTTCCTCTGATCGCATTTTTCTTTTTGAAAAAATTTTGCCCTGCATTTGACATTTTTAATTTTGACTTTCGATTTTTGACTTTTGGGATTAAAAAATTAAAAAAACAAAATATATTTTTTTTGGGAGTAATTAATTTTTTCCCGGTTCTTCAATAGTGCCAACAATTTTTATTCTTCTCGGACTTCCGGTTAATTTTGGGCCAGGTGGTGGGCCTGATTGCAAGAGTTTGCGCAGAAAAAGAGTTGATGTAGAAAAAACATCCCTTTTTGGTCCAGACGTGAATAAAAGTTTGACTATTTAAAGAAAAAAGTAAAAAAAAAGTAACTTCTGGTGTCATTTTTTTAGGAGGTAAAAATCATTTTGTGGCAAATAACACACGTTTGATTGTATATTCGCAATAAATGTGAAAGTTCAATGTGTGGTGGTGGTGGAGACACGGAAGGCAAAAAGGGGGATTCGATCAATATTTCACCCCTCAACAGTGTAATCACCGAAAGTGGCACCCCGCGTGAACATTGTGTGAGAAAGTTTATCGAGAAATAGGAAATTTTTTCTCAAAAAGTGCGACTTTTGTTATGTAAGTCGACGTTTGTCGACGAATTTTTCTCCCCTAAAACGAGAGAAATTAACGTAATTATTAACGGCCTCAGATTATTCTTGATAATCAAATGTGTACAATTTAATAATTCTTGATTTTAAATTCGGGAGTGAAATTACTGCATATACACCCGAAAAATATTCAACGAGACAGAATTGCATCATCATCATCGAGAAAATATTCAAAGTGCTTAAAAACACATTCCCAGTAGAAAATGAAAATATCTATGGTAATTTTTGAAAAATTCTTTCTCATCTCAATTGTCTTGTAATTTAAAGAATTTTTACATTTTTTTTTTTCAATGAAATAATCGTTTTTATTCCTTTTTATAAGGAAATTCATTTTTCAACATTTCACGTGGCGCATCATTTTCAAGCATTTTCTACTCTAGTGCCAATTGGAGCATGAAAACGTTTCACCACGTGTTGTATACTTTTAATCGAAATATTGAAAATTATTTCGATAATTTCTGCAAAATTACTTCAGAAATAATTTGATTTTTTATTTTTATACATTTATTTCTGGTTGTTAGTGTTTAAATATTAAATTCTCCTCCATGACCCACCCTTAACCTTTGATTCGCAAAAAATTCAAAGCTTTTTTTCTAAATATTGCAAAAAATTCTAATTTTGGATTTTTTAAAATTTTATTTAAGCAATTTTTGTTTTTCTAAAAAGTTCGGAGTTTTGCTAAAAAAAAAACTATTGCATAAGAGAAGGAAACTTGTCCTTGAATAAAAATCAAAGCTTTTTTTCAAATATTTAGTGTATAGATCGGATTTACACTTTGGAGTAAAGCTAAATTAAAGAAAGAGAAAATAATTTTTGTATTAAATTTTTTTAAAAATTTTGGTGGAGAAATCTTCCTAATTACTAATCGTTGTATTCTGGTAATATGTTCGTTAGTTAGTTTTCGTTTGCTTCTTTGTTTCTCAAGTTTTTTTTTAAATTTTGCGAAATATTTATTAAAAGATTTGAAAATAATTAAATTCTTTCGAGAAATTTTATTAAAATTGCGTTGAAAATAATTGAATTCTCACAAAAAATTTTGGTAATTTTATTACTTATGACAATAATCGAGTTCTTCCAAAGAATGTTATTTAAATTTTTGAAAGTAATTTAATTCTTGACAAGAAGTTTATTAAAATTGTTAAAAGTAATTGAATTCTTTAGAAGAATTTAATTGACTTTTTTGAAAATAATTAAGCTTTTTAAATAATTTTTATTAAAAATTTTGAAAATAATTAAGCTTTTTAAATAATTTTTATTAAAAATTTTGAAAATAATTGAATTTGTTTGAAAAGTTTTATTAAAATTATATTGAGAAAATAATTGAATTTTCACAAAAAATTTTACTAATTTGTAAAAATAATTTAATTCTTGTCAAGAATTTTATTAAAAATTTTTAAATTAATTGAATTGTTTAGAAGAATTTAATTGAATTTTTTTAAAATAATGGAGCTTTTAAAATAATTTTAATTGAAACTTTTGGAGATAATTTAAATTTACAAAGAATTTTATCAAAACTTTTGAAAATAATTGAATTTCTAAGAAGAATTTTATTATTTATAAAAATAATTTAATTCTTGTGAAACATTTTACAATTTATAAGAATAATTAAATTTTTTCGAAGAATTCTATTAAAATTGAAAATAAATAATTGATTTTTTTTTTGAAAATTGTTTAATAATAATTGAATCCTTTCGTGAAATTTTATTAAAATTGTTTTGAAAATAAAAATTGAATTCCTACGTAAAATTTTATTATTTATAAAAATAATTGAATTGTTTGGAAGAATTCTATTAAAATTGTATTTCGAAAAAATGATAAAAATACTTGATTTTTTTCGAAGAATTCTATTACAATTTAAAATAATTGAATTCTTCCAAAGAATATTATTTATGAGAATAATTTGATTTTTTTTTTGAATTTTGAATTTAATATTATTCAAAAATTAATGTTTACATTTGAAAATAAAATTTTGTGATAATTTGCATAATTAATTAATATTTGAAAAATAATTTTCAGATGAGGATAACGCAGCGGTTAGCGTGCAACCACGCGAGGAGAACATTCCTAGAGATCAATTCTAAATTCCAAGAGAGTAGTTTAAAATTAAAGAAATTCATTGACACAATAGACACTACTTGTTAACAAAATCCACCAATAAATCTGTAAATATCATTCCCTAAAGCAAAAAACAAAAACAAAAAAACCTTCAAAAAACAAAAAATGAAAAGATTACTCGAAGACGGTGCTGCACCGAAACACTACCTCTGTTATATTAACGTGTACAAAGCTGCAAGAACAGAATTTAGCATTTTAGAAAGAAAATAAGAGAAAATAGATATATTGCTAAATGATTATATTCTTAATAGTTATTTATGTATGACATTATAACAAGTAAGAATTTTTCAAATCAAGAGTGTATCTTCCAAGTAAAAAAAAAAGAAAAGAAAAGTTCACTCACAAGACAAGAGTCACAAAAGAAAAAAAATAATCCACAGACGAAAAGTGAAATTAAGTTTTGTTTCAAAACTTATAAATAATATTGTATAAGGGTTTTGAGGTTTAAGTTTTATATTTGCGAAAGCTCAAAAGTACAATAAAAAAAATTAAATAAATAAAGGACAACAATGACTGAAGCGTACGACAGTAATTTGATTTGGATCGTCGTTGTAGGATTTATAGTAGCGTTTATCCTGGCATTTGGAATTGGAGCCAATGATGTTGCAAATAGCTTTGGAACCAGCGTTGGAGCTGGTGTACTCACGATATTTCAGGCTTGTATCCTTGCGACCATTTTCGAAATCGCTGGAGCTGTTCTCATAGGATACAAGGTGAACTTAATTTTTCCATGTATTATTTATTTATTTTTATTTATATATTATTATTTATTTATTATCTATTTATTTTTCTTACTTTTTGTTTTCCATTTTCGTTATTTTTCTGTTATGTACAAAATTTGACCCTTTCAGATTCCATGAAGCAAGTTCAGGATTGCCACAAAAATTTGATTTTTTTTCCAAATTTCCAGTCAGAATTTCGACATTTTCCCCGATCTACTATAAAAATAGAGGGATTCAATTCTAAACAGAGACAATTTTAAGAAATATCGATAAAATATTTTCAACAATTTTTTTCAAAAGATTTATTATTTCAATCAAATATTTTCAAAAATGTAATTATTTTTAATAGAATTTTAAAAAAATTGAAGTGAAATATTTTAAAAACCTAATTTTTCTGATTCTTTGATAAAATTTTTGAAAAATTCAATCTTCTAAAAAAATTTCATTTTTAAATCTATTTAAAATTGACTAATAAATTAACTATTTTAATTACAATTTTTTTAAAAATTCGATTTGTCAAAAATTTCTAACAAAATTCTTAAATATATGATTTTTTAAGAATTTCGAATAAAATTCACTAAGAATTCAATTTTTTTTTAATTTCTAATAAAATTCTATAACTAATTCATTTTTTTTAAACAGAATTTTAAGAAATTTCAATTATTCAAAAAAAATTTCAATTACTTGATTATAAAATTCAATTATTTAAAAAATAATTTAACTAAAAAAAATACTTTAAAAACCTCATTTTACTGAAATTTTTGGAAAATTTAATTTTTCAAAAAAATTTCATATTTCAATCTTTTTAAAATTGCCTAAAAAATTGACAATTTTAATTAAACTTCTTTAAAAATTCGATTTGTTACAAATTTCTAACAAAATCCTTAAATATTCGATTTTTTTAAAATTTCGAATAAAATTCTTTAGCAAATTCAATTTTTTTAAATTTCTAATAAAATTCTTTAACTAATTCAATTTTTTAAATAGAATTTTAATAAATTTTAATTATTTAAAAAAATTTAATTACATGACAATAAAATTTAATTATTTAAAATTAATTGAACTGAAATATTTTAAAAACCTTATTTTTCTGAATTTTTGATACAATTTTTGGAAAGACCAATTTTCTAAAAAAATTTCATATTTAAATCTTTTTAAAATTGACTAATAAATTAACTATTTTAATTTAAATTCTTCAAAAATTCAATTTGTCAAAAATTTCTAACAACATTCTTAAATATTCGATTTTTTTTAAGAATTTCGAATAAAAATTCAATTTTTTCAAAATTTCTAATAATATTCTCCAATTAATTCATTTTTTTAAAATTGAATTTTAAGACACTTTAATTATTCAAAAAAATCTCAATTTTGATTATTAAAGTTCAGTGTTTTAAAAAATAGTTTATTTAGCAAATAAACTAATTAATTAAAGTTGTAATTGTAACTGTTTGGAAATTAAATATTTAAAATCTTTATATTTTCCACAAAAATTAAGCTTTTTAAAAATTTTAAATTTAAAACCTTTTTAGAATTTAATTATTTGTAAAAACTGAAAAGTTTAGTGAAATATTAGAAAAAATTAAAGTTTTTCATTCAAATTTGTGAGGCGAATAAAACAATTCAAGAAGTTTCAATTTCAATTCAATTCAACATGTTTTTAATATTTTCAAAAATTGCTGGACGTGGGCACCAAAAACCGGAATATTTCTATCACTTCTAGAAATTTAATAGTTTTTCCAGTATTTTTGATAAAATTCCCTGACTTTTTCCTGATCTGTGATAACCCTGCAGTTTATTTTTTTAGTCAGCAAATTTTTATTTCCTTTTGAATTTTCCTTAATTTCAATTCATTAAAATTTCATTTATTTGATTTTTTAATTAAAAAATATTTAAATATCAAAAATTTCCTGTGTTGGATTTGGACTTTTATTCAAAATTCCATTCATTTTCTTGTAAAATTTTGAAAATGGGACAAGAAAATAAATAGAATAAAATAGAATAGATAATGAATAAAAAACTAGAATGGAATAGAATAGAAGAAATTAAATAAAAGAAAGAGAAATAAATCAAATAGAACAAATAACTCGAAAGAATACAATAGATAATAAATAAAAAAAAATTAAAAATGATTAATGTTTTAATTTAATTTTGAATTTATTAAAAATAATAAAAAATTTTCTTAGGTATCGGACACGATGCGCAAGGGTATATTGGACGTCTCCCTGTACGTGGGCCACGAGAAGGAGCTGATGCTGGGATCATTGGCGACATTAGGTGGTTCTGCTGTCTGGTTATTGGTGGCAACTGCCCTGCGACTTCCAATTTCCGGTACGCATTCTATTGTTGGCGCCGCTGTAGGTTTCTCTCTTGTATGCAGGGGAACGGCAGGGGTATGTAAAGGCAAATAGAAAAAAATGCCTCGAAAATTAAACATCAAATTTGTTTTTCACTAATTTTTTTCTTCTCTCTTTTTTTGCTCCAATCAAAATAGGTAAAATGGTCTGCTCTAAGAAACATAGCAGCCTCGTGGTTTGCGAGTCCCCTTCTCAGTGGCACCGTCTCAGTAATTATATTTTGGCTGATCAGGAAGACTGTGTTACTGTCCAATGAACCTTTAAAGCAGGGTCTAAATATTTTGCCTCTCGCTTATGGCCTTACTATTGCTATTAATGTTCTTTCTATTGCACACGATGGACCGAAACGTATGTCATTTTTCATAATTTCCTAACAAATTTTTCACAATATTTTAATCATTTTATTTCATCAGACTTCGCACTCGATAATTAATTTTAAAAAAGTAGTTATCGAAAAATTAAACTTGACAAAAAAAAAACTAAATTCTCGCAAAGAATTTTATTATTAAATTTTTAAAAATCCTAATTAAATTCTTATTTGAAGAATTTCTTTGAATTTTTTTTAAATAATGGAGTTTCTTTAATAATTTTAATTGAAAATTTTGAAAGCAATTATTGGATTTTATGAAGAAGAATTTTATTAAAAGTGAATTGAAAATAATTGAATTCTTGCGAAGAATTTTACTATTTCTAAAAATAATTGAATGGTTTCGAAGAATTTATTAAAATTTTTTGATATAATTGAAATTTAGGGAAATATTTAAAAATATTTTAATTCATCCGAGAAATTCAATTAAAATTGTTTTGAAAATCATTGGAATCCTGCAAAAAATTTTACTACTTTTAAAAATAATTGAATTATTGCGAAGAATTTTACTATTTATAAAAATAATTGAAATGTTTAGAAGAATTTATTAAAATTTTAAGAAATAATTAAATTGTTATGAAGAATTGTATAGAAATATTTAAAAATGATGAAATTTTTTCAAAAAATTCAATTAAAGTTGTTTCGAAAATAATTGAATTTCTGTAAAAAATTTTATTAAAATTAAGTATATTCAAAATAATTGAATTCATCACAAGAATTTTATTATTTTTTAAAAATAATTGAATTCTTTCAATTTTCTTGACGAATATATTTAAAAATTGTATTGAAAGTAATTTAACTCTTATATAGAATTTTTTTAAAATATTTTGAGAATAATTGAATTATTTTTAGAGAATTTTAAATTCTTGTGGAAATTGAATTTTATGGAAATTTTTTGAAAATAATTAAATTCTTTGGTGTAATTTTATTTAAATTGGATTAAAAATTATTTAATTCCTCCGAAGAATTTTAGTATTTATAAAAATAGTTGAATTGTTTCAAAGAAATTATTAAAATTTTAGGAAATACTTGAAATTTATGAAAATATTTAAAAATATTTGAATTCATCCGAGGAATTCCAATTAAAACTGTTTTGAAAATAATTGAATTCATGCAAAGAATTTTACTATTTATAAAATTAATTGAATTCTTGCGAAGAATTTTACTATTTATAAAAATAATTGAATTTTTTCGAAGGATTTATTAAAATTTTAGAAAAAAATTGAATTTTTTCGAAATGTGTTAAAAATTTTTTAAAAAATTGAATAATTGAATTTTTGTGAAGATTTTACTATTTAAAAAAATAATTGATTTTTTTAAAAGGATTAACATTTGCTAGTTTTTAAATAATTGACTTCTTTCGACTAATTTTATGTAAATTCTAATTTAAATAATTGAATTTCTGAGAAATTTTTAATATTCATGAAAATCATAGAATTCTTACAAAGATTTTACAAAATTTTTTTAAATAATTGAATTCTGTTCGGAAATTTTATGAAAATAGTAGATATTGAAAATCATTGAATTGCGAAAATTTTTTTTAAATAATTAAATTTTACAATTTTTGACAATAATTGAATGTCTGTGTGGTATTTTATTAAACTTTTTTGAAAATAATTGAATTCCTAAAAAGCGTTTTATTATTTATGAAAATAATTGAATTATTGCGAAAAATTTTATTAAAATGTTTAAAAAGAATTGAAATTCTGTAAAAAATTTTGTTATTTTTGAAAATAATTGAATTCTTCATAAGAATATTATAAACATTGTTTTAAATAATTAATTTTTTCTAAATATAATAAAGATTATGAAAATTTTATTTTAAATAATTGAATTCTTGTAGAAAACTTTATTTGTGAAAATAATTTAATTTTTCGATTAAATAATTTAAAGTAGTTTTAAAAATAATAGAAATTTTTCGATTAGTTTTATTATATTTATGAAAATAATTGAATTCTTGCTTAGAATTTTATCAAACCTTTTTTTAAAAAATTGAATTTCCATAAAAAATATTATTAATGAAGTACCTAAATAGTAGCATAACGTAAAAAAGTAGTAAATAGTAGATTTTAGTAGATGAGTGCGAAGCCTGTTTCATTCCAATAAATTTCATTTTCAATTTACAAATTTCAGGCCTCGGATCGATTTTAAATTGCAAAAAAACGTTTTATGTTGGAAGAAAAATAAGAAAAGTATTTTATTTTATTCTTACTAAATTTAATTAGTTGTTATTTCATTATTATTAAATTAAAATTGTCAAATACTGAATTAAAAACTCTACAATAATAATAATCCATAGGAAAATTGTCAAGAAATTTTATTCAGAATATTTGGAATTGAATATTATTTGAGGTAAATTGAACGTTTGAATTCTAAAATCCAAAGCCTGAAATGAAAAATAAAACAAAATTGATGAAGATAATTATTTATCTATTATTTTAATTTATTCTATTTATAAACAAAATATTAATTTTTTCCCTTTATTCTTTTTCAGTTTTAATGCTGGATAATGTACCCTGGTGGGGAAGTGTAACGGCGTCGATTGGTATCGGCTTATTGTCAGCTGTGATTGTTTATATATTTTTAGTCCCATATGAACGAAAGAAGATACTTTCATCACACAATAGTACAGGTAGAAATGCGGGTTTCAGTCCGGGTGAAACGAAAGAAACAACGGCATTATCAGTGATTGCTGAGAATGGTCCAGTTGCAAGTGGCACGGAAATGTCGAGTTTGGATGCACCAAAATTGAGGGGCAATAATAGTGCGAGTCCATTACTAATGGCTGCTGGCGATGCCGAAGGTGGTCAGGGAACTATTGACATGAATGAAGAACATCCAGATGTTTCGAAATTATTTTCTTTTTTGCAAGTGTTAACTGCTGCTTTTGGTAGCTTTGCACATGGTGGTAATGACGTTAGCAATGCAATTGGACCGTTAATTGCACTTTGGGCTATTTATGCGGAAGGTTCGGCTAAGCAAGAGGCAGATACACCATTACTTATACTTCTCTATGGTGGTTTGGGAATTTCAACGGGACTCTGGATTTGGGGTCGTAGAGTTATTCAAACATTGGGACAGGATTTAGCTCGCATTACACCTACTACAGGATTCACAATAGAGGTATTATTATTGATTTTTAAATTTAATAATTACCGCCGGGGTAAAATTATGTAAAATCAGAGGTAAATATATTACAGGGTGTCCAGACACTTTGAAAGGTACTTGCATTTTTTTGCTCCTTGAAAATCTTGAAAACACCTTGAATTTTATGACAAAACCTTGAAAAATTAAAATTATTAAAAATGAAATTTATTTCCTTAAAGTTTTAAGATGAATTCTCATCAATATTTCAATTATCTTTATAAATATCAAAATTCTTCGCCGAAATTCAATTATATTCAGGAACTTTAATAAAATTCATTGCAAAATACAATTATTTTCATTAAATAACAATATTCATCACAAGAATTCAAATATTTTCAAAAATTTTAATAAAAATCATGACAAAATTTCAATTATTTTCGAAAATTTTTCTTACTTCGATGGTTTTCAATATTCTACTATTTTAATAAAATTTCCCGAAAGAATTAAATTATTAAACAAAAGTTTTTAAAAAATTCTACACAAACTTTAAATTATTTTCAAAAAAAATGTTTTTTACATTAATTCAATTGTTTTAAAATTTAATTTAACCTCTGATGTTCCATAATTACCCCTGTTGGAGATTTTTAAATTTAAATTTAATCAGGGTTAATACAAAAATTTAATTTTGTTTCTCCCTGACTTTCCCCTGATTTCCAAACAAAATTTGGACTTTTTCAAATCCATTTGTTTACAATTCAATTTTACATAATTTCGATTATTTGGAAATTTTTCAATTAAATATATATTAGAAAATAAAAACTTCAAATAATTTCAACCAAAATTCAATTAAACTTTTTCAAAAAAAATTAATTTTACAGAATTGATAGTTTAAAAAAAATTCAATTTTTCCAAGGTTCAAGTTTGAAACCTTTTCAAAATCCAATTATTTCTAAAATTTTAAGATATACAGTAGAGACTCCATTATCCGGACTAATGGATGCAGGCACTTGTCCGGATAATCGAAAATCCGGATAATCGAGTAAAGTACGAATTAAACAAATTTTTTATTCATAATTTTATGTATTTATTTGCATATATATTAAAATAAGACTGAAACAAACTAAAACTTTTAAAGTCAACATTAATAAATATTTAGTTAGAAATATTTCAAAATATTTACATAAAAATTTTCTTAAAATAATTAAAACACTTTAAAATGCAACATTTTGTGTTTGTTGGCGGGGAGAAATTTAAAATAGAAGTTAACGGCTTGAGACCTTATAAACTTTATAATAAAAAAAAATTTTTTTAATTTTAAATTTGTCCGGATAATCGAATATCCGGATAATAGGGGTCCGGATAATGGAGTCTCTACTGTAATGGTTTTAATATTCAATTATTGACTAAAATATTAACTAAAATTCATTTTTAAATCAATTGTTGTTAGAAAATACTACGAGAATTCTATTATTTATGTACAAAAATAAAATTTATTGAATAATTGAATGTTTCTTAAAATTCAATTCTTATAAAGATTTTAATTAATAAATTTTTAAATATAATTCAATTCTTTTGACAAATTTTAATAAAATTTTTAAGAAATTTTGAGGAATTCGATTAACACTAAATTAAACATAATTGAAATTCTGCGATGTGTTTTATTATTTTATGAAAATAATTCAATACCTGTAAAAAAATTTTATTATTTCTGAAAATAATTGAATTATTGCGACGAAATTTATTAAAAAAAAAGGTAAATATTTGAATTCCTGTGAAATTTCTATTATTTACAAAGATAATTAAATGTTTGCTTAGAATTTCATTAAAATCTTTTTTAAAATAATTGAATTCTTGTTGAAGTTTTATTAAAAAAATAATTTCAATTTCTTTTTAGTATTTTTTAACTAAAATTCTTCTATAAATCCATTATTTTTAATAGTTAATTAAATATATATTAAAAATTTAACTAATTTCAAAATTTGTTAAATAATTATCAAATTAATTAAAATTTTGTGTAATTTGTTAAAAGAATTTTCTTAGAAATTTAAAAAAATCGAATTTTCAAAAAAAATTTTAATTAATAGTCAATTTATTAATTAATTGTTAAAAAGATTAAAGTACGCATTATTTTTAAATATAATTCTGTGAAAATTTTATTTAAAATTCAGAAAAATTAGGTTTTTTTAAAATATTTCAGTTTTAGTTCTAAAAATAAGTAAAAATAAGTGAAAATTTTTTTGAAATTCTATTTTTAAAAATTGAATTTGTTAAAGAATTTTATTATAAATTTTGAAAAAATCTAATTTCTAAAGAACTTTATTAGAAACTTTTTAGAAACTAATCAATCGAATTTTTAATGAATCTTAATTAATAGTTAATTCATTAATTAATTTTAAAAATATTTAAATATAACATTTCTTCAAAAAATAGAATTCTCGAAAAATTTTGTTTAAGGAGGTTCTCCGGCTGCTACTCTTGAAAAAATCGATTTTCTTCCAATTTTATTTAAATTCTGAGGAAATGTTTCTTCGAGTGCGCTCTAAATGTGGTAGAAATTTCAGAACCCTTTGTCATGCTAAATTTTGAAATATTCAAGTTGAAGCTTCAACTTCTACATGCGATTATTTTGAGAATGAAAAATGCCAACTACGATATCTCGTTTTTTGACATGGCAAAGGGTTCTGAAATTCCTACCACATTTAGAGCGCACTCGAAGAAACATTTCCTCAAAATTTAAATAAAATTGAAAGAAAATCGATTTTTTCAAGAGTAGCAGCCGGAGAAGGGGCGCATGATTATTCCCCAAACGTCATTTTTCCGAAATGTCATTTTACCGAACTGCACTTTTGCGAATTGTCATTTTTGCGAAAAGCCATTTTTGCGAAATGTCATTTTTACGAATAGTCATTTTTGCGAAAAGCCATTTTTGCGAATCGCCATTTTTACGAATTGTCACTTTTGCGAATCGACATTTTTACGAATCGCCATTTTTACGAATCGCCATTTTTACGAATTGTCACTTTTGCGAATCGACATTTTTACGAATCGCCATTTTTACGAATTGTCACTTTTGCGAATCGACATTTTTACGAAATGTCATTTTTGCGAATAGCCATTTTTGCGAAAAGTAATTTTTACGAATTGTCGTTTTTGCGAATTGTCATTTTTGCGAAAAGCTATTTTTGCGAATTGTCATTTTTGCGAAATTTCATTTTTGAGAAATGTCATTTATGCGAATTGTCACTTTTGCGAATCGCCATTTTTACGAATTGTCACTTTTCCGAAAAGTCATTTTTGCGAATTGACATTTTTGCGAAAAATACAATAGTGAATCTATATATACTACAAGTTTACTATTGTATTTTTCGCAAAAATGACAATTCGCAAAAATGACTTTTCGGAAAAGTGACAATTCGTAAAAATGGCGATTCGCAAAAGTGACAATTCGCATAAATGACATTTCTCAAAAATGAAATTTCGCAAAAATGGCAATTCGCAAAAATAGCTTTTCGCAAAAATGACAATTCGCAAAAACGACAATTCGTAAAAATTACTTTTTGCAAAAATGGCTATTCTCAAAAATGACATTTCGTAAAAATGTCGATTCGCAAAAGTGACAATTCGTAAAAATGGCGATTCGTAAAAATGTCGATTCGCAAAAGTGACAATTCGTAAAAATTGCGATTCGCAAAAATGACAATTCGCAAAAATGAAAATTCGTAAAAATGACTTTTCGCAAAAAATACTATTCGCAAAAATGGCTTTTCGCAAAAATGACTATTCGTGAAAATGACATTTCGCAAAAATGGCTTTTCGCAAAAATGACTATTCGCAAAAGTGCAGTTCGGTAAAATGACATTTCGGAAAAATGACATTTGGGGAATAATCATGCGTCCCGCCGGAGAACCTCCTTAAAATTCAGAAAAAATTGTAGGTTTTTAGAAAATTTTAGTTCTGTTTAGAAATCAGGAAAAATTATGGAAAAACAAAATCAAATCAGTCAAAAATAGCCGATTGTCACTAAAAAAAACTGATTTTCAGTAAAAAGAAAAAGAGAACTGATTAAAAGTGAAAAGTGACAATCAGTTATATTTTTCTAAATGATTAGTAAAACTATAAATAGTTCAATCAGTGCCTGACTTTTTACTTTTAAATAATTAATTAATAAATAAATATATTTATTTCAATATAAACGGACAAGAACAAGTTATGCCCATTTATTAATTAAATAAAAATAATTAATTAATTATTTGGAAAAAATTATTTGAAAGAAAAATTTTTTCATATATTAAAATAATTTTCAATTGCTGTAAATTTAGATTATGTAATAATTGAATTGAACTAATTTGACAGGTAGGAGCTGCTTTAACAGTATTGTTGGCAAGTAAGGCTGGTTTACCTGTGTCAACGACTCATTGTAAAGTGGGTTCCGTTGTTTGCGTGGGCTGGGCATCACGAGGTGGTGAAGGTGTTTCCTGGAAACTTTTCCGAAATATTGCCTTCGCCTGGATAGTCACTGTTCCAGTGGCGGGTTTGTTATCAGCAGGCTGTATGACAATTTTCAAAGAAGTAATTAGCTTCTAATTTTTTTTTTTCACGTAAATAAAACATATTTTTTTTTTGGGAAAAAGAAAAATTGTTTTTAGCAAATACCATCCAACGCTACTGTTGTCAATAATAATTAAGAAATAAATATTAAAAAAAATACAAAAAAGAAAAAAAATGAAAAACTTCATGCCTCTATTATTATACATACATAAATATATATAATTTGTAATCGTTTCAAACATTTTTAAAGATATTAAACATTATTTTAACTTAAAATCTTTTGTTTCTTTTATAAAAAAAACTCGACAATTTTTTTTTAATTAAAAATCGTTTCGATTTTAAAGAAAATAAAATAAACAAGAGAATAAACAAGAAAATAAAAAAATAAAATAAAAAATAAAGTAATGAAAAAAGAAAATAAAAAAATTAATAATAAATAGTTAATTTAAAAATTCGTTATGGTGTTATTTTGAAAAGTATTGTCTCTGAATAATTACTCCCTTAACGACGACTTGTTGACAAAAGCAGACAATAGTTTCAAAATCAATAATAAGCAGCCGAACTGTCAAATTGAGAATTTGGTTACATTTAGTGTTTTTAAATTTCATTATTTATTTGTTCCAAAAGTTAATTTATATTGTCCAACTGGATTTATTTAAATTTTAATTGAAAAAATGGAGGGTTTACCCTTTATGCCCGGCTACACTTTTCAGAATCCAACAGTAAGAGATTGTGTTCTTCTTCTTTTTCTTCAAAAAAAAAAATATAACCAAAAAGTTAATTCTTTCTTAATTAAAAAATTAAATTAGATTCGAGATTACAAACTAAAACAAAAATTCGGATTCTCAAATGGAATACGAGTGATACGAGATTCAGACGTTGGAATTGGTCCAAAGCCAATTGATGCTGTTTCCAGTGCATATGCGAATGAAAACGACACCGTATAGTGCATATCCTTAATTAAATTCTCAATTAAATTAAAGTTCATTAATTAATTTTGCAGCAAATTTTCATGATAAACTATAAATTATAGATGATAAAAATTAATTACTTGATGAATGTTCTTTTTTTTAGTTACGATCCAGCACTAACTTACGGACGTGTTAAATTCTATCCATATCGACAATTTGTTCCACATTATAAACTTTATTCACAAAAATGTTTATGTTTTAAAGCGTATTTTCGACAGAAAGTCTTTGGCTCACAAACTGAGAATTTTCGCATTCGATACGTGAATATTATTTACTATTTGGAAAATGACACTTTATCGATAGTAGAGCCGAGAATTGATAATGCTGGATTTAATCAAGGTACACTGGTGAGAAGAGGAAAAATTACTCGCAATCAGAATGGATTTTATCATTGGAAGCATTTAAATGTGGGAATTGATTTCGGTAAAAAAATCATTTAATTTTTTCTAAAATATTTTTTCTAAATTAACAAAAATTGTATTATTTGGAAACTAAAAATTATTTTTCGAAATTTATGGACTTATAGTGAAATCTAACAATTATTTTTAGAAATTTGACTTGTAATTAAAATACAGAAATTATTTTTGAAAATTCACGAACTAAAAATTGTACACATTAAATTCGAGAAATTATTTTTGAAATTTTTTATGAACAGAAAATGGTACATATTAAAATGAAAAAAATATTTTTAGAAATTTCTGGGCTCGTATTAACATTCAAAATTTATTTTTAGAAATTTATGGAGTTCTCTATCACACCTACGATTGCGATAAGTTCACAAGAGAATTTATGACGAGTCAAGGAATCGACGTCGGCGATAAGGAAGAGCCACCAATTGATCCCTATATTTTAAATCGATCGACTGAACAGAAAACCAATACCACTGGAATCAATGAATTTGAAAATGATCCAAGAAGACGATTTTTCCAATACGACGGAATGGTTCTAGTATTCGACGCAATGCACGAAGATGATTCCTATCAAATTCTCTATTTCTTGACAGACAATACAATTAGTATTCGGGAAATTCATCGACCGAACGATGGTAAAGATCCGGTCTCAGTATTTCTGAAAAAGACCCGAATTCCCAAAAATTGGAAAGACGTGCCTGGATCATATCCTGGAATGTCGCTAGAACGTGGAGATTTTGAAATTGTGGAATATTATTCACCAAACGATTTAAAGGTATACTCAAAGTTGCCACAAAAATTCGATTTCGTTTTTCCCTGTTTTTCCAAACCGAATTTCAGGAAAAATACGTATTTTACTGATTTCCAAAAAAATTCCCTTTCCTCCGTTATTTCAAAGAATTAAAATTAAAATTTTTTTAAAAATTCAATTATTTTTAGTAAAATTCTTGAAAATTTCAATTATTTTAAAAAATTTCAATTACTTGTTTATAAAAATATAAAAAACATATAAAATAAATTTTAATATAATAATTAACAAAAAAAATTGAATTTTATAAAGTATAAAATTTTTTATCAAATTATTCTATTAAAATTCTTTGAAAATTTAATTTTTTTTATAATCTCTCATTAAATTCTTTAACGAATTTAATTGTATTTTCAATTCAATTTCAATTAATTCTTTATAAAAATGTAATAACCTTTAAAAAATAAAAATGAAATATTAAAAAGCTAGTTTTTTAGAATTTTGAAAAAAACCTCGAAAATTCAATTGTTAAAAAAATTTATTTCAATTTTTGTACTATTCTTTCAAAACTCAATTTTTTAAACTAATTTCCAATAATATTTCTTAATAAATTCAATTTTATTAAATAGAATTTGAAGAATTTTCAATTACTTGATTATAAAAATTCAATTCTTTTTACAAAAAAAAATTGAAATAATTTAAAAAACCTAATTTTTCTGAATTTTAAATCAAATATTTCAAAAATTCAATTTAAAAAATACTAAATTTGAATATTTTACAAGTGAACTAATGAATTAACTGATAATTAAAATTCTTCGACAAAATATTTTTTTCTAAATCACTAATGAAATTCTTTAACAAATTTAATTATTTTTAATTCTAATTCATAAACTTTCATTTTATTTAATAATTATTTAATAAAAATTTAAAGTTAATTTTAATTTTTTAAAGCCATTAGGCCACAAGAAAGAAGGAAATCTTTACTTTTTTTCTAATTTATGTTTTTTAAAAAATTAAATTAAAATTTCTCAGAAATCTAATTTTCTCAGAATTTTAGATAAAACTTTTTGAAACTTAAATAATGTTTAAAATGAATCCTATTAATTGTTCATTTCTTGACAGCAATTGAAATTTTCAATAATTCTAATTTAAAACCTTTTAAAATTTAATTATTTTTGTAAATTGCAATAATTTTTAAATAAAATTTTTTTTCTAAATTTTTCTAAATTTCTAAATTACTTTAAAAAAGTTATTCCAGAATTTAATTTTTTAAAATTAATTTAATTATTTACACAAATAAGAAAAATTAGGGTAGATTTTATTTTAAAATTCATTGCGATGAATTATATTGTAATCAAAATTGTGATTAAAAAGTTATCAACGATAATAAAAAATTCTATAAGAATTGAAAGTTTTTCAAATTTTTCAAAAATGGTTTTGAATACCTACTACAAATCAGAATTTTTGTATTAATTCTAGAAATTTGATATTTTTCCAGCACTTTTGATTAAATTCCCTGTCATTTCCCTGATTTACCTGATGAATTTCATTTTCCCTGACATTTTTCTGATTTTCCTGACCCACGACAATTCTTGTATTAAATTCTCCTTTTTTCCAATTTTTGCATAAAAAGAAAAAATTATCAAACTGACCAAAAAAAAAATACTATTTTAAACAGGTGGGAGAAACGATTTTAATTTTCGGAAGACAATTCCTTCTCTTCGATTGCGACAATTTTACGAGAGGATATTATTCGAAAATATTGGGAATAGATCAAGCACCACGTCTCAATTGTTCACTAAAAGACAAAAAATCTCTAAATTATAAACTCTCATCTCACGACTATGTACCAAAAAAAGATTCCATTGTCCGTCAAATTTTAAATTTTCCCCATAAATTACGATATTCGATGAAAATGGACGCCGTACATCCCGAGGACGATACACGCTCCTTTATTCTCGAATACAATTTAAGTACAGGAAAAATTCAAATAAACGAATGCATCAAACCAAATTCTGGCCGTAAAGGTGGAACATTTTTATCAGCCAGACAAATTAAAAAACCCGACTGTAATATTGATAATCCCGAATTTTACGGTCCCGAGGATTTTTTCATTGGAACAAAAATTAATGCATTCAATCATTATTTCATCATCACTGGTGCCGATTTATTCGTCTATCGATACATAGAGGAAAATAAGGAAAAATTCAACGAAAATTTAAAGAATAATATGAGAGATTATTTTCTTCATTTAGGATTACTCGAAAGAAATTCGAAAATTATTGAGAATGAAGAATCATTAATCGAAGAAACAGGAAAAAATGCCTATGAAATGGAGAATTGTTTAGAAACATCTGAAAATAAAGCCAAAATTGAAAAAATTAATGAGGAAAATTTAATACAAAAATTCCCTTCGTGTGGTGGCGATTTGATCGAAAATCGGCTTCAAGAAAAGGAATTTTTCAAATCCAATAAAGAGAAAAATAAATTTGATAGCGAAATTCAATGGACTAATAAGGTAATAAATTTACTTCTGAAAATAATTAATTTAATTTCTAGAAATAACAGGAAAATTTCAACTGTCTGGAAATTTTTAATTCTATTTGAATGATTTATTAAATTATCCTCAATTTTCTAGATTGAAACAAATCAAAAGTATCCAATAGCCGTCAGACGAAAAGAAATTCTGGGAAATGATATAATTCACGAGCCAACTTATTACTTATCCGATCGCAACAAAAAATTCGAAGTAAGTCACTCGATATTTCCATAAATAACTAAATAGTTCTAAAATATTGATTTACCTATTTTTCAACATTGAACTCAATATTGAAATTCAAAGAAATTTCCTCTATCCACTTATTTATATTTTGGAATTCATCCAAAAAAAAATCTAAATTCACTTCACAAAAAAACTCTCCTCGGCAATTTATAAACTAGTCAATCAATTTTTTTTTAATTTCAATATTTTATTTATTTTAATTTATATTATATAAATTAAAATAATTCAAATTGAATAGAAAATTAACAGAGAGAATAAAATAGAAAAGTGTGCATCGATTATTTCTTTTGAATTGTCAGCAAAACTGATTTTTCAAACTTTATAACACTTTTACAATTATATATATATATATAATTTTTTTTACACATTTTTTAAAAATGTTCCTTTTGAAAACTGGAAAAAGAGAAAAAAAAATGTTTCTATTCCTTTACAGACGGGCCAATTGAACTACGAAGAGGCAAACGGAACTGCTAAAATCAAAATTCCCAGCACCGCAAGAGAGAAATTTGTAAAAACTCCAAATTTCAGTGTCTCGTGTGAAAACTTATAAGGCACCTAAAGTGTCTTAAACTTTAATTTCACAATTAAAAAAAAAGGCGCAGTATCTTGCAGTAAATTGAAAAAAAATAAGAGAGAAAAAACCCACAAAATTGTCACTTTCATAAACACACCTGCTTGCGTAAATAAAAATCATCGCTCAAATCAATTTTTTTTTTGCAATTACAAGCTTTTTTAGTAATTTACAACAATTTACATTCTCGTGCTGCAAAACTCATCGTTAAAACAGAGGCACAACATTTTCTCAAAACACCAAATTAGAGAGCAATTTCAAAAAACAAAAAAATACTCTCTTCAATCATTTTTTTTTAAATTAGTCCATGAAAAAAAATTTTCAGAGCTGGCGATCTTGATGTGTATTTCAAAGAAGCGTGTGCGCTTATAATGCTCAGCTTTTGGGGAAAAAAAAGTATTTTTTTCCTCCTTTGCAGCTAACACAGAGTTGACAATTATTGAAAATGCTTGAAAAAAAGGCCATTACGAATTTCATTTCTCGCATTAACATTTATGTAAAAATTCACATTCGTACCATTTCATCTCTAAAATGGTTAAATTCATTGAGAAAAAAAAATTAAATTCAGAACTTTCTACAATTTAATCAATTCAATTAAATTCAAAAACAGTAATTTGAATTTAAATCATTATAATGATAATTATAATAATAATTATAATAATCGTAAAAATAAAAATAAGTCAAAATTTACAATTGTTTTACTCAATATAATATTCGTAAATAATAAATTCTACTGAAAAAAAACAGCAATAGCAAAAAGAAATTAATAAAAAATTACATTTAAAAAAATCCTTTTCCTTCTTATTCAAATCCCCCGAAAACAAAAATTATCCAGCGCACTCACACAAAAAAATTGATTGCGAGAAATAAATAATCGTCATTTTCTTGAATTCGACAGAAAAAAAATATGAAATCGATAACTATAATAGTCTCACTCAGTCAGCAATTGAACAAGTGCTACAAAAGTAGATACAAAAATATCATACGACTGTGGAAAGCATTTTCTTCACATTTCCTTTTTAGCGCATTATTAATACCGCCAGATGTTTTTTCATATAAAGTTATAAACTTTAAATATCAATGTAAAATGGCGTAAATTTCACTTTTAAAAAGAAGGAACAAAAACACTTGATGGCGGAAGGGAAATTTTTTCAACTATAAAACTGGTTTTTGCAAAAAAAAAGAAAAGAAAAAAAAAGGAAAAAAAGAAGAGAATTCGCATTTTTTTTCTCTGAAGAAACCTTGTTCTAAAAGAGAAAAAATAATAACAGACATTATTAACAATGAAAATCATTAATCGCAAATTCACAATCAAAATATTACAAACACTAATTGTAATTATCGCCATTGCCATATTCTTCTCAATAAATCAATCATCAGTATAGACCACATGATATAAATTCGATTAAAATCAAGAAATTTTGCCAAAATTAATAAATATTCTCCATTTGTTTTTGCATATTTAAAAAGCAGTGCAATATTTTTCTTGGTATTCTTCTAACATTAACTGATATTAATATGTTGATAAAAGAAAGGAAAATTTTGATATTAATTAGTAAATTAATTACTACTTTAAGATACTAATTAATTAGTAAATTACTAAATTTAATAATTGATTATTAATCAATGTATTATCAGAAAAGAAATTTTAATTCAATTATTAACAATTAACAAAATTAATCATTATTATTTCATTAATAAACTTAAGGGAAGATTCCACTGCTATTTTTAACTGTAAGAAAATATTTTAAATACTCGACAAAATTGTTTTTATATAGTAATTTTTTGAAAGGAATTAAATGTCCAGAAAATATTTTGACCCTTTTTCAATTTTTATTTTTTCTAAAAATTGACAAATTTTGAAATTCATAAGTAATTTTGTAGAAAATATGTTTTTGTATTAACAAGAAAATTTACCGAAAGTAAAAATTGATTTTTACTATCTTAGAAGCATTACAAAAAAAAATTGTTTTAAGGTTAAAAATGCTAAAAAAATACCATTGTTATTTAATTTTTTTTACTTGAAAATTCATTTGTTTATTTTCGAACTAATTTCAAAATTATAATTTTAAGTATCATATAATTTTTTAATATTTTAAAATTTTTATATTAAAAAACTATGATCTGAAATTGATTAGAAAAATAAATAAATAAAATTCCAAATAAAAAAATGGAATAATATTTTTGAAATTTATTTAAAAATTATTTATTTCTTTAGAATTTTCAGCCTAAAAGCAAAGTTTAGAAAAATACAAATTATGAACAAAAACTCATAATTTCTTATATTTTTTAATTTTTACATATAAAGTGACCTGCAATTAGTTAGAAAAATAAACAAATAAATATTGAAATAAAAAATGTAATTGAATAATATTTTTGAAATTTATTTATAAATTATCCATTTCTTTAGAATTTCCAGCCTAAAAACAAAGTTAAAAAAAATGCTTCAAAAATAGTAAAAATCAATTTTTTCATTCTGCAATTTTTTTATGAATACAAAAACATATTTTCTACAAAATTATGCATGGATTTCAAAATCTAGCAATTTTTGAAAAAAATAAAATTAAAAAATGGTAACAATATTTTTTCACCATTGAATTCCTCTCAAAAAATTACTAGAAAATCAATTTTATGGAATATTTTGATTATTTTCTTGATATAGTTAAAAATATCAGTGAACTCTTAATAATTGTTTTATCAATAAAATCAATAATTGTTTTATTAATAAAATTAATATTTGTCTTATTAATAAAACCAATAATTATTTTATTAATAAAATTAATAATTGTCTTATTAATAAAATCAATAATTGTTTTATTAATAAAATTACTTATTATATTATCAATATCATAAATAGTTAACATAATTTAAATGTTACAATTAATATTACATTTTATAACATAAAATATTAATGAATGCTCAATTTAAGCAAAAGAATCAAGTGATTATAAAAGAATTTCCTAAAGATTTTTCTAATTAATTAATAATTAATAAATAGTTAATGTTAAAAGATGTCTCAACTGTAATAAAGCATGGAGAGATTAAATAATAATTATCGAATCCTTTCAACAATTGTACGAATTTTATTTTCGTAATATTTTCTCTTTGGCTCATGGACTCTTTAGCAATTTATTATACCTTTGGCCGTAATAATTTAATTGATGATTGACATTATCAAATTGCAAATTTTATAATTCACTCTAGGCAATAGATTTATGGTTAAAATATAACCATTTTTCTTTTTTTTTTTTGACAATAATTTCTGTTATTATCCATCGATTTTCTTTTACTCCGTATAATTAAACTTATAACGTTGTGATAAATTCCTGCATCGTTTTTTTTCTTTTATTATTATTATTGTTCTTTTTTTTGTTTATTAATCGAGAATCGCAGTTCGATCGCAGGCACCAGATTAAACGTTCATTTGGAGTTTTCAAAAAACAGTAATTAATTCAAACGACACTCGCAATATAATATCGCTTCTTGCATATATAGAATTTCTTCAGTTTCAACAAAAGTATGGTCAAGCATTTTACAAGAGTTTAATGTCCACATAAAGTTTTTTTTTCTTGTTTGTTCCGATGGTTTCCCACACAATTCATTTTTTTCAGCTTTCATTTTTCTTTTTAATAATTATTTATTCATTTCGTTTCTTCTTTTTTCTTTCTTTCTTTCTTTCTTTTTTAATTATTAAATTTGAATGTTTGTCAAACACATAGTAGCACGTTAAACACCACACTTTGCGCCCCGTACTGTCTCAAATGTTTCCCGTTAGCCCTTGTGTAAATTCAAGTCAAGTTGTTGTTGTTGTTGTTCGTAATAATTATGAATATAGATAATATTTACCAAGTTTTTTTGTTTGTGTTTGCAACGCTAATTATCGTACGGATTAATCGTTTAATTAAATGGAGTAGCGTGGACGTCTTCGGTCCAATCACGACGAATTGAAACCTCTCGTCATTCCGGGAGTTAAGCGAAGGAATAAGTAATAAATTGATAATTAGTCGCAGCATTTTTCCTCGTTGCCGTTTACTATTAGCCACAATTTCAATCTTTGATGGAATCCGTTGCTACTGACGAGGACCCCCTCTGCCTCTGCCGCGATTGTCACGTTCCTAAAAAAATAAATAAATAGTATTTGTAATTCTTATTTTGTTTCCTTTTGAAACTTACAAATTAATAATTGGAATGAGAATGGAAAAAATCGAAAATATTCATTGGAAGAAAAAATAAAAGTGAAAAGAAAATAAAGAAAAGGAAATAAAAGAAATAAACATTTTAAAGTTGTACTATTTTTTGTAATTGTAATTGTTATTTAAAAAAAACAATATTTATTTCCTTTTCTTCAAATTTCCAACTTATTAATACGAATCAATATCGAGGAAGAGATTCGAATTGACCTTGAAATTGAATTCAGAGTGATTCGAAGAGACACTTTAATTTCATTTAATACTAATATAACTCGCTGTTGGAAACTAGAGTGTGGAAAACAATAATTGAATAGGTCTTATGATTATTATACATATAAACGTACAAATAGAAATAATTATCATTGTCTTCAATTCTAAAGAACGGAATTGTTTTTAATCAGGCCGGAAAAATCTAGTACAAATTTAAATACGATACGACAAAAAATATTAAATTTTTTTAAAATATCCCCTTTGAACAAAATTATTCATAATTTTATTATTTGCTGTTGATAAAGTTTATTAAAAAGTTAAGAAGTACAATTAATTATATTTTGAATGTAAAATTTATAACAAATGAAATTTCACTTAAGTTACGTTAATATTTTTATTTTAAATTTAGAAATAAAAATAGCAAAATGAAATAATAAAATAAATTTCTAAACTAAATAAGAATAAATAAAAAATAAATATATTTGAAATAAAAATTCAAAATTTACAGAAAATAATTTTTGTTTTATATAAATTAACATTTTGGCACAAATATTTTTTAAATTTATTTTCTTTTATTTAAACTTTTAATTTTAACTGAAAAAATTTAGAAAAAGATATATTCAATGAAATTTCTATTAAAAACATTTATTAATCAAAATTGCCTGTTTAATTCTAAATAAATAAATAAAATAAGTTCTTTTAAACTTTTTTTTTAAAAATTTTTCTTTAAAGTAATTTTCATTTAGCTGGTAATTTAAAATTAAATCAGTCCAAAAATTTTTAACGTTTAAATGAATTTTTTTATATCAAAAAATTATTAAATTGTAATGAAAAATAATATAAATTAAACAATTTGTTAACTTAAAAATTAATTTGTTGAGTGTACAAAATAATTTTTTATAAAAAAAAAATACAAATTAATAGAAATACCAAAAATATCGTTGTTCATTTGAACGTTCAAAACTTTAGAAACCTAAATTAGCAGAATCACTATTATTTAATCGGATCAATAGATTTCAAACTTAGAAATTTTGATTTAGAACAGACTCTCGAAATGTAACAGAATTATTATTAAATGCAATTTCTATAAGTATTGTAATAAAGTATTTTAATCTAAAATTTCATAAAATAGAAATTTCCATTCACAAAAATTATCAATTAACAGAATTTTTATACTATCCTAAATTTTAATCATAAAGGAAATTTTTAATTTAACCGATTTATGAATAATTAAAATTTTGAGTAAAAGAAACGTCTGTTATTCTAAGATTTCAAAAAATAAATTTTTTTTATTTAGTTCTTTTGTTTAATTTATTATCTCAAGAATTATTTTTCGAAGTATTTCGTATTTACTAAAATTTTAAATTATTATTTTTTTTAATAATTTGATGAATTTAATTAAATTAATTAATTATTTTTTACTTATATAAAAGAATAAAACAATTAGTTTAAAACCTTATGAAATTCAGTTAATTCTGAAAATTGCAAATATCTTCAATTAAAATCTTTTCTAAGTTAATTAGAATTATTAACTTGAGGGAAGTTATTCTAAAATTTCATTATTTAGTGAAATAAAAAAAGTTTTTTTATACAATTTATTGTGATTTAAAAGTTCTCAAGTTGGAAGAAAATTCAAAGAAAATTCAAAGTTTTTAAGTTGAAGATTCGTCTATATTTTCAACTATATTAAGAAAATGATTTAAATATTCTATAAAATTGTTTTTTTTACTAATTTTTTGGGAGGAGTTCAATGGTCATAAAATAAAATCAGTCCGAATTTATTTTGACTCTTTTTGAATTTTCATTTTTCTTAAAAATTGATAAATTTAAAAATACATCCGTAATTTTGTAAAAAAAGTTTTTATACCCACAAAAAAATTGTCGAATGAAAAAATTGACTTATGTATACTTTTTTTAAAGCATTTTTTCAATTATTGTCTATAAGATTCTAGTAAATTTCAATTATTTCAAAATTTTTAAATTAATTCTTTACCAAAATTGTATTGTCTTTAAAAAATAGAACTGAAATATTTTAGAAGCTCAACTTTTTCAAATTTTTCAAAAATTTAATACCATTTTTATTAATTTTTTTTATTTAGAAATTCATTTATTTATTTTTATAACTAATTTCAAATCATATTTTTATCATAATTTTTTCATTTTTTATTTTAAAAAATTATGATTTTAAATAAGTTATAAAAAGAAATAATTGAATTTTCAAATAAAAAAATTGAAAAGAAATGGTACTTTTTATAATTTTTAATCTATGTTAAAACAGTTTCTTTAAATGCTCTATAAATAGTAAAAATCAATTTTTTCATTCTTCAAACTTTTTAAAAAATTATTAAAAAATAATGGGTTTATGAACGATGTTTAGTTAAAAACACGAAAAAAAAATTCAATTTTGTAAAAGTTACAAATTATTGCAAAAATTCAATTATTTTCAAAAGTAATATTATTCTTCGCAAAATTGCATTGCAGAATTTCAATTATTTTTAATAAAATTTTAATCCAATTTCTCGAAAATTCGATTAAAATTCGTCGAATGAATTTAATTATTTAAAAATTTGTTGATAAAATTCTTTATGAGAATTCAATTTTAAGAAACATTCAATTATTCAATAAATTATTTATTTTTGTATTTAAATAATTGAATTCCAGTAGAATTTTCTACTAAAAATTGATTTTCATTTCATAAAAGTGAATTTCAGTTTAAATTTTAGATTATAATTGAATATTAAAAGCAATATAGCGTGAATTTTTAGAGGTAATTAAATTTTGAAATTAATTTTTTTGAAAAAGTCCCATTGAATTTTTTAAATATTATTTTAAGTTTTTATTTTCTAATATTTATTTAATTAAAGAATTTACGAATAATTGTAATTTCGTAAAATTAAATATTGTAAATAAATGGATTTGAAAATTGTCAAAGAACTTTTTCGAAAATTATTAAAAATAATCGATTTAAAGAAAGAATTTTAGTTAAAAATTCTTGTAAATAATAATTGAATTGTAAATGATTTTATCACTCGGTCATCTTTAATTATTATAAAACATGAAGAAATCGATCACTCCGAGTCGAAGACTCGGAGTTATTGGTATCTTCATGTTTTATGGTTATAAAGAATTTAATTTATAGTTTTAAGTAAAATGTTCTCTTATTTGACACGGACTGGTTATATTTTTGTCAGTAATTGGTCCGTAATTTTTCATTTTTGGTCCGTAAAGTCCGTATTTTTAAATACTTTCACTGGTTCGAGCCCTGATAATAGATTGTGAACTTCAAAGATCGTAAAAATTAACAACTCACTTTCCGCTGATCACGTTGATCGCGCATATCCCGATGATCCCTCTGATCACGTGGATGAGGATGATCACGCTGATCACGATGATCCCTCTGATCACGGGGATGCGGATGATCACGATGATCCCTCTGATCACGTGGATGCGGATGATCCCTCTGATCACGTGGATGTGGATGATCCCGTTGATCCCGCTGCTGCTGTTGTTCACGTTGATGAGGATGATCCCGTTGATCACGCTGCTGCTGATGCTGTTGCTGCTGTTCACCCCGTTGATCGCGTGAATGTTGTGAATGCTGATGAGGTGGATGTGAATGTTGCTGTCCATGCTGATGATATTGATGATGCTCCCTCGGCATATCATTTGGATGCCCTCTATTCCTATGATTAGCTGGTGGATGATGTGGTATTGGATTAACTGGCACCTTACGCTGATCCTCCTCCGCCTGTCTACGCTCATAATGTCCAAAATCATCAAAGATACTAGTCGAATGACGATAGGTATGTAAAATACGCAAAACATGCACGCCCTTTGCGTGCGGTACTTCCTGTGCGTCCCTCGAATTGGTCACCGGTTTATTCTCATTATTCTCTAACCTAATATGACGCAATTGTCCATTTGGTACGTCTTTCACATAAATCCAACGCACACGAAATTGTCCCTTCCACTTGTCCTGCGACCATACGGAACTATTACTCTGATAATCGACGGACGAGACCATTTGTGCCATTCCACAAAAATGTCCTGAACTATTCACCGAAAAGAACAAATATAATGGTGCACCCTCGCGATTCGCCTCTCTGAATGCTTGATCCAATCGTTTATTACCGTGCTCGGTACTACACCAAATCTCATATTTTATTGATCTGTGGATATCATCCTCGGAATAGGATTTGATAACAAAAAATCTTGAACTCGGGGCTATTTCCTCGAGTTCGATGGGATTGTATTCGTTTTTAACTTTTAGTTCGTCGAGAACGGGGTTTGCCATTAATTGCTGTTGGGGATTCATTTGCTGTTGCGGTGGAGGTTGTGGTGGTGGTTGTTGTTGTTGTTGATGTTGAGGAGGATGGTGATGATGAGAGTGTTGTTGTTGCTGCTGCTGCTGTTGAGGAGGCGGTGGTGGGGGCGGAGGTTGATGCTGAATTTGCGGCGGCATTTGAATCTGTTGATTTGGTTGTTGCGGTGGAGGACTGGTGGGTAGTCGATTCCAAACGGGTTGGGCAGTGGATGGATGAGGTCGCTGTCTTTGAACCGGTGGCTGTGGCGATGGCAGTGGCGGTTGCACTTGCGGCGGGGGTGGCGCCTTTGGTGGTGGAATGGAAGATTTACCCTCGCCCCAAGTGCCAATGTCCATGTTGTGTTTGCCGGGTACGATGGGCGGTGGAGGCATTCCAGCTTTTTTCTTCATCCCTTGGGTTGATGAGAGAGGAGGCACAGGCTTTGCTGGTTGGCTCGCGACACTTGCCCATGTGATTTTCCTCGGTTCCTTGGGCTCTGATTTCGGTTGACTGGCAGCGACTGGCTGTTGCTCTTGTCGTGGCACTTCGCCACTAATTGATAGACCCTGAACACTCTGTTCCATTCCTTTCATCTCACCTCCGCTCGTAGTCTGATAGTTCTCACCGCCGCGCGACTGCTGTTGATAGTAGTCCTCGTAGCGCGCCTTTCTTGGCGTTCCCCATGCATTGAAATCACCATTGCCATGAAAATAATTAAAGGCCGGCTGACCAAAAGTTCCAAAACCACCGCCTGCATTGGCGGAGAACATTCCGTCCATTCCGTATGCATCGTGACTTATTTGCCCACCGTAGCCTGAGAGAAATGCAACTGGATCGGTTCCATTTGACCATGTGCCATCGCCTGCACCGAATGTCTGATATGGAAAGGATGTTCCTGCATAATATGGACTGTAGGGATCTCCTGTGCCAATTGGATAGCTGGAGTGATGCTGTGTATTATTGCCACCTCGCCAGGAATCAAATCCAGTGTCTTCTGCTCCCCCATGTTCCCCTTGCTGTTGCTGCTGACGATGCTCCTTGGGACCATTACTTACTGCAGAAAAAAACCTTCATATAATATCCACAACTTTTAACAAATATAAATCTAATTTTGCACAAATAAACAAAAGAAACGACCAAAAAATAAACAAAACAAAATAAAAATAAAATAATACAATACAAAACAATAAAAAAATCATAAACATTTGTAATCAAAAGTAAATAAACAATTCCCTTTCTCTTTTTCTCCCTCCAAACAATTGTTACTTTACTCCAAACAATGTTTCAAAAGAAAAATTTAACATTCCACTTCGTT
Source organism: Leptopilina syphax (assembly GCA_032872505.1). Classification (NCBI taxonomy): domain Eukaryota; kingdom Metazoa; phylum Arthropoda; class Insecta; order Hymenoptera; family Figitidae; genus Leptopilina; species Leptopilina syphax. Next base: position 22,631,786 of record CM065470.1, read on the forward strand.
TTCAAGGAATCAAAAAGAAAATTCTCTAACCATAAAAATTGAACTCTATCGATTTTTCAATTAAGTACAAAAAAAAAAATACTCGTCCTTGGTCATAAACAAACTAACAAGCAGAAATATTTTTCCCTGCTCTAAAAAATTGTCTTGTTTTCACGTCATTTTTTTTTGTGTCATTTGAAAGGTTTACACCTTTCAAACGACACAAAAAACAAAACTCAGATACGCATGTAAATTTCTCCTGAATATGCTTATGTGGGTGTGCTTTATCATCTTCTCAGAAACAATTTAATCGAAACTCCGGTGTGATTAGGTTACTTATTGACAAAATACCCATCGAATTCTAAAAGAGTTAAATAGTTTTTTCAATGCATTTTTCATTATTATTTTTATTACTATTCTTATTCTTATTACCATTCTTATTATTATTATTAATATTATTATTATTATCATCACATAATTCTTATTATTACCTATACAAAAAAAAATTCTGAATTCAAACTCAAAGTCTAGTAATTCGGATAATATTAGCGATTAATTATTTAAGAAAGGTAATTTTTAATCTAGTTTAATAATTATCAATAAAATAGGCATAAAACAGTTATCTTGATATGAGTTAAATAGAGAAACATGTTAGTCTAAAGTATAATTTGATGTGAAAGTGCTTTCATACTACCAGTTAAAAGAGACTTGTGGAAAGTTTGCAAAATGACCCAGAAAATCTATTTCATTGTGCCTACTACTATTTTATGTAGAAATTTTATAAGGTGCAACAAAAAAAAAGAAAAATTCTTTAAAGATTTCAAATAATTGAAATTATTTAAATGAAAATGTCATTGATACGATTCTTTTTACTGCGGTGAATTATTTAAATCGTTGATAATTCATTCATTACGATTATTTTACGATTTAATAGAATATTTAGAGCACATTTATTAGAAATTGAGATTTATTAGATTTTATTAAAATTTAAAATTATGTAAAATTAAATTCATACTACATAGACTATAAAAATTTGTATACAGTAATGTTTAAATCGAATTTGATAAAAATATATATCAGAAAACTATTTACAAAACTAATAGTGAGTCATTAGACTTGAAAATCGGGCTTTATGGGCAAATAACAAAGGATGAGTACAGTATCAATTTTTGTTAAGTAAAACAATATTATTATAGTTTTAAAAATAAAATATTTGCCTAAATGATTTGTTGGGAAAATTAAAGATAAAATATGTACAGCAATTATTATATGAAACTTGTATTCACTTTATCAATGATAAAGAAAAAAAAAACGAAGTACTGCCCAGGAACTTTGGAGTGACAAGAAAGAGAATTGTTTATGAAAGATATGTTGTCGGTGAAATTTATTTATTCTATTATCAGATATGAAGAATAATCGAGGATACTTAATTGACAATTAATACATAGGTATAGACTCACCCTGACTGTTAGTTTGTCCTTTCATCCGCTGCATTCCGTAGCATGGAAAAACAGACAAAATTTAGAATGGCTGTCCCCAGTGAATGGTTTCTGCCGGATAATGAGGATGTTGGTAGAAACGTATGAAGACAGGACTGACCTGATCTGAGACAGCACCTGATAATCCAGTTGACATAACCTGTCGTACGGTCCGTCAGAGCCGTACGTCGAAACACCGCCAGTTCCAAGTATATATTCACAAAACACCAATGCACGAAAGAGTTATACACTCTCGAGGAAGCGTTTTCGCCGACGGCGGCGCACCGTACACGTTATTCAGGATATTAAAACTTTTCTTTTACCAAAAAACTACAGTCTACTGTCCTATAATGTTCTAACGCTAGAAAATCACTGTTATTCCTCGTTGTCCACGTCAAATCGACAGAATTCACAGTATTCTCACAATTTTAATAGCAACAAGATAATAATTTTGTATGACGTGACCTCCCATCAATAGCCCATATAAACTGTCAGGATGGCCAATATAATAAATTGAATATTAAAAATCACGACACGACAATCACTCACGTGATTGGAGGAACACTGCTGGCATTATAGATCCCCACTTGGCCGGTAATGAACCGCCAAATTCCAAATTCAAAATTCGCGAGAAATCTTTTTATTTATAAAAATAAATAAACAATTCTTGTACTATTTAAAATTAAAACAGTAAATAAAAAACAAATTTCTTTAGACTTATTTATTTTATTTATTGAAGATCAACTAATACAAAAAACAGGGGTCGGTTGATTTTTCGAAAATGCACATTTCAATACAAAAGTTTAGTAACAACGTTGTCTAATTATAACAAACATTATAATTAACTGAATAAATTAAACAAAAGCCTGAGACATTAATCTAATTTATCGAAATAATTTTCTTTGTCAGTATCAAACGGAATGTTACTTAAGTTATTAAATTGTTACTTGTTATATTAAACATTCAAAGAAAAACATAAATTATTTTTTTATGTAATAAAAAAAAAATATTTTATCAAATACTAAATAATAAATCAAATTATTTTGTGCGTTTACAACAATATTCTCAAAAGTAATAAAAAAAATATTATAAAATTGAAAAATTTATGAAAAAAAAAAATTTTTTTAGACTTTTAATTCGTTTATATCGTTAACAATAAATTCGTTGAAATGACAAATAAAAAAGAAAAGGGAAAATATACATATTATAGTTGACCTAAAATAAAAAAAAATTGATCAACCCCTAAATTTTGTTCGCTTTACACACCACAATAATTAAATTCTATTTTCTACATAATTTTACTTTTAAACACTTTTTTTCTCAAATGACTAGTTTGTGCTCTCAAAATACTAAAAAATCTTTTTTTTTCAATTTTTTAATCTATAGGAAAATTAATTCCAAAAAGGAGTTGTCGGATTTTTAAAAATGTCTTCAAAAACATTTACAATTTATACTTAATTCTGTAATTTAAAAATTAATTTTACAATCAAATGCAATTTAATTTACAAATGCAATTTCTAGTAAATAAAAATGAATAAAAAACGAAAAATCTCTTCTTCATGAATTTTTTTTATAAGAACGAATATTAAACTAAAATTCTAATAAATTTCAAGATTGCAATAAAAATAATAGAATAGAAATTAAAACATAATTAGAAAAAAACTGCAATAAGAAAAATTATTTTCAAAAGAAAAAATAATAAATAAAAGAAAAATAATTAGAATATTGTAAATATTTCATTCACAAAGTATAAATTTATTTTGAGTAAAATAAAAATTTTAAATTAAAAAATAAAGTTAAATTTTCTATAGTTAAATAGGTTAAAATATAATTAATTAATTATGCATTTTTACACATTATTATGCGATATTTATTGAAAAACACTTTAGTGTTTTTAAAAATATTCTGCAGAAAAAATATTTTTTTTTTTAAAGTCACTCATTTGATGCATACCCGTAATTATTTAATTCTTTTTGTACTTAGAAGCTAAGTAAACTTTAATTCTTTTTCTACTTATGAAGTTAAGTAAACGTTGATATATTATAAACGTAAACGTACATTATTTTTAAGAAATAATTCCAAATTTTTAGGATAAAAAAAAATATATATATTTCACGACAACTCCAAATAACGAAAAATTTTAATTGTCAATCAATTTTAAAAGTCTTATTCCTATATTCTAATTTTACATATTCGTTAACCACAATATTTTTGCTTTAATAGCAAAATGCTCTTCTTTGTTCAAAATACAATTTCTATACACAGGTTTGTATTCTTTTTTTAGTGGTGAAATTAATTGAGAAGTAAGCAAACGAATGAAATTTGATAAATTGTTTGGAAAACTTTTTGTTGCGCATAAAAATATAATTATTTTGTTATATTGAAATATTTGTTACACATTAAAGAACTTTATACAAAATTTTTATCAATTTGTATATTTAAATTAAAAATAAAAATTGAAAAATCAAATAAATTTATTCGCTTACTTCTCAAATATTTCCCCCTATAAATTCGATATGCTGTAAATGGACACAAATTAGAAAATCTTTGATGAAAGATAAATTTAAATTTAAATTTAAATTTACATTTAAATTTTTCTATGAAAATTAAGGAACATTTGAAATGTGCAAACGTAAAATAGAAGCATAAGAACTGATTTTCTGAATATATCAGACTTGATTAAAAAAAAACTCTAAACTTTTGTAACTAAATTATTAAATAAAAAAAAATTAATACAACTAAACTTGTAATACATACAAAAAAAAGTTAAAGATTTCTTAATTTCGTCACCTCAGGAACAATAAATTTGATATCATGATCTTACTCATTAAAATTTGTTTCACGTGTCTCGAGTACTTCAAAAAAAAAAAAAAAATGAAAATAATTTTCCTTTTCATTCAAACAACAATTTTGAAAGATTTAAAAGATTTTCCTCTCGAATTTGATTTTTTTCACAGTGAAACATTTATTACTATTTTCTAATTATTGAGGAACCTATTTACTGGTCTTTTGTTTATAATATGAAGATTATTTGTTTTTTCTTTGCTGTGTGTGTATGTGTGTTTTTTTAAGGCCCCTCTGGCTCACGATTCAATAAAACTTTACGTCATCGTCTTTCAAAACGGGACGTTAACGAAATATATTACTTCCTACATAGTAACGACATTTGTACTAAGTGTGTAAGATCTGCTTCTTTTTTTTAGCAGAATTAGTAACAATATAGATGCAAAATCAATTTTTTCTTTGCATAATACAGTTGGCAAAAAATTTCAAGATTTATTGAATGCCGGGAGAAAAATATATATATATGCTTTTTTATGAGATGTCAAATATCGACAAGCCCAGCAATAAAAAAATTTTTTTTTTCCTTTTTGCCAAATTCTATTGCACACCAGTAAATGAATTACTGTTAAAGATATTCCTCTTCACTGTCAAAGTAAACTTTGATTATTCACTTTGCCAAATTTTCGAATCCCTCCTCTTCATGATAATTGTCCAATTGGCGCGTTTTGTAACCATAAATCGTGAATGAAGTGATACAGTTTATCACTTACAGCAACCTGTAAATTAAGAGAGAGAGAGAGAAATCAGTATTTTTAATTTGATTTTTTTTACAAATATCGAAATGCACTTACTTTGTAAGGAGTTGGATTTAAATTCCGTTTATGATCACTGCGTAGAGTTTTCAAAGATTCCTGTACTCTTTCACGAGTCTCTTGTAAAGTTGGCAGAGGTCGACACAACTTACCGTCTTTCCAGTACAACTTTAAAAACAATTAACAAATTTTTTAATAAGAAAAAAATAGAAAATCGAAAACTATTTCTAAAATATTCAACTCTTCTAATATTATTTTCTAAAATTTTAATAAAAATTTATTTTTAAATAATAGCAGATTTTAAAAGATGAGTACAAAGCCTGAATTTCAATTTAAAATTGAGATTAAATTGAAAATGAAAAATTGGAAAATTAATTTAATTAATTTTACAAGAAACTCACTCTGTGCAGAACCTCGACTCTCGTTGGAGTGACATACGCTCTCTTTGACTCTTGAAATGGATGTCTGCAGAGGACTTTTTGCCCAACCTGGGGCGATTCCTCGTCATACCTTTGAAGTAAATCCACAAGTGCGTGCCCGTCAGCGCCGTACAAACGAAAAGCATTCTTTCTGCCTGGCATTGTAACCTTATCAACTTCCTGACTGAGCTTTATTCTCGGCAATTTATTAATTTCCACCATTTTATAGACGCAACCAAGAGCCGGTTGTCGTTGGCACGTCACTAAATGTGTTCCAATTCCAAAGCTGTTTATTTTGTGATTCTGCAAAATAAATAATTTTCATTATTATTTTACATTTAGAATAATTAAAAAAATAATTAAAAGTAAACGAAAATATTTCATTATTCACACAAATTAATATTTTTTTTTAAATTAAATTTTCCGAACAAAAAATAAATAATAAATCTACAAATCTTCCTTCTCGAGGAAGCAAAAATGAAAAAAAAATATTTTCGAATTGAAAATTAAAAAAAAAAAATAAAAGGAACTTCTAAATAGTTTACAGAAGAATTAAAATCTCAACTATTGGAAAATTATTATCTGTTTATTAAGACTAAATTAAAAAAAAAAAAAAATGTCGGGCCTTGAATCGACTTTAAGACGCAAAAAAGTCACTTTAGTCGATTAAAAATACAAAAAGGCAATTATTTAATTCAGTGTTGTCACAAAAATTTTATTTTGCACTTCCTAGATCTTTCACTGATTTATAAATTCAATTATACAAAACTTGAATAATATTTTCACAGGAAATACAATTTAAAATTATCTGAAATTTAATCATTTTTAGAAATTACAACTATAACCCTTCCAAAATTCAATTATTTTTCACAATTTTTACCTAAATAAAAATTGATTTTCAAAAATTGAAATAAAATACTTGAAAAAATCAATTATTTTCAATTAAATTTTACAAAATTTCAATTATTAAGGTTGCTGCACAAATTTAATTTAATTTTTCCCTGACTTTTTCCTAATACAAAATTTTGACTTTCTCCCTTAACCTAAATAATATTCTGATTCATTTTAGAAACGATTAGATTATCAAAAAAATGTTCTATTACATCTATTTACGAATTTCTTTAATTGTAAAATTATTCGAAAACATCAATAACTTATATTTTTAAATAAAAATTTAATTATTATTATTTTTCTAAAGGAATTAAAATTTAAAAAAATTTTAAATTCGAACCTTTTTCAAATTCTACAACTTAAAAGAAAATTGTTATAAAATATAAAGAAATCGATCAATTTGTTTTTGTTTTATAATAATTAAATATAACCGAGTAATAAAATAATTATTTTTTATTATAAGAATATTGTTACTGCAACTTCTTCAAAATTATTTTCATAATTACAATTTAATTATTATTTTCTACAATTTTTAACAAAAATTCTTCTTTAAATCAATTATTTTAAGTATTTTTTTGAAAAAGTTCTTTCAGAATTTTCAAATTGATTTGCTTACAATTCAATTTTACGAAATTTCGATTATTCGGAAATTCTTCTATTAAATATATTTAAGAAAATAAAAACATCAAATTATTTTAAAAAAAATTAAATAAACTTCTTCAAAAAAATTAATTCTACATAATTGTTAATTAAAAGCATGAAACATTCAGATTTTTAAAGATATTAATTTAAAACCTATTCAAAATTCGATTATTTCTCAAAATTTATGCTTATAATTCATTTATTATTCAATTATTTGACTAAAATTAATTTTTGAATCAATTTTTATTAGAAAATTCTACGGGAATGCAATTATTTAAACACAAAAATAAATAATTTATTGAATAATTAAATGTTTATTAAAACTGAATTCTTATTAAGAATTTTGTCAAAAAATGTTAAAATAATTGAATTATTGAGAAGAAATTTATAAAAAAAATTGTAAATAATTGAATTCCTGGGAAATTTTTAAAATTTACGAAAATAATTAAATATTTACGTAGAATTTTGTTAAAAATTTGTTTAGATAATTGAATTCTATTGGAAAATTTTATTCAAATTTTTGAAAATAGGTACTCGTCAAATTTTCAATTATCTTTATAAATAATAAAATTCTTCACCAAAATTCAATTACCTATTTTTGTAAATTTTTTAACAATTTCTGCGAAGAATTTTGTTACTTTTGAAAATAATGAAATGTTTGCGTAGAATTTTGTTAAACATTTTTTTAAATAAATGAATTCTGTTGGAAAGTTTTATTACAAATTTTTGAAAATAATTGAATTTCGGAGAAGAATTATATTATTTATAAAGATAATTTAAATTTTGACGAGAATTTTTCTAAATTTTTGAACGCAATTGAATTTCTGCGAAGAAATTTATTACTTTTGAAAATAATTGAATTTTTTCAATCATTCGTAACTTCTGAAAAATTAAATTTTTTTTAGTGCTTTTAACTAAAATTCTACTAGAAATCCATTATTTTTAATAATTATTTAAATATTTATTAAAAAATTTAACGAATTTCAGAAGAATTTGAATTATTAAAATTTTTCTTATCTAAGTTCTTTAAAATTTATAATTAAATTCGATCGAAATTGAAATTTTATAAAATTTCAAATTGAAACCTTCTGAAGTTCATCATTTATGAAAAATTGTAAACGAAACTCTTTTAAAATTCAATTATTTTTGAAATATTTAAGTAAAATTGTTCATTAAATAATTTCTATGTAATGATTTTTTGAAAGTTCTTTAAAAATTAATTATTGACAGAAATAGAAAAAATTAAAGGTTTTGTATTAGAATTCGTGATAATTTCATAGTTTTGAGTCTAAATAATGATAATCTCCGAGGTCTGTAATGGAAATAAAAATAGTGGAAAAAAAATAAAATAAAAAAAATAAATAAATTAGTAAATAAAAAATTATAAATAGTCTACAAAAGAATAATAATTACGACTATGGAAAAATTATTACCTGTTCATTTAGACTGATTATAGTTTCTTCGTTAATATCATTTGATGCGACGATTGTCAGTTTTGCAAACCAGGGAATATTGTATTTTTCTGCAATTTTTTCAAAAGATTCCCTCGCTTCTTGACTGAGATATGCAAGATCACCACTGTCGATCCTGATTCCAATTGCCCTGTAGCCCAAATCATTTAATGCAAGTGCTACAGCGCAGAAATTGAGAAGACCACTTCTGGAAGCACTTTATTAATAAATATACATGTATCTCCCACAAAATGATAAATACAAATTTTCAAATGTATTTTCAAGAAAATAACGATTTATGAAAAAGAACAAAAGTGAAACAATATGAAATTTACATTTTTGTGAATTGATGATATACAAATTTTCTCTTTTTTTCGAAAAAAAGAATTGCAATTTAGAAAATAAGGAAGGAAAGTAAAATCATTTTTAGGAATAATAATAAAAATAAAAATACAAATAACCCAAAAAAAGAATATGAAAAAAACCTAAATGTTTTGAAATATCTTTTCATATCTTAATTACTAAAAATATATTTTTCAAAACTTGGCCGAATTGGGAAGGCATTATATAAGGTTGAATAATTATTTGTCTATTTATTCATTAAATCTACACTTTTCTTTGTACTTTGAACGCACAAATGTTTTAATAAAAAGGAATTATTCTTGTGTCAATAATAATAAAAATTTTATCATTAGATTAAATTTATTATTATTACCTTTTATCTCTTTTTAAAAATCACCTTTTAGTTCATTTAGATTTGGAAATTAAAAATTCGGATAAGTATATTTAGTAACAAAAAAAAAATGATGATTTTCAATGCATGAATGAAAAATGTATAGAAAATGTTCTTTGTTTTACTAGGTCAGGAATCTTTTTTTTTGTTCTCTAAATGATAAAAGCGTGAAATAGGAAAAATTTGTTCACTACCAAAAAAGAACCACTAGAGGAAAAAGAAAAGTGCAAAAAGATTCCGTCTGTAAGCAAAACGAACTATTTAGAACTAGATCGTACCTCACATAAAGCTCACCCAATTCGCTTCGTTTTAAAAAGCCATTCTTGTTAGATGATGTCGATTCACTTTTGATTGGGTTACTACTCCCACTGTTTTGGAGTGCCTTATTATTTGCCCCTTTATTTAGAAGTTTATTCTTAACGACAAGGCTCTCATTTTGCGCCTTTCTCTTGAACGGTGCCTCAACGCTATAAAAACACTCGAGTTAACTTTTATAACACGATTCTCGTTCTTTTTTTCACGAATTAAATATTATTCCAAAATGTGAGTATCATCTATGCAAAAATGGCCTGTAATTTGCTTTTTTTCAATCATTATCCTATTCATCGCCTCTAGAAAGCTTTGTTAAAAAAAATAAATTCATGCACACACTTTTTAAATCTACTTTCCATTTCCCCTCAATTTTGAATTTGGAAAAATTTTTAAATGTGCGATTTTTTACAGAAGCGTTAAAAATCTTTTTTCAATTGCTTTTTTAAAAATAAAAGATATTTTACATTAAAGAAAGCAATTTAATGCTGAAAATAGAAAAGAATTTCATTTTTTTATTTTCTTTATTATTATTTTATTCATTTTTTAAATTATATTTGAAATAAATAAATTCTTTGAAATCTTTTCAATTTCCAGCACTGAATTTCCAATAAAGAAAATATTGCGAATTTTTATTTGCAACTTTGCAGAAAATTTTGTGAAATTCAAAGCATTTGAAAGAATTGCAATATTATTTTCCATCATAAATAACAAAATTTATATTTAAAGTAACAAAGTGAAAAGAAAAAAATAATTTAGCGAATTTGTGAAGTCATGGTCAAGAATCTTCAAAATACTTTGCGAAGTCACGAATCTTTAATAAATTATTTCAGATAAAAAAAATGTGCTTTCATTACTTAAGAGATGCAAAAATGCTGACATGCATTGATTGTTATTTCAGATTTAAAATTACTAAAAAGTATGTAAGATAAATAGTCATGTCAGATATAAAAAAATGCTGTTTCATTTTTAAAGGAAGTTTACAATTTAGATTATATTTCGAGAATATTAAATATAATTTAAATCGATAAGATAAAAAGCATCATTTCATAAAACTACAAAGATTTTGTAATACGTGATTTAAGAGGAAAATATTCGCTAGAGAGAAATAGATAAGGAAAAAGTGTGTTTTTTTAAATAGCAGAGTTAGAAATATTATATAGATTACACACGTCTCGTTTCTAATTATAAAAAGTGTATTGAATAATAGTAAAATAAAAAAAAAATAATAATAGTACAAATTTATCTAGTAATCAAGAAACTAATTATTAAAAACTAAAAACGAACTATTTTTTAAAAATTTGTGCTTTCAATTTGTAGAAAAAAGCAATTTTATACAGCAGCGAGAGATTTGCGTTTGTCCTTTTTTTGCAGAAAAGAAAAGAAATATTTTGAGAAAATAATTTTTTTCAGTAATATTAATACCTTTTAACGTCGTAAGTATCAACTAGGGCCATAAATCCATCTGGAAATGCAATTGCATAGCTGACAAGAGCCGCCAGTTCTCCATCAGATGCTTCCAATTCCAATGCTCCCAAATCAGCGGCAATATTTTTGCGATATTTACACGAAGCGGCTAATAAATCTTTCATTTGACCTGTCTCCTTATGAGCGAGTGTCTAAAAAACATTTAATCACAATTATTCACTTATATTTTTTTAAATTAATATAAATAATAAATACTTTTGCAAAAAAATCCATAAAATATTTAATTTCGTTTGTAAATAATTTATCTCAATTTATTTCTCCAAAAATATTTAATTTGCTATGCAAATAATTTTGTTTAATTTATTTCTCAAAAATATTTAATTTCCTTTGTAAAAATAAATTCGTTTAATTTATTTCTAAAAAAATATTTAATTTCTTTTGTAAAAAATAATTTCGTTTAATTTTATTTCTAAAAAATATTTAACTTCTTTAGTAAATCATTTCATTTCATTTATTTCCAAAAAGAATTTAATTTCTTTTGTAAATAATTTTAATTTATTTCTTCATTTCCAAATGTTTTTTTGTTATTGTATTCAATGTCATTATTTAAAGGAGTAATTTTTTATTTTAAAATATACTCACTCTATTGTGCAAATCATCCTTGCCATTAAACGATGTAATATATGCATGAGCGTGAGTTCCATAGACGGGAATTGCAAATAATTTTCCAGCCAATACATTGCTTGTACCATCAAAACCACCTGAAAAATATTAAGATACAACATAATAAATGTCAAGAATAATAAAAAAATTTAATTTAAACACTTTAAAATAAAGATAAAATTTTTTTGAAAGAATTAAATACTCAAAAGTTTGAAATTCAAAAACTAAAAAAATATCTCTTAATATAAAAGATTATGTATTTATTATTCATAATAACTTGCATAATTTAAATACGATAACATTCCCAATGACTAATCAAGTTTATAAATTATCTTTTTCTTTCTCTTAATAATAATAATTAATCGAACAAATGACATAACACTAATCAGCATTATGGAAGCGAAAAAAATAAAGTAATTTCTTTAACTTTCTTACTTCATCACTGCGAAAATTGTTGATAACTGCGGCAAAAGTTTCTTATTTTGTAAATCAACTCTTTACAGGGTTGCCACAAATATTTAATTTTACTTTTCCCTGATTTCCAGACAAAATTTTCCCTTTTTCCCTGACCCTAAAGAATATTCTGATTCACTCTAAAAATTATTAGATACTAAAAAAAAAATGTTCTATTACATTTATTTACAAATTCAAAAACATTAATAACTTCTTTTTTAAATAAATATTTAATCATTATTTTTTCCGTAGGAATTAAAATTCTTTAAAACATTCAAATTCAAACCTTTTTTCAAAATAAGTTAATTATTTACAAAAAATCCTAATAAAATCCTTCGCAAGAATTCAATTATTTTTACAAGCAGTACAATTTCTAAAAAAAAATTAAATTATTTTTAAAAAATGTAATAAAATTCCTTGTAATAATTCAATTATTTTCATAATAAATCGGTTATTCGATAATTCATTTTTAAATCAATTTTTATTAGAAAATTCAATTATTTAAATTAAAAAATAAATAATTTATTGAATAATTGAATGTTTGTTAAAATTGAATTCTCATAAAGAATTTTATCAATAAATTTTTAAATAATTGAATTTATTTGACAAATGTTAATAAAATTTTTAAGAATAATTACATTTTTCGAGAAATTTGATTAAAATATTGTATAAAAAATAATTAAAATCCTGCGATGAGTTTTATTATATTTATGAAAATAATTAAAATTTTCCTAAGAATTTTATTAAAATTTTCATAAAATAATTGAATTTTGGAGAAGAATTTTATTATTTATAAAGATACTTGGAATTTTAACAAGGATTTTTTTTTTAAATTTTTGAACATAAATGGATTTCTGCAAAGAATTTTATTACTTTTGAAAATAATTTAATTCTTCCAACGAATTTTATTCAAATTTATAAAAATAACTGTATTTCTGTGAAGAATTTTATTATTTATATAAATAATTGAATTCTTACCACGAATTTTATTCAAGTTTATGAAAATAATTGAATTTCGGTGGAGAATTTTATTATTTATAAAAATAATTGAATTTTTGAAAAGAACTATGTTAAATTTTTTTAAATAATTTAATTCTTCCAACGAATTTTATTTAAGTTTATATAAATAATTGAATTCTTACATCGAATTTTATTCAAGTTTATAAAAGTAATTGAATTTCGGTGAAGAATTTTATTATTTATAAAAATAATTGAATTCTTGAAAATATTTTATAAATATCTTTTTATATAATTGATATTTTTCGAAAAATTTTATGAAATTTTGTATTTTAAATAATTGAATTCCTGTGAAAAATGTTATTACTTATGAAAATAATTGAATTATTTCGAAGAAATTTATTAAAAATTGAATAATTGAACTCTTGTGGAATTTTGCTAAGAATTTTTGACTTTTCCCTGAATTCCCTGACTTTCCTGACCCGTGGCAACCCTGTCTTTTGAAAAATTGAAATTCAGATGGGAATTTTTTTCGAAAGATAACAAAATAAATTAATAATAATTATTATTATTACTGTTATTATTTTATTATTATAGAATTATTAAATTTGTTAAATCTAATTGTAATTTAAACCTTTGGATTACAATTCGAAAGAAATTGACTAAAATACAAAAAACGAATTAATTTAATGACTTATAATTATAAATAATTTAAAGTAGAAAAAAAATTTTCCATCGCAGCTGTAAATTTTTGTGTTTAATAATTAAATTTTTCTTTAAAATTTACTTATTAGAAAGCGGAAGGAAATAATAAAAAGTGTAAATCAATAAGTCGTTTTAACAAAAATCGTTTGATGATAATTTCCGAAAACAATTGGATGAGTGAAAATGGTGCAATACTCAAATGTGATCTAATTTGTTTCAAACAAAAAGTATATACATATATTCCGGATATATAATTATATATCTAAGTTAACCCTGAAAGTTCTTTCACATCATTTAACGTAGATGATACCCACCGGTACGAAGTAGTACGATATATTGATCTCACTTTCTTTGACCGGGTCTATTACTTATCGTGTAAATTTCACGAAAATTGCAAATTCAACTTTGAAACTTTTGAAAAGAAAAAGAAAAATACTATTTTCAATTTTAAAGAAAAATATACAATCTTTACAAAAAAATGCAATCTTTAAAGAAAAATAGAAATTTTAAAGAAAAATACACTCATAAATTTTAAAAAAATACAAAAACAAATACAATACAAAACACAAAAGAAAATAAATAATTGTAAAAATTAACTAGAAAAAAATTGTTTAATTTTTGATAAAAACTTTTAAAGAATTTGCATTTATTTTGCGCAACAAGAGTGAAAAAAATGACACGTTAAAAGGAATAATAAAAAAATGTAATAAGGTCAACAAGAGGAGACGAAAAATAAAATTAAGAGAATTAAGACAAAAATTGACAATAGATGTTTCATGAAAAAAAACTTGGAGTAATAAAAGGGGCAATAAAAAAATGTCATAAAAAGGTTTCAACTACAGAATGAGACATACTATTTTTAGAAATGATCTTTCACTTACCAATATAACTATATTTGGAAGCACTGAGTCCTCCGTCTGGTCCTTGTGCCCTTCTTAGACCAAATTCCATTAAAGTTATATTTTTTCCAGCCACCATTCTATATCGAGCTGCGTTTGTTGCCACCAAGCTTGCATAGTTGACAAGAGTTAAAAAAGTTGTTTCCAGCAACTGAATTATTATCAATGGACCCTCTACTCTCAGCAGTGGTACTCTATTTCAAATAAATAAATAAAATTAATTAAATGATAACTTATACAATGGTAATTTATGCTAATGGTAATTTCTAGTTTTTAAAATGTTAATAAATTAAAAATAAGAGGAAATAAATAAATAACAATAAAAATATTTCTTAACTGTAAAAAAAATTGATAAAGCTATTAATAGATATAATAGTCGACATGATAAATAAACTTACATAATATATTTAAAAGTTTTGTATTGCAAATAATATATTTAAAAATAATTCAAAGTAGCAAAAATGAAAGAAAATATGAAAAATAAAACAAATATATCAATAAATAAAAGATAAGAAAAGATATGTTGTAAAGATACCAAAATTTTTTTTAATGATAAAAATTGAAAATTTTATTTTACCTTGGAAAAACGATAGAGCCTTCTTCGATAGCATACAAACTGACTTCATCAGTAGTAAGATTTTTTAAATATTCAAAGAACTCTGGCTCTACACAGTCTGGCATTGTCGTTCTCAAATAGTCAATATCTATAAATATATATTTTTTTTAAAATAAATATAAATTAATACAATTTCAAAACTATATTAGAATATTAATTTAGAGTGAGTTTCAAGTCCGCAACGTTTTCAAAAACTAAAGTTAAAAAAACATTTCAAAAATTCGAGACGAAATATTTTTTTTATAAATTAGTCACTAAAATAGAAATAAAAATCAAAAATAAATTCAACATTTTTAAGCTTTAATTACCAGGGTGGCCACAAGTTTCAGTTTATCAATTTCCCTGACATTTCCCTGACAATTTACTGACATTAAAATTACTTTCCCTGACAAAATTCTTTTTACAGGAAAATATGAATGTTTACGGAAAATGGGTAAAATTTATGAATTTTAATAATTTCTAAAAATTACAATTATAACCCTTCCTGAATTCAATTATTTTTTACAATTTTCAACTAAACTTCATCTCTGAATCAATTAATTTAAATAATTTTCCAAAAGTTCTTCTAGAATTCAATTATTTAAATACAAAAATTAAATTTTTTATAATAATTGTAATTATATAAATATAATAGTTTTTCAATTTTGAATAATTTACAAACAATTAAAATTAGGTAAAATCTTTTAAAAATAATTGAATTTTTGAAAAATATAAATAAAAATGATCAAATTTTTGAAGAATTTTAATTTTAAACAGGACCATGATTTCTCAAAAATTTTAATAACTTCAAAAAGTAAATTTTCATAAACTTTTATTCACGCATTGTTCGAAGATAATTAAATCTTAAAAAATTATTATAAAACAATTCTAATAATTAGTTTTTTAAAATATTTTAATATAATTTTTCGAAAATGATTGAATTTCTTTAAAAAAATTTGGTATAATTTAAAAAACTAATTATTTTTTCTTTAAATTTTAATTAAAAATTCTGAGCTTAATTTTATTCTCCAAAATGTTAAAAATAATTCTAAAATGTTATTATTTTTATATGTATTTGAATTTTTGGAAATATGTAATTGAAAATACTGAAAACATTGAATTTTTAACACTTAGAAGCTAATATTTCAATTATTTTCAAAATTTGCAATTAAAATTCTTCAAAAATTGATTTTTAAAAATTGTAAATAAATACTTGAAATGTTTGGAAAAAAGTCGAAAAAGTCGCAATTTTTTAAAATAAGTCGAAAAAATTCTCAATTTTCTTAATTTTCCTGACAAAAATTTTTTTCCTGATATTTCCCTGACTTTACTGACAAAAAATTTGTTCCCTGACATTTCCCTGATTTTACTGACAAAATTTTTGTTTCACTGACATTTCACTGACTTTACTGACATGTGGCCACTCTGATTACATTTTTAATATTTTTAATACGCGATCATTTTTTAAAATAAAAATTTCAAAGTTTTTAAATTAAGAAAAAATTAATAAAATTAATCAAATTAATTAATATAAATTCTGAAGATAAAAATGAGAAAATTCCTTCTAATTTTTCGCTTTTTAAAAAACATTGCGAACTCAAAAGGTTTCAACCTAAAAATTATTATTTTTATTCCCTTAGATTTTCAATTAAAAAAATATAAATACCACTGTCTGAATAATGAAAGCTTGCGAGAAATTTAAGACATTCTTCCAATCCGGCAGAAACTGTGAATTCTCCGTGAAAAGGATTTTTTCGAAAAAATAAATCAAAGACTCCATAGTCTTGCATTTTTCCACTCTTCCAATAGGCATAGGCCATTGTGATTTGATAAAGATCTGAAAATAGAGTAATTAAAAAGTAATTAAAGATGAATAATAATCAGTAAAAACTCCTTAAAGAGATTAATATTTTTCTCAACTTTGTAGAATAAAAAAAGATTACTTTGTAGAATTTAATAAAATTATTCTCTCTTCGCAAATAGATGGAATAATTTTTTTTTTGAATGGAAAAAAATGTAAAATTAATTAAATTTAAATATATACTTTTAAACGTGAATAATTTGTTTTTTCATAATTACTAGGGAAATATTTAACAATTTATTGTATTAAATAAATAAGACTAATTCATATGATGCAAATGTATTTTTTTTAATATCGAATTTATTCATTACGGAGCAAAAAAATTGAAAAGACCTTGAAAAACGAGATTTATCCTCGCAAACTTGATAATATGATCAAGTGTACTTAAAATTATTTTTTTACGTTCTGAATATTTTAAGAAAATTGAAATTACTATTAATTTTTTAATCATTAACTTTTTATTTAATTAAATGAATTAAATTAAGAATACTTTGTAATTTATTTTAATTAGCTCATAATTTTTTACAATTATTCTATTTGTCCGACATCTACATATATGACAATAAGAAAAAATGTCATTCACTAGGTGCGTTTTAGTAATTAAGAAAGCTTGCCGCCTTGTCAGAAAATAATTAACAAACAACGTCATATGAAATTCAGTTCACGTGTTTTACAAGAAATGACGCAAGAAATGATTTATCTGGTTTTAAAAAAAAATTTATATTCCGAGCCAATGAACTTTAATGACTTTAACAATCAAGAAAATTAAGAAAAAAAAGTGACATTAGTCATCATCATCTAGTTAATTATTCCCCTTTTGAAATTAATAATTCACAAATTTCAAATTTTTCCGTATACAAAATGAAAAGAGAAAAATAAGTCAAAAATTTGAGAAGAAAAATAAACTTTCGTTCATATATAGATATTATGTATTCATTTAGAGGTTATATTACACATTGATTTTTTTTCGCAATAAATAAATACCTGTAAGGAGTGGTTGAACCACTCCATTTTGACGTGATTTACACCACAATTTATCTTTGTCATTTGACATAGTTGTATTCCGTTGTGTTATTTTTTCTCTTCGGAAAAATTGGAAATAACCTCACACAACAAACAGTAATTTTTTTAAATGGAACTGTCTTCCCTCTCGGTTAGTAAGCAACTGCAACTAACACGTTTTATCCGTGATCTCACTCTCACTCACACTTGTATTTTTACTCACGAATATATGTGTATCAGTAAGTATGAATTCCCGCACTCATAATCGATAAAATTGTTTCTCGTGTTTAGGAACATTTGAAGGACGTCATCGTCAATAATATGAGTATAGTGAAATTTTCCCATTTTCCGAAAATTTCATTGTAAAACAGTAATTTCCCTATATAACAATATCATCCCCTCCCCTGTACAAGGAAAATTCCCAGTGCTGCCAAAGCAAGAAATTTGAATTTTCAAATTGGCGGTAAAATTTGAATAAATGTATTTACATTTCATGAATAATTCAATATTTTTATTGAATAAAATTTTATTATAATTAATACAAAATGTTTAACAAATACAAATATTATAATAAATATATGTAAAAATTTTGAATAAATAATATTTAATAGGTTTTAATATAAAGTATATAATTCATAATTTTCTATAAATAATTTACTGATAATCAATATATTTTAAATAATTGCTAATGATTGCTGTTTTTTTCAAAAATCAGAATAATATTGAAACGGAAAATTTCAATGCAGTAAAATGAAATGCGCAGAAAAATTTTATTAGTACTTATTATATTGAAAGTGTCGAAAATGTTTAGTCGATAAATCGCGTTCTCATTATACATATTTTCGTCTAAATTACAAAAACCTACATAAAAACTAAAATATATAGATTATCAAAATTTCTAATTAACTTTTATTACGGCAATTAAAATTGATTTTCTTTTTAAAACTTTTTTTTTATCTGTCCTATACACAATTCTTATGATTAATTATAACTTTATAACAGAAAACTTAAATATAAATAAAAAACAAATTAAAATTTTTAAAAATTAAAAAAATATTTACAAACACAAATTGCAATTAATTAATTAGAACAAATAATTGTGTGTTAATTATATGATAATATAATAATATTATTATTATTTAACAATTTACGCTTTATTATTAAATTTACTTATATTATTCATATTTATTTATTTCCTATATAATTCATTATTTAGTAATTTTTTTGAAATTGCTAATTCCAAAAAGTGTAATTAATTATTTTTAAGGAAAAATTAATTAATTGTTATTAATTAATTATATTAATAAAAATATAATTCTTGCGAAGAATTTTATAAACATTTTTAAATAATTCATTTCTTTCGAATAAGAATTGAATTCTTACGAAAATTTTTACAAACCATTTTTTAAATAATTGAATTCTGTTTGGAAATTTTATGAAAATAGTAGATATTGAAAATTATTGAATTGCGAAAAGTTTTTAAAGATAATTAAATTTTACAAAGAATTCTATTAAAAAATTTGTCAATAATTGAATGTCTGTGGCAAATATTATTAAATTTTTTTGAAAATAATTGAATTCCTAAAAAAACATTTTATTATTTATGAAAATAATTGAATTATTGTGATGAATATTGTTATTTATGAAAATAATTGCGAATTCTTGCGAACGATTTATTAGAATTTTTTAAAATAATGGAATTTTCCAAGAAGAAATTTATTAGTTTTTAAAAATAATTGAATTATTGTGATGAATATTGTTATTTATGAAAATAATTGAATTTTCAAAAGAATTTTATTAAAATAATTGAAAAAATTATTTATTTTTTCAAAATAATTGAATTTTCGAAAGTAATTTTCTTATTTATCTTTAATAATTGAATTCTTTCGAAAAATTATTTCTGTAAATAATTGAATTCTTAGAAAAAATTTTATTCAAATTTAAAAAAAATAATTGAATTATTTCAAAAAAATTTAATTAAAATTCTATTTAAAACAATTAATTTCTTTCGAATAATTTTATTAAATTTTTGAAAATAATTATTCAATCCTTCCAAAAAATATTTAAAAAATATTTTTTTTAAATAATTGATTTTTTCGAGGAATTGAAATTAAGTTTTTAAGTATAATTACATTTTTTGAGCAATTCCTGTAAAATTCTATTAAAAATAATTGAATAGTTGCTTGGAATTTTATTATAATTCTTAAAAATAATTGATATACAGAAAAAAATGTTTAAAAAGAATTGAATTTCTGTGAAAAATTTTATTATTTTTGAAAGTATAATTGAATTCTTCATAAGAATTTTATGAACATTGTTTTAAATAATAAATATTTTTAAAATATAATAAATGTTATGAAAATTTTATTAGTTTAAATAAATAATTGAATTCTTGTGCGAAAACTTTCTTTCTAAAAATAACTGAATTTTTCGATTATTAATTTAAAATAGTAATAAAAATAATTGAAATTCTTCGATGAGTTTTATTATTTATGAAAATAATTAAATTCATGCTTAGAATTTAATCAAAAATTTTTTTTAAAAAATTAAATTTTCATGTAAAATTTTATTATTAGTGAAAGTAATTGAATTATTGTAAAAAATAAATTGCATAACATTTTGTTAAATAATTGATTTTTTCGAAATTCTTTGGAAAATTAGCGAATTAAAAGTAATGGAAATTCTCTAAAAAAAAAATATTATTTATATTCTTTGTTCAGAAAGTTGAATAAATAATAATTTTTTTACCTTCTCTGTTCTTCAGAATATTTAAAATTTTCGTAATGAAGATTATTTTTAATTTAGGTATCAGATGGAAACAATTTTTGTGAAATTCAATTTTCCTCGTACAAGAAAGTATAATTATTTTCAATTTTGAAAATCTGATGTTAAATTTGAAATTTTAGTATATCAAAATTTGTTAAAGTTTTTTTGTAATAATTATAATAATAATTAAAAATAATAGTATGTAATTAATATAATATAATGTTTTTTTTGGCGAATGATTGGCTTTTTTAAATAAAACTATAATTATTTGAATAAGATGTAAAAATTTGATATTATTATAAGATCAATAAAACAGTAATAAAAATGCATTCATAAAAGAGATTTATTGAAAATCCTATGTGATACTGAATACATATTATTATACATATGTATTACGTCATATTACCTTGACTTCCATATATGAGAATCAATAAATCAATTTCAAATTTTTTATTTTAATTTCTCATCAAAAATTTCAAGTATATAATTGCATATTGTCTGAGAATATTCTTTTTGCATACTTGTTATTTTCTCATTTGTATTATTAATTCTACCTGTTGTTTCATTTGGCACAACTTTTCTCATTTTTTTTTTTTTTGCTTATAAGTACTTTGTTGTTGTTATTTATTATTTCTATTATTGACGCTTTTTTTAATAACAACAAATTAAAAATATAATTTATAACAATCAAATTAATGTCATCAAAATTATACTATTAATATTATTAATGAATATTATAATTATAATATTAATTATAATTATTATTTTTATTATTATTAATATAATATACAATATTATATTACATTAATTAATTAGTATAGTAACATTCATGATTTAATAAAAACAGTTATACCTACTCTAAGAAAAATTTATTTCTATATCAAATAATTTTTATTTATTTAATTTGTTTTATTCATTTAAGTCAATTAAATTATATTTTCTTCAAATACTGAAATTATTGACTCAAATAAAATTTACTTGATTTAAATAAAAATTATTTTATTCTTGAAAATATTTATTTGATAACAAGTAATCGGTTATTTCAACCAAATAAAATTTTCTTTCAGAGTAGAAATTATTTTTTTTTTATTATTTATGTGTATTTATTATTAAATGTATTTATATTTAATAATAAATACACATGAATAATAAAAAAATTAATTAAAATTAAAATAATTAAAATAATTTTGCAAAAGCAAAATTATTAATAGTATGTATAAGTAATATGATGTAACATTTCTTCAGTGGAAAAAAAATTTATTTGATTCAAATAAACGATTATTTATTTATTTGTACAGAATGAACTGTGAGGTATTAAAAAAGCGATGTAGATTAAATTAATACCATAAAAGATTAAAACAATAATTGTTAATTTAAAATTTTAAATATTTTAAAATAAATAAATATTTGAATTAAATAAAAATTATTTGAATCAAAAAAATAATTTATTTGATAATAGACAAGTATAATCGGTTATTTGAATTGAATAAATTCCCTTTCAGTCTTTTATTGGTAAATTTTAGTTATAGAGCACAATTGGTAAACTCCTGAACGGTAGGTAATCTAAAATAAATTGTGTACTGATAAGGCAGAATTTTAATGTTAAAATTCAAAGAGTACAATAGAATTCTCGAGTCACATAGTTTCAAGGAAATAATAAAAGATGGAGTTAACTATTGTGTTTATGACGTCACTAAATGAGATAAAAAAAAAGAAATTAAATGAGTATTAAAATAATTCCACTCAATGTATAATAATAATAATAGAAAAAATTAAATTGAATAACTTTTGTTAATTAATTAATTAATAATTTTAATTTATAATTTTAATAAGTAATATATTTCTTTATTTTTCTTTTTCACATTATTATTTTTTTTTAATTAATTAATTTTTAATGTAATTAATAGTTAACTAATTTTAAATCTGAACTCTTTTTGTAAGTAATTCTCTTTATTATTCTATGCTTTTGATATTCAATTATCTAAAATTTTAACTGAAATTAATTTTTAAATCAACTTTATTATAAAATTCTACGTGAATTCAATTATTTAAATACAAAAATTTTTTTAAATAATTAAATTAGTTTGGAAAATTTTATTAAAATAACAGATATTAAAATCATTGAATTGAAATTTTTTGAAAATAATTGAAATTTTGACAAAAGAATTTTATTAAAATTTTTGAAAATAATTGAATTTCGGAGATGAATTTTATTATTTATAAAGATAATTGAAATTTTGACGAGAATTTAAAAAAAATAATTTTCAACGTAATTCAATTTTTGCGAAGAATTTTATTACTTTTGAAAATAATAATTGAATTTCTTCAATCATTTCTAACTTCTCCAATATTCAATTTTTTTTTAGTGTTTTTAATTAAAATCATTCTATAAATCCATTATTTTTAATAATTAATTAAATGTGTATTAAAAAATTTAACTAATTTCATAGTTTATGAAGGAAAAGAAAAAGACAAACATTCAGAATTTTTTTATCAAGTCTAAAAATTTAATTTTTTCCAATACTTATTGTTTAAAAAATCCCTGACTTTTCCCTGATTTCCCTCACGAATTTTACTTTCCCCGATTTTTTCCTGAATTTCCTGACTTCCCTGATCTGTGTCAACTCTGAATTAGTTATAAATTAGACGAGAGTTACAAATTGTTGGTCTAAATTCCAAAAAATATTATTTATAGGTATTTTAAAAAAAATTGAAAAATATATTTTTAAACGAAAAATACAATTCGTTATTAAATTACCAATTGTCATGAAATAAGAATTTATTTGTCATAATAAATTTTCCTGTAAATACTATCGTGCATGTGCACATTCACATGTTGTCACCAAGAATATTATCAAACCAGAATATCACGCTTCATGAGAATTCTAGAATTTGAGTATTCAAACCGCAGATGCAGCTAGAATTGGCGAAAACAGGATGGTGAGAAAATTTGATATAAACAGTAATATACGATAAAGTAGACTGTATATTACATCATTGTTACTTGCGAGATGTAGAAATTTAATTTAAATATACTATGACATGTGCTTGTTTTAATTTTACTAAAAGAAAAAAAAGATTTTGAAAAAAGAATTTTAAAAAAAATTGAAAGGAAAATTCATTACATTTTTTTTAAGGAATTTAAAGGAAACTATGAAAGAAAATTTAAAAGAAAATTATTAAATTTAAAAGAAAACTAGCTAAAATTAATTATTAAAAATAGTGGATTTATAGACGAATTTTACTCAAAAACGCACAAAAAAAAATTGAATTTTGGAAAAATTATAATTGATTGTATAAATTCAATTATTTTCAAAAGTAATCAAATTCTTTTCGAAAATTCAATTATTTAAAAATTTTTTAATAAAATTCTTGGCATAAATTCAATTTTTCAAAAATTTTTAATAAAATTCTTGGCAAAAATTCAATTTTTCAAATATTTCAATTATTTTAAAAAATTTTCCTCAATTTCATATGAATTCTATTATTTACAAATTTTTGATAAATTTCAATTATTTTCATAAATAAAACTCATCGCAGAATTTCAATTATTTTTAATACAATTTTAACCGAATTCCTCGAAAAATGTAATTGTTCTTAACAATTTTATTAAAAATTGTCAAAAGAAATCAATTATTAAAAAATGTTTTAAGAATTTAATTTTAAGAAATATTTAATTTTTTAATAAATTATTTATTTTTCCATTTAAATAATTGAATTCTCGTCGAATATTCTAATAAAAATTAATTTAAAAATGAATTTCAGTTAAAATTTTAGATTTGAATATTAATTATTCAAATTATTTAAAGATTCAAAAAATATTTAAATATTAAAAGCATTAATAGCATGAATTTTAAGAAATAATTGAATTTTGAAAAAATTATAAATATTTATAATGATACATATAAATGATTGCATAAATTTAATTATTTTCACGAGTAATCAAATTCTTTTCCAAAATTCAATTATTTACCAGATTTTTAATATCATTCTTGACAAAAGTCGAAATCTTCCTTAATTAACATTCTTGACAAAATTCAATTTTTAAAAAATTTTTAATAAAATTTTAGGCAAAATTTCAATTATTTTGAAAAATTCTTTGCAATTACATATAAACTGTATTATTTACAAATTTTTTCATAAATTTCTTCGCAATAATTTAATTATTTTCAATAAATAATAAAATTCTTTTACAGGGATTGAATTATTTTTTATAAATAATAAAATTCTTTTTAGGAATTCAATTATCTTCGAATAAATAAAACTCATCGCAGAATTTCAATTATTTTTAATACAATTTTAACCGAATTCTTCGAAAAATGTATAATTATTTTTAACAATTTTATTATTATAACAATATTATTATTTTTTTATGAGAATTCAATTTTAAGAAATATTTGATTATTTAATAAATTATTTATTTTTCCATTTAAATAATTGAATACTCGTAAAAATTTTCTAATAAAAATTGATTGAAAAATGAATTTCAGTAAAATTTTAGATTTTAATATTTATTATTCAAATTATTCAAGAAAAGTTTAGAAATGATTTTATTTTTCACAATTTTTAGTTAAAAAATGAATTGTTTTTAATTTAAAAAAATAAAACTTTTGTTAAAATAATTTTAATACTTTAATTTTTGTAACTTTAAAAATTTTGAATCTTACAGAATTTAATTCTTGCATCGAAATTTATTAAAATTCTTGAAAGATAACTGAATTATATCGAGAGAATATGAAAAAGATTGAATTCCTGAAAAGAATTATATTATTTTAATGAAAATAATAAATTGAATTCTTAGAAGAAATTAAAATGAAAATATAATATAATATAGCATGAATTTTAAGAAATAATTGAATTTTGAAAAGATTTCAAATTAAATTCTTTGAAAATCTTAATTTTTCATACTTATAACCAACAATTCTGTAGAATTAATTATTTTGAAAAAGTTTAATTGAATTTTTTTCTGAAATTATTTCAAGTGTTTATTTTTTAATACGTATTCAATTGAAGAATTTGTGAATAATTGAAATTTCGTAAAATTGAATTGTAAATAAATTGATTTAAAAATTCTGAAAGAACTTTTTCAAAAATTATTAAAAATAATTGATTGAAGAATTTTTTTTTAAATTCTAGAAAATAATAATTGAATTAAAATGAAAATAATTTTGAAAAAATTACAGTAAAAATATTTCTATTATATAAAATAATGATCGTATCACTCAGTTATCTTTAATTTATTATAAAAAATGAAGAAACCGATCACTCCGAGTCGAAGAATTTCAAAAAATTTTTCAAATTTCAAAAAGGTTTGAATTTGAATCTTTTGAAGAATTTTAATTCCTATGGAGAACTAATAATGATTAAATATTTATTTAGAACAATCGTTTATTTAGAACAATCGTTTTTAACAAATAGAAATTTTGTAAATATTTTTTCCAAATTAAATTTAAAATTTCTTTAAAAAAAAGTTTGATTTATATATTTTTTTTACTTGAAACTTGTACTTTGTTTATGAATTGTAATTGAGAAGCAGAAAATGTGCAAAATATTTTCTACTTTCTAATTTTAATTTTCGAACAATTTTAAAATTTTTTTTTTTAGAAAAAAGGAAAAAATAGCTGCATAATTTCGATTTGTCAAACAATTAAGTTTTTTATATCAAAAAAGGGGTAATATTTTGCAGGATTTACATTTGTTAATTACCTAAAAGGTTTGTTACAAAATGCTAATTTTTTTTAAAAACAAATAAATAATGAATAGGTAATACCTAACAATAATCATTTTTTTAGATTAATAAAAATATTTTTGAATTATTTGAAAAATAAAGATAATATTATTAAATTAAAAAATAATAAAAACAATAAAGAATTGGGTATAATATTATATCAAAAATTCAAAACATATTAAAAAAACAAAAACATGCACAAAAGTTTAACACGGACAGAATTCGACGATTATTATAGTTAATTAATTAATAATTAATAATGAATAATTAATAATTGATAATTAATAATTAATAATTAATAATTAATAATTGATAATTAATAATTAATAATTAATAATTAATAATTACTACCAAATAAAATAAATCTTTTGATTGAATTGAATCAAATAATTTTTTTTTTGTAGAATATTGCTTCTCTTTCTTTCTTCTTCTCTCTTTTTTTTTGTCAATTATTTTAACAGATTGAAAAAAACAATTTCCCTCAATGAAAAAGGTGTTTTTTCGTGATCGAAGTTCGGAGTGACACGTAAAACGTCATATATTGATCCCTTGGAATTTTATTTGAAAAGATGTTGTAGTAGGAAAATGAAAGTATAGAAATGAGAGAGAAGAGAGAAAAGATTTCTCTCGCAGCTTACTTCTTGTGCCATCAAAACGTCTAAGTTGTCAGAACTTTAATTCCAATATTCTTCTTATACTTTCTTTTTTCCCTTCTTTCAGTGTCTAGCCGCGACTCTCCTGCGTCTGGAATTTATCACTCTACACTTTTCTAAAAAAGACTTTCTTCCAGTCACTCTTAAAGTCTAAATGATCCTGTGCGTATCAAGAATACAAAATGAAGTCTCGCTGGAGAGTTTAAGGGCAATGACACGAAAGCTCCTGTCGTGTATGTAAAAAAAAGAGAGAGATTTCCACACAATTTTCTCTGCGAGAAGAAAAAAAAAGATTTGAAAGTCAAAGTTTTTCTTCGTTATCTGCAAAAAGTAATTTTTTAATTAATAAAAAATATTTATTAATTAAAAAAATTCTTTTTTTTGTATTTCATGAAAATTTTTATGATTCAAATACAAATTTTATTTGTATAATTAAAAGAAGATTACTATTTCGGAATTTAGAAAGTTTAATTAGTTTTGAAGTTTTTAATAAGATTTAGAAAAGAAATAAATTTATTTTATTTTTTATTACTAATAAAAAAAATATATTTCAATTATGCTATTGTATAAAAGTTTGAAAAGAAATTAAATTCTAGTATTGGTTTTCTATTTGGAAGGAAGAGTTTTCTCTATAAAGAGATATGGGTTATAATGTTGAGTGTTGCCGTCAAGTTTGTCTGGAAAAACTTTTATCGTCACACATGTGAAAATCTTAAATCAAATTTTCTTGAATTTTTCCCCAAAGTTTCGGAACATTTTGTTTCCTTTTTATGAAAGTCCAATTACTTTTCAAGTATCGCGATAAACCGACTATTATAAAACTTTTTTTATCACGCACAATTATTAAAAATATTGACTTTTGTTTTTTAATAGCCCCGAAAGATATATACGCTTCGAATAATGACATTTTTTATACTGAAAAATATTGAAGAAAATTATTTTTATCAAAACTGACGAATATATTAATGATTGTTGATGAAAATAATCTGAATATTATA
Organism: Leptopilina syphax; assembly: GCA_032872505.1. Lineage (NCBI taxonomy): Eukaryota > Metazoa > Arthropoda > Insecta > Hymenoptera > Figitidae > Leptopilina > Leptopilina syphax. The sequence continues at coordinate 22,659,992 of CM065470.1, forward strand.
ATTATACATTTGTTAATTTTTTCCATAGTTTTTCTAAGGATATCAAATTGAGACAAAAAAACGTATCAAAACGTTGCTTCGCAACTATTTTGATACGTTTTTTGTCTCAATTTGACAACCCTAGAAAAAGTGTGTAAAAAAATTAGAAAAAAAATATATTTGACTGTGAGACAAATTTATTTCTCATATATAAATTTTATTTCATTTTGCTTTGTTCAAATAAAATTTTATTCGATTTAAAAATATGTTTTGTGTGATTCAAATAAATTTTATGTTTAAATCAATTTTATTTGGTTTAAAAAAATTTACTTTATATTCAAATAAATTTTATCTGAGTTAAATCAATTTTATTTGGTTTTAATAAATAAATATTTTTTGGTTTAAATCAATTTAAATCGATTTAAATAAATTTTTTTTCGTTCAAATCAATTTAAATTGATTTAAATAAATTTTGATTGGTTCAAATAAATTTTAATCGATTTAAAGAAATTTTATGTTCTTCAAATAAATACTATTTAGTTTAAATCAATTTTATTTGATTCAAATAAATTTTATTTCATTCAAATAAATTTTATTTCATTCAAATAAACTGAAAAAAACTTATTTAATTCAAATAACTGATTAACTGTCTATTATCAAATTACTATTTATTTGAATCAAATAATTTTTTTTAGTCTGTTAAATTCTGTTTGTTAAATAAATTTTGTGTGATTCAAATAAAATTTATTTAGTTTAAATCAATTTTTTTTAGTGTAAATCAATTTTTTTTTTAGTGTAAACAAATTTTATTTAATTAAAATAAATTTCATCTGGTGCAAATCAATTTTATTTGATTTCAATAAAAAAAATTTTATTTGGTTCAAATAAATATTATTCGATTCAAATAAATTTTGTGTAATTTTGTATGTGATAAATTTTATTTGGTTTAAATAAATTTCATTTTATTCAAATAAACTGAAAAAATTTTTTTGATTCAAATAACCGAATAAACAATTTTATTTGGTTTAAATAAATTTTATTGGATTCGAATGAATTTTAATCGATTTAAATAAATATTGTGTGATTCAAATAAATTTTATTTAGTTTAAATTAATTTTTTTTAGTGTAAACAAATTTTATTTAGTTAAAATCAATTTTTTTTAGTACGTAAACAAATTTTATTTTATTCAAATAAATTTTATCTGATTCAAATCAATTTTATTTGATTTTAATATAAAAATATTATTTGGCTCAAATAAATGTTATTCCATTCAAATAAATTTTATGTGATTCAAATAAATTTCATTTGGTTTAAATAAATTTCTTTTCATTCAAATAAACTGAAAAAAATTTTTCTGATTCAAATAACCGAATAAACTTTGTTTCAAATAAATTTTATTCGATCTAAATTAATTTTGTATGTGATTCAAAATTTATTTAGTTTAAATAAATTATGTATTTGATTTAAATAAATTATGCTTTTGGTTTAAATAAAAATATTTCTCTGGATGTATTAAAATAGACATTGACAATGAAAATTGATAAATTAAAATAATCAAAAAAATTATTAACTTTCATTTTTGCAATTTTATTTTCTTTTTTTTCCTACATATTACTTTTCCTGCTAGTAGCAGCTGTGATGGAAGGTGCGTGTTAAATTTGATGTAGCTTGGATTAGGGTAAATCAATCTGAAATACTTTCTTGGCACACTCGAAGAAAATTTCTCACGTATGTTGAAGGACTTAAGGACATTCGTGATGGCTCATTTTTCTGTCATCTTAACACTCGACATGCATACATATATACATATATCTTTTGTTTACCTTCTACATAAACATGAGAAATTTAATTAAAAATTATATCTGAACATAGAATCCTTCATTCTCATTTTTAGTAAAAATTTAAGAAAAAAAGCCTTTGAAAACAATAAAAAAATTCCATCAAAAAATTTACAAAAAAAATCCACGAAAAGACATTTATTTATAAATTTATTTATTTCTTTTTTTATTTCTCTTTTAATTTTTTTTTGTATAATGTAAAAAAATTTTGTTCATTAACAATTTACACGAAAGTCAAATAAGTATAATTCTGTGAGAATAAATATATATATATATATGATACGGATTAGAAGATTTTGGGTTTCATTGTTATATTATTGATAATTTTAATGAGCGGATTACGAAAATAATAACGATAATAAATTATCTAAATCTGCCACGTTTTTGACCCCAAATGACCTTCAACTAAAATCTCATCGTGGTGATCTGTATTAGTTGGAAAAATCAATAATTCCTAATATGCCATTATCATCATATTCACCCTTATAATCAAATTTAATAGTTAAACATATGCAATAAAACAAAATTGGTTTCAATTATATATTGTTAATAAATTTAACAAAATTTGTAACGAATTCTGTTAGTTAAATAAATAAACAAAATTTTTAATTAGAGAAGTGAATAATTTTTAATTAAAAAATAAATAAACTTTAATTATAAACGTAGAAAAAGGAATTTGAAATTTACTTTCCAAATTCTAAAAAATGATTAATTTTCTGAAATTTTTTATTTTACTGATAAATTGGTAATTAACAAATAGAAAATAGGAATTTTTTCCCTAAAGATATTTAAAATTTTCTAAAAAAGTGTTTTAAAAAAATATTTTTTGATTCAAATAAAAAAAAAATTATGGAATTTTACAAACTTTGGGAAAACAAATATTAGAAATCATAACTTTTTAGAAAAACTTTTTTTAGTAATGAAAACTTGTTAGAAAATCATTTTTAGAAAACAGATTTTATTAGAAATTGCTTTTTTTTAGACAAAAAGGATTAGAAAATATTTTTAGAAAAAGTAACCACCTACCAATAAATTATTAGGAATTACTATTTATTAAAATAATAATAATAATAGTTATTATTTTTTTATTTATTTAAATTAGTGGGAATTACTATTTATTAGTGAAATTTACTAGTTCAAAAGCAAATCGTCAATCACTAATTGAAATTATTAAACATTTTTGCTTTAAAATTTATAGACAGTAAGAAAAAAATTAGTCTGGAAAATTGTAATATAGTAAAACAAATATTTTTTTAACAAAAATAGATTCATTTGCAAAAAGAAAAAAAAAATATTGAAAAAAAATATTTAAATTGGAAAATATAAAATCGGAAAAACGCTTTCTATTAAAATTTATAAATAGAACGAAATGCCTTTGCAATTTACAGTCGTCAATAAAATATACATATACTCATCATTGAACTGGAAATGTTGAGATAAAAAAGCAATGCGGATGCCGGAGAGGAAATTATAATTTTCTATTTTCGCAAAAAGAAAAAAGAAAAAAAAAATAAGAAGAGGAGGTAATTTTTGTGTGGCAAAATAAAGGAAAGAGGAAATATAATGTGTATTGCCTCCGAGATCATGTGTCGTTGATCTTTGAAGTTGAGTATACACACACTGGAAAAGAGAAAGAGAGAAAGTAGATAGGGGTGGAGGGATGATGGGAATATTGAGAATGGAAGTCGCTGTGTATTCTGATTGTTTTCCGATACGATCGTTTATATAAGCAGTGTGGCCTAAGAAAAGGGAAAAATAACGAGTAGCCAATTAACTTTCCCAATGTGCTTTTCAATTTACAAAAGACTTACAATTTTGAAAATTATTCGCTCAAGAAATTTTTATTCTCATCAAAAAACTTTTAACTTTCAGTAGCAAAAAATTTTGATTTTCATTAAAAAAATTTTTATGTTCATTAAAAAAATTCTTACTTTTATTAAAAAAATGTTGACTTCACTCAAAAAATTTTCATGTTCATTAAAAATATTCTTACTTTTATACTAAAAAAGTGTTGACTTCACTCAAAAAATATTCACATATTTATGAAACATGTAAATTCTCATTTTCATTAAAAAATGTTTAACACTAAAAAAAAAGATTTTGTCTTCACTTAAAATATTATTACTTTTCCTATAAAAAATTATCATTTCCACTCAAAATATATTCACTTTCACTATGAATCAAATTGTTTTTATTTTCATTCAAAAAATTCTCACTATTACGCAAAGAATGTTTAACTCAAATTATTTAATAACTTTCACTTGATAAATTTTGAATTTTGAAATGAAAGTGAAAATTTTTTGAGTGACAGTGCGAGAATTTTTGGGTGAGAATTTTTTGAGTCAAAGTAAAAGTGAGAAATTTTAAGGAAAATTTATAGTTAATAAATAAAATATTAAAAATTATTTTGAATTATTATCATGAATTTTTTTGCCCTTGAATTTTGCCTAAAATATAGCGATTTTCACATTTTTTGCCCGTTTTTTTTGGAATACACTTATATAATACACTTATATCTTAACTATTTTAAAACGTTTCAAAATCCTGTACACAGTTTCTTATATAATATCAGTTAATTTTATTCAGACCTAATAAAATTCATCAGAAGTATTCTTAAAATTTGTAAGCATTAAAAATTAAAAAAATTAGAAATTAAAAAAAAATTGATAAACTTGAACAAGGTGTCTACATATTTTCGTTCGACAAAATTCCTGATTATTTCCCGGCTTTGTCCTAATTTTTCCCGGTTTATTTTTCTCATCAAATTTAAATTTATTTGATTTCAAACATAAATCTACAAATTGCTTCAAAAATTTTTATTAGAGTTTTTATAAATAATAATTTTTTTTTGGAGAGTTTCTTTAAATTTTTTGAAAATAATGTTTTTTTTAACAATTTAAATTGAAAATTTGAAAAATAATTGAATTAAACAAAGAATTTTTTCAATTTTTTTAAATAATCTTGTCTATTCATAATTATAATTAAAAATTTGATTAATTCAATTTTATTAAAATTGGAAATGTGATAGATAATAATTGAATTTCTGCAAAGAATTTTACTATTTATAAAAGTAATTGAATCCTTCAAGAGAATGTTATTATTTATGAAAATAATTAAATGTTTGCGTAGAATTTTATTAAAATTTTTGAAAATAATTGAATTGTGGAGATTAATTTAATTATTTATAAAAATAATTGAAATTTTGAGGAGAATTTACAAAAAATTTTAAGCATAATTTAATTTCTGAGAAGAATTTTATTACTTTTAAAAATAATTAAATAGTTTTTTTTTAGAATTTTATGGAAATTTATGAAAATAATCGAATTCTTGTGAAGAATTTTATTAAATAAATAATATTCAAAAGAATTTAGTAAATCCGAAGAATTTTGCTATTTATGAAAATAATTGGATTCTTGAGAAGAATTTTTTTTACGCTTTCTAGAAATAATTGAATTCTTTCGACGAATTTTAATAAAATTTTTAAGAATAATTACATTTTTCGAGGAATTTGATTAAAATTGTATTAAAAATAATTAAAATTCTGCAATTAGTTTTACTATTTAAGAAAATAATTGAATAAATTGCGAAGAAATTATTAAAAATAAAATTATAATTACAGTGACTAACTTCCCTTGATTATTTTCGAAAATTTTAAATAAAATTCTTTAAAAGAATTTTATTATTTTTAATAGGAATGTAAAGAAATTTCAATTATTTCAAAAAATTTCAATTATATGTTTATAATTATTCAATTATCTTGAGACAATAGAATTGAAAAATTTCAAAAATCTTATTTTTCAGAATTTTCAAAAAAAAGTTTGCGAAAATTCAATTTTATTAAAAAAGTTTAAGTATGTGTATCTTTTTTTTAAATTAACTAATAAAAAATTTTAATTAATTGTCTTCACACAAAGAAACATGAATACATTAGAAAGTGACTCTTTATAAAATTCAATTATTAATCAATTATTAAATTAAAATACTTTGAAAATTCGATTTGTTAAAAAGTTTTTAATGAAATTCTTTAACAAATTTAATTATTTTCAGTTGAATTTCACAAAATTTCTAATAATTCGATAATTTTTTTAAATTTATCTACATACTGTATTTGAATCAGTGACTGATTTTTTGCTATCAAATTAATTATTTTTAACTTATTCAAATTTAAAGAACAGTGTAAATATCTATAAAAATTGAAATAAAAAGCGATTTTTTAAAAACAAATTTAAATAATAAAACTTTTTTTAATTTGATGGAAAAATTCTGTTTGTATCTGTCGTAAGTAGTGATAAACAATTTTAGTCAGACAAGTACACAGTTGTGAGCACAGTAGTATAAGCAATTTTGGTCAGACTGTATATCAAAATTCATAAAAATACTTTCCCCAGTAATAATATCATTTCTAGTCAGACGAAATCGGTATAATAAAAATATATTTTTTCAGTAGTACGACTCTGTTATAGTCAGACTAAATCAGAATACATAGAAATAAATATAATTATAAAAATAAATAAAAAAAAAAAATAATAAATAATAAACAAAATTATAATTTTTTTTTCTCATGATAATTTTTTTCTGTAATAATTTAATTTTTAATATAACATAATTGAAATTAGAAAATTAGAAATTAGAAATTAGAAATTCAATATAGGATCATATTTGTATCATTCGTAAAAGTAGAAAAGTGCAATTTTAGTCAGACAATCATAGTAGTATAAGCACAAGTAGTATAAGCAATTTTAGTCAGACTACTTTTTCCAATATATATTTGTTCTAAGGTACAGGGGAATTTTTTTTCTTCTTCTTTTTTTCTAGAAAATTGTGGTTGCAAAATGTTTGCTTATGGCCTCTGTCTGTCGTAAACAGGGTAATGACAAGAAGGGTAGCAAAGTCGAGAAAAGAACCGGATAAAATCCAGGCGATCCTGTGGAATATAAAAATCTTTTTTTATACTTTTTGCTTTCTCTTTTAGAGATAGTATTGCGTTGTTGAAAATTTTCGATTCTTATTTTTTCTCTATTCTGGGTCTTATTTTGTACTTTTTTCCAAAACACAAAAAAAAATTTTTCTTCGTCCCTATTGAGCAATTTTTATTCTAAATAAATAAAAAGTTTATAGTAATAAAACTATCCCTGAGTCAAGTAATTTAAATTTTATATTTAGTTTCATAGAATTGAAATTTAATTTAAATAAAACTTTAGAATTAAAATTTAAATTAAATTTCAATTCTAAAGTTTTATTTAAATTAAATTTCAATTCGAAAGTTTTATTTAAATTTAATTTCAATTCGAAAATGTTATTTAAATTTAATTTATAACTGAAATTTGATTCAATTTTTAATTTTTTCGTTTATTTAACAAAAAAATATTATATTTAGATCGTAAAAAAAATTTTCTCTAATAGTCGTATATAAAAACAGTTGGGGCTCCTATTTTTTGTTATCAATTACAACCAACCGTTTTTGAGAATTATTTTCTGCCATAAAGTCCACAAATTCTGACAAGTGAAATTGTGGGATTATATTTTTAAAATTCAAATCGAAACTATATATTCTGTATATATAAGTAACATGCTTAGGTTTTTTCCTTTAAAACGCGACAAGTGAAATTGAAAAAAGTAAGTTTTAAAATTCAAAAGAAGAAACTTTTTTCATTAAAGTGTCCTGAATAATCTCTTTTTTGCTTTTTTTATATAAAAAATTGTGTCCATTATTATTGTGGTTGAAAATTGTTTTCGTTTCTTTTAAAGACAAAAAAAAAAAAAGAAAGAACACTTGGAATATTCAATTTATACTCGGTGACAATTTGTATAATACTAAACTCCATTAGGCGCATTCTGTGGAATCCAGATATCGTTTAGGGGGATAGAAGGCAATAAAGGTTTATATAATTAGTTCGTACTGTTTTATATAGAGATTGTGATAATGAAAAGGACTACTTGTGTTAAATTCTCACAGAATTCTCCAGGGATTTTCTTTTCTTTTCTTTTTTTAATTCTTTGTTTGGGATTTTTTTCTTTTAAATTTGATTCTTTCCCTTTAATTTGAATTTTAATAAAACTTTTAAGAATAATTACATTTTTTGAGAAATTCGATTAAAATTGTATTTATTTATTTTTATTTATTATTATTTATTTATTTACATTAAAAATAATTTAAATTTTGATTATGGAAATTTATAATTATGCAAATTTTTTCAATCTTAAATAAGAAAATTTCTAATTACGAAACTTTTTTTTTTAATTTAGAAATAGTTTCAATTCTCAAATTTTGAAAAGTTTCATTATTCCTTCATTTGAATTCTGCGCGAAATTATTAAAATTCGATAAGTAATATTATCGTAAATGTCATCATAGTTCCAATAGCGGGAAAGTTCAATAAAGTGAATATGAAAATTAAATAAGTCAAGAGACATTTCTCTTGCAGTATTTTTCAATTTTCTCATTTTCCTCTTTATCTAAAGTTTGAAAATTTTATTGAAAAAAAAAGAAAAACGATTATAAAATATAAATTTTTGAAGAAAAACTTACAGAGTTTACTGCATTCGCCTATGTCCGATATTTTGAACAATTCCAAAATGAAAATAATATTTTAAATTGAAAAATAGAAAGGGAAAATTTTTAAAATTACACTTTCAAGTTTCTTTCCAAATCGAAAGTCAAATTGACGGGAAAGTATTGAACAACCCTTTCGGAAACTCATTTCTTTGTTTTCCTCCCTGAAACAGAAAATTTTTTAATTTTATTATTCGCACAAGATACAAAGCAAAATATAATAATATTTTTAAAAATCAGTCTAAATATTAATTATTATAATTTAACTACAATTTATTTAATTGAATCTCAAATTAAAATCAGTTTTGCTTCTTAATTTTTTTCGTCTCCTTTTTTTATATAAAATAAATTGATATTATTAATATTAAAATTTTACAGACTTCGCAGTCGATAATTAATTTTATAAAAATTTCCATAAGTAGCTTTCAAAGTAAAAAAAAAACAGTCAAAAAGTAGCTATCGTAAAATTAAACTAAACGACCAAAAAAAACTTGTTTTAGACAAAATTGCCAAAAATTCCATTCCATATTTTTATTTTATTCCTGACTTTTTCCTGATTTTCATTAAAAATATTTACTTTTTTCTTATCCTGCTAATAAATTTAATTTCTGCAACGAATTTTATTATTAATAATAATTCATTTCTTTCGACTAATTTTATGCAAATTTTAATTTAAATATTTGAATTCCTGAGGAATTTTTATTATTCATGAAAAGAAATTATTAATTCTTACGAAGATCTTTACAAAAAATTTTTAAAATACTTAAATTCTGTTTGGAAATTTTATGAAAATAGTAGATATTGAAAATTATAAATTGCAAAAATTTTTTTAAAATAATTAAATTTTACAAAGAATTCTATTAAAATTTTTTACAGTAATTGAATTTTGTAAAGAATTTTAGTAAAATTTTCAAAAATAATTGAATTCCTAAAAAGAATTTTATTATTTTTGAAAATAATTAAATTATTGCAAAAGATTTTATTAGAATTTTTTTAAATAATGGAATTTCCAAGAAGAAATTTATTACTTTTAAAAATAATTGAATTATTGTGATGAATATTGTTATTTATGAAAATAATTGAATTTTGCAAACAATTTTAGTGAAATTTTCAAAAATAATTGAATTCCTGAGAAGAATTTTATTAGTTTTGAAAATAATTGAATTCTTGCGAAAGATTTTATTATAATTTTTTAAAATAATGGAATTTCCAAGAAGAAATTTATTACTTTAAAAAAGAATTGAATTATTGTGATGAATATTGTTATTTATGAAAATAATTGAATTTTGCAAAGAATTTTAGTATAATTTTCAAAAATAATTTAATTCCAGAGAAGAATTTTATTATTTTTGAAAATAATTAAATTATTATTGCGAAAAAGTTTATTAAAAATGTTTAAAAAGAATTGAATTTCTTTCGAAAAATTTTGTTATCTTTGAAAGTAATTGAATTTTTTATAAGAATTTTATGAATATTATTTAAATAATTAATTTTCTCGAAATATAATAAATATTATGAAAATTTTATTAGTTTAAAATTTTAAATAATTGAATTCTTGTGAAATACTTTAAAGAAATAAATAATAATTATTATTTTCACAAGAAAATAACTGAATTTTTTTATTAATTAATTTAAAATGGTATTAAAAATAATTTAAATTCTTCGATGAGTTTTATTATTTATGAAAATAATTAAATTCATGGTTAGAATTTTATGAAAATTTTTTAAAAAAATTGACATTTTCATGAAAAATGTTATTATTAGTGAAAGTAATAAATTTGAATTATTGTGAAAAATTAATTCTATAAAATTTTGTTAAATAATTGATTTTTTCGAAATTAGTATTAAAATTTGTTAAAGTTTTTTTTTTATATACTTTAAAGTTTTAAAATAATATAAATAATTGAAAATTTAATACTATAATTAGTTTTTCAGTTATGTGTCATAATAATTATTTCTTTAAAAAAATTTTTTTATTTATTTGACTTCGAAAAATCAGGACAATTATTTACAATTTATTTATTAAGAAAATTAGAAAAATTTATTTCTTTTTTATTATTGTAAGCCACGACCTTCAAGGAAAATGAAGGCTATAGTCTAACATACTATATCTTTAAGCGATCTTTAGGGAAATGAATCGACTCTATTATAGAAGGTTTTAAATATTTGAATTCCTTTTGAAGACATTCGCTGATGATCGTTTCAAGAAACAGAATTGCAAATCAACATCAAATGACATTCAGATCTTTAATGTGTTTTTCATGAAAATATATATATACTAATCATTAAGTGTATTTTAAGCCTTTGCTTAAGTATTCAAACATGTTTCCGACAAATTTACTTGACTTGCATAAATTATTTTCGTCTATTTATTCTATAGAAAGATTATAATGCATGTTAGGTATAATAAAAAAAAATAATAAAAATAATAAAAATAATGAAAATAATAAAAATAATAAAAGTAATGAAAGTAATAACAATAATTTTTTTTTAAATGAAAATAATTTAGGTACCCACTAATTTTAAATTATTTAAAATAATAAATCGAGCAACGAATATAAAGTAATAAAAATAAAAAATAATAATAAAAGAAAAATATTAATAAAATCAACTAAATTTTTATTTAGTCAAAGATTCAATTTTTTAATATACAAAAAATAATTTTTAACTAAAATTTAAACTGAACAAGTAACAAAAAAATTTATATTCATTTGAAACTTCAAAACTTTATAAAAAATTCAACTAAATAGTTGAATAGTTTTTTTATACAAAAAAAATAAAAAATAGTTTTAAAAATAGTAGAAGTAATAATAAAAATAACAATAGTAAAAAATAACAAAAAAAATAAATATAATAAAACAAGTAATGAAAATAAAAATTGTGATAAAAACAAAAAAATAATATAAACAGTAATAAAAATAGACAAAAATAAATATCAAAAATAATAATACTAATAATAATAAATTAAAGAGTTTCCAAATTGATCCAAAGAAAAAAAAAAATCTGAACAAATGCTACAACACAAATTTCTCTCACTTGGGGATCTATTTTTTTTATCTTTATCACAATTTCACTTTTCCCGAGAATTTACGTAGAATTTCTTCTTTGTCTCAATTTGTCAACGTCGCGAATCCATAGTTTGCCTTGAACTCCATAAAAAAATGGAGAATAAAGAAAGAAAAATGAGATTTTTCTATATATATCTTCCCCCCTTCTTTTAAGTTACACAATCACATCCTTATCATTTAAGTATTTATTTTCCACTCAAAAAAAAGAATAAATAAAAAAAAATTTGTAGTATTATTTATCACACTTTTTTTTGAAAAATAAAAAGTAAAACAAAAAATATTTCAAAACTTGACAAAAAAAATGTATATATTCTCTCTGGTTATTTATTTGAACTGGGGGAGAGAGAGAAAAAACAATACATTTAAAAGAAGAATAAAAATCGTTTTTTTTTCTATCACTTTGTTTTCCTGCTCAATGTCAATAACATTCTATATACGAATCTATCAATCATATAAAATTAATAGAATATAAATCCAGTTCGACTGTGAATTGCAAAAGGGAAAAATGAACGATAAACATATTGTTAAAATTGAAAAAATGGATAATTTACAGAGTTTTTTGTTATATGAATATAGTATGTAAAAAGAAAAAATTTATCGATTTTTTTTGTCATTTCAGTTTGTAAAATGTGTAATATATTTCCATGTTTTCTATAGAAAAAGTCTGTTTTATTTTTTTGAAAAATTGTAAATAATAAGAAAAAAAATTTTAATTTTTCTTTAATAAATAAATATTTATTTGTATAGGTATTAAAGATAATATACCTAATTTATTTATTATTTTATTTACAACTAAAAATATACAATTAATAATTCTACTGTCAAAGAATTTAATATAAAAATCTTTTATAATTTAATTTTAAAGATGGAAAAATTAAGTTCTTTATTATAAAATTTTACAAAATTTCAAATTTAGTTTCATTTTTCATTTTTTAAAAATTATTTTCGGAAATTCAAGTATATCTTCAACAAATTTTAATTACTAGGTATTTCAAAAACCTAATTTTTTCAGAATTTCCAAATTAAATTTTTCAAATTTCAATCTTTTTTGTAAAATAATATTTAAATACTTATTGTTCTTTATTTATTTAAAATTTCAAAATACTTACAATGTAAAACCATTTAAAAAATTTTTTATGAAAATTTGAACTACTAGTCTTTCAAAATTCAATTAATTTTTAGAATTTTTGAATAATATTATTAAAAACTTTTAATTTCTAAGGAAGCTAACTTAGGTTTTTAAAAATTTTAATAATTCAAATTCTTCTGAAATTTGCTAAATTTTTTAATATATATATATATATTTAATTAATTATTAAAAATAGTGGATTTATAGACGAAGTTTACACAAAAACACTAAAAAATTTGAATTTTGGAAAAATTATAAATGATTGCATAAAATTAATTATTTTCAAAAGTAGTCAAATTTTTTTCCAAAATTCAATTAATTTAAAAAATTTTTGGCAAAATTTCAATTATTTTCAAAAATTTTTCTCAATTTCATATGAATTTTATTATTTACAAATTTTTTTAATAAATTTCTTCGCAATAATTTAAATATTTTCAATAAATAATAAAAATTTTTTACAGGGATTGAATTATTTTCATAAATAATAAAATTCTTTTTAGGAATTCAATTATTTTCATAAATAAAACTCATCGCAGAATTTCAATTATTTTTAATACAATTTTAATCGAATTCCTCGAAAAATGTAATTGTTCTTAAGAATTTTATTAAAAATCGTCAAAAGAAATCAATTATTTAAAAATTTGTTGATAAAATTCTTTCTTAAAATTCAATTTTAAGAAATATTTAATTATTCAATAAATTATTTATTTTTCCATTTAAATAATTGCATTCTCGTGGGATTTTCTAATAAAAATTAATTTAAAAATGAATTTCAGTTAACATTTTAGATTTTAATATTTATTATTCAAATTATTCAAATTATTCAAATATTCAAATATTATTTGAATATTAAAAGCATTATAGCATGAATTTTAAGAAATAATTGAATTTTGAAAAGATTTCAAATTAAATTCTTTGAAAATCTTAATTTTTCATACTTATAACTAACAATTCTGTAGAATTAATATTATTATGAAAAAGTTTAATTCAATTTATTTCTGAAATTATTTGAAGTGATTATTTTTTAATACGTATTCAATTGAAAAATTTCTGAATAATTGGAATTTCGTAAAATTGAATTGTAAACAAATGGATTTGAAAATTCTCAAAAAACTTTTTCAAAAATTATTAAAAATAATTGATTGAAGAATTTTTTTTTAAATTATAGAAAATAATAATTGAATTAAAATGATGAAAATAATTTTGAAAAAATTACAGTAAAATATTTCTATTGTATAAAATAATGATCTTATCACTCGGTTATCTTTAATTTATTATAAAAAATGAAGAAACCGATCACTCCGAATCTTCGACTCGGAGTAATCAATTTCTTCATTTTTTATAATAAATATTCTTCTAAGTTGTCGAATTTCAAAAAGGTTTGAATTTGAATTTTTTGAAGAATTTCAATTCCTATGGAAAAATAATAATGATCAAATATTTATTTGGAAAAGAAGTTATTGATGTTTTTGAATAATTATTTTACAATCTTAAACAAAATTTGATTTATATATTTTTTTTACTTGAAACTTGTTTAACTTAACTTTTAACTTGTTCGTATATGAATTGTGACTGAGAAGCAGAAAATGTGCAAAATATTTTCTAATTTCTAATTTTAATTTTCCAACAATTTTTTAATATTTTTTTTTAGAAAAAAGGAAAAAATAGCTGCATAATTTCGATTTGTCAAACAATTAAGTTTTTCGTATTGAAAAACGGATAATATTTTGCAGGATTTACATTTGTTAATTACCCAAAACTTTTTTTACAAAATGCTAATTTTTTTAGAAACAAAGAAATATGGAATCGTAACATTAATAATTTTTTTAGATTAATAAAAATATTTTTGAATTATTTGGGACAGATAATTTATAATAATTTATTTTTAGTAAAATAAATAAAAATTTGTCAGCAAAAAGAGGGGATCAAATTAAATTGTAAGCACTGTTTTCTTGAAAGCATCAAATTGATACTAAAATTGACTAAAGTGAACCATGTTGATGCTAAAAATTTAGATTAATTTTTGATTTCATACACGATTTTTGGTATCAATTCCTGGTTCCGTATAGTCAAATGAAAAAACTGTCACATTATTTTAAACACTCATTAATTGTCAAGTATTTAATAAATATTATTAAATCATATAATAGAAAATATAAAATCGCATTAATTCTGTTTGAACACAATTTATTGATTTTAATTCATTTTTAAATAACTTCGGATATGCTACTGTGGGACAAATAGTATACAGGGTCCCTAACAGTAATAAGGCAATCTTATCCGAACCTTATGGTGTCAGTATAAAAATTTTTGTATTTGGTGAGGCATGTTCTTGAAATAGGAGTAAATTTCCTTTTCCCTAATTTAGCATACAATGTAAAATTATATAATGTTTTAGGTTCGAGATTATCAATTTTCATGTGTTTTGTAAGAACATTTTCATAAAAATAATAAAAAACATTGTCCTCTCCAATTTGACTACGAACTAAAGTGTAATTCATAGGTTCTTTACTATCTATAGGTTTTGTCCACATTAATTTGCATGATGATTTTGAGATTTCTGTCACCTGTAGTTTTGGCACTGTGAATTAAAGAATATAACTTGTTTTTAAAATCTTTTCATTTCATTCATCTTTATTCGCGTGAATTGTAAAAGACAAATATGATTTACTGTCAAATAAATATTATTTCAAATAAGATTTATTTATTTATCATGTATAAACAACGATTTCATACCTAAAGCTATTCCTGTGTGGCATGTTATTGAAGCAGGATTAAAATTCCTACTGCCCAATTTAGAATATAATGTAAACTTATATAATGTTTCAGGTTCGAGATTATCAATTTCCATGTATTTCATCAAAACATTTTCATATAAATAGTAAGAAACCTTTTTCTCTCCAATTTGACTACGAACTAAAGTGTAATTTACAGCTTGTTTACTATTTATCGGTTTTGTCCACATTAATTTGCATGATGATTCTGTGGTTTCTTTCACTAGTAGTTTCGGCCCTGTAAATTAATTAAACATAACGATTTTAAATTAGTGTTTAAAATCTTTTCATTTTGAAAATATTTTAAACTTGCGTTTAAAATCTTTTCATTTTGAAAATTAAAAATAGAATACTGCAAATAATACTCTGCATAGCAATAATGCTACTGACAATTTCATACCTAAAAATTCCTTTGTGTGGCATGTAGTTGATATGGGAGTAAAACTCATATTGCCTAATTTAGCATATAATGTAAAAGTATATAATGTTCCAGGTTGAAGACTATCAATTCCCATGTATTTTATTAATACATTTTCATACAAATAGTGAGAAACATTTTTCTCTCCAATTTGACTACGAACTAAAGTGTAATTCATAGCTTCTTTACTATCTATAGGTTTTGTCCACATTAATTTGCATGATGATTCTGAGATTTCTGTCACCTTTAGTTTCGGCATTGTAACTAAAAAAAAATAACGATGATAACTTGTTTCTAAAATCTTTTCATTTTGAAAATTAAAAATACAATATATTGCAAATAACAATCTGCACAAATGGTTTTCTCCTGATCCTGAATATTTGCAAAATCTTTATACACGGAAAAAAGTATGTGAAATTTCCTTTTAAAGTGCTTCACTTTTGGATGGGATACAATTTGTTATAAATCTCTTCGCAATAATTAAATTATTTTCATAAATAATACAATTTTTTACCAGAGTTTTAATTAATTTCATAAATGATAAATTATTTTTTTTCAAATTTCAATTATTTTCATAAATAATATAGAAAAAAATTAATTTCATGATTACAGAACAAAAAATCCAGACCGAAAAGTCCAAGAGAAAACGTCCAAAGTACAAAAAATCTAAAATAAAAATGTCTAAAGTCAAAAAATCAAAAATAAATAAAAATGTCAAAAATAAATAATGAAACATGTGAAAAAGACAGGTTTTCACTTTTACGCTATAAAATCGTAATTATTTTACAGAAATAATAAAATTCTTTTAAAAAATTCAATTATTTTCAAAAATAAAAAAGTTCTTCACAAAAATTCAATTATTTTCATAAATAAAAAAATTTCTAGAAGAATTTTAGATTATTCTATAAAATTTTTAAAACAATTATTCCAAGAAATACAATTATTTTCAAAAATAAAAAAATTCTTCACAAAAATTCAATTATTTTCATAAATAAAAAAATGTCTAGAAGAATTTCAGATTATTGTATAAAATTTTTAAAACAATTATCCCAAGAAATCTAATTATTTTCAACAATTTTGATAAAATTCTTTACAAAAATTCAATTATTTTCAAAAATAAAAAAATTCTTTACAAAAATTCAATTATTTTCATAAATAAAAAAATTTCCAGAAGAATTTCAGATTATTCTACAAAATTTTTAAAACACTTATTCCAAGAAATTTAATTATTATCAAAAATAAAAAAATTCTGTAAAAAAATTCAATTATTTTCAAAAATAAAAAAATTCTTCACAAAAATTCAATTATTTTCATAAATAAAACAATTCTTTACAAAAGTTCAATTATTTTTATAAATAAAAAAATTTCTAGAAGAATTTCAGATTATTTTACAAAATTTTTAAAACACTTATTCCAAGAAATTTAATTATTTTCCAAAATAAAAAAATTCTTATTACAAAAATTCAATTATTTTCAATAATACAAAAATTCAATTATTTTCATAAATAAAAAAAATTCTAGAAGAATTTCTTCTTCTTGTCCTGATACTTAATTTCATAAATACTAAATTTCAAATTAAAATCTTTGAAAATTTGAATTATTCATACTTTTAATGAACAATTCTGTAAAATTAATTTTTTTTTAAAAAAGTTTAATTATGGTGTTTTTTGAAATTATTTGAAATTTTTATTTTCAAATATATATTTAATTGAAGAATTTCCGAATAATCAAAATTTCGTAAAATTGAATTGTAAACAAATGGATTTGAAATTCCATTATTTTTAAAAATTTTAATAAAATTCTTTGCAGAAATTCAATTATTTTCATAAATAATTAAATTCTTCATAAATGAATCCAATTCTTCTGAATATAATATTAATAATATTCTTCGTAGGAATTAATTTTAATTGAAATTCATTTATTACAAATAAAAATTGATTTAAAGGTGAATAAATAAATAAATTTGTAATAAATATTCTTATAAGTTGTTAAATTTCAAAAAGGTTTGAATTTGAATTTTTCGAAGAATTTCAATTCCTATGGAAAAATAATAATGATTAAATATTTATTTAGAAAATAAGTTGTTGAAGTTTTTGAATAATTTTACAATTAAAGAAATTCGTAAATATCAGAACATTTTTTTGAGTAAAATTTTGTTTTTTATTTTCTAAAAATTCATATATTTTCAATTTCATTTTCAATTAAAATTTGTAATTGACAAATAGAATTTATAAATATTTGTTTTCTTTATTTTAAAAGAAACTTTGAATTTTATTAAAGTAACTGTAATTTAGAAATAGAAATAATGCAAATTATTTTCTTATGAAAATTAAGAAATTTTCTACAAAAATATTAAGAAACGGGAATATGCTTTTTTTTGTTCCAAAAAAGAAAAGAATGAGTTTTTGAACAATATTGTTATTGAGAAATAAAAATGCATAAAGGGTATTTTTCCTATTTTTTAATCATATTTTTTAACAAATTAACAATTTTCTAATATTTTTTGTAAATAAAAAGGAGAATAATCCGTTAAATTAAAATTTCATGTCCCTAAAGTTTTGAACGTTCAAATGAACGACGAAGTTTTTTTAATTTTTTTAATTTGTATATTTTATAAAAAAATTATTTTGTTTATTAAAAAGATTAATTCTTAACCTAGGAAAATGTTGAATTTTGATTCTTTTTTCTTTTTTATAATAATTTTTTTTTTAAATATTCAAATAGAAAAAAATTTTGTTCATTTGAACGTTCAAAACTTTAGGATCACAAAATTATTATGTTTAATTGAAAAATAATTATTTTCTCAGTGTACTTTTATTTTTATTACCTATTGCAAATCCACTTCTGGTTATTACTGCAAGAACCAAACTGTAAAAAAGTTGGTACATTATTTAACACATTTTCTATAAAAGTAATTATTATCTTACATTTGTTCAGTACATAAAATAAAAATAACTTACTAAATCACTGTTAACATCATTTTAATTTTCCTAGAGACGGAAATGAAATAAATTGTCTTCTTCACCCACAATGAAAGAATAGAGAAGTAATTTTGGTATTTCACAAAAAAATATTTTGCCACCTAATAGTTTTACATAAAAAAGTAGATAACAAATTTAATGCATTGAATTTTATGTACTGTTTATCAACTTCGTGCAAAAAATATTTTCAATTTTGAAAACAAGTTTCGAGAGTAAAAAATAAAAGAAAAAAAAGAAAAATAAAAAAACGTATTTTAAACGAAATGAAAGAATATTGTCGTATTATCAAGACATAAATAGTGAAATAATAAATAAAATTTTGTCCAGAGAATTAAAAAAAATTTTCTTTTATAACTACTTCACGAATGAAATATTTTATCTTTTCTTTTTCGTTGAAAAAATACTAATTTATAGAAAGAATTGAAAATAAATAAATAAATATATGAAATTAAGTAGGCCAAATATAAATAATAAAAAACTCAAAGAAGAAAATAAAAAAAAAACATAATTAAAAACTAAAAGTTTTAATAAAATTCATAACTCGTGATGAGAAATTGAAAATTAGAAATTCGTAATTAAAAATTAATTCTCGAATTAATTATTTGCAAATTACAACATCAGATACGAGGTTTTGCATCCGGCAGAGTTGAACTCGTATACGTTCAAAAGGGAAAACAAACTATAAGCAGTAAATCGCAGTCGACATAAACTCATTGTCTGTATTGCGAGTAATAAAGACAATATATTGCACACTGGCGAGAAATTTTTTATTCCTTTTTTTTTGTTTTGTCTTTTTTTTATCATTTTTTGTTTTTCGCTTTTTGTTTTTGTTCAAAAAAAAAAAAAAAAAACCTGCGGCAATTTAAGGACCTGCGGGTTGGAGCTTTAAAAGTTGCTTCCAAATAAAGTATAAAAGCCATTTTCCAGACGACGTTTAAACGGATTACAGGGGAGTAAACTTCTCCAAAAGCAGAATTTTAAGAGGACTTCCTCCTGTGGCGACATGGAGAGGAAACGTTGAAAGTTAGCGCCGGAGATGCCGATTTATAAGTTTTTCTGCTTCGTAAGCATCCGTAATGAGAAAATCCAGATTTAGATGGTTACTTCTCAACGAAAAAAGGAGTAATTTTCTTTTCACCCCTTTTTTTATTGTCTGTCAAATTACAAAAACAAAAAATAAAGGAATAATTATAATAATAATCAAATTTTCAACGTCCTGGTAGTTTAACAACAATGAAAATTAAAAACAAATAGATTACATTGAAAAAAAATTATTTGATTCAATTAAATGGTTTCATTGTCTATTATCTATTAAATATTCATTTGAACTAAGTAAATTATAAAGTAATAAAAAATAAATAAAATTATAAAGTATTTTATTTTATCGCATTAAATAGTTATTTGTTCTAAATATAAATTACTTAAGTCAAATAAATTAAACTAACAACAATTCGCGCGCGGTTAACTTGTTACTACCTTTTTTTTCAAATAAAATTAGCAATTTTAAAAATAATAGAATTTAAAAATTTTTTAATTAAATTTTTTGTTGAAAACACTAAAAAAATTCAATTTTGGAGAAATTACAAATAATTACAGAAATCTAATTATTTAAAAAAAAAAAAAATAAAATTCTTATAAAATTCAACTATGTTCAAAATTTGAAAAAAAAATTCTCGTCAAAATCCTAATTATCTTTATAAATAACAAAATTCTTCTCCAAAGTTCTATTATTTTTATAAATGTCAAAAAAATTCTTGTCCTAATTTCAATTATTTTCATTATTATATTTAAAATGCATTTTTCTAATTTTAATGATTTTCATTATCTACTATTTTAATAAAATTTCCCAAAAAGCATTCAGTTACCTATTTAAAAGAAATTTTAATTAAATTGTATGCAAACATTTAATTATTTACATAAATAATAAAAATTTCACAGGGATTCAATTATTTTTATAAATAATAAAATTTTTTAAGGAATTCAATTATTATTTTCATAAAAAATAATTTTAAATTCTAGAAAATAATAATTGAATTAAAATGATAAAAATAATTTTGATAAAGTTATAGTAATAATATTCTTATAATATAAAATAATGATTTTATCTCTCGGTCATCTTTAATTATTAGAAAACATGAAGAAATCGATATCTTCATGTTTTATAACAAATACTTTTATAAGTTGTTTAATTTAAAAAAAAGTTTGAATTAAAAATTTTTTAATGTCTTAATTCCTGTGGAAAATTCTGTTCCAAAAATAAGTTTAAAAATAGAAATTGTGTAAATATTTTTCTTCCTTTTCTAAATCAAAATAATAATTTTGTTAAAAAAATTGTGATTCATAAACAAAAATAATGCAAAATAAATAAATTTTCTATTTCTTAATCACAGTTGTTTAACAATTTTCTAATTTTGTTTAGAAGTAAAGAACAAAAATCTGCATAATTTCAATTTGACAAAACATAATATTTAACAAAATTTTAGTCTTTTAATAAAAAGAAGTGAAAAAAATTCTGATGATTTCAATTTGTCATTACAATTTTGAATTAATTATAAAATAAAAATAATTATAACATTAATTAATTAATTAATAATAATAATAAAGTACATGTTCCGGTAATCTGTTCACAGTTTGAAGTTAGTTGTTATTTGTTTCTTAACGTTTTTATAATTTTTCTTTTAAAATATTTTCAATTTTAAAATTAATGTATTGAAAATCATTGAATTGTTGTAAAGAATTTTTTAAAAAAATTTGATGATTATAGAATTCCTTCAAAGAATTTTATTATTTAGGAAAATAACTGAATTCTCGCAAAAAATTTATATTTATTTTTATTTATATTTATATAATTATAAAAATAATTGAAATGTTTCGAAGAAATTATTAAAATTTTAGGACATAATTGAAATTTATGGAAATATTTAAAAATATTTGAATTCATCCGAGGAATTGAATTAAAATTATTTTGAAAATAATTGAATTTCTGCAAAGGATTTTACTATTTATAAAAATAATTATTGAATTATTGTGAAGAATTTTACTATTTACAAAAATAATTTAAATGTTTCGAAGAATTTATTAAAATTTTAAGAAATAATTAAATTGTTACGAAGAATTATATAGGAATATTTGAATATAATGAAATTTTTTCGAGAAATTCAATTAAAGTTGTTTCGAAAATTATTAAATTTCTTTAAAAAATTTTATTAAAATTAAATTTATTCAAAATAATTGAATTCATCACAAGAATTTTATTATTTTTTGAAAATAATTGAATTCTTTCAATTTTTTTCACGAATATATTTAAAAATTGCATTGAAAGTAATTTAATTTTTATATAGAATTTTTTAAAAATATTTTGAGAATAATTAAATTCTTTTTAGAGAATTTTAAATTCTTGTTGAAATTGCATTTTATGGAAATTTTTGAAAATAATTAAATTCTTTTATATAATTTTATTTAAATTTGATTAAAAATAATTTAATTCATGCAAAGAATTTTCGTATTTATAAAAATAGTTGAATTGTTTCGAAGAATTTATTAAAAGTTTAGGAAATAATTGAAATTTATGGAAATATTTAAAAATATTTGAATTCATCCAAGGAATTCAATTAAAATTGTTTTGAAAATCATTGAATTTTTGTCAAGATTTTACTGGTATTTAAAAAAATAATTGAATTTTTTCGTAGGATTTATTAAAATTGTAGAAAACAATTGAATTCTTTCGTGAAATTTAAAAAAAGAATTTGAAAATATAAACAGTAATAATTAATTTTGTACTTAATAAGTTTAAATTTTGATTATGAAATTATTTTCTAAGAAGAAAATTAACTAAACAGTTAATTTATGGTAAAAATTAAACTAAAAATAGTGATATAAATTACAGAAAAAGAGTTTTCCGAAACGAATTTCATTTTTCCGATTTATTGGAAATCAATATCGATTTTAATTTCGAAGTAAAACAAAAATTAAAAATACATATAGTAGCTATTCTTTTCTAATTGAAACTAAAATTAATTTTGATATTTTTACGCAAAAAAAAATTAAAGCTTAAATACCCTTTTTATCGATAAGGCGCATCTGGGTCAACGCAGCAGGGGTTGAGCTTCTGAAAAGCTCAACTTTCTCGTATTATTGATCGATTGGCGGTTTGACTTTTCTAATACATACTTTTTGATCTTTTTTTCCAACTATTTTTTTTCCTCCTTTCACTCCTACAGGTTCAGAGGACTTTAGAATTCGTAAAAAAAATAATTTATGCTTGTCACTATATGCTTTGAATTTAAAAAAAGAAAAATTTGTTTTCAATAGAAAGAAAATCTTCAATTTTTCCACAAGGAACTTTTGGTTTAAAAATAATTTCAATTCATTGTAAATTGTAATAATAATAATAATAGTAAAAAAAATAATAATAAAATTTTTTATTTACGATCGTAAATAAAAAAATTTATTAATTATAAATATTTAATATCGATATAGAAATTAATAGAAAATAAGGAATACGAAAAAGAGAAATAAAAAGCTAATAATAATAATAATTGTAATTTCTGTCTATAGTAAAATTAATTAATAGAAAATAAAGAATACGTAAAAAAGTAAACAAAACAGACGAAAGAGAAATAAAAAGTTGAAAAAAAGTTATTGAAAGAATGAAAATGGAAACTTTTCTCTTCTTCTCTTTTCAAGTTCTTTTGTGCTGCTGCGCAAAAGTGTATCAGATCATTAAATTGGAAAAATTAAATTTAAAAAAAAAAAAAAAAGAATTTATTTATTTAAAAGAACGGAACAAATTTTTTGGAAAAAAACTTGAAAAGAAGAGATATTTAATTTCTAAAAAATGTACAAACAAAAGAAAACAATACATTTTTGTTTAACGAACAAAAGTTTTCAATTTCAAGTGAAATTCGTTATTTTTTTTCTTTCTATAAATTTATAGTCTCCGGATGAGAAAGTTCTATACACGCTGTAAAAAGTTACATGTCCATACACTATATTTATATTCTTCAAATCCATTGCAAGACTTATTCACTATTTAAATTCATTCGGCTTGACTATTTTAGATTTTATGTGTTTGGAAAAAATAAATTTTATTCGACACTCTAAATTTAAAACATAGAGAAGACCAATTGAAATTTGCAAAAAAAAAAAGGAAAAATAAAATTTAAAGGTAAATGAAAACTTCTCTTGTTATTATTACTGCTACTGTTTTTATGTGTTCGTTGTAAAAAGTATATTTTACTTTCAGTCTACTTTTGACTATACGTGAAAAAGAATTCATTTGATTCAATTAACCGATTACTTGTCTATTGTCAAACAAATATTTTCTCGAAATTAAATAATTTTTATTTATGAGAAATTAATTTTTATTTTAATCAATAATTTCGCAGTATTTGAAGCAAATGGAATTTAATTATTTTACATAAAAATTATTTGACACAAGTAAATATTTATTTGTATTATAATATTTATTTTATTTATTTCATTTATTTTATTTATTTGTCTATTGTCAAATAAATATTTTCTTGAATAAAATAATTTCTATTTATGCCAAATAAATTTTTATGTAAATCAATAATTTTAGTATTTGAAGGAAATAGAATTTAATTATTTTGAATAAAAATTATTTGACTCAAGTAAATATATTTATCTAATAACATAGTTTTTCTGCGGATATCAAATTGAGACAAAAAACGAATCAAAATGTTGCTTCGCAACACTTTTGATTCGTTTTTTGTCTCAATTTGATATCCTCAGAAAAACTGTGAATATAGACAAGTAATCGGTTATTCGAATGAAATAAATTTTTTTTCAATGTAAAACCATTTATATTAGAATCATTTTTGATCGAATGCTTCAGAGTATTTCGATTTTTGTGTTTTTATTATTTTCTTTTATTTAAATAAATTGAATTGCATTTGAAATTGGATTTTATGTTAAGTTTCCATGTTTACAGTATAGTCATATCGAAATGTTTTAACTCTTTAATAAAAATTTCAATAAATAATAATAGTAATAATAAAAAAAATCAATAATAATAAATAATAAAAATAAATAATAAATAAAACAATAATAATAACATTATAGACACAACATTCAAACTATAATCAAAAATTGCAGTGATCCTAAAGTTTTGAACGTTCAAATGAACAAAATTTTTTTCTATTTGAATATTTAAAAAAAAAAATTATTATAAAAAAGAAAAAGAATCAAAATTCAACATTTTTCTTGGTTAAGAATTAATCTTTTTACTAAACAAAATAATTTTTTTTATAAAATATACAAATTAAAAAAATAAAAAAAACTTCGTCGTTCATTTGAACGTTCAAAACTTTAGGGGCATAAATTGCATGTTATCTAATTAAATTTATATTCTAATTTTTAAAATAAAATAAAATTATTTACTACGTGAAAATCGTGAAATTGTACCCTGATTTGTCATCAACTTACATTGAAAATGTTCTTATTGGGTTTCCAGAAGCCATGGTGAACTTTAATTTAGGAAAAACGTACTTGGTCCATTAAGGTGGATGTGGGGGGGGCGGAGAATAAGGGTGGAAAATTATTTGTTTCAGCGCTTGAATTACATAAAGCCACTGAACGAAATAAAAAGAAGGCAATCAATAAATATTTCTCAGACACAGTGGATTTGAAATTTAATTTTTGAAAAACTGTTTTAAATTAATTTAATTATTATTTGTTTAACATTTTTTTAATTTAGTTCTAAAATATTGTCTTAGTCCAGTTTTTAGTTTAAAAAATAGGCTGCATTTTAATTATTTTTTTTTGTGGTTTTAAGATGTAAACGATTACAGACTTTGTTTTGTTTTGTGATATTTTATATTGTTTTATATATTGCTTCCTCATAAAGGAAGCTTTGTATTAGCAAAATTTTGGATTGTCATTTTTTGACATATTTATAAATTTTTTTTTATTATGCCTAATACTTTAGTACTTTATATATGCACAGGAACTCCCCGTATAAATGTTCTAAATAAATAAAAAAAAATTTCGACGTATTTTGATCTCCGAAGTTCAAAAAACGGATTTTAAAAATTTGTCCCGATGTGTGTGTGTGTGTGTACTAACATTACAATTGCCTCAATATCTCAGAACGAGAAAGAGCTAAAGGCCTCAATTTTTTTTTAAATTGTAGGTCTCCCCGGGGGACATAAAATGAGAGTATTTTCAGCCCGATTCATGAAGTTGAACTATTTTTTTTTTGCATTTTTCATTTTGTAAAAAAAACGTTTTTTGGACATAACTTAAAAAATATTAGGACATTTATAAATATTTTTCTTTAGTTTTGTAGAGTTTTTTCGCACGCATCTTTTGAGCCCTAATTGAACATTTTTCGTCCATATTAACCGGAGATATTAAACTTTTAAAAATCAAAAATTTTGGAAAATAAGACTTTTTTAAAAATTTTGTTAAAAAATGTAGAAGTTTAGTTTTGTTTTGTATTTAGTTTTGTAGAGTTTTTTTAGACGCATCTTTTGAGCCCCAATTGAACATTTTTCGTCCATATTAACCGGAGATATTAAACTTTTAAAAATCTAAAATTTTGAAAAATAAGACTTTTATAAAAAATTTTTTAAATTACGTAAAAGTAACTTCAAAAAATTATTACCAACTTGAAGAACATTAAAAAACGCTTCGATTGACCTATTTTTTAACCTGATTCGGGCAGAAATTATGAATTTATTGGTATTTGAAAAATCAAAAATTGTGGAAAACATCATTTTTTCAACATTCTTGGACATTTTTTGGACCAAGATTTAATGATTTTTAACCATGGTGGCCACTAAAAACAGTAAAAAAATTTCCCTGACTTTTCCCTGACTTTTCCCTGACTTTTTCCCGACTTTCCCTGACCAATATTTTGAAAAGATGTTTTTTAGTCAATAAGTCCGTTTAGATGCAAAAATATATAAATAGATCAATCTTGTATAGGACAATTGTTCTCACTAACATTTCATAAAAAAGCTTCTAATATTTTAGCGTGAAATAAATGTTTTGCTCTTTTTTCAAAACATTGATTTTGTAACATTTAACAATTATAAATTTAATAAACTAAAATTTATTTATAAATAAAAAACAAAATTATGGGTTTAATTGTTTTGGGCGGTTTCGTTTTTCGGCCGTGTACTTGCCTAATGACATAAATACACTGAAAAAAAATTATTTGATTCAATTAATTCAAATTATTTGCAAAATTTTTATTTGATTCAAATAATTTTTATTTGGATCTAATAAATATTTATTTGCTTCAAATAATTTTTATTTGGATCTAATAAATATTTATTTGCTTCAAATAACTTGAATTATTTGAATCACATTTATTTAACTCAAATAAATCTTCATTGAATCAATTAAATAATTAATTGATTCCAATAAACGAATTTATTTAATGCAAATAATTAGTTATTTGAAACAATTAATTTATTTATTTCACTCAATTAATTGGATATTTGATATAAATAAAAATTATTTGATATATTTATATCTAACTATTTCCGTTAAAAAGATAATGCAATTTGACTGTTTTGGCTGTTTAATATTTAGCCCTAGTCTCCCTTACATACATTTTTTTTCTTTTTATAATCTTTACAATTTCCCTGACTAATTAAAAAATTCCCTGACTTTTCCCTGATTTCCCTGACCTATTTATTTTTCCCTGACTTTTCCCTGACTTCCAGGTTTTCCCTGACCAGTGGCCACCATGTTAACCCTTTTAAAAAAAGTAATTCTTATATTTCAATTATTATTGTTTCTATGAGGAAGCAAAGTGTTCATGAAATGAACACCAAAATTATAAAAATGTACAACTTGGCAGCGGTTTTTTTCAATTGTTTGAAAGAAATAAATCATGTTTTAGGGTATTTTATTTTAAGACATTTTAATGTCTTAAAGACAAAATATTAATAAATAATGAATTAATAAATTAATAAAATTTCATTGAATTGAGGAAAATTTTTGAAAATAATAGAAATTTTGCGAAGAATTTTATTGTAATTTTTGAATTTCGGGGAAGAATTTTATTATTCATAAAAATAATTAGAATTTTTTAAATATATTTTAAATAAATTAAAAACATTTTATCATTAACACAGAGTTAAAGAAATGATTCTTCGATTATTTTGAAAAAGGACAAATTTTTTTTGAAAGAAATTAAATTGTTTTTAAATCAAATCAATTTTTTAATGAAATAAATTTTCTTTGAACCGAAGAAAAATTAATTTTCAATCAAAGAAACGATTCAAGAAAATGATTTCTTTAAATCAGCAAATATTTTTTTCTTTTGCACATTAATAATGTAATGAAAAGAAATTAATTTGATTAAAATAACCGGTTTGCAACAAATAAATTTTTATTTGTAATAAATAAATTTTAAATATGATTGAATTGAAAATAATTGAATTCCTGCGAAGAATATGAATAAAATTATATTCAAAAGAATTGAATTCATATGAAGAATTTAATTATTTTGAAAAATAATTGAATTTCTGCAAAAGAATTTTATTAAAATTTTTTAAAATAATTGAATTTTTGCAAAGAATTTGATTAAAATTTGTTAGAAATAATTTTATTATTTAGAGAAATTTAAATAAAATTGAACCTATTGGAAATAATTGAATTTTTGCAAAGAATTTTACTATTTATAAAAGTAATTGAACCTTTCCAAAGAATGTTATTATTTATGAAAATAATTAAATGTTTGCGTAGAATTTTATTAAAATTTTTGAAAATAATTGAATTGTGAAGAACAATTT
Organism: Leptopilina syphax; assembly: GCA_032872505.1. Taxonomy (NCBI): domain Eukaryota; kingdom Metazoa; phylum Arthropoda; class Insecta; order Hymenoptera; family Figitidae; genus Leptopilina; species Leptopilina syphax. The sequence continues at coordinate 22,688,502 of CM065470.1, forward strand.
GCTTATTTACAATTTAATTATTTATAAAGATAATAGAAATATTGAGGAGAATTTTTAAAAATTTTTAATCATAATTGAATTTTTGCAAAAAATTTTATTACTTTGGAAAATAATTGAATTTTTTTAGAATTTTATAAAAATTTATGAAAATAATTGAATTCTTGTGAAGAATTTTTTTTAAAAATAATATTCAAAAGAATTTAGTAAATCTGAAGAATTTTGCAATTTATGGAAATAATTGAATTCTTGAGAAGAATTTTTTTACAATTTCTAAAAATAATTGAACTCTTTCGACGAATTTTAATAAAATTTTTAAGAATAATGACATTTTTCGAGGAATTCTATTAAAATTGTATTAAAAATAATTGAAATTCTGCAATGAGTTTTACTATTTATGAAAATAATTGAATAAATTGCGAAGAAATTTTTAGAAATAAAATTATAATTACGGCGAGTAACTTCCCTTGATTATTTTCGAAAATTTTAAATAAAATTCTTTAAAAGAATTTTATTATTTTTAATAGAATGTAAAGAAATTTCAATTATTTCAAAAATTTTCAATTATTTTTTTATGAATATTCAATTATCTTGAAACAGTAGAATTGGAAAATTTCAAAAAACTTATTTTTAAGAATTTTCAAAAAAACTTTGCGAAAATTCAATTTTATTAAAAAGTTTAAGTGTGTATTTTTTTTTAAATTAACTAATAAAAAATTTTAATTATTAATCTTCACACTAAGAAACATAAATACATTAGAATGTGACTCTTTATAAAATTCAATTATTTATCAATTATTAAATTAAAATACTTTGAAAATTCGATTTGTTAAAAAGTTTTTAATGAAATTCCTTAACAAATTTAATTATTTTCAGTTGAAATTCACAAAATTTCTATTAATTCGATAATTCTTTTAAAATTTATCTACATACTGTATTTGAATCTGTGACTGATTTTTTACTATGAAATTAATTATTTTTAACTAATTCAAATTTAGAGAACAGCGTAAATATCTATAAAAATTGAAATAAAAAGAGATTTTTTAAAAGATCCTAAAGTTCTGAACGTTCAAATGAACGAAATTTATTTATTTCTTCAACAAATTAAATTTTTATTGCAATTATTTTGCGTCTCTAACCAAAAAATTAATTACTGAGTTTCTAAACGTAAAATTTCAGTTTGTAAATTTTTTTGTGATTAGTAATGCATAAAAATATCTTCAATAAAAAATATTTCGTTCATTTGAACGTTCAAAACTTGGGGATCATTTTTTTAAAAAGAAATTAAAATAATACAACTTTTTTTTAATTTGATAAAAAAAATTCCCGGTTTGGCATAAAATTCCTGGGTTATTCCCGGTTTTTCCCGATCAAATTAAATTTCCGAGCTATTTCCTGGTTTTTCCGGTTAGTAGACACCCTGAATAAGTAATCTTTCAGTACCAGTTAGAAATTTGAAAAAAAATTAAATTTCCAATTTTATAGCCTAAAAAGTAAAATAGTGTCTTTTTCACCCCAGTCTATAAATAAAAATTAGAGTAAGACATATAAAATGGAGATTTCGCATATAATTTAAATTGAAAAACAACTCGAGGAGGAAAAGGGGAATACTGCGATGATAAATTAAAATTCTTTGAGAATCTAATTGCGGAAATGTTAAATAGTTTTCAGAGTCGAAAAAAAAATGTTTGCAAGAATTACTCTTATACTTATGAATAGATATATACATAAGTAGAGAGGATGACTTCCACAACTTTTATTTGGCTAGACTGGTTGGCGCTGTGGCTCCAGAAGTCTGACTATCTTTTAGGGAGAAACTGCTAGAGAGGTTGACAAACTAGACGTGTGTGCATTTATTTCTTTATGGCTATAATTGAACAAAGAACGTATCATAAAACTATTTTGACAATAGATTCTTTCTCCAAAAATACATGTCCTACACTTTGAGTTCCTTGCCTCTTATTTATACATTTTTTTCCTCTTTTTCAAATCAATGAAATTTTTTTTTTGCAATTTTCTTATTTTTCTTCTCCAGCAACAGTTTTTCCCCTAAAAATTTTTTCCTCTGAAAATTTGTTCTTCTGAAAGTATTTTTATTTTTGAAAATACTTTTTTCCTCTCAACATTCTTTCCTCTAAATAATTTTTTTCAAAAAATACTTTTTTCTCTCAAAATTCCTATTATCTGAAAATTTTTTCTTCTGAAAGTATCTTTTTTTTTGAAAATACTTTTTTCTTGGCAAAATACTTTCCTCTGAAAATTTTTTATTCTGAAAGTATTTTGTTCCGAAAATACTTTTTCCTCTCAAAATTCTTTCCTATTATAAAAATTTTGTATTTTGAAAATATTTTTCTTAAACCTATATATATATATAGAAAGAAATAGAAAACTGTATTTTTCCTGAATCGATGAAAATTTATTTTCCTGAATATATAAAAATTATTTTCTCCTGAATTTTTGGAAAATTTACTTTCCTGAATATAGAGAAATTAACTTTTTCGAAATCAATGGAAAATCTAAAGTTTTCTATTTAATAAAAGAGGAAGGCAAAAAAAAATTCTAACACGTGGAAAATAATTTTTTTTCGAAATATTACTTTTTCTACAAAAAACAGTTTAGTAGAAAAATTCTTTCATCTTTGTATTTTATTTTCGTATTTTATTTTCCTTCTAGAAAAGCTCATACATTGGTATTTATGTATTGGACTGTATGAAAATCCCAAAGCTCTTTTTCTGCTAGGATGCTTGCAACACAAATCGGGGGCTTTCGATATATATGTGAAAAAAAAAATAAAAAAAAAATAAAATGAAAACTTGTCATATTCTGCCTTCAAAATGGATGAAAAAAAAACGAAAAATACAACAAAAATCTCCTTTAGAAAATTACGCCCCCAAAAGTGTTTCCTAAACCTTAAAAAAGGTTATTTCCTAAAAACAAAAAAAAAATTGCAAAACAATAGAAAGAACGTGATTTTAACAAAAAAAAAAAAAAAATGTTTTTTTTAATAAATAAAATAACGAAACTGAGAAATTTTTTTTATCATTTTTTACAATAAGAACCATTTTTAGCAGCAGCACAAAAATAAGAGAATTTTAAATTACTTCAAGATCGAGGAAATTTTTTTTTTTAGAGAAGAAAATAAATTTATCTTCTTTTCTGTAATAATATAGAGAAGTAATAATAAGAGAATTGAAAGAATGATTAGAAGAAGATTATTGAGCTTTTTTTTACAGGGAACGAGAAAATGCCTCGTCTATCACGTCTTTAACGTCAAGAGTGATTAGTATCTACTCCTCATCGAAAAGTATAATGTAGAAATCGAACACAGAAAGTGGATTGTACTTGAGATATTTTAACGCCTGTCCTCAAGGCTGCAAAAGCAAGTTCACTTGCGTTCATCGGAAACTGTCTCGACGTCGATCAAACGATCACGTTAAGCACTTATCGAAAAATTCAAGTGCTTCTTTACAAAAAGAAAAAAAAAGAAGATAAAAGAAAAACCTCTGGGCGTTTTGTATCGGAAAATTTATTTATTGCTTAATTTTTTTTTAAATTCTCGTAAAACTTTCGACCTTTAATTCTGTCAATAAAAATTATTATTAATAATATTATTATTTTATTATTATTATTGTTTTATTATTTATTATTTTTATTATTGTTATTATTATTTCACTTACTTATTATTTTTATTTTAGCTAGAAAAAAAATATTTTTATTAAAAAAAACCCTTCTTTTGATTTTCTTTTGTTTAATAAGAATAATTACTTCTTTGAGACAAAGACATCTTGATTAAATCAAGGAGATTTTGTTTGAGTGAAAAAAAATCATGATTAAAAATTGAAAAAATTCGTTTTCTTAAACATTCGAATTTCTGATTTAAAATTAAAATAATTATTAACTAATGAACTAAATATTTGCAAAAATTCAATTATTTTTATAAATATATAATAAAGTTCTTCATAGAAATTCAATTATTTTCCACAAGTTCAATTTTAATTAAATTTATCTAAAGAATTAAATTACTTTTGAAAAATTTTAATTAAATTCTTCGCAAAAATTCAATTATTTTCAAAAATTTTAATACAATTTATTCTTTGCAGAAATTTAATTATTTTCATAAATAATAAAATTCTTTACAGAAATTCAATTATTTAAAATAATTTTTTTTAAATTTCTATATAAATAATTCAATTACTTTTAATAAATTTTAATTAAATTCTTAGCAAAAATTCAAATATTTTCAAAAATTTTAATAAAATTCTTTGCAGAAATTCAATTATTTTCATAAATAATTAAATTCTTCATATTAATTCAATTGTTTTGAATATAATTTTAATTATATTCTTCGCAGGAATTCAATTATTTTCAATTCAATTTTAATTGAAATTTATTTATTACAAATAAAAATGTATTTGTTGCAAACCGGTTATTTTAATCAAATTAATTTTTTTTCATCACATTCTTAATGTGAAAAAGAAAAAAATATTTGCTGACTTAAAGAAATCATTTTCTTGAATCGTTTCTTTGATTGAACTTTAGCTTTTCTTAGGTTCAAAGAAAATGTTTTTCATTATAAAATTAATTTGATTTAAAAACAATTTATTTGTTTAAAAAAAAATTGTCCTATTTAAAAAATCGAAGAATTATTTCTTTAATTCTGTGCTAATGATAAAATGTTTTTGATTTATTTAAAATTTATTTAAAAAGTTTCAATTTTTTTTTATAAATAATAAAATTCTTCCCCGAAATTCAATTATTTTCAAAAATTACAATAAAATTCTTGGCAAAATTTCTTTTCTTTTCAAAAATTTTGCTCAATTCAATGATTTTCAATATCTACTATTTTAATAAAATTTTCCAAAAGAATTCAATTATTTAAAAAAAATTCTGATAAAATTCTACAGCAACATTTTATTATTTTCAAAAATAATAAAAATTCCACAGAAATTCAATTATTTACAAAGTTTTGATAAATTTCTTCACAATAATTCAATTATTATCTTTATAAATAAAAAAAAAAATCTTCAAAATTCAATTATTTTTAAAAAATTTAATAAAATTCTTGTCAAAATTTCAATTATTTTCAAAAATTGGCCTCATTTCAATGATTTTCAATATCTACTATTTTAATAAAATTTTCCAAAAGAATTCAATTATTTAAAAACAATTTTAATAAAATTGTACGCAAATATTTAATTATTTTCATAAATAATAAAAATTTCACAGGAATTCAAATATTTACAAATTTTAATAAAATTTTTCTCAAAAATTTAATTATTTTCAGAAATAATAAAATTTATCGCAGAATTTCAATTATTTTTAATACAATTTTAATCGAATTCCTTGAAAAATGGAACTATTCCAAAAAATTTTATTAAAACTCGTCAAAAAAGAATTTAATTATTTAAAAATTTGTTAATAAAATTATTTATAAGAATTAAAATTTATGAAGCATTCAATTTTCCAATAAATAATTTACTTTTGTATTTAAATAATTAAATTCTCGTACAATTTTCTAATAAAAATTTATTTAAAAATGAATTTTAGTTTAAATTTTAGATAACAATTGAATATGAAAATAATTTTGAAGAAGTTACGGTAACAATATTTTTATGATATAAAATAATGATTTTAACATTCGATCTTCTTTAATTATTATAAAACATAATAAAATCTGTCACTAAGAGTCTTCGACTCGGATTATCTTTATGTTTTATAACAATATTTTTAAAGTTGATTCATTTCAAAAAGGTTTGAGTTTAAAATTTTTGAAAATCTTAAGTCCTATGGAAAAATAATAATAATGAAATATTTAAAATATTTAGAAATGAAACTATTGTTTTCGAATAATTTTACAATTAAAGATATTCGTAAATAAATTTAACAGAACATTTTTTTTCAATAAAATTTTTTCCTTTATTTTTGATATTGATACTTATTAAAAATTTTCAGTTTCATTTTCAATTTAATTTTCTAATTGACAAATATAATTTATAAACATTTTTTTCCTGTATTTTAAAAAAAACTTTGAATTTTATTAAAACAATTGAAATTAAGAAATAGAATTAATGCAAATTATTTCCTTATGAAAATTGAGAATTTTCTACAAAAATATTAAGAAACGGGAATATCTAATGTTATTCTTCCCAAAAAAAAAAAAAAAAAAAATGAGTTTGTAAACAATATTGTTATTGAAAAATAAAAATTATGCATAAAATTGGTATATTTCCTACTTCTTAATCAAAAATTTTTAACAATTAACAATTTTCTATTGTTTTTTATAAATAAAAAGGAGAATAATTTGCATAATAATTTAGATCAGTCAAACGAAATCTGTTATAGAAAAAATATAACAAACAAAATGGATATATTTTTTATTTGTTAAATTATAATTTTTTAAAAATTTTCGAATTTGTCAAACAATATTTAAAAATCTCAATTATCTTTATAAAATTAAAAATAATAAAATTCATCCCCAAAGTTCAATTATTTTCAAAAATGTCAATAAATAATTGAATTGAAATAATATAAAATAATGATTTTAGAATGGTAAAATATGCATGGAAAAAAATTTTCGAAAAAAGATATTAAAAACTGTAATAGAAGATCAATTTTTAATATTCAAATCTTTAAATTCTGCCGAAATTTCAAAAGTCTTAATTAAATCTTTAATTTTTTTCCAAATTGTGTATATATTTACGTAATTTTATGCTATTATTCAAAAAACATTGTTAAAATTGCCATTTAGCTCATTTTCGTGGTAAAAACCATAAAAATCATAGTTCGAAGCTTTTATGGTATACTTTTTATATACCGAAATAAATGCAAAAAGCCATGATTTTTATAGTTTTTACCATGAAAATGAGCTAATTGTCAATTTTAACTATGTTTTTTTCGACTCAGAGCATCAAATTGGACAAAAATAAAGGTTCAGGACTTTCGAAATTTCGGCAAAATTTAAAGATTTGAATATTAAAAATCGATCTTCTCTTACAGATTTTAATATTTTTTAACGAAAATTTTTTTCCATGCATATTTTACCATTCTAAACAACTTCTCGCATGGATTTGCAATAATATGCAATAGGTCAAAAGAAAAAAGTTCTAACCTCTTCAAAAATTAAAATGAAATATTTTTGACCATCTTATATGTTTTCAGGTTAAAAATGATGCAAGAAAAGAAATATTACCTCGTTTAATAATTTTATTTTAAAGGGGTCAAAATTAAGGTTGGGTCTCCCCTTAATTCCTGTGAAAAAATAAGAATAATTAAATTTTTATTTAAAAAAGAAGTTATTGACGTTTTCGAGTAATTTTACAATTAAAGAAATTCGTAAATATCAGAACATTTTTTTGAGTAAACTTTTTCCCTTTATTTTCTAAAAATTCAAAAATTTTCAATTTAATTTTCAAATTAATTTTCAATTAAAATTTGTAATTGACAAATAGAATTTATAAATAATTTTTTTCCTTTATTTAACAAAAAAACTTTGAATTTTATTAAAGCAATTGTAATTAAGCATAAATACAAAAACTAACTTTAAAGTGTGGATAGACTGAAAGAATACGAAGATTATTATAGTTAAAAATAATAAAAAAAATAATGTAAAAATAATAGTTAAGTGACAATAATAATTAAAGGACATTATTAATATAATATGTAGTATATTAAATTTCCCAGGACCTGAGAGCATATATATTTGCCGGTTGTTGAAGATCTCATAAAATACATAGTAGTCGGATGGTGGCCGACCAGGTTGCGCCCTGAAACAGGGGCGCAAACTCGTTGTGTTTCTATAGAGGTGGTTTTAGGGACGGGGCTGACATTGCACCAAGTCCTTTACGCGAAGCGATACTCGGCAGTACGTTTCCACCACCCACGCACGTAGTACGTACGCAGGCACGTGAGTTTTGGCGTATCAATCATCATTTGCCACTTTATTATTCCCCCTCCTCTCTCCATCCCACCCCCTCTACCCGACAAACAAAAATAAAACAATTTGCCTTATTACATCTATTTTGCAAAATTTAAATATATATTTTATCATCGAATATTTTTATTAAATACAAAAAAGAAAATCAAAAAAGAAAATTAAATTATAAAAATGAAAAGTTTATATTGTTGAACAAATGAATGTGTAAATATAAATGAAAATAATTATAATGAAAGAAATTAATTGAAATTTTCCGAATTTTTTTTTCTCTTTTCCTCTTTTTGTCGATTTAAAAAAAAAAAAAATTTCTTTTTCCACATCGTTTACGAAGAAGCGATCAACCGGTCGAATTTTTGAACGCGTCGCGTGATTATGGTAAAGTTCAAAATGAAGTTAGAGCAATTGATTTTATTCGACGAGAAATCATTTGGATTAATTATTTATTTTCCATTGGGATGTTGATGAAATTTTTTCCTTTACGCAAGAAACTACTGAGAAGAAATAATTTTTACAGCGAATATTTTTGTAAGTATTATTTATATCAAAATTTGAATTAATAGTTTTTGTAAATTTTAGATAATGATCCAAAAGTTCTGAGTGTTCAAGTGAACGAAATTTATTTTATTTCTTGTTCAAATTAAATTTTTATTACAATAATTTTGCGTCATGGTGAGAAAAAAAAATTAATTAAGTTTCTAAACGTAAAATTTAATTTTTTTATCGTTTATTCTAGTTTTTAATTTATGAAAATTTTTTTTAATAAAAATTATTTCGTTTATTTTAATGCTCACAACTTGTGGATCATCAGTAAAAAATAAATTAGTGGAATAATTCAATAATTTAACAATAATTCAATCATTTAATAAAAAAAATGATTTTTTTTCATTTTTATAACATTGAAGTTTTTAACAATTACGTTAGAATTTTGAAAAAATTTATTGTTTAATTATTATTGTTTAATAACAAGAAGTAAACAAATAAATAGACTGTGTATAAAAATAAATATTTATTGTATAAATAAAAATAAATAAACATTTCATATTTAGTTGAATTTAATATTTAAAACAGTTTTAATAAATATTATAGACTATAAATATTGAGACTTTCTTAGTAAAATTAATTAATTTATCAAATACAAAAAAGAATATCAAAAAAGAAAATTAAATTATAAAAATGAAAAGTTTATATTGTTGAACAAATGAAAATTAGCAACTTCAAAAAAAATAATAGAATTTAAAAAATTTCAATTCAAATTTTTGTTGAAAACACTAAAAAAATTGAATTTTGCAGAAATTATAAATAATTGCAGAAATTCAATTATTTTTAAAAGTAATAAAATTCAATTGTGTTCAAAATTAAAAAAAAAATTCTTGTAAAAATCCTAATTATCTTTATAAATAACAAAATTTTTTACAAAAATTCAATTATTTTCAAAAATTTTAATAAAATTCTTGTCCTAATTTCAATGATTTTCAATATCTACTATTTTAATAAAATTTCCCAAGAAGAATTAAATTGTTTAAAAAAAATTTTAATAAAATTGTACGCAAACATTCAAGAATTCAATTATTTTTAAAAAGAAATTAAATTTTCGCTGGAATTCAATTATTTTAAAATTACAATTTTAATTGCGAATTCCACTGAAAATTAAATTATTTTTAAACATTTTTTTTAAAATTCATCGAAAGAATTCAATAATATCAATAAATAGTAAATTTTTCAGAGGAATTCAATTATTTAAAATACATTTTTAATAAAATTCTTCTCAAAAATCAACTTCTTTTTTTAAATTTTGCAAAAATTCAATTATTTGTTTGTATGAATTCTATTCAAGAATTCATTTATTTTCAGAAATAATTAAATTGTCGATGTACTGAAAATTATTGAATTCTTGTCAAGTATTTATAAAAAAAATTTGAAAACAATTGAATTCATTTCAAAAATTTTATCAATTTTTTTTCAATAATTGAATTCATTTCAAGAATTTTATCAATTTTTTTTTTCAAATAATTAAATTCTTTCGAGAAATGCAATTAAAATTGTATTCTTGGCAAAATTTTTTTCTAATTTAAATTTTTGTTGAAAACACTAAAAAAAAAATTCAATTATGGAGAAATTACAAATAATTGCAGAAATTCAATTATTTTCAAAAAAAAAAAAAATAAAATAAAATTCTTCTTATAAAATTCAATTATGTTCAAAATTTTAAAAAAATTCTTGTAAAAATCCTAATTATCTTTATAAATAACAAAATTCTTCTCCAAAGTTCAATTATTTTCAGAAATGTCAAAAAAATTCTTATCCTAATTTCAATTATTTTCAAAAATTTTTCTACTTTCAATGATTTTCAATATCTACTATTTTGATAAAATTTTCCTAAAAGAATTCAATTATTTAAAAAAAAATTTTAAAAAATTGTGTGAAAACATTTAATTGTTTTCATAAATAATCAAAATTTCCCAGGAATTCAATTATTTTCATAAATTACAATTTTTTTGAAGGAATTCAATTATTATTTTCATAATAAATAATTAAAAAATCTGGAAAATAATAATTGATTTGAAATGATGAAAATAATTTTGAAGAAGTGAACTCAGAGTGATCGATTTCTTTATGTTTTATAAACAATAATTTTATTTGTTATTTTATTTAAAAAAAGTTTAAATTTGAAATTTTTGAATATTTTTTAATTCCTGTAGAAAAATAATACTAATTAAATATTTATTTTAAAAAAGAAGTTTTTGATGTTTTCGAATAATTTTACAATGAAAGAATTTTATTTGTTTCAAATAAATTTTATTTAGTTTAAATAATATTTTATTTGGTTCAAATAAGTTTAATTTATGTCTAAAATAAAATTTTTATTTAAAACAAATAACTAACCTAGTCGACTGTGAGAAAAATAAACTTCATGTAACTCAAATAAATTAGGTTTGCTTATTTAAATAAAATTTTTCTCTGGGTGTAATAATAATTTAAACTAATATTCTAAAAATTTGTTTAATTAGTTTAAACATTACTTTTGAGATAGCTTATTTTTCATCCAATTGAATTAATTTACTATTTAATTAAATTAATTTTGTTGGTTAATTATTGCTACCGCAAATTTGCGGGTCTCTCTCTTTCTCTCTTTCCATTAAAATTAAAATAAAAATTAGAATATAGTAATCCAAGGTATTATAACATTATTAATTACACTATTTTTCATTTTATATTCGTGACATAAAATAATTTAATTATTCCCTCAGTGTGAGAATATTCTTTATGAGTGTTTAAAATCTTTAAAAGGTTTCGCAATTTAAGTGAAATGTAAAAAAGAAGTATTAAATTCCTTTTACGATGGTTGAACAAACTTGAGAGAAAGAGAGAGTGAGTGAGAGAGAAAAAGAGGAAAAATAAAGAGGAAAATATCTGTAAATACGCAGTTAGTAGAGCAATTAGTATAAAATATGAATCAGACATTTATTGGCTGGAGCAACCAATTGTTTCGTTCCACCGAAAGTTCGCAGATTGACCCAACCAATTAATTGGTTGTCAACCGCAATGATGTCTGAGGAACGATTTCTTGCTAGTTACATATAAATCCTCAACCACATGCAATCAGAGTTTGAAAATTACTCGAATGTATTCTAAATGTGTGTCAATAAATAAATAAAATTCTTTTCTTTCATTTAAATACCCAAATATTTAAAAATTAAAAATTAATTAAATTAAAAATTAAATAAAAAAAAATTTATTATTAAATTAATTATTTTATTTAAAAATATTTAATTAATTAATTAAATTATTTTATTTATTTTTTATTTTTTTAAATAAGATAACAATTTAGATAATTAAGATATTTAATGTTAATCTACTGTAAAGAATAAATAAAGAATAGATCTTAATATATACTTTAATAATCCTGTTTTAAAAAAAGAAATAAAAAAAATAAATTAGTTCAATAATTAACTAAAAACACCAAATAATTATTTAATTCCATTTTTTACTCCTTTTTTAATTAAAATTTTTTTTACTAAAAAAGGATTGTCTAATAATAAATTAAAATCATATCTTTATTTTACAAATATTTAAATATTATTATTTGTTTATTTCAAATTTGTACGAGCAGTTTATTAGAATTAATTAAATTAAAGTAAATTAAATTTAATTAATTGTTTAATTTAATTAATTAAAAATAATTGTTACAATTTGTGTCAGTTTTGTGTAATGAAATAAAATTTATAAGCGTTAAAAGCTGAAATGTAATATTATTTTCTTCATTTCATTACGGAATTTACAGAAATGTTAATAAAATTTTATAAATACAAAAAATTATCAATTTTTACTGTAATGGTTTCTTTTTAATTATTATTAACGGAATAGATATTTCCATATATCAAGAATACTACGACAAATATTTAATTAAATATTAAAACAAAATAGTTTTCATTTTGTTTACTACATATAATAAATTGAAATAAATAAATATAATAAATAATTAAATAAATATCTTGCGAGTATGTAATAAATAAATATTTAATAAACAAATAAAATCTTTCTTCTATGGGGAAGCAATAAAATGATAATTAAAGAATTATGAAATCAAGTAAATAAATCTAAATTTAATTAAATTAAATCGTAAATAAAATTTTTTAATCAATAAATTAATTATTTAATAAATATTTGTATTTAAACGTTATTAGTAAATATTAGTAAATAAATTGAAATTAAAATATAATTTATATTCTTTGTTCTTTAAATTTTAATTATTACTAGTACATTTGTACGAAAGGGCATTTATTTTTTGTAAGCCCGTTTACTACTTAAATAAAATAAAAATAAATCTCATTTTTTCAAAAAAGAAGTTTGTAACTATTTAATTAATTTATTAAGGGCATTTGAACCATTATGACGTCACAGTTTGTGCAAAGCATGTGTAACGTCATAATGGTTCAAATGCCCTTAAAAATATTTATTTTTACATAAAAAAGTATTTTTCAACAAATAGCGAGGCAAATAGATTGTAAAAATAAAATGTAATAAATAAAAAAAATGTCGTAAAAATAAACTAATAAATTTTTAATAAAAAATATTAAATAAATTAAAATCAATTCGTAAAAATTAAAAATGACTATTTCAAAATTTTTCAATAAAATTTAAAAAATTCTATAGAGAATTTAGAGATTATACTGCAGAAATATGTATTAAATACAATATTTCTTTATTCAGTGTATATTGTATATAAAAAATGAGACTTTCACGGAAAAATCTACACTGCCAAGATTACGTGACAAATCGCGATTTAATTATCTCAACAAACATAAATCTTTTGTACGCGATATGAAAGATCTCTTTTTTCACAGTCCTTTTACGTAATTGAAATAAAACGAGAGCGACAGTCGAGAAAATAAATTGTATTTTCTTTTTTACGATAACTATATTATTATGTATATTATAATAAATATAGTATTATACACCCGTTTATAACAATGATGGTAATAATAAAATAAATTAATCTCCCTCGTTAAAAAGTAATAAGAGTATAAAGTTATAAAGTGCTAGTGGGAAATTCCAGGTGAAATTTGCATTAAAAAATTTTTTTTTTTATTTGGAATAATTTTTTCCGAATTTTGTGTGAAAAAATAAAAAATAAGTATTTTTTTATTTTGCTATTGAATGAAAATTTTGAAAGTTGTGATTTTTTTAAAATCTAACGACCAACTTTTTCAAAAGCCGAGGAGTTTTGATTTTTTGAAACACGTTTTCCTCTAATACTATACCAAATTTTCTTAATAATAATAATAATAATAATTAACAATATTATTAAATACTAATATTTATTTATTTATTTAAGTATTTTAATATTTATTTTTTAAGTATCTTAATATAAAATAATAATTATAATTGAATAAATGATTTAAAAATAATTTTTGTCTAATATAAAATAATAATTATAATTAAATAAAAGATCTAAAAATATTTTTTGACCTAATGGCTAACGCCATTAGACAAAAAATATTTTTAGATCTTTTATTTAATTATAATTATAGTTTTCTAAAAATTCATTGACTAGTAATAACAATAGTAATAATTATAATTATTATTGTAATTTTTATAAATAAATATTTGTATAAATATAAAATAAATAAATTTCATCTAGTACATTTTTTTCTTATCTCCTAGAAGTATTAGAGAAAAACGTGTTTAAATAATCCTCGGCCTCTGCGAAGAAAGTTGAATTTAAAATAGTCACAACTCCCACAATTTTTATCCAATAACGAAATAAAAAAATACTTGTTTTCTTATTTTTCACTCAGAATTAGAAAAAAATTATTCTGAACAAAAAAGTTTTTAAGGAAAATTTCTCTCAGGAATGCCCCTTATTGTATATCAAATGAAAATGTATGTACATTAAGAAATTAATAAATTAAAGTATATACAATAGAATTTGCAGAAAAAAGAAGAAAACTAAAAAAAAGGAGAAAGCGGATAAAGATGGAGAGAATTTTGTCTCAATATTTCGAGATTAGGTATATAATATCGCATTCCTCTTATTCGGATATTTTGAAGCATGCATGTTTCATAATAGAGCAGACAATAATATGTCAAATAATGATAATAAAAAAAGCATGATAAAATAATGATAAAAAAACAGTAAAATAATAAAATGGTAACAAAATAATAATAAAGTAATAAAATTATTTAAAAGCTTCTCTAAATTTTGTATTACATTACATAGTAAAAAATTGAACCACTAATTCACTTTAGTAGGAATATTTTAGTATTATTTAGTACCTAATTTAATAATAATATAGTCATAATTTTATAATAGTAAAATAATAACAATAATAAAAAAACAAAATTATAAAATGAAAATAGTCTTTCTAAATTTGAATAATAGTAAATATTGAACCAATAATTTATTATTGGCTCAATGAATATTTTAGTATTATTCATTGATTTAGTAATTAATTTAGTAACTAATTTTTTTACTAATATAAATTTAAGACACAATTTTCACTAATTCAGACTTAGAACTGCAATTTAAATTTTCAAATAAGCAAACAATTTACAAATTCTAAATTCATTGTGATGTGCAAGTGCATACAAAAAAGTTTTTAGATTTACCAGCAGAAATTATAAAACTCAATAAAAAAAATTGTATAAAATAACAAATTATTTATATAAATAAATACTTTAAAATACTTTACACTCTTAAATAAATAAACAAAATAATAAATTTATATAAATTTTTTATTTAAAACAATTTTTTTTTATTATTTATTTGAATTGCAATAGTAACGGAGGCATTTTTATGTATTCTATATAAAAAAAAAAGATAAAAATAGGATATTATTCACTTTAGAGCTTGAAGAAGAGTGAAAAAGAATTTTTGGTCTGAAAAGAACCGTTTTCAACTTTTACGTATCGAGGATTTGAAATTGCTATGGTTATTGGAGGGTCACGTAATGTTCATCATTAAATTTATAGGGAAAGCCCGTCATATTTCGTATCCTATATATATACAGAGAGAGAGAGAGAGAGAGAGAGAGCTCACAGTAAAATTTTTATACCAACATTTTTATCTCGCGTATAATCCCTACTATTGTATATATATATGTTACGTATAACAAAACTAAAAGCTCAACTCTTGATTTATGCAATCTTTCATTTTATCTTGACTTTTTTTATTTATTTTATTTTTTATATTTTAATTTTTTTATTTAATTTAATAATAATAATATTAATAAAACTAATAATGAAACTACTACTACTGCTACTGTTATTAATTAATTACTAATTAATAGTATTAATTAATGGTAGTAATGATAATGATTAGTATTATTATTAATTGAAAGCAAGGTGAAAGTCAGTGAAGGTCTCAAGGTGAAAAAAATTGCCTTTGTTTCAAAAACACAGTTGTTCTCAAAAGAGAAAATAAAATTTAATTTAGTAAATTTGACAAAAATGTTTTTTCTACACTTAAGGGGAATTTTTTATAAATAAATGATTTAGTGAAACATTTATCGAATAAACATTTGTAATGGATAATTATTTTTTTGTTAAAATTGTTATTTAAAAAAACTTCTTTGTTAGCGATTACATTCAAACACTGATCAAAGTTTGGAGTGTTCACTAATCTCAAAATTTTCAATCATTAAAAATTTATTATGTTACATAAACTATACAATTGTTTAAAAATTTCTTCTATATTGTTCTTCAATTTTATTATTAGCGTTTCTCTCTCAATTTTTTTCAAACAAGTTTATATAAGATTCTCATTAGGAAAAATACAAAAGGAAAAATTGTTCTTAATTAAAATATTTTAATACTTTAATCTTCAATTTAATTTAAAACTGGGAATATTTTTTTTATTTTTGAATAGGCAATTATTATTTATTAACTTCATTTTTTGTTGCAAGAATCAATTTTTCTATTTTTCAATGCAATGTAAGTGTCTTTTTTTCTTAACATAATTTTTCGTAGATTGTATGGAAATTCACTTTAAGAGGTCACGTAGAGAGTTTTGATATGGCCAAGCACGAGAAGCATGCAAACTGAATCGCTAATATTATAGGTTCAGTGTCCCCTGTACAAGAGATTTTTCTCAATTTTGTAATTTTTTTTCAATTCTCCACCATCAGATTTGTACCAGGTTTATAATTGTTTACTCTTCGATGTAATTTACTGCATAATTTATTTTTTTTTTTATTAAAAAGAATAGTTCTATAATTATTATAGATATTGTTATAGTAATTATATAATAATATAACTATAATATAATAATAGTAACAATATAACAATATTATAATAATAATAACAACAATAATTCTATAATTATTATAAAAATTATTTGATTAATATTTTCAAAATTTTTTTTTAAATTTCACGAAAGAATTCAATTATTTTCTAAAATTTTAATAAATCTTTCTAAACAATTCAATTATTTTTTTAAATAGTAAAATCCTTACAAAAATTCAATGATTTTCAAAACAATTTTAATTGAATTCCTCAGATGAATTCAAATATTTTTTTAAATATTTCCATAAATTTCAATTATTTCCTAAAATTTTTATAAATTCTTCGAAACAATTCAACTATTTTTATAAATACAAAAATTCTTTGCAGGAATTAAATTATTTTTAATCAAATTTAAATAAAATTACTTGAAAGAATTTAATTATTTTCAAATATTTCTATAAAATTTTTCATAACCCGTGCAGAAAAATGGTGAGGGCCCCCGGCGGGGCCCTCGTGGATTGCCCTCTTGCCATGTGGAATCCGCAGGGGCAATCCACGCGGAGCCCTCGGAGGCGTGACATGCTTTCCCTCGTGGGTGCCCTCGAGGAAAATCCTCATGGATTCCATATGGATTTTCCACGCGGTGCCCTCGTGGATTTCATAAAATGCCCTCAACCTTATTTTCAATTAAATTAATAAATTAATTATTTATTAATAACAAATTAGTCCAATTATTGATAAATAACATTCTTATTTAACAATTTTTACTTTTTTTAATTAAATCGTGACCAAAAAAAAAAAATCTGACGCACGCGGGAATTGAGCCTACGACCTACTGACTACCAGACAACACTCTTACCACTATGCTACGGGACCTACTTGAAAATTATTGCTGTAATGTAGGTGACTTGCTGACTTGCTTTTGATGATTCAATAAATTATTTATTAACACTAATACACCATGACAAATAATTAAATAGTTTAATAATAATAATAACAATATCAATAATATAATAATAGACCATAAATATTCATAAATTAATATTTTTATAATTTCAAAAAAAAAAAAAAAATGTCAAAACATTTGTGTTAAAAACGCGTTTTTCATAGTTTAAAATCATTATAAACATTAATTTTTTTAAGTAAAAAAAATTTTTTTTTTGGACTTAGAAATTTTTTCTAGTTAATGATGTGGGCAATCCATGAGGGCCCTCGCGTGGGCCCTCATGGATTTGCCCTTAGGTAAATTCAATATTTTCAAAAAAAGTAACATTAAATATTTGTTAAAAACATGTTTTTCATTGTTTAAAATCATTATAAACATTAATTTGTTGATGAAAAAAAAATTTTTTTTTTGGACTTAGAAATTTTTTCTAGTTAATGATGTGGGCAATCCATGAGGGCCCTCGCGTGGGCCCTCATGGA
The DNA here is from genome assembly GCA_032872505.1 of Leptopilina syphax. NCBI lineage: Eukaryota > Metazoa > Arthropoda > Insecta > Hymenoptera > Figitidae > Leptopilina > Leptopilina syphax. The sequence continues at coordinate 22,706,581 of CM065470.1, forward strand.
TTTGCCCTTAGGTAAGTTCAATATTTTCAAAAAAAGTAACATTAAATATTTGTTAAAAACGTGTTTTTCATTGTTTAAAATGATAGTAAACAATAATTTTTTGTTGTAAAAAAAATTGTTCGTTTGGACTTAGAAAAATTGTTGAGCAGGGCATTCATAATGGCTAAGAGCAGGGGCCCTGCTGGTGCCCTCGTAAATTTCCATAACTTTGTGATAGGATTTCTGGAAAAATGTCACTTAATGTTTATTTCAGGTGCTTTGAAACGTAATTTAATGCATTCTGAACTAAAGTTTTTCAACAAAAAAATTTTTTTTTTGAAACTTAGATAAATTTTTGAGCAGGGCAACCGTAAGGGCAAAGAACGGGGCCCCTGCTGGTGCCCTCGTGGATTTCTCCTCATGGATCTTCCACGAGGGCCCCCGACGGGGGCCCCGGAGCTGTGGGGCTCGAACGTGGCTTTTTCCACACGGGAACAATCTAATTATTTCTTAAAATTTTAATAAATTCTTCGAAATATTTTAATTATTTTTATAAATAGTAAAATTCTTGGTAATAATTCAATTATTTTTATAAATAGAAAAATCCTTTGAAGGAATTCAATTATTTTTAAAACAATTTTAATTGAATTCCTCGGATGAATTCAAATATTTTTATATATTTCCATAAAATTAATTTATTTTCTAAAATTTTAATGAATTCTTCGGAACAATTCAATTATTTTTATAAACAGTAAAATTTTTCGCAAGAATTCGATGATTTTCAATAAAATTTTAATAGAATTCTTCTTCATAAAATTCAATTGCTTTCAAAATTTTCAATTAAAATTATTAAAGAGAAAATACATTAATTTAAAAAAAAATCAAAGAAATTCTTCAGAAGAATTTAATTAGGATTTTTAAAATTTTTAATAAAATTCTTTGCGAGAATTCAATTATTTTCCTAAATAATAAAATTCTTTGAAGGAATTCTATAATCATCAAATTTTTTAAAAAAATTCTTTACAACAATTCAATGATTTTCAATACATTAATTTTAAAATTGAAAATATTTTTAAAGAAAAATTATAAAAAAGTTTAGAAACAAAAAACAAATAACAACTAACTTCAAACTGTGAACAGATTACCGCAGAACATGTACTTTATAATAATTGAATTCCTGTGAAATTTTTAATATTTATGAAAATAATTAAATGTTTGCATACAATTTTATTAAATTTTTTTTAAATAATTGAATTCTTTTTGAGTAATTTTATTAAAATAGTAGATATTGAAAATCATTGAAATTAGAAAAATGCATTTTATTTTTGAAAATAATTGAAATTAGGACAAGAATTTTTTTTTTGACATTTATAAAAATAATTGAAAAGAATTTTGTTATTTATAAAGATAATTAGGATTTTTACGAAATTTTTTTTTCAAATTTTGTACATAGTTGAATTTTATTTATTTTTTTTTAATTAATTGAATTTCTGCAATTATTTGTAATTTCTCCAAAATTGAATATATATTATAATTATTATATAAAAAGCTTGACTATAAATAAATGAAGAATTTTATGAAATTAGACAAACAAAGTTTGCAGTTAAACAATGCAAAAATTTGCATAAAAGTTTAAAGTTTTAATGAAAATTTTTTCATTTTTAATAAAAAAAAAAAAAAAAAAAAAAAAAAAAAAATGAATATGCAGCAGCTTATGATTTTGGATTAGGTTCTTCAATTACCTTTGTCTAGAGCATCACATAAACAACTCGTGACAGTGGGAAAGAGGAACTAAATACGCGTTTCTCGTATAACAGTAACTTTGTCCATTAATAAACTTACAAACTTTGAAATCGGATTGTCTCCGTAGTGCGGATCGTAGTAAAGAAAATGAGGGGAAAATTTGAAAAAAAACACAAAACTCTCATATAATATTGCTTCACGCAAAATGGCGTCTATTTAGAAAGAAAGGGACTAAATTTTAATTAATTTCTTAATTTTTACGAATTCAAAAGTTTTTTTAAAAAATAATTTGATATTAATTCATTCTAAAATGTGAATAATTAATTTGAATATTAATTTAATATTTTATTCTTTTAGTAAAATAGTATTTGATGGGATTATTTTTGGGAATAAATTATTTAAATAATTAAAAGGTTTTATTGGTTTTAAAAGGTTTGACCTGCTTATTATTAATAAACAGGTAAACTTAATGATAAAATAGAGAAATTCCATTAAAATTGTATTAAAAATAATTGAAATTATGTGATGAGTTTTATTATTTATAAAAATAATAGAAAACCTACAAAGAATTTTATTATTTACGAAAATAATTCAATTTCCGTAAAAATTTTATTATTTATGAAAATAATTAAATTATTGCGAAGAAATTTATAAAAAATTATTTATAACCCTGAAATATGAAAAATAAAAATAAATAAATTGAAATAAAATAAAATTAGTAAAAAATAATAAAAATATTTAATTTTACAAAAAAATTATTTCTATTGTTTCAGAAGCCAATATGTCGGGAATGGAAACACGTGGCGCTGACACAAGCCCCACTCGTGAGCCTAGGTGAGAATATTACTAACACGCATATTATATATAATTAATTATTTAACATACATAGAAAATAATATCAGTGCCTTTATAAAAATTAAAAAATTTTTTTAAATAGCACTTTCGTTTCACCTTTCTTTTGAAATTTCTATTTTACAACTCTTAATCTTAAATAATTTACCCCTGTTAATAAAAACTTGTAAAATTTTCAAAAAAAAAAATAATAAAAATTATTGTATTTGCAAAATAAATAAACGATAGAAAATTATAATAATTTTTCTTTTTAATTTCAATGTGCGAAATGTTTTACATAGATATTCCTTTTTTTTGTTAGTCTCAACGCTTAATGATAATAAATTTATATTTTACTTGAAATAAAGTGTATTTGGACCGTTGTGCGGGGAGGCAACATGATTCATTTAACAGAAATGCGTCGGCATATTTAATTACTGTTGGAAATTCAGGGGAGCGTCCTCTCACGCGGGAGAGAGTTTACATATCGTTCCTCGTTTATTAAAGTGATTAGTGAAATTATTATTTGAACCCCATACAGGAAACGGTATATTTACCCCCTAAACACGTGGAATTGTTTGTAAAAATTAAAAATCTGTTTTTTTTACACTAATTGTGTATTTTCTTACATAATAATAATAATAATCTATAAATCTTAAGCGCTTTATTCGTAAAAACATGAAAAATGGTCAAAAAAAAATTTTTTGAAACATTTTTTATGTTTTAATTACGAATAATTACGAATTTAATTTTCATTCGTAATAAAAAAATAAAAAAATGTTGAAAACAAATTTTTTTTTGAACATTTTTTATGTTTTTACGAATAAAGCGCTGAAGATTTTATTTTCAAATTTATTAAAATTATCGTAAAATTTTTAATTTTATATGTTATTTAATTAATATAATAATTGAACTTCACATGTTTACCTAAATACAAAAAATGGTTCAACAAACAAATATTAAATTATATTTAATTAAAAAGTAAACTAAAATATAATAAATTAACCAATTAAAAAAAATATTAATTAACTGTTTTTAAGATTATTTGGAATATAAATTATTTTTTATAGATATATTTGTTATTATAAAATATTAAAAAAAAAGTTTTTGAAATATTCTTTAATAAATTTTTAAAAATATATTTATGCTAATAAAAATAATAATTCTTGCGAAGGAAAATTTGGTGCGCGGTATTTATAAACAATAGAAAATGACTTTCTCAAAAATTAAAATTTTTCGTAATTTCTCTCTGAGCTGAGTGCTTTGTACATATACGGGAGGGAATAAATTGTGTTACGAGGGAAAATCACGGAACGTAGCCCAGAATAGTAACCATTTTATCTTATTTTCTGCCCATCGCCATAGGCCTCGTGTGAAGAGAAAAGCTTTTACGGTAATTTTTTTCGCCACTCATCCATGATATTGTCATTCTTCGTCTAAGCAACTATTTTATTATCATCGATATCTTAAGAAATTTAAATAAAATTTCCATTCCACCTTATATATATATTATAAATATACTCTGAAAATAGTTTTCGTTTATAATTAAAACGATAAAATAATTCAGACAAGCATTTTTTCTGCTTTAAAAGAATTTATAATTGATTTTTCTAGTTTTGTCAATTTTATATTTATTTACACGGAGAGAAAATATTAAATTTTGTAAAAGTGTTTTACAATTTGAGAAAAAAAATGGGACAGAGCGAAATTTTAATATAAAAAATACTAGAATTTAAAATAAATTATATTCAATTTAGTAAATTTATGTTAAAATTTAATTTATATTCTTGATATTAATTAACTATAAAATAATAATCTTCGTATTTCATTCTTTCAGTCTGTCCACACTTTGAAGTTAGTTTTTGTGTTTGATTTAATTTTTTTGTTTTTTTTTCTTTAAAAAATATTGTTTGACAGATTGAAAAAATAAAGGTATTTTTTCATGATTTATAATAAAACAATATTTTAAATTAGAAAATATAAAAAAATTATGATTAACAAATAAATTTTGTTTATTATATATAATAAAATAAAAAGCATAATATGCTTTTTTCTATAACAAATTTCGTTTGACTGAAATTTTTCTCCTTTTTATTTATAAAAAATAGAAAATTGTTAATTGTTAAAATATAATTATTAAGAAATAGAAAATATACCAAATTTATGCATAATTTATAATAATAAAATATTTATTTATTTATTTTTTTTATTTATTTATTTATATTTAATAACAATATTGTTCAGAAACTCATTCTTTTCTTTTGGAAAAGAAACATTACATATTCTATTCTATTTGTCAATTACAAATTTTAATTGAAAATGAAATTCAAACTTTTACAATTTTTAGAAAATAAAGAACAAAATTTTACTGAAATAAAATGTTCTGTTACATTTATTTACAAATTTCTTTATAATTGTAAAATTATTCGAAAACATCAATAACTTTTTTTTAAATAAATATTTAATCAATATTATTTTTCCATAGGAATTAAGAATTTCAAAAATTTCAAATTCAAATCTTTCTAAATTCAATAACTTATAATAATTAAAGATGACCGAGTGATAAAATCATTGTTTTATATTATTAAAATAGGTATTATTACACTAACTTTTTCAAAATTATTTTCATCATTTCAAATCAATTATTATTTTTTACAATTTTTATTTATTTTTTAGAAAATAATTGAATTCCTTAAAAAAAATTGTATTATTTATCAAAATAATTGAATAATTGCGATGGAATTTATAAAAAAATTTGTAAATAATTGAATTCCTGAGAAATTTTTATTATTTTATGGAAATAATTAAATGTTTGCGTATACCATTTTTGGGAATTTGAAATTGATTTGAAAATGATTGAACTTTGGGGAAGAATTTTGTTATTTATAAAGATAATTGGGATTTGACGAGAATTTTTTTTTTTAAATTTGAAAGATAATTGAATTTTATGAGAAGAATTTTCATCACTCTTGAAAATAATTGAATTTTTGCAATTATTTGCAATATTTTTCCAAAATTGGATTTTTTTTAGTGTTTTCAACAAAAATTTGAATGACAAATTTTTAAATTCTATTAGTTTTAAAATTGCTAATGTTCTCCTAAAAAGTTAGGTAGTTGCTAGTTTGATATAAATAAACAACATTTTACATAAGTTTTTTTAAAATTTAGTATTTTTGATACAAAAATTTCGCTTTGTTGCATTTTTCCCCAAATTGTAAAATACTTTTACAAAATTCAATATTTATTTTCTCTTCGTGTATTTATTTAAATTTACAATTCAAATGTTTCAAGAAATAAACTAAATTTTTATTTGTCAAATTATTTACTTATTTTCATGTAAAAATAATTGACAAAATAATTGGAATTTTCTTTACTTACTTGAAAGTAAGTAAACGAAATTGCAAATCTTTTTTTACTTACTCGAAAGTAAGTAAACGAAATTGGAGAATATATTTATTATTTTTTTTCAGTAAGCAAATAAAATAGTGTTTTTGTTGCAATTAAATTTATTTTTTTTGTATAAAATTTATATTTTATTTACTTACTTAAAAGTAATTTTTCTTTGTAATTTATTTACTTTTATATAAATTATAAAATTAATTGCCATTTTATTTACTTTCTTACGATTATAAGTAAACGTAAATTTCTAAAATAATTGCATTTCTCTTTATTTACATGTTATGTAAATTGTAAAAAATTTCTATTTTATTTACTTTCCTAAAAGTAAGTGAGTAAATAAAATTTCTTGTTGTTGTAATTAAAATTATTTGTTCATAAAATTTATTTGCAATTTTACTTTTTTATAAAAGTAAATTGTAAAAAAAATTACTATTTTATTTACTCACTTAAAAGTTAAAAGTAATTGTTTATTGAGAAAAAGCAATAATTGTATCATCTTTTTTAAACATAAGTAAATTAAATATTTATTTACTTTTCTTTCATGAAAAAATTTATAAAAGTACAAAAACAAAAATTTTGTATTGCAAAATAATTTCTATATCTTTTGAATGAGAAAAAAAAATTTTAATTGGATAAGAAATAAATTTTTTTCTCCAATACAGGAAGATCAGAATGCACAGCGTCGCATTACCAATAGGAAAATCACTACTTCTAGAATCACCATCTAAAGGAAATAATGGAGCACCACCAATTCCACGACGTCATTCTGCAACCCCAACGGTACACTAAATTCTCAATTATTAACACTTCTGTATAGAAATAATATTTCTCCTTTTTCTTTTCCATACAATTTACATATAATTAGCGTAAGTAACGAAAAAAAATCACTATAAGTTGAAAACAAATTTTTACAATTTATTTCTGTATATTATTATTATTATTATTATTATTATTATTATTATTATTATTATTATTATTATTATTATTATTATTATTATTATTATTATTATTATTATTACTACATGATAATTATTATTGAAAATTGATTTAATTTTTCTCGTGTTTGCTTTATTGGAAATGTAATTTACAACAAACCCTGATAGTTAATGCACTAATATGAGATTATATTAGCACAGAAATTCAATTAATAATATAATCGATTACTGGCTTTTCCCCTATATATATATGTATACAAGTAGATATATGGATAAGTAACTTGCGATTAAAGTCACTTAATCGGATTAGTAAATGAGAGAGTATAAAATTATTTCCTTTTTCGAAAATCAAGTAAAAGTTTTCTTTCACTTAATTTTATTTTTATTAATTTTAAATTAGTGCTGCACGTCGGGCGATTCTGGTTAGACAAATTCTCGACAAAATGCAGACCATATCGTAAAAATATATTAAAAATTTTAAAAATTGAATTTTTATAATTTCATTCCACTTATTTTAATGACAAGAAAATAAGACGAAAATACAATTTACATTACTTGCTTGACGTGCATCAAATAATTTTTAATTATTTGTTTAATTGTTTATTATTTATTTATAATAATAAATTTTTTAGATTTATATTCGCATTTTGTTTATTTATTTACATTTAATCATTTTTAATTATTTCTTTACCTTTTTTATTTGAAAATAAATTCTTTATCTTAGTTTATCATTAGAAATATGCGAAATAATAAAAGAATGAAACTTTTGTCTTTCATTTTTTTTTCTCTGAAATTCTATATAAAGAGGGAAAATAATAAATAAGGAAATCGAATTTTTCCATTCGAAATAAATGACTTTTTTTTCAAGTTGAGTAATCTCTCCTAAAACAACACTCTCGAAAGTAAATATTTACTGACTGACAATAACACGTTCTTTTTCATCAACAGAAAAGTCTCTACTTCGAGATTTTATATATACAGTAGTGCCCGAATTTTTTTCCCGAAGTCATGAATATTTCCATTTTAATTTCCATTTCAAAAAAATAAATTTTTTGCTAGGTACAATTTTTATTCGAATTTCCATTGTAATTTACATTCGAATTTACATTTGAATTTGAATTCTAATTTTTATTCGAAAACAATTTTAATTCGAATATCTGTTTTCTCGACAATAATATTCATTTGTGTGACGATTATTTATTTTGAAAAGAGGAAAAAAAATTTATATTTACAGGTAGCACCACCACCAATACCACTGAGGCCGCCGGCAATTCCAAAAAGAAGTAAAAATGAACGTCCTTTTCTTCCAACGAAGGGAATAATTAATCGTTTGGAAGCGAAGAAAAAACAAACAAATGACGACGAGTCAGCAGCTGCATATTTGGGTCCAATGATGATGATAATGGATAATAATAAATCGTGGCACAATTCCGATGTACAATGTGAAAAATTAATAAACATCGAGCCAACAGTTAATTTTAAAGAGGCAACAAGAAGATTAGAGTCGAAGGATAATTTTGCCGACAATTCCGATGAGCTCGATTTCAACAAGACACTACAAAATGCATCATCGAGCTTTGAGGAACTTCAAAAGTCTTCCAGGGACCTTGGAAATCGTCTTCATCATGAGAAGATAATCAAGGGTACAAATTTCAATACCGATAAACTTAAAGGAGTCGAAAATTGTTCACAACAATGTCCAACGATTCAGAAGAACAGGTAAAGAGACATGAAATTTATTTTTTAGAAAAAAAAAAAATAAAAACAAAGAAAAAACAAAAGAAAAAAAGAAAAACGAAAGAAAAAAAAATTGGATCAATTTAAATCGAAATAAACTATTTTCAAAGCCTTCAATTTAGGGAAAATTTAATTATAAGTTTTGTGCATTTCTAGTTTTTTTTAAATATTTTTTTTCTAAAAAAAAGCTTCAATCTTCTTCACAGTTAATTAAATTTTATTCTATGGAATTTTCATTTCAATTTATTTTGTGAAAATAAATTTCCAATATTTGTTGAAATCGGTGAAAAAAAATGCAGAAGTTTAAAAATTTACTTACACTTTTTTCGCTTAAAAATTTTTCCTTCTCTAATGGACTCGTGTAAAAATAACAGAACGGGTTCGATTCTTTTCAGTGCAATTAATTTTTCGTTTTGGAATTTTTTTGTTTGCTTTTATTAAATATTATTTTATACCTTTTATTTCGCCAACTAGCAACAATAATATTTAACAAACTTTTAGTCTTTTAATGAAAAGAAGTGAAAAAAATTCTGATGATTTCTATTTGTCATTACAATTTTCAATTAATTAAAAAATAAAAATAATTATAACATTAATTAATTAATTAATAATAATAAAGTACATGTTCCGGTAATATGTTCGCAGTTTGAAGTTAAATGTTGTTTGCTTTTAGTTTCTGAACTTTTTTATAATTTTTCTTTTCAAATATTTCCAATCTTAAAATTAATGTATTAAAAATCATCGAATCGTTGCAAAGAACTTTTTCAAAAAATTTAATGATAATAGAATTTCTCCAAAGAATTTTATTATTTAGGAAAATAACTGAATTCTTGCAAAGAATTTTATTAAAATTTTTAAAAATCCTAATTAAATTCTTTTAAAAAATTTCTTTTTTTTTAAACTAATGGATTTTTTTTAAAATGTTAATTGAAAATTTTGAAAGCAGTTGAATTTTATGAAGAAAAATTTTATTAAAATTGTATTGAAAATAATTGAATTCTTGCGAAGAATTTTACAATTTATAAAAATAATTGAATTGCTCCAAAGAATTTATTAAAAATTTAGAAAATAAATGAATTTTATGTTAATATTTGAAAATTTGAATTCATCCGAGGAATTCAATTAAAATTGTTTTCAAAATAATTGAATTTCTACAAAGAATTTTACTATTTATAAAAATAATTGAAATGTTTCGAAGAATTTATTAAAATTTTAAGAAATAATTTTAAGCTGTTATGAAGAATTTTATAGAAATATTTGAAAATAATAAAAATTTTTCGAGAAATTCAATTAAAGTTATTTCGAAAATAATTTAATTTCTTTAAAGAATATTATTAAAATTATAAGTATATATTCAAAATAATTGAATTCATCACAAGAATTTTATTATTTTTTGGAAATAATTGAATTCCTTCAATCTTTTTGACTAATATATTTAAAAATTGCATTGAAAGTAATTTTTATTTTTATATAGAATTTTTTAAAAACATTTTGAGAATAATTGAATTATTTCTAGAGAATTTTAAATTCTTGTTGAAATTGAATTTTATGAAAATTTTTTAAAATAATTAAATTCTTTCATGTAATTTTATTTAAATTTGATTAAAAAATAATTGAATTTCTGCAAAGAATTTTTGTATTTATAAAAAATAGTTGAATTATTTCGAAGAATTTATTAAAAGTTTAGGAAATAATTGAAATTTATAGAAATATTTAAAAATATTTCAACACATCCGAGGAATTCAATTAAAATTGTTTTGAAAATAATTGAATTTCTGCAAAGAATTTTACTATTTATAAAAATAATTGAATTTTTTAAAATTTTAGAAAAAAATTAAATTTTTTCAAAATGTGTTAAAATTTAAAAAAAAAATTGAATTCTTCCGATGAATTTAATTAAAATTGTTTTGAAAATAATTGAATTTTTGTAAAGATTTTACTATATTTAAAAAAATAATTGAATTGTTTAGAAGGATTTATTAAAATTTTAGAAAATAATGTAATTCTTTCGTGGAATTTTATTAAAATTTTTGAAAATATGAACAGTAATAATCAATTTTGTACTTAATAAGTGAATTTTTTAAATTTTGATTATGAAATTATTTCTTAACTTTTATTTTTCCATTTTATTATTTTCACTTTATTATTTTATTACTTTTACTTTATTATTTTATAATTTAAATTGAAATTAGAAATATTTTAATAGAAATTTTCCAAAACGAACATTTATATTTTTTTATATTTTCCTTCACTTTAATTAATATCAATTCCATAAAAATATTCGCGGAGCTGATGTTTTTCTTTAAGTAAACAAATCGACATTTTTTTACTATTCCTTTTGATATAATTATATTCTGCTTATAATAAGTAATTATTAAATTTATAATTATATATTTTTTAATATTTTACTTACGATATAACTTCGATAGGAATCATATGTTGTATAACTCATCTGAAACAAAAAAAAATACTTCATTATTAGAATTAGAAGAATAAATCTATCAATTAATAAAAAAAAAGAAAAATATCTATATCAAAGTCAAAATACTCAAAATGAAAATAATAAACATAATTTTTGTGATTTTAGGTATTTTTTTGCACTATTCGTAATTTTGTTTCAAAATTTAAAAGAGTAAATAAAAAAATAAAAAAACAGAAAAGATTTCAAAGATTTTTGTTTTTACTTTTCTCTCTCATTTTTTAGAAAAAAAAGAAGTAATTGCAATTATTCAAAGATTAAATCTTATTCATTGTGATTATTCAGTAAACTATTAATTGAATCATTCGATATTCTAACAGACTTAAATGTAACAATTTCCATCAGGCTTAAGTCTTTAGACAATATAACGGTCCAATTGGCGCAATGAAGTTTTCATCTACGTTGGTTTCAGATTCAATGAAATTAGAAACGATAATTTGTATTTAATGAATCTCTCCTCGAGAGGCAAATTTAAAGTCATTTTATGGAGAAACAGATTATGCAAATTGAAAATGAAATTAAAGAATAACCATCTGTGGATTAATTTTCTTAACTCAGCAATAAAAAAAAAAAAAAAAAAGACAAAACATTTTTTTTATCAACAACAGAAAAAAAGATTCCATTACATTCTAGATAAATTCCCATTAAGAAAATTAAATCCACCTCTCTCTCTCTCTCTTTCTCTCTCTTTGGTAATTATAAAAGAAAAACAAAAAAAACTATAAACTTTTTTGAAAGAAGAAAAAATTTATCACAAAATTTCACAAGAGAGAAAAAAAGAAATCGTTTTTCTCCCTCTCTTTTTCTCGCATGGAAAAACGAATAAATATATTTCGATTTTAAAAACTACCGGGAAACTGGATTACATTCTTCTTTGCGTACAAAAAAAAAGAAAAAAGTAAAGAAAAAGCTTTGAATCGATCGGTCTACAATTGACTTTTGTTGCCTTTCAAAAGGATGAAAAACATCGCGAAAACCTTTCAAAGCAGAGTTTTGCTATTCTCTCTTTTTTTTCTTCTTCTCTTTTTTTTTAGAGGCCAGAACGAGAGGTCAAACCTTCTCGACGACGATGGGTTTCAAAGAAAAAAAATCATTCCCAGAGATAAGACATTTTTAAATAGAGAGATAAATTTTGAGAATATTTCTTGTATTGCACGTAATCGTCAGGAGTTGGAGAAAAATTCAAAATTCGAACAATTAAAAGTTGCGTCACAAAATTTGGAACGACATCTAAACGACGATATTGCGACTCATTATAATCAAATGTCGACAGAAATGAAAATTGATGATACGCAAAGAATGCCTGATGATATTAAGAGACATTATCAGGAGCTAACACCGAAATTTGATGAATTACAAAAGGCAACGAACGAGTTTGAGAGAAAATTACAGGAGAAAACATTGAGTGCAATTGAAAAGACATTTCGTCTTAAGTACGAGGCTGAATTGGAGAAGGCACGTGTTATGCAAAATAATTTACGAAAGGAGAAAAATTATGGTGAAAAATTGGAAAAATTACCAAAAGCAACGCAAACTAATTTACCGCCACCATTGAGTTCGATATGTTCGCAAAATTCAGTTTCAAAGCCCATTAGTGTTCGACAAGATAGCAATGTTTCTTCGGATAGTTTCAGTCAAACGAGTTCGCCGAGTTATACGAGTAAAACTATGGAGGCACCATTGATACCACTCAAGCAATCGAATGGCAAAATTCCAGGTAAATATTATACTTTTTATACTTTTTTTTCTCTTTAAAATTAGTTACAAAATTAGATTAAAAGAAACAATAAAAATTGTTTGGCAATTTTTATAAATTTTAGAAATTGAAAATATATGTCTGACTAAAACTGATTTTTACTACTTAGTTCCAAGTTACATTAAAAAAAGGATTTGTCTGACTAAAATTGATTTTTACTACTTACTTGCAAATTAAATTTAAAAAAAAAAAAATTTCTGACTAAAACTGATATTTACTACTTAATTGCAAATTAAATTTAAAAAAGGATTCTTCCTGACTAAAACTAATTTTTACTACTTGCAAATTAAATTTAAAAAAAGATTTGTCTGACTAAAACTGATTTTTACTTCTGAGTCGCAAGTAAAGACAATTGAGAATAAGTTTGTCAGACTGTAACTGATTATTACTACTTGCAATTTTAATTTGAATAAATATATGTCTGTCTAAAACTGATTTTCACTACTTAGTTGCAAATTAAATATAAAAAAGATTTGTGCGACTAAAACTGATTTTTATTACATATTTGCAAATTAAATTCATTAAAGATTTGTCTGACTAAAACTGATTTTTACTACTTACTTGCCAATTAAATTAAAAAAAGGATTTGTCTGACTAAAACTGATTTTTACTACTTGCTTGCAAATTTTTTTGACTAAAACTGATATTAACTACTTATTCTCAACTTAAATTTAAAAAAAGTATGCGTCTGACTAAAAATGATGTTTACTACTTATTTGCAAATTAAATAAAAGAAAGTTATGTCTGACTAAAACTGATTTTTACTACTTATTTGTAAATTAAATAGAAAATAAGATTTGTTGGACTGAAACTGACTTTTACTACTGATTTGACAAAATAAAAATCAATAAAAGTTTGTCTGACTGAAAATGATGTTTACTACTGAACTGATTGTCATCTACATGAATTTATTAAACGTGTCTTATAAAAAACAGGCCTCGGATATCATGCTTTTTTCTATTTTTCTTGGACTATTTTCGAACAATGCGACTTTTATCGACTTATATTAAAAAATTGCGACTTTTTCGACTTTTCTTTCAAATTGTGCAAACAAAAATACCACATTTTTATTATAAAAAAATGCAATTTATTTCGATTTTTATTACACTGTCAAAAGTATAACTATTGACAAATCTTAGAAAAGTTATTTTTGAATAATTTTTCTAACTAAATTTTTGAAATATACAATTAAAAAGATTTTTAATAATTTAAATTTTGTAAAATTTAATTAAACATAAATCATTTTTTCGCGTATTTTAATACAATTTTTGAAAAAAATAATTTTTAAAGAATAATAATCAAATATTTTCGAAATAAACTAATTCTTAGAATTTTTTCATTCTGATTTTTTAAAACTCAATTATTTTTAATAGAAAATCGTTCAAAAATTTTATTCTTTTTTTTATATTTTTTAAAAACTCAATTATTTTGAAAAAATTTTATCAAATTTCAATTATTTTTTAAAAAATAATTAATTGAATTCTCGAAGAACTTTCGTAAAATTATTAAAAATTAATATAGATAATTGATTTAGAGATGAAGTTTAGATAAAAATTGTAGAAAATAATTGAATTTTGTAAGGTTTAGAGTTGTAATATTTTAAAAATTAATAAATTTCAGAAGTTGCAATTTTTAAAATTTTATTTTTCGTGAAAAAAGAAATAAGAAGTATTTGAATATTTAGAAAAATTATTTCAGTTTTAATTAATTGAATTTAGAAATCAATGAAGAAACAGGGAAATACAAAATGAAATTTTTTATGACAACAGTAAAATAAATAAACGATTTTTTTTTACTTTTTTTCTATTTTTAATCGACTAAAGCGACTATTTTTGCTCGTTGAAGTTGACCCGAGACCTGAAAAAGTGACTGTTACTATTGATTCAATAACTTCATGAATTCAGAATTAGTTCGTCAGACCAAAAAACAATTTTTACTACTTATTCACAAATTGAAATTGAGGAAAAGTTTGTTGTAAATTGTTTTTTATTACTCATTTTCGAATTGAAGTTTAGAAAAAGTTTGTCTGACCAAAAATGACTTTTACTACTTTTATTGGTTAAATTCAGTACTTCCAGGAAATTAGTTAAAGTTCGGTCTGACTTAAACTGACTAATACTACTGATTTACAACCTGAAACTTCTATTAAAATTTATGTCTGACTAAAATCGATTGATACTACTGATTTTTAAACTAAATGAATTAAGAGAAAGTTTGTCAGACTAAAACTCGAGTATAAAGTTTACTTTGTTCAAAATAAATTTTACCAAGTTTGACTATAACCTTCTTTGCAAATATCTAACATGTAAATAAAAAATTAGTAGTATAAATCAGTACTAGTCAGACGATCCTTTTTTGAATTTTAATTCTAGTACTCTATAAACTTTGTGTAAGTTAATTTTCAGTAGTAGGACTTGTTTTTTGTCAGAAACTCTTTTTACTACTTGGTGGTTTTAAAAACAGTAGTGCAAATCACTTCCGGTCAGACAGAATGTTTAAAATTCGTTAAATTCAAAATTCAGTAGTATAAGTAAACTTCTGTCAGACAGGAAATTCATTAAATCCGTTGAATTTAAAAGTCAGTTAAAAAACTCATGTTTCCTCATATTTCTTTTTCACATCAGATATATTGTAACCAAATTTTTTAAAATTTATTTCACTCGAAATTTAATTCAGTAGTAAAAGACAATTTTATGTCTTAATAATTTATTTTCAACCACTGGTATTTGAAATTAAAGTAGCATTTCACAGTCCTAATTGGACAAAAAGTTTTTCATTATTCGTTTCATATAATATCGGTATAGTAGAAGTCAATTTTTGTCAGACTATTTAAAAGTTTGCCTTATTTCAAAATTTCAGTAAAAATATATAATTTTCTGTCATACTTTTTTGCTTTTAATAGTTTTGACAGTAGTCAGGGTCAATCTTAGACAGACGTAATATTTCAATTGTATTCAAATTTAAAACTAAAAGTCAGTAGTACAAGTCAGTTCTGTTTTAAAGTCATTTACTTCTCACTACTATTAATAGTATCAATTATCAATGATAATTAATATCATTGATATCGAATTTTTATAATAATAATAATAAAATAAAAGTAAAATAAAACAATAATAATAAATGAAAAAACAATCTTTTAATATTTATGCCCGACTTAAATCGATTCATACTACTGACAGAGCAATCTTTCAGTATTTAATAGCAATAGCATGATTCAAAAATTATACGTAAAGAAATATAATTATTTTTCTACTTTTAAAAAATTTCTCGAATATTTTTTCCAAAAACTGTTAACTAAAAACTAAAAAGAAAAAAATCATGTCTGACTAAAAACGAATCTCACTACTCATGTGACGAAAAGTTTACATTAAAATTCTCTTAGCCCGCATACACAACGTTTGATGGAAAGTTTGAAAATGTAATTTTGAATTTAATTGTTTAAATTTACAGACAGAGCATTGACTGAAAACCCACCAGGAAGTCCAATCACAAAATCTATGAGCACTCCGGCTAGTTTACAAACGATCGTGAGATTTCACAGTGGCAGCAACATGTCCTTTAACCATAAAGTGAGTACAGTCCTTAAATTCCCTTTAAAGTCCATTTGGAGAATCGATCTTTGAAATCCGACAGGGACATTCGAAATATAATGAAACTGTACAAATATAGTTGGTGCAATTAGTTTAAGGAACTTTAACGATCATTGTTTGATGTTCTATTCAATATAATATATAACGAAGCTTTGCCTATAAATATCGAAATTCAAATATATACTCCTCTCTCAAGCAGATGAAATTAATGTATCAAGATGTTATTTATTTGTCAAAGAAGAAAATTAAATTCTGACAGGAAATGTTTATTTTATTATATTAATTTGTTTTAGCATTTATTTATTAATTTTTTTTACTTTCAGTAAAAAGAGGGGATCAAAATTAAATTCTAAGCACTTGTTTTCTCGAAAGTATCAAATTGATACTAAAGTGGATCAACTTGATGCTGAAAATTTAGATCAAGTTTTAATTTGATACACATTTTTTGGATCTATTCGTTGCAATTTGATATTATTAAGTTAACAGTGAATAGAAATTATATATAATTTTGTCAAATGTTTATTAAAAAAAGTACTGAAAAAAATGAAATTTTTTAAATTCCTAAGAAAATTCTCAATTTTGTGTCATTATTGTTTGACTCATAAACTATGGAATTTCCACGAATTCTAATACAAAGCCTTCAATTTTTTCTATTTCTTTTAAATAACTTAATTTTTTAAGAACTATCATAAAATTATGACTTATAAATTATTTTATGAATAATTTTTACAATTTTCATAAATACTAGATTCATCGAAGAATTTTAGTTGAAAATACTAAAAAAAAATTGAATTTTGGAAAAGTTATAAATGATTCCAGAAATTTAATTATTTTCAAAAGTTATAAAAATTCTTCGTAGAATTTCAATTATGTTCAGAAATTTAAAAAAAATTCTCATCAAAATTTTAATTATTTTTATAAATAATAAAATTCTTTAACGAAATTCAATTATTTTTAAAAATTTTAATAAAATTCTTGGCAACATTTCAGGAATTCAATTATTTAGAATATTTTTAATAAATTTTCTCGAAATAATTGAATTATTTTCATTAATAATAAAATTTTCACATGAAATGAATGATTAAAGATACAGAATTTCATAAAATTTTTCGAAAAATATTAATTTCTTAAAAAAGATTTTTATAAAATTTTGTCGCAAGAATTCAATTTTAAAAAAAAATTAAACAAATTTTTTTTCATGAATTCAATTATTTTTATAAATAATAAAATTCTTCTCCGAAATTCAATTATTTTAGACAAATTTTAATAGAATTTTTGGGGAAATTTTAATTATTTTTATAAATAATAAAATTCTTCACCGAAATTCAAATATTTTTAAAAATTTGAATACAATTCGTTGTAAGAGTTCAATTATTTATATGCATAATAAAATTCTTCACAGAAATTCAATTATTTTTAAAAATTTTAATAAAATTCTTGGCAAAATTTCACAGAAATTCAATTATTTACAAAATATTTAATAAATTTTTTCGAAATAATTTAATTATTTTCATAGAAAATAAAATTTTCACAGAAATTCAATTATTTAAAATACAAAATTTCATAAAATTTTTCGAAAAATATCAATTATTTAAAAAGATTTTTATAAAATTCGTCGCAAGAATTCAATTATTTAAAAGAATTTAACAAAGTTTCTTTCATGAATTCAATTATTTTTATAAATAATAAAATTCTTCACAGAAATCTACTTTTTTTTATAAACTTGAATAAAATTTCTTTGGAAGAATTAAATTATTTTCAAAAGTAATAAAATTCTTCGCAAAAATTCAATTATGTTCAAAAATTAAAAAAAAATTCTTGTCAAAATTTTAAGTATGTTTCTAAATAATAAAATTCTTCTCCGAAATTCAATTATTTAAAAAAAATTGTTGATAAAATTCTTCGCAGAAATCCAATTATTTACAAAAATAATAAAAATTTCACAGGAATTAAATTAACAAATTTTTTTTTAAATTTTTTCTTCATAATTCAAAATATTATTTTCTTAAATAATAAAATTTTTTTAGAAATTTAATTACTTTTATAAATAATAAACCTTATCGCAGATTTTCAATTATTTTTAGTACCATTCTAATCAAATTTCTCGAAAAATGTAATTATTATTAAAAATTTTATTTTTATTTTTAAAGTCGTAACGCTTGTGTTACTTTAAGAGAAAAAAAATGTCTTTCAATAAATAAAATAGTTCCTTTTCATAAATATAGATTTAGATTTATTTTAATTTATTAGATTTTTAGATAGAAAAAAACTGAAAATTTATACAGTATCGTCAGCTGGGAAAATTTTATTTGAATATTAAATAAAGTAATATTCTTTAAATAACAAATTCTTTTCTACTTTCGAGTAGAAAATGTATTGACAAGTCAGGATAGAAAATATCTAAGAAGAAAAAAAATTTTTTTTTTAAATAATAAATTCTAATATACAGCTTTTTCGTTATATTTTGTAGATAATTAGAGATATGAGAAGACCCAGTAGTCATTTTGTAACGAGAGGAAGATTTCGATTCAGGTTCGCTCAGATTCTTGCGAATGTAATAGCCCTCATGGTCATTGCTGGTGGATTGGCAGCATATTTCAAAAGTAAGTGCAAAATTCTTCTCTCAATACAATAAATTTTCTTTTTGAACATTATTTTATTGTTATTATTTTTATCAATATTATTTTTTACTTATTTCCTTATTTTTCTTCTCTCTAAATTTAAATTTGTAAATATTTTTACTAATTTGAATTAGTGATTAAATTTTTGCTTTTGAATTTCTAAAGTTTACAAACAAATTAGTAAAAATTATTGTTTATTAGTAAAATTCACAAACAATTTAGTAAAAATGACTATTTATTAGTAAAGTTTACTAACTGGAAAGCTAAAAGTTAGTGACTAATTTAAAAATTAGCAAACATTTTTACTAATTCAAATTTATAATTTTTCTTTCAATTTTAGTTTTAGGTATTTTTATTATTATTATTATTATTATTATTATTATTATTATTTTTATTATTATTATTTAAATTTTAATTTTTCTTATTATTATTTTTATTATCACTATTATTGTATAGTAATTTGTTTATTACTAATTACTTCCTTATTTTCGTATCTTTAAATCTAAACTAATATATGTAACTAAAAAAAGTTAAAAAAATTGTGCTTTTTTAAAAATACATATGAGAAAACATTTCGAAAAAATAGAACGAGAATTATAAAAATCGCACAGTTCTGGAAATTGTTTTTTGTTTCAAATAACACAATGACTTATTTCAAGAAAATGATGACTATTTCAAAGTGTTCTCGAAGTTATTATTGGCATTTCAAAATGTAGGAGAGATACAAATGTTCTGTCTACTGTGTATATATGTATATATGTAGATACATATATAGCTATATGTATAGACAAGAGAGAGCGATGAGCTTTGTAACCAACGAGGATCAATAGTCTTCTCGTGTACCAACTTCTGTCAACAAGTTCACAAATATTGCAATCTTCCTAATGAGATACACAATCTTAGAAACTCATCAACATTTTTTTTTTCAATCTGCCCTTGTTTTAAAATTCAAAATTAAACGATTCAAATAAAAATTCCCATTATAGATGTATTTACAGAGATATTATTACTTTATTTAATTGAAAATAAGAGTATTTATTATTTTTTTTTTATTTTTTCCTTGTAGACAATTTTTGGATACGATAGAATTTTTATTGTTTTTTTATTTATTTTTATTTTTATCTTCTAAATTGAAAATTAGTAGTAAAAGTTATAAATAGAGAATTTTAATATAGTTGATGTCGAGGGGAATCAGTAGTAAACATAAGTTTTAGTCAGACATATATTCTTTGAATTGTAATATCAAAATCAGTAGTAAACATCAGTTTGAGTCTGACAAATATTTTCTGAATTCTTGAAATTTTCAGCGCAGTAGTTAAAATCGGTTTTTGTCGGACATAAATCATATCAGTTTTCGTTCTTTGAAAATAAGTAGTCACAGTTAGTTTTTAGTAAGACGGATGTTTTACTATTGAATTCTTGTAGATTGTAAATTATAGTAGTAACTACTTTTACCATAACCAGTAGTAGTTCGTAAATTGTACGAAAAATAATTAAATTCTTCTCCGAAATTCAATTGTTTTCAAAAATTTAAATAAAATACTTGTGTTAGTAAAATGGCTATTATTTTCAAAAATTTTCCTCAATTCAATGATTTTAAATATCTACTATTTTAATAAAATTTTCCAAAAGAATTCAAATATTTACAAATTTTTTTATAAATTTTTTCGCACTCATTCAATTAGTTTTATAAATAATAAAATTTTTACAGTGATTCAATTATTTTCGTAAATATAATAAAATTCTTTTTAGGAATTCAATTATTTTCATAAATAAAACTCATTGCAGAATTTCAATTAATTTCAATACCATTTTAAGGAATCGAATTTCTCGAAAAATGTAATTATTCTTAAAAATTTTATTAAAATTCATTGATAGAATTCAATTATTTGAAAATTTGTTGATAACGATTCTTTATGAGAATTCAATTTTAAGAAACATGCAATTATTAAACAAATTGTATTTTTTTGTATTTACATTATTAAATAACAGTAGAATTTTCTAATAAAAATTGATTTAGAAATAATTTTTAGTTAAAATTTTAAATTATAATTAAATATTAAAAGCATTAGAGCTTGAATTTTTTGAAATAATTGAATTAAAAAAAGTTTGAATTTGAAATTTTTGAAAATCTGAATTTTCTATTTTTTTAACTAACAATTCTGTGGAATGAATTTTTTTGAAAAATTTTAATTGCGGTTTTTTTTTAAATTGTAAACAAATTAATTTGGAAATTCTCAAAGAATTTTTTCAAAAATATTATATAAAAATAATGCACTTAGAGAAGAATTTTAGTTAAAGACACAAAAAGAAAAATTTAATTTTGAAAAGTTATAAATTATTGTAAAAATTCTATTATTTTCAAGAGTAATAATATTCTTTGCAAAAATTAAATATTGTTCAAAAATAATAAAAATTCTTCTCAATAATTCAATTATTTTTTAGAAATAATAAAACTCAACGGAGAATTTCAATTATTTTTAATAAAATTTGAATCAAATTTCTCGAAAAATGTAATTATTTTTAAAAATTTTATTAAAATTTGTCAAGAGAATTCAATTATGTAAAAATTTGTTGATAAAATTCTTTATGAGAATTAAATTTTAAGAAACATTCAATTAATATTCAATATATATTTTTGTATTTAAATAATTGCATTCTAGTAGAATTTATTAATAAAAATTGATTTAAAAATAAATTTCAGTTAAAAACAAATGAATTTGAAAATTCAAAAAAAATTTTTTCAAAAATTATTAAAAATAATGGATTTATAGAAAAATTTTAGTTAACACTAAAAAAATTTAATTTTTAAGAAGTTACAAATTGAATTGTTTTCAAGAGTTATAAAATCCTTCGCAGAAGTTTAATTATGTTCAAAAAGAGTAAAATTATTTTTAGGAATTCAATTATTTTCATAAATAACAAATCTCAATGCAGAATTTCAATTATTTTGTAATACAATTTTAATCAAATTTCTCGGCAAATGTAATTGTTTTAAAAATTTTATTAAAAATCCTCGAAAGAATTCAATTATTTAAAAATATGTTGATAAAATTCTTCATGAGAATTGAATTTTAAGAAACATTCAATTATTCAATAAATTATTTATTTTTGTATTTAAATAATTGAATTCTAGTAGAATTTTCTAATAAAAATTGATTTAAAAATTAATTGCAGCTAAAATTTTAGATAA
Organism: Leptopilina syphax; assembly: GCA_032872505.1. NCBI lineage: Eukaryota > Metazoa > Arthropoda > Insecta > Hymenoptera > Figitidae > Leptopilina > Leptopilina syphax. The sequence continues at coordinate 22,728,844 of CM065470.1, forward strand.
TAATTGAATATTAAAAGCAATATAGAGTGAATTTTTATAAATAATTGAATTTTGAAATTAATTTTTTTAAAAAAGTTTAATTGAATTTATTTATATTTGAAGCGTTAATTTTTTAATGTATATTTAAGTAAAGAATTTACGAATAATTGAAATTTATATAAAATTGAATATTGTAAATAAATGGATTTTGAAAATTGTCGAAAAACTTTTTCGAAAATTCATTGATTTAGTGAAAAATTCTTAAAAATAATAAATAAACTATGCAAAACTTTTTTTTCAACAAAAATATGAATTTAAATAGAAAAATATTTTTTTTAAACCTAATAATTATAAACTTTGTGAACTTTGTCAAAGTGAGTTGATAGCCAAAAAAAGTTATATTTTTTTTAGTAAATGAATAAATTTATTCTAGTTAATAGTTTCGTTCATATTTAGTTTCGTTCATTGTGTTCATTTATTTATTTATTTAACAGAAAGTTCATGTATTTTTAAATATATTTAAATATATTTAAATATATTTAATATATTTAATATATTTAAATATATTTAAATATATATTTTCAGAAACATTTCATTATTCAAGAAATTATTTATTTTTCTATTTAAATAATTGAATTCTAGTAGAATTTTCAAATAGAAAATTTATTTAAAAATGAATTTCAGTTAAAATTTTAGATATTAATTGAATATTAAAAGCAATATAGCGTGAATTTTTAAAAATAATTGAATTATGAAATTAATTTTTTTAAAAAGTTTAATTGAATTTTTTTAATATTATTTAAAGTTTTTATTTTCTAATATTTAATTAATGGAATAATTTACGAACAATTGAAATTTCGTAAAATTGAATATTATAAACAAATTGATTTGTGAAAATTGTCAAAGAACTTTTGTGAAAATTATTAAAAATAATCGATTTAAAGAAGAATTTGAGTTAAAAATTTTTGAAAATAATAATTAAATTGATAATGATTTTTTTACTGGGTCAACTTTAATTATTATAAAACATGAAGAAATTGATGACTACGAGTCGAAGACTCGGAGTTATCGATATTTTCATGTTTTATAGAATAATGAAAAATTTAATTTATAGTTTTAAGTAAAATACTTTAATTGGTTCGAGCCCTGCAGTAGTAAAAAACATTTTAATGGAAAGTTTTCATTACATGAAATATGAGAAAACATGAGTTTTTTAATTCACTTTTAAATTCAACGGATTTAATGAATTTTCTGTCAGACAGGAGTTTACTTATACTACTGAATTTTGAATTTAACGAATTTTAAACATTCTGGCTGACCGGAAGTGATTTGCACTACTGTTTTTGAAACCAGCATGTAGTAAAAAGAATGTCTGACGAAAAACAAGTTCTACTACTGAAAATTAACTTACACAAAGTTTATAGAGTACTTGAAAATAAATTTGTCTGACAGAAATTGACTTGTACTACTGATAAACATATTTTTGCTCTTAACATATTTTCGCTATCAATCTCGCAAAGTTTTTAAGAAATAATTTCTCTAGTCATCGAAGTAAAAATTACTTTCCGAGGTTTTACAACATGTAAATAGAAAATTTTATTTTCAGAGTAGTAAAACAGAATTGCAATCTAAATAAAAAATAAATAAATTTTGTAATTCGGAATAATTTAATAAAAAAAAAAGTTGTAATAATAAAAAAATTACAAAAAAAAAAGATTTCATTTTCAAAAAAAAATTAAATTCAAATAAAAACATTTCGTTTTTTTTTTAGTCACAAAATGGTTTATTTTCTCCGCGTAAACTGCGCACTTTATGGAATAACGAGGCTTGGGAAAAGATGAAAAGGACACTTGATTAAAATAAGTAGATTTTAAAAATGCAATAAAAAGCGAAATTTAATCAACTTGAAGGGAAAAGTTTTGGGGACATAAATTTTCCGCAGAATAAAAAAAAACTGAAAGAGAGAGAGAGAGAGAGTGAGAGAGAAAGGGTTAAAATGGGCTCGATCAATTGATTAATTTATGGGATACAGTTTAAAACTGTCTCCAAGTTAAAGGGGGGAATGAAAAATTGTTCTGAAACGCAGTGAATTTTGCTCACGGTAGTTGGTCAGTTCTGGGTGGAATTGTTGACGAAAATAAGAGAAATCCCAAAGCAATACTCATACCAAAATTATTCCCCATTCGTAACTGCTATTCTCTTTCCAGGATTGCAATTTAAACCGCCCAGCAGATATATATACATAAACTATATAACTACTATATATGTGTTTGTGTTTATATATAGATATGTTATGTATACGAAAGAGATGGTTTGAAAATGGTCCACAGATTACGTACACGCAGTGCACATCTCCTACAATTCACTTTTCAGAGAGTAAACCCAGCTTTCTATCCTCTTTCTCTCGTAAAATGATTAAAAGATTAAACTCTTTATTGATATTACTGCAATTTAATATTAATCTCTCATGAATGCCAAATTAAAATGAACTCCTATTAATAGAAGAAAAAATATTTTTCATTTTTCTCTCACAATTAGAATGACATAGAAATTGATAAATACTCTCTAAATTTGAATTAGTCAAAAATAACTAATTTGATAGCAAAAAGTCAGTTACTGATTCAAATAGTAAAATTTTACTAATGAAATAGTTACCTGATATTGACTAATTATTAGTTAAATTCACTTTTAGGTTATGTAAAAATGACTGAAATTTGTAGTAACTAATTCAATTAGTGAAATTTGACTATATTTTTTTAGTTATTTATTTAATATCCATTAGTGATTCTCTACTGATAATTAGTTATTTTTTACTAATTGCTCAAGCAAAAAATCATCCATGATTTTACTATTTTTAACTGATTCAGATATAGAGAGTATCAAGGAAACCTTGCACGAAATAATTAATTTTAAAAAAGTAGTAAAAAGTATCTTTACTATCGAAAAAAGTAATTAAAAAATAGCTATTGAAAAATTAAATTTGACGACTAAAAACAACTCGTTTTAGATGATTCGGAAAAATCACAAAAATTTAATTCTTCATTTTTTTCTGATTTTCATCGAAAAAAATTTACATTTTTCTCATACTGTTAATATCTTAAATTCTAAATTTTGTACAAAATTCAATAATTTTTTAAATTTTAATTTTAACAGCATGTGACTGTTACAGAAATCAATGTTAATTTTTTCGACCACTTTTCTCTTAAAATATTAAATAAATTAAGCTAGTTTTTTGTGAATAACTCTAAAATATAATAAAGAAGAGCAGTGATGTGCAAAAGTTTTAATAATTCTAAAATAAATTATAAAAAAATATTTTGAAATCGGAAAAGACGAGAAATTGATTAAAAGTGATTTTGAGAACTGATAATTTTAAAGTTATTTTTTAATAAATAATTTTAAAAAGTATTAAAACTTTTTCACATCACTGCCCTTCTTTATGATATTTTAGAGTTATTCACAAAAAACAAGCTTAATTTATTTAATATTTTAAGAGAAAAGTGGTCGAAAAAATTAACATTGAATTCTGTAACAATCACATGCTGTTAAATTCTACAAAAATACGATTATATTTAGAAATAATTTTTAAACATAGAAAAAAAATTTTTTAAATGTAGGACAATTTATTTTAATTAAAATTGACAATATTTCTAAATAAATAATTGGAACTAATAATTTAATCTTTTAAAAATAATATACGGGAATCCAACTATCTTCAAAATATGTTAAGTACAATTTTTCAAAAGACGAATATTTTTCATAATTTTCAGATTAAATTACGTTTAAAACTTAGATAAATTTTATTAAATAAATATTAAAATACATTTTTATGTATCCACAGAAATTACAATTACAATATTTTGAATGATTACTGTGTAAAATCTTTTTTAAATTTAACAATTTCTAAAAATTCTTGTAATTAATTTATTAATAATCAATTAATTAATTGTAAAAAAAGTTGTGTAACTCTTACAAAATTAAATAATTTTCTTGATGATGTTTTTAATTTTAATTATTTAAAACTTTTAATAATTTTTTAAGAAAAAAAATTAATTATTTAAAAAAAAAATAAAAAATTGAATATTTTTTAAAATTGAATTCTTCTAAAGAATTTTATCAAAATTTCTTAAAATAATTGAATTCTTTCAAAGAATTTTAATAACATTTTTAAAAAAAAATTTTCTTTTCCAAGGAATTCATTTAAAATTGTATAAAAAATAATTGAAAATCTATGATTTTGTTTGAAAAATTTTATGAAAATTGTAAAGTCATTGAATTCTTGTAAAAATTTTAGTATCTATGAAAATAATTAAATTTCTTCGAAGAAGTTTATTAAAATTTTATTCAAAATAATTGAATTTATCAAAAGTATTTTATTATTTATGAAAATAATTGAATTCCATGGAAGAATTTTATTATTTACTTGAATAATTGAATTCTTACAAATTTTTTTCGACGAATTTAATTAAAATTTTATTGAAAATAATTCAATTCCTATGTATAGAATTTTAATGAAATTTGTAAAAATAATTGAATTTCTGCGAAGAATTGCATTAAAACTTTCAAATAATAATTGAATTTGAGATAAGAATTTTATAAGAATTCTTTTAAATAATTAATTTTTCTTTTAAAAGTTCAATGAAAATTGTATTTTAAATAATTGAATTTCTGTAAAAATTTTATTATTTATGTAAATAATTGAATTCCAGGAAGGATTTTATTATTTACTTGAATAATTGAATTATTACAAATTTTTTTCAACGAATTTAATTTAAATTTTATTGAAAATAATTCAATTCCTATGGATAGAATTTTATTATTTACTTAAATAATTGAATTCTTACAAATTTTTTTAAACGTTCTGTCTGACTAGAACTGATTTATGCTACTGATTTAAAAACTAAAGGATTTTATGAAACTTATGTCTGACTAAAAAAAAATGTATGCTACTGATTTAAAAAATTAAAATTTAAAACCAATTCAAAAAAATTTGTAAATATAAAAATTACTTTTACAAGTTATTCACTAATTGCAATTCAGGAAAAGTTTGTTCTTACTAATTTACAAATTGCGCTTTAGAAAAAATTTGTCTGACCATAATTAAGTAGTACTACTTGTAGTAGTGAGTAATTTTTTGCAAAAAGGTGTAAATTATTATTATTATTTATTATTATTATAATTATAATTATTATTATAAATTATTATTATAATTATTATTATAAATTATTATAAATTATTATTTAAATATGAATGTCTGACTAAAACTGACTAATACTACTGGTTAACAAAATAAAGAATTTCCTTAAAGTTATGTCTGACTAAAACTGGTTGTTACTATTGATTTGACAACAAGATGATTTTTCAAAACTTATATCTGACTATAATTGATTGTTACTACTTACTATAATGCTATTAGTAATTTTTAAATTAGTAGTTAATGTAAATTTCAGTCTGGCAAACTCTATTTGATAAATTTATAAATCAGTAGTTAAAATTTAGTTTTAGTCGGACAAACTTTTCCTGAATTTTTTTTTAGTTTTTAAATCAGTAGCATAAATTATTTTCAATCAGACATAAGTTTCAAAAAATATTTTAGTTTTTAAATCAGTAGTATAAATCAGTTTTAGTCAGACAGAACTTCAACGAATTTTGTAAATTAGTCTAATAAAACTTTTCTCAATTGTTGTAATTTGTAAGTCAGTAGTAAAAATCAGTTTTATTCTGACAAAGGTTGGAAAATAACCCCGACTTTCTAAATTAGTAGTAATACTAACTTTTGGTCAGACAGAATTATTACTGTCTGACTAAAAGTGTCTAATACTACTAATTTACAAATTAAAAGATTTCTTGAAAATTATGTCATCATTATTTAATTAGATAGTTTTTCTGAAGATATCAAATTGAGATAAAAAACGAATCAAAAGTGTTGCGAAGCAATATTTTGATTCGTTTTTTGTCTCAATTTGACATCCTTAAAAAAATTGTGAATAATTAAAATAAATTGCTGTTTATATCAAAATAAAATAATTTTCAAAAAATTAAATAAAAAAAATCATATTCTAACTTTAAAATTATAATTTCTTAATAATAAATAAATTTTTTTCTCTATAATTATTATTATGAGTATAATTTTCTTTAATTCTCACAGGCTATTCCGCAAATACACTGAGAACGGGAAATTTATACGCGACAAGTACACTTATGGTGCCAAAGCCAATTAAATCTGCAATAGAGGAAAAAAATCCATCGCCCGGTGTATGCCTGCCAGTTATCGTTAACTTCTGCCAATATCACAAGGTAAGATAAAAAAAAATTAAACTTTCTCCAACACTTCTATATATATATATACTTCTTTATATCGAGATTAAAAAGAAATTTCTTGGAACAAATTTATATATATAAAAAAAAAATAGAAAAAAGAATATTCTGGCATCAAAACGCGGTTGAATATATTATTACAATATAAATCAATATACTTTTCAAGAATTTTTTTTTTCCTTTTTCTTTTGATCAAGTCTGTATATAAGAGGGAAATATAGTTTTTCATAAATTTGAGAAACTTAATTTCATCTTATCTAATGTCGCAGAAAATGACATTTTGCAACTCTCTCTCTCACTCTGTACCTATACGTTCATCGATCCACAGTCCCCACTAAAATTCCTAAAATGAGGTCATTATGAAAAGAGAATTTCATTTTCTGGAAAAAAAAATTCTTGGCATATACACTACTTAAAAAGTTATTCTGTTGAAGGGAACATTATGAACGCTTCTTTAGTAATTAAAAAGCAAGTTCTCGATGTGAAGAAAAATTTTATAATTGAAATAAACTTTTTTTCTGTATATTAAATAAAATTTTCACTGGAAAAACTTTGTTTTCGGTTCTAAAATCTATTTTCACTTCGAATCTAAAATTATATTTATTAGTAATTTGAATCAGTGATTTGATGCTTTTGAATTAGTATATATTTCACTAATAGATAGTAATTTCTTCTAATTTGTTTATTAAAATTTAATAATTTTAAATTTTACTAACAAATAGTAATTTCTACTTTAATTTTTTCCCTTATTTGAAAAGTAGAGTCCCAATTTCGGTCTTAACTTTTTGATATTAAAAAAAAATCATTAAAAATTGTAATCTTTTTTCTAATTGTGAATTTCAAGACTATTCTTTTCTATAGTAATTTTTTATTTAAAAAAGACTTTGACAAATAAATCAACATTTTTTATTTATCTCCGCAGTTTTACTCATTTTCCTTTCTTCCTTCTTTTATTTTTTTGAAAAAATAGGAAAAAGTGAATGTATGCGTAACATGTTTAAATGAGGACTTTTAAAAACGTGTAAAAGCCTTTTTCACCGCAGAGGAAAAAAAATTCAAATAGAATAACATTTTACGTTCTGTGGAAAAAATTTTCCAACAAATTATTTTCTTTCTATTTTTTAAAATTTGATTTTAGGAATTATATTCTCTTAAGTATTTATATATATATTTTCTTTGTCTAAAAATATAAATAAATAAATGTCAAATAATATTAATTATGATGATGATCATTATCAAAATTAATTCAATTTTAAAAGAGTTGCGTTTACAATTTTCATAAATCCTTATTCCTTATTCTTTCTCTTGAAAAAAAAATTTTTTTTAACCAAAAAAATGAGTATTAATATGTATTTCTTTATTACTTTAAAATTATTTACAAAAAATGTAGTTTAGAATAATAATTATTTTTTAAAATTAAAAATTATTTTTTAAAAGAATTTTATTTATAAAAAGTTTACAATAATTATTTTCAATTTCACTAAAAACTAGCAGCAATTTGCGAGCAGCTGACTTATCACTCACTTTTTTAATTAAAATTATCAATTTTAAAAATAATGGAACGTAAAAATTTTTAATTCAAATTGTTTTTTTTAAAATTTTTTTTTGACTCCTAAACTATAAAATTACCACGAATTTAAAACAAAGCCTTCGATTTTTTCAATTTCTGACAAAAATTTCATTTTCAAATAATTTTAATCTTGAACAACTATCATAAAATAAAAAAATTATTTAATGAATAATTTTACTTAAATCTTTCAAAATTAATTCAATTTTAAAAGAGTTGCGTTTACAATTATCATAAATAAATTAACTTCAAACGGTTTTAATTTGAAATTTTATAAAATTTCAATTTTTAATGAATTTAATTAGAAATTTTAAAGAACTTGAATTTTTAAAATTAGTTAAATTACCCAAAAGAATTCAATGATTTAAAAACAATTTCAATAAAATTGTACGCAAACATTTCATTATTTTCATAAATAATAAAAATTTCACTGCAATTCAAATATTTGCAAATTTTTCATAAGTTTCTTCTCAATAATTTAATTATTTTCGGAAATAATAAAACACATCGCAGAATTTCAATTATTTTTAATACAATTTATCTATTGTAAAAAATTTTATAAAAATTTGTCAAAAGAATTTAATTATTTAAAAATTTGTTGATAAAATTTTTTATGAGAATTAAATTTTAAGAAACATTCAATTATTCAATAAATAATTTACTTTTCTATTAAATTAATTGAATTCTCGGTAGAATTTTCTAATAAAAATTGATTTAAAAATGAATTTTAATTTTTTTAATTTTAATTATTATTAAACGTTATCTTTATGTTTTATAACAATATTTTTAAAGTTGATTAATTTCAAAAAGTTTTGAATTTGAATTGTTTTGAAGAATCTTTATTCCTATGAAAAAATAATAATAATTAAATATTTAAAATATTTTTAAAAAAAATTATTGTTTTCGAATAATTTTACAATTAAAAATATTCGTTAATAAATTTAACAGAACATTTTTTTCAATAAAATTTTTTCCTCTATTTTCTAAAAATTCAAAAATTTTTATTTTCATTTTCAATTTAATTTTTTAATTGATAAATATAATTTATAAACATTTTTTTTCTTTTTTTTAAAAAAAAACTTTGAATTTTATAAAAACAATTGAAATTAAGAAATGCAAATTATTTTTTTATGAAAATTGAGAATTTTCTACAAAAATATTAAGAAACGGGAATATTTAATGTTTTTATTCACAAAAGAAAATATATATAGTTACTTAAAATAATAATAATTAATTAATTAATTAATTAATAATATTAATAAATATGAAATATTAAATTGACCAGATTCCGTACAATTTCACCATGTACCCGAATTTCATGGGTAATTTTGGTCAACGCGAGGCTCAACATGAATTAGAACATTACGATGCGGTTGTCGACGTAAGATGTTACGAATTAGCAGCCCTGTTTCTCTGCACTGTTTTTGTACCAAAATGCGGTCCTGGTGGTAATTTAATACGACCCTGTCGAAGTCTTTGCTATCGTAAGTAATAAAATGCCAAAAATAATCTCATAATAAATTGAGGCAATTAATTTTCATTCAGCAATAATTAATTAGTCGAATTATTTAAAAATTTCAAATTTATCAACCTTAATTAAAATTCCCTAAATTAATAAGTTACAATTAAACAAATAATTTTTATAATAAAAATATACTCGTTGTCATAAACAAATAATTTTTATTAATAAAGTTATAATTATAATTGTCCAATTATTTTCCATATAATTTAAATTAATCGTTTAATTAATTAATCAATAAATAGTAAACAATTTCTTTCCGAGTTTCTTACCAAATTTTCAAATTTGATATTAAAAGGAAAAATTGTTGAATTAAAAAAAAAAAAAAAAATACTTTTCCTTGGCCAATCATTTTTTTCTGACAATTTAACTATTTTTTGCCAATCACTGTATTTTTTTCCAGAGACAAAAAGACGCTGTGGCTTTTTTTTGAAAGTTTTCGGACTCACCCTACCGGATTACATGGAATGCGATTTGTTTCCGGATTCGAATGTGTGCGTGGGATATAACGAGGTTCTGGAAGCGGAGAAAAGAGCAGAGAGACCTAGTGAGTAAAAACAATTCAACACAATCAAGTTTGTGATAATAATAATTTTTTATTGCATGATATCGTTTTGTTATATAATAGAAAACAAAAAATAGAGATGAAGAAGGGGAAAAAAAAATTCTCGCACAAGAAACAAGAATGAGAGGACAAGGTTTCTTATTACCCCTACTGGTTCTAAATTTTAATCTAAAATTCAAGTGTCACATTAATCTTCTCATATAACCGTCTTCAACTTACTATATAACGTTTCCCAAAGGGTTTTGAAAATTGAAAAACGAGAGACGCAATTTATTCGTCTGTGATTTTTTTTTATCTCCAGAGTAAAAATTAATTTATAAAAATAAAAAAATTTGTTTAACTTCACGATAAAGAAGAAAATTTTCCATAGACGTTTTATTTCAGTTTTCTTTTATGTTGTCATGTTTTTTTGGAATTTAGAATAATTTACAAAATTTCCACTTTAAAAAAATTTAAAAAGTTAAAAAAAAAAAGAAATAATTTTTTTCAATCTGAATATTTTTTAAATTTCTGACACTAAAAGCTACTTTTTTTCATTTTTTAAAAATTTGCAGTAATTTACATCTGCTAATAGTTGAAATAAAAAAATTATTCTTAAAAATTCTCATAAAATTCTTTGAAACAATTCAATTATTTTCAAACTTTTTTGGAAAATTTTTTCTAAGAATTATATTATTTTCACAAATAATAAAATTCCTCGCTGCATTTCAAATATTTTTAATATCTACCTTTTTATTAAAATTTCTCAAAAGAATTCAATTATTTAAAAAAAATTAATTAAATTTTTCGCAAAAATTCAATTATTTCCAAAGATTTCAAAAAAATCCTTTGCAACAATAATTCAATTATTTTTCTCAAGATATCAACTATTTTTGATACTATTTTAAATGAGTTCTTCGAAATAATTGAATTATTTTCAAAAATTTTATTAAAATTCTTCGAAAGAATTCAATTATTTTGATAAATTTTAATAAAATTGTTGGTAAAATTTCAATTACTTTAAAAAAAATTTCTCCAATTCAATGATTTTCAATATATACTGTTTTAATAAAATTTTCAAAAAGAATTCAATTATTTTAACAAAATTTTTTATAAAATTCTATACGCAAACATTTAATTATTTTCATAAATAATAAAAATTTCATTGAAATTCAATTATTTACAAATTTTTTAATAAATTTCTTTGTAATAATTCAATTATTTTCGTAAATAATAAAACTCTTTAAAGAATTTCAATTATTTTTAATACAATTTTTATTAAATTATTCGAAATAATTTAAATATTCTTTTAAATTTTTATAAAATGATTAAAAAAAATTCTATTACTTACAAAAATTTTAATAAAATCCTTCGCAAGAATTCAATTATTTTCATGAATAATAATTATCTTCACAGGATTTCAATTATTTTAAATATAATTTTATATAAATTTATCGAAAAATGTAATAATGTATTTTCCAAAATTTTGTTAAAATTTTCCGAAAGAAATCAATTATTTTCAAAAATTTTGATAAAATTCTATACAATGTATTCAATATATAATTATATATAAATATAATCAATTATTCAATAATTTATTTATTTTTGTATTTTAATAATTGAATTCTCGTAAGACTTTCTAAAAAGAATTGATTTAAAATTAAATTCTTGTAGAACTTTTTAATAAAAATTGATTTAAAAATGAATTTCACTTATAATTTTAGATTATAATTAAATATTAAAAGCGTTATAGCGTGAATTTTTATAGAAATAGATAAATTTCAAAAAGTTTTTACATTAAAGTTATTAAAAATTTTAATTTCTGTGGAATAATAAATAAGTTTTTATACATTTAATAAACAAAAATTATTCATGAATAATTTAGTTTAGAAATAATAAAAAAAAATTAGTCTTTTGAAAAATTTTTTTGAATATATATGTAGTTAAATTCTTGTAAAAAAATTAAAATTATTTATTAACACTAGCCAAACTATCCGCGCGCAACCGCTCGGAAATGTTGTATGGGGCTGCTTATTTTAAACAATTTAAAAAATTTTAAAGAAATAATTATTATAACCTAACAAAGAGATTTAACTAAATAAAATTCAAATAATTTCACTCAATGGTCTCAATTCAAATAGAATTTACATTACTAGACTTAAACTATGGCTAGAACAATTACAATTAGTATCTGGGTCATCTTTTGCATTGCTTATTTTATAAAGCCATTTTAAATTAAATACTTTTTAAAGAAATAATAATTATTACACACTGAAAAAAGTTTTACTTGAAATAGCGATAAGTTTCTCTAGAATAACGAATGTATTAATTAAAGCACTGAAAAATTTCACTACTAAAGTGAAATCTGTAGTTCATCCACACGGAGAGAAAAAAAAGTGAGCCGTTTGATTTGGCAAGAGAGCGCTGTTTTCCCTTTATAAAGCACAGCAGTAGCGCCGCAAACGTCGAACGGTTCTACTTTTTGAGGAGTATCGGTTCTCTTCTCCACACAAATAGAGCCGCTTACTTTCCAAAAAGTGTACCCGCTTTCCCCAAAAAGGAGAACCGTTCTCCCCTCGAGAGTAAGCAGCGTGCTTAACCTCAAGTTGAACGGCTGTTTCGCATTTAACGCAACCGCTCTACCGACAGGTAGAGCCGCTTACTTTTCTTTCTCTCCGTGCAGCTAAATATTTTTTGCCGTGCATAACGAAAAAAGAATTAAATTAACATCAGATTTTCTACATTCAAAAAAAAAACGAATTCAAATAGAAATTAATCATTTTACAACTTAACCAAATTCACCCCAGAAATCACTGAATTCGATAATTAAGAAGAAAGTCAGACAAAAGCAGAGTTCCTACAGAATCTAGAACTCATGGAAATCATGGAAATGTTATGGAATTTTTAACAGGCTTCTGCAAATCAGGGAAATCATGGAAAAGGCCTAGGATTTTTAAAAGTTTCTAAATTTTTTCAGTTTTCCATTTTTTCTCTTAAATAAAAATTCAAATAATAATTTAGCTTTAGCTAAATGGCATAAAAGAGAATAAAAAATGTTGAATTTTAAGAAATTCGATTTTTCGGATTTTTGATAATTTTTAATAATTTTTGATTTTTTACCAAAGAGTTGAGACAATTTAATAAGTAAAGTATTTTCCAAAAGCACAAAAATAATAAAGCTAAATCCCATAAAAGCGAAGATAAAATGTTGAATTTTAAGAAAATCAGATTTTTGATTTTTTTCGAATTTTTGATAAATTTAGATTTTTTACCACAGAGTCGAGACAATTTAATAAGTAAAGTATTTTCCAAAAGCACAAAAATAATGCAGCTAAATCCCATAATAGAGAGGAAAAAATGTTGAATTTTAGGAAATTCGGATTTTGGAATTTTTTCGAATTTTTGATAATTTTAGATTTTTTACCAATGAGTCGAGACAATTTAATAAGTAAAGTATTTTCCAAAAGCACAAAAATAATAAAGCTAAATCCCATAAAAGCGAAGATAAAATGTTGAATTTTAAGAAAATCAGATTTTTGATTTTATTCGAATTTTAGATAATTTTAGATTTTTTACCAATGAGTCGAGACAATTTAATAAATAAAGTATTTTCCAAAAGCACAAAAATAATAAAGCTAAATCCCATAAAAGCGAAGATAAAATGTTGAATTTTAAGAAAATCAGATTTTTGAATTTTTTCGAATTTTTGATAATTTTAAATTTTTTACCAATGAGTCGAGACAATTTAATAAGTAAAGTATTTTTCACATTAAAAAGTTTGACATTAAAAATCATATAAAAAAATGCTAATTCTTAACCCACAAAATTTAATTTTTAAAACAAACAAATGAATGCAGATAATTTGCTAACGAAAAGGAAACTTACGATTATTATAATGTATTTTTAATTAATTTGAATTTAATTGAAATTTAATTAATATCAGTTTTATATTTTTAAAAATTTATTTCTATAGTTTTAAACAGTATTTTTAAATATAATGGAATTTTTGAAGAATTCTAACCAAAAGTTTGGAAAATAATTGAATGCCATTAAAATTTAGAATTGAAATTATTACCAGAACTAGAAAGAAAGTGGATATTTTTTATGGAAATCAGGAAAATGTCACCGAAATACAGAATCAAATTTTGGTAATTTTTGTGAATTAACTAAAACGAGTTTTCCAGTCGTCAAATTTAATTTTTCGACAGCTACTTTTTACTTTTTTTCAGTTTGAAAACTACTTTTTGCTAATTTTCCAAATTTTATTATTGAGTGTGAAGTCTGATAATAATTTGTATAATAATAATAATAATAATAATAATAATAATAATAATAATAATAATAATAATAATAATAATAATAATAATAATAATAATAATAATAATAATAATAATAATAATAATAATAATAATAATAATAATAATAATAATAATAATAATAATAATAATAATAATAATAATAATAATAATAATAATAATAATAATAATAATAATAATAATAATAATAATAATAATAATAATAATAATAATAATAATAATAATAATAATAATTGTTATTATTATTATTATTATTATTATTATTATTATTATTATTATTATTATTATTATTATTACATTAAATGAATTTTTCGTAAATATAATTATAATTTAACATTTTTAGATCTTTTATTTAATTATAATTATTATTTTATTAAACAAAATTAATAATAATAATAATAATAATAATAATAATAATAATAAATATGAGAAATGATTTATATTCTTAAGTCCCTATATATTTTTTATAATTTTGTTCATTTCTATAATAATTTAGTGAATTGAATAGTATATTGTGCAACAAGTACAGAAAGAAGCTGTTTTCCGACGAGTGCAAAGTTTGCTGCTCCGAGCGAAGCGAGGGCAGTAATTTGCACGAAGTTGGAAAATCTTCTTTCGTACGTGTTGCACACAGTACTTTGTGCAACACCTGTTTACCGAAAAAAGTTCTTTTTGTACATTTCTAATCAATAAATATAGTTTTATGTTGATTATAGCGTATATTATACTGTTTACAGAAAAGTGTGCAGGAAAGTATACTTTCCTGCACACTTTATCAAAAGTGTGCGGGAAAGTACACTTTCCTGCACACTTCATCAAAAGAGTGCGGGAAAGTACACTTTCCTGCACACTTTTAAATGTGCAGAAATTGACCACTTTCTGCTGCATTTATGTTAAAGGAAAGTAGCTCTTTTCCAGCAGGGGTTGCACAAAATTATTTTCAAACTCGAAACGAAATAGAGAAAAAAAAATTTCCCACATGGTGATTATTTTTGGAGAATAATTTTTTTTTTCCTCTTGAAAACTAAATGGAAGATATTTGTCGATGTCAAAAGTGCAAGTAAAGGGTGTTTTCGTTAGGTGAAATATCCAGGGAGCGACAAAAGACGCGAGAACAATGCTTTCCGGGCAATATTTATGTCAGTCGATCGGAAGATAGAGGAGATCTAACAGTGCGCGAAAATCTTTTGTCTCTCATGGATGGAAGACTTTTACCACACGCTATATATAGTTCTGCATTTTATGATGTGTATTTTTTTTTCTCTCTCTCTCGCATTCAGTCTGGAAACAAGGCTAATTGTCAAACATTATTGTTTTTTAATACGTACGTCTTCTTATTCTTTCTCTTGGAAAAAAAATTGTTTTTTAACAAAAAAAATGAGTACTAAAATGTATTTCTTTATTACAGTAAAATTATTTACGAAAAATGTAGTTTAGTAATAGTAATTATTTTTTAAAATTAAAAATTATTTTTCAAAAGAATTTTATTTATAGAAAGTTTACAATAATTATTTTCAATTTCACTAAAAACTAGCAATAATTCGCGCGCGGCTGACTTATCACTCACTTTTTTAATTAAAATTAGCAATTTTAAAAATAATGGAACGTAAAAATTTTTATTTCAAATTGTTTTTATAAAAATTTTTGTTTTACTCAAACTGTAAAATTATCATGAATTTTAATACAAAACCTTCAATTTTTCCAATTTCTGACAAAAATTTCTTTTTAAATAACTTAAATCTTGAGTAACTATCATAAAATAAATAAATTATTTAATGAATAATTTTACTTAAATCTTTCAAAATTAATTCAATTTTAAAAGAGTTGCGTTTACAATTTTCATAAATAAATGAACTTCTAATGGTTTTAATTCGTAATTTTATAAAACTTCAATTTTGAATTAATTTAATTAGAAATTTTAAAGAACTTGAATTTTTAAAATTAGTTAAATTACCCAAAAGAATTCAATGATTTAAAAACAATTTCAATAAAATGGTACGCAAACATTTAATTATTTTCATAAAATAATAAAAATTTCACAGGATTTCAAATATTTACAAATTTTTTTATAAGTTTTTTCTCTATAATAATTCAATTATTTTCAGAAATAATAAAACTCATCGCAGAATTTCAATTATTTTTAATAAAATTTTAGTCGAATTCCTTGAAAAATGGAACTATTCTAAAAAAATTTATTAAAATTCGTCAAAAGAATTGAATTATTTAAAAATTTGTTAATAAAATTTTTTATAAGAATTAAATTTTAAGAAACATTCAATTATTCAATAAATAATTTACTTTTGTATTTAATTAATTGAATTCTCGTAGAATTTTCTAATAAAAATTGATTTGAAAATGAATTTTAGTTTAAATTGTAGATAATAATTGAATATGAAAATAATTTTTAAAAAGTTACAATAATAATATTCTTATAATATAAAATAGTGATTTTAACACTCGATCCTCTTTAATTATTATTAAACGTTATCTTTATGTTTGATAACAATATTTTTAAAGTTGATTAATTTCAAAAAGGTTTGAATTTGATATTTTTGAAAATTTTAATTCCCATGTAAGTAATGGATGGAAAAATAATAATTATTAATAATTAAATATTTACAACATTTAAAAAAGAAATTATTGTTTTCGAATAATTTTACAATTAAATATATTCGTGAATAAATTTAACAGAACATTTTTTTCAATAAAATTTTTTCATTTATTTCCTAAAAATTCAAAAACTTTCAGTTTCATTTTCATTTAAATTTTCTAATTGACAAATGTAATTTGTAAACATTTTTTTGTCCTTTTTTTGAGTTGCTATTTCGATTAATTTCATTTAAATTTCTGAAAACAATTAAATTAATTGAGTAATTTAATTGGAATTATATTGAAAAAAAAATAATTGAATTTTTGTAAAGAATTTTATCGAAATTGTTTCAAATAATTGTATTTCTTGTAATAATTGTTTAAAAAATTTTTTTAGAATAATTAAAATTTTTTTAGAAATTATTTTATTTATGAAAATAATTGAATTTTTGTGAAGAATTTTATTATTTATGTAAACAATTAAAATCCTGCGATTTTAACATTAACATTTTAAATTTCGATTTTATAGCGTAAAATGTGGAAAACGTGGCTTTTTCATATGTTTCTTTATTTATTTTGGACGTTTTTATTTATTTTTGATTTTTTGACTTTGGACATTTTTATTTTGGATTTTTTGTACTTTTGACTTTTTTTTGGATTGGATTTTTTGTCCTGTAATCTAAAAATAATATATAATAATGAAAAATATTTTCGAAAGTCATTTTTACAAATATAATTGTTTTATACGAATTTTCTATTTTTCTATATTAGAGAAATAATACAGAAAAAAAAGTTTGTCCGTAATGAAAAAAACATCGTATAAAAGATAAAATCACAGTTAATGAGCTTTCAGCTGCTCTTCTCCACATCTTCCCTTCCCCCCATTTATATCCGCTTAACTTTGTCTGCATCCGAATTTATTTGACATTCTCTTTAATTTTTATTCCCCTTCTAATTGAATTTAGTTTTTGAAATTGATATTTTCAAGTCTCGTGCGGTGAAAAATCGTAAGCTATTTTGAAAGCGACACATTGAATAAATTCAAACAATAAGAATATTTAATGAGCTGCTAGTAATATGAATGTAGAAATTTTAATAATTATAGTAATTGCTGTACAGTGAGGAATTTTTTTTAATCCAAAAATATGTAGCTAACCAAAAAAATATATTTTAATTAAACATTTTTGATAATTAAATTAAATGTAATTGTTAATGTAATTTTTAATATAATTTTTATTGTATCAAACTTATTATGTACTGAATCAAAATTATTATGTTTAATTCAAAAATAATTTTTGATTCACTGTTTTTATTAATTAATTAATTTATTATTTTATTTTTAATTTATTTATTATGTTTGATTCAAATATATTGTTTTCTCAGTGTAAGTAATAGTAATTATAAAATTAATGAAAAATTTTTATTAGCTATGATTTGATATTAGTGTGTGAGGAAAATAAATGCGATAGGTGCTGAAATACTTAAATGTGGGCAGTAAAATTGTGTGATATGTGAATTTTAAAAAACAGGAGGCATTTCATTTCCTAGAGGAGAGAAGTAATTATGTAGCGACTCGTCTGTTTCTGTATAGGACATTAAAATGTTTTGCGGTTGACGTTAACAGTCACATACAAATATATATATATATATATATATATATATATATATATATATATATATATATATATATATATATATATATATATTATGAATATATGAAATATTAGCTATCTGTATTATAAGCAACCAATTCCTAATAATAGATATTTATCACTTTCAATTTCTATTTTGAATTTCAATTTACACAATAAAAATTATAATTAAAAATCAAAAATAAAATTCACCGTAATTTTTTTAACATTTTTTTCTTTTATTTTTCCCTTCTTGTGTAACTGTGACTCTATCTCTATTTCCAATTTCAATTTATAGAATAAAAATTATAATTAAAAATCAAAATAAAATTCACTACAATATATTGACAGTTTTTTCTTTCTTTTTTGTTTGAAGAGGGAAAAACTAATTAAATTTTCAAGTTTTTATCTGCTTTTTTGCAAATATAAAATGCCATTGTTTTTTTTATGTAAAAAAATTTCTCCCCACAATAGAGGAATAAAATCCATTTCGTATTATTTTGAATGAAATTGCCTTGAATGTATTTTTATATTTGTCTGCAAAATTTTAATTTTTTTATATTTTGTTAATTCAAAAATGATACAAGGGGCATTCCAGATGAAATTTTCATTAAAAATTTATTTTTGTTTTGAAAAATTTTTCCCGAATTTTGTATGAAACATAAAAAAAATAAATTTTTTTTTACTTTGTTATTGGATGAAAATTTTAATTTTTTTAAATTCAACTTCAAAATAAAAAAAAAAAATTTTAATTGAATACATTATACAGAATTTTATCAAAATTTTTGAAAATAATTGATTTCTTTCGAAAAATTTTAACAAAATTTTGGAAAATACATAATTACATTTTTCGATAAATTTATTTAAAATTGTATTTAAAATAATTGAAATCCGGTGAAGAATTTTATTATTTATGAAAATAATTGAATTCTTACGAAGGATTTTATTAAAATTTTTGTAAATAATAGAATTTTTTTGAATCATTTTTTTTTTCATTTTATGAAAATTTAAAAGAACATTTCAATTATTTCGAATAATTTAATAAAAATTGTGTTAAAAATAATTGAAATTCTTTGATGAGTTTTATTATTTATGAGAATAATTATAAATCCCTGTAAAAATTTTAATTATTTATGAATATAATTGAATTATTGAGAAGAAATGTATGAAAAATTTGTAAATAATTGAATTCCTTTGAAATTTTTATTATTTATGAAAATAATTACCTTAATTGTAAAATTATTGGAAAACTCTACGAGAATTTAATTATTTAAATACAAAAATAAATAATTTATTAATTAAACGTTTCTTAAAATTGAATTCTCATAAAGATTTTTATTAAAAAATTTTTATATAATTGACTTCTTTTGACGAATTTTAATACAATTTTTAAGAATAATTACATTCTTCGAGAAATTAAATTAAAATTGTATTAAAAATATTTGAAATTCTGAGATGAGTTTTATTATTTATAAGAATAATTGAAATCCTAAAAAGAATTTTATTATTTATGAAAATAATTGAATTATTGCGAAGAAATTTATTTAAAAAATTTGTAAATAATTGAATTTCTATGAAACTTTTATTATTTATGAAAATAATTAAATGTTTGTGTAGAATTTTATAAAAAAAATTTTTTAAATTATTGAATTC
The DNA here is from genome assembly GCA_032872505.1 of Leptopilina syphax. NCBI lineage: Eukaryota > Metazoa > Arthropoda > Insecta > Hymenoptera > Figitidae > Leptopilina > Leptopilina syphax. Next base: position 22,748,960 of record CM065470.1, read on the forward strand.
TTTTTGAAAATTTTATTGAAACAGTAGATATTGAAAATCATTGGGTTGGGGAAATTTTTTTTGAATAATTGAAATTTTACCAACAATTTTATTAAAATTAGTCAAAATAATTGAATACTTTCGAAGAATTTTAATATAATTCTTGAAAATAATTTAATTATTTCGAGGAATTTATTTAAAATTGTATTAAAAATAATTGAAATCATGAAAAAAATAATTTAATTATTGTTGCAAAGGATTTTATTAAAATCTTTGTAAATAAAATTGAATTTTTGCGAAAAATCTAATTAATTTTTTTTAAATAATTGAATTCTTTTGAGAAATTTTAATAAAAAGGTAGATTTTAAAAATATTTGAAATGCAGCGAAGAATTTTATTATTTGTGAAAATAATAGAATTCTTGCAAAAAGTTTTCCAAAAAATTTTGAAAATAATTGAATTGTTTCAAAGAGTTTTAAGAAAATGTTTAAGAATAATTTTTTTATTTAAACTATTAGCAGATTTAAAGTAGTGCAAATTTTCAAAAAAAAAAGAGAAAAAAATTGAATCCAAAAAAAATTGTTCCGAACAAAAACAAATTTTTATTGAAAATTTCACCTGAACTGCCCCTTGTATCATTTTTGAATTAAAAAAGTATAAAAAAGTTAAAATTTTGCAGACAAATATAAAAATACATTCAAGGCAATTTCATTCAAAATAATACGAAATGGATTTAATTCCTCTATTGTGGGGAGAAATTTTTTTACATAAAAAAAACAATGGCATTTTATATTTGCAAAAAAGCAGATAAAAACTTGAAAATTTAATTAGTTTTTCCCTCTTCAAACAAAAAAGAAAGAAAAAAACTGTCAATATATTGTAGTGAATTTTATTTTGATTTTTAATTATAATTTTTATTCTATAAATTGAAATTGGAAATAGAGATTGTTTTCTTATTCTTATTCAAAATGATAAAAAATAATTTTATAAATAAAAAAAGTGTAAATAAATGTATGTAAATTGAAGAAATATGAATATATAAAAATATAATAAATTTAATTTATATTATGGATATGGATATGCTATTTTGTAAATTTCAATCATTTATACATATATACATCCGTCAGGTATAGATACTGACTGGAATATCGATCAGCGGCGTGAACTGCATCGCGAATGAATTTTAGAGGAGAGATAAAATTGAAAGAGACACTTAAAAAGCACAGAGGCAGGAAATATTTAATAGTGTTTTGTTGAGAATCCTGAATCAGCAATTATCCCAAACGTAAACAATCAAATTTAAATGACCAAATAGCAAATTGCTCCGACAAACAAGATCATTAATGACAAATTGAATGGGGGAAAATTTAATTTTTCCTTTTGAAAACTTTAATGTGAAGAGAAATTCAAATTTTCCAAGCTATGAATTTATAATTATTAATAAAAAATATCTAAAAAAAATAATAATAAAGAGAATTTTTGTTTCGTATTTTAATATTTTTCTCTTTACATTCAAAAAGGTTTTTCGAAAAAATATTTTATATTATTATTATTATTAATATTTTATATTAAAGCGAAATTAAAATTTACTTTCTATAAACAAAATAGATAAATTGATTATAAAATATTGTTTTTATGACTAAAACTACTGAAATTGGGTAAAAAAAAACTTATTTCTATAGAGAAAATAATAATTGAGTTCAATTTTAAATCGTATTTTAGTAAAAAATAGGATTTTATTTTTCGTTTTTTATTTCTTTTTTGAGGAAAAACGAATGATTTTTGGACCCTCAGTGAAAAGTGTGACCCGTTATATAACAGCAAATACATAGTTCGAAGGATTTGCTTTTACATTGAAATGTAATTTTTTTTGTATGTGGAAAAGCAAGTTTGTGCTTTTTAAAAGCTGAATAAGAATTGGTGGGAAATTTTCGTGAGAAAGCACCAGATGGATAACAGGTTTCAAAAATTTTAGCTCCATCCTCTATAAAATGCTTTTTGAAACTGGAAAACATTTTCCATCAGCTACTTCATACCAAAAAATAAAAAAAATTCGAAATTTTCAACTCTTATCTTCTATTATAATACTTTTTGGAATATTACAAATAATTTTCGAGTTTGCTAAAATTTATAATTCTGATAAATAATAAGTGCAAGATTTGATATTAATTATTTGTTTGGGGTTTGTAGTCAAAGAAAAAAAAACAAAAAAAAAAAACCAGAAATAGTAAATGAAAAAGAAAACTAATGTTTTCTTTTTCATTTACTATTTCTGGTTTTTTTGTTTTTTTTTCTTTGACTACAAATCCCAAACAAGCAAAAAGGAAATAAATTAACAGTAATAAAATAGTTAAAAAAATAGAAGAAATAAATAAAAAGTAATAATAAAAATAATATGCAGTAATTTTACTATATTTCAACTATGAATATTAATTCTGCGGTTCGTGAAATGATTATTTATTAGTAACTTCAAATAACTTGGCTCATAACTAAAACGCAAACAGTTTATCGATTAACGTCTCTTGTGTACAGATGATGTTGATATTGAACATCTAATTAAGTTTTTGATTTATATAACTAGCCTATATGAAAAAATCACCTGTTGAGATATTTTCGCCACAAAAATAATTTAGTAATTAATAAAAATTAATTGGTAAAAATTAAAAAATAAAAATTCTAAAATTCATTCTGAATCAATTTGAAATTCTCGTCAAGAAAAAACAAAGACAGTTTTTTTTCTACAGCCTGTAAAATGATTTTTTTTATAATAATTTGTGTAGAATATAAAAATTTTGAAACTAGATATTCAATAAAAGAAAACATTAATAGAAAAAAAAAAATGAAGAAATGATTTTTTTTTGCTTAAAAAATAAATGAATAGAAAATAAAAATTGAAATTTCAGTGATTTCAGGGTCGAATGTTCATCTATAATGTTATAACCCCTATAAATAGTGCTTTCTCGTACTTCTAAATTATCTGTGTTTACAGTTTGCACCGATGGCTTCCAATGCGACTCAACTAGATGCATTCCCGTTGATTGGAGATGCGATGGACACGTGGATTGTGCTGATCAGTCGGATGAAATTAATTGCGGTGAATGTGGACAAAATTCAATGGTCACGACAAAATTCACTAATAAAAAGGGGAAAAAGAATAGTTCAAAAAACTCTTTTCCCGAATTGCCAACACTTCATTGCGGTCAAAGGCGATGCATGTCATCTGGACATGTTTGCAATGGAATCATGGATTGTCCCTGGGGACAGGACGAACGAAATTGCTGTAAGCTTTCATCAAATTTCAATAATTAAATAAATTATCAATTTTTCAATGATTATAGATTGAAAATTTAATTAATTCACTCATTAAGTACATAATATTAAATATTCTTGTTTATTATTTTAATTTTTAATTTTAATAAAATTTCTCGATAGAATACAATTATTTTAACGAATATTAATTAAATTGGATTATTTTTAAGAATTTTAGTATAAATTCAATTATTTTCAACAATTTCGATAAAATTCTTTTAAAATATTTAACTATTTTCAAAAATTCAGATAAAATCCTTCTTAACAATTTAATTATTATTCATTATTAAATATTTATTTTTAAATCAATTTTTATTAGAAAATTCTACTAGAATTCAATTATAATTAATAATTATAATAAATTAATAATAATTAATAATTTAATAATAATAATGATATAATTTTCATAAATAATAAAATGTTTCTGAAGAATTCAATTATTTTCAATACAATTTGAATAAAGTTTCTCGAAAAAATACAATTTTTTTTTAAAAATATTATTTAAATTCAATTATTTTTAAGAGTTTTAATAAAAATTCAATTACTTTCAACAATTCTGATTAAAAATTCAATTATTTCTTTCTAAATTGTAAAATTCTTGTCAAGAATTTAATTATTTAAATATTAATAACATTTCAATATTATTTAAATTCAATTATTTGTAAGAGTTTTAATAAAGATTCAATTATTTTCAACAATTCACACTGTAAAAAGAAAGGTACTAATTTAGTACCAATTTTGGTACTAAATCGTAATAATTTATAATTATAGTAATTTATAATTCTGATAAATAATAAAGTGCAAGATTTTATATTAATTATTTGTACCGAAATGAGCTCTAATTTAGAACCTTTTTTTTATAGTGCAATTCTTTTTTTATAAATTTTAAATTTCTTGGCAAGAATGCAATTATTTTCAATACAATTTTAATAAAATTTCTGTAACTGGTTCAATTATTTTCAACAATTTTGATGAAATTCTTTTTAAAAAATCATTATTTTCAAAATTTTTAATAAAATTCATACAAAAAATTCAACTATTTTCAAAAATCCAGACAAAATCCTTCGTAACAATTTAATTATTTTTATGAATTCTTAAAATTTCCTCAAAAATTTAGTTATTTTTATAAATAAGAAAATTCTTCGCAAGAATTAAAATATTTCCATAAAAAATAAAATTCTACAAAGGAATTCAATTATTTTCATAAATAATAAAATGTTTCGGAAGAATTCAATTATTTTCAATACAATTTTAATAAAATTTTTCTATAGAATACAAATATTTTTTAAAATATTACTTATTTAAATTCAATTATTTTTAAAAGTTTAAAAAAAAATTCAATTATTTTCAACAATAATAGTAAAAAATTCTTCAAAACAATTCAATTTTTTTTTTATAAATTGTAAAATTCTTGGCAAGAATTCAATTATTTTCATAAATAATAAAATATTTCGGAGAAATTCAATTATTTTCAATACAATTTTAATAAAATTTCTGTTACAGGTTCAATTATTTTGAAAAATTGTAATAAAATTTTCTCAACAATTCAATTGTTCTCAAAAGTTGCATATAATTTAATAAAAAAATCGTTAATTACAATTAATAATAAACATGAATATTTTAAAAACTTAAAAGAAATTCTTCTTAAAATTCAATTATTTTCAAAATTTTCAGTAAAAAGTAATAAAAAAAACTCCTTTATTTCCAAGAAAATTGAAATAAATTTTTCAAAACAATTCAATTATTTTAAAGAATTTTAATAAAAATGTTGCCAAGAATTAAATTATTTTGAATACAATTTTAATTACATTTTCTCGAAAGAATTCAATTATTGAAAAAGCTGTTGATAAAATTCTTGAAAAGAATTTTGTCAATTATTTTCAAATTTTTTTTATAACTACATCGACAATTTAATTATTTTTGAAGACGATTGAATTCTTGAATAGAATTTTATTAAATTTTTTTTTCAAATAATTGAATTACTGCGAAAAAATTTATTATTTCTACAAATAATTGAATTTTTGCAAAATTTTTAAAAAATAAGTGAATTTTTGAGCAGAATTTTATTAAAATTGTATTTAAAATAATTGAATTCATGTAGAAAATTGACTATTTATTGATATTATTGAATTCTTTCGATGTTTTTGAAAATAATTGAATTCTTCATAAAATTTAATTATTTTAAAATTTTTTTTATAAATACTTTACAAGAATTGAATGATTTTCAGTAAATTAATTTATAAATTTTAAATACAAGGAAAAATACTTCTCTTGGAACAGTAATAAGTTTCTTTGGAAGAACGAAACTTTTAGTTGAAACAACTTAAAATTTCGCTAATATAGTGAAATTTGTAACTGTTCCAGTCAACGTTTTTTTCAGTGTATAATTATTTTTATTATTAATTTAATAATTATTATTTTTATTATTATTAATATTAATAAGTAAATAAATATTATTTTTATTGTTATTATTATTATCTTAGCTTCTAAACTCATTTACCTAATGATTACAATTATTTCACTAAATTATAATCGCTTTATTCTATCAATATAATTGTGGTTAATTTAATAACAATGAAATTAGTTGAAATATTGTTTCCGCAAATATTTGTCTATTATATGTGCAACTCAAGTGTGAATATCCGCCAGTAGATAAGGTCATTATTTGTCAGACATTTTCCTATTGATTCTGCAATTATCCAAATCCATTCAATTTTATGACGAATTTTCCTTTAGTTTGTTTCAATACATTATATATCAAAATTGTTATAAAAAGATTTGTAGTTAAAAAATAATATAAGTTGTAGAAATATTCATAAACAACCATAAAAATTTCAACTATAATTAACGATAATAATTACTATTTGTATTAATAAAAATAATTTTTATTTTCTAATCTTAAATTTTAATATCTACTACAATATATTTATGAATTTGGTAAATAAAATTATATTTTTCGTAATAATTGAAAAATAGTTTCTTTATGGTTTTCTTTTTCTATATATGAGATGAGATAATGGAAAAATATTTTCTAAATGAATTTTCCCTGGTACTGGAGATTTTTTTTTCTCTCTTTTTTTTAAAATGTGATTTCACAAAGAATTTAAGTTTTGTTTTTTCCTTTTTTTGATAATTTCTATATATCTATATAGTGAGATTAAGCGAGGAGAATGGAGATATTGGAAGAGGAAGACTGGAAGTATATCATGCAGCTGAAGGAACATTTCTTCCTGCCTGCATTAAGCATTGGGAACACAATTCAGCGCAGATTATTTGCTCTATGCTGGGATATACGTAAGTTTCATATTAAAGATTTTATAATATAAAGATCATCCAATATTTATAATCCAATATCCAAATCTCTTTCTGTAAATAATGCAGAAAATCTTCTCAATGAATGTGAACATTTTTAATTAGTTAAAATATATAGATGATCCCCAATAAATATTTATAAATAAACTTATAAAATTAAATTTAAAAGGAAAAATTACATATATTTAAAAATACATTAACTTTCTGTTAAATAAATAAATAAATAAATAAATGAACACAATGAACGAAATAAATAAATAACTAGAATAAATTTATTCATTTACTAAAAAAATATAACTTTCTTTGGCTATCAACTCACTTTGACAAAGTTCACAAAGTTTATAATTATTAGGTTTAAAAAAAATATTTTTCTATTTAAATTCATATTTTTGTTGAAAAAAAAGTTTTGCATAGTTTATTTATTATTTTTAAGAATTTTTCACTAAATCAATGAATTTTCGAAAAAGTTTTTCGACAATTTTCAAAATTCATTTATTTACAATATTCAATTTTATATAAATTTCAATTATTCGTAAATTCTTTACTTAAATATACATTAAAAAATTAACGCTTCAAATATAAATAAATTCAATTAAACTTTTTTAAAAAAATTAATTTCAAAATTCAATTATTTATAAAAATTCACGCTATATTGCTTTTAATATTCAATTATTATCTAAAATTTTAACTGAAATTAATTTTTAAATCAATTTTTATTAAAAAATTCTCTACTAGAATTCAATTATTTAAATACAAACATAAATAATTTATTGAATAATTAAATGTTTCTTAAAATTCAATTCTCATAAAGAATTTTATCAACATATTTTTAAATAATTGAATTCTTTCGAGGATTTTTAATAAAATTTTTAAAAACATTTACATTTGCCGAGAAATTTGATTAAAATTGTATTACAAAATAATTGAAATTCTGCATTGAGATTTAGGGTAAGTGCGTCAATTGCTGCGGGTGCTTTAGTTTCTGCGGCATTTTAATAATTTAAGTGAATACATTTGTTCAGGGCACAAATAATTTTGAAATTTTTTTTTAAAATTACTTAACGATGTAAGTTTTAAAATAGATATAGGAAGTATATACCAAAACTTAATATTTATGTATTTTATTTTAATTAAAAGTTGACGTGTTCAAGGTTTTATTTATTTTCATTGCTAACTTTGCTGGCGGTGCAAAAATACCTACATAAAAAAGGCTTTATTATTGTTTTTAGACTTAAAGTGGTTATTATTATGATGATTTTAGATAAAGAAAACCTTGTTTTAAAAGAAAAATTAAACTTTACTTTATTTTTGTCTGTTATTATATTTTATTTTTAAGAGTAGTAATTAACACAGAATTTGGGCTTGATTTAATTTCTGCGCCCTCAGAAAATCAACTAAGACTGCTTACAATAGACTATCTATTTTGAAAAAGAGCAAGAAAAAATTATGAAAATGAAAGAAAAAATGAAGATTATGGAGGAAAAACTAAAGAAAATTTAATAAATACATAAATTAATTAAGGAAGAATTCTGTTATTAAGTTTTAACTAAATGTTTCAAAAATGTGATAATTCAGAAATTATTTGTTACTTTTGTTAATATATGATATATATTTATTTTTAATAAATTTATATTCTATTCAATTAAACATTGATTAAAATCATTGTCCCATTTTGATTTCATAGTAGTTTGCGGTATTATACACATAAGCACAAAATTATGCGCAGAAACTGACCCACAGGAATTGAATTCGCGCAGCAACTGATGCGCAGCAACTGACTCAAACGCGCAGAATTAAACGCATTGAATATTATTTTTAATTCATTTAATTTATTAAAATAAATTATATTTTAGAGATGTTATTTATTGTAAACATATCTTAATAACACAAACTACAAATTTATAATAAGACATAAGTTCAATTTGATCAATATAAAAATTATATTTTATAGTTAAAAGACGTCTTGACCAAAATACCGCAGGAATTAGTACACTTACCCTATTATTTATGAAAATAATTGAATTCCTGAAAATAATTTTACTGTTTTTGAACATAATTAAATTTCTGCGAAGGATTTTATTACTCTTGAAAACAATTCAATTTGTAACTTCTTAAAAATTAAATTTTTTTAGTGTTAACTAAAATTTTTCTATAAATCCATTATTTTTAATAATTTTTGAAAAAATTTTTTGTGAATTTTCAAATTCATTTGTTTTTAACTGAAATTTATTTTAAAATCAATTTTTCTTAATAAATTCTACTAGAATGCAATTATTTAAATACACAAATAAATAATTTATTGAAAAATTGAATGTTTCTTAAAATTGAATTCTCATAAAGATTTTTATTAACAAATTTTTATATAATTGACTTCTTTTGACGAATTTTTATAAATTTTTAAGAATAATTACATTTTTCGAGAAATTCAATTAAAATTGTATTACAAAATAATTGAAATTCTACATTGAGTTTTATTATTTATAAAAATAATTAAATTCCTTAAAAGAATTTGATTGTTTAGAAAAATAATTGAATCCCTGTAAAAGTTTTATTATTTATAAAAATAATTGAATTATATTGCAAAAGAAATTTATAGAAAATTTGTAAATAATTGAATTTCTGTGAAATTTTTTTATTATTTTATGAAAATAATTAAATGTTTGCGTACAATTTTATCAAAAATTTTTTTAAATAATTGAATTCTTTTGAAAAATTTTATGAAAATCATAGATATTGAAAATCATTGAATTGATGAAATTTTTTGGAAATAATTGAAATTTTGCATAGAATTTTATTAAAAATTTTTTGAAAATAATTGAATTTCAGAGAAGAATTTAATTATTTATAAAGATAATTGAAATTTTGATGAGAATTTTTAAAAAATTTTGAACATAATTGAATTTTTGCGAAGAATGTTTATTACTTTTGAAAATAATTGAATTTCTACGATCATTTTATAATTTCTCTAAAATTCTCCAAATTATATCGTACAATTTACAAACTTTTCGAGGCATTTAGTAACCATATACAATAATATAATTTGTTAAAAAAATTATTTTACAAAATTTATCTTCTTTCAAATTAAAAATCATTAAAATTTAGTAGAATTCATGTAGAAATTCTATAGAATTGTTCTAGTGAAATTCTATAGAACTTTTTCAGCTGAGATAATAATAAAAAGAAACGAAAAATAAGTTTATTACACAAAAGCAAAAATTTATTCTTCTATTTATTTGTTTATTCATCTATAATAAAAAAGAAAATAAATTATTTAATAAATAAGTTATAATTATAAAATATGAAATTTTATTTCGTAATAAAAGGAATTAGAAAGTAAATTTATAATTATAGAAAAAGATAAATTTATTCTCTTTATTTATTTACCTAGTTTCAAGAAGAAAAGAAAATAACTTTTATAAATTGCCTTCCTCCAATATGTTTAGAATTGCAAATTCATCGATCCTGCTGGGGAAATCAAGTGACAATGACTCGTTTATTGAACCTAAACTACAAACATCCGGACAATGGAGGGGAATTCTGAACACCAAAGTAAATCTGTTGAGAGAATTTCAAGAATGCGAAAATCCATGGGATCATTCGACTGTCGAGCTGTCCTGTTCTCAATACGGTATTTCATTTAATACTTATTTTCCCAGCAATGGCCTCGAAAAATCCTACTGCATTTTACATAATACCTTCTCTCTCTCTTTCTCTCTCCCACTAGTTTCTAAAAATGTATTTTCTTTTCTTGATATAGAGATAAATACCAAAACGATCAAGATTCAATTTTGTGCTTCTCTTTTTTGCCCCCTTTCTTTCATAAAGTCCTTTTGTGAATCTTATATTGTCACTGAATTTATTCAGAATCTTATTATAAGATTTTATTTATCTTATGAAAGAGATAATTAAGTGACACATCTTTAATTCATAAATATATGTATATAAATTGGATAAAAGTTATATTTGCAAATCCTATTGAACTTTTTTTTATTCCCATTAGCGTGCGGTCGAAGGAATATAGTTTATGGCCATTCAAATATTAAAACGAGAATTGTGGGAGGCGTTGAATCATCTCCTGGGGATTGGCCTTTTCTTGCTGCACTTCTGGGAGGTCCGGAAGAAGTTTTTTACTGTGCAGGAGTCCTTATATCAGATCAATGGATACTCACTGCTTCTCATTGCGTTGGAAAGTGAGTATTGATCATTAATTTCATTTCATGTCATTCGTACGTTCGTTCGTCAATTCATTTCTGTGAATTATATGGTCAACTTGTTTCTTTACTAATTAACATTTCTTCCATTTTTTTTTTTGACTTAATTAAAAAAAGAAATTCTTTTTTCTTTTTAATTTTCCACTTCTTTTTCCTTTTCTTTTAGTAATTTTTTCTTTGTTAATTAACATTCCGATATTTTCGCTTGAAAAAAAATTCCTTTCTTTTATATTTTGCCCCCTTTTTTTAATTAATATTTAATCGATGTTTTATTTAGAACAAAAATTTTCTTTTCTAAGCTTTTTTCTCTTTTTCCTTCTTATTACTTTTTATTTTTTAAATTTTATCTTTGTAAATTAACATTTCGATATTTTCACTTGAAAAAACAAAATTTCCTTGTTCTATACTTTTTTCTCTCTTTCCTTGTTAAATTAACATTTCGATGTTAATTCAGAACATTAAATTTAGAAAAGAATTTTCTGATAATTTTCTTTTCTCTTCCTTATGTTTGATAATAATTTTTCTTTGTAAATTAACATGTTTTACTTTTCATTTGGAAAAAAAAATTCTCCTTGTAAACTTTTTTTTATCTTTTTTTTCCTCCTCCTCCTCTTTTCCTTTTTTCGTAACAATTTTTTTCTTTGTAACTTAACAATTTTGATATTTCCAGAGCTCGAATCAGTGAAAGTATTTAAAAATATGAACTTTACGGACCAAAAATGAAAAATTACGGACCAATTACTGACAAAAATATAACCAGTCCGAGTCAAAAAAAAAAAAAAAATTTTACTTAAAACTATAAATTAAATTTTTCATAATTATAAAACATGAAGATATCGATAACTCCGAGTCTTTGACTCGGAGTGATTGATATTTTCATGTTTTATTATAATTAAAGATGATCGAGTAATAAAATCATTTACAATTCAATTATTATTTACAAGAATTTTTAACTAAAATTCTTCTTTAAATCGATTATTTTTAATAATTTTCGAAAAGGTTCTTTGACAATTTTCAAATCCATTTCTTTACAATATTCAATTTTACGAAATTCCAATTATTCGTAAATTCTTTAATTAAATAAATATTAGAAAATAAAAACTTAAAATAATATTAAAAAAATTCAATTAAACTTTTCCAAAAAAATTAATTTTAAAATTCAACTATTTTTAAAAATTCACGCTGTATTGCTTTTAATATTCAATTATTATTTAAGATTTTATCTGGAATTCATTTTTAAATCAATTTTTATTAGAAAATTCTACTAGAATTCAATTATTTAAATACAAAGAAAATGCAAATAAATAATTTATTGAATAATTAAATGTTTCTTAAAATTAAAATTCCCATAAAGAATCTTTAACAACAAATTTTCAAATAATTGAATTCTATCAACGAATTTTAATAAAATTTTTAAGAATAATTACATTTTTCAAGAAATTCGATTAAAATTGTATTAAAAATCATTGAAATCCTGCAATGTGTTTTATTATTTGTGAAAATAATTAAATCCATAAGAAGAATTTTATTACTTTTAAACAATATTTAATTTTTGCGAAGAATATTATTACTTTTGAAAATTATTGAATTTTTGCAATAATTTGTAACTTTTACAAAATTGAATTTTTTTCGTGCTTTTAATTAAACATCTTCTATAAATCCATTATTTTTAATAATTTTTTTTTATTTTTAATAATTTTTTCAAATTCATTTGTTTACTATTCAATTTAACATGAAATTTCGATTATTCAGGAATTCTTTAATTAAATATATACAATAGAAAATAAAAACTTTAATTAATCTTTTTAAAAAAAATTAATTCTACTGAATTGTAAGTTAAAAGCATGAAAATTCAGATTTTGAAAGATTTTAATTTAAAACATTTTCAAAAATTTAATTATTTCTAAAAATTCTTCTTATAATGATTTTAATATTCAATTATTAACTAACATTTTAAGTAAAATTTATTTTAAAATAAATTTTCATTAGAAAACTAATTACGTATTTCTTTAATTATAAAATTATTCGAAAACTCTATTGAATTATTTAAATACACAAATAAATAATTTATTGAAAAATTGAATGTTTCTTAAAATTGAATTCTCATAAAGATTTTTATTAACAAATTTTTTTATAATTGACTTCTTTTGACGAATTTTTATACAATTTTTACAAATAATTACATTCTTCGAGAAATTAAATTAAAATTGTATTAAAAATAATTGAAATTCTGCGATGAGTTTAATTATTTACAAGAATAATTGAAATCCTATAAAGAATTTTATTATTTCTGAAAATAATTGAATTATTGCGAAGAAATTTATAAAAAAAAATTTGTAAATAATTGAATTTCTATGAAATTTTTATCATTTATTAAAATAATAAAATTAAATGTTTGCGTAGAATTTTATAAAAAATTTGTTTAAATAATTGAATTCTTTTTGAAAATTTTGTTAAAATAGTAGGTATTGAAAATCATTGAATTGAGGATAATTTGGTAAAATAATTTGAAATTCGCAGAAGAATTTTATTATTTATAAAGATAATTAAAATTTTGAAAAAGTTTTTAAAAAATTTTTCAACATAATTGAATTGCTGCGAAGAATTTTATTACTTTTGAAAATAATTGAATTTCTGCAATCATTTGTAATTTTAAGTTTTCAAAGATTTTAATCTGAAACCTTTTCGAAATTCAATTATTTCTAAAAGTTTACGCTGTAATGCTTTTCAAATTCAATATTATAATATAAAATTTTAAATGAAATTCAATTTTTAAATCAATTTTTATGAGAAAATTCTATTAGAATTCAATTATTTAAATACAAAAATAATAATTTATTGAATAATTGCATGTTTCTTAAAATTGAATGCTCATAAAGAATTTTATCTGTAAATTTTTAAATAACTGAATTCTTTTGACGAATTTTAATAAAATTTTTAGGAATTTTTACTAGGAATTCGATTACAATTATTGTATTGAAAATAATTGAAATTCTGCAATGTGTTTTATTATTTATGAAAATAATTAAATTCCTAAAAAGAATTTTATTATTTACGAAAATAATTGAATACCAGTAAAAATTTTATTATTTATGAAAATAATTGAATGATTGGTAAGAAATTAATAAAAAAATTTGTAAATAATGAGATTCCTGTGAAATTTTTATTATTTTTTGAAAATAATTAAAAGTTTGTTTAGAATTTTATTAATTTTTTTTTTTAAATTATTGAATTCTTTTGGCAAATTTTATGAAAATAGTAGATATTGAAAATCATTGAATTGAGGGAAATTTTTGAAAATAATCGAATTTCGGAGAAGAATTTAATTATTTCTAAAAATAATTGATATTTTGATGAGAATTTTTAAAAATTTTTGAACATAATAGAATTTCTGGGAAGAATTTTCTTACTTTTGAAAATAATTGAATTTCTGCAATCATTTGTAATTTCTCTAAAATTTTATCCAAATTATATCGTCCAATTTACGTACTTTTCATCTTTGTTGAATCAAATTACGAACTTTACGAACCTTTTTGCAATAAAACGGACTTTTACGGACTTCAAGCAAAGTTACGGATTTTTACGGGATTTACGGACCTAGTTCGAGCTTTGTATTTCCTTTTAGAAAAAAATCTTCTTTTCTTAGTTTTGTTCTACTTTTTCTTTTTTTTTTTGTTTTTAACTTTTTTAAAAATTATTTTTGCCTCTCAAATAAATATTTCCAAATTTCCACTGAGAACAAAATTTCTTTTGTCTAAGTTTCTATCTCTACTTTCTTTGTTTTTCTTCTTTTCTCCTTTTTCGATAATTTTTACTCTTTAAACTTAAAAAATTAATTTATATTTTTAATCAACATATAAAATAATAATTATTTATTTACATAAAATAGTAATTATTTCTTTATATCAAAGACAAAGTTTTAGTTAAACGTTTGAAAGATAAATAATATTTTTGGCAGTTTATTTTTTTTGTCAAGAATAATTTTTTATTCATCGAATATATCATTGTCATATTAATCGTTATCATTCATTCTCAATCATTTTCGACCGGCCTGTGCCAAGGACGAAATCTGGTAGTTTTAGTCAATCTGAAGTCTCTGAATGGACAATTCAGTTGGGAATTACCAGGAGATTCGCTCACACCTACTTGGGACAAAAGCTCAAATTAAAACGCGTTGTTCCGCATCCGAGTTACAACTTGGGAGTCGCACACGACAACGATGTTGCTCTCTTCCAGGTAATTTTAATTATTTATTTATTTATTTATTTATTACAACAAAAAATCCCACGATAATTGTATAATCATGAATATAATTTTTTTTACTTTAAATTATTTATTTTATTTTTCGTTACATTCTGTTATTTCATTAACGTAATTTATTAACATTTAATAAATTCATTTAATTAATATAACATTAATATATTTACATATAATTAATTTACATTAACAATGAAACTATTTCCGAAAATCGAAACTTTAAAATTTTAAAAAACACCTCGCTGTTGGGAATCGAACCCTGGACCTTGATATTACGAGTCGAGTACATTAGCCACTTGGCCATCTCACTCAACAATTAGTAAAACTTAAAAATTACGATTTTAGCCGCTAATTCGATTTTTCTTCGATCTAGAATATGATAAATCAAATATATTTCATTAAAAAAATATAAGTAAATAAAAAAAGATTTATATAATTGTAAATAATGTTAACTGTAATTAAATTTTTCCCCAGTTGGAAAAGCGGGTGACATTTCACGAGCATCTGCGACCGGTTTGTTTGCCTCCACCGAATTTTGATCTAAAGCCAGGAACAATTTGCACCGTTATTGGCTGGGGTAAAAAGGAAGATGCGGAAAGTGAGTGATATTTTACCAAATTCATTATTACTCGGATTAATTATAATTCTTATAATTTTAATAAATATACAATAAAAAGAATGTCTTATATTAAGAATTAACGGAAAAATTTTTCTTTTTCATTAGCTTCTGAATATGAACCTGCCGTCAACGAAGTTAATGTCCCAATTTTGAAGCGAGAAGACTGTAATTCATGGTTGGGACACAAAGATCTTAACATAACTGATGGAATGATTTGTGCCGGATATCCGGACGGAGGAAAAGACGCGTGTCAGGTAAATAAAAAATAAATTTCTTGAGACACGAATTTTGAAAAAATTTCAATAATTCCTATTATTACTTCTATAACTATTAATATTAACAGTTATTGCTATAACAATTTTTATTACCATTATATAACTTATTTATTTTTCGAATTTTCTACCTGTGAAATTAAATTAAGACTTTTCCTTTAAATTTAAAAAGAAAACAAAATTTTCCATATAAATTTTATTTGAGTTTTCTTTTATACTGTTTTCTTTTTCAGATTTGAAAATAATTTACAAGATCTCCATGTTTTTAAAATTTGGAACGTTAAAATGAATGAAATATTTTTTCAATTATTGGGCATTCCAGGAAAAATTGGCATTTAAAATTAATTTTTCCTTTTGCTCGCAACAATTTTCTCTGAATTCTGTGTGAAAAATAAGAAAACACGTATTTTTTTATTTTGCTATTAAATAAAAATTGTGGAAGTTTTGGTTATTTAAATTCGACTTCGAATTCGGCTTTTGAAGAAGTTGAATTTAAAATAATCACAATTTTCACAATTTTCATGTAATAAAAAACAATAATTACTATTTTTCTGATTTTTTATATAGAATTCCAAAAAAAATTGTTCCAAACAAGAAAAAAATTGTTGATGGAAATTTCACATGGAATGACCAATGTCCAGGCTTCGCATTACGCATTCATCTACTAAAACCTACTATTTACTACTTTTTTACGTTATGCTACTATTTGGGTACTTTTTTTAGATTTCAGCAACTAAAAGCTACTATTTCTGGTTTTTTAGAATTTCCACTACTTTAAATTCGCTAATATTAGAAATCAAAAAACTATTCTCAAAAATTATAATCAAATTCTTTAAAACGATTCAATTATTTTCAAAAAATATTCGAAATTCAATTATTTTCAATATCTAGTATTTTCATCAAATTTCGCAAAAGAATTCAATTATTTGAAAAAAAAAATGTTTGAATTCATCTAAAATTCAATTGTTTTCGTGAATAATAAAATTTCCACCAGGAATTCAATTAATTTAGAATATCATTTTCAAAAAAATTTCGAAAAATCAATTATTCAACAAAATTTTGAAACAATTATTCACAATATTTCAAAAATTTCTCTAATAATAAAACATTTTCCATAAAAATTCAATTTTTTAGAAAATTTTTGAACAAAATTCTAAGCAAGAATTCAATTATTTTCATAAATAATAAAACTCATCGAAGAATTCCAATTACCTATTTTTTATATTATTTTAAAATAATTAATCGAACAATTCAATTATTTTTACAAATAAGGTTTTCCACTAGAATTCAATATTATTTAAAATAAAATGTTCATAATATTTATTATATTTCGAAAAAATTAATTATTTAGAACAATGTTTATAAAATTCTTATGATGAATTCAATTATTTTCAAAAATAACCAAATTTTTTTACAGAAATTATTATTGAAATTTTTAAATTAAATTATTTTTGAAAATTTTAATAAAATTATTAGCAACTATTCAATTATTTTCATAAATATTCAAATTCATCGTAGGATTTCAATTATTTTTATTACAATTTTACAGGAATTTCTCAAAAAATATAATTATTCTTAAAAATTTATTTTCATTTCTCGAAAAAATCAATTATTTAATAAAATGTTTTTTTTTAATTCTTTGAAAGAATTCAATTATTTACAAAAATATTAGAATTTTTCACAGGAATTCAATTATTTTCAAATATTTTCATAAAATTGTTCGATGGAAATGAATTATTTTAAATATAATTTTTATTAAATTTTTTTGAAATAATTCAATTATTCTTTTAGATTTTAATAAAATTCTTCCCAAGAATTCAATTATTTACATAAATAATTCTTTAAAAGAATTCAATTACGTTGATAAATAACAAATTTATTTCCGAAGATTCAATTATTTGAGTCATTTTAATAAAATCCATTGCAAAATTCAATAAATTTCTTCTTGGGAATTCAATTATTTTCAAAAGCTCTAAAAAAATCGTTAGCAAGAATTCAAGTATTCTCAAAAATTTTAATTGAGTTCTTTGTAAAATTTAATTGTTTTTAAAAACTTTTCGGAATTCAATGATTTTCAATATCTACTATTTTCATAAAATTTCCAAATAGAATTCAATTATTTAAAAATTTTGTGTGGAAATCTTCATAAGAATTCAATTCTTTTCATGAATAATACAAATTTTTTATGAATTCAATTATTTAAATTAAAATTTGCATAAAATTAGTCGAAAGAAATGAACTATTTAAAAATTTGTATAAAATTCTTTGCAAGAATGAAATTATTTTTATAAATATTTAAATTTTTTCATGAATAATAAAATTCGTAGAGCAGGAATTCAATTTATTAGCAGGATAAGAAAGAAGTAAATATTTTTGATGAAAATTAGGAAAAAGTCAGGAAAATAAAAAATATGGAATGGAATTTTTGTCACTTTTGTGAAGTGTCTAAATCGAGTTTTCTTGGTCGTCAAGTTTAATATTTCGAAAGCTACTTTTTAACTACTTTTTTTTAGTTTGAAAGCTACTTTTTGATACTTTTTTAAAATTAATTATCGAGTGCAAAGTCTGCATGTCAGAATTAATCATAATTATGTCAGTGATAAAAATACATGTCTTTCAGTGCATATTTGTTATATTTAATAATTATAGAAGAACAATAATTATTATCATTATTAATTAATGAATTTTTCGAAGCCGTATATAATTATAATTAAATAAAAGATCTAAAAATAGTTTTTGCCTAATGGCGTCAGCCATTAGGTCAAATATTATTTTTAGATCTTTTATTTAATTATAATTATTACTTTACATTAGTATTTAATAATTTTGTTAATTATTCTTTTTCTTATTATTATCATTTTATTATTTTTCCTATTTTTATTATTTTTCCTTAATATAAAAAATACCTTTCATAAATTTATTTCTCAATTTTTAATATTCAAACTTTAGAAAAGGGAGAAAAAAAATTATAATAAAGGTGAATAAAGAGGAGAAATGATTGAGAAAAAAAAGAGAATCAAGAATTTTTTCTTTCTTCTCTAGGGTGATTCGGGCGGTCCATTACTTTGTCAAGATGAAGAGGACAAGGAGAAATGGTTTGTCGGTGGAATTGTCAGTTGGGGAATAAAATGTGCTCATCCAAAATTACCCGGAGTTTATGCTTACGTACCAAAATATGTGTCTTGGATTCATAGTGAAATTGAAAAATACTCGGATGACGATGCAGGGTAAGAAGAAAAATTCACGCGTAAAAAAACAAAAATAAATAACGTGTGACGGTAAGGAAATTGAAAATATAGTCAAAAAAAAAAATATATCTATTCTATACTTATAATAGAAAACGTGTCAAAAATCAAATGAGGAGAAAATAAAAATACAAGAAATAGCGACGAAATAACTTTTAGAAGAAATCTCTCTTTTTTCTCAAAAAAAAAAAGAGAAGAGAAGAGAAAGAGGAAAAAGAAGAAAAAGAAGAAGGAAAAGAAGATAGTCAATAGAATAAAAAAGAGTCAATAAGAAAAAAAAATCGAATAAGCACTGTCTTTAGAAAATATAATTCTTTCTCAAAATTGACAATATTTCGGGTATTTTTTGAAAAAAAGAATTATTGCAAACAAATATTTTTTTAGGAATATTTAACAAACGTTTTTGAATACACTTGAAATATTTTGACTACTCAACTTTTAATAGTTTGAATACTCTTCTCTAAATATTTTGAATACTCTTCTAAATATTTTCCATATTTTTTTAAACTTATTTATTTATGCAAATATAGGGCAAAAATCACATTCGTACCAATTTCAAAAATATATTTCAAAGTAGCTAAATTTTTTTTCTGAAATTTAAAATCATTTTCAACAAAAATTCTTTTAATTACATCTAAAATAATATTAGTGAATATTAATTAATATTAATTAATAATTAACTCATTAATAATAATTAATTATTAATTCATTAAAATTATTATTAATAAATAATTATTATTTATTAATTTAATTATTAATTATTTTCGTTTATTAAAATTGAGTACTTTCGGTACGAATGGGACATTCGCCCGCAAATAAATAAATAAATAAATAATTCTAATATTAACACAAATAATTGGAATTTATAATTCCCATTATTTTCTTTTCTTTTTGCTACTATTTTGAACTAACGAAATGACAATCGTAGTCAAAAAAAAAGTTATATAGATAGAATAAAAAAAGGGATATGCTGGCTTTGATATATCATAAGAAGAAAATTTAAAAATGACAATTTTATGCGTGTAAAAAAACAGAAGTCAATTTTTCTATATCATGAATTTGAGTATATCGTGCCATTTTACAAAAATACCCAAGAAAAAAACAATGAAAAAAAAACGACGCTGCGTAAGACGCGAAAATACATAAAGAAATTAAAAACAAAAAACAAAGGTGGAAATGGAAATAAATACACACACATATACACATATGGTAGAAATAGAATATTAACAAGTTTAACATTAATTAATGAGAAAATACACAAGTCAATAAATGACAAGAATATTCTCAATAAATGATCAGTAAAACTTTTATACATGACGTAACTTAAGAAACGGAAGGTTCGATACGAATTTCGTGGACAATACTATTTTTAATAATCAAATAAAAAAAATCCAACGCATTTCAGTTGAATAAAGAAAGAGAAAATGTAATTTTAATGGCGAATTTAGATAATTGGGAATTACGATTATAAATTATGATTGTAAATAACAATTATAAATTTTATAATTTTATTTATTTTTAACTTTATTACAAAATATTGTACTTTTAAAATTAAAAAATCAATTCGAATTTAATATTACCTGATAAAAAATTAATTTTCAACTCAATAAATTCTCAATTATAATTTTTTTCATTTTTGTCTAGACATTTTTCAAATTATTATGACAGTTACTTTTTCACGTAACATTAAGTAAAAAGGATGATTTTAATTTTTAAAAAGGGGTTTCAATTTTAAAAAAAGTGATTTTTAAAATTAATTTCCTAATTTGTTAAGTCACGATTGATGAAAAAAATTAATGACAATCTAAATTAGACTTCATCGCTTACAAATATTTGAAATGAAAATTTACAAAATGAATCTATTTTTTGACATTTTCTTTTAACTTAATTAACTTAATTAATTTTATTCCTTAAAAATATTGCAATATTTTTCATTAAATTTGTTCTCCATATTTTTCGTCAATAAACGAATCAGAATTTTAAAATTATTTCTTTAATAATTATATTTTACTTTTAATATATAATTGTAGAATAATTTCAATATGTTTACTTACAAAATGAACTCGATAGGAAGAATTTTTTTTAACTCACCTGAAACAGAAAAAAAATTGTTTATATTAGAATTATAAAAAAAAATAAAGAATGAATATAATTTTTTAAAACAAGGATTCAATTTAAAAAAAGGTATTTTATTTTTTTTACTTTCAGAAAAACTAAAAAATTTTTTAAATTTAAAAAAAAATAATTAACTGCGATCCCTCAACTATTAGAATACAAAAAAATGTTTGAACGTTTAAAACTTAAACGAAATTAAATATATAAATAAAATAAACATAAATATTATTTAAATATAATTGAAAAAATTTTTGTCAAAATACGTAAAATAATTAGGAAATCAACTGAAAAGCGTTGCATTATTTTTTATGTGTACTTTTCAGCGACGACAAATCGCGTTTAGTGCTTAGTAATTTTATTACTAACATGAAATAACAGGAAACATATAGTAAGGTAATGAACCGCCATTCCTATTGTATTTCTCTAGCGAAGTTCAGATAATATTGCGATCATCTTAATCACAAATTTTTTTAAAATTATTCCATTTAATAAAAAAGAGAAAAAAATAAATAAATAAACAGAAATTTTATTTTTCTACATTTTTATGGTGATGTGTGTGCTGCAAAAAAAAAATTTCAATCAAATTTTCATTCTTTTCATAAATTTAAATTCGCAATTTTATTGCAAAAATTTTCTGGTACTTAAAATATTTAAAAAAAATTACTTAATTTTTTTTATCCATTTTTTGTTAATAATAATAATAATAATAATAATAATAATAATAATAATAATAATAATAATAATAATAATAATAATAATAATAATAATAATAAATTATCTAATTAATTAATATAATTTTAATTATTTTTCTTCTTTTAACTTTTTTTTTGCTTTCAAATTAACCATTTATTAAATAATTAAAAGTTAAAAATTTTCAAAAGAGTTGCTAAAATTTTTGTTCTGAGCACAATTTTCTAAACACTTGTGAAAGAAAAACGAAAATTTCAATTGAAAAATTTTTTTTCATCAAATTATTCATCACTGTATTAAGTGTAGAAAAAAAGAAATTTATCTTTATAAACAAAAGAGGGGAAAATACGCATAAGATGCGAATAAAAATATTCTTCTAAGTCCTTATATAAACTCACAGAGATTCGACTCACAAAAAATAGTTGCGAATCTCTCTAAGAACAGATTTCTATTTTTTTCCCGTCAATTTAATTTTAATACGCGAAAATTTCGAAAAAACAAAAAAAAATATAGTCAATTCTAGCAATTTATTTATTTAATTAAAAAAAAAAATAAAAATTTGTTTTCAAAATATTTCCCTATTAATTATATTTTATAGATAAAATTTTCACGAAAAAAAAATTCACCCACAAATAATAGAGAAAATTAGTTTGTTCCGCAAAAAAAAATGATTCAAAAATTTTCCTCAATGACTTTAAATTTAAAAAAACACAGGAAGATTATTGCATTAAATGCAAGAAAAAAAAATAACCACGTAAATCGTGAATGAATATTTAAAAAATATTATACAATTATATAGAGAATGACGCAAATGTATAACGAAAAAAAAAGATTATAAAAAATAGTAGTTTTACAGTTTTTAGTACGTAAAATTTTGTGTTTAATTTATATGTGAAATAATTATATAATGCAATAATATGAAATAATTGTGTAATTAGTAATTACTAATTATTGACAATAAGAAAAAAAATAATGTTCTCTATACTTAAACATTTTTGTCTAAACTGATAGAAATATATATTTAATTTGTTAATAAACACATGTATATGATATTCAAGACGGAAATATAGTTCATCTTGGAGGATCGATTAAAAAAAAAATATAATGAATAAAAAGTAAAATAAGAATAAGAATTAAAGTAAAAATATAAAGTAAAATTAAAATTAAAATTAAAATTAAAATTAAAATTAAAATTAAAAAGAAAATTAAGATAACTCAAATTTAAGATAAGTAAAAATTAGAAAGTATAAAACAGCTTTTTAGTAGAATATATAAAATGTAAACAGCAATGTTCATATATATAGGATAAATAATAGTAAAAAAAACATGTTGACTGAATTCTAGGGATAAAAACTGCACCAGCACTTTTTTTAATCTGCACTCAAAATGAAAGAGCTTTATAAAAAAAATATATACTTTATATAAAGAATTCATATTGTTTATGAAGAAAAAAACTAGGAGCCTTACTAATTAGACTAATTAGACTTTACTTACTTAGATTGCTTAGACAACTTTTTCTAAGCTATACGATAAAAAATAGTATTGTTGGTAAAAAACCATTGACAAAATATTTTTTTTTTCAATTTTAGTTTTTTTCGCAATTTCCCAAAAGAAATTTAATTCAACATTAAATTTTTCTTAAAAATTATTTATAACTTTTCAAAAAGTTAAAAAACTTAAAAAACTTATTCAAAAAGTTTAAAATCTTTTAGAAACTTTTCCAAAAGTTAAAAAACTTTCAGAAACTTTTTAAAAGGTATTAAAATTTTTAGAAGCTTTTCAAAAGGTTTAAAAATTTTCAAAAACTCTTCTAAAGGTTATAAAAACGTTCATGAACTTTTTAAAAGGTTTAAAAACTTTCAAAAACATTTCAAAAGATTCAAATACTTTTAAAATCTTTTCAAAAGCTTATAAAACTTTCAAACAGTTTTCAAAAGATTTTAAAAGTTTCAAAAACTTTTCAAAAAGTTAGAAAACTATCACCAACATTTCAAAAGATTTTAAAACTTTTCGAAAGTTTATAATACTTTTTCAAAAGTTTTCAAAAGAGTTTAAAACTATCAAAAACATTTCAAAAAGTCTTAAAACTCTCAAAAACGTTTCGAAGAGTTTTAAAATATTAGAAATCTTTTCAAAAATAAATAAAAGAAAATGAAAAAAATATCAAAAAAATAAGAAAAAAAAAAGGATAATAATATCCAAAATTGAAAACCAAAAATTTTGGTATTAAATAAATAAGAATTTTCTTCTTGAAAAAAAAGTTTGGTGAAGTTCATAACGTTTATAAATAAACAATTTAAAAAGAAAAATATTTTTCTATACAACTTTTGGTCTAGAAACTTTTTTCTAATAGAAACAAGAAATCTCTTCATTGACAATTTAAAAAATAAAAATTTGTAAACAAAAAATATTTTTTTTCGTCTAATCGTTGTGAATTTTATCGACATCAGCTAAAAGAGGATTAAAACTTTTCGGAAAAAAAACTTCTTTTACAAAAAATCAAGGATAAAAGTAAAAAGAGAAATTATTGGAAAAAATTTTCATAAAATAATTTCGCCGACAATCCGCTCTCTCATAAAATTAATCTTTCATCTCCATACAAAAATATAAAAATGCTTTTACAGATCTCTATTATTTAAATTTTAAAAACGATTTTTAGTTTTCTTTCTTTTTAAGGAAATTGGAAATTTTTAAAGTACTTTAAGGTATAATAAAGAATTTTCTGTTTTATCTAATAGAATGCTTTAAGATGGACAATTTTCGGGTTTTTTTTTTTTTTTAAGAAAATGGAAATTTTTAAGAAACTTAAAAGTAAATAAACAATTTTCGTTTTTTTTAATAGAATATTTTAAAATGAACAATTTTCGGGTCTTTTTTTAAAGAAAACGAAAATTTTTAAAGTACTTTTTCAAGTATTATTGGCAGAGCTTGCTTTCGCTTTAAAATAATAAGGAAAAAAATGAAAAAGAAAGAACACTCAATTTTGACAATAATAACAGTCTTCCTTAGCATCCAGACAACAATTAGTTGTAAAAATATAAAAAATGATAACCGACAATACTGTGTGAGCAGACAATAAATAGGTTTTAAGGACTGTTCCAAATATGGACAATAACTTATTATTAAGGTTTACTCTATAAGGTCTAGTTATAATTCCCTCACATAATGAGAGGATAAATTTAAATTTCAATTAAAAATTAAATTAAGGAAAAAAAATTACTCATTTTAAGAAAAAACTATTTAATTCGAAATTTTTGAATATTTTTGAATCGAAATCATTTTGACAAACTTTAACAAAATTTAACAAAATTTATTAATTTATTTGCTTCAATTATAAATAAAAAATTTAATAATTTAATTGTTTAAAGTTATAAATAATAATTAAATAATTTGTTTAAATGATAAATAATAAATCTTTAAATTTCAATAAGTAATTTCTTTAAATTGAGTGAACAAAAATTTAATAATTTATTTATAAAAATTAAAACTAACAATTTAGTAATTTTTTATCTAAATTATAAATAACTCGGTAAATAGTTTGTTTAAATTATAAATAAAAATTTAATATTTTATTTCTTTACATTGAATATAACAACTTAATAATTTGTTTTATATAAAATTAAATTATATTAAATTTTTTTTATTTTCAATTAATTTTTTCTTTTTTGTAAAAATGTATATAAATTAAAAAATTTTCCTTTTATTTAAATTATGATAGTAAAGCTTCTTTCAGAAGCAAAGGCATTCAGCGAATTTTAATTAATTTTAATTATATAAAAAAATTTATAATTATATCCACAGTTCGATGAGTGACATTTTTTTTTTTAAATAATAGATAACGTTTTATAAAATATAAATAAATAGCATTAATAATAAATCAACAAGTATTATCAACTGAATAAATATTTTTTACTCATAGAAATGTTGATTTGAAATTCTCAATTAATATATAACGTAAAATAAACTATAGTAAAAATATAATTGTAAAGATCCTTTTAAAAAAAGGAAAATAAAATATTTCTCAATGAAGTTAATATATAAATGGGAAAAAAACGTGTATAAAATTGCTTTAATGATATTTTTCACGCTCCAAAGTATTTTTTTGAGATAAATAATCAAAATATGATATAATAATTAAACATGAATGATAATTAATAAATGTGTAAATTATTATACATTTAGACATTAAGACGATATTGTGTCAAGTATATAAATTATAAAAATAGATTTAAGATAGAGATGTAGAGAATTAAATATATTTAATTTAAAAATGAATTTAAATGAAAATGTCATTTGTTTTATTTTATAATGTAAACTAAAAATTTTTTAATTTAAATAATATTTACATACAAGATTTCTAGAATTTAGGGAATTTAATTATTTTCATATATTTGAGAATCTATTTTTTAAAATTAAAATGCAAATTAAGTCAATGACAGTCAATATGGAGATACTAAAAAATTGGTCCTCGCGTATTTTATAAATTCATTTATTATTTTGTTTTCGAAAAAGTAAGAATCATTAGATGTTATAAATAAAATTATGTATAAAATTGTCAATTCACTGATAAATTTATAATCGTATACATATATTTTTTTTCAAATTACTAACGCTTATGCTCCTCGTGATAAGTACACGTTTGACATTCATGGAAAAAATCTGCCAGAATTATAGACAAAAACATGAAAAAAAAATACAAAACAAGAAAAAAAGAAAACAATTATTACAGGCAAAGAAGATAATATATAAAAATATCACTTTAACAAATTCCAATAATTAATTAATTAATTTAGTAATTAATTTCAACAATTACTTTATTGGAAATTTAAAAAATAAAAAATATTTTTAAAAATTAATTGAAAATTAAGTTATTAATTATTTATTGATTTCAATAAAAATTAATCTTCAGTTAATTTGAATTAATAAAGAATTAGCATTTAAGAAAATTAACTCAAGATTAACATTTATAAAATAACATTTGTAACATTTATTAAAATTACTTTAAATTTTGTATTTATTAAAATTGATTCTAAATTTGTATTTATTGAAATTAATTAACGATTTTACTATTCAAGATTTATTAATAATTATTATTAGACTAAAATAATATTTAACTCTGGCAAAAGTTTTCTTTGAGTGCATTTGTGTAAAAAAGAAATGTTGCGCACAAATACAGGTGTACTATAAATAAAAGAAAAAAAAAACGAGAACAACAGGTAGTTTCCTAAAACGAGCCTCCTGATGATGCTTAACAAATTGAATAATCACTCCTGTCAAGTCAATGTTAATTAGTCAAAAATATTACACATATACCATATGTATGTACATGTAAAACATAAATATAAATATAAATTAATTATGGATTATCGTGTGCTATTCACAAGATACCATCAAATGCGAAAATTAATTTTACCAAAAGAAAAAAGAAAAAAATCCAAAATATGGAAGCTAACGTACCTATTAACTTGTATTGTTAAGATTTAAGAAGAAAAATATATAGTATGAGTGTTTAAAAAAATGTCGTGTAAAATTTAGTAACTGAATAAAAAATCAGCGCGATAATTGTTATTATAGAGGCAAAGGTGTCGAAATTCGGGCCTTTTTGAATATCGAAGGAGAATTTATATTTTAATTCACTATTCGATAATGACTGAAGTATTTTTTTCAACAAAATTTATTGCGGTACATTTTATCTTTTTTTATTTAGTGAAAGGATTTTTCAATCATTAATTTATTATTTTTATATTTAGTTAGAGGACTTTTTAATTCATAATTAATTATTTTGATATTTAATTAAGGGAAGACTTCGACTATACAATTTTAACTATAATAAAGAAAATGATTTCAATCTTGCATGAAATTATTTTTAAAGTAATTTTTTGTCAGAAAATAAAATCGATCAGAGAATATTCTGACCTTCTTGGATTTTTATTTTTTTTAAAAACCATCCGTAATTTTGCAGAAAATATGTTTTTGTATTTGCAAAAAACTTACCGAATGAAAAAATTGATTTGTACAATTTTTGTATAGTATTTTTTCTTTTTTTTTTTCTTTTTATTAATAAAAACATTGTTTTTAGGTTGAAAATTCTAAAAAATACCATTGTTATTTAATTTTCTATATGGAAATTAATTTTTCTAATTAATTTTAAATCAGAATTATTTAAAATAAAAAATGTGAAATATAAAAAACTCGAAAAATTATATGATAAAATTATAATTTGAAATTAGTTAGAAAAATAAACAAGTGAATTTCTATAAAAAATAATTGTGCAACAATGGTATTTTTTAAAGCATTTTTAACTTAAAAACAATGTTTAAAAAAAAAAATGCTTTAAAAATTCTAAAAATTAATTTTTTTGCAGATACAAAACATTTTTTCTACAAAATTACGGATGAATTTTAAAATCTATCAATTTTTGAGAAAAATAAAAATTCAAAAAGGCTCAGAATATTCTCTGATCGATTTTATTTTCTGAACATTGATTTCCTCGAAAAATTACTATAAAAATAATTTCTGTAAAACTGATTTTTTGCGCTATACCAAAATAGTTCCAGTTTCAGTAGTAAAGGTCAATTTGTATAAATTTCGAAATTAAAAGTAGAAAAATAGTAAAGGTTAATTTTCTGCAAATTAATTGAGTTTTCAGGAATACAGTTTAATTTCCGTCGGACAGAAGTTTATAGACTGTGTTTCAATTAATTATTAGTAGTAAAACTCATTTTTCGTTAGACAGAGTTTCTTTACCTATAGTGTCTTGAATACTAGTAGTTCAAATTAAATTTAAATCAGACACAATGTTTAAAAATTAGTTAATTTAAAAATCAGTAGTGTAAGTCAATTTTTGTGAGAATTTTTTTCAATTAGTACTAGAGAAAAAATTTACTAGTAGTTTCAACTACTACTAGAGAAAAAAATTTACTAGTATTTTCAATTAGTAATTGTAAAAAATTACTAGAAGTTTCAACTAGTACTAGAGAAAAAATTTTCTAGTAGTTTCAACTAGTACTAGAGAAAAAATTACTAGTAGTTTCAACTAGTACTAGAGAAAAAATTACTAAAAGTTTCAACTAGTACTAGAGAAAACATTTTCTAGTAGTTTCAACTAGTACTAGAGAAAAAATTCAGAAAAAAATTACTAGTAGTTTCAACTAGTACTAGAGAAAAAATTATTAGTAGCTTCAACTAGTATTAGTGAAAAAATTACTAGTAGTTTCAACTAGTACTACTGAAAATAATTACTAGTAGTTTTAACTAGTACTAATTAAAAAATTACTAGTAGTTTAAGTTACAGTCATAGTACAGTAATGTAATTAAATGAAGTTACACAAAGTTTAAATTTAAGTTGAAGTTTTTCACTACCAGTAAGTAGTAAAAAAATGTCTGACGAAAAATGCGTTTTTCTACTTAAATTTCAGTAGTAAGAAAGTAGTAATAAAAATATGTCTGACGAACAATGAGTTTTGCTACTTAAATTTTAGTAGCAAAACCCATTTTTCGTCAGACATCTTCTTTTCTACTTTCTGGTTTCAACAGCAGTAGTGTAAATCAGTTTCGGTCAGACAGAATGTTTAAAAACTACTTTAACTTAAAACTCAGTAGTATAAGTCAATTTTAGTCAGACTTGTCTATTTCTCATCACTTAGTTTCTATCACAGTAGTAAACATCAATATTAGTAAGACAAAATATTTTATCAAATTTTTACTTTTTTCACTAGGATTTCAATTATGTTTTACTAGTAACCCTATAACTGACGAGTTAGAAAATATTTTTTTAAATTATAAAATTGAAATAAATAAAAAAATGTACAAAGAGGTAATAACTGAAAAATGAAAACAAACAAAACTGATATATACTCCTTTGAAAATTTGTTATTACAATTTTGCGTATATATTGTACTATTGCTCAAAAAAAAAAATCTTAGTTGAAAATACGAAAAACTATACTCTAATATGTAAAAACTTTACGTTCGACAAATTGTTTTTTGTGGAATGGAAGAAATTTACAACTGCACGCACAGTCGGAATACGCTAGGGTAATTTATGTAGAGTGTAAAAATAGCCTCAGGCTTCGATTGGTATGAAGTTTTAATGTCTAATAATAAAACATTGTAACGACGTTTAGTTAAATTAAAATATTGAATAAATTAATATTCATAAATTTATATATTATATTATTTTATATAATTAATATAAATATATATTATGGTATAATAATATAATTATACCATAATATATATTTACTATTATATATAAAATATTATCATATTATATTTATACATAATAAAAAATATGTTATATTACTTCTATAAATTAATATATTAACTAATATTAATAAATTACTACAATAATTGTAAACAATTAATGTTTTAATATTAATTAATAGTAATATTACTTTAAGAGTTTAAGAAACAATATTAATATTTAATTTAAAAAAATATATTGTAAATCAAATATCACGATTAAGAATCTGTGAATAATGTTGCTTTTTACTGTAAAATAACTGTAAATTCAGTAGAGTAAATATAATAGTTAATTAGTAATAATTAATTAACTATTGTTACAACAACTATATTATTAATTAATTATTGTTTCTGTTAACAAATATATTGACAAATCTTTAATCAAATTCCATCACAGATTCTTTACGTGTATCTACATAAATCTATAACATAAGTTAATGTAATTAGATAAATATAATATACAATGTTGAGAAGAAAATAAAAATTGTTCAACTCGCTATACATCTCCAATAATACTCTACTCTGTTAAAAGTGAATTTTTTCAAAAGAGAATTAATTAAAATTTCTATATTATATGAAATTTTATCAAGAATAATAGAAGCAAAAAAAGTGGATATCGATAAAAAAAAATTATTTTATAAATTCAAAAGAATATTGCAAAAAAATCTATTGTTTTACGTTATAATGTAAAACTCTGATATTTTGCGTTTAAAAATAGTGAATTGAAAATGACAGAAAATAGATTTATTAAAAATTATATTATTCATGAAATAAATAATAAATTAATAATCAATTATAACAGAGTAAATGTTATGGGATTATTGAATGTGATTTATTGTGCATTGCACAAGTCATAAATGTCTAAGAATTAAAATATAATATATAATATGTGTTTTGATATGTTGGTGTATAGCTGTGATTCGGTAATATTTATACTTTTGTTAAAAAAAATACACATAATAATCCAAATGTTTAATCATGTTTTTGCCCTTACAAAATTGGAAGAGTTTTTTTTATTTATAATTATAAATATTTTCAAAAATAAAAAAATTTAAAAAAAAATCTAACATCTTTAACTATAAATATTTTATATATTGACTCTTTGTTTACTAATTTTTTTATTCTTATAATAATATAATTATTATTATAATTATAATAGTAAATAGTAACAATAGTCACTCTAAATTTGAAATAGTAAAGATTTTACTAATTTGAAATAACGACTGACTTTTTGCTATTAAATTAGTAAATTTTACTAATAAATAATAATTTCTATTAATTAGTAAAATTTGCTAATTTTAAAGCAAAAAAAAACAATATTTATTTTATTTATTTATTCCGTTAAATATCAACTATTTATTATTTTTATCTTAAGGTAAAAGAATCCATTTCTTTAGTTTTTATTATTAACGTGCCTTCCACAAAAAATTGATATTAAACACATTATTACTTTGGTAGTAAAGTAAAACCTAATATGGTTTTTAATAGATTTTTAAATTTACGAATAATTTTATAATTAGAAAACAAAAAACCATATTACCTTTAATCCGTCTATAGAATAATCTCCAGATTTTATAAAACAAAAACATGAGTATTAATTTAAAAAAAAAAAAATATCGCAACTAAAAATTTATGAGAATATTTTTTCTTTTCAAAATCACTCCGCATTTACTTTGTTATTTAAATAATTTTTACATGCTTATTTTCATTGAAGGATTATAAATAAAATATGTTGACTGTAGTTCGTATAAAATATTTATTAAAAAAAATGCTATTGCTACGTTATGCTGTAAGCTATATATATTATCAGTAAACTGTATATTCACGTAGAATAAGAAATTTCTCTTGCTGGTCAAGAGTTGTAAAAATTTTCTTTTTGTCATTTATAAATTTTAAACAAGCAAAAAAAAAAAATACCTAACGACATTTGAATTACATTGTAATATTTCGAGATAAACAATCAAGATTCAAGGCGTCTGCGTAAAAGAAATAAGTCAACAATTTGTTAATTAACAAATTTGAATTTTGTTGTCTTTTTAAAAAACATAATAAAAAAAGGTTCTTAGTTAAAATTATGTTAAAAGATAAGGTTTAGTTAAAATTAGAAAATAAAGTTATTTCTCAAGAAAGAACTTTTTTATGACTAAAAATGAATTCTAGAGATTTTAGGTCAAGCGCCCGAAAATAGGCAATCATAGATGCAAACATAAGTTTCGTGGTCTTCCAATTGCTCAATAATTTTCTAATTTAAAACGAAAAAAATACTTAAAATCACAAAAAGAAATTTTATTGTGTATTCTCTGATTAATTTTACTTATTTATTTATAAAAAAAAATTATAATTTGCAAAAAAATTTATAATTTATGATATTTTAATTATAATTATAATTCTATCACAAAAAGGTAGGGTCTTGATGACTGATTTTCTATTTAAATACAAACATAAAAAATTTTTGCAGATTGACTATATATATATATATATATATATATGAATTTGCAATATTTAATATTGTGAAATATTGCAAAATTAAAAATATAAATTAATTTTCCCAAAAGCAGTGCTATTTTAAAAAAAATAAAAATCATGAAAGAAAATTTTAAATAATGAGAATCTAATAAGTAATAACAAAACATATCTAAAACATATCGATTTTTTTTTATAAAAAAAAGGAAAATAAATTCAAAGAAATGTTTTAATGTACTGCTTTCGATGTTTAACTAAATATATATTGAGTGTCATTAATTACTGTACAATCTGCAAAAATAAAATTGGTTCTCTCTCAAGAAAAGAATAAATAAATAAATAAATGAAAAAATTAGTATAAATAAAAAAAGACCTGGTACAAGAAAATTTTAATGTATCTTGAGAATTGTGTACACAAGAGTAATATAACTGTATTGTGAAAAAAATTTACAATACAAATTAAGAATAATAATTATTATATAATAATACAAAATGAATATGGAAATATATATTTATGGAAGATGTGTGTTGACAAATAAATTATGTATTAACATATTTTAATGAGTTTTAATTCTTATTACACTGGTTTAATATTTTTATTGCTTTTAATCTTTTTTATTATAGAATAATTATATATTACTTAGATTTTTGAAAAATTTTAATAATTCAAAGTCTTCTAAAATTAGTTAAAATTGTCAATATATATATTTAATTAATTTTATTAAAAATAATGGATTTATAGAAGAATAAATTTTTTTAAATAAAATCAGCAATTTTAAAAATAATAGAACGTAAAAAATTTTAATTCAAATTTTATTTATAAAATTTTTTGTTTTACTCATAAACTACAAAATTACCACGAATTCTAATAAAAAACCTTCAAATTTTTCAATTTCTGACATAAATTTCTTTTTAAATAACTTCAATCTTGAAGAACTGGTCATAAAATAAAAAAATTATTTAATGAATAATTTTACTTAAATATTTTAAAATTAATTCAATTTTAAAAGAGTTGCGTTTACAATTTTCATAGATAGATGAACTTCAAACGGTTTTAATTTTAAATTTTATAAAATTTCAAGTTTAAATGAATTTAATTATTTAAAAACAATTTCAATAAAATTGTACGCAAATATTTAATTATTTTCATAAATTTTTATTGAAATTCGTCAAAACAATTCAATTATTTAAAAATTTGTTAATAAAATTCTTTATAAGAATTAAATTTTAAGAAAAATTCAATTATTCAATAAATAATT
Source organism: Leptopilina syphax (assembly GCA_032872505.1). Taxonomy (NCBI): domain Eukaryota; kingdom Metazoa; phylum Arthropoda; class Insecta; order Hymenoptera; family Figitidae; genus Leptopilina; species Leptopilina syphax. The sequence goes on from CM065470.1 coordinate 22,782,934, forward strand.
TACTTTTGTATTTAAATAATTGAATTCTCGTAGAATTAAAATTCTAATAAAAATTGATTTAAAAATAAATTTTAGTTAAAATTTTAGATAATAATAAAATATGAAAATAATTATTTTCGATTTGTCAATCAATATTTTTTAAAGAAAAAAAAACTAATTTAATATAACAAATTTTTGAATATTAAACATCATAGTAATATTTTTCAAAAATTTGCAATTGAAAATGAAAAAGGTATTACAATATTATTAGATTATTCTTACTATTTAGAGGCAGAAAGAAAATGGTAGATTTACCGATAAATGGTACTTTGTGAGCTATCCAGCTTCCGAAAATGAAGAGGAAAGTTGGTAAAGTAGAGAGTTGCTTTCAAATCTACATCAAAGATGTCGTCATAGATTCGTCTTCAAACCTCATTTATTATTTAATATTTATTTTTTCAATTATTATTATAAATATTTTTCAAAACTTTATAATTTTTAAAATACTAAAATAATGAAAATATTATGTTTGTAATAGAGGTATCAACAATATAAAATTTGGACAAAATATTTATAAAAAATAATACAAATATTTTTTGTTAATATTGAGATTTTTAAAATTTTGAAATTTACTTCCGCTATCTACAGAAAAATTCTATAAATGTTACTTTTTTAATGAGCTATAAAGAATTTTTTATTTTCTAAAATGCATTATTTAAAATTTTTTCTCTCTAGAATTTTTTTAAAATTAAACATCGAAAAAAAATTTAACTAATTTCCTGAAACATCAAAAATATTGTCGAGTTTTATATAAATATTCTTTATATAAACATATTCTTGAGATTAAATTTAATAAAACAAGTTTTATTAAAATAAAAAGATCGTATTAAATTTATTAATACGATCGTTTTATTTTAGGATATAATTTATTGACAAATATGATTCATTAAATATCTTTCAGAGAAAAATTACTTTTATTTGTTTAATTTATTTACTATTTACCAAAATGGTTTATAATTTTTAAAAATCAAAAATTTCGTTTTGGCTTAAAAATTTGTATAATTATTTTTTATATTATAAAATTGTTTATTATTGTTATTATTGTTTATATTATTTATTGCTTATTCTTAAACAATGAGCAAAAAAATAAAAAAAAAAACATGAGTCATATATGGATTACGTCGAGATGACAAAGAAAATAAAAAAGTAAGGTGCATGTACTTTATCCGCAGATAAATTTCAAATCCTATCTTGTGTGCCTTACTTGCTCCAGTTTTCCATCAGTTTGAAAGCATCTTGTGCTCTCGTATCCTTTTCAAAGGACACCCCTTTCAAAACAAATCCAAATCCCCCTCCCCTCTCTATAAAGAAGTTGTGAAGGTTTATATATATAATGTCACATTAAATGCAACGCAAAACGGTGTAAAATCGTTGGCGGATTACGCCCCTGCAGCTCAACAGGAACCCTGCTGTAACCCGCTAATTTTTTCAAGGATTATACCCCCATGATCAGTGAAATAATTTTTTTTTTTTCTTTAAAAGGGTAGAACTTCTTATATATAGTGAGAGGATTTTATGGATATTAACTTCTTGTTAGAGGAATTTCATTCAGGATAATTTTTACACATTTTTCGATGTTTCAATGAAAATAGTTTATTCTATTTTTTATTTATTTCCATTATTTATTTGAAAAATATTTAATAAAATTCTTTAAAATAATTGAATTTTAAGAAGAATTTCTTTTAAGTTTTTAAAATAATCGTGTTTATTATTAATTGTAGTTAAAGATTTTTCTATTAAATTCAAGTGACAGTTGCTGTGATGAGAACTTAGTCGAGAAATGAGACGATCAAAACAAAAGAAATATTGAGATTCTCAATTTGGATAATAATAATAATTTTTGGATAACTACTTTCGAGCAACGTGAAATGAGCGATATGATCAATATTCTCAACTCAACGTGCATCACTCTTATAGACACTAATTGCTTTATTTTTTTCTGCTTAACGAATTGAGTATTGTTTGGGGATTTTTTTTGTTTGTTCTTTCAAACAAAAAGTAGATTTTTTCAAACAGTAGCATTATAATTGATACAGTAAAACTTGCGAACAGCATTGTAAAAATCATTGCAACAGCCACAGCAGTGACGCTCGTAAATTTTCTGTCAAATTCCTCAATTTTTGGAGCAGGACTATAAATGGCCGGTTTCATTCGAGCTAATATTCCATTTTCATGAAATCTTCTTAGACTGAAACAATATTTTGAATCAGTAAACTATAAAAATTCAAAAGAATTAATATATTATGATGGATAAAATTCAGTTTCTGTGAGAATCACGATACTAAAGAAATAATCAATCGAACCGTTCTAATATGCAATGAATACTTACTAATAATTTATCGCCGCTTTATACGGACTATATTTATTCACAAGAAAAGAAAAGGAATCAAATTCACCAGTTCCAATTGTTAACATCGGACAAAGATTTGAAACATTATTGTGATACATTAATGGTACAAATATATCGTCCAAGTAGAGAGCCATATTTTGTTTGCAAATCTAAAATAGGATATTAATTAATTTTTACTTTTGAGAACATATTTAAAAACAATGTTTAATTCCATACCATCTCTATTGCATCATCGTTATTTGTCGGTAGTTGATCTTCATTTACAAGCAACTTGGCAGCTTCTATGAATGTGGATTCAGTGGCATTCTTAAAAAATGTACCAAAAACTTTTAATCGTAATTTAAAAAATGTTTTCTAAAACGTGCGCACTTTTTTAAAGGAAATAAAAAAAAATTCTAAAACACAATTCTTTTCTAAACAAGAAAGCTTTGTACGACAAAACGTGTATCTTACTTTTAATTTGAAATAATTGCCAGTTTCTTTAAATACTATTAGCTTGTGTGTTTTAACTTTCACGAATTCCTCCATTGATCGGAATTTAACATTAGAATCCACAACTGTCAATCTGCTGACAAATCGAGCGGAGTAAATTGACCAAATAAAAAAAGAGAAGATAGCAACAGAAGTGTACAATATCCTCAAGGAAGTCGCACTCGTAGTAACTAAAAAAGTAAAGTAAAAAAAAAAAATTTTAAACCTCCCAAATCATTTAATACTGCTGAAAACAATGAATTAAAGATAATATTTAATTTTATGACAAAATCTGAAACATATTACCTGTTACTTCTTGACAACAAACAATTCCATAAATATTAAAAAAATCGTCAGCATACGATGATTTCTCATAACATTGAGTTGGTAAGGTATTTTTCATGAGAATACAAACGATTTGAAGCAGTATGACTGTAAATATTATAATTATCCAAACTTGAAGTGATAATGGCTGCAAATAGTAAATTACAAAAATTGATTGATTTTGTTAAGTATCGAATGGTGCACTTCAGAAAATACTTAAATTTCGCGAAATTTATTAAAAATGACTACCTCAAAGTACGCTGACCATGAGACAAGAACTCTACTTTCCGGTTTCCTTATGATAATAGCGAATTCGCTTCTTACTAATCTTATACTGAAATCAACAACCAAAAGTTCACTGGGTACGAAGGTGAAGAGACCCACTGCTATGTCAACAGTATTATTCATAATTAAGCTCACGGCACCATCCCAAGTATTTGTACATTTATCAATTATTCTATAATCAGCCACGATATGGGTTTTTTTAATTTTGAAATTTCCAGCTTCCTCAAGAGCAACACATATCATACGTAAATAGCTCCCTATGGTGTTGGTATCCTATGTTTAATTATCATTTAAATATCTATACTTAATAATGAAGTAACAAGAGTAAAAGCAAATAATAGTAAAAATTTTAATAACTTTTATGAAAACGATGATATGATAGACTCTTAGATATAGCAGGCTTCACAGTGCCCCTAAAAAGTATTTTAGGGGAAATAGGGGACTGAAAATAAAAAAATAGGGGACTTTTAGAGTTTTAGGGGACCATTGAAATTGGTTAAATAAAGATAAAAATATAATTTATTCATACAGGGTTGCCACAAAAATTTAACTTTATTTTTTCCTCACTTTTCCCTGATTTCCAAACACGCAACTTTAAATTATATTTTTTCCCTGATCCTAAAGAATATTCTGATTTACTCTAATAATTACTAAATACTCAAAAAAATTTTTCATTAAATTTTTTACAAACTTCAAAAAGTAAAATTATTCGAAAACATTAATAGTTTTATTTACAATAAATATTTAATCATTTTTTTTTCATCGGAATTAAGATGTTCAAAAATTAAAAATTCAAACCTTTTCAAATTGAACAACTTTATAAAACATAAAGAAATGGATCACTCCGAGTCGAAGACTCGGAGTGATCCATTTCTTTATGTTTTATAATAAAATAATAATTAAAAATGACCGAGCGACAAAATCATTAGTTTATTATTATCAGAATATTGTTACTGTAATATTTCTTCAAAATTATTTTTATAATTTCAATTCAATGAACATTTTCCAGAATTTTTAACTAAAATTCTACTTTAAATCAATAACATCAATTATTATTCAATTAAACTTTTTCAAAAAAAATTAATTCTACAGAATTGTTAGTTAAAAGTACGAAAAACAATAATTTAATTCTACGAGAAATCAATTATTTAAATACAAAAATAAATAATATTGAATGTTTCTTAAAATTTAATTTTTACGAAGAAAATATTTAATTGAAAATATTTCATTTCTTTTAAGGAATTTAATTAAAATTTTAATGAAATTTATTATATTAAAGAATTTTATAACAATTTTTAAAAAGAATTGAAAACTTTTTGAAGAATTTTATTAAATTTTTTAAAAATAATTGAATTCCTAAGAAGAATTTAAATAATAATTTTTGTAAACAATTGAATTCATGAGAAGAATTTTAGTAAAATTATTGAAAATAATTGACTTCTTGAGAAGAATTTAAAAAAAAATTTTGACAATAATTTAATTCTTGAGAAGAATTTCCCTATCTATTTATAAAAATAATTTAATTCTTGACAAGAATTTTAAAAAAAATTTTGAAAATAAATTAATTTGTACAAAGTATTTTATTACTTTTCAAAAGAATTGAATTCTTGTGATGAATTTCGATATTTATCAAAATAATTTAATTTTTGGAAAGAATTTTATTAAAATCCCTTAAAATAATTGATTTTATGGAAAGAATTTATGCCATTTTGTTGTTTATCAAGATAATTGAATTCTTTTGCAAAATTACTTAAAAATTTTTGAAAATAATTGATTTTCTGCGACGAATTAAATGTTATTTATGAAAAATATTTAAATTATTGCAAAGAATTTTATTGATTTATTGAATAACTGAATGTTTCTTTTGTTTAATAATTATGTAAATTCTTTTGGGAAATTTCATTAAAATAGTAGAATATTGAAAACCATTGAAGTAAGAAAAATTTTTGAAAATAATTGAAATTTTGCCATGATTTTTATTAAAATTTTTGAAAATAATTGAATTCTTGTGATGAATACTATTATTTATAAAAATAATTGAATTTTGCAATGAATTTTATTAAAATTCCTCAAAATAATTGAATTTTTTTAAAAGAATTTTGCTATTTATTTATAAAGAATAATTGAAATGTTGACAACAATTTTTTTTAATTTTTTTAAAATAATTGAATTTCTGCGAAGAATTTGATTAATTTTTAAAATAATTGAATTCTTGTGATGAATATTGTTATTTACAAAAATAATTGAATTTTGCAATGAATTTTATTAAAATTCCTCAAAATAATTGAATTTTGTCGAAGAATTTTGCTATTTATTTTTAAAGATAATTGAAATGTTGCCAACAATTTTTTTTAGATTTTTTAAAAATAATTGAATTTTTGCGAAGAATTTTATTAATTATTAAAATAATTGAAGTTTTGTGATGAATATTGATATTTATCAAAATAATTGAATTTTGGACAAGAATTTTATAATTATTCCTTAGAATAATTGATTTTATGGGAAGAATTGCAACGAATTTTATTGTTTTATTAAATAATTGAATGTTTCTTGAAATTGAATTCCTTCCTCAAGTTTGAATAAAATTTTTAATAATAATTGCATTTTTCAAGGAATTTTTTTAAAATTGTATTAAAAATATTTGAAATTCTGCGATGAAAATAATTGAATTCGTAAATGAAATTTTATTATTTATAAAAATAATTGAATCTTTTCGTAGAATTGTATCAACAAGTTTTTTCTTTAATTAAATTTGTTGATAAATTTGATGAAAATAGTAAATATTTAAAAACATTGAATTGCGAATAACTTTTAAAAATAATTAAAAATGTTGCAAAGTATTTTATTTAAATTTTTGAAAATAATTGAATTTTTGGCGAAAAATTTTGCTATTTATAAAAATAATTGAATTCTTGACGAGATATTCATTAAAATTTATAAAAGTAATTGAATTCGTTCAAAGTATTTTATTAAATTTTGTTTAAATAATTGAAATTTTGACAAGAATTTAATTAAAATTTTTGACAATAATTGAATTCTTGAGAAGAATTTTTTTTATTTAAAATCCTTAAAATCATTGATTTTATGGGGAGAATTTTGTTGGTTATCAAGATAATTGAATTCTTTTTCAGAATTACTTAAAAATGATTGAAAATAATTGATTTTCTGCAACGAAAAAAATAGGGGAAATTTTCAAAATTACTAATGTTTTGGATATTGAAGTGATTCCATTTTTTGGTTTCCAAGTTGCTCTTCTTTTAATAAGTATCTCGTTATTATTAACAGAGTGCCATTCACGAATCTCCGGATCCTCATAGCACTTGACAAGAACGGAGACTCCTCTGCCTAATCTCAATGGATTACCAACAGGATTCATGCAGGACGGCAGAATAGGAGAATCGTTAATTTTCACAAATAGCAGAAAGGTTATCACTCTCTTTCGCCTCATTAATTTTGTAATGTGCAGCATGTCACTGAAGTCTTGCATGGAAGATACGAAAACGACAATCAATATTTTGTCGTTTCCGTAAAAATTTTTAAGACTGTAATATTCCTTTTTATTTATTGAATCTAATTTCTTGAAGTTTGTGTTCGACACGGGAAACCCTTTCTTAATTAGAAGGACTTGAGTGTCGAAAATTAATTGTTTCTTGCTTGAATCTGTGAAACGTAATTGGTAACGTAATTGAAACGTAATTTTTGTTACGTCTATAATATAACAATGTTCTAATTAAAAAAAACTCACCGTCAGTTGAGCAAAAGTGAAGTAAAGTCACAGAGGAACGATTAGAGTATTCAGAAATATTTGAAATTAGTTGCACATATTCTTCTGATCCTAAACATAATAACACACTTATTGTCACTATAAAGTACATCTTCCATGTCATGTTTATTTCAAATCAATTTCATTTGAAGGAATTTTTTTTTGTCAGAATATTCGCTTGCAATATATTTATTATTTTTCTACTTTTAAAAAACTAGTTCCTTCTTGTCGGAAAATATCTACTTGTACTAGATTTTCAGGGACTATTTATATATATTATTTGTTTTGAACACCCTTTTTGTAACTGTTTTCTAAAATGATGGATTACTTTTGTGATTACGTAATATAAGTATTTTACTTTTAATTTAATTAGATAAAATGGTCAATAAAGTCTATTATTATTTTGTAAATATTAGGTAGTAATAATAGTAACAATAAAAATAATATTTATTTACTTATTACTATTAATAATAATAAAAATAATAAGTAATAAATTAATAATAAAAATAATTATACACTGAAAAAAAATTTGACTGGAACAGTTACAAATTTCTCTATATTAGCGAAATTTTAAGTTGTTTCAGCTAAAAGTTTCGTTGTTCCAGAGAAACTTATTGCTATTCCAGAAGAAGTATTTTTCCCTGTATTTAAAATTTTTAAATTAATTTACTCAAAATTATTGTATTCTTGTAAAGTATTTATAAAAAAAAATATGCAAATAATTGAATTTTATGATGAATTCAATTATTTTCAAAAAACCGAAAGAATTCAATAATATCAATAAATAGTAAATTTTTTACAGGAATTCAATTATTTTAAATACAATTTTAATAAAATTCTTCTCAAAAATTCACTTATTTTTAAAAATTTTGCAAAAAATCAATTATTTGTAGGAATAATAAATTTTTTCGCAAGAATTCAATTATTTAAAAACAAATTAATAAAATTCTATTCAAGGATTCAATCATCTTAAGAAATAATTAAATTTATAATTTAAAAAATTAATTTAAATATACTTGAATTTTTCCTAGAAATTTAATTAAAATTTTATTGAAAATAATTGAAATTCTCCAAAGAATTGTATTATTTACAAAAGTAATTAAATTCTTGACAAAAATTTTACAATTTATAAAAATAATTGAATTGTTTCGAAGAATTGTTGAAAATAATTAAATTTTTAATTTTTATTAAAACTCTTGAAAATAATTGAATACATTTCAAGAATTTTATCAACATTTTTTTCAATAAATGAATTCTTTCGAGAAAATGTAATTAAATTTGTATTGAAAACAAATTTTATTTCTTGACAACATTTTTAATAAAATTCTTTAAAATAATTGAATTGTTTTTTAAAATTATTATTATTATTATTATTATTATTATTATTATTATTATTATTATTATTATTATTATTATTATTATTATTATTATTATTATTATTATTATTATTATTATTATATAATTATTATTTTAAAATAATTTTCACTGAAAATTTTGAAAATAATTGAATTTTAAGAAGAATTTTATCAAAAACTTTTGAGAACAATTGAATTATTTAGAAAATTTGTATTGCAATTTTTAAAAATAATTGAACCTGTTAGAGAAATTTTATTAAAATTAACTTAAATATAATTGAATTTTTTCCTAGAAATTTAATTAAAATTGGATTGAGAAAATAATTGAATATTGCAGGAGAATTTTATTATTTACAAAAATATTTGGATTCTTGACAAAAACTTTACAAATTTATAAAAATAATTGAATTGTTTCGAAGAATTGTTGAAAATAATTGAATTTAAATAATATGTTTAAAAATAATTTTAATCTGTCAAGAAATTTTATTAAAATTGTATTGAAAATAATTGAATTTCTTTGTAGAATTTTATTATTTATGGAATTATTTTCATTCTTGTGAAGAATCTTCTTATTTATAAAAATAATTTAATTCTTGCGTAGGATTTTACAATTCATAAAAATAATTGAATTGTTTCGAAGAATTTTATCGGAATTTTTGAAAATGATAATTGATTTTTTGAATAAGGAATTTTATTAAAAATTTTGAAAATGATGATTTTTTTAAAACAATTTCATCCAAATTGTTGAAAATAATTGAATTTATATTAAAAATAATTGTATTCTTTCGAGAAATTTTATTAAATAGTTTTGAACTTTTTGAATTTTTTTATAAATAATAGATAATAAATTAAGGAATATTGTTATCTAAAGGTAGTTCATATTTCAAAAAATATATTTACTCATACAAAAAAGTTAAATTATCTTTTTTTTCTCTAGTGAGCAAAATTTAGTTTTTAACTCTAGGGAAAAAAAGAGAAACACAGTTTCTCTAAGAAGAAAGAGAAAACGAAAAAATGGCAAAGTAAAAATAAAAATTTATGAGAGTGAAAATGAAAGTGAATTCAATTCTATCGTTGACTCCTTCGCAGTCCAGTTAAAAATCACTTGTGGTCCAAAAACGGTCAAAAAAAAATTTTTTCAAAAAAATATGCTTTCATCATTATAAGGTTTTTGGGGTCGCTAAATTCGAATTTGAGGTCAGTTTTAAAAATTCAAAATGGCGAATCCAATAGGGCGGATAATTTTAAAATTGATGCGTTACAATGGAAATCTAATTCTCGGGGGTTTTCGGGGTCGCTGATTACGAATCTGATATTAGATTTTCATAAAGTAGAAAAAATAAAAAGAATTTTAATTTAGAATGTAAAATCTTTTTTTTCTTTGAAATAATGGTATAATTTTATTGACAAAACAATAATTTGATTATAGTGAATTGTTGGGAGAAAAGATGCGGGTTATATTTTAGTATATATATCATCCCCAATGTCTTATTCTGAAAAGCCACTCCATTAACGAATGGAGCGCCAGAAAGAGAGAAGGAGAGATTAAGAGAGGGATGAAAGTAAGTGGTTAGAGCAATTGAGTGGTTATCGAGTATATATCCCTTCATTCTACGATTCTATCATGTGATCTTATCTTCACCACTGAAATTAACCCCGTATTGTGATAAAGTCGTTAGCTTTATCGTCGAAAATACAATAATGAAACATTATTAATGTAATGATGTTTCGTTAATAATCAACACAATTGGCACTTGATTACTTCAAGTTAAACTAATATGTATAAAAAAAATTAATTTCGTCTCTCGATTCAGTGTCAATATAGAATATATAAAATAAATATAAAAATAAAATAAAAATGAAGAAGGAAATATTATATCCCATATTGTACACTGAAAATATAATTTATTTGACTCAAATACATTTTTTTTTTAGTGTAACAAATATAATAAAGTGGGGTAATATTATATATATTTATTACACAGTAAAACGTGAAGTGTTAAAATAACACCAGAATGGATTAAAATAATCTGCAACAGTTTAATCCCTCTAGGAATTAATTAACACCAGAAAGGATTAAAATAATCTATTTTGGTGTTATTTTTAACTATGAATAAAATTTTACTTTAAATAAAACACCAAAGTCAACGATTTGTAAAAATTCAACGAATTGAGCTTCTCCAGGGAGAATAGTAAGTTAGTAAGTTAGTTACTAACTTACTAACTAACTTAGTAACATAGTTACTAAATTCAGTTGTTTTCAAAAATTTTTAAAAATTCTCGTCAAAATTTCAATTCTCTTTATAAATAATAAAATTCTTCTGTGATATTCAATTATTTTACAAAATTTTAATCAAATTCTTGTCAAAATTTCAATTATTTTCAAAAGTTTTCTAAAATTCAATGATTTTCAATATCTACTATTTCAATAAAATTTTCAAAAAGAATTACATTATTAAAAAAAAATTTAAATAAAATCCTACGCAAACATTCAATTACACAGGCACACAAAAAAAAAAAGTGTCGTGGCCGAGACACTACAGTAGTATATTCCCATGTATTTTTGGCCGCTGAATCCGAATCTGAAGTCCGAATGCTCAAATTGGTTCTTTTTTTGAGTTATACTCAAAAAAAACTCAAAACACGAATTTGAACCAAAAAAATTAAAAATTTTTTTTGTGACATGACAATAGCATATTTCCATGTATTTTTTCCCGCTGAATCCGGATTCGAAGTCAGAATTGACAGATGTGCTCAAAATTATGAGCTAAACTCAAAAATCGACTCAAAAAACCGAATTAAAATGACGAAAATGAAAAATTTTTTCTGTGACATTGCAAAAGTATATTCCTATGTATTTTTGCATGCTGAATCCGAATTCGAAGTCAAAATTGACAGATTTGCTCAAAATTTTGAGATAAACTCAAAAAACCACTCAAAAAAAGACTCAAAAAACCGAATTAAGATGAAAAAAATTTTTTATGACACTACACTACTATATTCCCATGTACTTTTTCCCGCTGAATCCGAATTCGCAGTCAGAATTGACAGATTTGCTCAAAATTTTGAGATAAGCTCAAAGAACTGATAAAAAAAGCGATTTAAAATAAAGAAATGGAAATTTTTTGCTATGACACTACATTACAGTATTTCCATATCGGATCTCGCATTTAAAGTCAGAATTATTCTAATGGCTCAAAATTTTGAGACACACAAGAAAATCTGTTAAGTTACAAAAATTAAAGTCAAGAAACTCTACTTTTCTTGCTAGTACACTACATTAGTATATTCTCTTGTTTTTACATCTGCTTCTAAATTCAAAGTTAAAATTATTAAATTGGCTCAAAATTTTAAGTTAAATCCAAAAATGCTCAAAATTTAATTTAATGCAAAAGAGTTCATTTTTTTGGTATTCGGTAGTGTATTCTCATGAATTTTATATACGCTGAATACAAATTCGAAGTTAGAATTATCAGAATGACATAAAATTTTTTAGAACTCAAACCCTGGTTACAGGTACAAGCATGCATGTTTTTGAGCACTTTTAATGAAATCCAAAATTTTGAGCCACTTTGAAAATTCTGACTTTGGAATCACAGTGAAAAAATACATGGGAATACACTAGTGTAGTGTCATAGCAAAAAATTTCCTTTATTCATATTAAATTACATTTTTATCAGTTTTTTGAGTATATCTCAAAATTTTGAGCAAATCAGTCATAAATCTGTCAATTCTGACTTTAAATGCGAGATCCGATATGGAAATACTGTAATGTAGTGTCATAGCAAAAAATTTCCATTTCTTTATTTTAAATCGCTTTTTTTATCAGTTCTTTGAGCTTATCTCAAAATTTTGAGCAAATCTGTCAATTCTGACTGCGAATTCGGATTCAGCGGGAAAAAGTACATGGGAATATAGTAGTGTAGTGTCATAAAAAATTTTTTTCATCTTAATTCGGTTTTTTGAGTCTTTTTTTGAGTGGTTTTTTGAGTTTATCTCAAAATTTTGAGCAAATCTGTCAATTTTGACTTCGAATTCGGATTCAGCATGCAAAAATACATAGGAATATACTTTTGCAATGTCACAGAAAAAATTTTTCATTTTCGTCATTTTAATTCGGTTTTTTAAGTCGATTTTTGAGTTTAGCTCATAATTTTGAGCACATCTGTCAATTCTGACTTCGAATCCGGATTCAGCGGGAAAAAATACATGGAAATATGCTATTGTCATGTCACAAAAAAAATTTTTAATTTTTTTGGTTCAAATTCGTGTTTTGAGTCGTTTTTTGAGTATAACTCAAAAAAAAGAACCAATTTGAGCATTCGGACTTCAGATTCGGATTCAGCGGCCAAAAATACATGGGAATATACTACTGTAGTGTCTCGGCCACGACACTTTTTTTTTTGTGTGCCTGTGTTATTTTCATAAATAATAAAAATTTTTACAGGAATTTAATTATTTACAAATTTTTTTATAAATTTCTTCGCAATAATTCAATTATTTTCATAAATAATAAAATTTTTACAGGGATTCAAATATTTTTATAAATAATAAAATTCTTTTAGGAATTTAATTATTTTCATAAATAATAAAACTCATTTTGCAGATATTCAATTATTTTTAATGCAATTTTAATCGAATTCCTCGAAAAATGTAATTATTTTTAAAAATTTTATTAAAATTCGTCCAAAGAATTTAATGATTTAAAAAATTTGTTGATAACATTTTTTATGAGAATTTAATCTCAAGAAACATGAAATTAATATAAATTATTTATTTTTGGATTTAAATAATTTAATTCTCGTAGAATTTACTATAATAAAAATGGTTTTAAAAATGAATTTCAGTTAAAATTTTCGATTATAGTTAAATATTAAAAGCATTATATTAACGTGGATTTTTAGAAATAATTAAATATTGAAAAAGTTTCAAACTAAAATCATTGAAATTCTTAATTTTTCATCTTTTTCACAAACAATTCTGTAGAATTAATTCTTTTTAAAAGTTTAATAGGATTTTTATTGAAATTATTTTAAGTTTCTATTTTTCAATATATTATATTTAATTGCAGAATTTTCGAATAATTGAAATTTTGTAAAATTGAATTGTAAACGAATGAATTTGAAAATTCTCATAAAACTCATCGCGCAGCGTTTCAATTATTTTTCATATACAATTATAATTAAATTCCTGGAAAAAAGTAATTATGTTCATACAAGTTTTAATAAAATTCGTCAAAAGAAATTCAATTATTTAAAAATTTGTTACTAAAATTCTTTATGAGAATTGAATTTTGAGAAATATTCATTTATTCAATAAATTATTTACTTTTGCATTTAAATAATTAAATTCTTGTAGAATTTTCTAATAGAAATCGATTTTCATTTCATAAAAATGAATTTCAGTTAAAATTTTAGATTATTATAATTGAATATTAAAAGCAATAGAGCGTGAATTTTTTTAAAAACAATTGAATTTTAAAATTAATTTTTTTGAAAAAGTTTAATTGAATTTTCTTTTATATTATTTGAAGATTTTATTTTCTAATATGCATTTAATTAAAGAATTTAGGAATAATTGAAATTTCGTGAAATTGAATATTGTAAACAAATGGATTTGAAAATTGCCAAAGAACTTTTTCGAAAATTATTAAAAATAATAGATATAAAGTAAAATTGTAGTTAAAAATTTTTGAAAATAACAATTAAATTGAAATAATGAAAATAATTTTGAAGAAGTATAATATTCTTATAATATAAAATAATGATTTTATTACTTGGTCATCTTTCATTATTATAAAATATAAAGAAATTGATCACTCCGAGTCGAAAACTCGGAGTTATCGATATCTTCATGTTTTATAGTTATAAAAAAATGTAATGAACTAAAATTTCATTCATTGTGAAAAATAACACCAAAATTGATTATTTTCATCTTTTTTGGTGTTAATTTAATCTGCAACACTTTTTAATACCTCACGATTTACTGTGTATATTTATTATTATTATTATTATTATTATTATTATTATTATTATTATTATTATTATTATTATTATTATTATTATTATTATTATTATTATTATTATTATTATTATTATTATTATTATTATTATTATTATTATTATCATTATTTATTAATACTAATTATTGTCAGTTTTTGTTATTTATGTTGTTTATGTTATTTATATTATTTATTTTTTATTATAAATATTATTATTATTATTATTATTATTATTATTATTATTATTATTATTATTACTATTATTATTATAACTATTACATACATATATATAATACACAATTTACATACATGTATAGAAGATAATATATATATACAACCTCATTAGTATGCTCCACATTTCTGTAGACAAACTTTTCCTATTACATAGCTTAGGGAGAACAATATTTAATCAAGGAAGAAATGTTGGTTTGATTACAAAGTAATTAAAAGAGGTAACTTCTTTTTTTCTTCCCTTCTCCATTTTGTATATTCATTATTTTATAAAGACGCCGTAGTAAATTAATAAAGTCTCATATCCTGCGTACTTTCAACACTAGGAAATGTAACATTCCTGTTTATTAATTTTTATAATACTTTGTGAATTTGTTTTCATGAAAAATGTAATAACTAATAAAATTAGAGGGAGAAAGAAATTTTTTTATTTTCTTTATAACTTGGAAGGAAAACAATTATTTTTGTTTTCGTTGAAAAATGAATTTTTCTTAAAAAAAAATCACAATAGAAATGAAAAATTATCTCTTGATTTTTACTTTCAAGTTAGAATATAATTTCTAAAGGAAAAATCATGGAAAAACTACATATTAGTATTTTTCCGGAACAAATTCAAAATAAAAATTAAATATTGTCTCTTGACTCTTTATTAATTCTTATTATTTATTCTCATTTATTATTCTTATTATTTATTATTCTTATTGTTTATTATTCTTATTATTCTTAATATTCTTTTTCAATGGAAAATTCCAGAAGAAAAAAAATTATAATATTTTTTTGGAAAAAACAATGGAAATTAAATATTGCCTCTTAACTCTTCTTCAATTAAAATGTTCCAAGGGATAAGTTTATAAAAAAAACGATATTTGAAATAATTAAATTCTGAATTGAATTGAATTTTATCGCGAGTGTCATTGAATAATTATTTAATTGTACAGAAATATACATAATTATTTGCATGTCTAATATATGAATCGTAAAATACATAGGGAGAAATAGAGGTTTTGAAAATAAGTTAAGTACTTCTTAATTTATATTTTATTTTCGTCTATAGTTATTTTCTCTCTTTCTCTTTTTGTCGGGCATTAATCGTGATTATAAATGTAAGTCAAAACTTGTAATCGTGTTTGTTTTAATTAGAACCACAGCGTGCACCCTGCGCTCATTTAAGACTTGGAGTTTTAACACCCCTATACTATCCTGATTTTCCTCCTCATCTTTTTCCCCCTTTTACTTCCAACTACGTAAGTTTCGCATTAATTTCCAGTAAGGCATTAGTTCGTTAATAAACTATTATTTATTAGCAATCACCACTGTTATTAATATTCTTGCATGACTCGTTCACATTCCAAGCGAACGGCAAAAAAAAAAGAAGAAAAAGAATCCTGCATTATATTGGTACGCGAATATCAATTTCGAAAAATTTATACTCTTATTATGAATTCGACATAAAAATATTTATGAATACAGAAAATTTTCAATTCGAATTTAATTGATTTAATCATTTAATTGAATTTTTATTTCGAAAATAAATATTTTATAAAAGAATTTTTCATTTTGGGAGATCCGAAAATAGGCTGCAAAGAAAACTTTTTCATATAAAATACGTCTATTAATAATTTAATAGAAATGAATTTTCACTAATTGATGAGAGGCCTAATCCAAAGGAAAAATAGACGTAATAGCCTAGTCCCGCCTTTTAGCAGTTTAAAAGAGCAAAGGTGAAACTTTGTTTTGTTTCGAAAAGAAAAAGAGATATAATATATACAAGTGCAGAATGAAAGGAAGAAAGAAAAGAAGAAAAAAAGAGAATAGGAAAAAGAGCGATAAATCAGAGCAAATCGGTGTCCGGGTGCGAGGGTGGATCCAAGTTAAAACAAACGTGTAATTTACCAGTGGCTAACCAACCTAACAAACCTTCGTTACTACATTCGAAGATATAAGCTCCTGAGGCCCATGAAGATTATGATGGGTTATATTTTAGTAGGCGGAGGAGGACTCCTGTTTAACCAGTAATTAAGGTTGCTCCGCCCTCGGTCACGCTTCCCTTAATCACACTCTTAAAACCAGTTTTAACTTGTTTATTAACTACCAACTACCTTATACATATACTCCATTGCATTGTATACAAATCATTTATTAATTCTTCAATATTGCGGAAAAAATTTCAATTATTTTACCAAACAAAAACTTTTCTCATTCTTCACATCCCTTCCTTCTTTCTTTTTCTTTCTTCTTTTCTATAGTGAAAATAAGAACTATTTCAATTAAAAATGATGAAGTAAATTTTGAAGATTTATTAAAATCATTAAGAAACTAATAAAGTAACTTTTACGCAATATCTACAACGTAATTATAGCACAATAAATTTTGTATCAATTTTATGCATTTTTCTACTGCAATTTAAAAAAAATTTTCAAAAAATTTACTTGTTAGAATAAATATTATTTATTTATAAGTACATTTTTTTCATTCTCGATGTAACTTAATAAATTATAATGTAAAATTTCCTTGTGCCGCTTTTAATTACTCGTTTCCTTTACACAAATGTTTTGATTCACTTTGAGAAATAGTTGCAGAAGAAATAATCAGAAAACAATTTTTTGAAATAATTAAAATAACAAATAGAAATCGATAAAATTTGAAATAATATAAACCTTCTGGATTATAAATCTTTTAAAGTAAGAGTGAAAATAAAAATAAATGTAATAAAAATAAAAATTGTGGGAGAGTGAGAATAAATATGAAAGAGAAAATTTGTCAAACTGAAAATAAATATGAAAGTAAAAATATAAATTGATGGAAGTGGAAAATAATGAGAAAATAAAAATTTGTCAAAGTGAAAATAAGAATGAAAGTAAGATTAAAATTAATAATTTATAAAAGTCAGAATGAAGGTGAAAATAACAATGAAAGTATAGAAATATAAATTTGTCTCAGTGAAATTGAAAATAAAAATTTATCGAAGTAACAGACTTCATACTCGATAATTAATTTTAAAAAAGTAGCAAAAAGTAGCTTTCAAACTGAAAAAAAGTAGTGAAAAAGTAGCTTTCGAAATATTAAACTTGACGTCCAAGAAAACTCGTTTTAGACACTTCACAAAACTGACAAAAATTCCTTTCCATATTTTTTATTTTCCTGACTTTTTCCTAATCAAAAATATTTACTTATTTCTTATATCCTGCTAATAAATTGAATTTCTGCAAAGAATTTTATTATTCATGAAAGAATTTAAATATTTATAAAAATAATTTCATTCTTGCGAAGAATTTTATACAAATTTTTAAATAATTGCCTTCTTTCGACTAATTTTATGCAAATTCTAATTTAAAAAATTGAATTTCTGAGAAATTTTTATTATTCATGAAAAGAATTTAATTGTTACGAAGGTTTCTACAAAAAATTTTTAAATAATTGAATTCTATTATTATTATTATTATTATTATTATTATTATTATTATTATTATTATTATTATTATTATTATTATTATTATTATTATTATTATTATTATTATTATTATTATTATTATTATTATTATTATTATTATTATTATTATTATTATTATTATTATTATTATTATTATTATTATTATTATTATTATTATTCTATATTATGAAAATAGTAGATATTGAAAATTATTGAATTCCGAAAAGTTTTTAAAAATAATTAAATTTTACAAAGAACTCAATTAAAATATTTGAGAATAATACTTGAATTTTTGCGAACGATTTTTTTAGAGCTTTTGAAAATAATTGAATTCCCAAGAAGAAATTTATTGAATTTTGCAAAGAATTTTATTAAAATGCCTTAAAATAATTGAATCTTCGGAAATAAATTTGCTATTTATCAACATAATTGAATTCTTTTAAAGAATTATTTATGTAAATAATTGAATTTTGCAAAGAATTTTATTAAAATCTTAAAGAATAATTGAATTATTTCGAAAAAAATTTAATAAAAATTGTATTTAAAATAATTTATTTCCATCGAACAGTTTTATTAAAATATTTGAAAATAATTGAATTCCTGTGAAAAATTCTAATATTTTTGTAAATATTCAATATTAAAATTTTATATTCAGAATCAATTAAAACATCGAAATATGTCATTTTTGTAAATAATTGAATTCATTCAAAGAATTTTAAAAAAACATTTTATTTATTAAATAATTGATTTTTTCGAGGAATGAAATTAAATTTTTAAGAATAATTATATTTTTTGAGCAATTCCAGTAAAGTTGTAATAAAAATAATTGAAATCCTGCAATGAATTTAAATATTTATGAAGATAATTGAATTGTTGCTAATAATTTTATTAAAATTTTCAAAAATAATTTAATTCCTAAGAAGAATTTTATTATTTATGAAAAAATTGAATTATTGCAAAAAATTTTATTAAAATGTTTAAAAAGAATTGAATTTCTGTGGAAAAATTTGGTTATTTTTAAAAATAATTGAATTCTTCATAAGAATTTTATAAACATTGTTCTTAATAATTTATTTCTTCGAAATATAATAAATATTATGAACATTTTGTTTTAAATAATATTGAATTTTAGTGAAAAACGTTATTTGTAAAAATAATTGAATTTTTCGATTAATTAATTTAAAATAATATAAAAAATATGTAATTGAAATTCTTCGATAAGTTTTATTATTTATAAAAATAATTGAATTCTTGCTTAGAATTTTGTCCAAAATTTTTCTAAATAATTGAATTTTTATGAAAAATGTTATTAGAGAAAATATTTGAATTATTGTGAATAATTGTATAAAAATTTTGTTACATAATTGATTTTTCGAAATTTTTTTGAAAATGATATTCTAAATTAATTGAATTCCTGGTGGAAATTTTATTATTTACGAAAACAATTGAATTTTGGATGAATTCAAAAATCTTTCTTTTAAATAATTGAATTGTTTTGCGAAATTTGATGAAAATACTAGATATGGAAAATAATTGAATTTCGAATATTTTTTTGAAAATAATTGAATCGTTTTAAAGAATTTGATTATAATTTTTGAGAATAGTTTTTTGATTTCTAGTATTAGCGAATTTAAAGTAGTAGAAATTAAAAAAAAAACAGAAATAGTAGCTTTTAGTTGCTGAAATCTAAAAAAAGTACCTAAATAGTAGCATAACGTAAAAAAGTAGTAAATAGTAGGTTTTAGTAGATAAGTGCGAAGCCTGAAAGTAAAAATGCTAATTCTTAGAAATTAAATTTTTTATCCCTTCAGCAAAGCTAATTTCAAATTTTAATTTCATCTTTCATTTTTCATTTCTTCAAGTTGACCAACAAATTTTTCTAGTCTTTCATTGTGACCATTTTGCATTGTTACTTTTACATTCATTTTGACAAATTTCCATTTCTACTTTAATTTTTACTTTTACTTTTGCTGAATTTAAAAAAAATGTCAATCAAATTGAAAAAGAAAATTCTTTCAAAGTCGAAATGAAAATAAAAGTCAAAATGAAATCATATTTGCGAAAATAATGTTATACTTTGATAGCGTATAAAAATAAATGTCACCAAAATGTCTTTTAAGAAAGAAAGAAAGAAAGAAAGAAAGAAAGAAAAAAAACTGCAAAAGTAACTTTGGGAAAAATTTATCGCGATGAGAAACAATATAAAAAAGGTGATCCAGTTACATTTCGGTGGTCGTATATGTACACAAGTACATAATTCCTTTGGAAAGGCGAAAGAAGGAAAAAGGGTGAATGATAGACGCGAGGGGTAAGAGGATCGTGCAATAGAGAGGGGGGGAGAGGTTAGAGAAAAAGATATACAAAGATGAAGAGAGGGTGCAGGAGTTCGACCCCCGGCGCTCGCGATGGGACGCCATCTTATTTATTGTTTTAATTATATCAGAATATATCGTTAGAACCCGTCAGGACGCGCCACGCCGCCAAATGCGCGAGATTTATGCGAGCCAAGTAAATCCGCTCCACCCTCCACCACCACCACCTCCTCCTGCTTCTTCTTTACTCATTCCCCACACGATTTTATATATCTCTTATAATATCCTTCTTCAATAATGTGAGCCTTGTATTGACATTCGTAATTTGTTACCTGCTTGTCCGATCAAGAGTGGAAGAAAATATTTTTCATCATTTTTATCTCTCTCTCTCTCTCTCTCTAAATCCTGAAAAGTCGTCCAGTAGTTTAGAATAGTCGAAAAATTCCATGAAAGTATCTCCTAAAAATTCCATGGAATTTTCGTCAAGATTTCATAGAAATTCTGAATAAGTTTTTATTTTAATTATTATTTTGACTATTCTATTATGATTAGAGTCTAATAATAAGCCAAAAACTCATCAAATTCGAGCTTTTATTCTGAAAAAAGAGCTTTTTCCGAAACACAAATGTACTCAGAACTTTTTTTAGAATTTACTTTCGATTCAGATAAAAATTTGCATCTTGCAAATTAATTTTTACAATTTTTGGAGACGAATATCAAATTTGTGCTTTTTTCATCAATTTAGAGCTTTTTTTTATTAAATAAGAGCTTTTTCCGAAACACGTATATACTCAGAAATATTTTAGAATTTATTTCCGATTCAGAAAAAATTTATTTCTTGAAAAACGACGCTGGTCTTGACAATTTTTTAAAACAATTTTCGGAGTCGAGTATCAAATTTTGGATTTTTCTTCATCAAATTGGAGCTTTTTATTAAACTAAAAGAGCTTTTTTTGAAAAACGAATATACTCAGAAATATTTTAGAATTTATTTCTGATTCAGAAAAAATTTATTTCTTAAAAAACGACGCTGGCTTGACAATTTATTTTTAACAATTTTTGTAGACGAATATCAAGTTTGGGCTTTTTTTCATCAAATTAGAGATTCATTTTATTAAGGAAGAGCTTTTTCCGAAACTCGGAAGTACTCAAATCATTCTTAGAATTAATTTCCGATTCAGAAAAAAATTTGTGTCTTTTAAAGACGACGATAGTCTTGACAATTTTTTTAAACAATTTTTGGAGTCAAATATCAAATTTTGGATTTTTTTTCATCAAATTGGAGCTTTCTTTATTAAAGAAGAGCTTTTTTCGAAAAACGGATCTACTCAGAAATATTTTAGAATTTATTTCCGATCCAGAAAAAAAATTGTATCTTAAGTAACGACGCTGGCATTGCAAATTTATTTTCACAATTTTTGAACTCGAAAATCGAATTTGGCATTTTTTTTCATACATTTGGCGGTGTTATTTTAAAAGAAGAGCTTTTACCGAAAAAGGTTTTTAGAATTTACTTTCGATTCAGATAAAATATGTATTTTGCAAAACGGCGTTGTTCTGGTCTTGCAAATTTTTTTTACAATTTTTGGAAACATATATCAAATTTTGGCTTTTTTGATCGATTTAGAGCTTTTTTTATTAATGAAGAGCTTTTTCCGAAACTCGGAGGTACTCAAATCTTTTTTAGAATTTATCTCCGATTCAGAAAAAATTTGCTTCTTCGAAAACGACGCTAGTCTTCAAAATTTTTTTTAACAATTTTTTATGTCGAATATCAAATTTGGGCTTTTTTCATCAAATTGGAGCTTTTTTTATTTTTAATTTTACTTTAAAAGCTTTTCATTTTCACTTTTTCAAATTATTATTCTTACATTAATTTCTATTTAACTTTGACAAATTTTTATTTTTACTTTCATTTTTATTTCCATTATCATTTTGATAAATTTTTATTTTCATTGTCACTTATAGTAAAACTTTTATTTATATTTATTTATATTTATTTTTTTATTTTATATATATTTTTATTTTTCTATTTTTACTTTTATTTTTATTTTTACTTTTTATTTTCAGTATAAATTTCTCTCTCTTTTTCACTTCAATTTTCTCATTTATTTTAATAGATTTCTATTCACTCTTATTGTCACATTCACTTTAAAAGAATGTTATTTTCACTCTCATTTTCACTTTCATATATATTTATTTTTACTTTCATTCTCACGTCGATAGACTTTTTTTTCTATTTATATGCGAAAGTGAAAGTGAAAATAAAAATCAAACTATTGACAGATTCTTATTCTTACATTAATTTTCACTTACACTTTGATCTTACAAGGTGAAAATAAAAATCTGCTAAAGTGAAAACGAAAGTGAAAATAAAAATATAAGTGAATATTAAAATCCTGTGGGGAATGAGCAATATATTTATAAAGTAGGAAAAGAAAGTGTGCGGGACACTTGAAAATTTGCCTGGCAAATTGGTAATTATTACCAGTGGGTTGTTACATTGATGCACCCTTACTTTGTATCGAGATTCATTTCCGTTATTGCGCGACGTAATGGAAAATTGAACGTATGGCATATCATGTCCACACGCAGATTATTAAACTTCTACAAATTTATAATCAATATTCAACGATATATGCAATAAATACGAGACTTGTAATTTTCATTCAATTGTTAATTATGTCCCTCAAAAAATGGATATCAAAAATTATTTTTTTTTCGTAATTTTGATCATTAAAAATATTATATTAAAAAAATATTTTTTTAAAAATATTTTTTTAAATTAATAATCGAAGTAGGAATAATTAAAATTTAACAATAAATATGTAAAGTTGAATATATTTTTTTATTTATAATTAAATTATTAAATAATTAATTTAGTTCAAATTAACTTATTAATTAATATGATGAATTTAATAAATCTTCAAAAGAATTCAGCAAAGTTAAAAACTAAAGAGAAGGAGAAGGAGGAAAGTCCCCCAAAAGAGGGACAAAAAAAATATAAAGAACAAATAAAATAAGTTTAGCGCGACTTGAATATTGGATTAGGAAAAAATAAAAAACAGCAAAAAAGAAAAAATGATTATGGAGAATAAAAGGGGTAAATTAATATCAGACGCTGAGAGAGAGAGAGGGAGGGAGTGATGCGCGCATTGGGATGGAGAACTTTGAGAAAGGACCTTATTAGATAGGGATCTCTTGCTATATGGTCGCGTGTACATATTAAATTTAAAGCCGATCAAGTTTTGACCATTTGAATTCGATTCATTATATTTTCTACCACCTTTTTTTAATTGACGATCAAATTTCCATCTCGTTAGTTAAATTCACGTTTCTCTCACGATTAAATAAATTTAATTTTTCTATTAAATGAGATTTCTTGGAAAGTGTTTTAATAACGTAAGAATCATCATTTTTGAATCAATTATTTCCCATCGTCTCTGTGAAATGCCAGACATACCAGCGGGCGCGCGCCCAGACGCCGCCGTGCGCAAAGAAAATAATAGTGAAAAAAAACATTCTTCTTCTTCTTCTTTTTATTTTTCTTTTTCATCTCTCTCTCTCACTCTGTCGATATCTCTTTTTCTTCTCCACTATATATATATGTATATATATGTGCCTATCTGCGTTTCTTGTCTGCTCTGCTATCAAGGGCTGCGAGCGCGCAAAGCTCAATGGTCGCCAAGGTAGCATTTTTCTTTACTGGACGTTGCGATTTTTTATCCCATTTCCAACCGAGATTTACTGGCACACCTGTCCTTGAAAGATGCTTGCTGTATGCGTGTTGGATTTTTTTATTATTTTTTTGGTTATATACTTTGGGTCGGTCAAGGAACTTTTAATTTTAATTCTCAGTTCAAAAAAGGCTTACATTCAATTATGTTCAAAATTTTTTTTTAAATTCTCGTCAAAATTTTAATTATCTTTTAAAATAATAAAATTGTTCTCCGAAATTAAAGTTTCAAAAAATTTTAATAAAATTTTCGTCAAAATTTCAATTATCTTTATAAATAATAAAATTCTTTCTCGCAGAAATTCAAGTATTTTAAAAAATTTTAATAAAATTGTTAGCAAAATTTCAATTATTTTCAAAAATTTTCTTCAATTCAATGATTTTTAATATCTAATATTTTAATAAAATTTTCCAATTATTTGAAACAAAAATTGGATAAAATTCTAAGAAAACATTTAATTATCTTTATAAATAATGAAATTTTTTACAGAGATTCAATTATTTCCATAAATTTTAAAATTTGTTTCAGGGATTTAATTATTTTCAACATTTCAATTATCTTTATAAATAACAAAATTCTTAGCTGAAATTCAAATATATTTAGGAATTTCAATAAAATACATTGCAAAATTTAATTATTTTCAAAAATTTGTTTAAAAATTCTCGTCAACATTTCAATTATCTTTATAAATAACAAAATTTTTCGACAAAATTCAATTATTTTCAGGAATTTTAATAAAATTCTCCGCCGAAATTAAATTATTATCAAAAATTTTAATAAAATTCATGGCAAAATTTCAATTATTTTCAAAAACTTTGTCTTGATTCAATGATTTTCAATATTCTATACTATTTTAATAAAATTTCCCAAAAGAATTCAATTATTAAGAAAAATTTCTATAAAATTCTACACGAACATTGGCAATTATTTTCCAAAGAAAATAAAAATTTCACAAAAATTCAATTGTTTGAAATAGAAATTGCATAAATTTTTTCGAAAAAATCGAATGTTTCAAAATATGACATTGAATTTTTCACAGTAATTCACCTTTTTTCATAAATTTTAAAATTCCTTTCAGGGATTTAATTATTTTTATAAATAATAAAATCGTTCGAAAGGAATAATTTATTTTCATAAATAACAATATTCATCACAAGAATTCAATTATTTTCAAAAGTAATAAAATTCAACTGTATTCAAAAATTTTTGTTTATTCAATACTTTGGAAGTATATTTATTATTTTAATAAAATTTTTCAAAAGAATTCAATTATTTAAAAACAATTTTGACAAAGTTCTACACGAATATTCAATTATTTTCTAAAATAATGAAAATGTCACAAGAATTCAATTGTTAAAAATAGAATTTGCATACATTTTTTTTTTTTAAATCACTTGTTTGAAACTTTTTTTTATAAAAATACTTCGCAATAATTCAATTATTTTCATAAATAATAAAAACTCATTGCAAAATTTTAATTATTTTTAATACACAATTTTAGTCGAATTCCTCGAAAAATGTGATTATTCTTAAAAATTTCTTAAAAATGTTATTAAAATTCGTCAAAAGAATTCAATTTTTTGAAAATTTGTTGATTAAATTATGTGTAAGACTCAAATTTTAAGAATCATTCAATTATTCAATGAATTATTTATGTTTGTATTTAAATAATTGAATTCTCGTAGAATTTTCCAATAGAAATTGATTTAAAAATTAATTTCAGTTAAAGTTTTAGATAATAATTGAATTTTGAAGAAGTTACTAATAATTGCAATTATTAGAAATAATTGAATTTTCTAAAGGTTTCAAATTAAAATCTTTGAAAATTAGAATTTTTCATACTTTTAATTATAATTTCCGTGGAAATATTTTTTTTCAAAAAGCTTAATCGAAATTTTTAAAAATTATTTCAAGTTTTTATTTTCTAATGTATATTTAATTGAAGAATTTCCGATTAATCGAAATTTCACTTAACATTGAATTGTAAACAAATGGATTTAAAAATTCTCAAGAAGAACTTTTTCGAAAATTATTAAAAATAATTTATTTAAAGAAGAATTTTAGTTAAAAATTCTAGAAAATAATAATTGAATTGAAATGAAGAAAATAATTTTTAAGAAGTTACGCAGTAACAATAATCTTATATTATAATATAAAATAATGATTTTATCACTGGATCACTTTAATTATTATAAAACTTTCGAGTTATTGAATTTCAAAAGGTTTGAATTTGAAATGTTTGAAAATCTTAACTCCTATGGAAAAATAATAATTATTAAATCTTTATTTAAAAATATAAGTTGTTGATTATTTTGTATAATTTTACAATTAAGGAAATTCGCAAATAAATGTAATAGAAAATTTTTTTTAGTATATCTAATCAATTTTAGAGTAAATCAGAATATTCTTTAGGGTCAGGGAAAAAGTCGAAATTTTGTTTGAAAATCAGGGAAAAACAAAATTTAAAAAAAAAATTTTAATTGCTATTAACGAAAAATTAGTACAAAAATAATACCTAATACGAAAAAAATCTCTTGAGAAAAAAAAGTCGCAGCTGATATTTTTATTATTATTTCAATCATCAGAGAATTGAACAATTATTCAGAAAATGATTTTATTACCAAAAAATGATTCACTAAATTGGACTACTTTCTCAGAGTTACAAATATTTTGAAAGCGAAATATGTTTATTTTGCATTCCTTAATTTTTTTTCGCTCCTTTTTTTCCCAAACAAATTCCATAACGAATGACCTATAGACTTAAATACGAAAAAACAATATATCAGCATATGAAATGAGCTAAAAGAGTCTATTCATTTATCATGAAATTAAAAAGCAATTAATTGACGAGCTTTAAAATAACACAAGAAAGATATTCATACCTGGCAAGTTACGAGTCAGTTTTTTTTTCTCTCTCTCTCTCTCTTTCTCTCTCATTCCAATTCCCTATACGATGTACCTACACTTCTCGAAAATTAAATATATATGCGTCATTCAACTGTTTTTTTAAAACAACATATAGATATAGTTCTCATTTAACGATCCAGGCCTATATTTGAGGATCATCAGGGATGTTTCATAAATCACCAAATCTCAAGAGGCGAAAGAAGAAGAATTTTTGCTTTAAGGTATATATATACATATATGAATTTTATATTGGTGGTGAATATTGAAGTAATATTGAAGCGAGAAAAATTTGAATACGTAAGGAGTGTACATTTTATAATATATTCATTTTTGCAAGGCAAAAACGTGAAGGAAATAATGTAATATATTAAAGTGTGAGAGAGCTTTTCAAAGTCCCCAAAAAAGAAATGAGATATTTTGTAATATAATCCTCTCAATGAGAATAATTTCCTTTTAAATTTTTCAATAACGACAACTAACGACATTTGCGATGACAAATGTTGACTATTCTTTTGCAAAATGTCTATTTGTAAATAACTTTGGAAACTTTGGGAGGCGGAAAAGAGTCTGTTAATGGGCATGACTTAAAATGACACTGCAGGATTTTTCCAATATATCTTTTTCGTATTTCGACAAGATTCTCTTTCATTAACCCTTTCCGACCTCATCCCAACAGAGGCGTAGGCGTAGGTAAATTTTATACTTTTATTCCAAAATTTCAATGAATTTAATTTTCATTTTTTTCTTTCACAGTATTTTCCATGTTTCTTTATTTTTTTAATTCTTTTCTTTCTTTACTTAAAAGAAATTTTTTTTTCTATTTTTTCAAAATTTACAAAAAATGTTTTTCTAATTTATGTTTATCTAAATTATTAACTATAAATTATTATTGCTAAACAACATTTTTTAGAGAAAATTTTTATAAACTGAATTTTTTTTATTAACAAAATTTTCACTACAACAAATTTTTAGTACTTGCATATTTTAATTAAAAAAATTTTTTACTAATACAAAAGTTTTATTAGATAAATTTGTATTTAATAAAATTTTAATAAAAAAAAAATTGTATTTAATACAAAATAAAATTTTTAATAACTAAATTATTCTTGACTAAATTATTGTTAAACAACATTTTTCTTAAAGCAAATTTTTATTAACTCAAATTTTTAATTATAAAATTTTTTCTCCAATAGAAATTTTTATTATATAAATTTCTATTTAATAAAATTTTCATCTAAGAAAATTTTGAATTATCTAAATTATTATTGACTATATTATTGTTAAAAAAAATTTGTTTAGAGCAAATTTTGAGCAACTAAATGTTTTTTTTTATTAACAAAATTGCAATTAAAGCAAATTTTTAGTACTTCAATATTTTAATTATAACTAAATTTTTCACTCATAAAAATTCTTATTGGATAAATTTCTATATTTAATAAAATTTTTGCAAATGAAAAAATTTTAAAAAGTAAATTTATTCACTGAATTTAAATTTATTGACTAAATTGAAACAAAATTTTTCTTAAAATAAAATTCTTAACAGAATTTTTTTTTATAAGAAAATTTTTACTAAAGCAAGATTTTAGTACTTGAATATTTCAATTAAAAAAATTGTTCACTAATAAAAATTTTTATTAGATAAATTTGTATGTAATAAAGTTTCTACGAAAAAAAATTTTTAATAAAGGAATTATTGTTAAACAAAATTTTTCTTAAAGCAAATTTTTATTAAATAAATTTTCATTTTATTAACAAAATTTTCCACTAAGACAATATTTTATCAGATAAATTTGTAGTTAATAAAATTTGTACAAAAAAATTTTTATTACTAAATTATTATTTGAAAAAAATTTTCATACAGCAGATATTCATTAAATGAATTTTTAATTAAAATAATCTTTCACTAAAAGAAATCTTTCATTAGATATTTAATAAAAATTACAACTAAAAGCGAATTTTCAGTTTCGAATTTAGATTAAAACACATTTTTACTACCATTTTTAATTAAAATTTACGTAGATTTTTCAAAATTTTTATTCAATTGAAAATTTATTTAATAAACACCCTAAGATTGAAAAACAAAAAATCAGTGAGTGAAAATTCTGCTTTACAAATATTATATTTAATTAATAAAAAAATAAATATAAAATTTAAATAAAAAATCAAGTGAAAAATGCTCATAAATAATTTAATAAGAAATCCAATAAAAAATTATTAAAAAATTAAATAAAAGATTCAATAAAAAATTTAATAAAAAATTAAATTATAAATTCAATAAAATAATATTTAAAAAGTGAATAAAACACGGTTTAAATGAACAGATAAAATCTCTATCACCTTGAAAAAAAATATAAGAAAAATACAGAAATAAACCATTTACAAAAAGAATAATTTCAAAAGATTAAAGAACAAAAGTAACAAGCAAATATAACAAATGAAACAAAATAAAAAATACTGCTTGAACAAAAGAAAAACATCCATAAATAATTACATAAACAAAGATTATAAATAATGCAAAAATTTTCAAAGAGAAAAAAAATAATTATCATTTTTCCCAGTACAGAAAGAATTGATTTTTTTCTCGATAAATGAAAACTTAATTTTTTTTTCTTCAAACGAATATAAATACGCAACCACGCCTCTCCACAATTTTTTTTTTTTCGTTTTCAAATAACAAGAAACTGGAATTCCAATTGAAAAGCTGAGTTAACGGCTAACTTGGGAATACAAAAACGATTAATCAAAATTTCAGCACCGTCACTATGGACAGTGAGAAAACCAAAAATTTCACGATGTTTGCTGCTCTTTATATTTGACTTTTGTTCTTCTCTTGTTAATGAGTCGGCAATCTACCTGCTTATATGTATTTGTATACACACATATATTCATAATATACAATTTTTATATAGTTTAGGGACTTCTAAAAACGTAACACCTGCTCATTCTTATTAATTAATCAAAGTTCTAAATGGAATGATGCGAATTTGTTATAATAAATCTAGTTTTTAACAAGAGATGGATATTTTTGGAAGTTATTAATATTGTAATAATTGAATGCCATTATTTTAATTTAGTGTTAATAATTAACAATTTATATTATTATTTATCATAATTAAAAAAAAAATTTTTCTTTAAAGTAAAAATTTTTTTTTATTGTGAAAAAAATAAAATTGTTACCATTTACAGTTGCAAATTAAAATTATTGTTATTACACTAAAAAACCAAAAAATTTATAAAGACTTTTAAATAATTGATTTCATTCGACTAATTTTATGCAAATTCTAATTTAAATAATTGAATTCCGGAGAAATATTATTTAATTATTTTTATTAATTGAATTTTGCAAAGAATTTTATTAAAATGTCTCAAAATAATTAAATTTTTGGTAATAATTTTGTTATTTATCGACCTAATTGAATTCTTTCGAAGAATTATTTATGTAAATAATTTAATTCTTGGGAAGAATTTAATTAAAATCCATACAACAATAATTGGATTATTTCAAAAAAATTTAATTAAAATTGTACTTGAAATAATTGATTTCATTCGAACAATTTTATTAAAATATTCGAAAATAATTGGATTTCTGTGAAAATTTTTAATATTTTTGTGAGTAATTGAATTCTTGCAAAGAATTTTAAAAAAACATTTTTTTTAAATAATTGATTTTTTCGAATAATTGAAATTAAATTTTTAAGAATAATTACATTTTTTGAGCAATTTATGTAAAATTGTATTAAAAATAATTGAAATCCTTGGATGAAATTTATGATTTTTGAAAATAATTGAATAGTTGCTAAGAATTTTATTAAAACTTTCAAAAATAATTGAATTCCTGAGAAGAATTTTGTTGTTTATCAAAATAATTAAATTATTGCGAAAAATTTTATTAAAATATTTGAAAATAATTGAATTCTTGAAAACGATTTTATTAGAATTTATTAAAATAATTGAATTTCCAAGAAGAAATTTATTACTTTTAAAAATAATTGAATTCTTGTAATGAATATTCTTATTTATAAAAATAATTTAAATTTGCAAAGAAATTTATTGAAATGCCTTAAAATAATTAAATTTTCGGGAATAATTTTGTTATTCATCAACATAATTTAATTCTTTCGAAGAATTATTTATCTAAATAATTGAATTCTGGGGAAGAATTTTATTAAAATTTAAAAGAATAATTGAATTATTTCAAAAAAATTTAATTAAAATTGTATTTAAAATAATTGATTTTTTTCACACAATTTTATTGAAATATTTGAAAATAATTGAATTCCTGTGGAAAATTATAATATTTTTGTCAATAATTGAATTCTTCCAAAAAATTAAAAAAAATTTTTTTTTAAATAATTGATTTTTTCGAGGAATTGAAATTATGTTTTTAAGAATAATTTCATTTCTAGAACAATTTCTGTAAAATTGTATTAAAAATAATTAAAATCCTGTGATGAATTTGATTATTTATGAGAATAATTGAATAGTTGCTAAGAATTTTATTACAATTTTCAAAAATAATTTAATTTCTAAGAAGAATTTTATTATTTATGGAAATAATTGAATAATTGCTAAAAATTTTATTTAAATATTTGAAAAGAATTAAATTTTTGTGAAAAATTTTGTTATTATTATGATAATTGTATTTTAAATAATTGAATTTTTGTAAGTTTTATTTGTAAAAATAATTAAATTTTTCTTATTAATTAATTTTAAATAATATTAAAATAATTGAAATTCTTTAATGAGTTTTATTATTCATGAAAATAATTGAATGCTTGGGAAGAATTTTATTAAAATCTAAAAAAATAATTGAATTATTTGAAAAAAAATTTAATTAACATTGTATTTAAAATAATTGATTTCTTTCGAACAATTTTATTAAAATATTTGAAAATAATTGAATTTCTGTGAATAATTCTAATATATTGTTGTAATTAATTGAATTCTTTCAAAGAATTTTAAAAAATAATTTTTTTAAATAATTGATTTTTTCGAGGAATTGTAATTATATTTTTAAGAATAATTACATTTCTTAAGCAATTCCTATAAAATTGTATTAAAAATAATTGAAATCCTGCGATGAAAGATGAATTTTATTAAAATTTCAAAAATAATTGAATTCCTGAAAAGGATTTTATTATTTATGAAAATAATTGAATTATTGTGAAAATTTGTAATAAAATGTTTCAAAATAATTCAATTCTTCATGAGAATTTTATAAACATAGTTTAAAATTTTATCAATTTTTTTTCAAATAATTGAATTCTTTTGCGAAATTTTATGAAAATACTGGATATTGAAAATAATTGAATTTCGAATATTTTTTGAAAATAATTGAATCGTTTTAAAGAATTTGAGTACAATTTTTAACGTAAAAAAAGTAGTAAATAGTAGGTTTTAGTAGATGAGTGCGAGAAGCCAGTAATTCACTAAAATTAATAATTTTATACTACTTTTTAATTTTGTCGTCATAGAAAAAATATTCAATAATTTAATAAGATGAATAATTTTATACCACTATTTAATTTTCTCACCATCGTAAAAATATTTAATAATTTAATAAGAATGACCAATTTTTTTTACTACTTTTTAATTTTGTGACAGAGAAAAAAAATATTGTTAATTAGATGAATGTTTAATTAAGAAAGAAAGAGAGACTCGTAAATGTCTACATTAAAGTCACATAAAAATAATAATTTGAGAGCGGAGAGAAAAAATTGTTTAATTTTACAAAGGATGTGCAATGGAGATGTGTGAAGGGAATAATATACGTGAAGAGAAAGAAAGGGAAATAAAGAATTTTATCTGGATCGCAAATCGTGATACGCATGACATTTATGATAATTATCTCGCGAAGCGCGATACACGTGGATCGCTTGCGCGCGTTGGCAGTTGAAAACAGCCGTTAAAATCAATCCTGAGAACGCGACAAAGCTAATACGCAGTTATTAGGCGCGGTTCCCCCTTACTCGATTTTGCACCCCGTACAGAGCATGGTGTCCCATGGAGAAGGAAGCGATGTCCCAGGGATTCGAGTCAGGACCACCACGCCTTAACAAGTATATCGTGGAATTTAATATGTGTATACGCAATTCTTTTTTTAAGGTAAAAGCACCTCTCCAAGGTGTGCATAATAACGGTGCGAAGGGGCATAAAATTTCACGAATTTGGCTATTTTCCTTGTTTATTACTATTTGTATTACTATTTATACTTGGTTTTTTTACTATTACTACTTATTACTATTTGCATAATTAATTATTACTATATTTATATTACTAAACGCTCTAAATCTGCTCCTCTAAATTTGAATCAGTTAAAAGTCAGTGACTGCTCTCTAAATTTAAATTAGTAAAAATGTTTACTAATTTGAATTAGTTAAGATTTTTACTAAGCCAAATTTAGAGAGTGACTTATTTTTGCTTCTGAATCAGTTAACCCTAGATGGTCACACTTCGTAAAAATTGCATGGTATAGTCACTCTGGGGTGTTTAACACCCGAAAGTTTAAAAAAGTAATATTATTTAAATATAATTGTTCAAAAAAGTTAATAAAATTGCTAGATGCTCTGAAAGTATCACAAAAGATAATCCAATAGTGATTGCAATTAAATATAAATTTTTAATTATTAAAAAAAATTCATGAACTTGAGCATTTTATGATATTTATTACAGAGAATTACAAATATTTTTGAGGTGTTTGAAACCCCACATGACCATCTAGAGTTAAAAGTAACTGATTATTAATAAAAAAAGGACTAATTCAGGGTTGTAACAAAAATTTAATTTTGTTTTTCTCCACTGAATTTTAAACAAAATTTTTACTTTTTCCCTGACCCTAAAGAATATTCTGATTCACTCCAGAAATTATTAGATACTCAAAAAAAATTTTCTACTAAATTTATATACGAATTTCCTTTTGTAAAATGATTCAACAACACCAATAACTTCATTTTTAAATAAATATATAATAGTTATTATTTTTTCATAGGAATTAAGATTTTCAAAAATTTCAAATTCAAACCTTTTCAAATTCAATAAATCGAAAGTTCTATAATAATTTAAGGTGATCGAGTGATAAAATCATTATTTTATATTATAATATAAGATTATTTGTTACTGCGTAACTTGTTCAAAATTATTTTCTTCATTTCAATTCAATTATTATTTTCTAGAATTTTTAACTTAAATTCTTCCTTAAATAAATTATTTTCAATAATTTTCGAAAAAGTTCTTCTTGAGAATTTTTAAATCCATTTGTTTACAATATTCAATTTTAAGTGAAATTTCGATTATTCGGAAATTCTTCAATTAAATATACATTTGAAAATAAAAATTTGAAATAATTTTAAAAAACTTCGATTAAGTATTTTGAAAAAAAATTAGTTCCATAGAATATTAAATTAAAAGTATAAAAAATTTCAGATTTTTAAAGATTTTAATTTGAAACCTTTTGAAAATTCGATTATTTCTAAAAATTGCAATTATTAGTAACTTTCTCAAAATTCAATTATTATCTAAAACTTTAACTGAAATTAATTATTAAATTAATTTTTATAACATTTTTAAAAAAAATTACATTTTTCGAGGAATTCGATTAAAATTGTGTATTAAAAAAAATTGAAATTTTTAAGAAAATAATTTCATTTTTCGAGGAATTCGACTAAAATTGGGTATCAAAAATAATTGAAATTTTGGAATGAGTTTTTATTATTTATGAAAATAATTGAATTATTGCGAAGAATTTTATAAAAATAGTTTCAAAAAAGTGATTTTTAAAAAAAACTGTATGCAAATTCTATTTTTAATAAATGAATTCCTATGAAATTTGCATTATTTTATGAAAATAATTGAATATTCGTGTAGAACTTTGTCAAAATTGTTTTTAAATAATTGAATTCTTTTGAGAAATTTTATTAAAATAATAAATATACCTCCAAAGTATTGAATTAACAATATTTTTTGAATACAGTTGATTTTTATTACAATTTTATTATTTATGAAAATAATTAAATCCCTGAAAGGAATTTTAAAATTTATGAAAATAAGTGAATTACTGCGAAGAATTCAATGTCATATTTCTAAACGTTTGATTTTTTCGAAAAAATTTATGCAATTTCTATTTTAAACAATTGAATTCCTGTAAAAATTTTAATTTTTTTTTGGAAAATAATTGCGAATGTTCGTGTAGAATTTTATCAAAATTTTTGTTTAATAATTGAATTCTTTTGGGAAATTTTATTTTATTTTATTTTTGAAAATAATTTAATTTCGTCGGAAAATTTTATTAAAATTCCTGAAAATAATTGAATTTTGTTGAAAAATTTTGTTATTTATAAAGATAATTGAAATGTTGACGAGAATTTTTAAACAAATTTTTGAAAATAATTGAATTTCTACGCGAAGAATTTTATTAATTTTGAAAATAATTGAATTCTTGTGATGAATATTGTTATTTATGAAAATAATTTAATTTTGCAATGTATTTTATTGAAATTCCTGAATATATTTGAATTTCAGCGAAAAATTTTGTTATTTATAAAGATAATTGAAATGTTGACAAAAATTTTTTTTTTAATTTTTGAAAACTGTTGTATTTCTGGAAAGAATTTTTTAGATTTATTAAGATAGTTGAATTGTTTCAAAGAATTGCGTTAAAATTTTCTAAAATTGAAACTAATTTCAAATAGAATTGAAATTAAAATTTTTACAAAAAAATACTATTCATTAAATGATTTATAATTAATAACTTTATAGCAGTTCTTCAATAGAATTAAGTTATTTATAAAGAAATTATTGTCTGAAATTGAAAAAATTTAAAGTTTTTTTAGAATTCGTGATAATTTCATATAGTTTATAATTTAAGGCAAAGTATACTTTTTTCCAAGTTAATTAATTGGAAAAGGTAAATGTAATGCATTTTCTTTTAGTATTTTCCTTATATTTTGCGATTCAATATTGCATTGTTCCAATCTAGGGTTGAAAATAATTAAATTTTCCTGTTTCAAAATAGCGCCAACTTTGTCGTAGAAAAATATAAATATAGAAAAATGAACTTTGTCGTAAAAAAATAAAAATATAGAAAAATAAACATTGTCCCAAGAATATAAATATAGAATTGACAGAGGGTGCAATCAATAAACTTGGCGCAGTTGATACTAAAGAAGTGAAGCTGAAGATCTAAGATGGCGTACGGACAAGAAAACTACTCTATGTGTGTACATGTTTACACTGAGAGCGTTAAAAAATGAGAAAAAAGTAGGGAATAAACTTTTCATTGGTCAGCTTGTAAACATAGGGCGGGACTTGTTGTTTTATACAGTCTCCAGTTCTTTTACTGCCAACGTTATTAGAAGTCTTCTGATGCAATCGACCTGAAGGCAGACATACATGGTTTGCAGACATAAATTATTTTTACTGCCTCCACTTTCAGTCATTGACCTCTCTCTCTCTCTCTCTCGGAAGGAGCGGAAGATGCGGTGATGATGATAAACTTGATGACAATCAGGTTATCAATTTATAATTATCGATTGAAAAACCGTGTATATAGATGAATTATCCGTTGTGAATATTAAATAATGAGTGCGAAAAAAAATAGTTTTACTCCCTTGGATAAAAGAAAGCTTTATTATGTTATCAGAATAAAGCATTATTTTATTTTCTAGGGCTAAAAAATCTATTTTCTGTGATCTTTGGAAAATATAAGTTTTTAACTCTGGAGTATAAAATAGGACTTTGATTTTGTACCCTAGTGAGAAAAACTGTTCTTTTGGAACGCAGGAGACAAATTTATCTCTTTTTACCCTTGGGGTTTTATAAAAATAAATAGCAAAATTCTTCGACAAAATTAAATTATTTTCAGGAATTTTAATACAATTCAATAATAAATTGCGAATACAAATAGTATTCATTACAAGAATTCAATTATTCGCAAAAGAAATAGAACTCAATTATATTAAAAAGTTTTATTAAAATTCACGGGAAAATTTCAATTATTTTCAAAAATTTTGTCTTGATTCCATGATTTTCAATATTCTACCTATACTATTTTAATAAAATTTTCCAAAATAATTCAAATATTAAACTTAATCGAAGTTTTTCAAAATTATCTCAAGATTTCTAAAAGATTCTAAAAGATGAATTTTAATCTTTCTTCTTTGGATTGAAATTATTTCTCTCAAATTGCCAAGAAAATTTATGCTAGAAAGAAGATTTTTAAGTTGGTTTTTGTTTTTCTGAATACGCAGCTTCAAACTGTTTAAAAAGTGACATTTAATAGAAAATATAAAAGAGGAAAATCCTCTCAATTAAAAAGAAAGAATTTAGTGCCCATAGGAAAAAATGCTGCAAAAGAAGAGGAATCGACTAAAATTGAAAACATTTTTTTTACGTATAATGAGAATAGTCGCAGCAAAGAAGCAAAAGGTAGAAAAAATGTTTAAATTTCCGTTGGTTTATTAAAGAAAGAGAAGTAACCTCATTATGAACGAAATGAATCAATATTAGAATCCCCCGTGGTTTGTTAATGGTGAACAAAAAATTCCCCCCCCCCTCTTTCTCTTGGAATAAATTTTTTTTCTCTCTGCCCTCCTTTTTAGCGGATCGACGATTTCTTAATCGCGAAATGCGATGTGTATTATGTGCGAGTGCACGTGCGAAGTACGTTGAAGAACGAAAACAGTCGTTGAAATATAAGTCTTTGGGCATCAGGCGAAAACGTTGACTTTTATCGTAAAGGAACAATAGAGAGGGCCCAGCGAGAGTCATTCGTCCAAGTGAATTGGAATCTATTCGCATTATAGTGTACAGAATGTTTAAAGGTCTTTTTCTCGAACATGACATTGTTCTGCTTACGTCTCTCTACGGAGATCGGAACAAATAGGCACCTGCGACAATAGCCGCATCAGGTTACCGACGATGCCGCACGGGACACATATGTATATGCACAAGCATTGCGCGCCACCGGTAACAACGATGTTCGCTGGGGGCGCGGACCCTTCATTGAAAAACGATTCTTTTATTCTTCATCGTTAGGAACTTATGAGAACGGAAGTGCAAATTATAGACTGCGTCGCGAGAGATTTTCTCACGATCAGGTTCAACCGCAGTGACTTTAACGAGAAGGAAGGCAGGCACTCGCTGGACTGTTTCATATATGATCGCTTTTTATATATATATAAAAATAGATGTGTGTTCTGAACAATTTCTTTGCATTTTTCTCCTTTTATTTCGGAAATGAAAAATTTATTCTCAGTTTCAGGCTTCGCACTCATCTACTAAAACCTATACTATTTACTACTTTTTCTACGTTATGCTACTATTTGGGTACTTTTTTTAGATTTTAGCAACTAAAAGCTAATACCTATTTCTGTTTTTTTTAGAATTTCCACTACTTTAAATTCGCTAATACTAGAAATAAAAACTATTCTCAAAAGTTAAGATCAAATTCTGTAAAACGATTCAATTATTTTCAAAAAAATATTCGAAATTCAATTATTTTGAATATCTAGTATTTTCATCAAATTTCGCAAAAGAATTCAATTATTTAAAAAAAAATTTTTTGAATTCATCCAAAATTCAATTGTTTTCGTAAATAATAAAATTTCCACCAGGATTTCAATTAATTTAAAATATCATTTTCAAAACAATTTCGAAAAATCAATTATTTAACGAAATTTTTATACAGTTATTCACAATAATTCAAATACTTTCACTAATAATAACATTTTTCATAAAAATTCAATTATTTAAAAAAATTTTGGACAAAATTCTAAGCAAGAATTCAATTATTTTCATAAATAATAAAACTTATTCATTTGTAAGATAATGAAAAGGCCTATTTTACGTTATTTTTTATTTTTTTTATTTTTCATTATCTTACAAATGAATATTTAATACGGTCAAACAAACAAAAATCACCAATTTTCAAAAATAACCAAATTTTTCCACAGAAATTCAATTCTTTTTAATCATTTTAATAAAATTTTTTGCAATAATTCAATTATTTTCATAAATAATAAAATTCTTCTCAGGAATTAAATTATTTTTGAAAATTTTAATAAAATTATTAGCAACTATTGAAGTATTTTCATAAATATTTAAATTCATCGCAGGATTTCAATTATTTTTATTACATTTTTACTGGAATTGCGCTCAAAAAATACAATTATTCTGAAAAATTTAATTTCATTCCTCGAAAAAATCAATAATTTTAATAAAATATATTTTTTTAAATTCAACTTTCAAAGAATTCAATTATTTTTATAAATGGTAAAACTTTTCGTAAGAATTCAATTATTTTTATGATTAGTAAAATTCTTTGAAGGAATTCAATTATTTTCAAAACATCTTTAATTGAATTTCTCGGAAGAATTCAAATATTTTCAAATATTTCTATAAAATTCAATTTTCTCCTAAGTTTCAATAATTGAAATTTTGTAAATTTTAATTGGAAATAAGTTGATTTTTTTCAAAGTGTTTGATAAAAATTTTTGAAAATAAACTAATAATAAATAATATTATAATAATATAATAATAATATAATATAATATAATAATAAAATATAATAATATAATAATAATATAATAATATTATATAATAATTATTATACTAATATTATAATAATAAATAATATTTCTATAAAATTCAATTTTTTCCTAAGTTTCAATAATTGAAATTTTGTAAAATTTAGTTGAAAATAAGTTGGTTTTTTTCAAAGTGTTTGATAAAAATTTTTGAAATTGTAAATTTTGAAAATAATTCATTTCTACAAAAATTTTAATAAAAAATCTTCAAGTGCAAATTTAAAAATGGTATAATTAATGAAAATTAGCCACAAAAAAAGTATCTTAAAATATTTTAGAAAAAAATAATTCTTAGAATTTTTGCATTCTAATTTTTTAAAATTTAATTACTTTCAAAATTTTCAAATACAAATTTCCAAAAATTCATATAGATACAAAAAATAATAACACTAAAATTTTTTACAATTACTTTTAACATTTTAACAACATATGACTTTTTTAGATTTATTAAAATTTTGAAGAAATTGCGTTTATATTAATAATTAAAATTCTTTAAAAATTCAATTATTTTTTAATAGATATTACCAAATTGTATTTAAATAATTGAATTCTCTAAGAACTTTCGAAAAATTATTAAAGATAATTGATTTCGAGAAGAAGTTTGATTAAAATGTGTAGAAAATAATTAAATTTTAAGAGAATTAAAGTTGTAATTTTTAGAAGTTATTAAATTTCAGAAAGTTTTAAATAGGAATTTTTTTAAATTTTATTCCTGTGTAAAAACAAATAAGAAGTATTTAAATATTTATTTAACGAAATTATTCAAGTTTTAAATAATTAAATTTAGAATTCAGTGAAAGATCAGAAGAATAAAGAATAAAATTTTTGTGACGACACTGAATTAAATAAACGACTTTTTTTCTATTTTAAATCGACTAAAGCGACTTTTTTTGCACCTTAAAGTCGATCCGAGACCTGCTTTTGTAAACAAAAAAAAATGTGTCCAGTTGTGAGACACTTATTAAAAATTGCTAAATTTTAAAAATAATTAAAATTTACCTATAAGAATTTTATTAAATTTTTTGCAAATAATTGAATTTCGGTGAAGAATTTTATTATTTATAAAGATACTTAAAATTTTGCTTAGAGTTTTTAATAATTTGTTAACATAATTGAATTTGTATGAAGAATTTTATTACTTTTGAAAATAATTGAATTTCTGCAATTATATTTGTAACTTCTTCAAAATTCAATTATTTTTTAGTGCTTTTAACTAAAATTCTTCTAAAAATCCATAATTTTTGATAATTAATTAAATACCTATGTATTAAAAAATGTAACGAATTTTAGAAGAATTTGAATTATTAAAATTTTTAAAAAACTTTGTTCTTTAAAATTTCTAATTAAATTCCTTGACTTCCTTGACCTATGGCAATTCTGAAGAAATAGTAAAAATTACCATACCAAAAAGTACGGAAAAATAACAGACTATCTTATTCAATAGATTGTTCTATAATAATAGAACAGTAAAACTTACTTTATTCCATGCTTGCTGGTAGATTTACTTATTAAATTTCACTTGCAAAAATATTCAATGAAACTTGTTTTGCGTAGGACGATCGCGTGCGTATTAAATTTTCGATCAATTGTATAACATCAAATATAATGTAATAATAAATATATTTTATAGAGTGAGTAATATAAAATTCTATTCTCCTCTTCTAATAACATAAATGTCGTTCATGCATGTTTGTCGATTCGTCTTGAAGTTTAAGGTGGTTCCTCTGTCGGCAATTTATTGTTTGTGGCATAACGAAAACATATACATATATACAAAATGAGGATGATCGTGTGGCTATTGCAACGTCACGCCTCCTGGTGAGCGTGTTGTCATTGTCGGAATCGAGTACCTATACCTAATATACAATCACGCACACTGATAAATTTTTTATTATAATATACAATATACATTCAAGGCAGAGGACCAAAACTAAAAATATATTGTATTTTCTCACTATTATATATTATGTGCATCAAAAAAGTTATATGAAAATAAAAGCGGTTATATACAAATTGATCCTCAATTCAAGGAATATTTATTTGTGATGATCAAAAGGTGCCGAAAATCGAAGAGAATGAGAGAAAGAGATAACCAAATTACTTTAGGGGGAGAGAATGTCAATTGATCTTTCGAGAGGTGTCGAAATGATCGAAGGTTAAATTAAATTTCATATAGCCAGGCGCTAACAGTTTGATTTTCAATATTTTTTTTTAAGTATAATATTCAAATAGTGATTTAATTTTTGTAATTTTTTTATTCCCAAGGGTTGGAAGAGATCGTTTTACTCCCTAGGATCAAGAAATCTGTTTTTACTTAACTATAACCCTAGGTAGTAAAATGCTCTTTTCTAACCCAAGTGAATTTTTATTTCCCACTTATTTTTACTTAGAATAATAATAGGGTGTCTACTATTTTCGTTCAATAAAATTCCCGGTTTTGTAATAATTTCCCCCTGTTTTCTTTTCTCATCAAATTTAAATTTATTTGCTTTCAAACATAAATAAATCTACAAATGGCTTCAAAAATTTTTATTAGAATTTTTATATGAATAATTAAATTCTTTTGACGAGTTTCTTTAAATTTTTTGAAATTTTTTTTTTAATAATTTTAATTGAAAATTTGGAAAATAATTGAATTAAACAAAGAATTTTTTCAATTTTTTTAAATAATCTTGTCTATTCATAATTATAATTGAAAATTTGATTCTTCTATTTTATTAAAATTGTATTGATAATAATTGAATTTCTGCAAAGAATTTTACTATTTATATGTAAAAGTAATTGAATCCTTCCAAAGAATGTTATTATTTATAAAAATAATTAAATGTTTGCGAAGAATTTTATTAAAATTTTTGAAAATAATTGAATTGTGTAAAATAATTTAATTATTTATAAAGATAATTGAAATTTTGAGGAGATTTAAAAAAAAGTTTTAAACATACATAATTGAATTTCTGCAAAGAATTTAATTACTTTTCAAAATAATTGAATTGTTTTTTAGAATTTTATGAAAATTTATGAAAATTGAATTATAGCGAAGAAATTTATAAAAAAAATTTGTAAATAATTGAACTCTGGCAAAAGATTTGAGTATTTATGAAAATAATTGAAATTCTGACAAGAATTTTATTAAAATTTTTGAATTTCAGAGAAGAATTTTATTATTTATAAAGATAATTGAAATAGTGACTAAATTTTTTTTAAAAATTTTGAACATAATTGCAATTCTGTGATCAGTTTTATTATTTATAAAAATTGTAATTGAATTCCTATAAAGAATTTTATCATTAATTATAAAAATAATTAAATCCCTGCAAAAAATTGTACTATTTATAAAAATAATTGAATTATTGCAAAGAAATTTATAAAAAGTTTGCAAATAATTGAATTCTTGTGAAAGATTTGATTATATTTCTGAAAATAATTGAAATGCTGACAAGAATTTTATTAAAATTTTCGAAAATAATTGAATTTCGGAGAAGAATTTTATTATTTATAAAGATAATTGAAATAGTGACGAGAATTTTTAAAAAAATTTTAAACATAATTGAAATTCTGTGATGAGTTTTATTGTTTATAAAAATTGTAATTGAATTCTTAAAAAGAATTTTTTTTTAAATAATATTTAAAAGAATTTAGTAAATTTTTTTGCAGTTTCTAGAAATAATTGAATTTTTTCGACGAATTTTAATAAAATTTTTAAGAATAATGACATTTTTCGAGAAATTCGATTAAAA
This sequence comes from Leptopilina syphax, assembly GCA_032872505.1. Lineage (NCBI taxonomy): Eukaryota > Metazoa > Arthropoda > Insecta > Hymenoptera > Figitidae > Leptopilina > Leptopilina syphax. Next base: position 22,826,457 of record CM065470.1, read on the forward strand.
TTGTATTAAAAATAATTGAAAATTCCGTAATGAGATTTACTATTTATGAAGATAATTGAATATATATTGGGAGGAAATTTTTAAATTTAAGTTTACTAATAAAAATTTTAATTATTAATCTTCGCACTAACACATTAGAATGTGACTCTTAATAAAATTCAATTATTTATCAATTATTAAATTAAAATACTTTGAAAGTTCGATTTATTAAAAAGTTTTTAATGAAATTCTTTAACAAATTTAATTATTTTTAGTTGAATTTCACAAATATTTTATTAATTCGATAATTTTTTTTTTAAATTTATTTACATACTATATTTGAATCAGTGACTGATTTTTTACTATCAAATTAATTATTTTTAACTAATTGAAATTTAAAGAACAGTATAAATATCTATAAAAATTGAAATAAAAAGCGATTTTTTGAAAACAATTTTAAATAATAAAACTTTTTTTTAATTTGGTGAAAAAATTCCCGGTTTGGCAGAAAATTCCTAGCTTATTTCCAGTTTTTCCCGGTCAAATTAAATTCCCGGCTATTTCCCGATTTTCCCGGTTAGTAGACAACTAAACATTTTTTTTACTGAAAATTTAGTTATTTAACTAAATTAATTAAATTTAATTAAAAATTGGGGTAATTAAATAAAAATTAATTAATTAGGAGTACCGTCTTCACGCGATTTTCATCAACGTCAATTAATTCCGCTTTCGGAATAAATTACATTTGTTGTCTACACAACAAGAAAGCTCTCTACTTTACATCAAATCGAGAGAATAGAAAGTTGCTACTTGCATATTTTGTTAAATTAGATTAGAAAGTAATAATTTTCTATTATCACTATAATGACAAATTATCTTCTTTTTTAATTTATTGCCATTATCATCACAGTCTAAAATATAACGTTTATAGTATTTTTACATTTTAGAAATTTTTTTTACGTTCTAAATAATAATTAACACATTTTTATTATCTAACGAAAAATTGTGAATTATATGTATAACTTCGTTTTTAGTTTTAGTCGCAAACATAATCGAGCCCCTGGTGCAAAAAAAAATTTCGTATCTAGAGAATTTTTTTTATCATTATATATTATAAGTTGTAGCATTATTATATCATAAGCACCTTATATATTAGGCTTCTGTTGCGCCAACTGATATGGAATAAATATTCGCAGCGTGCGTTAAAACGGCACGCTTCTTAAAAAATAGTCGTTGAGCATGAGGAGTATAGGAGGAAAAAAAGAAAAAGAAGAAGAAGAAGCAGTATGATGTATATATGTATACCAAAAGCTCAAAAGCGTGGAAACTTTTTCCGATTCGCTATTATAATGGGCTCGCGCGTCAAGAGTCCTCAACTTTTTTTCAAGTGACACTCTCGACTTCACGAGGTACAAGCAGATGGTTTCTCCTAAGTGCTTTGTCACTCTTGCACGCGTGTGTTCTTAAAAAGCACGCCGACTCTTTTTTTTAGAGCTTTGTTTAATATGTGCGATTTCTTCTTATTCATACAATTTAAAAACTTCTAAACTCCCCTCTCTCCTTCAGAGTTCAAAAAATCGCACGTGCTATTTATATATACGTACATTATTATATATCAAAAATCCACTAGAGAGGAGATATTTTTTAAGCCTTTTCTATTCTTTATTAACATATTTTTTTTATTCATTTGTGTATATGGGAATTTATATATTTTATTTATTGTATTATTTTTATATTTTTACAGAATGTTATAAGAAAAATTTAATTTTGTTTTTCAAACACTTTTCCATGATTTCCAGACATTTTTACTTTCTCCCTGACTCTAAAGAATATTCTGATATTTAATCTAAAAATTATTAGATACTCAAAAAAAAGGTTTTGTTACATTTATTTCCGAATTTCATTTATTATAGAATTATTCAAAAACATCAATAACTTCTTTTCTAATTTAATCTAATTTCAAATTTAATTCTAATTTAATCATTATTATATTTTTCCATAGGAATTAAAATTCTACAAAAGATTCAAATTCAAACCTTTTTGAAATGTAACAACTTATAATAATTAAGGATGAACAAGTGATAAAATCATTATTTTATATTATAAGAATATTTTTACTCTAACTTCTTTACAATTATTTTCATCATTTCAATTCAATTATTATTTTCTAGAATGTTTAACTAAAATTCTTCTTTAAATCAATTATTTTTAATAATTTTGGAAAAAGTTCTTCTTGAGAATTTTCCAATCCACTTGATTACAATTCAATTTTCTCAAAAATTTCGATTACTAGGAAATTCTTCAATTAAATATATAATAGAAAATAAAATCTTCAAATAATTTAAAAAAAAATTCAATTACATTTTTTCAAAAAAATTAATTCCACAGAATTGTTAGTTAAAAAAATGAAAAATTCCCATTTTCAAAGATTTTAATTTGAAACCTTTTCAAAATTCAATTATCTCTAAAAATACACGCGTTAATGCTTTTAATATTCAATTATTATCTAAAATTTTAAATAAAATTTATTTTTAAATCAATTTTTATTAGAAAATTTTACGAGAATTCAATTATTTAAACATATAAAAAAAAATTTCTTGAATAATTGAATGTTTCTTAAAATTTAATTCTCGTAAAGAATTTTATCAACAAATTTTTAATTAAATAAATAAATTATTTTGAAGAATTTTAATAAAATTTGTTTAAGAATAATAACATTTTCGAGGAATTTGAATAAATAGCATTTAAAATAATTGAAATTCTGCGTTGACTTTTGTTTTTTTAAAAAAAAAAATAAATTTTTGCGTAGAATTTTTTAAAAATTTTTGTTTAAATAATTGAATTTTTTGGGGAAATTTTATTAAAATAGTAGAATATGAAAAATCATTGAATTAAGGAAAATTTATGAAAATAGTTGGAATTTTGTCAAGAATTTGATTAAAATTTTTTTAAATAATCGAGAAATACGAGAATTCAATTATGTAAATAAAAAAATAAATAATTTATTGAAGAATTGAAAGTTTCTTAAAATTGAATTCTTTCTACGAATTTAAATAACATTTTTAAGAATAATTACATTTTTCGAGGAATTCAATTAAAAAATGGTGTATTAAAAATAATTGAAATTTTGACATGAATTTTATTAAAATTTTTGAAAATAATTGAATTTTGTCGAAGAATTTGGTTATTTATAGAGAAATAGAGATAATTGAAATGTTGGCAAGAATTTTTCAAAAAAATTTTGAAAATAATTGAATTTCTGCAATCACTTTAACTTCTCAAAAATTTAATTGTTTTTAGTGTTTTTTAACTAAAATACATTAATTTTAAATATTAATTGACAATAATATATTAAAAAATATAACTAAATGCAGAAGAATTTGAATTATTAAGATTTTTCAAAAACATTAGTTCTTTAAAATTTCTAATTAAATTCATTGAAAATAAAAATTTTCTATAATTTCAAATTAAATTCATTGAAAATAAAAATTTTCTATAATTTCAAATTAAATTCATTTAAAACTGAAATTTTCTAAAATTTCAAAATAAATTCATTCAAAATTAAAATTTTCTAAAATTTCAAATTTAATTCCTTCAAAATTGAAATTTTCTGAAATTTCAAATTGAAACTGGTTTGAAGTTCATTTATTTATGAAAATTGTAAACACAACTCTTTTAAAATTCAATTAATTTTGAAAGATTTAAGTACCTAAAATTATTCATTAAATAATTTGAAAGTAATAAATAATTTTGTGATAGTTTTTCAAGAATTAAGTTATTTAAAAATCAATTATTGTCAGAAATAGAAAAAATGAAAAGTTTCGTAGCAGTAGAATTCGTGGTTCTAAAGAATTCTAAATGGCTGGTAAAACAGTTCAATAGTTTTAAAATTAAACCTAAATAGCTTTTTTACCCCACTCTACAGGGGTAATAATGAATCGTAAAAATTTTAAATTAGAAGAACTTTAATAAAACAAAAATAAAGTTATATACTTATAAATCTCACTAAAAATGTTTATATTTATAAAAAAATAAAAAAAATTTTTTAAGAATATGAATAAAACGTTCTGATTTCATGGATATTGAAAATAATTAATTTAGTCAAAATTAATTTTTTTCGAGTGATAATTTAAAATGTCAGTTCTCTCTGCAATAGGTATAGTCGATGATGATGAGTTTAATCAAAAAGCCATAAATATACATTTGAACGACGTGCGGTGTATAAAGCTCATATGAAACGAGATGTACAATGACTAAAAGCATCTTTGAGCGAAACTCATCATCTGCTTCTCGCTCCGTTAACAATGCGAGAATGATACGCCCCCAGTCATCTCCAATAAACTATATGCCCATAATAACTCGTCTTGGGCGTTGCGTTTATAGATCTTCAAAGACGTATAGTGTGATGAGAATCATTCACTTCATTCATATCGACTAATCAAGTTTCAAACTCCTATCGCACTATTCAAAATTTTAATTTACTCTCTCTATTTATTACATATTATTATTATTATTATTTTTATCTCTATATATTTTGTCCGAACTGAGAAATTTTTAATTGTAATTTTAATAATCTCAGGGTGGACACTTTTTTCATAAAAAAGAATTCACGGTCATTTCCCGGTCATAAAGAATAACTCTGAAAATAAATTATAAAAAAAAATTACAAAAATCACTCACCGATGAACTGCCGATTTTTCTCAATCTTCTTCCTCTCCTCCAGTCCTGCTGATAGAAAATAAAATTAAATTGGATAAATAATTATAATAGTTAAAATTAGTTTATAGTAAAACAAAATTTTATACCTGTCTTATTATATAATTACCGAAATATTTATTTAAATATTGAAGAATTTATTTAATTATTTATTTAATTTATTTAATTACTGAACTATTTTGAGATTTTTTTTCCACAAAAATTGACGATTATTGCGTATGATAACAATATAAAAGAAAGTCGGTGTGGTATTAAAAAATCGTTATGAAACTTTCTGCGCGATTGATCTAAAACCAGGTGGCCTCAGCGACAGTTGTTTGAGAGCAACAAGCTGTCTCGACGTGGTTGTAAAAAAAATCATCGGTCGCGAAATTACAGAGCGCGCGATGATGCCTCCCAGAGCGCGAGGGCATTCAGATGCCAGGAACCCCGGAGTACACGCGACAATGCTTTCTTCTCCCGGAGTCCGCGATTCGCGGGGGGTCTCAATGCTACCGGACTTTCCTCTCTTGCACCTAAATCGTTCATAAACTCACGAAAAGTCGACTCACGCATAAAGGGTGCCTTTTTTATTTTAATGAATTTTTTGTAAATAATTTAAATTGAAAAAAAAAATTGAAAATAATCCATTTAATCTATTTGCTTCATTTCATTTGTGAGCGAATTTTCATGCCATCTAGGCGGCGGTTTAATGAACTGTATTGGCGCGAAATTCAAAAATAAAAAATTTAAAAAAAAATTAAAATTTTTTTTTAGAAAATTTTTAATATTAAAAATATGTAATTAATTAATTAGGCTACAAAAAATTGTTTGTTGCTGAGAAACTTGTTAATTAGGAATTAACAAAGAAATGCAAAACTCAAAAAAACTACCAGTTACGGCGAAGAAAAAAGTTTGAGACGCATTCTTATTCTCTAAAGTGAATTTGTTAGAAGTTCCATTATACAGAATTTTATGTGGAAGAAATTTCCTTTATCCGTCTTTTTATGTATCCTAGTTAATAATTGCCTTACAGAGTAGATAAGCAAAATATTTAATAGAGAAATTAGAATTTAAATAAATTTACAAAAATATTGTTTTGTAAATGGTAGAAGTTTCGTTCGAAAGAATTATTATGTTTCAGAATTTTTTTTATTCGAAATTTCGTTTTTGCAAATTTTTATTTACATTTATTTTCATTTCAACGAATTTTTATAACACAAAATTCGTTCATAATCGAACTTTCATTAAACAGAATTCACATTAGATCGAATTTTAATTTTTCAACATTTTCATTTGCTAAAATTTATATTAAATAGAATAGTAATTTAAACAATTTTTTAATTGATAGAAGAAATAATTGAATAAATTCTTTCTTAGCTGAATTTTCATTTCTAAAAATATTAAGTGGCATATATTTTATTTAAGCAACTTTTTATTTGACAAAAATTTCAAAAAGCAGAAATTCAATTGTACAGAATTTATGATTAGTAGAATTTCCATCTGTCAGAATGTTCATATGCTAGAAATTTCATCTAAAGAATTTAAATGTAACAGAATTGACATATGCACGAATTTCTACTTTACCGACATCTAAAGCTGACGAAAGTTTAGTTGACAGAAATTTAATGTGCCCGACAATGCTCCATTAGTTAGAGAGAGACAACAAATCTATCTAATGGAGTCTTTTCGGACAAATTATATTTCTGTTAATTAAACTTTCGTGTGCTTGATATATCGGTGAATTAGAAATTCGCGCATACTGCAATTCTGTCACATTTAAATTCTATAAAATAAAATATACAGCATATGAACATTCTGACAAATGGAAATTCTACTAATCATAAATTCTGTTCAATTGAATTTCTGCTTTTTGAAATTTCTGTCAAATAAAAAGTTGCTCAAATAAAATATATGCCACTTAATATTTTTAGAAATGAAAATTCAGCTAGAAAAGAATTCATTCTATCATTTCTTCTATCAATTAAAAAATTGTTTGAATAACTATTCTATTTAATATAAATTTTAGCAAATGAAAATTTCGAGAAAACAAAATTTATTCTAATGTGAATTCTGTATAATGATAATTCGATTAAGTATAAATTATGTACTTTGAAAATTCTTTTAAATGAGAATCACAGCAAATAAAAATTCTCAAAATCGAAATTTCCAGTAAAATAAAATTCTGAAATATTAAATTCTGTTAAACAAAACTTATCCAATTTACAAATTAATACTGTTGCAAATTTTGTTTAAATTCTAATTTTTTTATTATATATTTTGATTATCTACACTGTAAAACATTTAATAACTAAGATAAATAAAAATACTGATAATGGACATTCCTTTTACTTAAAATTCTGTATAATGGAACTTCTAACAAATTCACTTTAGAGAATAAGAATGCGTCTCAAAAGTTTTAGTTAACAAAATTCGAATACAAAAAGAAATGATGTGGTGACAATAAAAAGGTGACGTTATTATTAATATTCGAAAAAGAAAAAAAAAATTTTTTCCTCCTCTCTTCTTCTGAAGTTGATATGAAATTCATGGGTTTCATTAAGCGATTATTACATATACGTTTATGGGACCGATGTTTCCGTTCTCCAATGTGAGATCGCCCCCCAAAGATGTAATAATAAAAGGGAGCTGCGGCCCCCCATCTCGCTTTTATTCGCGACCAATGGGTTACAGGCTTTAGGCAATGAGCACAAGCTAGACTTTATACGTGAGGCATGGTGTTCCCCGTATGTTGTCCGGTGTACCCCCCATGTACAAATACGGTACCCCCCGTATCGCAAGTAAACTCAACGAAAACCACGTGCTTGCACCAATCTATCCCCTTCAAAATAATAAGCCTCAACTTCTTTTCTTTTTCACTAATTTATCTCCAAAACATAACAAATATTTTTCGAAAATTTTTTACGTCTATTTCACGATTTTTTCTATAAGTTTCGAGAAAAAATTTCAAAGTGTTTTAATAAGTAATTCATTTGTTTATAATGTTCAATTAAATAAATTAATATTATTATTATTATTATTATTATTTATTTAATTAATTTTTATTCTTCAATTAAATAAATAATTGAAAATAAGAACTAAAAATAATATTAAAAAATTAAATTAAACTTTTTCAAAAAAATTAATTTCAAAACTCAATTATTTTTAAAAATTCACGCTATGTTGCTTTTAATATTCAATTATTATCTAAAATTTTAACTGAAATTCATTTTTATGAAATGAAAATCAATTTTTATTAGAAAATTCTACAAGAATTCAATTATTTAAAAAGAAAAATAAATAATTTATTGAATAATTGAATGATTCTTTAAATTCAATTCCCATAAAGAAACCACGTTGAAGTCCACAATGTTTATCAACGAAAAAAATTATTCATTTAGTAAATTAATAAAATATAACGAAACAATATTGCCACAAAAATATTTAGAAAAAAAAATTGATGTTTATTTTCTAATAATAATTGTTATAGAATTAAATATTAAATTAAAAACAATATTCGAATAGATTAAACAAATTTTTTTCGTTGATCAACGTTGAGGACTTCAACTTCGTATAAAGAATCGTTATCAACAAATTTTCAAATAATTGAATTCCATCAACGAAGTTTAATAAAATTTTTAAGAATAATTCCATTTTTCGAGAAATTTGATTAAAATTGTATTAAAAATAATTAAAAATAAACTATGCGATGAGTTTTATTATTTGTGAAAATAATTGAATCCCTAAGAAAAATTTTATTACTCTTGAACAATAATTAATTTTGCGAAGAATATTATTACTTTTAAAAATAATTGAATTTCTTCAATAATTTGTAACTTCTCCAAAATTGAAATTTTTTTTCGTGTTTTTAACTAAACATTTTCTATAAATCTATTATTTTTAATAATTTTTGAAAAAGTTCTTTAAGAATTTTCAAATTTATTTTTACAAACTTTCAATTATTCATAAATTCTTCAATTAAACATATATTAGAAAATAGAAACTTTAAAAATAATTTCAAAAAAATTCCGCAATTAAAGTTTCTCAAAAAAAATTAATTCAACTGAATTGTTAGTTAAAAATATAGTAAATTCAAATTTCCAAAGATTAAAATTTGAAACATTTTCAAAATTCAATTATTTCTAAAAATTTACGCTCCAATGCTTTTAATGTTCAATTATAATCTAAAATTTTAACTGAAATACATTTTTAAATTCTTTCGAAGATTTTTACAAAAATTTTTTAAATAATTGAATTCTGTTTGGAAATTTTATGAAAATAGTAGATATTGAAAATCATTAAATTCCGAAAAGTTTATAAAAATAATTAAATTTTACAAAGAACTCAATTAAAATTTTTGAGAATACTTGAATTTTTGCGAACGATTTTTTTAGAGCTTTTAAAAATAATTTAATTTACAAGAAGAAATTTATTGAATTTTGCAAAGAATTTTATTAAAATGCCTCAGGATAATTGAATTTTCAGAAATAAATTTGTTATTTATAAAAATAATTGAATTTCGCAAAGAATTTTATTAAAATGCCTCAAAATAATTGAATTTTCGGAAATAATTTTCTTATTCATCGACATAATTGAATTCTTTCGAAGAATTATTTATGTAAATAATTGAATTCTTAGGAAGAATTTTATTAAAATCTAAAAGAATAATTGAATTATTTCAAAAAAAAATTAATAAAAATTAATTAATTATGTTATAATTGTATTTATAACATAATTCATTTTCATCGAATAATTCTATTAAAATATTTGAAAATAATTGAATTTCTGTGAAAAATTCTAATATTTTTTGTAAATAATTGAATTCTTTCAAATAATTTTAAAAAAACCTTTTATTAAATAATTGATTTTTTCAAGGAATGAAATTAAATTTTTAAGAATAATTATATTTTGAGCAATTCCTGTAAAATTGTAATAAAAATAATTGAAATCCTGCGACGAATTTGAATATTTATGAAGATAATTGAAAAATTGCTAATAATTTTATTAAAATTTTCAAACATAATTTTATTCTTGAGAAGAATTTTATTATTTATAAAAATAATTGAATTATTGCAAAAAATTGTAATAAAATGTTTAAAAGAATTGGATTTCTGTGGAAAAATTTTGTTATTTTTGGAAAATAATTGAATTCTTCATAACAATTTTATAAACATTGTTGTAAATAATTAATTTTTTTCGAAATATAATAAATATTATGAGCATTTTATTTCAAATAATATTGAATTCTAGTGGAAAACCTTATCTGTAAAAATAATTGAATTTTTCGATTAATTAATTTAAAATAATATAAAAAATATGTAATTGAAATTCTTCGATAAGTTTTATTATTTGTGAAAATAATTGAATTCTTGCTTAGAATTTTGTCCAAAATGTTTAATTAAATATTAAATATTTTTCTAAAAAATTGAATTTATATTAAATATTTTTCTAAAAAATTGAATTTTTATGAAATTGTTATTATTAGTGAAAGTATTTTAATTATTGTGAATAATTATTGTATAAAAAATTTGTTAAATAATTGATTTTTTCGAATTTTTTTTGAAAATTATGTTCTAAATTAATTGAATTTCCGGTGGATATTTTATTATTTACGAAAACAATTAAATTTTGGATGAATTCAAAAATTTTTTTTTAATAAATTTTTTAATAAATTTAAATTTAGAGACTAAATTATAATTAAAAATACAAAATTCCGACCTGAAAAAGAAAAGAATAAGGAAAAAAGGAGAAAAAGGAGAAAAAAGAAAAAAGTAGGGAAGATAAATTAAAAATAAAGCGTTTATATCCTATAAAGATAAAAAAGCGGATCTAAACGAGTTAAACTTTGAGTTAAGTTTTGATGAAAAAAAGGGTTGTTGCGTGAAACACTTGGAAATGAGAGTGCGGTGTAAAATAAATAGATAGGAGTAGGTGACAGTAGTATGTCAGCACATTTCGAGTGAGAGATTAAAAAGACATGGAGTTTGCTTAACTAAAGGATAACCATTGTTTGACCGCACGCAGTGCAACCGCGAAGCTCTCTTGTAATCCCCAACAAATTTGCGGATTACACTCCCAGCATGAATTATTTAATCTCAGCACGGACTCATTGGTTTAGTTAGTGACCCGTGGGATTTACATGGAGAGTTCGCACACGCCATCTCACGCCATGATCAGCAGCTTTCCACACTTCTTCTTGTCAGTGCCACTGGCTCTTTTCTCAAAATAATTCAACTTATTTCTCTCTCTACGCATTCTCCAATTTACACTCAAACAAATTTTCCTCAATTTTCCTCAATTTCCCTCAATTTACATTCATCGACTTTTTTATGACAAAAATCAAATTAAAATTATACTCTTTGACGTAGTTTTCTCACTTGGTAGTCATTTAGCCAAATTCGGCTAAATTCATTATTTTAGAAAATAATTGAATATTCGTGTAGAACTTTGTCAAAATTGTTTTTAAATAATTGAATTCTTTTGAGAAATTTTATTAAAATAATAAATATACCTCCAAAGTATTGAATTAACGAAAATTTTTAAATACAGTTGATTTTTATTATTATAGAAAATAATTGAATTCTTGTGATGAATATTGTTATTCATGAAAATAATTTACTCCCTTCGAACGATTTTATTATTTATGAAAATAATTAAATCCCTGAAAGGAATTTTAAAATTTATGAAAATAAGTGAATTACTGCGAAGTATTCAATGTCATATTTTTAAACGTTTGATTTTTTCGAAAAAATTTATGCAATTTCTATTTTAAACAATTGAATTCCTGTGAAATTTTATTTGTTTTTTTAGAAAATAATTGCGAATGTTCTTGCAAAATTTTATCAAAATTTTTTCTTATAATTGAATTCTTTTGTAAAATTTTATTAAAATAGTAGAATATTGAAAATCATTGAATCAAGACAAAATTTTTGAAAATAATTGAAACTTTGTAAAGAATTTTATTAAATTTTTATTAAAGTCTGGTAAATAAAATTTACGCTAATTTACTTTGACTTTTATTTCCACTCTGACTTTGACTTTCATTTTCACTTTGTAAGCCTAAGTGAAAGCCAAACTGAAAGTGAAAGTTAAAATGAAAATCAAAGTTAAAATGGAACTTCAAGTCAAATTGAAAGTCAATGTCAAAGTGAAAATCGAAGTCAAAGTGGAAGACGAAGTTAAAATAAAAAGTAAATGTCAAAGTAAAAACTAAAAATTAAATCAAAATTCAAATTCAAATTACAAAATTGTATATAAATTGACTATTAAATCCATATCTTCCTCTCGTTCCGAAATATTCCCTCCCGTCATAAATATAAAACAAAATATTTTTTAAATCGAGCAAAATATTAAAAAGAGTTCAATAATACACATATATATATTGTATACACTTTTCTTTTGAATGATAAATTTTTAACTGTTGCGCATACGTCATATTTATTCGAGGTGTAAAAATAAATCGTGTTAAGCATCTATTATAACGTGTGTTTGTTTTTATGCTTGTCACCTTGCGCATTATTTCCGTGCCGAGACGCCATTATTTCAGGACCCACATTTATATATTTATATATATAAATGTGTATATATGTATTCCGACTACCCATTAAATTTTAGTCCCATATGAGAAGGCGACGATAAAATTCCACGAATGTAAGATTATTTATGATGCTAGGACTCGCGAATCAAGATGTAAGCGTGGGCGAATTCAACGCGACGGAAACTTTGCGAACGATGCGAATATAATATAAGCGCGCGGTCCAAGAAATGTGTGTCTCTCGATGAAAAAGTATACAAGTCCATCTCTCTCTTTCTCTCTGTTTCTTTTTTTTTTTTTTTTTTACTTACTGCACCAAAAACAATTCTTATATAACCTTTTGACACTCGTAAATTATTTCGCAAATGTAATTTTCACAATATAATTTTCGCAATATGTACTTTTGGTAATAAAAGTTTCAAAATTTAATTTTCTCAATAAACGATTTTCGGAATATAATTTTCATGAAATAATTTTTACAAGAAATTATTTTATGAAAATTATTTATTACCAAATTATTATTTTCAGAAGTTAAAATAAATATTTGTTAAAAATAATTTTTTCCCCCTTGAAATTCTTACGACAAATTTGTTCCACTTTGACCTACTTATAATAATTCCGAGTTCGATTATTTTTAATAATTTTCAAAAAAATTCTTTAACAATTTTCAAATCCATTTGCCTACAATATTCAATTTTACGAAATTTCAATTATTCGTAAATTCTTCAATTAAATATATATTAGAAAATAAAAGCTTCAAATAATTTAAAAAAAGATTCAATTAAAATTTAAAAAAAAAAATGAATTCTACAGAATTGTTAGTTAAAAATATGAAAAATTCTCATTTTTAAAGATTTTAATTTGAAACCTTCTCAAAATTCAAGCTATATTGCTTTTAATATTTAATTATTATCTAAAATTTTAACTGAAATTCATATTTAAATCAGTTCTCAATGGAAAATTCTACAAGAATTCAATTATTTCCTTACAAAAATTAATAATTTATTGAATAATTGAATATTTCTTCAAATTGAAATCTCATAACAAATTTTATCAACAAATTTTTAAATAATTGAATTCTTTAGACGAATTTTAATTAAATTTTTAAGAATAATTGCATTTTTTGAGGAGTTTGATTAGAATTGCATTAAAAATAATTGAAATTCTGCGATGATTTTTATTATTTATGAATGATCCACAAGTTTTGAACGTTCAAATGAATGAAACACTTTTTAATTAGAAATGTTTTTATAATTTATTGTTTGCAATAAAAATTAAAAACTTAAATTTCACACTTAGAAACTTTATATTTCATTTATTTTATATCGCCAAAAAATTATTGTAATAAATATTTAAATTAAAGAAGAAAATAAATAAATTTCGTTCATTTGAACGTTCAGAACTTTAGGGTCATATTTATGAAAATAATTGAATTCCTAAAAATAATTTCATTATTTACAAAAATAATTGATTCTCTCATCGCCTGTTAAAAAAATTTATGATTTATGAAAATAATAAAATTTGTATTGCGAAAAAATTTATAAAAAATGTGTAAATAATTGAATTTCAGTGAAATTTTTAGTATTTATGAAAATAATTAAATATTTCCGTAATATTATGTCACAATTATTTATTAAAATAATTGAATTCTCTTGACAAATTTTAATTAAATTTTTAAGAATAATTTCATTTTTCGAGAAATTTGATGAAATTGTATTAAAATTAATTGAAATTCTACTAAGAATTTAAACAAATTTTTGAAAATAATTCAATTTTGGAGAATAATTTTATTACATATTTGAAAAGATAATTGAAATTTTGACGAGAATTATCGTAAATTTTTTAACATAATTGAATTATCGCGAAAAATTATAATACTTTTGAAAATAATTGAATTCTTTTGAGAATTTTTATTGATATAGTAGACATTTAAAATAATTGAATTTTGACAAAATTTTCAATATATTTAAACATCTACGAAGTATTTTATTAACATTATTTTGAAAGAAATTAAATTGTTACAAAGAATTTCATTAAAATTTTTGCTAATAATTTAATTGTTTGAAGAAATTTAATTAAAAATCTATTGAAAATATAGATAAGGGTTTTTAAAATAATTAAATTTCTTTGATAAATTTTAATAATTTTAATAATTTTAATAATTTAATAATTGAAATTCTGCGATGAGTTTTATTATTTATGAAAATAAATGAATCTCCGATTGCGTAGTAATATGTCATCATTATTTATTAAAATAATTTAATTCTTTAGAAAATTTTTGAAAATAATTGAAATTTTGCTAAAAATTTTATTAAAATTTTAAATAATATATATAATTATATTATAATTAAAATTTTATTATTTATAAAGATAATTGAAATTTTGATGAGAATTTGATTACTTTTAGAAATAATTGAATTGTAACTTCTCCAAAATTCAATTTTTTAAAATGTTTTCAACTCAAATTCTTCTACAAATCCATTATTTTTAGTAATTAATTAAATATATTAAAAAATTTTACTAATTTTAGAAGAATTTGAATTATTAAATTTTTTCGAAAATCTATTTTCTTTAAATTTTCTAATTAATATCATTGAAAATTGAAATTTATGAAAAATTTGTAAATAATTGAATTCCTGTGAAATATTTAATATTTATGCAAATAATTAAATATTTGCGCAGAATTTTATTAAAATTTTCTCTATATAATTCAATTCTTTTGGAGAATTTTATTAAAATAGATATTAAAAATCATTCCATTTAGAAAAATTTTTTGAAAATAATTAAAATTTTGCCAAGAATTTTATTATAATTTTTGAATATAATTGAATTTTGAAGAAGAATTTTATTATTTAATAAATAAGATAATTGAAATTTTGAATCATTATGAAATATTTTAATATTCCTGACAAATTAAAGATAAATTTTACCGTTGTCATATAAGATCGGATATGAAAGATTTTTTCTGAATGAAAAAAAGAGAAGAGGAAAGAAAGAAAAGGAGTGGCACGCGTGGTGTGAGTGCTAAAATATTTAGGATGAAACTCCCAATTGGTCCCGCGTGCGAATCATAAAAGTATCAATAAAAACCTTTAAAATTTCAGGAAATTGAAAATATTAATAATTTATATATATATATATATATATATATATATATATATATATATATATATATATATATATATATATATATATATATATATATATATATATATATATATATATATATTTATTACATTGATGTTTTTTTGTTGTTGTTTCCACGTATTTTAAATAAAATTCAACCATTTTTTTCAATTTTTTATTTCACACGCATATATAAACCCTCGATATAACTTCATATTTCTTTATTGCTCTCATCTTACAATTCGATTCAAAAGATACAGTCTCTCAAATTATTGGCATCTTCTTTACGACATCTCGACTCGATATTCCGGACATTCTTGCCAACGTTGTATTTCATCGAAAATAATTTATGCACCGTCGAGATACGTGTGATTATTTTTTGAGATAAAAAAATATGTGTATATATATATAGATATATATTTGCGCGTGGGACGTGAAAATTATGAACTGTTGTACAATCTTGGGCAAAAATTTTGTGACCTTAAAATCACAATATTTTGAATAAAATATTAATTTTTTTTTGTCTCTGCATTGTAATTTGATTCTTTTTGAGTTAAATTAAAAAAATTGAGTTGTAATTTATTGTATTTGCCGCTATTGTTATCCTTGAAGTTTTCAATTTAATTTTTACTTTGACATTGACTTATTATTTTAAATTTGAATTCCACTTTGACTTCCACATTTACTTTGACTTCAATTTGACTTGAAATTTCATTTTAACTTTTACTTTGACTTTCACTTTAACCTTCACTTTGACTTTTAGTTTTGCTTTCACTTCAAGGTTTACAAAGTGAAAATAAAGGTCAAAGTGAAACTAAAAGTCAAATTACAAAATTCTTCCAAATAATACTTTGATGCACTGAAAATTTGAATTAATCAAAAATTTTTTAACTAGCAGGGTTGCCAGGACAGGGAGTAATTTTCACCTCATTACTGTTTATTAATATTTTATATCAACTTATTTCAGTTAACAAATAAAATTCGTTCTTTACAACAATGACCGAAATTGCGTTTGGAATATAATAATTTCACAGTCCACTATATTCATAAAGGTTCATTAAAAGAACAAGGCACCTTCCTTTTCGGTATGTCAGCAATAACAAGACAGTTTTTCCCCCTCTAATCAAAACAGTATCATTAAAAAAATTCCCTCTTTATGTCAATATTGCCAGACTATTTTTATTGCATTGTATCTCAATACAAGAAGTAAATAAAAATAATCTTTCGTTAAAAACTAATCGCATAAATACATTCGCCAGTCATCATTTGGGATTAGTTATACCAAAAACGAAGAGTTACCAAAAAAAGAAATACAGTCAGTAAATCAGATTGATTTTGTACTTTGAAAGTCATACACCATGATTTTAAGAATATACATTTTTTCCCTCATTTTTTCGAGTGGAATTCTACAAGTGTCTTTAAAACCCAACTACTTTGATGGACTGATAAAGTATCTAAATGAAGAATCAAAATTGCATCAGGTTGTGTTCATCTTAGATTCAAAAAATACTGACCCAATAATAAATCCACTTATGACAACAGTAAATTCGCAATTTCTATCTTTGAGCATCAACTACAGTGAACTTAATTCTAAACGAATAATGGAAACCCACCTAAAATCCCTCAATCGTCCTAGAAGTACAACACTTTTCATTTTACAATGGATAAATAACAACACACTACTCTCATTTAATGAATTTTTGACAAACAATAATTTACTCCAAGGATCATCAAAACCAAGATGTTTAATTCTAAATTCCATTCTATCTCGAGAGAAAATCAACGGAATTTTACATTCTTTCTGGTTGAATAACTATTTGGACACAACTCTGTTGACATACGATAATACCATCGAAGGGAAAATCAAGAAAAGTGATGGAAAATTATTTTTGAATCGATTGAATCCTTTTAGGGGAAAACATTCAAAACAGGTACTCTCATCTAAAAGTAAATGGTTTCCAAATAAACTGCTCAATCTAAATGGATACAAACTAAATTTCTCCTATGAACCAGATACGAATACAACATCAATAGAATGGAAAAAATCCAAAGTATTTGCCAATATTTTATCAACAGCTATGAATTTTGAACCTGTAGTAATACCATTAAATATCTTTAAGTATGTAAACAGTTCTGGAAATAATGAAACTAAACTTTATTCTTACTTTGATAAGAAATTTCTTGAAATAGCTCCGCATATTTCATTCACTGCGGTATCATTTTATATTTGATTCAAATTATAATGGGAATGTCGACAAATGAAGAACCTGTTAATTTCTAAGAAAAAATTGTTTTTGGCTCACTATTAATTACATGCGTTCTCTATACAAGTTATTTTTATTCTGTTATTCTTGACATAAATTATGGACAATCATCTGAAATTTCAACTCTCGCAGAAGTTAATGATTTAAATTTATTACCAATAATGGATAAAATTATTCGTTGTACATGATCCCACAGTCCAATAAATGATATTAAAAAATGAGTGGCGAAAGCTCCTGAATTGGAACATATCGATACAGTAGAGTGCTTAAAGAATTTATCTATTCATCAAAATATAACATGCATTTTTCATAATCCTAAATTGAGTGTTAATGAGTATGAAAAGAAAAATGGCAAAATTAATGGTAAAATATTACAAGAAACTTTGGCATTTTCTTTTACTTCTTTTATGTCTAGACCATATTCGCCCTATATTGATCGTTTCAATGAAATAATTTTGAGAGCATTGGAATTTGGATTACTTCGTAATGATTCAGGCATACGCACATATAATGATCCACCGACAATAGAATTAATTGCGAAAGAGAAAATTTTTCTTGTTCTATTTTATGTGGCAGTCATTGGATATTCTCTCTCAATGATAGTATTTTTGTTTGAAATTATCATAGCGAAGTATGACAGGAGAAATTTGTTTAAAAGAAGATCGAGAGTTATTACAATTTGAGAGATGAAATAATTATGACGAAAAATAACTCATTATAGGTAAGAAAATTTAATTTTACTTTTACACCAAAAGGTTTACCTTACACTCTAAATCTGAATCAGTGAAAATTTCACTGATTTCAATTCAGTGGCCCAGTTTTCTTTAATTCATCAGTGGGATTTCACTGAGAATCAGTAAAAACCACTGATTGTCAGTGAAATTCCACTGATTCATCAAAGAAAACTGGGTCACTGAATTGAAATCAGTGAAATTTTTACTGATTCAGATTTAGAGTGTAATGTTTCAACTCTCAAGTGAATGAAATTTTCTAATTATTTTCAAAATTTCTTATTAGGAAGTGACATTTTTCTTCATTATTCAATTCTGATTCTAAATTTTTTCTCTTTTAATTAAAATAAATGCTTAAAATTCTTTTTTTTCAGATAAAATGACCAATGAAATGCAGAACACATCGGTTGTTGATGTAAAGGATTTTAGATTTTTCAATTTCGCTAAAACCTGGCCACAATATTGAAAATTGTATCCTCAATGTGAATTAATATATATTAAAATATACTGTTAATTTTTTTAATCAGTGTATCGAGAAATAATTAATATAAATAAAAAAGTAATATTTATGTCACAAATTATTGAACATGATTTATTTTGTTGAAATTTTGAAATTTGAAGTACCATCAACTGGAGTAAGTGCGGGGAACATGTAAGATTCATTTATATGTAATTTTATAAAATATTTTAATATTTAATAACAATTAATAATATCAATATAATAATATTCGCAAAATATCCAATTTAAAAAACAATATTTCTAGCAGTAATTTTATAATTTTAAAATTATTTTATTTACATTAAATATTTTATTGTCATTAATTTAAAACTTCAATAGATACTTTAATTCAAATAAATTTTTTTTTTAATTGACTTTGGAAGAATTTAATTATTTTTATAAATAGTAAACACTTTAAAAAAATTCAATTATTTTTAATAAAATTCAAAGAAAAAATTGAATTCAATTTATTTTAATTCGTTATAAAATTTTACAAAAGAGTTAAATTATTTTCTAGAATTTTAATAAATTCTTCGAAACAATAAGTCAAATATTTTTATAAATAGTAAAATTCTTTGCAAAAATTCAATTATTTTTAATAAAATTTCATGAAAGAATACAATTTAAAAAAAAATGAATGTTAATATTTTTCAAAACAACTCAATTTTTTTTTTAATTTTTAAAAAAAATTTTTCGAAAAAATCAAATTATTTTCTAAAATTTTAATAAATTCTTCGAAATAAGCTAATTATATTTTTAGCGCAGTAAAATTCATCGCAAGAATTAAATTATTTTTTATAAATAATAAAATTCTTCTGAAAAACTCAATTATTTTCAATACAATTTTAATATGAAAATTATTATTTACAATTATTAACAAAATTGGTTAAATTAAAATTATAAATTAAATGTTTTGAAAGAATTCAATTATTGTAAAAATCTTTAATATTATTTTCTATATTTTAATAAAACTCCTTGAACAAATTTGATTATTTAAAAAAATTGTCATACATTTCTGAGAAGAATTTAATTATTTTATAAAAATTCAATTCAAAGAATTGAAAAAAATAGTTCTGACAAATTCAATTATTTCCAAAAGTTTAAATAGAATTCTTTTATGTAAAAAAATTTTCACAAAATTCTTTACAAGATTTAGTTAATAAAATTGCAATTTTAATAAAATTTTCCAATATAATTCAATTATTTACAATATAATTCTTCTTAAAAATTCAACTATTTTCACAAATAATAAAATTTTTCTCCAGAATTCCATTATTTTAAATATTTTGATTAAGAAATTTTAATAAAATTCTTCACAAGAATTCAATATTCTCTTAAAAAAAAAAACATTTTCACAGAAAATCAATGATTTAAAAAAAAATAATAAAATTCTTCGTCGGATTTCAATTATTTTCAATTATTTTCGGAGTGTCATTTATCTGGATTTATTTTGATTCTTTTCAAAAATAAACATTTTCACAGAAATTTAATTATTTAAAAAATATTTAATAAAATTCATCGTCAGATTTCAATTATTTTCATAAATAACAAAACTTATTGCAGAATTTTAATTATTTTTTATGCAATTTTAAATGAAATGACAGAAAATTGCATTTATTCTTAAAATTTTTTTTTTAAATTCGCCGAAAGAATTGAATTATCTTTACAAATTTTGATGAAATTCTTCATAAAAATTCATTTTTAAGAAATATTCAATTATTTAATAAATTATTTATTTTTACATTTAAATAATTGAATTCTCGAAAAATTTTCTAATCAAAAGTGAATAAAAAATAAATTGATTTTGATTGTTTTCAAAAATGCACATTTTTACAGAAATTCAATTATTTAAAAAGAAATTTAATAAAATTCTTCGTCAGATTTCAATAATTATTTTCAATTATTTTCATAAATAACAAAACTTATCGCAGAATTTCTATTATTTTTAAAAATTTTGATGAAATTCTTCATAAAAATTCAATTTTAAGAAATATTCAATTATTTAATAAGTTATTTATTTTTATATTTAAATAGTTGGATTCTCAAAAAATTTTCTAAAAGTGATTAAAAAATGAATTTTACTTAAAATTTAAAATTATAATTGAATAACAAAAGCATTATAGCGTGAATCTTTAGGAATAATTGAATTTTGAAAAGGGTTCAAATTTGAATCTTTGAAAATTTAAATTTATAGTTACAATATTCTTATGATAGAAAATAATGATTTTATCACTCGTTCATCTTGAATTTATTATAAATCATAAAGAAATTGATCACTCCGAGTCGAAGACTCGATTTATTCGTGATTAAATATTTATTTAAAATTAGAATATTTTTCAGAGTCAGGAAAAAAGTCAAAATTTTGCCTGGAAATCAGGAAAAAAACAAAATTAAATTTTTGTGTCAACCCTGAATACACTGAGAAAACGAATTATTTTGTTCAAACAAAATTTGTTTAAATCAAACTTAAAATATCTTTGCTATACAGTCAAACATATTTAAGTTTAATTCAAACATATTTTTTGGTTCATTTAAAGAAATAATATATTTAATTCAAACATAAGTTATGGTTGATTTTAAATTATTTATAATAAACTTTTAAGTTTGAATCAAACATAAAATTTTTAAACATAATTTTTGTTTAAATCAAAACAGAAAATATGTTTGAATTAAACATAATTATTCAAACAAATAATATTTTTGAATCAAAGCAGTAAATATTTTCTATATATTGGGATTAAGCTTACAAACCCCGTGTGGAAAAGGCGACTGGGCCCAAACTGACGCCCATTGGTTTTTCCCATGTTCAAGGTGGGGCCCAATTGGGAAGCCCATCTTATCCCAATTTGGGTTATGAATTGGCTTGAAACTATTTTACCAACTTATTCCCAATTTGGGAAATCTAGTTGGACCCAATTTGGAAAATCTATCTGAACCCAATTTGGGTAATCTTGTGGATTGCCATTAAAATTTCCAATAAATATTCAATTTATTGATAATTTTAATTTTTTTACTCACGTTTATCACAGTCACTGTCATTTTTATCCTATAATTCTACAAAGTAAATTATATTTCTAAGATATAAAAAAATATGCTCTTGCATAATTTTCTTTATTAAATTAAAAAAAAATTGTAAATAAAATAATAATAACAAAACTTACTAGATTCATTACTGAATTAATTATTGGATGAATTATTGTGAATCCAGTAGTTTTTTCACGTTAAGGACGAAAAAATAAAAATTGAAAAGGATTAATGCCAGGATCAATAAATTCAATATATTATTTTTTATTTATACAATAGTAATAGTAAAATATTTAATATTAATTGTTCATTTTGGAAGCAAATGAGAATCTTGAATGAAATCTCTAAGACTCAATATAACTGTCACAATATTGGCTAACAAGTCTCTGGGCAAAAAACCATGATCGTTCCAAAATTCCACTTTTGGTTCTGAAATCCGACAGGGAACACATATAAGGCACAGAAAAACAAAACCAACCAACCATTGTTTACAGTAATTTACAAAAATATGGAAATTAAACTACAATAAACATTTAAAATTATAAAAACAAGACAACACACCACAAACCCACGCTGTTTGATCTAAGGACGCTACCCTACTACGCCATGACAGTCAACAGCTGGGTAGATCGACGCAGGCGCATTAGTGCTTAACGCTAAATAACTACAGGATTTTCAGTAATTAATCCAGTAACATATCTAATAATAAATCCAGTAATTAATCCAATAATTCGTCCTCAGTAATTAATTCAGTAATTATTTATTTATTTTCATATAAGAGTATAGCTGACGTATTCAACCATTTTAAGTTCATTTGCGGAAAAGATGGGCTTTGGCTGATATTCCCAAGTTCGTCCCAAATATGGACAGTCCCTACATAAATCCAATTACAATACACGTATACTGTTTTGCCTTTAATTCGAATAGATTATGAAATTAAACAGTAAGAATAGTTTAAAAATGTTATTTTTTTTCTCTATTTAATTATTTACGTGAAAATAACATATTTCTTATTTTCTAATTTGTTTCATTATTTTAAAATGGGACGCCCACCTGGGCCCCAATTGGCGCCCAACTAAAAGTTGGGAAAACTTGGGAAGATTTCCACACGGGACTAATTTCAATTAAACAAAATCATTTAAAATTATTTTTCTATTTGAATTAAGTATAATGTTTTCCCAGTGTAGGTATATTTCTTTTAAATAAAGAAATAAATTAAAAAATACCAATTATCACTAAACTCGATAAAAAAAATAATCCCAATCGAATAAAAACCACAAGAAACGTCACAATATTTTTAATGAAAGGAAATGGAGAACATTTTTCAATCTTAGTCGTCATATATACATATATTCTTTAACTAGATTTTAGTTTTGACTTTATAGTGGATTTGAATTTGAATAATATTTTTATGAATGAGTGGACATAACATAAATCTCTAGTTCTGAATAAAGAGCGAGAGAGATAGAGAGAGAGAGAAAAGAAGAAATGGTTGATGAAGCTTTAGAGGTACCACAGCATGGACCATATTGCTTGGGGTCCGTTTGACACGGGGCCCTGTGACCCTGTGACTAATAGGCTTATTATTTTATATCACCTCGCATTTGTTATAACCGCGAAGCATTTCATTGGTGGTTTTTATCCCTTCTCTAATACGATATTTACTTCACGATGCAGAGAACGGGATTACATATTTCAACCGTGTACCTCATCTTTTTTATTTTTTTCTTCTTCTTTTTCTTTTTCTTAATTTTTTTTTCAAACACACGTCACATGTTCTCCATTTCCATAACTGTCCGCGGGGACAAGTCAAGTGACGGATTGTCCCTGAGACATAATACCGAACATTAAAATTCCATTCAATTTTTCATATTATAATCCATAATAAGAAAATATAAAAATAAAACCCGTCATATTTCATTTAATATTTTGTTATGTTCATCATTTTTTTTTCCAGCATTCGATATTAAAATTTTGTCGTGATGAATTTCAAAATTATTCCTCATTTAATTTTTTGGATCATTTTAAATCGAATTCATAAATTAATTAAAATCTCATACACTAAATTTTTTTATTTTTAATCAAAAAATTTGTAATGAAAATTCTAATTTTTAAATAAATAAATAATACTTTATTTTAAATTCATATTTATTTAACGAGTCGTTTAATATAAAATAATCTTTTATAATATAAAATGCCCGTGAAAAATTTAGAGAAAGGAAAGAATAATTTTTTTCGTTCCCCCCCCCAAAAAAAAAAAAATAATATAAAAGATTCGTTGGTAAAATATCTAAAAGTTTATAAATTGAACTCACTGCAAGATATCCATTGTTTCGACAATGACCAACAATTCTTTCATTTATTTTCTGACATGTTGAATGAATACGATGGAACGTGCGCTATACACACAGACACAACATTTCATCCATCGACCAAATGTTTTTCTCGGTAGGAAAATATTAAGGAATTCTTTTACAACACTTTCCCTTTTTCATTTTCTTTTAAATCCCAGTGTTATACATTATTTTTCCAAAAAATTCCATATGGTGAACAGCTTTTATAGAAAAAAAAAAGAATATCTTTATGTAATTTTGCCCGCGAGATTTCTTATGAATAGAAAGCATAGGATGCCAATTTTCGAAAATTGAAGGCCATGAAATAAAAAAAGCGCCCTCATAAATCACGATATTTCCATAATTTTTGTTATTGTTGTGCGTTAGATTTTTTTACTTGAGATTCGATTTTGGGAAAAAATTATTTCCAAGAAATGACAATTTTAAACAACAAATTCAATTTACTTTTTTGCGATACATATTTTAAAGATTTTTCCCCCTCGTTTAGTTTATCATTTTTAATTTATATTTCGATCATTTTTTAAAAAGCAGTTTCAATCGAATACAAAATATAATATATATAATATAAAATTGAAATATGCTTCGGCGTATTTTGGAAAAAATTCTATCTGTTTTGATTTTGACTTTCGATTTTATTTTAACTTTGACATTAGCTTTGACTTTAACTTAACAACTTTACAAAAATATTCAACAAATTATAATAACAAAATAACAACAAGTTATTATTGCGCACTAATAAATTCCTCTAGTTCTCAAAAGTGTTCAAAAATTTTTAAAAATTCTTATCAAAATTTCAATTATCTTTAGATATAATTAAATTCTTCTCTGAAATTCAATTATTTTCAAAAATTTTTCTCATTTCAATGATTTTCAATATTTACTATTTTGAAAATTCATAAAATTTTCCAAAAGAATTCAATTATTTAACAAAAAATTGAATAAAATTCTACACAAACTTTTAATTATTTTCAAAAAATAATAAAAATTTCAACGGAATTGCATTTTTTACAAATTTTTTTAAAAATTTCTTCGCAATCATTCAATTATTTTCATAAATAATAACATTTTTACGGAGATTGAATTATTTTTGTAAATAATAAAATTCTTTTTAGAAATTCAATTATTTTTATAAATAATAAAATTCATTGCAGAATTTCAATTATTTTTAATACAATTTTAATCGAATTCCTCGAAAAAATTCTTAAAAATTTTATTAAAATTTGTCAAAAGAATTCAGTTATTTAAAAATTTATAGATAAAATTCTTTATGAGAATTCAATTTTAAGAAACATGGAATTATTCAATAAATTATTTATTTTTGTATTTAAATAATTGAATTCTAGTAAAGTTTTCTCATAAACATTGATTTAAAATTGGATTTCAGTTTAAATTTTATATTACAATTGAATTTTAAAAGCACAAGATCGTCAATTTTCAGATATAATTGAATTTTCAAAAGGTTTCATTCAAAAATGTAATTATTCTTAAAATTTTTATTAAAATTCATTAAAACAATTCAATTTTTAAAAAATTTGTTATAAGAATTCATTTTTAAGAAAAATTCAATTATTCAAAAAATTATTTATTTTTGTATTTAAATTTATTGAATTCTAGTAGAATTTTCTAATAAAAAATGAATTTTAATTAAAATTTTAGATAATAATTGAATATTAAAAACATTATAACGTGATTTTTCGAGAGATAATTGAATTTTGAAAAGGTTTCAAATAAAAATCTTTGAAAATTTGAATTTTTCATATTTTTAAGTATAACAATTTTGAATTTTGTAATATTTTCTAATATATATTTAATTGAAGAATTTACGAATAATTGACATTTTGTAAAATTAAATTGTAAACAAATGAATTTGGAAATTCTTAAAGAACCTTTTTAAAAATTATTAAAAATAATGGATTTATAGGAGAATTTTAGTTAAAAAAACGAAAAACAAAATTTAATTTTGGAAAAATTAATAATTATTGCAGAAATTCAATATTCGCAAAAATTAAATATTGTTAAAAAATAATATAATTCTTCTCAGGGATTTAATTTTTTTCATAAATAATAAAACTTATCTCATAATTTCAATTATATTTAATACAATTTTAATCGAATTCATTGAAAAATATAATTATTCTTAAAGATTTTATTAAAATTCATTAAAACAATTCAATTTTTTTAAAATTTCTTATGAGAATTCACTTTTAAGAAAAATTCAATTATTCAAAAAATTATTTATTTTTGTATTTAAATTTATTGTATTCTAGTAGAATTTTCTAATAAAAATTGATTTAAAAACGAATTTTAGTCAAAATTTTAGATAATAATTTAATATTAAAAGCATTATAACGTGATTTTTTAAGAGATAATTGAATTTTGAAAAGGTTTCAAATAAATTAATTTTTTTTTTAATAAATAAATTTTCTAATATAAATAATTATTAAATTATTAATTAAAATAATTATTAATATATAATAATATATTAAATATATTTATTTGTTATAAAACGTGAAGAAATCAATCACTCCGAGTTGAAGACTCGGAGTTATTGATATCTTCATGTTTTATAATTATGAAAAATTTAATTTATAGTTTTAAATAAAATGTTCTTTTATTTGACTTGGACTGGTTATATTTTTGTCATATTGGTCCGTAATTTTTCCTTTTTTGTCCGTAAAGTCCGTATTTTTAAACACTTTCACTGGTTCGAGCCCTGTAACTTTCATTTTTACTTTAAATGCCTAAGTGTAAGTCAAAATTATAGAAAGTGAAAGTTGTAATTATAGTCTAGGTCAAAATATCACAAAAGCGAATCAAAAATCAAATTACAAAAAGTGAACCCCAGTAAACATAGTGACATTTTCATCGCTAAAAATCCAAGAAAAGAATTGTTTTTGTCGCTAAGAATTGACCCCAATTTTGGGGACCTAAAAAAGAAAGACATTGTTTTTCTAGCAGCATAAAATTAATAATAAAGCACCAATCAGAAAAATTATCGTAGAAAACAAACAATATTTAAAAAAAAAAAAAAAAAACTCTCTTCTGTGTAGGCAATGAGAAATTTTTTGATACCAATTAGAAATGATGAGGTTCTCCAATTTTCTTTTATGGCAATAAGTAGCAGGAGAAGAAAGAAATAAGAGAGATGAACGATTTATATATATGTATAATAAAAGAAGAGAAAAGAAAAAAAGGGAAAAAGAATTGGATAAGAAAAATGGCGAGGAGAGAGGAGAGGAACACATGTCGTTCGCTGTCCCGTGGTGCCTACGGGTTCGATGCATGGGATTCATATATTACTCGCGCCATCCGAAAATTCGTGTGGCTGGTGCTCTGGCTCTCCATACACAAGAGAGACAATATCCTGCAGTAGATACACTTCGTTAAGTGTAGTACACACGCGAGAGAGAAAAGGATGATACGGAGAAGGTGGACCACGACGCGATGCGAAGCGAAACCACGAGACAGATGAACTAATGCTTGTAACTACAGGGGGTTCCTTGCTTTAGTGCGTCTAATGATTTAGCCCTCTCGCTGGACCATTCGCTGAACCATTCGCTGGACCATTCGCGAACTCGATTTTGAGTCGAGCCAACATAAATTTTATTCACCGAGCAATTTGAAGACAGGAACCGAATTTGTCAAGAAAGATCATTGTTCTTCTTGTTTTATTCTCTTTTTCTTATTTCGTTTCTTTCATTTTCATATGTTTCTGCCAAGGAACAAGAAAATTATCATGAAAAACTTTTCTTTTTACTCGTTAATATTTAAAACTGCGCTTTTTCGAAATTTACTCCAAATGCCGTATATTTATTGAGAATAATCTTATAAATTTTTATGGGAATTTCCTCTTTTTTGAGAGGTAGACAAATTTCTAAGTTAACTCTTCACTTTCTAACTCTGAGGTATTTTGGAACACTGAGAAAACAATATATATTTGAATCAAACATAATTATCTTTGTGCAGATTTGCCACAAAATTTTAATTTTATCCCCTTGATTTCCAGATAAAATTTTTACTTTTTCCCTGACCCTTAAGAATATTTTTTTTCCAATTCAATTTTACGAAATTTCGATTAATCGAAAATTCTTCAATATATTAAAAAATTCAAACTTCAAATAATTAAAAAAAAAATTCAATAAAACTTTTACAAAAAAATTAATTCTACAAAATTGTTATAGTTAAAAATATGAAAATTCAAATTTTTAAAGATTTTTATTTGAAACCTTTTCAAAATTCAATTATCTCTAAAAAAAAAACCACGTTATAATGCTTTTAATATTCAATTATTATCTAAAATTTAACCTCAAATTCATTCAGGTAAAAAGTAAAATTAAAAGTAAAAATAAAAATAAAATTCTTTTTTAAATCAATTTTTATATGATCCCCAAGTTTTAAACGTTCAAATGAACGAAATATTTGTTATTGAAGATATTTTTATGCATTACTAATCACAAAAAAATTTACAAACTGAACACAGTAAAAAGAAAATCTTATTTTAAGGCACAAAAGCTGCCTTAAATTAAGATGCAACATTTTTAAGACAGTCAATGTTGAATTTACGCACGTTTTTCGTATCCTTTAACATTATAGCAGACAGTGTTGAATTTAAGGCAGTTCTTAAATTAAGATTTACTTTTTACTGTGAAATTTTACGTTTAGAAACTCAGTAATTAATTTTTTGGTTAGAGACGCAAAATAATTGCAATAAAAATTTAATTTGTTGAAGAAATAAATAAATTTCGTTCATTTGAACGTTCAGAACTTTAGGGTCTTATTTTTATTAGAAAATTCTACTAGAATTCAATAAAATTAAATACAAAAATAAATAATTTATTGAATAATTGAATTTTTCTTAAAAGTGAATTCTCAAAATAAATTTTATCAACAAAATTTTAAAAAAATTAAATTGTTTTAATGAATTTTAATGAAATTTTTAAGAATAATATTACAATTTTCAATAAATTCAATTACAATTATTGTATTAAAAATAATTGAAATTCTGCAATGAGTTTTATTACTTTATATTTATATTTATATTTATATTTTATTACTTTTGAACAATATTTAATTTTTGCGAAGGATATTATTACTCTCGAAAATAATTGAATTGAATTTCTTCAATAATTTGTAACTTTTCCAAAATTGACATTTTTTTCGTGTTTTTAACAAAAATTCTCCTATAAATCCATTATTTTTAATAATTTTTGAAAAAGTTCTTCGAGTATTTTCAAATTCATTTGTTTACAATTCAAATTTACAAAATTTCAATTATTCCTAAATTCTTCAATTAAATAATATATTAGAAAATATTACAAAATTGTTATATTTAAAAATATGAAAAATTCAAATTTTCAAAGATTTTTATTCGAAACCTTTTCAAAATTCAATTATCTCTAAAAAAATCACGTTTATAATGCTTTTAATATTTAATCTATTATTATCTAAAATTTTAACTGAAATTCATTTTTAAATAAATTTTTATTGGAAAATTCTACTAGAATTCAATAAATTTAAATACAAAAAAATAATTTATTGAATAATTGAATTTTTCTTATAAGTGAATTCTCATAAAAAAATTTTTAAAAATTGAATTGTTTTAATGAATTTTAATAAAATTTTTCAGAATAATTACGTTTTTCAACGAATTCGATTAAAATTGTATTAAAAGTAGGTAATTGAAATTTTCCGAAGAATTTTATTATTTATCAAAATAATTGAATTGCTAAAAGAATTTTATTATTTATCTAAATAATGGATTTTTTGATAAAAAATTTGTAAATAATTGAAATTCTGTGAAATTTTTATTATTTATGAAATAATTAAATGTTGGCGAAGAATTTAAAAAAAAATTCATTTAAATAATTGAATTATTTTGGAAAATTTTTTTTTTTTTTTTTTTTTTTCATTTATTTAAAGTCGCTATAGAACAGCCAGGGTCATAAGCGACCTCTGTGTTATTACATTAGAAAGATAATGATAAATAAAACAATCTTGGATTTGAAAATTAGTAATAAAGAAGACAATGTAATTGTTACAATTCTTAAATGTTGTTGGTTAAATTTATGTTTTTGAGAAATTTGAGCACTTGGTTTAAACCTTTAGAAGTATTAAGGGATTGTTTGTAGTTATTTGTGATGGACACTGTTTCTCTTTCCACTTGATATTCCTGGCAATCAAAAAGATGTTTGACTGTCATTACATCGTCGCATTTGGGGCATTTGGTTGGAGTAGATTTGGTGATTAGGTGAATGTGACTGAAGTTGGTGTGACCGATTCTGAGTCTGGTTATGTGGCATTCTTCTGATCTGGATGCGGGGTTGGTCGGTATGTTTTCAAAAATACTGTCTCGAATTTCATGAAGTTTAGAATGTATCGATTTCCATTCTTCATTCCATTTGTTTTTTATTAAATTAGAGTTCCATTTTTTTATTTCGGTCAGGGAAATCGAAAGATTTTTTATGTCAGGAAATTTAGTGGCTTCTTTTGCGTAATGATCAGCGATTTCGTTTCCTTTTATACCTTTATGGGCAGGAGTCCAGCAGAATTTTATAATGACCTTATTATTACTTAGATCCTTAACAAGACGCTGTATATTTTGGATGAGGGGTGTAGTAGTGTATTTATTTTGCATTGATATTAAACAAGACAATGAGTCGGAGAAGATGACAAATTTTTTGAAGTAAGTTGACGATGATGTTTTAATCAGAGATAGTGATTTTAGAATTGCGTAGGCTTCACAGGAATATATATTAAATTGGTTTGGAAGACGACAGGAGAAGATAATGTCATTATTGGTTGAGATCGCACATGCAGCTTGTTCCTCTATGATAGATCCATCAGTGTAAATATGGTAGTAGTCGACGAATGGTTGAATATGATCCATAAATACTTGAGTTGTGTAATCGGGAGACGATGAATTATTTACTTTTTCTAACATACCGTAGTCAATGGAGATTGGAGATTCTTCCCAAGGAGCTATAGGATAATACGTTCGAGGATTACAATTAATGAGAGTAGAATTCATATTATTTGAGTAGATTGAAATTCGGAGTTTGAGAGGTTTGGGTAGGTGTGGTACATTTTCGTACATTTCTATTTCACTGTCAGAAATGTTTAAATCTAATGTACTGGAGTATTTGTAATTTAAACATAGCAGCATTCTTCTGTATTTTAATGGAGTAAATCCTGATTCAGCAAGTATACTTGATATAGGACTGGTTTTAAATGCACCAATACTAATTCTCAGTGCTGAGTTCTGGATTGGTTCTAGCGTTTTTAGAATCTTTTCTTTAGCGGAGTCATATAAGATGGAACCATAATCAAATTTTGCTAGGATTAATGCAGCGTATGTGTTAAGTAGGCATACTTTTCTGGATCCCCTTTTGGTTGATCCTAGACATTTAATAATATTGAGTCTAAGTTTACAATCCGTTTTTAATTTCTTTATATGCTGGGACCAAGAGAATTTGTTATCGAATGTTAGCCCAAGAATTTTCATTGAATTTACTTTTTTGATAGGAATGTTATTTAATGTCAGCTCATAATGTGCTGGGGATCTTTTTCTTGATATTATTATAGATTCAGTTTTACTGGCGGAGAATTTGAAACCAGTTTTATTTGACCAAGATTGTAAATTGTTTAGAGTATTTTGAGCAATTTGTTCTAAGATTTTGATGTCTTTACCTTTAAGAGAAAAGGTGAAATCATCGGCAAATAGGTGGCATTTAACTGGAGGTTTGACGAAGCTGGTAATGTCATTCATTATGATTAGAAATAATAGAACACTTAACACTGAGCCTTGGGGGACTCCATTTACCATTTCAACCATTTTAGATTCAGTGTTGGCTAGTCTGACTTTGAGTTTTCTTTGAAGTAGAAAGTTTTTTATAAAAGCTAAGATATTACCTGAGATATTCATTTTTTGTAGAAAAAAGATGACTTTATCTTTCCAAACCATCTCATACGCTTTCTCGATATCAATGCTGACTATTAGTAGATTACAATTTTGCGCAAGAGCCTCAGTAGCTTCTGATTCTAGTTTTGTTAAAAGATCCATTGTAGATTTAAATTTTCGAAAACCAAATTGGAGAGAAGAAAGAAAATTTGAGTTTTCCAATTTCCATCTTAGTCGTTCAGATACTATTTTTTCTAAAATTTTGCAAAGATTACACGTGAGAGAAATCGGTCTATAATTAGTAGGGAGTGTACTGTCTTTATTACTTTTTGGAATAGGAATAACCACTGCTTCTCTCCACATATTCGGGAAAACTTTATTTAACCAAATAAAATTAAATATTTTCATTACATAGTCGGTTCCTTCTTTAGGGAGATGTTTTATGAATTCGTAAGGTATGTTATCGGGTCCAGGACTTGTTTTTCCTGTGAGTGATAGAGTGTGTCGATATTCTTCTAGTGTTATTGGATTGTTTATTGGGTCTATAATTTCCTCTTCTTGTTCGTCGAGATTAGTGTTTTGGATAAAATTCCTTTTAAAGTTTAGGAATGTTTCAGTGCAATTAGAGTCGCTAGAATTTGATGCAAATGATTCTGCAATCATGTCACCCATTTCCTTTAAATTAGAGGTAGTGTGACCATTTGAGTCAGCTAAAAATTGAGGAGTGATATTTGAGTGGTTACCTTTTAAGCTACGAATTTTTTTCCAAATTTGATCAATTGGAGTGTCTGTTGAGATAGAAGCAGTGAATTTTTCCCACGAAGATTTTTCACTTTCTTTAGCCGTTTTTCGAAAAATTGCTCTTTTTTGTTTATATTCAATTTTATTTTCTTGAGTGTTCTTCTTTTTCATTTTTCTGTAGGCACGTTTTGATTGTTTTAAACTATCTTCACAATTTTGATTCCACCATGGAACTTGTTTTTTATGAATTATTCCTGTAGTTTTCGGAATAGATGTTTCTGCAGCAGATAATATGCAATTACACAGATTTTGTAGAAGAGTATCAATTGGTGTGTCAGAAGTTAGTAATATGGGTTCTAGTTCTGTTATGTTATTCTTGACGGTATCTTTGTATATTTCCCAGTTGGCATCGTTAAGTTTCCATTTTGGATAAGATTTTTGAGCATTTATTTGAGGGAATTGTAAGGATTTTATTAATATCGGAAAGTGATCGCTGTCATAGGGATAATCAAAGGCGGACCATTCAAAATCCAAAGCGATATTTGGAGTGGAAATACAAAGATCGATTGCACTATTCGAATTAGAGTTTATGTTAAATCTAGTTGCTTGACCTGTATTAAGAACGACTAGTTCTTCTTCTTCTAAGAGAGTTTCAATAATGTGTCCTCGATTATCATGTTTGTATGAGCCCCACAATTCACTATGAGCATTGAAATCTCCTAAAATCATAAAGGGTCTGGGAAGTTGATGTATAAGTGTTATTAATTCTTCTATAACTAACTCTTGGCTGTTTGGTAGGTATATGTTGCATAATGTGATTTTATTTGGGAGGTAAACAGAAGCTGCTACCGCCTCTAAAGGAGTCGTGAGGGGGATTTCATTTATGAATAGATCCGATTTGATGAAGGAGGCGACTCCTCCACTACTATGCTCACTAATCCTGTTCCTAAAGATTTCTTTGTATCCTCGAAGTTTAGCACAATTATTTTTAAAATTTGTTTCTTGTAAACAAATACATGTAGGATGTAAGTCGGAGATAAGTTTTTTTAGAATTCTTCTACGTGGATGGAATCCGTTAAGATTCCATTGTAAAATGTCCATTATATATTTAAAGTATAATTTAGGAATCCTCTTCCAAGTTTGTTATTGTTTTTTGATTTTTAATGTGGTCTTTTAATTTGTTGCTCAGTCGAGTGCAGCGATTTTTTAAGGCCTTGCCTGGTAAAAGGTGATGTATGTCAGCTAACATGCTAATTAGTTCATCCATATCCTTTGTGTGATCCATTACAATTTGAATGACGTTGTCCGAGCCTTTGGTTAAATCTAGTATGTTTTGTAATTGCATAACATTGAGAGAGTATTTTTTATTAGGGTCGTTTAAGGTTGATTCAATATTTTTCCACTTTTCTGTATCGAGAGCTGACGATTGTGAACATGTTTTTATTTTCTTGGTTGTGTGACGTTCTTTTGATTCTACGGTTTGATTTACTGATGAGTCACTACGGTATGAATCAGAATCGGAGATATCGTTATCAGCAGGATCTTTTGTGTTTTGATTTTCTAGATTAAGTTCTTGCTGTGAAAGAGACGATCCACTTGTCGAGGATGAAAGGGGTCTCTTTTGTTTTGTTTGTATTTCTCCTGGTTTTTGAAACAATGGGTAGAAATTGGAAGATTGATTGAGATTAGTCTTAGAGGAATTTGGACTAGATTCTTGAGGTGGGGGAGCTGATTCGAGATGAGATAAGTCATTTTGCGTTAAAGAGAAATTAGAATGATTTTCAGAGGCATCGATTGATCTGTTTAGGTCTTTTGCATTGGAACGATTGGGGCAGTTTTTTGCAATGTGACCTGTTTTCTTGCAATCAAAGCAAGCTGTTGAGTCTGAAGTTACATAGATCCAGAATTCAGTGTCTTCGAAGTTAATCATTATTTTTGACGGAATTTTGTTTACGTCTTCAGGGGTCACATACACTTGTCTACGAAAGCTGGCAACATGAGCCAGTTCTTTTACTGAGAAACCATTGCGAATTGTCGAGAAGGGAGACGTAGTTTTCACGTTTAATTTTCTTAATTCTTCTTCAAGAGAATTATCCTCAATGAGTGGATGGACGTTGGAAAAAACAATTCTTTTATTTCTAGTGACATATGGGCGAATAGGAATGATTTGGTGAGCTACGACGATGTTTTTCGTTGAATCAATTAAGGTGTCAGCAGTTTGTTTACTATCCAGGTATACACAGATACGGTTGTTGGCAATGCGTGATGAGTAACGAATTTTTGAGGCTTCAATTACTTTGCTGAGTGAAATGATATAATCTTCGTGAGGGGCGTCAACCAAGACATCGAGTAATATAGCTTGTTCCTTTGTTATTTTTGACTGAACTTTTGTTGCATTAGCGTAGTTTTGGGCAGTAGTTGAGGATTCTTTTGGTGAATTTGCACTTGTAGAGGCCATTTTGTTAACAAGGAGATTTTTTAAATCAGAATCTTTTAGGGCAATGCCCTCAAAGATATGATTTCACTTCACTTTTTATTCACTTAAATTTTATCCATTCACATTTATTTGCACTGATATTGATATACGAAAGTTAAGGAAACACGTAAACACTAACAGGACGATTTGTAAACACGTCTGTATAGCACCGTGGTTACGAGAGTACTGTTTGGAAAATTTTATTAAAATGGTAGATATTAAAAATTATTTTTGGGGGAAATTTCTGAAAATAATTGAAATTTTGACAAGAATTTTATTAAAATTTTTGAAAATAATTGAATTTTAGGGAAGGATTATATTATTTATAGAGATAATAGAAATTTTGAAGAGAATTTTTTTAAATGTCTCTGTATACCGTCAACCGGGGTTATTTTGTGCACCAAATAGCTTTTTTTTTATTCAAAGATTTATTTAAATTCAGAATTAAGAGAATAAAGAAAATCAACTTTTGATATATGTTGTGGACATCCTTCTGAAGCTTTCCTATAAATTTGGCAAAGAAAAAAAATTTTTTTTGTCTTAGTTATAGTCATTCAAAGTCGTGCACACAATAACTCCCGGGATGGGGCTATTTTGTGCATCGAACTTTGTTTATCTATAATGTTGTGTAAACAATTTTTTTAATCGTTTCTGCTTCATGAAATCTTTTGTGTATATATTTGAGAGTAAGTTAAAAAAAGAATGACCTAGTACAATTTTTTTGTAGATATATTATACAAAAAATGTAAAATAAAGCACTAAAATTTTGCTAAAATCTGAATTTACTAAAAATTAACAATCTTTCTTTAAATTGTATATTACGCAGATAGTAAATAACATTTTTTTCTTTTTTAATATATATTTTATAATAATATACTAATATAATTATAAAATGATCGTTTAAACACTTATAAATAACTTTAAAACATCATTTCAATAGGAGCTTTTTTAATAGTTTTGAATGATATTTTTAAAAAACTTAAAATAAATATTTTTAAGGTTAAATAGATAACAATTTAATATCTAATATGCTTTTCAAGTTATTTTAAGAGAAACGAGAAAATAGTTTTAAAACTAATTTGAAAAACTTATAAATATTAATTAATGTTCATTTTTTGAGGTTACGTTGTGCACCGGTTGAGCTTTTAATCGTTTTAATGATTTTAATTAACGTATTTACAGTTTTTTAACAAAAAAGTAAGACAAAAATGTATTAAAATGATAAACAGAATCTTCTTTACTTACTAAATAAAACATTTATGAAAAATATTTGATTTTTTTAAGTGCACAAAATAGCCCCATGGAATCCTGGTTTTTCAGTTTTTTCCACTTTTCTCTTAAAATAATGAATAAAAAATTAGCGCATTACGTATGTATCATCACAACACAATTGACAACAAATATCTAACTCAGTTTATGAAACACATTAAAACTCTAGAAGATCTGGTATAATTTTTCCGAACTTTCAAAATTTTTTAAACAAATTTTCCGTGTTTAGGAATTTTTTTCTCTTAATTGACAAAGAATTAAATAATAACATTTAGTGCTCTCTATTGTCATGTAATCAAACTTTCATTTTACAAAATAGCAGATTAAAATAATTCATTTTAATAATTTTTTTCATCAAAAAACTCGCGTGCACAAAATAGCCCCAGTTGACGGTATATAATTGAATAATTGTAATAATAATAATTGAATTTATTCTGCAATTATTTGGTAACTTCTCAAAAATTTAATATTTCTTAATTTTTTTTCAACTAACATTTTTCTATATAGCTATTCACCAAATATTACAAAATTTCAACTCAAGTTAAAACATATGAAAAAAAAATTTGTTCAAAAATTATTTTTTCATCCTTGAGACTATGAAAAATTACCTGAATTCCGAAAGGTTACAAACTTGTAAAAATAAACATTCATCATTGTGAATGTTTGGGGGAAAAAAAAGAGGGAAACCAGGCAAAAGTCAAGATTTAAGACAAGACTTTTCTTTTCAACTTGTTTTTTTCCCCTTTTTTTTGCAATAATTTTTTTATTCTCAACTTCATGGCTATATACTTTCCGAGTATATAAAGAATAATACAAGAGAGGATGCGCAACTAAAGATTGGATCTATTACAAGGTCCAAAGAGAGAGAGAGAGAGACGAAGAGAGAAAAAAAGAAAAAAAAGAGAAAATGAGAGAAAAAAATAAAATAAAAAGAGGGGGGGAGAGAGAAGTCTTTCAGATATCATAAATTTTCCCCGGGGACACACAGAGGAAGGAAGTGAGAAAAGGGAAAAAGAAGTCAAACGCAATGTCTTGTTTTGTGAAGTAGTTGCAACTGGAAGTCAAAAATTAACCCGCAGAGTGTGAAACGATTCATGTTTTTGAAAATGTTACGTCACTTTTGTGTACATTGGTCCCTTGTTTTCTCCAATAAACTATTTTGGAGGTTCACATTCTTATTTTTCAGGAGTAGTGATGTTGATGGTGATGGTGATGGTGGGGGAAAGTGAGGGCAAACAAGTATACGCGCGAGATCATAAATCATTAAGGGAAATCTAGCAAACCACTACTGGCAATAAAATTTTATGATGTTTGGACCTAAAAGGTCGCTCAATATTCCAACATGGCAACCGGTCGATCGTATATCATTTGCGGAAGTGAAACTTTCTTTGCACTTTTGCCTTTGCATTTTTGACTCTTGTCAAAAAGTTTTCTTGGCTTTCGATTAGTGTTTCGACAATATCTCCTTTTTCTCTGAGTGCATTGTCCTTTTAAAAGCGACAATTTTTCGATGCAAAAGCCTTATGTTTCACTGAAAAATGATGAAGAGAAGAAAAACGTGACCTAGTGAAATATGACTTATTACGAGATTTACTACTGCGCGGTGTAAGAAGAAAAATGATTAAGTAGAACCAGTCACGAGCCAATATCAAAGGAACTTTTTTTTGTTTCCTTTTTTTGTTTTTGTACTTTATTCCTTTTTGTTCTGTTTTGTTTTGTATTATTTTTAATCTCCAGCCTTTTTGCTTGAGAAATTCAGGGACTGAAGTTCCGAAAATTCTGCGGTGCGATTTTGGAATTTCTTTGACTTTGACTCTGATTTTTATTTTCACTCTGACTTTGACTTTAAATTTGTCGTTGACTATGAAAGTCAAAATGAAAGTCAAATTACAAAATCGCAAGGAACAAATTTCATTATTTTAAAATTTACTATTTTACAATTTTTAAATAAATTAATTTTAGTATAAAAAATAGTAAAATGTAATTGAAATATACTAAAATTTACCAAGGGGGAAATTTTGTGATAATTTAACTTTGAAGTTTGTAAATAAGTTAATAAATTTCGTTGAATAGAACATTGAAAATTTTGGGGAGATAAATTTTTGGTGGATTAGAAGGAGAAAATTTCTCTTGAAACCAAAAGAAAATCTTACTATGAATCAGAAGGGAGAGGAGATGTTTGCCGATAAATGGAAGGGTATTTAAATTTCCATATTCCTCACATTTTGGAAAGTCTATAATATATAGTTAATTTATTCCCTTCGTTAATCAAAAGAGTTTCTAAATTAAATACTGATATTTATTTATAAAATTAGTTTGTTTTTAATTCTTCTTTATTTAGAAACTTGTTCATTATAAATCGAATTTTCCCATTTTTGCAGTTGTATTATTGAGATATATATTTTTTTCGGGGGGGGGGTTCTAATAAGAGATATCAATAGGTATTTAATCGATTATAAGGAGTACAATGAAACTATACTCTCAATTCCACACCTTTTCTACAGTCATCTTTCAAAATGGAGAGATAGCTGCGTATGGAATTACAGACCTATCATCCTCAAATCATTAACAACAGCAGTTCATCTTCTTATTTTTGAATTCTATTTATAATTCCTTTCGTCGATTACGTAAAAAATCATTAAATTAAATTAATTAAAATTAAAATTAAAATTAAAATTAAAATTAAAATTAAAATTAAAATTAAAATTAAAATTAAAATTAAAATTAAAATTAAAATTAAAATTAAAATTAAAATTAAAATTAAAATTAAAATTAAAATTAAAATTAAAATTAAAATTAATTAATTAATAAATTAATTAATTAAAATCATTAAATTCTGTTTTTAGATTTTTTTCTGTAATAATAAACATATAACAGGTATCGTAAAATATCTTCTGCGAAACAATTCTATAAATTCAATTTTTCTTAACTATAAAACATGAAGATATCGATAACTCCGAGTCTTCGACTCGAAGTGATCGATTTCTTCATGTTTTATAATAATTAAAGATGGCCGAGTGATAAAATCATTTACAATTAATAATTATTTACAAGAATTTTTAACTAAAATTTTTCTTTAAATCGATTATTTTTAATAATTTTCGAAAAGAGTTCTTTGACAATTTTCAAATCCATTTGTTTACAATATTAAATTTTACGAAATTTCAATTATTCGTAAATTCTTCAATTAAATGAATATCAGAAAATAAAAACTTAAAATAATATTAAAAAAATTCAATTTAACTTTTTCAAAAAAATTAATTTCAAAATTCAATTATTTTTGAAAATTCACGCTATATTACTTTTAATATTCAATTATTATCTAAAATTTTTAACTGAAATTCATTTTTAAATCAATTTTTTTTTAGAATATTCTACTGGAATTCAATTATTTAAATACAAAAATAAATAATTTATTGAATAATTGAATGTTTCTTAAAATTCAATTCCCATAAAGAATCAACGAATTTTAATAAAATTTTTAAGAATAATTGTATTTTTCTAGAAAATCGATTAAAATTGTATTAAAAATAATTGAAATTCTGCGATGAGTTTTATTATTTATAAAAATAATTGAATTCTTCCGAAGAATTTTATTATTTTAGAACAATATTTAATTTTTTTGAAGAATATTATTACTTACTCTCGTGAATAATTGAATTTTAGCAATAATTTGTAACTTCTACAAAATTGAATTTTGTTTTCGTGTTTTTAACTAAACATCTTTTATATATCCATTATTTTTAATAATTTTTGAAAAAGTTATTTAAGAATTTTCAAATTCATTTGTTTACAATTCAATTTTACAAAATTTCAATTATTCTTAAATTCTTCAATGAAATATATATATTAGAAAATAAAAACTTTAAATAATTTCAAAAAAAAATCCTCAATTAATGTTTCTCAAAAATAATTACTTCCACAGAATTTTTTGTTAAAAATATGAAAAATTCAAATTTTTAAAGATTTTAATCTGAAGCCTTTCGAAAATTCAGTTATTTTCAAGAATTTACGCTCTAATGCTTATACAAAATTTTAATTGCAATCTAAAATTTTCACTAAAATCCATTTTTACTCTTTAAATTCGAGTTAGTAAAAATGTTTACTAATTTGAATTAGTGACTGATTCTTTGCTTTTGAATTAGTAGAAATTACTATTAATTAGTCAAATTTACTAATTCAAAAGCAAAAAGTCAGTCACTAATTCAAATTAGTAAACATTTTTACTAATTCAAATTTAGAGAGTAAATCAAATATTTATGAGAAAATTCTACTAGAATTCAATTATTTAAATACAAAAATAACAATTTATTGAATAATTGTATCTTCCTTAAAATTGAATTCTCATAAAGAATTTTATCCATAAATTTTTAAACAACTGAATTCTTTTGACAAATTTTAATAAAATTTTTAATAATAATTTCATTTTTCGAGAAATTAGAAGAAAATTGCGTATTGAAAATAATTGAAATTCTGCTAAGAATTAAAAAAAAATTTTTTTTTAAATAATTCAATTTTAAAAAAGAATTTTATTATTTGAAAAAATAATTGAAATTTTGACGAGAATTTTGGAAAATTTTTTATTATAATTGAATTTTTCAGAAGAATTATATTATACTCTTGAAAATAATTGAATTCTTTTGTGAAATTTTATTGAAATAGTAGACATTTAAAATAATTGAATTTTGACAAAATTTTGAAATTATTTTAACTTCTACAAAGAATTTTATTAAAATTATTTTCAAAAAAATTGAATTGTTACAAACAATTTTATTAACATTTTTAAAAATAATTTAATTTTTTGAAGAAGTTTAATTAAAAATGTATTAAAAATATAGGCATAGGTTTTTAAAATAATTAAATTTCTCTGATAAATTTTAATAAAATTTTTAAGAATAATTACATTTTTCGAGGAATTCCATTAAAATTGTATTGAAAATAATTAAAAGTCTGCGATGAGTTTCAATTATTTATGAAAATAATTAAATGCCTGTAAAAATGTTATTATTTATGAAAATAATTTGTAAATAATTGAATTCCTGTGAAATTTTTATTATTTATGAAAATAATTAAATGTTTGTGTAGAATTTTATGAAATTTTTTTTTAAATAATTGAATTCTTTTGGAAAATTTTATGAAAATAATAGATATTGAAAATCATTGAATTGAGAAAAATTTTTGAAAATAATTGAATTTCGGAGAAGAATTTTATTATACTTTTGCAAATAATTGAATTTCTGCAATCATTTGTAATTTCTCTAAAATTATCCAAATTATATTGTACAATTTACAAACTTTTCATTCCTTTTGAATCAAATTACGTACTTTATGGACCTTTTTTCAAAAAAACGAACATTTACGGACTTCAAGCAAAGTATTGTATTAAAAAAAAA
Organism: Leptopilina syphax; assembly: GCA_032872505.1. Lineage (NCBI taxonomy): Eukaryota > Metazoa > Arthropoda > Insecta > Hymenoptera > Figitidae > Leptopilina > Leptopilina syphax. The sequence continues at coordinate 22,868,439 of CM065470.1, forward strand.
AAAAAATTGGCAGAATTGCTCTATAAACCTACTGCGCACCTCTATTCGTCCCCAAAGCCATTGTTTTCCTAGCAATAAAAATCTTCTCACTTCTAATTAAACTTGAATAGAATATTTCAAACTTTTTCATCCAACATTTTTTTTTTTTATTATTGATATCCCCCTTACTGTGAATTTCGGTTACACACAATAGAAACGACTTAATCCCAAGCCCACACAACATTTTTCAAATCATTTTCTAAAATACAATAAAACGTTCCACATAATCCAAATGTATGATATATATTTTGAAAATTCCTTTCAATTTTACACTAAAATATATACATATATTTTGTTTCTCCCCCTCTGTCATTTTCACGACATTTATAGAAAATACCATTACCATTTTCTTGAACAGAAACTAGAAAATTGTATATATATGAACAACACTAAAGGAACACTGTTGTAGGTATATTTATAATATTGAGAGATGACTTTTAAAGAAACCCATTGGAGAAAAATATTTAAGAATTGAGATGCACACGAATGCCCGTTTGTTGGCGAAATTATGTCTCAAGGTCCATCGGAATCGGTGAATAATGATGATGACTACATTTGAAGAAAGAAGCAAAAAAGAGAGAGAGAGAGAGGGAAGGGGAGAAAAATGTCTCTACTAACCAAAATTCGGTCTCTCACTCGTGTCTCCGGGGAGTGAACTTGAACAGATTGACACGCACGTGAAAACTTTTCGACCCCAAGTGTAATAAATAAAAGATTGTCCAGACCATTAACGATTTTTTCACTATTTACTCGTTTTCGAATCATGGTCATTGCGTTGTCAATGATTTTTCGAAATCATTGTCACTTTCTCAGTTCATCGTGCATCATGGGTGGTTTTGTGACCATCAAAAATTTAGTGTGTAAGGGAATTTTTGCTAAACGACAATGATCGTTGATGCAGCTGATCTTTATTGTTGGTATTCTTTATTGTCCATTGTCATTGCCAAGATCGTTTTCTCTCCTTCTCTCTTTTACACGAATGTGTAAATGTTTTCTTTCTTCTTTTTTGTTGTCAATATACGTACATAAAAATAAAAATTTCCCTTTTCCTCCTCCGAAGGCAGAGAGAGAGTTCCAGAGGAAATGTTTCCACGGACATCGTCGTTTCGTATCCCACCTACTACTTGATAACATCGTTTCTTTTCGGTTTTTCACATTATTATTATACGTCACGCAATAGGGGTTCTCGAAAAATTACGCAGAATGCAGGTCAATTTTTCGTTTTAATAGCCACATAATGGACACGGAGTTTCACTGGGCAACCAGTTTCACCCGATGTTACGATACAACAAACTGTGGTGGGTCCTTTTTTCACTTTGTGCGAGACCTTGTGTGATTTAGATTTAGATGTTCCAGGGAAACTTAACTTTTGACTCATATATAGATATTTATTTAGAGGGAGAAGGTGTCTACTAAGAATTAGAACGAATCTATTTTCCAAAAATGACCAGAAAATGTTGTCAAACATTCAATTTTTTTCAATTGACACACAAGGAGTTTTAAAAAATTTCCATTCAATTAGAATAGGTAAAGTATGTTGTCAAACTAATTTTATTCAAAATATATGTTTCTTTTCATATAATATATAAAAGACTGGGAAAAAATTAGTTGACTCAATTCAAAGTATTTGAAAAATAATAATATTAATTGAAGGGCTAGATGCTATAATGTGTTACGCGCCATGTTAAGTAAATGGCGCGTAACACATTATAGCATCCAGCCCCTCAATTATTTCAGTCAAATAAAAGTATATATTTGTCACAGAGCCTACTAAATAATATTTTATAAATAAAAACTTTAACGAATAAAAAAAAATTTTTTATTTCTAAATTAAAACTAAAAAAAAATTAAATAAAATAATTTAAAATAAATAGAAAATTAAGTTGTTTTTAGAGTCAAATATACTTTTCTCTATGAAAAATATTGATAAAAATATTTATAAAACTATTGATGAGAAAAATATACATTATAATAATCGTAAGTTTCCCTTTCCGTTAGCAAATTATCTGCATTCATTTGCATTGAAAATTAATTTTTCTGGGTTATTGCCTTTTTTAATGTCAAAAAAAAAAAAAAATAAAAAAATAACTCGTTTTATTTACTTTACAAAATTGACAAAAATTCCATTCCATATTTTTTATTTTCCTGACTTTTTCCTAATTTTCATCAAAAATATTTACAAAAAATAATGTAATTCATGCAAAGAATTTTATAAAAAATTTTAAATAATTCATTTCTTTCGAATAATTTTAAGCAAATTCTAATTTAAATAATTGACTTCTAGAGAAATTTGTATTATTCATGAAAAGAATTGAATTCTTACGAAAATTTCTACAAACCATTTTTTAAATAATTGAATCCTGTTTGGAAATTTTTTAAAAATAGTAGATATTAAAAATCATTGAATTGCGAAAAGTTTTTGAAGATAATTAAATTTTACAAAGAATTCTATTAAAAAAATTTGTCAAAAATTGAATATCTGTGGGGAATTTTATTAAATTTTTTGCAAATAATTGAATTCCTAAAAAACATTTTATTATTTATGAAAATAATTGAATTCTTGCGAACGATTTATTAGAATTTTTTGAAAAAAATGGAATTTCCAAGAAGAAATTTATTACTTTTAAAAATAATTGAATTATTGTAATGAATATTGTTATTTATGAAAATAATTAAATTTTAAAAAGAATTTTATAAAAATACCTCAAAATAATTGAATTTTTGGGGAGTAATTATCTTATTTATCGACATAATTGAATTCTTTCGAAAAATTATTTGTGTATATAATTGAATTTTTAGAAAAAATTTAATTAAAATTAAAAAAAATAATTGAATTATTTCAAAAAAATTTAATTAAAATTGTATTTAAAACAATTAATTTCTTTCGAACAATTTTATTAAATTTTTGAAAATAATTATTCAATCCTCCAAAAAATATTAAAAAAACATTTTTTTAAATAATTGATTTTTTCGAGGAATTGAAATTAAGTTTTTAAGAATAATTATACATTTTTTGAGCATTCCTGTAAAATTGTATTAAAAATACTTGAAATCCTGCTATGAATTTTATTATTTATCAAAATAATTGAATAGTTGCTAGGAATTTTATTATAATTCTCAAAAATAATTGAATTACAGAGAAGAATTTTATTATTTTTGAAAATAATTAAATTATTGCGGAAAAGTTTACTAAAATGTTTAAAAAGAATTGAATTTCTGTGAAAAATTTTATTATTTTTGCAAGTAATTGAATTCTTCATAAGAATTTTATGAACATTGTTTTAAATATGTAATTAACTTTTTCGAAATATAATAAATATTATGAAAATTTTATTAGTTTAAATAATTGAATTCTTGTGGAAAACTTTATTTGTGAAAATAACTGATCTAAATTGTAAAAATTTTTCTTCTTTTTATTTATAAAAAAATATTAAATCATATTGTAAATTATTAAAAAATAAGAAATACATCCATTTTAGAAATAATTTTTATATCTCAATAACAATATTCTTCACAAACTGATTCTTTTCTTTAGGAAGAAAAACATTAAATATTCCCGTTTCTTAATATTTTTTTTAGAAAATTCTTAATTTTCATAAGGAAATAATTTGCATCAATTCCACTTTTTAATTTTAATTGTTTTAATAAAATTCAAAGTTTTTTCAAAATAAAGGAAAAAGTGTTACTTAAAAAAAATGTTCTGTTACATTTAATTACGAATTTCTTTAATTGTAAAATTATTCGAAAACATCAATAACTTCTTTTTCAAATAAATATTTAATTTGTTATTATTTTTCCACGCGAATTAAGATATTCAAAAATTTCAAATTCAAACCTTTTTTAAATTAAACAATTTATAAAAGTATTTTTATAAAACATGATCCATTTTTACTATATTTAAATTCGAATTAGTAAAAATGTTTACTAATTTGAATTAGTGACTGACTTTTTGTTTTTTAATTAGTAAATTTTACTAATTCAAAAGCAAAAAGTCAGTCACTAATTCAAATTAATAAACATTTTTACTAATTCAAATTTAGAAAGTAAATTTATATTTATGAGAAAATTCTACTAGAATTCAATTATTTAAATACAAAAATAACAATTTGTTGAATTGTTGTTTCTTAAAATTGAATTCTCATAAAGAATTTTATCCATAAATTTTAAAATAACTGAATTCTTTTGACAAATATTAATAAAATTTTTGAGAATAATTTAATTTTTCGAGAAATTTGATTAAAATTGCGTATTAAAAATAATTGAAATTCTGCTAAGAATTAAAAAAAATTTTTTTTAAATAATTCAATTATTTTAAAAAAGAATTTTATTATTTGAAAAGATAATTGAAATTTTGACGAGAATTTTTGTAAACTTTTGAATATAATTGAATTTTTGCGAAGAATTATATTACTTTTGAAAATAATTAAATTCTTTTGTGAAATTTTATTGAAATAGTACACATTTAAAATAATTGAATTTTGACAAAATTTTGAAATTATTTTAACTTCTACAAAGAATTTTATTAAAATTATTTTCAAAAAAATTGAATTGTTACAAACAATTTTATTAACATTTTTAAAAATAATTTAATTTTTTGAAGAAGTTTAATTAAAAATGTATTAAAAATATAGGCACAGGTTTTTAAAATAATTAAATTTCTTTGATAAATTTTAATAAAATTTTGAAGAATAATTACATTTTTCGAGGAATTCCATTAAAATTGTATTGAAAATAATTGAAAGTCTGCGATGAGTTTCAATTATTTATGAAAATAATTAATTCAAAATTATTTTTCAACAATTTTTGAAAATAATTGAAATTAAAACAAGAATTTTATTCCCATTTTGACGAGATTTTTTTTTTTTGAAAATTTGAACATAATTGAATTTTATTTCCATTGAAAATAATTGAATTTTTACAATTATTTGTAATTTCTCCAAAATTGAATGTTTTTAGTGTTTTCAACAAAAAATTTGAATTAAAAATTTTTAAATTCTAGTATTTTTTTAAAATTGCTTATTTTATTTTAAAAAGTAAGTAAGAAGTTATGCTGCTAGTTTATTTTTATAAAATATAATTAAAATAAAAAGATGATTAATAATTTCCTTGAACATATGTTTCATATTGAAGTAAAAAATTTGTTTTCTGATATAAGAATCGCGATGGGTGGCTTAATATCTAAAGTGGAGGTATATCATTCACTAAGGGGTGAAACGTGTCGTCTTTTATTCGGAATAATTGCAAATAACGTCCTTTTATGCGAGACGAGCGGTCCATCAAAGGAGTTAATAAATTAAAGATAATGATCTAATTATTCCGTTCATACGACTGCTGTTGGCATGAAACACGTCCGATTGGTTTGCCAGTCATCAAGGTGTTCGCGAGACTTCAATCAACCGACGATGCTCAATTTTTCTTTTTCTTTAATTTTCAAATTGTCTATTCAAAAACTCGTCGAATTTCCAGGAGATCGAATCATTCGATTATTTAATAAAGTAGATTTTTATAGTCAAAAATATTTAGTCGAATTATTTAAAGTAGAATTAATAATTAATAATTTAATTAATAATCGCAATAATTAAAATACACAATTTATGGAATTTTTATTTAGAATATTTTTTAGAATATCTTTAAATAAAAATACAGTGAAACCTGTCATAATGAACGATTTTTTAAAATTTTATTACTGTAAAAAATCCTTAAAAAATTGTTTTATAATTTAATTTTGTAATATTTTTTAATTCTTACAATATTCTGGAACTCTAATACTTAGACAAGAAAAAAATATAAAGTAATTATAACATTATAAATAAAGAATGCAAATTAAATTTTTTTACATTTTCCAGAGTAAATTTTACACCGTTCAATCCAAAGTTTACTTATTTTTACCTAAATTTTATTTTTTTCGAAAATACTAAAATTTACACCGAAAATAGTAGAAATTAAACATAAAAAAATCTCAGAAATTCGAAACAGTTTAAGTTTTAATATGAAAATAATAAAATATATTCTATTCGGTTTTTCCATGTAAAAGAAAAATTCTGTTTAATAGATTTTAAATACTTAAATTTGTCAGGTACAAAATCTCTAGATTAAATCTATAAAAGAAATTCGAAGAATTTAATAACAGAAGAATTGAAATTTATGTAAAAAAAAGCTTTGAGATTTATGTTAAAAAAGAATTAGGATTTATGAAAACAGAATTGAGATTTATGTCCAAAAAATTATAATTTAAAAAAAATACATCAGTTATAGAAAGAATTAAATTCGAATCGAAAATCTAATTCAAATGGAAATTTTAAAAAGACACTTTTTCTAAGGATATCAAATTAAGACAAAAAAAAGAATCAAAAATGCTTTTTTTTCTCAATTTGATATCCTTAGAAAAACTATGAAAGCAAAAATAGAAAATTATTCAGAAGAAAAAAGAGGAAAATAACAAAAAAGTAAAATAAAAATTAGAAGAAAAAGAAGAAGAAGAAGGAAAAAAGAGAAAAAAATTCCCCAGAGAAATGAAGTTTTCTTTGACATTAAATAATTTTCAGAATAATGATGATGCGGTGAAAAAAAAAAATGTAAAAAATGTCTAATTCAAAGGAGAGATATACAAGACGGATAATAAAATATATCGATAGTGTATTAAAGAGAGAAGAAGGCTCGATTTTCGGGTCCACAGGTGTGATTTGACTCGAGTTCGGTGAGACTGCGTGTCTCCTCAATCAGCGATAAGAATCTGTCACCGGTGACTGCCTGCTACACTAATGCAACACGACAAGATACTTACCACCAGATAAAATGTTTGGAACTTTAACCAGTCACTCCTGAAGTAGCTACTAACATTGTATATCTTTTTTATTGACACTCGATACATGTACATAGACAGCCAGGTATTTTTTTTTTCTCTCGTCTCATTAAATACGTATCTACATATTTAAATACAGTAGTTTGTCAGACCTATTAATTTATACAGCCAGTGCAAAATATCAAAAATTCAATACTTTTCCGCATTTATTTTCAAAAGAATTAATTGAATATAAATTTATAAAAAATTATTTAGTTATTTTGTGAGAAATAATTAATTATAATTATAAGAAATTAATTAAATAATCTATATTAATAATAATCGTTGTATTCCGGTAATCTGTTCGCAGTTCGAATTTTTTTAATAAATTTAATTAAGAATAATTGAATCCCAACAAAGAATTTTATTATTTATGAAAAGAATCGAATTCTTCCAAAGAATGTTATTAAAATTTTACGGGAAATAATTTAATTCTTGGAAAGCATTTTATTAAAATTTTCGAAAATTCCAAAGAATATTATTATTTATGCGAATAATTAAATTGTTTTGAAGAATTTATTTGAATTTTTTTAAAAATAGGTAATGTTTTTTTTAAATAATTTTTATTTTGAAAATTTTGAAAGTAATTGAATTGTATGAAAAATTTCTTTTAAGTTTCTAAAATAATTGTGTTTTATTATTAATATTGTAATGTAATTTTTAAAAATAATTTTCGTTGAAAGTTTTGAAAAATAATTGAGTTTACAAAGATTTTTATAAAAAACTTTTGAGAATAATTGATTTTTTTAGAATTAAAAGTTGTATTAAAAATAATTTAATTCCTGCGAAGTATTTTATTATTTATGAAAATAATAATTGAATTCCTTCAAAGAATTTTATAAGAATTTTTGAAAATAATTAAATTTTTTTCGAAGAATTTTATTAAATATTTTGAAAATAATTGAATTTAATCGAATAATTTATTAATTTTATCAAAAACGTTAAAAAATAATTAATTTTTAAAGAATTTTATCAAAATTGTTGAAATTAATCGAATTGAATGAATATTTCTAAAAATATTTTGTTCTAGAAATTTTATTAAAATTGTTTTTAAAATAAATGAATTCCTCTGAGAAATTTTACGTTTTATAAAAATAAATTCATTTTTCCAAAGAATGTTATTATTTATGCGAATAATTGAATTGTTTTGAAGAATTTTTGAAAATAATTGAATTCAATCTAAAAATGTTATTAAAACGTATAAAAATAATAAATTTCCCTTAAGAATTCTATAAAAACTGTTGAAAACAATTGTAATATTTTTAATAATAATTCTATTCCTCCGAGATATTTTATTAAAAGTTGTATTAAAAATAATTTAATTCCTCCGAAGTATTTTATTATTTATAAAAATAATTGAATTCCTTTAAAGAATTTTATTAGAAATTTTTAAAACAATTGAATTTAATCGAATAATTTTATCAAAACCTCAAAAAAATAATTAATTTTTAAAGAATTTTAGCAAAATTCTTGAAAATAATCGAATTGAATTAATATTTTTGAAAACAACAATTGTATTTTGTTCTAGAAATTTTATTAAAATTGTATTTAAAATAATTGAATTCCTTCGAGAAATTTTAAATTTTAATTTAATTTAATTTTAATTTTAATTTTTTTTAAAATTTTTTTAAATTTAATTTAAAAATTTTTTTATTCCAAGAATGTTAGTATTTATGCGAATAATTGAGTTGTTTTGAAGAATTTTTAAAAATAATTGAATGTTTTGAAAGAATGTTATTAAACATTTTTTAAATAATTTAATTAAATCGAAATATGTTATTAAAAAGTACATAAATAATTAATTTTTCTTAAGAATTTTATAAAAACTGTTGAAAATAATTTATGCTTATATTTTAAAATATAAAATTATTTAATTTACAAAATAATTATAATTATATATAATTTGACCTAAATTTTGACGTAACGTAACGGCCCTAATGGGGGGGGCGTTACAGCGAAATCGCAAAACATTTAAAACATGACGTCACAGTTTGTGTAAAGCATGTTTTCTAAAGCTATGCTGTCATAAAGGTTCAAATGCCCTTAATGATTACAAAATTGAAAACATTGGATTGAATCAATTTAATTAAAAATTAATTAATTTTTAATTGAATTAAACCAATTTAACCCTCACAGGCTCGAGTTCGATTTTTGAAATGCGCGCACAAGGTGGGTCCGAGGGACCCGGATGTTTCAATGCAATAAAAAATAAAATTTAATAGCAAAGTGCTTCATATTTTCCATATTTAATACAATTTTAATGATATAATTGCATAAAAAATTTTAAATATTAAAAAGTAATCAAGATATAACTAAAATTTGTTTAATAAATTTAATGAGTCATTTTGAATAAATCGAACTACATATACTTATTAAGCAAGATTTTTTTAATGTGTATTTTTTGTTCTATTAAATTTACCGATGAATTAAGCATATGTTATCACTTATTATGGCAGTTGTTGATAAAAATACCATAAATAAATCCAATATTGCATAAAAATTGCAAATTTTTAAATTTTTTTTCATAGCCCGGGTCCCTCGGACCCGGCTTGAGCCCTTACGTATGTTCGACTTAAAAGGTAATTTTTCCAGAATATTTTATAAATAAAGAATTGTTTATATTGATGAAAAATGTGTGTTTTTACGTCCCCAAGCCTAATGTGAAGTTGATTTTCCAATAATATTTTTTTAACCGGAAGTAGATCAAAAAAACTTTCCTCCGGGTCCGAGGGACCCGACTCGAGCCCGTGAGGGTTAATGAAAAATTAATTAATTTTTGAATTGAATTAGACGTATATTAGTATAAAAAATGACAGTAAACTGTATAATATAGAAGAGACCATGACTCACTTATACCGGAAATCAGAAAATATGCACATATTAAGCGTTCAATAATAATGATGCGTTTCCGCTTACTTTTTTTTTCTCTCTCTCTCTCTTCAAAAAATGTTGGTGAATAAAAAGAAATTGGTTAAGTAGGTGAGTGATTCTCGACTGATATTCTCGTGTATTGTACTTTCAGGGAGATATACGACTCTCACTTCCTAGAAACAGTTAATATTCTGACGAAGATGAGACCAAAGATCGTTATAAACATACCTGGAGGTTGAGCTGTGGACCATTTTATACTATAGAAGAAAAAAAAATGGTCCTGCTCACCTCAAAAGTCGAGGAGAAGAAACTTTAAACACGTCATTTTTCGGATTCTCTGTATTATAAACCTTAAAACCACTTTTGGTTCGGCGAATATTATAAAATTTTGTGAATGGTTTAAAAATGCCTTTTTCTATTCTTTACAAGCAACATTACGTAACTATTGCATTTGGAGATAGAGATACATTTGCTGAAAGGTGCCAAGAGAAAGGATATTGGACTGTTACCGAACGCACAATATAAATGTTCCAGGAGTTATAAAAATTTTTCAAGAATTTTTTTGACGAGCACGAATTTTCTCCAAAGTTATGCAAATGGGTTGATTAATGTTTCACCTGAATTCAATAACTGTCGCAATATTGGAATGTTCAATTTTTTTTTGCGATTTTATTTAACTTTTTAGTGTTTAATCAAAATTTAACTCAAATTTAATGAAAATTTAACAAAATTAACCGTATTTTGGATTTTTGGTGGAAAATAATCAGAAAGCGGTTTTAACCAAAATAAAAAATTTAATATTTAACATATTATTATATTTAACCTGTTATTTAACACTATATTTAACATGTTTAACATATTATTTAACACAATATTTAACATGATTAACATATTATTGAACCTAATATTTAAAATAATATTAAACACACTGAGAAAACAGGAGAGTCAAATTCAGAGGTTCAAAAAGTGTATGTTTCCTTTGCTTATGAAGAGAGTTAAATAGTCCTTCTAAAATAAATTTTGAATTGGTAATGGAAATCTACTTGTATATTCTCTCCCATTATATCTGAGGGTTAAAAGTTGCGCAGAAAGTGTGTACGATCTGATGCGCGCGAAATTATTTTTCTGACATTTTATGTATTTAATTTAGGGGTTAGGTTGCCATATTTATTCATTTCGCGCCGGATAAGGAAGGGATTTCTCAAGATGGTTAATTTGTCCCTCTGTTATAAACTCATTTTCCCTCCAAGAGAAATGGCACGAATATCTGTCAATGGTGAATTTGAACATTTAGATTGTTATCCAATAGCTAACTCTCAAATATCAACAATTTGTCCCTCCAGATGTTTAGTCCAATACTCCAGTTTTCTCAGTGCATATAATTTAACATATTTAACATAATATTTAACATAATATTAAACATATTATTTAACATGATATTTAACATGTTACTGAATACATTATTTATTAAGTTATTCAACATAATATTCAACATAATATTTACCATAATATTCAACCTAGTATTTAATATATTATTCAATATAATATTTAACACAATATGTGACACATTATTTAACATAATATTTAATATGATATTTGACATAATATTCGACATAATATTTATTTCATCCTTGAAACCTAATTATCATTTTCTCTAATATTCACAGCCGTTAATATTTTGCCTAAAAAAATAGTCTTAAAAATATGGACAAAAAATTTTTATTATGAAAAATGAGAATTAATCTCAAGAAAAATTAGGTCAACGAAGGAGTAAATTTAATGAATATTATGCTAATTAAATATTTGATCAAATAAAAAAGGGTGTAATAAATTAAATTCAATAATTAGGGCAAACAGTTTAATACAATCTAAGTTAAATAAATGTTATACCTGTTGTAAGAATCAGGTCAAATAAGAATGGACAAAATGAATCATTAAATATTAAGAATCAAGTTATTAATTATTAAGTCAAAAAAATTCTAGACCACAAAAAAAGGAAGTTTAATAAATAATTAAGTTAAAAAAGAATCGGATTTAACGAAGTCGTTTTAAATAATGAATCAATTGAACATATTGAATCAATTGGTCAAATATTGAACCAATTATGAACCAGGTAAAGTAAATATTTAGCCACAGAAGTAGAAGGTAGGTCAAATAAGAATTCTGCTTAATAAATGTTAGGTTAAATATAAACACATTTCAATAAATACTAGGTCAAATCAGGTAAAGTAAATATTTAGCCAAGGAAGTAAAAGGTATGTAGGTCAAATAGGTGCATTGAGTATTAGGTAAAATTAAAAATTAGTGGGTTAAATATTATGTTAAATAAGTATATGGCTCAATAAATATTAGGTTAAATAACTATACGGATGAATGAATATCAGGTCAGATAGAAAATAGGTACGTTAAATATTAGGTCAAATAAATATATTGTTCAAGAAATATTGGACCAAATAAAAAATAGATGTATTCAATATTAGGTTAAATTAATATGCGGTTCAAAAAATATTAGGTTAAAGAAGTATACGGCACAATAAATGTTAGATTAACAAACTACACTGCACAATAAATTTTAGGTTAAAGAAAAAATATATGCGTTAAATATTAGGTCAAATAAGCAAATTTAAGTCAAAAAAGCATATTCGACAATAGGTCAAACAAATAGCACGTGTCTTAAATACAAAGGTGCATTAAATACTAGGTCAAATAATAAATAGGTACACTAAATATCAGGTCAATTAAGATACATTGACATAGGTCAAACAAAAATTAGGTCCAAGACACTTTAACTCATGTAAATATTAAGCCAACCAAGAACCACTTCCCATAACGATTTTGAACATTGATTTTCGCCTAAATAGAAAGTAAACCAAGGCAGCTTGTTAAAACGTGACAAACATTTGTTTCCACCCTCAAAAAAAAAGATAAAATAAAGGTGAAAAAGGAAAAAATATATAGGTAAAATCTGCCTGTAACGATGTCCACATTAGCCCCCTTCTAAAGTGCCTAAACTACATTGATTAACTTTAAATACCGTCAAACCCATCCAGTTCATCCTCTCACATCGGGGAGGACTTTGTCTGTCCCTTCTGCAAAATAAACTTTTCCAAGTGGAACGAATAAGTTATTTTCTGAAAAATTCGTCACGCTGCTCTTTAGGTCAATTTCACCCCAAAATACCAGAATGGGAAAAATTGAAATTGAGAGAAAAACGTCTTTTAAAAGGGGAAAAAGATGTTTTGAACATGATGCGGAGTCAGACAGACGGACATATACGTATACACAGTGAGACAAGAGAGGAAGGAGAAAAAGAATAAGATGAAAAGGGAATAGACTACTTATGGACCTAGATATTTTGTTGAAGGAGAGAAAAGACGAAAAGCAAGGAGTCAAAGATCTTTGGGTATATTGAAGAGAGAGAGAGAGAGGGGGGGAATTTCTCTCTCTCTCTCTCTCGCGCTCTTTCTCCTGGCCATAAATAATGACGAATGTTGAGCCCCATAAGTCAGGTAGATTCATTCCTTGGCACACGGGGGAACTCCGCGGACCCATTCTGTATATATAGTGTTTGGATGCTGGTGGTTTTTAGAGTCACGCCCTTAAAGGTGACCGAAGGGGGACACACAAAATTTTGCCCGCGAGGGTGTATGGGAAAAAATAGCTCGATACAGGTGTAATATATTTATTTCGGGACATCTTTATAATCTGTTAAACTCGATGGAAAATAATCTTTTTCGATTTTTTCTTGACCCGGTGGGCATCTGCGACATGTCTCTCTATCTGTCTTTTTATCTCTCTCCTTCTTTCTCTTTTTTACATTTTTTTTCTCTTTTTTCTATCTATTTCTCTCTTTTATTCTCTCTTACTTGCTCTTCCCATGAGAATTACAAATAAAATTCTGTGTCGATTTAAATAAACCATTCATTCCGTATAACCGTCAAAAAAAAAAACCTCAAGAGATATTAAAAAAAGAATCAAATTATCTCTATTTTTATTTCTTTATTATATTATGTTCCTAAAGTTTCGAACATTGGAATAAACGACATTTTTGATACTTATTTTAATTTCGACACGTCCCGTTAATAAATTTAATTTCTATTTGTCAAAATAATAAAATTTTATTTCAAGCTCAAGGCGATGATTTGTATTTTGCGAATCTAAAAAATTAGCCACTAAAATATAAAAACTATTTTTTATATTAAAAAAATGAATTAAGAATAAAATGGAATGATCCCCAAGTATTGAAAGTTCAAATGAAAGAAATACCTATTAGCAATTTATAAAAATATTTCTTTCATTTGTATAAAAATTTTGTTAAATAACTAATTTTTTAGAAATTTTTTGGAAAATGCTATTCTAAATTAATTTAATTCCTGTAGAAAATTTATTATTTATGAAATAATTGAAGTTTGGATGAATTTTATCAATTTTTCTTTTCAAATAATTGAATTCTTTTGCGAAATTTGATGAAAATACTAGATATTAAAAATAGTTGAATTTCGACTATTTTTTGAAAATAATTACTTATTTTCATGTAGTGTGATATAACATTATTGTAATAAAAATTTAATTTTAAAGGTGAAATAAATAAATTTTGTTCATTTCAGCGTTCAGTACTTTAAGATCATGAGAAGAAGAATTATCAACAGATTCTTGTTCATAAGAAAATAATTAATTGTTTCAACTAAATAAATATTTAATTTACATTTTTAGTATAGTAAATAAAGCAGTAAAATATAGTAAATATAATATAGAAATTATTTAAATAGAAAATAAATTTAGTTCATTTGAACACTCTAAAATTTAAGAGAGACATTATTTATTAATGGACACCGACAATATCTCTATTTTATCAACTTTCCCGTGAAGAATATTCTTGGCTTTTATAATTTATGTAAACAATTTATAATTTATGTATATTATTAATTCTCTCAAAACTATCGAACCTATATATTTTAATGATTTATTTAAATCTCTTTAACGTTTAGAATTGATGAATTATTTTTATTATACTGAATAATTTTTTACAGGTGAAATATTACACGTTGGTGTAGTATTTCAAATGTTAATACAATTTTAAGAAATATGCAATTATTCAATAATTATTGTTTTTTTTATTTAAGTAATTGAATTTTAGTAGAATTTTCTGACCAAAAATTGATTTAAAAATGGATTTTAATTAAAATTTTAGATTACAATTAAATTTTAAAAGCATTAGAGCGTGAATTTAAAAAATTATAAAAAATAATGCATTTAAAGAAGAATTTTAGTTAAAAATTCTTGTAAATAATAATTGAATTGTTAATGATTTTATCACTCGGTCATCTTTAATTATTATAGTTATCAATATCTTCATGTTTTACAGTTATGAAAAATTGAATTTATAGTTTTAAGTAAAATGTTCTCTTATTTGACTCGGACTGGTTATATTTTTGTCAGTAATTACTAATTGGTTCGTAATTTTTCATTTTTGATCCGTAAAGTCCGTATTTTTTTAAATACTTTCACTGGTTCGAGCCCTAATAGTTTTTTATTTTATTATTTTTGTTTATTTATTATTTATTATTAATATAAATGAATATACTAAATAATAATAAATTACGAGCATCCTACAAATGTTAAATAACACCAAGAAAACATTATCCTCAATTTTTGATACTTATTTTATTTTTCATTATAATGCGGGAACAATGAAGGTAACTAATATGCACTTTAGTCGGAAATGTCTTTTGAGTAGAAATAAAAAAGTCAAGAGTATTATGTCCTTATATAAAAAAAAAATAATAATAGTAGCAAAATGAACTCTATAATGATTCTTATCGGCTTGTTCATAATAGTAAACAAGTGAATAGCATTACTGTGATGTTATCGCGATGTATAATTCTATAGAAAATCACTTTTGCTTCAAAGGCAGAGGCATATATAGCGGATAGAGTAGTCTAAAGAGAACCCCACTGAGGGTACACGAAAACTGTTTCCAAGACCACATATTGAGAGTATGTGGACATAAACGCCTATATCGTATTCGCTTATGTCCACACATGATTCAATTACAACGCTACCATTTCGACAACACTTACTGGGAAACATGCTTTTAATCTCCAATTTTCTTTTTCTGAAAACTTTCAAACGGAATACCATTTTTTTATGCTAAATTTAATTAAAACAAAAATTTTATTATTAATAATAAATAATACAATAATAATATAATAATCATAACGATAATAATAAAATAATAATAGTAACTGACCCTGTTTTTAATACATACTATTTAAAACTTCTATGAATTTCTGTCAACTATTGTTTATTTTCGTAGTTTCGATTAATTTTTACTCTAAAATTTACTTCCGGAAGTCTGACAAATTTTTATTTTCATTTTCACTTTGACAAAATTTTATTTTTACTTTTATTTTTACTTTTATTTTTACTTTTATTTTCTCATTTCACTTCTATTTTCACTTTGACGAAATTTAATTTCAATTTTATTTTTCTTCCCATTTAAAATTTAAAATTTTCACTTTTATGAATTTTATTTACACTTTCACTTTGATAGATTTTTATTTTAAATTTCATTTGCACTTCGATAGATTTTCACTGTTATCTCAACTTTATTAGGATTTTAATTTTACATTCATTTTCACTGACATTTTCACTTTGTCATTTTTTTTTCACCCTCATTTTCACTTTAATATATTTTCATTTTCACTTTGATAGATTTTTATTTTCTTCTTCTATCAAAATGAAATTGAAAATAAAAATCTGATAAAGTGAAAAAAAATAAAAGTAAGTAAAAATAAAAATCTATGAAAGTGAATTTGAAAATGAAAGTGTAATAGGTATAATAAAAAATGAAAGTAAAAGAAACATTTATTTTATTGAGAATTAATTTTATAAAAGAACGAAAAATTATTTTTCAAAAATTTTATTTCGAAATTCGCATTAATCTATATTTAAATATTTATTTTCTATTAAAAAGGAAAAAAAAGCCATAGAAACTAGATTAATTAAATTTTTTCGCACTAGGAATTTTCAAATTAGAAGAAAGATGATAAAGTTCAGATATAAAATTTGTTTAGAGAAACATAACCAAAAAGAAAAAAAAACCCACGTTCCTCATCGATTCATTTGACTTGCGTGTGCTATATATACACACGATCAGGTCGAATTTCTTCGAACTCATTGAATACCGGTTGACTTATGTTCTAGTTATGTTTTCGCATTATGTCCTGCTCCGGCGATCATAATATAAGCGAAACTAAATGAGAAAAGTGAAAAAAGAATATTGTGAATATACCGGTTAAAATTTTACTTCAAAACAAATATTTAATTTTTCCACTAATACCCACACGCACACTTATAATTCTCACGTTGATATTAAATTACAATTTCGAGTGCATAATTTTAAATAAATTATAGATTAAAATTTACAGAAAGAAAAAGAAATTATACGAGAAATTCTAGATCCTTTGCTAATTTCACGCATTTATTGAAATATGATAGCGAAAGATATAATTCAAAATTTAAATAATATTTCATTTTTTTTTTTTTTTGTAAATTTTATACTCAATATTCTTTTTTTACAAAAAGTTTCCTTGACCCAGATAACACAGAAGTCATAATATGGGAAAAACGAGTGCACTCTATTCAGTCTGATTGCTTCGTTAGGGGATCATTCTCTCCAAGTATATTTTACGAGATTCGTTATATTTGCGAATATTGTACAATAAAAAAAAAACTCTATACAATAAATGAGCTTGGAATTACAACCAAAATAGATTTCAAAAGATAAATTCTGAATAATTCGAAAAATCTAAAATATAAAAAATTAGATTTATTTTTACTTTATTGAGGGTTGCTACAAAAAAATGTATTTTTCCCCTGATTTTCAAACAGAATTTTGACTTTTTTCCTGACTCTAAAAAATATTCTTATTCACTCTAAATAAGATTATAAACGAAAAAAATGTTCTAATACTTTTCTTTGCGAATTTCTTCAATAGGAAAATTATTCAAAAAACATCAATACCTTCTTTTTTTAGATAAAAAATATTTAATGATTATTATTATTTTTCCATTTGAATTAAGATTTTCAAAAATTTTATATTTTAAACCTTTCCAAATTTATTAATTTATAAAAATTACTATTGCAACTCTTTAAAAATTATTTTCATTTATTTCAATTCAATTTTCTGGAATTTTAAACTAAAATTCTCTAAATTAATTATTTTTATAATAATTTTTTGACAAACTTCGTTGAGAAATTTTGACTTTTTTCTTGACCCTGAAGAATATTCAGATTTTAAATAAATATTTAATCCGACTCGGAGCAATCAATTTCTTCAAGATTTATAGTAAATTCAAGATGACAGAGTGATAAAATCATTATTTTATATCATAAGAATATTGTAACTATAAATTCTAATTTTCAAAGATTTCAATTTGAACCCTTTTCAAAATTCAATTATTTCTAAAGATTCACGCTATAATGCTTTTAATATTCAATTATAATTATAAATTTTAAGTGAAATTCATTTTTTTATCACTTTTCATTGGAAAATTTTTCGAGAATTTAATTATTTAAATACAAAAATAAATAATTTATTAAATAATTGAATATTTCTTAAAATTGAATTTTTATGAAGAATTTCATCAAAATTTTTAAAAATAATTCAATTCTTTTGGTGAATTTAAAAAAAATTTTTAAGAACAAATGCAATTTTCTATTATTTTATTTAAAATTGCATAAAAAATCATTGAAATTTTGCGATAAGTTTTTTATTCATAAAAATAATTGAAATCTGCGACGAAGAATTTTAATAAATTTTTTCTTATAAATAATTCAATTATTTAGAAGAATTTTATTTTTTACGAAAATAATAGAATTGTTTCGAAGATTTTTACAAACATTTTTGACAATGATTGTATTCCCAGGAAGAATGTTATATTTGACGAAAATAATTGTATTCTATGATCAATTTTATTATAATTTTTCAAATTTACAAAGCATTTTATCAAAATTTTTTTTATACTAATTGAATTCTCGAGAAAAATTATATTATTTATGAAAATAAAATTATTTTCTTGAGAAGAATTGTATTCCAATTTTTTTTAAATAATTGAATTCCCATAAAAAAATGTATTACTTGTGAAAATAGTTGAATTTTTAAGAAGAATTATATTGAAAATAATTGAATTATATAGGAAATTTTTATTAAAATTGCAATTTTATTAACTAAATCTTGTTAAGAATTTTGTCAAACATTTTTTATATAATAGAATTTTTAAAAGAATTTTATTTAAATTTTTGGAAATAATTCAATTTTTCAGAACTATTTTTTTCAATTCTCTGAATACATTTGAATTCTTTCGAGAAACTTCATTAAAAAATTTAAAATAATTGAATTGGTGCGAAGAAAGTAATAAAAAATTGGTAAGTAATTGAATTCCTGTGAATTTTTTATTAGAATTTTTAATTGAATTCTTTTGGAAAATTTAATAAAAATAATTGAAATCAGGGAAATTTTTTGAAAATAATTGAATTTCGGAGAAAAATTTTATTATTTATAAAAATAATTGAAAATAAATAAATTTATGTAATCAGTTGTTCTTAAAATTTCTATTCAATTTCATTAAAAATTGATATTTTCAAAAATTTAAAATTGAAACTTTTTAAGTTCATATCTATTCATGAAGATTGTAAACACAACTCTTTTGAAATTTAATTAATTTTGAAATTTTTAAGTAAAATTAATTTTCAAATAATTTCTAAGTAATAAATTTATGATAGTTCTTCAAAGAATTAAGTCATTTAAAAATAAATTATTGTCAGAAATAGAAAAAATTGAAGGCTTCGTATTATAATTCTTGGTAATTTCATATTTTATGAGGCGAACAATAAAGACACCATAATTCAGAAATTTCTTCTAAATTATAAAAATTTAATTTTTTCCAGTACTTTTAATAAAAATCCCGGACTTTTTCTTGATTTACCTGACTAATTCTAATTTCCCTGACTTTTTCCCTGAATTCCCTGACCTGTGGCAACCTTATGAATTTCAATCGATTTTTTCAAAAAAAAAAAAGAATTTAAAAAACCAAAAGAATTTGAAATTAAGAAACCAAGAACTACAAAACAACCTCCTTACTATACTATATATTCAACTAACGAATTCCAAGAATTTAGAATTAGCGTTTTTATTATGTCAGTGTATTGGTACACACAAGAAATAATATAAACCATAAAACACTTGTCATTGAGAGATGATCAATCGACATTCTGACAGTATATCAATAGGAGGGATTTATTTTTATAGTTTTGAAAACTCTGAAACTGAAAGAGTCCCCCATGGATGAATATAAAGGGAAAATCTTCACTGGGTCGCAGATGCTGACGGACATCAAGCGAATACTATTATATTTTATAAAAATGGAAGAAATCGCCGCGTAAAAATGGAGAAAATCTTCTAACTGGCAAAGAGATGTTGGTGGAAATGTAGCTGCGAGACCCGCGCACAGCCTTGCACCGAATGTGACATCTTTACTATTGTCAAACCGGAACCCACGTTGCTATTTGTTTGCCATTTATGGCCATTTAGACCGGAACCCTTACTGATGGCGTACGCCGATGCGGTGGTCTCCTTATTCTTTTTTTTCCCTCTTGTGTTCTCCATTTCGAGGTCTATTCCTCTTTCCCACTGTGCTCTACATGGCGTCGTCCTTTTAAAATCATAAGACTAGCCTTTTAATAAAAGAGACTATTTTTTTAAAAATCCATTGGCAGTCTTCTATTTTATTTGAGAGACAGTGAGAATCCACGCAATTGTAAAATGCAAGTTATTGAGACCACATCCTTTTGTAATTCACAAAAGTGATGTTGTGTTTATGTGGAATTTTTCTCAAAATGCAGTGAAACCTCAATTTTTGAGATTGAAGAAGGAAAATTTTATGTTTAGAAGGTTTCTTTTCAAATTTTACTGTCTAATTTTTTTTTTACTACAGTGTAACCTCGATTTATGAGACTAATTGTGCTCTTAATGTTTATATCAAATTTTTCTGTTTAGAAATTAAGAACACAGTATTTTAAGGATACGTGATACCCTTTTTGTCTCAATCTCGGAACTTGAATAAAATCATATAAGTTTCTTTTTTAATTCAGAGGGAAATTTATTTTTAAAAGTCAGTAAAACCTCGATAAGTAGGATTCTTATATTTTTTAATAAGGTTTTTTTGGCTTCGATTCATTTAACCCCAACTTAAATAAAAACTAAAGTTTCTTTTTTATATAAGAACATTTTTTTTTGAAAAATACAGTCGAACCCCGAAAAATTGTATTAGTAAGTTTTTGGAAAAATTTCTATTAATTTAGATCGAATAAAGAGGATGAAAATTATTATCAAAAAATTTTTCAGAACTTGAATGAAAACAAAAGTTTTTTTCTAATTGAAGAGAAATTTTTTTAAAAAATACAGTGACACCTCAATAAGGTGAACTTACAAAGTTTTTTTTTTACAAAGTTTTCATTAATTTTGGATCGATTTAACCTCGATAGGAATTATGTTCAAACAACTTTTTCTAACTTTAATTAAAACCAAAGATTCTTTTTTTATTTAAGAGAAAAAAATACACTTGAACCTTTATATGACACAGGAAAATTAATTTTTTAAGTTTGTCAATTTTAAGTTACACTGAAACCTCGATTTTTGAGACTAATCAAAGTTCTAAAGAATGGGACATTCTTCAGAAATCAATAAAAAATAGTGTTCAAAAATTTTCAAATTACAGTCTAACCTCGATTCGTGGGACTCCGGAAAAAGGTTTATTCAAATTGAGGATTTTTAAACTGCACTGGAACCTTGATTTCTGAGCAAACTCGCAGACCTGAAGAATCAAATTTAAAATTAAAAACAGTTCAAAAATTTTAAATTGCAGTCTAACCTCGATTCGCGGGACTCCGGAAAGGCGATTTTATCAATTGGAAATTTTCAAACTACAGTTAAACCTCGATTTTTGAGACTTATTGCAATCCTACAGTGTAGAACTATTTTTAGAAATCATTAAAAAATTAAAATACTTAGTAATTCTTGAATGGTACTCTAACCTCGATTTAAAAAATTCAAGGAAGACGTTCTTATTTATTTGACATTTTTATAATACCCTGAAACCTCGATTTTTGAGACTAAACACAGTTCGTAATTGAAAGACTCTTTTTAAAATAGAATTAAAATACTACAGAGTATAACAATTTTCAAATTGCACTCTAACCTTGATTTGTGGGACTCAAGAAAAAATTTCCTATTAATTGTGAATTTTTAAACTACACTGAAACCTTGATTTTTGAGACTAATCAAGGTTTTGCTCTCTTTTGATGTAATTAAAAAAGCTATAGGTTTCGACAATTTTGAAATTACACTCTAAACTTGATTTTGGAATTTCGGAAAGAAATTTCTATCAGCTGTGGATTTTTAAACGACACTGAAACCTCGATTTTTGAGACTATCAGTGTAGCAGTATGAAACTATTTTTAAAACAATTAAGAAAACCAAAATATGCAGTAATTTTTTAATTATACTCTAACTCCGATTTATGGGACCCCGGAAAGAAGTTTTTCCATCAATTGCGGATTTTTAAACTTCACTGAAACCTCGATTTATGAGACTAATCACTTTTTTGTTTTAACTCCAAAAAAGTGAGATCTTTATAAAATCCCATTAACAGTGATTAATTTACTGTTTTTTGTATTAAGTCTAATTTTTTTTTTGCATTCTAATAATAAAAAAAAATCTTTTATCCACTCAGAAAAAAAATAAAAATTTGTCATCCCTGAAAATTGAAGTCTTCCTGCGAAACATTGTCCTTGAAAAAAAGACAAAGTAACCTCCTGGCATAGTTCGACTTTGACATATTGACACAGCACAATATGGAAGTGATATCCGGAACTTTCTCTCTCTCTTTCTCCCTCAAATAATTAGTGAAGGAAAGTGGCAACTTATTTCGACTTTTGGGGCATTTGGATGCGAACACCCAAGCGGACGAGTCCTCCTGACCCGAACTTTTTGGAGGGCGAGAAAATTCAGTTTGAAAAAGCGTAGCGAATTTCTGTCGACCTAAACGAATCCGTCAAAAACTACAGGGGGGCCCTATAGTCCCAATGACGCGCTCTCTTATAAGGAGAGAAGGTCGTTCTATATATGGGCGTTTGCAGTACCAACATCTTTTCGTTACACACTGATTGTTACAAAATAAAAACTTGATATTTCAATGCACGCATCTTCTACTGGTCAATTGAACAATGGAAATGGCCAATTTTCCCAATTCTACGGTCAAAACTTTTTCCAAATTTTTTTCATAACTTGAATAAAGACAAAAGTTTCTTTTCTAATTCAGGGGAATTTTTTTTTCAAAAATACAGTCAAACCTCAATAAGATGGATTCTTATGTATTTTAACAAAAGTTTTTCAATAAAAACAATTCTTTTTTCTAATTAAAGAGAATTTTTTTAATGCATACCAAAAGTATTTAAGAAACTACAATTTCTTTTTTATTTAAGAACACAATTTCTTGAAAAAATACAGTTGAACCTCAAAAAATTGAATTAGTAAGTTTTTGACAATATTTCTATTAATTTAGATCGACTAAAATCAATCAAAATTATTCTCAAAAAGTTTTTTCAGAATATGAATAAAATCATAAGTTTCTTTTTTAATTTAGAGGGATATTTATTTTTAAAAGTCAATAAAACCTCGATAAGTAGGATTCTTATGTTTTTTAACAAGGTTTTTATTAATTTTGGTCCATTTCAAATAGATAAGAATTAGTTTTAAATAACTTTTCCCAACTTAAACAAAAACTACCATTTCTTTTTTATTTAAGAGCAATTTTTTGAAAAAATACAGTTGAAACTCGAAAAATGGGATTAGTAAGTTTTTGCCAAAATTTTTATTAAATTGGATCGATTTAAAGTCGTATAAAAATTATTCTTAAACATTTTTTTCAAAACTTTAATAAAAACAAAAGATTCTCTTCTTATTCAAGAGAAATTTAAAAAAAAATACAGTGAAACCTCGATAAGTTGGATTTGTAAATTGTTTACGTTCTTTTTAATTTAATTAATTAATTTTAATTTAAAAAAATTTTTTTAATCGTTTAAATTCAATAAGTATTATTACCAAAAAATTTAGCTTCCAATGTAATTACTTCGAAAATTATAGTTAAATAATTTTAATATTAAATTACATATTTAAATTAAATTAAATTATTAAATTCGATTAGTCTCAAAAATCAAGTTCCGTTCCTTACCTTTGTAAATAAAAATTATTTGAAACTTGGATATTATACAATTCACTTGAAATGAGGGGTTGAGAGAGGTTTTGAGAATTTGAAGTGTGCGCCCATTTTCTTTAAGTATTTAAAGTCTAGTTTTATGATGTTAAAGGGAGCGAACTGAAAACTTTAAATGCAATAAAATGTTTAAAAGTACATTGGAACCTACTTTTAAGTTTCGTTTTATTGTTCAGTGTTTAAATTCCTTACAATTTTCAAGTTCTTATAGTTTTATTATTCAATTTCGACAACAAGTGGGTTCCAATAATTTTTCGTTCGATTTTAAATCAAGAAGAATTATTCCCGAAAATCGAGGTTGCAGTGTAGTTTAAGAAAATGCAGTGTATTCAAAGATTTAACAATTTAAATATGTTTAAAATTAGAAAATTAAATTTTAAATTCAAAAAAATGAATTTTAAATTAAAAAATTAAATTCTTAATTAAAAAACTAAATTTTAAATTAAAAAATTAAAATCCAAAATTACAAAATTAAAATAAAAAATTACGAAATTTTAAATATTTAATCTTTAAAAAAAATTCAAAAGTAAACGACTCGAATTTTTAG
Source organism: Leptopilina syphax (assembly GCA_032872505.1). Lineage (NCBI taxonomy): Eukaryota > Metazoa > Arthropoda > Insecta > Hymenoptera > Figitidae > Leptopilina > Leptopilina syphax. The sequence goes on from CM065470.1 coordinate 22,893,073, forward strand.
ACTCGAATTAATTGTTAAAAAAATCTTTGGAAATATTAATCAAAGTCGCAATAATAATTGAACAATTTTCAAAAAAAGGAAACGAACGATTAATTTTTTTTTGTCACTATTCTATTCATTCGCATCCAATGTGTTCCTGATCTATATATATAAATATATTTCAAAAGAAATGAAAAATCGTTATTTTTCCAAGTTTAAAAGCATATGGCGGAAATAAAATACAATATATACGCAGGGAAGAAAAAATACCAAAGCTAAACAAGAAGTTCCTGAGCATAAATTCAAGAAGAAGTAGAAGAAAAAAAAACTAAGTTCTAAACCCATTTTCGCTGAATACAAGAATCCTTGAGAAAAAGGAAAATGGTCGTCCTAATAAACCCAACATAAAGTCTGCTTAAAAAATTCTAGTTCGCTGAGAGCAATAAAATATTTTTTTTCTCCTTTTACAAGTTGTTTGGTAAATTTGACTTTCAAGGTCCGCTCGGTAATTTTTGGGGAAAAAAAATAACCATTGACAAAAAGGGTAAGAAAAAAGGGGGGTAAATTCTTCTTAAGTGTTAAAAAAAGAAGAGTTAACTGATTTATACTTAGAAAAAATTTTTTTAAAAAAAATAATATACGATCTAGAATTTTTTACCCTTTTTATGATTTTATTGAAAACTTGTCCTAAAAAAAAGAAAAATGTCTTTTTATTTTTTTGCTTTTATTATTATTGCCTAATAGGTCATAATAAATATTCATAATAAATAACACTAATATTAGTAATAAATAATTATAAATAAAAATATTATTATTAGTTAAATTTGCATTCTGATTTTATCCAAATAAAATTTAACTAATTAATTAATTTTATTTTTTTACTAATAATTAGTAATTATTTTTTTTACTAACTTTTAAAGCAATAAATAATTATTTATTCCCAATAACTATTTCAGGGGTTTGCTTGATTGAATTTAAAAGAAAAACAATAAACATCTTTCTTTATGGTTAGAAATTATTAGAAATTTTTACTAATTTAAATTAATGGACGTCAGTCCATTAATTTAAATTAGTAAAAATTTCTAATAATTTCTAACAATATTTTCTTCACTGTCAATTTGTGATTTAAAAACAATTTTTTCTATTATTTACAGAGATTCAAAGTTAAGAGGACAGTTGATTAAATATAAAAAATTTTATTAAAATACTTAAATTTATTTCTACTTAAGTCTAAACAATAATTACAATAATACAAAACATACAATTTTCCTAAAGTTTCAAACGTTTAAATAAAATTCAAATTTGAATTTCGTATCATAAAAATTGTTGTTCAATTCGAACGTCTTCAAAACTTTAAAGACTTGAAACTTTTTATAAATATATTTAAAAATCAAAACGTGTTATTTCATTTATAATTTTTTGGTACCATAAAATTTTTTCATGATCAGAATGTTGATATTTTAATACTAATTTTTCCATTAATCCCAAACCCGGTGGATTAACAGTGTGACGATCCTGAAAGAGAAATTCACTACCAGGCAAAAGAATAACACTCTTCTCTTTCGTTTCATAAACTTGTTCTACTTTCGCCCTAAAATATCGATCACTAAATTTAATTTCATACAAAATATTCACATAACCCGGCGCTGGTCGACCAACAAATCTCAAAGCAGCCTCTCCACTAAGAAATGCTTGTGTAAATTTCTGCAGTACAATAAATGGTTCACTCTCTATTTTAAGAAATGCAGTTGGTTTCGATTCGACGAAATACAATTTCATATCAAACTCCCCAAGTGGATCGTCCGATTGTCTCACAGCTAATCTATAAAGAGCCATTTTCATAAATTTCGCCTCATTCGTATCGCCACCAATTCTCTTGTATCCTGTCGTTAGAAAATTTCTTATCGCATAATAATCATGAAACGTCACCGAAAATCGTGCCTGTTGTTCATTATATTTCTCAATTGTACTCTCAATCGATGCTCCTTTCTCAATTCTCGCCCTCTCCACCGGCGAGTAGAAAGCATTAATTCTATGTTCACCCACAAAATCCGAAATATTATGACTTTCAAAACTAATTTCATATCTCAATTCATTCAAAAGATTTGGATTTTCAATCCAAAAATTTTCACCAACAACAGGTTCGATAAATGGATCTTTTGCCCATTCAGTGAAAAAGTTATTTAGCGTTTCATCATTTGGAAAAAGATGATGCTCAAGTACACCACGTATCATTGCTTCCGGCTGACTTGACAATCTCCAGACAAAATCAACAATTCCTTCATCATTAATCTTTTTCCTTAAATAACGTCGTCTTCTCCGACAAATACCAATATTATCCAAATTCTTCGCATAATCATTGTCCTTACAATTATCATCTCCATCATAGACGATCGACACACCAGAAAATTCAACCCTCTTCTCCTTAGTCCAAAGTTGATTATTAATTTCATAAAAGAAAAAATTTGGTACTTTCTCCAAATTGTTATCGTAAAAACTATACACCTTATCTCCATTCTCCTTTGTTTCAACATATTGCACAAACCTCTGAATTTTAAATTCAAAATCAGTTTTCAATTGCGCCACTAATTTTTCATTATCCGATGTGTAAATAAATTTATAACCAAAAGCAGTGTAAGTACGATTCTCTAAAGTAGTCGCATAAAGTTGACGCTTACCATCAATGCCGCCAGTTTTACCGATACCTTTCAATTTACCCGACATCAAAATTCCAATTTCCTTTAAACTATTCACAACTGTCGTAAAAGTAAAATTTGTCTTCACTTCTAAACTGTGAATCACTTTTCCAAATAGAACCAAATTATCCTTAGTTGCAAAAGTCAATCTAAATGAGGGCTTTGGCAAATTTAGAGAAATATCCTCGAATATTATATGCCCATTCAGTGCGTATAACAGTGATCGCGAACCACTTTCTTTTGCTATGAATTCATCCATCGTTTCAATACTCACATTTCGTAAAAATACGGACTTCATTCTTGTACCCAGAGAAGCAAGATACGATCGTGTGGTTGCATTCAATAATTTCGACGAAACTTCATTTGGATATTTATAAAACAACTTTATCTTATCCGATGTGCAAACTGTTTTACATGCATTACCACATTCCTCAGTCAAACAAGAAGAATATGGTACTAATGCCAAACCAAATTCCTTCCACCAATTCTTATCAATTCTCTCATCTACTGTTCCCGCACAATTGTCAAAAGTATTCAAATAGAATTTCAAGCGTGCCTTTTTGTATTCAATCAAATTTCGAAAAAATACGGTAATGTTATCATTACTTCTCTTCAGGATTTTTGACGTCGATATTTCTTTTAATCTCTCAAACTTCGATTTAACCTCTTCTGGAGACATACCCAATTTCTCGTCGAAGTCAATTAATGCTATATTATAGTTGTCTCGTTTTAACGTGTAATAATACAACGTACTCGTCCGAGGAAAGTATACCTCCAAAAAATCATGTTCAGCTCGGAAAAAATTATCATATTCAGAAGTGATATTAGGAATCAGTAATTTTATAAAAACATTCAAATTTTGAAATGTTACTTGAAGATCTTTCGGAATGGCACTTTGAATTAAAGAAAGATCGTGTGATTCGTACAGATCCGCTATATTGTTGATATGACTGAGAAAATTCTCCTTCGGAATCGGTAGAGGCTTCTTATCATCTCGACAGAAGAAAGTTCCGGGAAAATGCAAATATGAAAATAATCTCTTGTCTCTTTCATGAGCATTAACTTGAGGACAACGTTGCTCCAATATAATTTGAGCTAATGTTGCACAATTTTTCAAATTCGAAAGTGCAATATGCATTTGTAGTGTATAATCATTCTTTAAATTCTCTTCAATATCAGCCTGTATTTCACTTGTGTAATGAAACAAATACGTGTAGGCAGCTTGCCAAAATGATAGATCCAACACAACATTCGACATTTTCTGATAGGCGAATAAGAATTTTCTATTAAAGATATAATTCGAAAGAGCTGGCAGTGCAAATGCTTTGAACAAATTCACATTCTTCTCCTGCTTGAGAATCATTTTTTCAAGTATATGTCCTGTTACCAAATATTGTTCGTATAAATTCTTATCGAATACCTCTTTTTCACGAATTACACTATCACTGTAATAGACAGTACTTACTGTACCTCCTCGTAGAAACATTGAACCAGCTTGTGCATAAATATAATCAAGAGACAATAAAGTGAGATTAGTGTTGGATAGAGGAAACATTGGCAATATTATATCATTGTATATTCTACCAATTGCTAAATTACTGAGATTCGATTTTTCGCCATATTCATTTTCAAATTGCTCAGTATCAAGTTCTTTTCTCACCAAATTCAGTATTTCAAAAATTAATAAATTATCCGTTTTGAGGAAAATACCTGCCAGGAAACCATAGACATTGCCATATTTTTCGAATACCAGGGAACTAATGATGTAATCAAACATTGCATTCACGAATGTAACATCTAAAAATTCATCTTCTTCTGCTCCGTAAAGATCACTTCCTCTCAATACATTTCTAATTAATTCAACTTTTTTTAATTTATTATTTGCATTCACTTGTAAATATTCATAGAGTGCATTAACAACCAGAATTCGTTTATTTTGATCGATTTCTGATAATAAACGTTCGGAGTATAAAAAATCACTTAACATGTTTAAGTAACTAAAGATCGGTATTAGTTGCACTGTTTCTAGTGGATTGAGAAGTTTTTCCATTTTTTATTTTCAATTATTTTCTTTTATTTGTTATTGTATTTTTTATATTTATAATCTGTGCGATTTGTAAAATTTCACTTTTTTGTTCCGAAAAAATTAGACGTGGTGCAAAATTTTACTGTCTGTAAAATAATAAACACAATATTTAATTTTTATTTTGTATCAATAAATCCGAATCTAAAAAAATAGTACTCAAACTTTTATATTTATTCCTGTAGAACAGCACTTAAACTTAATAGATTTTAATTATTATACAGTAAATTTTACAGCATTTTTTGTGTACTTTTTAATACCAAAAACATTTTTTCAAACAAAAATTTGACAGAAATAAAATTTATTTTTCAATTTTTACAAAAACTTGCACATTTTTCATTTTTTTAAAATCATTTTTCTTGGAGAGTTGACAATTTTTTCAATAAATTATATGTAAAAATGAAAGAAAGACAACAATATTTTTTGGAAAAAATGAAAAAAAAATTTCAACTTTCTTTTTTTTTTTTTATTTCCTTGAAAATCCTGTTGACCCATTTTCAAACTTTGTAACATTTATTGGTAAAAATATCAGATTTTCAATAAAAATATTTTTTAAAATTAAAAAAATGAATAATTTCCGAATTTCGTTTAAAATTAAATCTTTTAAAAAGTTAATATTTTAGAATTTTATATTGCTTTTGTATATCAGGATGGCTATACTAAATTTTGAAAATAAAATTCAAGGTTTTTCAAGACTTTTTCTAGGTTTTGAAAAAGATAGCAAGATTTTTAAAATTTCAATTTTTTATTAGAAAAAACAATTGTTATTTTTAAATGCACTCTCTAAATTTACTAATTCAAGAGCAAAAATTCAGTCACTTTATTTTAGTAAAAATTTACAATAGTAATCAGTGAAGTTTTACTAAATTTTAGTAAAATGACCAAAAAAAAAGTAAAATTTTACTAATTCAGATTTAGAGAAAACTTTTGTTATCAAAATTTCGACATGAGTTTTTTTTTTAAGTTCAAAATTTGTCTAAAAAAAATTACTTTGAGTAAACAATTAAAAATGAATAAATAATTTCAAAAATACTAATATTTCAGAAAAATGATATTGAAGAATTTTGTTACAAAAACAATTTTAAAATCTGTTATTAAATTTTTTTGATAAAATTAGAAATTGAAAAATAATGATTTAAGAATATGATAGATTTTCAACGTTGAGTAGCAACTCTGTTTACTATCTTTCAATCTCAATTAGTTAAAAATAATTAATTATAATTAGATAATGACGAATAACTAACTACAAAAGTAGTCACACTTTACTAATTAAATTAATTACCAAAAATTTCAGCCATTTTGATCTAACCTAAAAGTAAATTTAACTAATAATTTAGTTATTATTAACTGTTTTATTACTAAAATAAAATTTTATTACTAAAACTTGAATCATAGACTGACTTTTTACTATGAAATTAAATTTATTTTTAAGGGGATGTCAAAGTCGATTGGATTTTTGCATTGAGCTTCAATGGGAAAATCGCATCGACTTTGACATCCCCTTAAGAACTAATTCAATTGACAGATTTTGAAGAGTATACAGAATAACAATTTATGAGAGTTTTAAGCCAATTTCAGAAAATTAAATATTATTAAATAATATTCCTGTAAAATAACATCGAATCTAAAACAGTTTAGTAATCAGTCTAAATGTTTGGTAGTCGGGGGTGAGATTTTGTAATTTGATTTTGAATTTAACATTGACATTCACTTTGACTTTCATTGTCACTTTGATTCTAAGAGTCAAAGTCTGAGTCAGAGTGAAAATGAAAGTCAATGTCAATGTCAAAGTCAAAATCGAATCAAAAGTCAGAGTAATATTTTTTCAGATTAATTTTTTCTATACTTGAATAAATTATTTTTAACTATGAAAAACCTTATACCTACTTTATTTTATGTAAAACACTGTAACTAATACTAATTAACTTTTGCAACTATTAATTATTTTGTCTGTTATTATATAGACCAACTTTTGATATCTAAACCACATATTTCCAAAATAGGCGTATTTATACAAAACAGATATTCAAAGGGTTAAGATAAAATTTTTGTTTATCTATTACAAATAGACTGTTCACTATGTGTTTCACTTTTTGTTGATACAATTTTAACTTTATCAAACATTTATAATAAGAAACGTATGTTAAAATTAATAAATATAAATTAATGTAGTTTAACGATACATAATATTAGTTTGAATTTCAATACATTGTACAGATCCACAAAAATTGACATTTTTAAGTTCTTATTTTCTGTCTTTTTTTCAATATTTAAGTCGTCGTTGTTCACTATCTTTTACGGCACGCGTTGACACGTGTGCGGTTCTTTGTCCTCAATCAAGGTGGGAATACATTTTTACAATATTATCAATAATTTACCATAAGCAAACTGTCTCAAAAAAACAATTTTTTCTTTACTTCTCTGTCCTTAAAGTATACTGTAAACGATCAAATGGAACGCCAATATTTTTAATTTTCTATTTTATTACAAAAGAAAAAAAAATATTAATTTGTATATATTAATTAACTTAATTTAAAAAAAAAAAAAACCTATTTTTAACCACAAAAATACAACTCTATATTTGTTTTTCATTCAACGAAGCAAGAAGTCAACATTTTACTCTAAAAATTTCCCAAAACATGCGACTTTTCCGAATATTTAGAAAACTAAGAAAAAGGAACTCGCGCAACATAATTGAATTTATTATATACATAGAAAAAATTCTCGATCCCAATCTGATTTCAACCAGGTAGTATAAACATTTATGGTGTTATAATGTTGGAAAAAAAGTGAAAGAACACTTGTAAACGAGTTAACGCTTTGGCCACCAAAGTTTTCTGATTGTAAAATCCCAAATGCTATTGCGACCATAAAAAACGGTAATAAAAAAATCGTGCGACTTTCGAACAAAATACACATAAAAACGTAAGAGATATAAATCCAAAAAAAGAATACAAAGAAAAAAAAACGAAGAAGTACGATGAGGGAATAAATTCTCAAGGAAATATCAGAAATCAAGATTTAATGCAATTTAAATGCTCCATTAAAGTGTCTTAATTGTTTCGAAAAAAAATACTTCGGTTTAATTTTTGCAAATTGTTTCTTTTTATATGTAAATAAATCTACACCTGAACCTCGAATTAGTGATTTGCGAATTTGCGTCCACCAGGAAAAATTTTAATGAATTTTTACTGCTGTTCAAAATGAGTAAAGATGATTTTTAGTAGCTGCTTTTTAATTGTTTCGCTCACGAAAAAATGTGAAACTTTATTTGTATAAACTGAACTATCAGAGATTTCTGGTCATTTTTGCTAATATTTGCTATTTTTTTTATCAATTTTACCAATTTAGGAGTCAATTTTACTGGTACAGTAAATTTTACTATACCTGCGAAGTAAATTTTACTGGTATAGTAAATTTTACCGAACCTGTGAAGTAAATTTTACTGGTACAGTAAATTTCAATAAATAATAAAATTATTCCTTATAGGATGGAAAAGTTAAGTTAATAAAAGTCCCTGATAGTAAAAATATGGCTAAAGTAATTTAATTAAATAAAAGTTTGATTAAAAAAAATTTTCTTAATAATCTGAGATAGTAAAAATTAGGCAAAATATAACTTTTGTTAATTAAAAGTCCGTAAAATAAAAGTTCACTTAAACAAAAGTTCTAAAGAATAAAAATCTCGATAAATAATTATTCAAAAAGAAATATTATTTAGATAAAAAAAATAGTTCGAAAAGATAAAAATAATTTCGACGAAAAATAGTTCGAGAAGAAAAAAATTTCGATAAATAATAATTTGGAAAAATAAAAATATGAATAAATAATAATTCGGAATTAAGAAATTTCAGCTAAATGAAAAATATTGTTAACTATTAAGTCCAGAATAATAAAAATTGTTTATTAAAAACTCGGCTGAATAAAAATTCTATTAAACAAAAGTCTTGGCAAATAAAAATTATCTTCGAGTAAAAGAAACAGAAAATAAAAATTCAGCTAATTAACAATTTTACTCAGGTAATGTCGAAATAATAAAAAATTATGCTTTTGTGAAAAAAGTTCAAACAAATAAAAATCTCGTTAAATAAATCAAAGACGAAAAAAATTCAGTTACATAAAAATCTGTATAAATAAAAATCCTATTAAATAAAAATTCAGCTAATTAAAAATCCTGCGCGTTAAGTATATAAAACTGAGAAAAAATCATCTGTTAAATAAAAATTCGACTATAAATGAAACGCGCGCGCGCACTATCACAGAAAAAATCTGGGCTCATTTTTATTGCAGCTCCAAATGAGTAAATTTAAATGTCATTTTTAGCTTTTTTCCTCAATATTGTTCCATTAATGAAGAAAAAAAGGAAGAAATTATGTCACGGGTCACAAATAATTAAGTAAAATCTAAATTATCAGGAATTTTTTCTCTTTTTGGTAACTTTTACTATTTTTGAAATAAATGTTACTAAGGAATTTCTTTTTATTTTTAGTAATTATTACTATTTCTAAAGTAAATTTCACTAAGTTTTTACTCTGGAAATTCTTCTCAGTTGAGATAACTTTTATTACTATATTTTTTAAGTAAATTTGATTAATTTTGACTTAAATTATATTGTTTCGAAATTCGAAAATAGTAAAATTTATTTATAAGATAATGAATAATTAATTAAATGTAGTAATTACTTATTTCTACTTCTAATTTAGTAAAAATTATCAAATAATTGAGCAAAATTCCTTGACAATTTTGGCTTTCATTATAATATGAGAGTATGGTAAAAGTTACTTTACTCTTTTTTCAGGAAAATAAATTTATTTGCTTATTAGCAAATAAATTTATTTTCCTGTAGAAAAAAGTAAAAATAGGTAAGTCAATTTTATTATATAGCTAATTTAATTTTTAAAATAATAAGAATTACCTAACAAATGATCAAAATTTCTAAACAGTTTTGCTTTCATTACACGTAAGTATAGTAAAAGTTACTTTACTCGTTCTTCCATGTGTAACAAATTTTATTACCTTCCAAACTAAATTAGCTATAATAAAATTTACTTCCCTATTTTTATTTCTAAAATAATAAAAATTACTGAATAAATTAACGCTTTTTCTATAATATGTAACTACAGTAAAAGTTACAATACTATTTTTTCAAGGTCAAATAAATTTATTTACCGTGTAAATTAAATTAGCTAGTAAAATTTACTAAGGACCGAAATTGGAAAACTTGTCATTTACAAACCAGAAATGCCAACTGCAAAAATTCCCTACTATTCAACTTTTACCATAAAATTAGAGTAAAAAATATCTTGATCCCTTCTTTTCACATATTGAAAACCTCGAAAAATTGACTTTTTCTATACCCACTATTTTTTTCCTATTTTGATTCACAAAAGGCGAGTTTTTTTTGAATGGAGGAAAGATTCTCCCCCGTACATATGTATTTTCGCGCACGCGACCCTGGTTTGAGGTTCTAGTTTTGGTTTCTTGAAACTCTTGTCCTGCAAGCGTGTATATAGAAGCAGAAGTTGTGCTATATGTTGGTACGTTTATGCTATATCGTGTGAGCAAGTATGTTGGACACACCCACGCCACTCCCACTCGGCATGAGATCGGACCTTCCTCCTGCACATATATATACCCTCCAACAAATCTTTTATAAAAACTCCCTTATGGACCTTTCATGATCTCATTTAATGACCAAGCTATCAAAAAATTCCCTCCATAATCCATAATCTAATCAAAATTTTTCCAAACAAAACGCTGTTTATTAATGCTGACAATGATGAAATTTATAATAAAATTACTATTTATTATTATTATTATTATTATTATTATTATTATTATTATTATTATTTTATTATTATTATTATTATTATTATTATTATTATTATTATTATTATTATTATTATTATTCTGCATTTTTTTATTTCTATGTATTCTTTTACTAAATTTGAATTTCGCTCCCATATAGTTCTCAAAGTTTCCGTCCAGATGGCATGAAAATTCTCTCGTAAACAAGACGAAGACGTCGGAGAATAATTAAACTAAGAGAAAAATTTATTCGATTCAAATAAAGGATTATCAAATTAATATTATTTATTTTTTATCAAACAATTTTCATAAGTTAATTAACAAACATTTGCCCCCAAAATTTTTCTAAGGATATCAAATTGAGACAAAAAACGAATCAAAGTGTTGCGAAGCAACATTTTGATTCGTTTTTTGTCTCAATTTGATATCTTAAAAAAAACTGTGATACATAAGTTACTTTTTCTTTAGTTTAAAATTAAAAAAACATTCTACAAATATTTTTCTCGAATTGCAGGCTTCGCACTCGATAATTAATTTTAAAAAAGTAGCAAAAAGTAGCTTTCAAACTAAAAAAAGTAGCTTTCGAAATATTAAACTTGACGACCAAGAAAACTCGCGTTTTAGACACTTCACAAAACTGACAAAAATCCCATTCCATATTTTTTATTTTCCTAACTTTTTCCTAATTTTCATCAAAAATATTTACTTCTTTCTTATCCTACTGCTAATAAATTAAATTCCTGAAAAGAATTTTATTATTCATGAAAGAATTTAAATATTTATAAAAATAATTTCATTCTTGCGAAGAATTTTATACAAATTTTTAAATAGTTCATTTCTTTCGACTAATTTTATGCAAATTCTAATTTAAATAATTGAATTCCTAAGAAATTTGTATTATTCATGAAAAGAATTGAATTCTTACAAAGATTTCTACAAAAATTTTTTAAATAATTAAATTCTATTTGGAAATTTTATGAAAATATTAGTAGATATTGAAAATCATTAAATTCCGAAAAGTTTTTAAAAATAATTAAATTTTACAAAGAACTCAATTAAAATTTTTGAGAATACTTGAATTCTTGCGAACGATTTTTTTAGAGCTTTTGAAAATAATTGAATTCCCAAGAAGAAATTTATTGAATTTTGCAAAGAATTTTATTAAAATGCCTCAAAATAATTGAATTTTCGGAAATAATTTTGTTATTTATCTTTAATAATTGAATTCTTTTAAATAATTATTTATGTAAATAATTGAATTCTTGGGAAGAATTTTATTTAAATCTAAAAGAATAATTGAATTATTTCAAAAAAATTTAATAAAAATTATATTTAAAATAATTCACTTCCATCGAAAAATTTTATTAAAATATTTAAAAATAATTGAAAACCTGTGAAAAATTCTAATATTTTTGTAAATAATTGAATTCTTTAAAAAAATTTTTAAAAAAGCATTTTATTAAATAATTGATTTTTTCGAGGAATGAAATTAAATTTTTAAGAGTAATTATATTTTTTAAGCAATTTCTGTAAAATTGTAATAAAAATAATTGAAATCCTGCGATAAATTTGAATATTTATGAAGATAATTGAATAGTTGCTAATAATTTTATTAAAATTTTCAAAAATAATTTAATTCCTGAGAAGAATTTTATTATTTATGAAAATAATTGAATTATTGCAAAAAATTTTATTAAAATGTTTAAAAAGAATTGAATTTCTGTCGAAAAATTTGATTATTTTTGAAAATAATTGAATTCTTCATAAGAATTTTATAAATATTGTTTTAAATAATTAATTTTTTCGCAATATAATAAATATTATGAACATTTTATTTTAAATAATATTGAATTCTAGTGGAAAACGTTATTTGTAAAAATAATTGAATTTTTCGATTAATTAATTTAAAATAATATAAAAAACATGTAATTGAAATTCTTCGATAAGTTTTATTATTTATGAAAATAATTGAATTCTTGCTTAGAATTTTGTCCAAAATTTTTCTAAAAAATTGAATTTTTATGAAAAATGTTATTATTAGTAAAAGTATTTGAATTATTGTGAATAATTGTATAAAAATTTTGTTAAATAATTGATTTTTTCGAAATTTTTTCGAAAATGCTATTCTAAATTATAATTGAATTCCTGGTGGAAATTTTATTATTTACGAAAACAATTGAGTTTTGGATGAATTCAAAAAATTTTTTTTTTAAATAATTTAATTCTTTTGCAAAATTTGATGAAAATACTGGATATTCAAAATAATTGAATTTCGAATATTTTTTTGAAAATAATTGCATCGTTTTAATGAATTTGATTATAATTTTTGAGAATAGTTTTTTGATTTCTAGTATTAGCGAATTTAAAATAGTAGAAATTCTAAAAAAAAAACCAGAATTAGTAGCTTTTAATTGAGAAATCTAAAAAAGTACCCAAAAAAATAGTTGGATATCTCAAGAAAATTTAAAATTGCGCGAGACCCAATAGGCGAAAAATATACCGTAAACTCAAAGAAAAAGAAAAAAATATCCGAAAAGTCAAAAAAGACAATAAGCGCGTAAAAAAAAGAGAAGGCAAAAACGAATCGGTATTGAATATTACAGTACACATTGAGATAATAGATAAAAGAAAAACTGTAAAACTACCGACGGTGAAATCATTAACTTACCGTGACTGCAAATCAAGGTTTCGCATTCAGTCACGGTTACCGTTGACCTGATATACAATACTTGATTGAAGAGATCAATGAAGAGAGTACCTGCTTCCTAATGCTGCAAGTCGCCACCGAATTTACGATCAAACAATAACATCGTGCAATAAACATGACAAAATATTGCCAAAAGAAAAATATTTACGACTCACCATATATTTTCGGAAGTAAATTCCTCCACTTCGTCTTTTTTTTCCAATTTCCTTCCGTGGAGTCCTCTCTTCTTCTTCCTTACTCTCACTCACTCACTCACTCACTAGTTCACAATAACAAATATTTCCGTTAAAAAAAAGGAGAGAAAAAAAGTTTCTCCCCATTTGTCCTCAAAGTTGTTGCGCAATAGTTTGCCTCATAAATTTCGAAAATACTGTCTTCAATTGTAGAAGAAAACAAAATCCTTTTTCTGCAACAAAAAAAAAAGAAGAAAAATCACAAATTTATAGCTTGGACGTTTAAATAATAAATATTAAATGTTTTTACATTCTCATCACATGAGAAAGTATTAGTTTTGGTCGAAAATTGACTTTCGCTAATTTTTTTTTTATAAAATTTAGACAATTACACTAAAAATAATGTTTATTTTCTTATAGGCCTCATTTTAATAGACTGAAGATTAAACAAATAAAACCTTTGTGGGATAAAAATTCCACTATAACATTTTTTTATTTTACTAAAATTTTTTTATTGTTAAATAAAAGTTTTAATCTAAATATGGGAAACCTTAAAGCGATTCCAATAAGTTTTGAACAAGTGTAGAATATCATCGCGTTCTCATGACGATAATGAAAAAATGATTGCGTCTTTGGCGAACAATAAAAATTGAACAAGAGCACGACCCCTAAGAAAATGGCCAATATATGAGTATTATAAATGCGTCGCTAAAATTGGGACTTGACGTATTGATTGTAAGAGTACGCGGCGCGCACACTTTGGAATCGATTTGTATCGATATTTGACTGGTTGGAAAGGTGAGATGGATGAACTGCGTCTCAAAATCTATTAGTCATCACCCACATGCAAATATACATATATATATATATACTGCCATATATGTGTATATGCAATGTTCGTCTTCTATACGGTGTGGACAGGTATATAACCGCCACATATAGCTCACATATTGTATTCAACTTTCTTGATGCATTATTTACGTTCTTTGGAATGTTAATGTGCTTATTGCTAATGCATGTCATTAACTGATATTGCAAAATATAATGATACCTTCCTTTCGATCTCGATCCCTATTCTTCTTTTCGTGATTCGATTTTCTAGGTGCAACGATTTTTGCAACGATAATAGGTTTTATTCATTTTTCTTTCTTTGCTTTTATTGTCCATTAGAAATAATGAATGATGTTTTTTGGTAATTAATGATAGTACGCAGTGTTGTTCGAATGTGCTGAACGAATTCGCATATCCCTGTAAAATTCTATATCCCTATACAAAAATAAGGTATTAGAAAAGTATTCTTTTCTAATTTCTTTCTTTCTATTTCTTCTATTTTCTTTTAGTTATTTTATTTTTTTGCTATTTTTTTAGAGGCTTTATTGACCTCAATTAATTGATGAGACTGTCTTCACTTTGGTAAAATTGCAACCAAGTTTGGGCCAATATTAACCCAAGATACTCATATAGTCATTGACTAAACTAAATTTCAATGACACTCGAATCGAAATTTTTTCCTAAACGCAGACAAAGTTTTGACTTTTTCCCTGACCCTAAAGAATATTCTGATTCACTCTCAAAATGGTTATAGATAATCAAAAAAACGTTCTAGGTATTATATTTATTTAAAATTTTCTTTAAATATAAAATTGGCCCAAAACATCAATAACTTCTTTTTTAAATAAATATTTAATCATTAATAATTAACTAGCAACAATTCTAACTTCTTCCTACCTTTTTTTAAAAATAAAATTAGCAATTTTAAAAATAATAGAATTTAAAAATTTTCTAATAAAAATTTTTGTTGAAAACACTAAAAAAAAATTCAATTTTGGAGAAATTACAAATAATTGCAGAAATTCAATTATCAAAAAAAAAAAAATAAAATTCTTCTTATAAAATTCAACTACATATGTTCAAAATTTGAAAAAAAATTCTCGTAAAAATCCCAATTATCTTTACAAATAACAAAATTCTTCTCCCAAGTTCAATTATTTTCATAAATGTCAAAAAAAAATGTTTGTCCTAATTTCAATTATTTTCAAAAATAAAATGCATTTTTCTAATTTCAATGATTTTCAATATCTACAATTTTAATAAAATTTCCCAAAAACGAATTCAATTATTTAAAGAAAATTTTAATAAAATTGTATGCAAACATTTAATTATTTTCTAAAATAATAAAAATTTCACAGGAATTCAATTATTTTTATAAATAATAAACTTTTTTAAAGGAATTCAATTATTATTTTCATAAAAAATAATTTAAAATTCTAGAAAATAATAATTGAATTAAAATGAAGAAAATAATTTTGATGAAGTTACAGTAACAATATTCTTATAATATAAAGTAATGATTTTATCTCTCGGTCATTTTTAATTATTATAAAACATGAAAAAATCGATCACTCCGAGTCTTCGACTCGGAGCAATCGATATGTTCATGTTTTATAACAATACTTTTATAAGTTGTTTAATTTAAAAAAGGTTTGATTTTGAAATTTTTAAATGTCATAATTTCTGTGGAAAATCCTGTTCCAAAAATTAGATTAAAAATAGGAATTGTGCAAATATTTTTCTTCTTTTTCTAAAACAAAATATTAATTTTGTTAAAAAAATTGTGATTCACAAACAAAAATAATGAAAAATAAATAAATTTTCTATTTCTTAATCGCAGTTGTTTAACAATTTTCTAATTTTGTTTAGAAGTAAAGAACAAAAATCTGCATAATTTCAATTTGACAAAACATAATATTTAACAAAATTTTAGTCTTTTAATGAAAATAAGTGAAAAAAATTCTGATGATTTCTATTTGTCATTACAATTTTGAATTAATTATAAAATAAAAATAATTATAATATAATAATATAATAATATATAATAAAAACTTAAAATAATTTTTAAAAATTTCGATTAAGCTTTTTGGAAAAAAATATTTCCACGGAAATTATAATTAAAAGTATGAAAAATTTAAGATTTTCAAAGATTTTGATTTGAAACCATTACTAAATTCAATTATTTCTAAAAATTGCAATTACTAGTAACTTCTAAAAAATCCAATTGAACCTCCCAATTCTATAACTCGATCTGCGCTCGAACGATCAGCGTAAAGACAGTCAGTCGGGCCAAAGTATGAAAAAAATTAAAAGTTAAAAATAAATATTTTTAAAAACACTATCTTTTATAAAATGAAAATGCGCAACTTTTTTCTCTTTAAATTTTTTTTGTAAAGTGAATATTGTTGACAGTAGAGACAAAAAACTAGAAATTTTTTGTTACACAATTTCATTGAATTTTAAAACATAAATCGTCATAACTCGGACAAATATTGACGGATTTTGTCCAAAATTAATATGCAATCCCGTTAAGGTCTACTGATGAAGATAAAATAATAAAAACATGAAAAGTGACTTTTTTTAAAACAATATTTAATTATAAATAGGGGAATGTCGGTAACAACGCATCCTATGTTTCGACGACAAAAAGTCTGCGGGGAACATTTGAGTTTAATAAACTTTCAGTGACAAAGTTTTTCATTATGAATCACGGAAGTTTTCTAAAAAGGTTTTAGACCGATTGTTTGAAAATTAACAAAAATATAGCCAGTTTAAAAAATCATGCGGCGCAACGACGCGTTGTGCCGTTTGACATGTGTTTGGTATTGGAAGGAAATACGTTTGTAACGTGTGATACACATAGGACGAGAACACATGTCAAACGGCGCGGCGCGTCGTTGCGCCGCATGATTTTTTAATCTGGCTATATTTTTGTTAATTTTCAAACAATCGGTCTAAAACCTTTTTAGAAAACTTCCTTGATTCATAATGAGAAACTTTGTCACTGAAAGTTTATTAAACTCAAAAGTTCCCCGCAGACTTTTTGTCGTCGAAACATAGGATGCGTCGTTACCGACACTCCCCTATTTATAATTAAATATTGTTTTAAAAAAAGTCACTTTTCATGTTTTTATTATTTTATCTTCATCAGTAGACCTTAACGGAATTGCATATTAATTTTGGACAAAATCCGTCAATATTTGTCCGAGTTATGACGATTTATGTTTTAAAATTCAATGAAATTGTGTAACAAAAAATTTCTAGTTTTTTGTCTCTACTGTCAACAATATTCACTTTACAAAAAAATTTTAAAGAGAAAAAAGTTGCGAATTTTCATTCTATAAAAGATAGTGTTTTTAAAAATATTTATTTTTAACTTTTAATTTTTTTCATACTTTGGCCCGACTGACTGTCTTTACGCTGATCGTTCGAGCGCAGATCGAGTTATAGAATTGGGAGGTTCAATTATTATCTAACACTTTAACTGAAATCAAATTTGATTAAAATTGTATTGAAAATATAATTGAATTCCTGAGAAGAATTTTATTATTTATGAAAATAATTTAATTATTGCGAAGATATTTATAAAAAATTTGTAAATAATTGAATTCCTGTGAAATTTTTATTATTTTATGAAAATATTTAAAGGTTTGCGTAGAATTTTATTAAATTTTCTTTAAATAATTTAATTTTTTTTGGAAAATTTTATTAAAATAGTAGATATTAAAAATCATTGAATTTTGGGAAAAGAATTTTATTAAATTTCTTTAAAATAATTGATCTTATGTGAAGAATTTTGTTGTTTATCAACATAATTGAATTATTTTGCAGAATTACTCAAAATTTTTTTAAAGTAATTGATTTTCTGCGACGAATTAATAGTTATTTAGAAAAAATATTATTTTTAATTATTGCATCGAATTTTATTATTTTTTTTTTTTGAATAATTGAATGTTTATTAAATTATAAATTGAATTCTTTCGTCAAGTTTTAATAAAATTTTTAAAAATAATATTTTTCGATAAGTTTCATTAAAATTACATTAAAAAAATTGAAATTTTGCGATGAGTTTCATTATAGCTATGAAAATAATTGAACTATTCTGAAAAATTTTATAAAAAAAGTTGCAAACAATTGATTTTTTTTCAAAAAAATTTATGCGAATTCTATTTTTAATAATTTAATTTCTGTGAAATTTTCATTATTTTAGAAAATAATTGAATATTCGTGTAGAATTTTGTCAAAATTGTTTTTAAATAATTGAATTCTTTTGGGAAATGCGTTATTAAAATATTAGATGTACAAATTTTTATTGAATTAAGAAAAATTTCTAAAAATAATTGAAATTTTGCAACGAATTTTATTAAAATTTTTGAAAATAACTGAATTCTTGTAATGAATACTATTATTAATGAAAATAATTGACTTCCTCTGAATGATTTTATTGTTAATGAAAATAATTAAATCCCTGACAGGAATTTTAAAATTAAATGAAAATAATTGAATTACTGCGAAAAATTTTAAAACATTTGATATTTTTGAATGAATTGGCAAATTCTATTTTAATTTTTAAATAATGGAATTCCTTTCAAATTAATATTGAATTTCGCAATGATTTTTATTAAAATTCTTGAAAATTTTTGAATTTCGGCGAAGAATTTTGCTATTTACTTGTAAAGATAATTGAAATGTTGTCGACAATTATTTTTAGATTTTTTGAAAATAATTGAATTTTTGGGAAGAATTTTATTAATTTTGAAAATAATTGAATTCTTGTGATGAACATTGTTATGTATGAAAATAATTGAATTTTATACAATGAATTTTATTAAAATTCCTAAAAATAATTGAATTTTGCTATTTATAAATAAACAAACAAACCAGTAAATATTAAATAAAAAGAAAATTAGTAAAAAATAATAAACAAAACTAATAAATAAAGAAGTAATAAACAAAAAATTAGAAATAAATAATAAACAGAAAATTATGAATGAATAATAAACAAAAAATATTTATTAACAATAAATCGCAACGAGAATGACGTAAAGAGGTTTATAAATATATTAAAAACAATTAAAAAGAATTGACGTAATTTACGTTCGGCTTGTACGTTTTAAGCGATTATCATCGACGGTGTCCCATGGCAATGTGGCGCCACTCGCAGCCAATTAGGCAAAGCAATTAAAGAATTACACAACTATATATATATATACATATATATATATATATATATATAAACCTCGTGGCATCGTGTGAAATGTTCTAATACTACACATTCCTAACGTCCGGTCTCTCAAGGCAAAAATAAAAGGTGCTTTCGTTGATGATGACCAACAACGAAGGACGTGCGCCCGGCACTTCTTCTTTTGCCTCTTTTCCTCGCTCCTTGGAATTGAACGCGACGACCATACGAAGAATTCCCACATTCGTAAAATCGGTCCTTTATGATTCAACCGGATCGTAATCTTCTGGATATCTCCATATGTTGTCAGAAAGTCATCGACATCAAAATAAACTGCTTATAAGCATTTTGTCCTTTCTCGCGTAGATTAACGAAATCACGTATATATCTATAATATAGAAACTATATAATATATTCCTTATTTTAGTCTTTCAAAATTTTGAAATATTGTCCGATTATAATTTTTATCGTACAGTCAATTGTGAAACTATTTCTTTTTTTTATTTTTTGTTTATAATTTGTGTTATTTCATTTTTGCATAATCTTATTATTGGGGGACAAAATTTTATTGTTGGGTTCATTCAAAAATTCTCCTTATGCCACGCAACCTGGAAAATCTGGAAAAGTCAGGGAATTTTGATCGGAATCCTGGAAAATTATTGTTTTCTAAAGTTATTGTGCTTATTCTTGAAATCTAATTTTACTGAAATATTTCAAAATTAATTCAATTTTAAAAGAGTTACGTTTACAATATTCATAAATAGATGAACTTCAAAAGGGTGTTAATTTAAAATTATAGAAAATTTCAATTTTTTAATGAATGAATTAAATACTAAAAACTTCACAGGAATTCTTTTTTTTCTTTTTTTTTTCTTTTTTTTATTATATTAACAATTTTTTTTACATAAATTTCTTCGCAATAATTCAATTATTTTCATGAAGAATAATATTTTTGACCAGGAATTCAATACAATTGAATTCAATTATTCAAGAATTCAATTATTTTCAAAAGTAATAAAATTCTTCACAGAAATTCAATTATTGTCAAAAGTTTAAAAAAATTCTCGTCAAAATTTCAATTATTTTTATAAATAATAAAATTCTTCTTCAAAATTTAATTATTTTCAAAAATTGTAATAAAATTCTTTACAAAATTTCAATTATTTTCAAAAAGCTTTTCTGAATTCAATCAAATTTTTTTTTACAGAAATTCAATTATTTTTAATACAATTTTAATCTAATTTCTCGAAAAATGAAGTTATTCTTAAAAATTTGTTGATAAAATTCTTTATGAGAGTTCAATTTTATGAAACATTCAATTATTGAATAAATTATTTATTTTTGTATTTAAATAATTAAATTCTCGTAGAATTTTCTAATAAAAATTTATTTAAATATGAATTTCAGTTAAAACTTTAGATGATAATTAAATATTAAACTCTAAATTTTAATTAGTAAAAATACTTTCTTATTTGAATTAGTGACTTACTTTTTGCTTTTCAATTAGCAAATTATACCAATAAATAGTCGTTTCTACTAATTTAATAGTAAAATTTACTAATTCAAAAGCAAAAATTCAGTCACTAATTCTAAAATACATAGTAAACATTTTTACTAATTCAAATTTAGAGAGAAAGTATTATAGCGTGAATTTTTAGAAATAATTGAATTTTGAAAAAGATTCAAATTATAATCTTTGAAAGTTTGAATTTTTCATACTTTTAACTGAAAATTGTGTAGATTTAATTTTTTTTAAAAAAGTTTACTGGAACTTTTTTGAAATTATTTGAACTTTTTATTTTCTAATATTTGATTGAAGAATTAAATATTATAATTATAATATAATATACAAATATTATAATATATAAATTAAATTTAAATTGTAAACAAAAGGATTTAAAATTTTTCAAAGAAATTTTTCAAAAATTATTAAAAATAATTAATGTAAAGAAGAATTTTAGTTAAAAATTCTAGAAAATAATTGAATTGAAATGAGAATAATTTTTATGATGTTACAGTAACAATATTCTTATAAAATATAAAATAATGATTTTATCAGTCGGTCATCTTTAATTATTATTATAAAACATGAAGATATCGATTGCTCCGAGTCGAAGACTCGGAGTGATCGATATCTTCATTTTTTATAACAATTTTTTTTAAATTGTTTAATTTCAAAAAGGTTTGAATTTGAAATTTTTGAAAATCTTAATTCTTATGGAAAAATAATAATGATTTAATATTTATTTAAAAAAGAAGCAACAGAACATTTTTCTGAGTAATAATTTTCAAACTAATTAAGAATATTCTTTAGAGTCAAGAAGTAAGTATTTTGTCTGGAATTTAAGGGAAAGTCAGGGAAAAACAAAATTAAATTTTTGTTGGCAACAAATGTAGTTTTGAAAACCTGGAAAAATTTTGTTTTTTAACCTGGAAAAGTCAGGGAATTTGAAATGAGCAAAAGCGTGGTAAAACCATTAACCCCTGAAAGCTTTACAAATACTTCTATTTTTTTTTAATTTTAAAAGCTATAACAGAAAAAAAATTAAAAGAATGTTACAATAATAAAAATAATTAATAGAAAAGAACAAAATGGGAGAAAAAAAATTAAAATGTTTCAATAATAAAAATAATTTATAAAAAAGAACAAAAAGTGAAAAAAAAATTAAAATAATGTTACAATAATAAAAATAATTAATAGAAAAGAACAAAAAGGGAGAAAAAAAATTAAAAGAATGTTACAATAATAAAAAAGAAATTCTATTAAAGCAGATGAGAGTGGAGCACGCGTTTGTTTTATTAGATATGCGGGTCAACATAATTTTCCTCCTCCCTTTTAAGAAATCGAATTTTTCGATGTTGAAGAGCCGGATCTCTTCACTATATACGATAAAGAAGCGAATGAAGGGCAAGGAAAGGGTGAGAGGGATTTGAAGAAGAAGGGGTAGGGAGGGAAGGACTAATTTTCTTAAGAACAATCTCGTTGAGCTACCGGAAATACTGTTAATGAGAGAACAGAAAGGGTGGACGGTGGATGGCAGATGAAAATGAATTGAGTGAATAGAGTGGATGAGTGCTTTGAACGGCGGGAAGTGAGCAACTTGCTTCACCGTCGTTGTTCAAATTACTGTGGCTAACTATTTCGTTAACTATACCTGAATATATGCAGCACTCATTGCGGTTACAATTCTTTTCATTATCAGCAAAAATAGATTTAGATAACAATACAAAATGACTTTTAGCTAAATTGCTCCAATTTTCATCAATGTCGATTCTATTTAATCGCTTTTTTAACATTTAAAAAATGTGCAGAAGGTTGCGGTATAATTTTCATTAGGATTTGAAAATTATTATTTTTATTCCGTTTTGTTTCTTTCCTTGAATTTTAGTTGATTCCATTTATTAGTTTATAAATAACTATCAAATATGTTACGCGAAACTTGATATTCAATTTATTATTACTAGCCAAATTAAATTAAATTACTAGCCAAAGAGCGCGGGAATGTTGTATTGCGCTGTTTATTGTAAACAATTTCAAGTCATTTTAATTTAAGTAATTTTCAAAGAAATACTTATTATGACACATAACTGAAAAACTAAAAAGAATTAAATTTTCAAATTATATTATATTTTTAAACTTTAAAGTAAATAAAAATTTTTTAACAAATTTTGATACTAATTTCAAATTTGACATCAGATTTACAAATTTGAAAATAATTAAAATTTCTTGTACGAGAAAAATTTAATTTCGCAAAAATTGTTATTTGATACCTAATTAAAAATAATCTTTATTACGAAAATTTTAAATATTCTGAAGAACAGAGAAGGTAAACAAATTATTATATATTCAACTTTCTGAACAAAGAATACGAATAATATTTTTTTTAAAGAATTTCCACTAATTTTAATTCGCTAATTTTCAAAATAAATAAAATAAATAAATAAAATAATTTCGAAAAAATCAATTATTTAACAAAATTGTATGCAATTTATTTTTCACAATAATTCAATTACTTTCACTAATAATAAAATTTTTCATGAAAATACAATTTTTTAAAAAAAATTTTAATTAAATTCCAAGCATGAATTTAATTACTTTCATAAATAATAAAACTCATCGAAGGATTTCAATTATTTTTATTACTATTTTAAATTAATAATCGAAAAATTCAGTTATTTTCATAAATAAAGTTTTCCACAAGAATTCAATTATTTAAACTAATAAAATTTTCATAATATTTATTATATTTCGAAAAAATTAATTATTTAAAACAGTGTTCATAAAATTCTTATGAAGAATTCAATAAAATTACTTTAAAAAATAATAAAATTTTTCACAGAAAATCAATTTTTTTTAAACATTTTAATAAACTTTTCCGCAATAATTCAATTATTTTCAAAAATAATAAAATTCATCTCTGTAATTCAATTATTTTTGAGAATTATTATAAAATTCCTATAGCAACTGTTCAATTATTTTCAAACATAATAAAATTCATAGCAGGATTTCAAGTATTTTTAATACAATTTTACAGAAATGCTCAAAAAATGTATAATTATTCTTAAAAACTTAATTTCAATTCCTCGAAAAAATTAATTATTTAAAAAAATGTTTTTTTTAATATTTTTTGGAAAAATTGAATAATTATTTTCAAAAATTTAATAAAATTGTTCGAAAGAAATTAATTGTTTTAAATACAATTTTAATTAAATTTTTTTGAAATAATTCAATTATTTTTTTTAATTTTAATTAAATTTTTTCTAAAAATTCAATTATTTACACAAAAAATTTTTCGAAAGAATTCAATTATGTCGATAAATAAGATAATTACTCCCCAAAAATTCAATTATTTTGAGGTATTTTTATGAAATTCTTTTCAAAATTCAATTATTTTCATAAATAACAATATTCATCACAATAATTCAATTATTTTTAAAAATAATAAATTTCTTCTTGGAAATTCCATTATTTCAAAAAATTCTAATAAATCGTTTGCAAGAATTCAATTATTTTCATAAATAATAAAATTTTTTTTAGGAATTCAATTATTTTCAAAAAAATTTAATAACATTTCCCACAGACATTCAATTATTGCCAAATTTTTTAATTGAGTTTTTTGTAAAATTTAATTATTTAGAAAAACTTTTCGGAATTCAATGATTTTCAATATCTACTGTTTTCATAAAATTTCCAAATAGAATTCAATTATTTAAAAAATAGTTTGTAAAAATTTTCGTAATAATACAATTCTTTTCATGAATAATAAAAATTTTCATCAATTCAATTATTTAAACTAGAATTTGCATATAATTATTTGAAAGAAATGAATTATTAAAAAATTTTTATAAAATTCTTCGCAAGTATTAAACTATTTTTTATAAATATATTTTAAATTCTTTCATGAATAATAAAATTCGTTGCAGGAATTCAATTTATTATCAGGATAAGAAAAAAGTAAATATTTTTGATGAAAATCAGGAAAAACTCTTTATTATTATTATGCAAATTACAAAATTTTTTAATTTCCAATATTTGAATGAGTTTAGATTCAAAATTTTAAAAATCTACTTAAGCATATATTAATTAATTATTATTGTTTATTATTTACAAAAAATTAAATAAAATAATTCGCAAGAATTCAATTATTTTCATAAATAATAACATTCTTCGAAAAAAATCAATTTTCATAAATAACATTCTTCGGAAGAATTCAATTTTTATTTAATAATACAATTTTTTGCAGGAATTCAATTTAGTATATGCTACTATATTCTTTTTTTACGTGTACAGTATAGTAAAATTTACTTCAAATAACTTTATGCATAGTAAAATTTACTTCATATAACTTTAAGTATAGTAAAATATACTTTATATAACTTTGAGTATAGTAAAAGTTACTTTATTCTTTTTTCCCGTGTATGATGTAAATTTTTTATTTCCATTGCCGTGAAAAAGCTTTAACTTCTATTATTTTATTTTGTAATATAAATTTAAACAAAGACAAATTAAAAAAAAAAGTTTAAACTGTTTTAAATATATACTAAAATATATTTCTTGGATAAAAACTTATTCCTTTGCTTGACATTAAATTTTTTTCAACAATAAATTTCGTTGAATCGAAATATTTTTTTGATCCCGCATCAAATTCTTTTGTTTCGTACCAAAAAATAAATTTCATTTCCAAAGAAATATCTGTCTTCTATCTACAAAATTGTAATTGATTCGATATTATCACATTTTTTTTCTCTTCGAAAAGATAGCACGCGTTCCCATGAAAACAGCACGCGTGGACACACACTTTACTCAAATTACAAAATGCCAACAAGACATTTTCCACCCGCATACAAGCATTTCATCTCGGATGGCTATTAATAAAAAAAACAACCATTCCTTATAATAGACATCGGAGTGTATACCTGATGATTCTTTTTCTAGTAATGTTCGGGGAGGTCAGAAATCTTGAGGGGAAAAAGAGAGAAAAATTACCATAATTACTGTGACCCGTATAGACGTAAAAAAAAGAGCCAAAAGATCTAGTCAGTAATAAAACAAAAGGATAGATCGTAACTCATTGGTCCACCACGCCCTCTTAAAAAAAATTTTTTTTCGACATCTTGGTCACGTCGTCTCTTTCTGGTAAATTGTACGCCCTTGTCATATATGCATATACATATATACGTATATAGTCGTTGAGGAATTTCAGTTAAAAATTCAAAAATGTTCCACTGATGAGAGAGCAGTAACTTAAAATTATTCCAGGTCGTATCTTTTAATATTCAAAAGAAGTGGAAGGAGAATTTTTTTTATTTTATTCAGATTTAATTGTATAGCCTCAAAAATTGTTTGGATTCTGAAATATTTCAAATAAAGTAATGATCAAAACAAAGATCCATTTTCAGGCCTGGGTTTTGTTTTTAACTTTTTAGTGATGATAAATTTTTGGAAAAATGTCAAAATTGAAAAATAATGATAACTTATGGTTTTTAGGAGAAATAATTGATATTTTTTGAAAATATAATAATAAATGGGGCTGAAGTATAATATAACATTTTAAAAAGACAAAAAGTAATGGGAAGATTTATTTTATTTTTGCTTCAAATTCATGTTATTTTTGTTTTTCTTTACATATACTTTTCTTGAATGTATCAAATTCATACCAAAGTGGATCAAATTGATGCCAAAAATTTAGAGCAATTTTTTATTTGATCCACATTTTTTGAAAATTATTCAATTTTTCGAAAATAATTTTATCAAATTTGGAAATTATTGAATTCCTTGGAAAAAATTCATTAAAAATTAAAAATTTTTGAAAATTCTAAATAAATTCTTTCGAAGAATTTATTAACATATTTTTTTTTAAATATTGGAGTTTCTTTAATAATTTTGATTGAAAATTTTGAAACTATGTAATTTAATTTCATGAAGAATTTCTTTCAAGTTTTTAAAATAATGTTGTTTGTTAATAATTGAAATTAAACATTTGATTTTATTGAATTTTATTAAGATTTTAAGAAAATAAATAAATTATTCTCAGAATTTTATTACAATTTTCAAAAAAAAATTTAATAATAATTAATAATTTTACTATTAAATTTTATTGAAATTATTGATAAAAAATTAAATTCTTCTAAACAATTTTATTAGAGGCTTTTGTAAATACTTAAATTTTTCTGAAGAATTTCTTTAACTTTTTTGAAAAAAACGTTTATTTTTTGATAAATTTTATTAGGAATTTTGAAAATAATTGTAGATTTTCTTCAACTTCTTAAAATAATCATATCTGTCAATAATTGTAATTAAAAATTTGATCATTGAATTTTATTAAAATTGTATTGAAAATAATTGAATTCATGACAAGAATTTTATTATTTATAAAAAAAAATTTAATTCTTGCGAAGAATTTCACTACCTATTTATAAAAATAATTTAATTTTTCAGAAGAATTTATTAAAATTTTTTAGAGAATAATTGAATTTTTTCGAAAAAAAATTAAAAGCTTCATACTTCTTATAAGAAACAATTGTTGTAAGAAAAATATTTTCTTGTAAGAAAATTATTTCCTCTTTTGAGAAAAATATTTTCTTGTGAGAAAATTATTTCCTTTTTTGAGAAAAATATTTTTTTACGAGAAGAAAAATTTCTTTAAAAGAAAAAAAATTAAACTAACTTCTTTAAAATTTAGCGATAATTATTTTATACTCAATTAATTAAAAGTTAATTGAAAATTCAATGGACAATTAAGTTTTAATTAATGAGAGAATTAACTATCGGGATCATAAATTCCCCATTTTCTATTTTGATAAATATAGAAAGTCATTGATTAAAAGAGAAATTAAATAGAAAATTTTATATCAATTGAGAAAGAATACAGCAATTATTAAAAAAAAAGAAAAAAAGAATTATATCATCATCGCATCGATAAACGGATAAAGAAGTTGATTCACAAATATATATCAGAAAGACTATTATTTTCAATCATATTTTGAGGGAGAGAAAAAAATTATTAAATTATAAAATCGAAAAGGACGTCAGGGGAGAATTTTTCATACACCCACGTATATATAAGTGATTGTCAGAGATGAGAGAAGAAATAGCCTCAATATGCATAGAGTGGACTAGAAGTAATACCAGAAAAGGTGCATCTGCTACACGGCAGGGGGTGGACAATAATTTTAGGGGTAAATCTACATTTCACGGGGGTGATTCAACTAATGAAGTGTTTTGTTCGTCCAAACATCGATAAATAGAAGGAGAAAAAAAGAGATAAATAACCTAAAAAAAAAAAATTATTTCTCCATTTCAAAATTATAAATGAATTCGAAATTAAGTAATTAAATAATTCGAATTCATTTATTTCAATATTTGTATTATAGGAAAAATATTTATTTAATGATTCTAAAATTCTCAACGTCCAAGAAATTTGTTTATTTCATTTCTAATTCTTTTCTAATTAAAATTTTATTACAATAATTTTGCGACAAGAATAAAAAAATATAATACTTTTAATTTGCCACAATTTTCATTATTGAATTTGAGAAATTTTTCTTTTTTTTAAATTCAACGAACCTATAAATTTATGATTTAAAATTGCGAAAGCATTGAAAATTTTTGTTTGTTTTAATTGACTAATACTCCCGTAAATCGAAAGAAGTGACAACAGACTGTAAATCCCATCGTAAAATTATACTGGACGTCCCATATGCGAAACGATAAATATTAATGCTTCCAGAAAGGGTTTTCTTTTCGTTTTTCTCGTTCTTCGTCTTTTTTTTATTTTTTTAGTTGCTGACGAAGTCATAAATCATTTTGGTTAGTAGACTGTTGTCAGCGAAAAATACGGCGAATGAAGACGATCCAAGGTAAATTTTAGTATATTTCGCACAGTTTTATATTTTTTTTAAAACATTTTTTATGCCCTTTTTTATACAACAGGCATTAAAAATACAAAAAAAAATGCAAAAACGAAAATTTATAATAAAGGACAAATTGTTCCATATGTCTTTAATTTTTTATGCACAAAAATATTTTATATTTATTTTTTTTTAGTTTATTTTTTTATCTTTACTTTTTTATATTTATTTATATATTTTTTTTTAGTTTTTATTTTCATTTATTTATTTATTTATCATACACGGGACAACTTATATTTTTTTAATTTAATTTTTTATTTTTATTTACATTTTTCTTATGCAGAAAATTTTTCTATATAAAAATGCCTTTAATTTTTCATACAAAAAAATTTATATTCATTGGAATTGAAAATTACCTTTCGAAGAATAAATATTTCTTTGTGTTAAATTCTAAAAAATAGATTTTAAAAAAATTACAATATTTCATATACGATAAAAAATATTGTACAAAATGAATCAAGAAATACTCCCGTTTTTTTCGTCCCTTTAAATGAAATGTCAGAAATGATTGAAAATTACCATTATCATAATTTCTGAATTCATCAAAAATGAAAATATATAAATTCAAACCGCACCTATTTTTTTCGGCATCTTTTTTCTATAAAGATAACATCCACAATTTTATCTAGATCTCGATCAATATAGTTTCTAATCTCAATTCTGTATCGAATATTATTAAACATCTGAAATTCTACATTTCTTCTCTACTGCTATATATTCATCTCTTTATTCAAATTGTATAATAATATTTTATAAAAAAATTTTATTTAATACTTTATCCTTCGCTTATTATTAATTAATAATTAATAATAATTAATAACTTTAATAGCATGGAATATTTCATTCACATTCCTAAAAATATTCTTTTTTCAATGGAATAATCCGAGAATATAAATAAAATATTCCGTGCTATTAAGGAATATTGAAATAATATTAAAAAAATAAATAATAACTATTATGGTAAATAATATTTTTTTTTTAAATATAAAAAGTTTTTGAGGGATAAAATGGTGGTTCAATTTCTCCACTTGAGAACGTCAAGGTCGCCATTAGGTGGCGGGGAATTTGGTTTTATCAACCAAACTGCCATCTGGCGGTGACCTTGGCGTTCGCAGGTGGAGAATAACATCTCCATATTAAATCTCAAGACGTTCGTAATTTTATATAATTATTTAAGCTTTTAGAATCTTAGGAATAATTTTTTTACTAAATAAAAAAATAAATAAATAAAAGTAAATAAATAAAATAAAAAAATAAAATAAAATTTTTTTAAAACTATCTTCTGCTTAAAATAAACAGATATGAATACATATTAATGAAAAAAAATGTCAATCTGAAAATAAGCATTTTATATACTACATTTGTCACATGGAAGAAATTTTCCGAGTTTTGCAAACATTTTCCTTAAATATTCGAGCGCGATGGATTAAAAGTAATAATTATAGAAATAAAATGTTTCGTATATTATAACATGACAAACTTGACAGGAAATTTACTGTAAACATGAAGAGGAGCCGAAGAAGAGATTAGAAAGAAATAAATGAGAAATCTCCTCAGCAGTTGGCTGACACAGATTGTCATTTCTCTAATGACTCTACGAGACAAAGATCTCTAAAACTAGAGTTATAACTAACTCCAGGTATTCTTTTCTCCCGATCAGACCACTAAATCTATACACAGTTTTGCGTGTTATACACACAAATATAATAAAGCGGCTTCTTTTGCTCCATTTTTTTTTCTCTGATGATAAAATTTATCTAAATCATTCACCTTTTCTCATTTTTAAATTAAATTTAACATTTTTTAAATTTATGTCTGTATTTTATCCATTTTATTTATTTTATTGTTTATTTTTCTACACGGGAAAAAGTCTTCACCACTTGAACTTTTTTTGTTACAA
This sequence comes from Leptopilina syphax, assembly GCA_032872505.1. Taxonomy (NCBI): domain Eukaryota; kingdom Metazoa; phylum Arthropoda; class Insecta; order Hymenoptera; family Figitidae; genus Leptopilina; species Leptopilina syphax. Next base: position 22,923,842 of record CM065470.1, read on the forward strand.
TTAATTAAAAAATTAAATTAATTTACATCCCCTAAACATTAAATAACTCAAAAATTATTTTTTTACAAACACATTTTTTTTACAAATAATAATATTATATTAATATTAAATAATAGTCTAATTTTTCTACTATTTTCTACAATTTCCAATTAATCAACTTTGATAATTTTTACCTCCAGCATTCATCACAAGATAGAAATGTAAATTATTATTTACTCGCAAAAAAATAAAAAATTTATTCAAAAGACATAAATTACTTGATCGAAGGCACGATCATAAATACATCATTAATTTCAAATTCAAATGAAATTCATATCGTCCCGTGTGTTTCCTTTTCTTTTTTAATTTTAGTTTTTTTCACCTCTAAAAAGAAACAAGTCTCTGGCAATAAAAATATTAATTTAAATCATTAAGGCAAATTGTGAATTTGAATTTCACAGCGCGCGACTATCAATATATGAGTTGAAATTGATTAGTCTTATAGGCGCGATTATATGTGTGAGATCAGGTGACGACAATAAATAAATAAATAAATAAATACTAGACCGTTACCGATGAAGAAATTAATAACGATTGCTACAAATTTCACGCTGGTGGAATATCAATAGAGAAATGGATATATATTTACGCCGATATAAGCGCGATATATTGATAAATGATGTTCGATGCGCAATTTCGACGCAGCAATTAAGACTCCGCTGGATTTCTGACATTTGTATAAAAAAAAGGGTGGGGGACGAAGTGAAGGGGGGAAGGGAGGACACACACGTAATCGCAGAGAAAAAAGGAGCTCGATAATTCACCAATGTAAATAACTCCATTGAAATTAAAATATTTGTCAATATTATAGATATTTTTTTCCTAGATAGACACATGTCAGTTTTTGATAAATTGTATAATACGTCAAATGCAATAAATTATTTCTACCAATATCTATCATTATTGAACTATCAAAAGAGTGTACGAATAAGAGAAGCAAAAGATTATGAACTTTTTGATATTTTTTTATGTGCCTAAAATTTAAAACGTTCAAATGCATTAAGATAATTTTATTACATCTTTTTTTTTACTTCTTTGTATTTTCAGGGTTGCAACGAAAATTTAACTTTGTTTTTCCCTGACTTTTCCCTGATTTCTTCAAAATTAAAATTATTCAAAAACATCAATAACTTCATTTTTAAATAATATATTTAATCATTATTATTTTTTCATAGGAATTAAGATTTTAATTTAATTAATTTAGTCTTCGACTCAGAGTGATCAATTTCTTCATGTTTTTATAATAATTCAAGATAAACCAGGGATAAAATTATTATTTTATACAAAAATATTGTTACTCTAACTTCTTCAAAATTATTTTCATCATTTAAATTCAATTACTATTTTCCAGAATTCTTAACTAAAATTCTTCTTTAAATCAATTATTAGTTTACAGTACGAAAAATTTAGATTTCCAAAGTTTTGAATTTGAAACGTATTCAAAATTGTAACCGAAATACATTTTTAAATCAATTTTTATTAAAAAATTCTACGAGAATTCAATTATTTAAATACAAAAATAAATAATTGAATGTTTCTCAAAACTAAATTCTCATAAAGAATTTTGTTAACAAATTTTGAAAATAATTAATTTTCTTTAAGGAATTGAATTAAAATTTTACTCAAATTTATTATATTAAAGAATTTCATAATAATTTTTTTGAAAATAATTGAAAACTTTTTGAAGAATTTTATTAAAATTTTTAAAAATAATTAAATACCTGAGAAGAATTTAAATAATAATTTATAAAAATAATTGAAATTTTGCCAAGAATTTTAATAACAGTTTTGACAATAATTTAATGCTTGAGAAGAATTACGATATCTATTTATAAAGATAATATAATTCTTGACGAGAATTTTTAAAAACATTTAAAAAAATTTAATTTTTGCAAAGTATTTTTTTACTTTCCAAAAGAATTGAATTCTTGTGATGAATTTGGATCATTATCAAAATAATTGTATTTTGGAAATCAGAATTTTATTAAAATTTCTTAAAATAATTGATTTCATAGGAAGAATTTTGTTGCTTATCAAGATAATTGAATTCTTTTGCAAAAGTACGAAAAATAATAATTGAATTCTACGAGAATTCAATTATTTAAATACAAAAATAAATTATTTATTCAATAATTGAATATTTCTTAAAATTTAATTTTCAGGAAGATTTGTATTAAAAAATTTAATAAAATTTATTATAAGAATTTTATAACAATTTTTGAAAATAATTAAAAACTTTTAGAAGAATTTTATTAAAATTTGTTAAAATAATTGAATTTCTAAGAAGAATTTAAAGAATAATTTTTTAAAACAATTGAAATTTTAAAAAATTTTGAAAATAGTTTAATTTTTGCAAAGTATTTAATTAATTTTCAAAAGAATTTAATAGAATTTTTAAGAATAATTGCATTTTTTCAAAGAATTCATTTAAAATTTTATTAAAAATGTTTTTAAATTCTGCGATAAAAAATAATTGAATTCCTTAATGAAATTTTATAATTTATGAAAATAATTGAATGTTTTTGTAGGTAGAATTATATTAAAAAAATTTTTCAAAAATTAAATCTTTTGATAAATTCTATGAAAATAGTAAATAAATGTTGAAAATTATTGAATTGTAAAAAACTTTTAAAAATAATTAAAATTTTGCAAAGAAATTTATTTGAATTTTTGAAAATAATTGAATTTTTGGAGAAAAGTTTTGCTATTTGTAAAGATAATTGAATTCTTGACGAGATATTAGTGAAAAATTTTTAAAAATAATTAAATTTCTTCGAAGAATATTATTCCTTTGAAAATAACTGAATTCTTGTGAAGAATATTGTTGTTTAAACAACAATTATTTTGCTAATTAGCAAAATAATTGAATTTGTAAAGAGTTTTATTAAAATTCCTAAAAAATTATTGAACTTCTGTGAAGACTTTTGTTATTTATCAAGATATAATTGCGTTAAAAGTTTTGTAGTAATGAAATAATATTAAAAAATTCACTAGCAACAATTCGCGCACTAAAGCGCGCGGCTAACTTCTTTCTACCATTTTTTAAAATAAAATTAGCAATTTTAAAAAGAATAAAATTAAAAAATTTTCTAATAAAAATTTTTGTTGAAAACACTAAAAAAAAAATTCAATTTTGGAAAAATTACAAATAATTGCAGAAATTCAATTATTTTCAAAAAAAAATAATATTCTTCTTATAAAATTTAACTATGTTAAAAATTTGAAAAAAATTCTCGTAAAAATCCCAATTATCTTTATAAATAACAAAATTCTTCTCCAAAGTTCAATTATTTTCATAAATGTCAAAAAAATTCTTGTCCTATTTTCAATTATTTTCAAAAATAAAATGCATTTTTCAAATTTCAATGATTTTCAATATCTAATATTTTAATCAAATTTCCCAAAAACAATTCAATTATTTACAAAAAATTTTAATAAAATTGTATGTAAATATTTAATTATTTTCATAAATAATAAAAATTTCACAAGAATTCAATTATTTTCATAAATAATAAAATTTTTTTAAGAAATTCAATTATTATTTTCATAAAAAATAATTTAAAATTCTAGAAAATAATAATTGAATTAAAATGATTAAAATAGTTTTGATGAAGTTATACTTTTATAAGTTTTTTAATTTAAAAAAGGTTTGAATTTGAAATTTTTAAATGTCTTAATTCTTTTGTTCCAATAATAAGATTAAAAATAGGAATTGTGCAAATATTTTTCTTCTTTTTCTAAAACAAATTAATAAATTTGTTAAAAAAAATTGTGATTCACAAACAAAAATAATGCAAAATAAATAAATTTTCTATTTCTTAATCGCAGTTGTTTAACAATTTTCTAATTTTGTTTAGAAGTAAAGAACAAAAATCTGCATAATTTCAATTTGACAAAACATAATATTTAACAAAATTTTAGTCTTTTAATAAAAAGAAGTGAAATAAATTCTGATGATTTCTATTTGTCATTACAATTTTGAATACAATTGTGAACCATAAAAAAATTTTTGCATATTTTACAGAAACAATAAAGAGAGAAGAGTATTAAAAAGAGCATCAGATGCGATAAAAAAGCCACTTTTTATTTCTAACTTTGCATTATTAAAAATCTGTAAAAACAATAAATTTAAAGATCTCAGTGTTTATACTATACAACCATAAAAAATGAAGAGAACTGATTGTTTTTGCATATTGCAAGAGGGCAATATAATAAGGAATACAATAATCATCACTGCAGGAGTGAGACTTGGTTGAGATCTATGATTTGCAGAGTAATAATTCTATCGGTAAGTAGGTACATTTCTGCTGGACCATTGGTAGAAAGGACAGTGGAAATCGACGGGGGTGCATTGTTCCGAAGGAGGGAGCATATAGCACTCATAATATGAGGCACCATTACCTATATGATGCGAGCGCACACGGTACTCTGGTCATCGGTCACGCAATAAACGCGTCTCCCGTGATGCGCGGTAAATGAATAAAATGTCGTCGTTTACAAATTAAAACCACTTCCGATGAGTAATCGCGATTCACAGAGAGTAACGACCCAACATTACTTTATTCTCCTTCCGTATACATCCCCCCCCCTCACTCTCTCTCTCTCTCTTCTGATACATTCCCATACCCAATATTTCTTATTCTCATTAACAAAAAAATAAAAATGACACAATTTTATTATTTCCCTACTTTGCACTTAAAATATTGACCATAGACACAAATTTCTAATTAACTTCATATACATTCAATCTTTTTCATTATATTCATACCTAATATTTTGAAATCCATCCTCTTCGTTTTTTGCATAATGTCAAATAGAATTTAAATACTTAACTACCATTTAATACTAACAAAAAAAAAATTCAAATATTCAACAAATTTTGTAATCAATTAAAAATCAATGCTATACTTCCTCAAAATAATAAATTAATACTACGCAAGAGTTTCTCGCATTATTCATGCAAAAATATTTGACAGGATAAAATGTAATGGAAGCAATGACAGCGGGGACTTGAAATAATTAAATTAAAAATAAAAGTAATAAATATTATTAATCATTTGGTTAGTACTATTTTCTAAATGATATATATGCGAAATGAAAACAAGAAATTAAACAGGTTTTGCCATTCGAGAACCAAGGCTCCTTTCGTGATTTCGATTCCCCTTTGCTTATTTTTTAAAACCCATTGGCTATATGGCTTATATGCGGACGCAATAAATCGAGCCATTCAGACTAATGATTAATTAAATGTAATGACCACAGTGCCAGTGAGCGATGATCAAAACTATACATATAAGACAATGATTCTCTTATTATAAACATGCGATTGTCGATTAAAAATTTTACATTTTACCCCCATGGAGAAAAAAGATATTTTGCTTGTTTTAATGAAACAAAAAATTGACTTTTTCTATTTATATAGACAAAAAAAGTGTTAAAGTAACTTTCACTATACTCATGAAGTAGAATCTTTTCAGAAAATTCTGCCCATTTTTTGCAACTTTGAGATAGATATTTTATTTTTGTGATTTGAGTATTTTTTGAAATATCTATTTGATTTGAATTCTTAAATAAATATTTAAACATTATAATTTTTCCATAGGAATTAAGATTTTCAAAAATTTCAAATTCAAACCCTTGTGAAATTCATCAACTTAAGAATAGTATTATAACACATAAACATACCGATCACTCCGAGTCTTCGACTCGAAGTAATCGATTTCTTCATGTTTCATAATAAATTAAAAATGACTGAACCAATACTTTATATTGTCAGCAAATATTGTTACTTTCTTCAAAATTATTTTCATCATTTCAATTCAATTATTATTTTCTAGAATTTTTAACTAAAATTCTACATTAAATCAATTACTTTTAATATAATTTTTGAAAGAGTTTTTTTGAGAATTTTCAAATTCATTTCACTGCAAAAATAGGTGTCTTTTTTGATATCTTAAAATAAGATGTAAGATGGAAAAATGGTATCTTACATCTTAAAATAAGATGTTTTCTAAAGTATCTTACTGATTTTTAAGATGTTTTATACGTCTTAGATATTTCTTCTATCTTAAAAAAGTAAGATACTTCTGTAAGTTTTTTAAAGTATCTTAAATTAAGATGTTTCTGTTGGAATAAGATGTTTATAGCGATAAGTTACTTGAGAATTGTAAGATGCGCCATAAGTGTAAGTTACTAAAAACTAAGATACATAAAGTGTTTTCCATAAGAGCCCATAGTTAACCTCAAAACTTTTTACCCCAAAAATATACAGAAAATGAGTACGAAGATACTTTTAACATCTTAAATTAAGATGTTTCAAGTAACTAAAAAGTGTCTACCAAAACATCTTAGAAATGACTACCAAAACATCTTAAATTAAGATACTTCTTTTTGCAGTGTTGTTTACTATTCAGTTTTACAAAATTTCAATTATTCGGAAATTCTTCATTTAAATATATATATTAAAAAATGAAAAATTCAAATCATTTCAAAAAAAAGTTTAATTTAAATTTTTTAAAGTTTTTCCAAAAAAATAATTCTACATAATTTTTAGTTAAATTAAAGGTATGAAAAGTTCAGATTTTCAAAGAATTTAATTTGTGACCTTTGCAAAATTTAAATATACATAAATATTTACGCTATAATGCTTTGAATATTCAATTATTTAAAATTAAAATTTTTCAAATGAATAATTTTTATCTTTTATTAGAAAATTCTACGAGAATTTAATAAATTATTTAAATACAAAAATAAATAATTTATTGAATAATTGAATTCTTTTCCGACGAATTTTAATAAAATTTTTAAGAATAATGACATTTTTCAAGAAATTCAATTAAAATTGAATTAAAAATAATTGAAATTCTGCAATGAATTTCATTATTTTTAAAAATAATGGAATTATTGCAAAGAAATTTATAAAAAAAATTGTAATTCAATTCTTTCTTCAAGTTTTAATAAAATTTTAAAGAATAATTCCATTTTCGAAGAAATTCAATTAAAATTGAATAAAAAAAAATTGAAATTTTGCGATGAGTTTCATAATTTATAAAAATAATGGAATTATTGCAAAGAAATTTGTAAAATATTAATTTGTAAATAATTCAATTCTTCCGACGAATTTTAATAAAACTTTAAAGAATAATTACATTTTTCGAGCAATTCCATTAAAATTGAATAAAATATGTATAAATAAAATTCTGCGATGAATTTCATTATTTATAAAAATAAAAAAATTATTGCAAAGAAATTAATAAAAAAATTATGTAAATAATTCAATTCTTTCTTCAAGTTTCAATAAAATTTTAAAAAATAATTCCATTTTCCGAGAAATTCAATTAAAATTGAATTAATAATAATTGCAATTCTGCTATGAGTTTCATTACATTTATAAAAATAATGGAATTATTAAAAAGAAATTCGTAAAAAATTTGTAAAAATAATTCAATTCCTCCGACGAATTTTAATAAAATTTTAAGTATAATTTTTACATTTTTCGAGCAATTCAATTAAAATTGAATAAAAAATAATTGTAATTATGCGATGAGCTTTTATTTATGAAAAGAATGGAATTACTGCAAAGAAATTTGTAAAAAATTTGTTAATAATTAAATTTCTTTGAAATTTTATTATTTATGTCAATAACAATATTAATAATTGAATTTCTTTGAGAATTTTATTAAAATACGAGATATTAAAAATCATTGAATTGAGAAAAATTTTTGAAGATATTTGAAATTTTGACAAAAATTTTTAAAAATTTAACATAATTAAGTTTTTGGGAAGAATTTTATCTAAAAAAAGAATTGAATTTGAATTATTAAAATTTTTAATTGAATTCATTGAAAATTGAAATTTTATAAAATTTCAAATTGAAATCTTTTTGAAGTTGATCTATATTTATGAAAATTGTAAACGCAACTGTATTAAAATTCAATTAATTTTGAAGTATTTAAGTAAAATTATTCATTAAATAATTTCTAAATAATAATTTTTTGATAGTTCTTTAAGAATTAAGTTATTTAAAAAGAAATTATTGTCAGAAATAGAAAAAATTGAAGGTTTTGTATTAGAAATTTAGAATTCGTGACAATTTCATAGTTTATTAGTCAAACAAAAAAGGATTCAAAATTAAGAATTTTCTTATGAATTCTAAAAATTTAATTTTTTAGTGCTTTTTATAAAAATTACTGATTTTCCTGACCGGCATTTCTGATAACTTTTACTATTTTTGGAGTGAATTTTGCTACATTCAAAATACCCGCTTGTAAAAATTATAGAAAAATGTACTTTGAACGTATAGCAAAATTCCAAAAATAGTAAACGTTTCCAGACACAAAAAAAAATTTTACTACTCTAAATACAGTGGAATTTACCTGGATTATAATTCAGACAGGAAGTTATCAGATAAAATGATTTACAATTCGGATAACAGAGGTTCCACTGTAAATAGTAATTTCCATTTCATGGAAATTTTACTAATTTATTCGTAAAATTTACAAATTTAAAATCAAAAAGTCAGTCACTAACTCAAATTCACAGTGTTTCTAAGGATATTAAATTGAGACAAAAAAATTATCAAAATTGTTGCAAAGCAACAATTTAGAGAGAAAAAAAATTTAGAGAGTACATCTTATATAGACTCAAAATGATTGAAAAGCAGCTATTTTTGAAACCAAATTACTTTTACTATGTATAATGCTTGCGGTTCCACGTCTTATAATCTACACTGAAAGCACATTATTATCATACGCGAGAACAGTGCAAAAATATAAATATATCGAAACTCTCAACAGGAGTTTTCAAATGACAGCAGGTAGATATGGAAAGCATTATTCAAAAAGTCTTTGCTCGCAATTGTATATGTGTATCTTTTATGAGAGATATTAATTTTGAATAGTCATCAGCTACGAAGTGCATTATAAGTCTAATGAACATTCGCATTTTTTTGTGACGTCAATGAGATACTTAACGGTCTTGAATTATATAAGTGTATAGGTAATTTTCTTCTCAAAAAAAAGGAGAAAGAAAAAAAATAATCGCCTATACAAAGTATATATAGATGATATGTTATCTATTGTTAGGGAGGGGAATATAAGCGCAACATAATATTCTTCAGTTATAATATAAATTGCTTAATTATATTGATTTCAAGCATAATCTTTATCTGTCACATTCATCTTGAAATCATTTTACAATTTACGTTTTGTGAATTACTTTACAAAACATTTCTAATGTATACCCTTTTCAATATAATCTCTTTAATGTTTTAAAAATATTAAATAAAATAATAAATAAAAATATTTTTCAAAATCTTCTTCAACTTTTTTACTTTCTATGCTATAAAATCTATAAAATTTTTTTTTCAAATTATTCTTCTTGTAATTATTTTCCATTATTATTATTATTATGATTATTTCTCTTAGTATTATTATCACTGTTAGTTTTTTTTTTTGCTATTATTTTTTACTATTAGTTAATAAAATTGTTAGTATTATTGGTACAATTATCCTTTAGCTAACTCTTATTAACCTCTAATTAGTACAACACTCATAAATAAATTTAACGTTCCTAATATCATTATCAACAAATTTTGTGCAACAATCAATAAATTCAATAAAACGCAACAATTATTATTGCGAAAATATGATCAATTATTTCATCAACATATATTTTCACAATTTTTCTTCAACAAAAAATTTTTGATATAAATTATACTATAGTTAATTTAGTGCATATAAATAGTTTTCAATAATAAATAAGCAAAAAGTAAAAAAAAGTTCGGTTTAAAATTTTTTTGTCGACACAAAAATTATAATTAATCTAATTATAATATACTCATATAAGAAAGGTGTTTAAATAATAGTTTACACACATAAAAAATTTATTATCTGCTATAAACTTATTTCATATGACGTACGTTATTGCGCTGATCTAAAAGTCATAAATAAATAACAATTTAGTTTCATTTCGAATATATATAGTATATGATGAAAATTAAATATATATCAAGAAACGATAGTTAATTAACATTTTAAATTATTACACTGAATTTATTAATTATGCACTTAATGGTAAATAATTTTAATTGCAGAAATACAGGTGGGATTTCAAAAAAAAAAAAAAAAACTTTTTTTCTAATCTGACTATTATCATGACAACTTCCCTGATTATAATAATTTATTTAATAATGTATGGAAATAATATTAAATTTACGATTATTTTTCGTGACAAGTGCAAAAGAAACTTGCTAACTTATTAGATTCGCGGTATAATTATTTTTAAACATCAGATCTGCTTAAAGCGAGCGAAGGGGAAAATTATGTCTGTAAACATAAATAAATAATTAAATAACATTGAAAGATTCATTCTTGTGTTGAATTTTTATATTTATCAAAATAATTGAATTTTGAAAATAAGAATTTAAAACTTTTTAAAATAATTGATTTTATGGGAAGAATTTTGTTGCTTATCAAGATAATTGAATTCTTTTGCAGAATTACTTAAAATTTTTAAAAATGATTGATTTTCTGTGACGAATTGTTAGTTATTTATGAAAATAATTGAATTATTGCAACGTTTTGATTCGTTTTTTGTTTCAGTTTGATATCCTTATAGAAAAACTGTGAAATAATAGAACAACGCAAAACAAACACATTATCCAATTTGCCCAGAATACCTTGTAAAAATTTGCCTTAATATATAGAAAACACCCTAAAAATAGTGTGAATTCCTTATAAATGATGAGTCAGACATGAACGAACAAAAACTGATAAACATAACCATTTATACATTATACTATATAATGAATTATGGAAATATTCTTAAAAATTAATGGCTCTTAAATAATACAGCCCCCTTGTTAAGAATCTAATATGCCTTATCTTTTATCTTGTACTTATTGCCTTAAAGACGTATAAACATCTTAAATCCTTGTTCAACAACGATTTTACCTTATTTAGCTCTCTGGCATTAACGAAGTGCAATAAGTAGACCTTTAAGTACAGGTAAATTATTATAGTCAAAACTAAATCTCTCATCCATTTCAAAGGATGAATACTAACTGGATTCACTTAGAGCTTCCCACTTATTATACCCAATTTTCGTTTATTTTAAAGGATAATCTGAAAATTCGTTTACAGGTATAAAAGCGAGATGGGACAACCTTTATTAGTACACAGCAAAAACCGAAAATAAAATTATGATTGTAAAACTATTAGGCTTATATATTTTGGTTACTTTGAGGTTAGAGAACGCAGGGTATTATAAAGTCTACGAGAACTTCTGAAATCTTTTTTTTTCTCACAGAGGTATGTGCGCGACATTACCTGAACCTTAAATCTTTAAACAGGTGTATAACCATATAAGACAACTGCGCTCATATTTAGAGGGCGAATCGTCTAATATTGATATTTACCCAGCATCTCTTGTTCCTTCAAAAAAGAAAAGAATTTTAATTTAATTATGACGTAAATAATAATATATTTATTATTATAGGAAGTATACTTCCTTCTGTAGATTTTAATTATTATTCCTTTATGACAGATTATAAACTATAGGAAAATGACAGAAACTGTCAATTCAACAATTTGCATTTTTATTACTCTACTGATGATGTTCTCCGTTGTTTATCATTCTTAGGTTGTAAATTTTTCTCCTACATTGTTTGCCTCTTTTATTTTTATAATCTCCTGAATGTAATAAAAACAATTGCCGAATCAATAATTTAGGGGTAAAAATTATTATTCCCGAAAAGTGATTTCGAGTTTTATTCTCCAACATAAACACACCCCTTTGTTGAAGGTAAAATAATCTTAATATAGATGTCTGTTCATTATAAATTATCATGATAGATTTATGTCTGAATTATTGTTCTTCTAAAGGGGAAAAAGGTCTTTGATCCTTTAGTCTTCGTTTTTAAGTAATCCTTACTAATTAGTTACTGAGAATACAAAGAAAGTAATGTCATGCTCGTTGGAATTTTCGAAAATTTTGAAATTTTACTTTTTTTTAATACATTATAATAATTATCGTTGATTATTAATAATCCTATGATAATTAATAATAAAAAGAGAAAAATTATAAGAATGTAATAAAAATTACCGAAATCGATTAAATTTTCATCTGTCTAAAAATTGTACGTTAAATTTAAAATAAATGCTGTGAAATATAAGAATGAAATATAAATCTTATCAAACTAACATCAATTGAATTTCATTTATATTATTTTAACTTTCTGTTGAATTTAATTACATTTTACTGATTTATGTTTTCTTTGAAAGTATTATCATTATATTTAATACTTGAGCAATTAACGCATACTTAATGACTTCTTAAATTTTTGAAACTGAACATTTCCTACTTTTGTCACTTGTTAAATAATGTTAAATAATTTTAAAAAAATTCTACCAAATTAAACAGTTTGTAATAACAATCAGTTATATTTAACTAACAATCAGTTATTTTTAACAAACAATCCGTTATTTTTAACTAATGAAAACGCTTATTAATGAATTCAATAAACGAAACGGTCCAGTTTCATTAGTCAAATAAGTGATTAATTTAAATATCCATAGCAACAACATAATTATAAACATAACTTTATCCTTTTAACAATTTTTCCAAAATGAACAATCACTTTCTTTTTTCCTAACACGATTTTTCGAAGAATATGAAAATTGAGGCAAAAAACGTATCAAAATTGTTGCATGGCAACAATTTTGCTACGTTTTTTCCCTCAATTTTCATATCCTTAGAAAAACTGTGAATTTTTCCACCAGATAAGGAGAAACAGTACCTCGTTGTAAAACACTAAACAGTGCTCTGTTATGGAGCAAAAAAAAAGAGAAGAAATTCTCGATTGCCACAATCCTTTGGTGGTTGGGCGTTCTCAAGGCGGATCCTGATCATGCGCTCTCGAGAAAGCCACGCCTGAAGATTAACATCCCGTCTAACAACCGGTTCCAATGGCCAGTGAGCCATTCACGACCAATGAGCGTTTGGTATCCTAGAGAAACATGTTCAAACAAGATAAAAGTAGGAAGAAGGCGGTCCTTAAGGTCCTCTCCCCAAAATTTCTCATGTTACCCCGCGGTGAGTGATCGTGCTTCCAACAACTCAGTCCCGCTGTGAACGCAGCAAGGAACGCCACGGATTTTCTCCCTACCGCAAACACACAACTTACACACTTCTTACATTTCTCAAAAATATCTTAACTTGTTATCGCGAAAATTTTCAAAAACCATCGGAAACAAATTAAAGTAACACTTACAAAAAAAAGAGTTTTTTTTTAATAGTGTTATTTAAAATTCGTGATTTTGTAACTACTGGATTTGTGCATAGTGAGTGACCTTTGTGATCAAGTGACAAAAAAAAAAAAAAAAAACAGTGTATAGTCTTAAACTGGAAAAGGAAAGCATTAAATAGAACAGTACAAAACCAAATAGAGAAGTGATTGAGAAATTGAAAACTAAAAAAGGGAGTGATCTAGAAATAGTGATTAAAGTCTCTTGATTCAGAATCAGTTCGTAATGAGGAGGCGACTCAAGTAGTTCGCCATAAGGAATCGAGAAACCCTTTTTTGGATTTAATCAACACTTTGTCGTGACAAAATTAGAGAATCATTGGAAAAACAATCGATTCAAACTGGAGGGAATAAAGCAGGAGTTCACAATGATGAACGCCTTTCTTGATGGGGTGCCAACACACCCTCATCATTTAGCATCTCTTGGGATCAAGTTGTCACCCTCGAATAGTCCTACCGGTTGCATGGACTCGAACGTTCAACCTTCTCCAGGTGATGCTCCAGTGCAACAGCATCATCACTTTCATCCCCAGAGTTATGCCCCACATCATCCGCATCCCGGCTCACACATGGCCCCTCACATGGGTCACCACATGAGTCATCATCCAGGTTATGCGGCACGTGATTTCCTCCTTCGAAGGGAACACGAATTCAATGCGACGGCAAACGCAACAACGCCCGAGAGTGGTTTGGGTTTGTTTACACCATTGCATCACGACGGTTCGGCCGGCGGTATGCAACAATTTCCCCATCATCCTGGTCAACATCCCTTAACGGCGACGAGTCACTATCCTGGCCACTATCCTCAGGACAGTAGACTGCCTCCACCACCACCGCCACCACCTCATCATCAGTATTTAGGAGCACCACATTTAACGCCGTCGATTCACCATCAACAACACCCCTCGGTCAATCATCCGAGTCATCATCCGCACGGTGCATTCCTCAGGTACATGAGAACGGGCGGTGGTACGACGAATAATCAAAGGCAGGAGATGCCTTGCATGTGGGTTGATCAGGATGCTCCTGGCTCGGGAAGGAAGCTGTGCGGTAAGGTCTTCAATTCACTTCATGACATCGTGACGCATCTGACAGTTGAGCACGTGGGCGGTCCAGAGTGCACGACGCACGCGTGTTTCTGGCAAGGTTGCTCCAGAAATGGCAGGGCCTTCAAGGCCAAGTACAAACTCGTCAATCACATCCGAGTACACACTGGCGAAAAACCATTTCCATGTCCGTTCCCAGGATGTGGCAAGGTCTTCGCCAGGTCGGAAAATTTGAAGATTCACAAGAGAACGCACACCGGTAAGTCTCATTCTTACATTCTCAACACACACTCCCTAAATCTCTCTAAATCATTTAGCAAAATTTGTACAGAAAGACAGACATCTTCTTTAATAACTTCCAACATTAGTCATTTTCATATCTTGCAAATGATAATAAAAACGTCAATAAAAACAGTTAGCTTCTAACCAGGTGTCGAAACAAGTTCCGAAGGACAGATAACTTTTATCAACATCACTTCCATATCCCTCCGAAAACAAACATTCACAACAAGGAATCGATTCATTACGAGAAGAAACCGAAAACTTTTGTTGATTTTCAATCTTGAAACAAGCATTGGCATAATCTCGCACCTGTTATGATACACTAATTTCAAGTCCACAACGTTGACCAACAAAAAAAATTGTATATAAATATAGTACTCAAAAGATAACGCGAAAATATTTGATAAAAATTATCCTTAAAGAATCTGTAAAAGATTTTTTACAAATACTTCATGAACAATTGTTGTATAATTCTTAATGCATTAAACTAATTTTTCTTGCTGATCGTACGATGGCAAATATTCGGAATAAGTTTGCAAATAAAAAATTAACACTAGCTACAAAATGCAACAGCGAAACTAAATACTATTCAGCCAGTTTTGTAATACTCCTTTTGTATTCACTCTTTAAATTTGCATTAGCGAAAAGTCCACTAATTTAAATCAGTAAAAATTTCTACTAATTCTGACGCAACAAAACTAAAACAACTAGTTACTACTAACAACAAAGTTATTAATAACTTAACTCTTTAGTAGTTTTAAACTTCTCGTTAAAATTTAATTAAAAAGTTGTCTGGAAATTTACTATTAGGAGAAATTTTCACTAATTTAAATTAACAGACTTTTCGCTAATTCAGCTTTAGAGATTTATTTTTTCTAAAACTTATTTCCTCGGAATAGAAAAATTTATTCCAGAGACAATAAAAATTGATAAAGAAATGCGCAAGAATTGACAAGTTTGAAAGAATTTTTTGATAAGAATAAAAAATTGCCCCTTAAAATTAACTTTAACGACAAACAAAACGAAATACTATTATCGAGTTTTGTAACACTCCTCTTGTATACCATATACATGATCAGAAACAATCAGAATCTTTTGATCTTGGAGGTGAACAAAAAAAAGGATACAACCTTGAATCCTCCAGCTCATCTCAAAACAATCCAATCACTGTATACATTTTGGAACATAAAAGATTCAAAAACGAAGAGTCATCATAATCCTTCTGATACTTTTAATCTCCCCAGTAACAAAATTTTCAAGAATAGTTCATTATTCGATTCAAAAACAAAAAAAAAGAATAAGTTACTACATAATATTTAAGCATAGGTACTACAAAGTAGTTCTCTAAAAATAGAAAAGAAATTAAAAATCGAAAATAAGGGAAGTAAAAATAATTTACAACACTTTTCAGTTCATTCATTTTCATTATTTAATTTCTAATTACTAAACGTTCGAATTTTCAAATAGAGTAAATGTTTAGTAATTAGAGTAAAAATTAATAATTGCAAGTAGAAATTAAAAATGTAAATTAAATGAAGTAAACTGAAAAATATCACTTTGGGAACATAAACAATCAGTTATTCTTGTAGTTTTTCAATCATATCCGCGGAGAAATTAATTAACTATTTTTACTACCTTCAGAAACATGGTATATAAATAATCATTGCGCAAAATTGAACATATAATTTATGGATTAATTACTACACTCTCTCTCTCTCTTTTCTCCCTCTATTTCTCTTCATCTCTTTCCTTCTCTCTTAATTTCACGAATATTCCTTAACGATATTTCTATAATAATGTTCCTTTATAGTTATACAAGGGCAGCAATTAAAAGCATGTCAGCTACTATATTCACAGTTAATTTATCCGTGGGAAGTTCAATAACGATAATGGATCAACATTTTAATGGAAAAACATGAAACACAATTTTTTTTTTCATTTCCCAAAGTAACGAATTGCAAAACAAAAAAAATGTAAACATATTACAGCTAACATATTACTACAGCTATATATTTCATTACCGCAGATTCCTCTGCTCTTGGCAATGAACCAAATAATAAACGAATTATTATAAATTTCAGCATTTTTTTTCTCCCCTGCCTTCTGAAAATTCATGTTGTAAATCATGTACTACGACTCTTCATTTTGCTATATAAAAGCAAATCATTCGCATTCGAATAATCTAAAGCACCTATCTTCTCATCTGACTTCGTGATTCTAACTGATTCATATCTCCAATCTTATTTATTCCTCGTCTAGCAAATGAGTAGTAAAACATTTATGACTGTCTCCTTTCATTTTCTGATTAAATTAAACTGTCTTCAGGGAGGGTATATGATGGGAGAAACAAAAAAAACATCATGTCGAAACGACAGAAAGGTGTTAATATGTGAATTGCACGATTAATTTATGTCCCTTTTTAGAGAAAAAAAAATTTGCTTTCATTATAATGGGAATTTTTTCCTACCTTTTTTTGGAGAAAACAAATTTTGTTAATCAGTGTTGCTACAACTATACGAATTCTTTAAACTACTACTTCAACTACTACTTTTAAAATTTATAGTTTTTTAAAAAATTTTGTTTTCTTTTCATGCAATTCAAACGAAGTAAAAATTTACCGATGATGTTTTCTTTAGTGTCAACCCTATTTTCAAAATAACGAGAATATATTTATTTCGTCGTGGGGAGGAAATTTACAACCAATCAGGAAAATAAAACCAATTTTCCTCGATTCGAAAAAATGTATACGAATATTTTCATGACTTTTAGTACCTGATCAATTTTATATTAAACGAAAAAAAATCCCGTATGTACAAAAAAAGTGGAATGTGTAAAATTGAATATACATATAAAATATGAAATGAAAAATAATAAATATGACCATTAGGGAAGATGAGATCAGAATACATTCTAAACAAGATTTTAAATCTTATTTTATAGTTAGCAGGACCATTTTTGGTGCATAGGGGATTCCAATTTCGAGCGAACGTGCGTTATAAAATATTTCGAGTTTTCCACAAAAAGTGGTCGTCGTCATAATTTCTGCACAAATATACTCTCACACAGAAAATAAAATATTATTGTGAGTAAAGTGTAATTTTTGTGGTGAAAAAAATTTCCCACCTCAATCATCTTTTTTTTTTTTCTTCATCATCTAAGGCTGCTGCATGTATATGTATACCCGCCCCCGGCGCCACGAGCTCGTCTCAAAATATAATCAACTGCCTCTTTATGATGACAAGAATTTCGGGACGCAATTAAGAAATTACCAGACCATATATCCTAGCTTTTTATGCCTTTGACGTGGACATTGTATTTACATATTTATACCAAGCTCTCTGGCACGCTGCATGGGCAATTGGACATTCTCTGGGATGACCGACCGCCCGACGGCTCGACGCTCAGCGTCCCTCCACAGGATCCTACTAACTGCTTGTTCTGGCCACTTCTTCCTCGAAACTTACACCCGTTACCTGCTTAATTACGTGTTTCTCATCTCCCTCCCTCTATTTATCTCGTTCTCTCTCTCTCTCTCCTTTTTTCTCTTTCCCTCCTTTCCTTTTCTCTCTTCTCTCCTTTTCTCTCTTTATCAACTTTTCTCTCCTTATCTCCATTTCTCTTCTTTCCCCTCTTCATCTCCTTTCCTCTCAATTTCTCTCTTTCTTTCTCTTTCTCTCTCAGAAAGAGAGAATAAGGATTCGATGAAAAAATATCGACCTTAGTCATCTGTTTGAATTTATCATACTCTTTCAAAAAAAAGAAGAACTCTAACAGTATTTTAAATAGTTTGAAAAATGACCCAAACTGGATATTTAGAAAAAAAGGAAAAAAAATGCAAACTAATTTCTAAAATTGTGACTGTTTCGAAATGAAAGATATTGGATTTATGTTCGTGACAACCGCACATTAACGAAAATGACTAAATTTGGTCACTTAGGGTCACCTTCAAATTTTTTCTTTTAGAAACTCTTAACTAATTATTAGCTATTAGCTAATTAATTTTTATACTATTAGCCAGTTCTCTAAACTTGAAAGTCGTTTAGTCAAATTTAGATTGAGTTATTTTTTAAATCTACAATTAATTCAATCTACCATTGGTACAGAGTATAAGTATAGATTGACACTGATATCAAATGATTTCACAAATTTGATAAATTTTAATTAATAAAATTTAATTTAAAAAAATACTAAAGTTCATTTCTTTATTCAATTGAAGACATAGATTTAATTAATTAATTGCTTTTAAAATTATTTCTTCATAGTGCAAAATTATTTCTTCGATAGTAATTTATAAAAAATTGGGAATTAATTTGAAACCAGTATCAAATTATAGTAATCAATGGTAGGTTCAGTTAATTGTAATTTTAATAATGCAATTTAAATTTGACTCTCTAAATTAGAATTAGCAGAATTCTACTAAGAAATAGTAAGATTTTACTAATTTTTAGTAGTTTTCATGGAAGACATTTCCCCTTTTCAATTATTAGAATATTACTAATTTTTAATAAAATTTTACTAATGTTTAAGTGGAATTCCACTAATTAAAAGTCATTTATTTCACTAAATAAATTAGTGAAACTGTTTTACCGACTATGAATAAAACAGTTCTACTAATTGTTAGTAGAATTCTACCAAGCAATTAGTAAAATCTACTAATAATTAGTAAAATTCCACTATTTGTTTGAAACTACAATAATTGTATTAATTATTTGCGCAAATATTAGTAATAATAATGTATTTTCAAGTAAGTTTAACAAATTAAAAAAATAAAGTTAGTAAAATTTTGAATTTTAATTAGTCTAGTTTTATACAAATTAAAGAGTGCGAGATTGTTTTTTTTAACAAAACGGCAGAATAAGTTTACTAATTTTTGAGAAAAAACTATTTATATAATAGTAAAACATTACTAATTTAACAGTAAAAATACTAATATTAGAATTAGTATTAAATATTACTATATTATTTTAGTAATATTTTAGTTATAATACTAATATTAAAAAAATACTAATAATGAAAAATTACTAATTTTATAAAAAAAATATTTACTAATTAAGAAAATGAAACTTTACAATTTCAATTCGATATTTTAGATTGATTTTCTAATAATTATTTATAATAATTTTATACATTTTTTAGATATTTTAGATTAAATTTGATATTTTAGTATAAAAGTAGTTGTTTTCTACTAAAAATTAGTAAAATAATTAATATTTAATTGCTTAACGAATGCGTTTTCATTTAATTTGTAGAAAAACTACAAAATTCAGATTTCGAGAGTACCTTCAATCAATCGAATTTTGCTACTTATTTTTACTGACAAATTTAGTTGTAAAATTTAAAAAATAGTAATGATAGTTTAAAACTACAATTGTATTAATTATTTGCGCAAATTTTATCGATAATAATGCAGTTTTAATTAAAAATTAGCTTCAAGCAACAATAACATCGAGTGACTTTAACTTTTAGTAACATTACAGCTTTAATTAATTTCTTTAATTTTCAATTTAGTTATTAATTAATTGCAATTAATCAATTGCAGCTGTAAAGAGCAAATTATCCGAATTCTTTTCAAGTTTCACAATTACAGTTGCTGCTATACTTATTTCTGCTGACACAGTTTTGCAAATTTTAAACAGTACTATTTTTCAAATCAAAGTTCGATCTCTACCATGTAATTAAATAAATCATTTGGAACATTATTAGTATTAAATGATAATTATTATCTGAAGCTGCAACTGATTGACACAATTAATTAAACCAATTAGCTGCAATTTCACACACAATGCAGCTTTAATAAATTGTATTTGCAGACAACAGTTACTGAACTTGATTTTAGTTTCACCTAATAACTTCAATTGTTTGAAATTTCATAGAAATTAAATTGATTCGACTGGAGGCTAACTAAATAGTTTTCTTAACTACAAATTATTAATTTTTGACTAATTCATTAAAATTTACCAATTCATTTACTTTAGTTTTTCTGCGGATATCAAATTGAGACAAAAACCGAATCAAAAGTGTTGCGAAGCAACATTTCGTTTTTTGTCTCAATTTGAAATTCTTAGAAAGACTATGATAGCGATCGAATAAACGCTGTTCTTTTCCTTCTACTATTATAGTCATAATTATAATTATTATATGCACTAAAAATATATCCCTAATTTTTAACTATACACCTTAATTAAAAATCAGTAATTGAATTCTATTTTCAGTTTCTAAAATGGAGCGTGCATATCAATTTGCATAGAATATGGTTAGTGAATAAGTTGTCGATAAATAGTGAACATAAACGCCCACCTACATTTACGTATATATATCCATAAACTAAATATGTGTGTGAAGAGAGAGAAAAAAAGGATGAAGAGAGGGTATAGTAGCAGCAGCAGCAGCAGCAGCAAAGATTTGGTTGCTTTTCCTCCCTCTCTGCTATGTTACGACATAAATTCGAACCCCATGTATAATAATAAAAACCCCTTTGCCAGTACATTGAGGCATAAATGCGCACACGAGAGGCGATGAAGCAACCGTTCTTTCAGGAGTACCATAGAATTAAATAGACGTTTTCAAAAAAACACAAGCAAACACTTCCACACAACTGTTTTGCCCTTTGTTTTTTCTGCTTCGTTTCATTTACATTCATTCATTTTCTCTTTTTCCTTTTATTTCCGACTTCTCCAATGTTTTCTCGCACTCACGCCTAATTCCACAACATTGCCGCTGTGTCAAACAAACTTATGATTCACTCGTCTAACGAGGACTTCAATTCCTCGTTTATTAACCCAATTAATATGTATTCTGTCGTTTTATCTTTTCCATACTTTTCTTCATACTTTTTCTAAACAATTTCTCATTTCTTACTCTAACTTTTACTCAAGCACTATTTCCTTCTTATAATTAATAACTCTTACAGGCTTCGCACTCGATAATTAATTTTAAAAAGTATCAAAAAGTAGCTTACAAACTAAACAAAGTAGTAAAAAAGTAGCTATCGAAAAATTAAACTTGACGACAAAAAAACTCGTTTTAGACACTTCACAAAACTGACAAAAAATTATTTTCCCGACTTTTTCCTAATTTTCATAAAAAATATTTACTTCTTTCTTATCATACTGCTAATAAATTTAATTCCTCCAACGTATTTTATTATTCATGAAAGAATTTAAATATTTATATAAATAATTTAATTCTTGCGAAGAATATTATAAAAATTTTTAAAAAATCGTGTTGCATTCCGACAGATTTTATAAAAATTCTAATTTAAATAATTGAATTCCTTCGAAATTTTTATTATTTATGAAAAGAATTGAATTCTTACGAAAATTTGTTCAAAAATTTTTTAAATAATTGAATTCTATTTGGAAATTTTTTTGAAAATAGTGGATATGAAAAATCATTGAATTACGAAAAAATCTTAAAAATAATTAAATTTTATAAAGAATTCTATTAAAATTTTTGATAACAATTGAATGTCTGTGTGGTATTTTAATATTTTTTTTTAAAAATAATTCAATTCCTCAAAAGCATTTTATTATTTATGAAAATAATAAAATTGAATTCTTGCGAACGATTTTATTAGAATTTTTTAAAATAATTGAACTTCCAAGAAGAAATTTATTATTTTTTTAGAATAATTGAATTCTTGTGATAAATATTGTAATTTATGGAAATAATTGAATTTTCCAAAGAATTTTATTCAAATACCTCAAAATAATAGAAAATTTGGAAATAATTTTGTTATTTATCTTTAATAATTGAATTCTTTCGAAGAATTATTTATGTGAATAATTAAATTCCTGGGAAGAAATTTATTAAAATGTAAAAGAATAATTGAATTATTTCAAAAAAATTTAATAAAAATTATATTTAAAATAATTCACTTCCATCGAAAAATTTTATTAAAATATTTAAAAATAATTGAATTCCTGTGAAAAATTATAATATTTTTCTGAGTATTTGAATTCTTCTAAAGAATTTAAAAAAAACATTCTTTTAAATAATTGATTTTTTCGAGGAATTGAAATTAAATTTTTAAGAAGAATAATACATTTTTTGAACAATTTCTGTAAAATTGTATTAAAAATAATTGAAATCCTAAGATGAATTTTTTTATTTATGAAAATAATTTGATAGTTGCTAAGAATTTTATTATAATTTTCAAAAATAATTCTTTATATAAGAATTTTATAAACATTGTTTTAAATAATTAATTTTTTCGAAATATAATAAATATTATAATAATTTTATTTTTAATAATTCAATTCTTGTGGAAACTTTTATTTATGAAAATAATTGAATTTTTCTTATTAATCAATTTCAAATTGTATTAAAAATAATTGAAATCCTGCGATGAATTTTATTATTTATGAAAATAATTGAAAAGTTGCTAAGATTTTTATTATAATTTTCAAAAATAATTGAATTCCCGAGAAGAATTTTATTATTTATGCGAAAATAATTGAATTATTGTGAAAAATTTTATTAAAATATTTTAAAAGAATTGAATTTCTATGAAAATTTTTGTTATTTTTGAAAATAATTGAATTTTTTATAAGAAGTTTATAAACATTGTTTTAAATAATTAATTTTGTCAAAATATACTAAATATTATGACAATTTTATTTCTAATAATTCAATTCTTGTGATAAATTTTATTTGTGAAAATAATTGAATTTTTTTATCAATCAATTTCAAAAAGTATTAAAAATAATTGAAATTCCTAGATGAGTTTTATTATTTATGAAAATAATTGAATTCTTGCTTAGAATTTTATCAAATATTTTTTTTTAAATAATTGAATTTCCATGAAGAATATTATTATTAGTGAAACTAATTGAATTATTGTGTAGAATTGTATAAAAATTTGTTAAACAATTGATTTTTCGAAACTTTTTTGCAAATTACTTGAATTACTGTGGAAATTTGATTAATTTATGAAAATAATTTAATTCTTACGAAGTCGTAAAAAAAGTAGTAAATAGTAGGTTTTAGTAGAAGAATGCGAAGGCTGCTCTTAGAAACCCAAACCGATATTTATATCACTCTCTAAATTCGAATTAGTAAAAATGTTTACTTTTCTGAATTACCAACAGACTTTTTGTTTTTAAATAGAAATTTTATTTATTAGTAAACTTTACTAATTCAAAAGCCAAAAGTCAGTCTCTAATTCAACTTAATAAAAGTTTTTAGTAACTCAAACTTAGAGAGCATTCAAAGAAGTATAAATAAAAAAAAGCCTAAACAAAACCAAGGGCTTTATTTTATCAGTCCAGAAATCTCTCATATCATATGAGCGCGTATTTTATTTGTACAACAAAAAAAAAAAAAAAGAAAAAAGAAATTGTTGGTCGGTCATCATTGCGCGCTTATATGCAGTGGACGTTAAAAAATCGCTGTTTTAATCCGCAGATGCATGTCTGTAGCCATTAGGCTAAATCGATATGTGCATTATAAAGCAGAGGAGAACGGCCTCGGGGAGAAAAGTAACACGTTACCGACCTATCCGTATCTGCACGCGAGCTTAGATCACCATTGGTCGATTTCACAATGGGATTCCCCCTTTGGCATATCTCCCATTGGTCCGTCCTTTTCTGAGGGGTTAAAACGCCATCGCAATAAGGGGGATGACACAGGGATGAGTTCACCCGAAGGGGTGTCAGAATAAGCGTTAAGTAGGGGTGAAGTTTCCCAAACAACTAAATGGCTACACTTCTTTTACTAAACAACACACACAAACCCTTTCAACTATAGTTTCTCTTTTAAATATGTAACAAAAATTACGAAATTTTTCCTCTTCTACAATCCGCAATTTTTTATTGTTCTCCAAATTATGAATTTTCGTTCTAAAAATTAAATTCTTGTTTTACAAATTAAATTCTTGTTCTAAAAATTAAATTCTTGTTCTTCAAATTAAATTCTTCTTCTAAAAATTAAATTCGTGTTCTAAAAATTACAAATTTTTCTACAAAATTACGAATTCATATGGAAAATATTATATATAAATTTAAATAATTTATAAGTACAATTTTAACTGTATTTACAATAATGAAAATTTTACTCACGATTTATATGTAATCTTGCGGGATTGGAAATTCGTACCTGAAATAGAAAACAAAAATTTTATAAACAAAATTTATATTTTGATCTGATGGATTTTTAACTACTGATAAACAGTTCAGAAAATATTTCTTTCCAAAAATTTGTACTTTTAGAAATTAAGGTAAACATTAATACAGAAATACGATAATACAAAAATAATATGAAAATATAAAAATACTTTTCGTAAAGAAGAAAAAAATTCACTATCAACTCGAAAGTATCAAACTGCAACGAATTGAGCCCAAAAATCTGCATTTAATCAGAAACTGATCCAAATTTTTTATATCAGTTTGATCCAAATTAGTATATTTCATTTTTCAAAGAAAACTGATTTTAACACCAGAAAGAAGGAACAAAAAAATATTAATAAAATCTGTTAATTATAAATTATTGGGCTAAGTAATTCAGAACAGAAACTTATGAACAAAAATTCGAATAGAGAAATTTAATACAAAAAGTAAATACTTGCAGCTTTTCCAAGGATATAAACTCGAGACAAAAAAAAAGTGTCAAAACTGTTGCATTTCAACAATTTTAATACTTTTTTTGTCTCTAGTTGATATCCTTAAAAAATGTGTAAACAAATACCATACGAAAATAATACTTTTATTCTGTAGAAACAAACAAAAAAATTCTAATGCACATAAATTGTCCCACCATTCACAAAAATTGGAACGTTTCCTCTCAATTGGAAGATAAAAATTTGAATACAAAGTTTTTAGGATTGTTGCTTGTCTCACAAACACGTCGTCAATTCACAAAATGCGAGTCAATTTACGATTTAGTTTATATTCACGTTTCAGAGCTCTAGAAAGGGAGTGGAGTGACAATTATTTTTCGAGGTTGCTCTTTGAGTTGTCTTTTATATTATATTATTTTTCTTTTTTCATTTTTTATTTTTTCCCTCCCCCTTTTGTTTTTTTTGTGATTCTCCGTGTGGTGGACGTAAAATGCGAAAGCAATATGGCGTCGAGTGGAGGCTCGTGTCCGCAACGCGGGGCGCCAAGTGTACAAACGTCGTCTCGAAGCACTTTTGGGTTGGTGCGAAATATTGGAGAAAGATCGCGAGAGAAGAATAATGACAGAAAACGTTCTCACATAACACAATATGGAACAATATTTGCTCCTTACAACAACCTTTTCCACTTTATGGCGCACACAACAATTTAATTTCTTTTGTGTTTGGCTTTTAACCATTCATTCGTTATATGATTTCGGTCATTTTGAAATAAATGAATTGAAGAAATAAAAATAAATAATTAATACAGAATTGTCGAATAAGAAACAGTTTTATTAATGCGGAAATGGGTAAAGTTTTTTGCAAAAATTTATCTAGCTGTATGGTTAAATTTATTCAAGTTCGAATTCAAGATTGTAAATCAAGTGCGTGAGGAATAGCCTATCTCTTCCGCGCCAGTAACATTTCTATTTCTCTTGATATATATAAACACACACAGAGGGTTGAAGTTAATGGCACGTTAAGAGCGCTGCTTTATTTAACCTAAATTGACCGTAACGGAAATATTGGCAGGTCGAGGGCGTTACGTTTGACAGCGAGAGAAAACCAACGACGCCGACCATGTGGTCATCCCGAGAGAGGATGGTTAAGACTTTAGAGTTTTAGTTTCAGTTAAAAGGTGGAGTCGCCTCGGGCCCCGGACGATTCTCGGCCCCCACACTGATCGTCGGCCTCCTTTTGCAACAAATCTTTCTGTCTAAATCAGTTTCAAGTGAGATAAGTGTTTTAGCCTTAAGCTCTCGCACTGGCTGAGCAAAATGAGAGAGAGAGAATAAAAGCGTAAAGCAGCGAGGAGAGATGCGAAGATTAAGTTCCATGTCCTTCGTTTAGAGGGTTCTTCCGACTTCCGTGCAACACTGAACTAACGAGAAACAACTTTAGTGAGATAAGACACACACTCATTACGTCTTTTCTTCTTCTAATCTTTAGACTTTGAAAAATGTGACAATTTCTTTCGGAAATCCGCTTAAAGGATTTTTATATTTTTCTTAAATTATCCTCTGAATCGGAATTAGTGGAATTCAAATTAGTCGAATTTTACTAACAAAGATTTAATTCCTCCTGATTTCTAGATAAAATTTTGATTGTTATTATCCTTTTTATTGATAATTAAATTGCAAGGGAAAAACGAACATCATTGAAGAGAAAGAAATTGAAACATGTGTTGAAAGCACATCATCCGGAA
Organism: Leptopilina syphax; assembly: GCA_032872505.1. NCBI lineage: Eukaryota > Metazoa > Arthropoda > Insecta > Hymenoptera > Figitidae > Leptopilina > Leptopilina syphax. Next base: position 22,950,811 of record CM065470.1, read on the forward strand.
GTTGAATGTTGACACAGTTAATAGCGTATCGACTTTGACGAATGACAAAATGATGATTGAAATAACAAGTGAGTTTGAAAATCGAAACTACCTTAATTTACTTCCAGTGTATCTTATATTGGCTTCTGTGAAAACAACCAGTCGACGTGTTAATTGTTTTTCACGTCTTGATTTCATTAGCTCCTAAGACTTCCATTGCTCCTTGAGCGCAGCTGAGAAAATATTTCCTTCTAGAAACATCATCAATATCATCCTCGAGTATAAATTTTAAAAAATCCCCCTTCATTAATTTTCATAACCCATTTTTTCATTTACCATTTTTAATAAAATACATTTACCATAAAGTAAATTTTATGGTTTTAATTTGAAAAACGGTTATGCAAATTCTGGTATCGAGGGAATAAATTCCCATCGTGTGTATTATTCCAAAGAATATTTAAATCTTTATAGACAAAATTTTGTTTAAACGAAAAAAAGCAATTCGTGATTATAGAAAAGCTTCTGGATATCGTTTCGCAAGACACTAAGTACATTAAACGTAAAATAAACACCGCACTTTTTCAAAAAAAAAGTGTAAACAAAACTATTTTTCCTCCCACGAAACGAATGCGCAAATTAACAGTTCCTAAACAATTCTTTTTTCGCAAATTCAAACAATTACGAAATTAGAAGAAAAAATATTTTTCATTTCGAATAGAGAAACCAAAAAATATTCCTCCCATAAATTTCCGATCCCGATAATATTTGTACTGGATAATGATGTTCAAATACAGTACCTAATATATAAACGTATAGAAAAAAATAGATAACAAGATGAATTGTGTGAAAAGAATCTTTTTTCAATTCTTGCAGACAATGGCTGTGTGTATATATAGATATATAGAGTAACCAAAGACGGGGTAAATCATTTTGAATTTTTTAACCTCTTCCTCCGCGAGTATTACGGTAGCCTCATCCCCTCTGTATATAAACTTCTACTTTTCTTCTCACTTCACTTCTCCACCCTTTCATTCTCTTTTGGGGTTTTTAAACGAATGCCACAATGATCATCATCGAAAAAATATCAAGTGTCCGTAACATTATACTTTCGGAACGTTTAAATGCCATTGGTATACGTGTCATCCATACTATATATACCTGACTATATCTCTCACATGCGGCGTTTCAATTCTCAAAAAGAAAAAAAAAATAATAACACATAGCAGATCACACTTCTTTAATATCATTCTCTTAACACTTTTTAAATCATTTTCTCACAGTTTTTCTGCAGATATCAAAATTGAGACAAAAAACGAATTCGTTATTTTTGTCTCAATTTGATATCTGCAGAAAAACTGTGAAAAAACAGATAATAAATAAATAATAAAATAATAATATGTTCCAACCCCGTCCAAAAATGGTGAAAAAATAACGTTATAATAATAATAATATTAATAATAGTTGTAATAATAATAATCGTACCTAATAATAATAATTTTAAGAATTTTGTTAAAAGGTAAAGTATTTACCTCTGACAGGATTCGAACTCACGCGGCCTAAGTATATTCGGCATTGACACGAGCCTTTACCAACTGAGCCACGAATATCTCTTTTCTAAATTTTAATCCTCTTCGACAAAAAACCATCCCGAAGGACTTTGAAAGAAAAATTCCAACTTATTTACTTTGTTTCGAAATACTAAAAGTTGACAGATGGCAGAAATTTCTAGTAGAATGGATTTTACTTTCTAAATAGTAAAAGTTACCCTGCTTCTTTGAAAACGTGAGAGTTTTAAGGTTTAAGGGAAGTTTTTCATACGGAGAACAACTTGAGTGACCTAATACCACAACTGCTTTAATCAAAAATACACTGCGATTCTAAAAGAGACAAAATCAACTCGGTGCCCCTGTTGGCAAACCTCGAATCTCGTTGCGCGCATTTTGCCCATATAACGACCTATGTAAATATTCTATCCGTTATCCTTGTCTCTTATCATTTTATATATACACACAAACGTATATATGCTCCTTCGTTCAACAGTGGGGGCTCAACACAAAGTTCTTTTCCAGGGAGCGAAGGGTATATACAGGGCCCAGCATTCCAGAACCTGGTCTCGACCCGCGACCCCCGACCCTCGCCCCCTAAATCATCCACCGCAGCCAGCCCGCCATTCCGTTTTGTTTTTCTCTGCTCTTCTCTTTTCTTCTTCTTCTTCGTCCTTTTTTTTCTTATTTATTTCTCTCCCCCTCTCCTTCTCTATCTTATATTCGCCCTCTCTCTCTCTCTCTTTCTCTCTTTTTTCTTTCTCTCACTCTCTCTTTCCCTCTCGCAGCATCCTTTCGTGAAGGAGACAACCGCTCCCATCTTTTTTGAGAGAGTGATAGAAATGTGTGGGAAAAATATTTATCCTTGACAGGAGCCATATTTGAAGAAATCCTCGTGATACTATACAAGCTTCAACAAAAATAAATATCATTTGAACCAAATTTCATTTAACAATTGGTGTTTCAATTAAATATCCTTAAAAAAAAACTGTGTCCTTCTTTAAGTGCCCAAAGGGAAACTGTTCCATTTTCAATTGTATAATAATGAAAATATTTTTTTCCCCGCATATAATCGCGTATATTGGACTGTTGAACCCTTTTTTAGCGGGTCCCAAAAGACCAAAGGTCTTCGAAACGAAAAATCTCTTGTCCCACGGGGCTGCTAAGTTGCCTCTCTTGTCAAAATCATTGGATATCTTTGCGGAGCCTCTCGGTTTGACGCAGAGCCACGAAGAAGGGCTTCGTATTGTAATTTAATTTCGTAACCCGATATCTTCGCTTTATAAGGAGAAATTATTAGGGTCTCGTAGACGTTATAATTTTCTCCAAGAGAAATATTCCAAGCGAGACTAAATTCGGACTCGCTTCTTTTTTTTTGTTTTGCTTTAAAGGAGAAAAAAAAGGAAGGAGTAAGGCCCACGAGAGTGACACTTTTTGTCCATTTTTCTTTCACATATGCAAAACGACAAAAAACCGATTTCCTAATCATATTCTTTTGTACACATCTTCCTATAAATATTCATTCAAAACAGATATTATTTTCACTTTTGACAATATGAGCGCAATATGATAAATTTTTTCACCACATTCCGCAGAGTTATGGCTCAATATTAATTAATTTTCTCACGTCCGTTTTCTCTATTTTTTCCTCTCTCTCTCTCTCTATTTTATATCAAAAAACTTTTTTTCCGAAAGAATTAAATTCCTCTCGATTTATCGAAATCATCTCTCCGCCTCGTCATTCAGGTGAATGTATTTCAATTAAAGGAAATATTATTTTTTACAGCCCAGTACAAGTTTTCGTTTAGTGACAATAAATATAAATTGAATCGGATCATTCAGTGCGGAGGACGCGATAACATCAAATTTCAACTCTCTTGCAATATCCTCAAGATATTATTGTACGATATCTTTAGGTTTCATTCTCGTTGAGAAGAAGAATATTTTTTATGGTGAATTCAAATTCAATGAGTTCGCCGATATAAAATGAATATTTACTATCACTCGATTAATAAACTTTGAGAATTATATTTCGCGTGAGTTAGTTAGTTTATATTTACACGAATAAAAAAAAAGAAAAAAAAAGAAAAAGTGCTAATTGCTAATATTTATTTACGACTCCAGCGCTCACTAATGGTATTCACACATTCCAATTAAACACTCAGGGTATTTATGCACCTGCGCGAATATATACTTTCTGTGTCGATTATTTTCATTCGACTATTCCGCGTTTAATAATCAAACTCGACTTATGAAGTTTGGATACGATTCGAAGAAATGTAACTAACGCCTCTTAGGGATTTGGTTTCGTAAAAATCGTTTTTTGACGTTCCGCGCCGTGGTCAACTTTGAGGACAACATTTTCTTATCATTTAAAATGTTTGTCAATCTAAATAGTCATTAAAATAAATTCTAGGTTTAGATAAAAAAGCCAAACGACAATTTTCCTGATTCGGGAGATAAGAAATTTTGCAGGCACTATCGAAAAAAATCCAGTGTGAAACGATGTCCACAAAGTATCATATCATCTGAAGTATAAATGCAGAAGAGATGCAAAAAAAAGAACAGCGAATTCACACTAGGCAAAAGGAGCAAGCAGGAAGAGAATATAAGGATGGAATCGAGGGATGGAGGAATTAAAGAAGAAGAAGAAAAAAAATGGAGGATGAAAAAGGGCATCGAGAGTTTGCCCCGACCGTTGTATTTACGAAGTCTTCCTCTAATGGTTTCGATGCGCTCTCTCGCGCGCAAGAGAGTTGCAGATTTGCTCTCGCGTTGGAAGCTCATACCATCCTTACCGTACACATATATATATTTATATATACGCACGAGTTCGCGTGAATTATGTTTCATGCGAGATGTCAAATTGCTCGCCATATCGTAAAATATACAACTCCGCGCGCTGTGGGAAACATTATGTTCTCTCTGGCCCTTCTCTCCTCCTCCTCTTTCGCCTCTCTTACACACGGATTGCGAATTCTCCTCTTCACTCGCATGCCAATTTATAGGTATATAGATTGGTCCATCTTCTTTCACGGATATATATACACACGGATGTTGTCGCTTCCGGTCTGCTACTTTCGACGTCAATTTTTACGATCGCACCTTCTTAAGTCTTTTTTTTCGAGGGGAAACAAGTTCAGTTGACTCGAAGTTTAGACATTTGGAAAAAGTCAACATTACATCTTCGAGGACCTAGTGACTTAAGTCACTAGGCCCTCGAAGATGTAATGTTGACGAGAACCTAATGACTTAACAATCATTAGGTCCTCGAACATGTAATCATGCTGCAATGAAGATTCAAGCATCACTTCTTCCTAATGAAATCACTCCTTTGTGTATTTTCAATCCAAAAATAATAACACAAATGAATCCAATAAAATTAATACTTGAATCTTTACAAAAAAAACCTGCTTTTCCTAATGATTCAAATGTAAAATTAAACAGTGTTATTGATAAACCAACCACCTGATTTTTGGGACGAAAAATAATGCAACTTGATGCTGATAAGAACAGATGTTTAGGGCAAATTAATACGTCGAGGGCGCAGCCTCCGACCTTAAAGAGAAAGCTAAAGGAGATCTGATTTAGCAATCTTCGCGCCACGCCCTAGGATCGGTCATTAGATGACCCGGGGGTTTGTTCATTAATAAGTCAAAGACCGGCCACACAGGAGATAAAACGAGACGAGACGCCAAAATGAAATAAAATCTCTTTAACTCACCACTAGTCGTCGTAATCATCATAATCATCGTCATCATCATCATCATGATCATCGAATATAGAAAAAGGGATAAACCTCTCTCTCTCTCTTTCTCTCTATCTCTCGAGGGTGAGGAGGGAAGAAAAAGCGTCGAATCATTGACCGTCAATAAATACCAATCGATCTTTTCATAACCTCTATCTATTAATGGCTAAATGCCGACTAAACAAATTAACTGTGTGACTAAACCTGCATTTAACGGATCTTCTTTAATTAAATATTGTTTCGAAAAATTCGGCTTATTGTCTTATCACATCTGACTCATCTTTCTTATCTCATCTGCCTCATCTCTCATTATTATCTCATCTTATTATTAGAAGCCGATTTTTTTTACGCTTACCGTAAATCTTGAAGACCCTCAAGTTAGCGTCGACGCTCAGCGACGAAAACTACTATTTGGGGTTTTTAGAGATGAAAATGTCGCTAATTTCACTTTATTTATTCACTTAGAGTGCGTGAACTTCAGAGGCCTAAATCAAAAATATTTGAGGAAAAATTAAGACATTTGCCCTAAAAATTCAGATGATCTTCGAAAAATTTAAAAGCTTCTCCAAAAATTTAGATACTTCCCACCAATTTCAGACATTTTCGGAGAAATTTAAATGTTCTTCCGTAAAATTCAAATACTTTCGGAATAAATTTAAATATTTTCCAAAAAATCAAGACGTTCTCGAAAACAAAAAATTAAGTCGTTTTTCAAAAAATTTTAAATGTTTTTGGAAAAGTTTCCTGAGACGCTGCTTGAGATGTTATATTTTTCCTGCCAGTTTGCGGAATTAGACATATATAGAGGAGGCGTTAGTTTAAGGATAAACTGGGAAGGTAAGCAAACGAGCCATTGACGGTGGGGTAAATAGCTTTTGAATGGTGCGATCTTCATAATGGAGCGTGCCCGCGGCATACATATATACACACTCGCACACAAACCCAGTGAGAAGGGAGGAGGAGATGAGTTCGAGGGTCCTCGAGAGAAGATCCCGAAGGTCGTCATTCAAGAGTAGGTGTGTATGTAACATTCTCCTTTTCCTTCCTGTTGTTTCCTCTCTCTCTCTCTCTCTCTTCCTCTCTCCCCGAATCACTATTTTTTCTTTTCTTTCAAAATTTTTTGGCCCTTCGAAAAAAGACCATGAAGAAAAAATCTCAACAATTTTTGCACTACTAAAAAGCTAAAAACGAAGTTACCCTCAAGATAGACACTTCTTGTATTCTTTTCCGCTTTTTGAAAAAAGGAAAAGAGGGTGCGTGCGCCAAAGTTGAATGTAGCACGCCCTTTTGTGCTATAGCGCTAAACGGCACCAAAGCCCAAAGAACCGCGATCCGGCTTGTTAGGGCCCATTGTTGAGACAAACATTTTTCCTTTTTCTCCATCTCTTTTTCACTTTCGTTCCTATATGCTGATGATCATCATCGATAGTTTTTCTCTTTCTCTCTCTCTCTCTCTCTGAATGTGTTTAAAAGCCGACAGTGGTATATATTATTATGTACAGGCAAAGTTCCCTCATCCGTAAAACTTCTGACGCGAATTTTGCTTCTGTTAAATAGAGAGTTGATCCTGTTGAAAAATCCCCGGATTAGCATGTTGGCCTAAAAGCTCTTCAAAAAAAAAAAATTTACTTTTCAAGTAGCATAGCGGACAAATACTTTTATATAAGTGTCCATTTCGACAACTTCAACTCTTTTGAAAGAAAAATTTAGAAACCTTTTAAAAAATTACCCTTTCAGTCGGTGGGAGAAAATTTTTTTTCGTTTAGAAAGTACTCAAATATATATGAGAAGGAGAATTTTTCAACTTTTCTGAATTTTATATACATATAATCTAAAAATGAATTCGGTTTTAAAGTTTCACTTTAAAAGTAAAGGCCGTTCACTCTCAAAGTTTAGAGGGAGAGCGGATAGCGAAAAGTTTGCCAGGAAAAGTTTCAATTCACGAGAATCCCTCTTTCCGACTTTTTTCTTTTGCGCTTCCTCATCGTCTCTCAGCAAGTTTCATGCCAAGGATCCTTGGAAGTGTCGAAAAGCAAGTTCCTGTGTGATTTACTCTCGAACAGAATTGAATGAGGGGCGTGTGTGTATATTATGTTTTTGCGAAGAAAGATTTTTGTAATTTTTATGTTCCACTCAGAATGAGAAATAAAATTTTGTACCTATAAATTTTTGATTCTGCGGGAAAAATTTTCCGAACCTAACGAACAATTCGACAAAGTATAGAAGTAGAAAAGAAATTGTGCAAAAAGTAGCGAAATTTTCAGAAATTCTGACATTCTTTCCAAAAGAGATATTCAATTACTCGCAGATCGGTGCAAAGATAGTGCGGGTGCCTTGACAACTATATAAAAGCGGGTCAGTGTCCAAAAAGAAATGCCACCTTCCACGAATAAATATCACTCGCTTTTGCATGCAACCTGGCTAATTCAGGGCCGTAGGTCCATTTCCAAAACAAAGTGCCACCTACATACTTGCATCAAAAACAAACCAAAACAATTCTTTTCCAAAAATTAAGCATCGCAAATAAAATTTCACTTGAATTTTGAACTAAAATAGAGAATCTATTCTATTCCTCTTTTTCAAGTTTCTTAGTCTTTGACTGATTATACGTGCACCTGGAATTTTCGAAAGAGAAAAAAGGAGAGTGAGAGAGAAAGGCCAAAGAGACAAATGGATAAAACCGTCCCTGGTAACTCTAGACGATGAGGCTCAAGCAGCATACCGTGTGCTCATGGCATGGCGCCCCTATCTTTTATAACAGCAGTTTCTGAAAATCTTTCAGTTTGATCTCTTGGGATGCTGTGGCTTATATACACATACGCAGGTATTATCCACGTTTACATGAACACGTACATATAAACGTGATAACGGACAAGTGGAGACAAGAGAATCTGTTTTTATTCTCACTTGTGTTTGTATTTGTTTGTGTATATATTTAAAAAGGTGTGTCAAGAGACGGAGGAGTGTGTCATGTGCTCTGCCACAACGGTAGCATCCGACTCAGATAACACCACGAGGATATATGACTCTAAACTGCCTCTACGTGCAGGACACTGGGCTACCGAATTTTTTTTCAACAATCAAGATGACACGCGATTTTTTGGAATTCTCCCGACTACCCGAAAACCGGATCAAAATTTATTCCTTATCATATAAGCTAGTGAACTTTCCGTTTTGTGGCTTTTTTTATTTCGTAAAGCTGATTCTGAATTTTTTTTTTCTATTTTTCAGGAGTTATGTTTACTGCCAAGTAGGGGATTCAAAACTTAAAAAAAGCTGCCAAGTAGGGATTTAAAATTTTAAAGTACGGCTTTATGGTCAATACAAACAGTAAATAGTGTAATTATTAAATAGTATTCATTACTACTAAACACTCTCGATAAGTTTAGAAAATTATCAAGTTTCGTATAAAATTTCAGACAAAAAGAAAAAATGTACCATTTCAGGGACCTATAACGGCCGCATTTGAAAAAATTACCAAGACTCAAAAAAATACTGTCACTATATTTTAACAGATACCGATCAGGAACTTTTAGAGATTTTTGTCTCTGTGTATACAATTTCAAATGATAAATCTTGGAAATGATAGTCTCTTGTAATTCTTTTCCGACACCTGGTTGGGCCTATGGAATTCTCAGCGTTCTCAGTAGATTGGGGAAAAACTCTCAAAGAAAACTAATGCAACAATACTGACAATGATCATTCATTAAAAAAAATCATCTCTCTAAAATAGTTTACCGACATTTTCTAAACTAAACTCAAAAAATTGATTTATCAGGAATTTTGAATTTCGATTTTTAGAACTTTTGAAAAAAAATCCCAAATGAAAATATATCTTTTGTAGATATAAATTTAAAAATTTTCAAAAAGAAGTCGAGAAGAAGTAAAATTAAACATTTAGAAATAAATTCTTTGCAAGAAAGTAGAAATTTTTTTATAGTTTAAAGTTTCTTTTTCTAAAACTACTGTATAACATTTAACTTCATGGTGGATTTGTTGGCATCTAGCAACATCTCTTCTTTATTATTTGTTAAACATCAAACATATTATTGCTTCAAGAAGTTTGTACGAGTCCCATAAAATCTTTTATAATCTGTTAAAGGGACTTGAAGTCTATATCCTTGAAATCCTTTCAGCGTCCTTCAAATCCATTGAAATCTTATTAAACACGGTGCGCGCAGGCATTTGAAATCGTTTACTGTTCCTCACCAATGACTTCAAGATCGTACTGTATTTACTTCATTTCCTTTATATTTACTTCATAAATCTTGCAACTTTTCCGTTCTTAAAAAAATTCTTTGTACTCAAAATTTTTAAATCTCAATCTTTAAACTTCATTTTCCAAATCCATTTTCAAAATTTCCTTCTTACTTATGTATTTATTAAATCCAATTTCAAAATTTGTTTTTGAATTTAGTTTCCATTTAGTTTATTCCGTAAATCAAATTTTCAAATTCACATAATGAAATTGCATTTTTAAATTCATCTAACAAGAGGGAAATTACAGTGAAATCAGAAAGAAATATAGATACAAACATCTGCCGATGCCGTGCTTTCTCATGTCTCTCCCTTTTCGAAATCAACATGGCGGAATGATCGGTGCATCAACTAGTAGTCTCTGAGTTTAACCACGAATTTGCGGTTCTTTTTCATGTTTCTTTCTTTTCTTCAATTCGCTTCCTCTTATTCTCTCTCTCCCCCTTCGTGTTTAATGTCCGCTCGACCAGAGAATGTTTGCTTGGAGTAAAGGTGGAAAGTGGAAGTTTGCTCGTCACAATATCCGTGTAAACATGATAAACATCGAAACTCGATGAGCCGCATTGATCCATTCCTGAAAGCCAAGTGTTGGCATGATGCTTCTCATGTTTACTTGTTTACACGCAAATACAAATATTAGGAGACACAAATCATCTTCTGATTAAACCCCTATTTTAACACTATTTCTGTCTTTTTTAATTAGTAATTCTAATTCCAACTCTAATTCTAATTCTATTTCCAAATTTAATTTTATTTTTTATAAGTAATTTTATTTTCCGTTTGATTCGTATGTTTTTTTGTTTTACTCCCATTTGCCTTTCGACAATATAATGATTTACTATCTATCCTCCTTTCAATTTAGAACGTTTTGAAGAAATCTCTAAATCCTTTTATAAACAGGATTGGAATCAAGACGTATATATATTTATCCTCTTTGAATTCACGTTTACTCTAGAAACGTAATAAAAGTCGAAAACGTTACTTTTTAGATCCCATTCTTCACGAGTCAAGTCAAGCAAAGAACTATATAGATACAAAAGCTTTTATCATGCGGGGTATGCTTTAAATTTTTCCAAATAAAAGGTGTGGGAGGCTGCGAAAAACGAATCGTAATTTTTTATAATAGAAAACAACGAGCTATAAAAATACTCTTTTCACGTTCTCTCCAAAACTTTTCTTTTTTATATAAATATAAATTCAAGGGAATCGACATCAATTAGTTATGTCAAATTAATCGGATCTATGATTCAACTTTAATTGCCTATCCAGCTCAATGATTTCTTTCTTATTAACTTTTTTCTCACCTTCCTCTCTTTAGACCGGACTAAGCAGACACACTAAACAACAACAGATTACAAAAAGTGAAGATTACGAAAAAAGATTACAAAGAAGACAAAAAATTACAAAAAAACTACAAAAACATTACAGAAACTTTTTTTAGACTAGAAAAAGTGACGATTACAGCAAAAGAAACTAATTCGCAAAAAAGATCGATGTCGATCAACACAAATAATTCGATTTACAACCAATATCAGATCGTCCTAATCCGATGACTTTTGATGTTGATCAACAATCTCCTTGACTCGGTGAAGTTTATCTTGACCCGATCTACCTTGATCGAGTCGGGATCGATATAGCCGCAAGGGGGAGAAGAAAGAATCGTTTCTCTTCCCTACCCTTAATATTGAACGTATAACAAGAAAATTATCCACTCGAGAACGCTTTAAAAAAATCGGGGTCTTCTTCATACTTTTTCTCTATTTGACACAAAAAAACAGAAAGGAGGGGTCGGAATTTCGGCAAGGTTGGCAACACTGTTTGGTGGCCCATACTGGTGTCCTCCCAATACAATGGACGCGAAAAATCATCCATTATATTCGGATCCGAGGCCCCGACGATGCCTTCGTTTTGAGGACAATGGTGTACGCCCATATATCACTCGAAGCTTTTCCAAAAACTGCAGTTCAATGAGTTTCTTCCAAGATGCCCCCACCGACACTGTGGCCAGTCCATTTTCCCTCGACCGCCTGCACCAAAACTCCAAATCTATACCATACTTTCCAACTAGATTCTCGTTTTTAGTATACAACATATATACAGTATGAACCACCTATTCGAAATCGTCCTGCGCACACTCTTTAGAAACGTTGTTCTCTTTTTTTCTCTCTAAAAAAAGCTGCTTCTCACTCGTTCCTGGAATAAATCGCTGGAATGCTTTTACATCTTTTCTAAAATTACGTGTACTAAATCTATACTCGGTATTTTCAAAGTATCAAAAATTTTTTTCTTTATGATTGTTGTGTAAGGTTGAAGAACAAGCAGAAATAAATTCACATTCCTAACGGATTTGGTATTAGCATTCGGGTATCTGGATCTGGGTTCTTAATGAATTGTCCGACAAATTTTTGAGGATAAATTCTGATTAGTGGAACAACTTACGATGATTAGTGGAACAAATTATGACGATTGGTGGAACAAATTTTGATTAGCATTAAACAAATTTTAGTATTAAACAAATTTTAGTATTACAAATTTTAGTATTAAACAAATTTTAGTATTACAAATTTCAGTAATAAATAAATTTTAGTATTAGAAATTCTGATATTTTGTGCAATAAATTGTGACAATTAATGTGGAACAAATTCTAATGATAGGTGTAGAACAAGTCCTGATAATTAGCACAACAAATTCTAGCGACTAATGCAGAACGAATTCTGACGATTATTAGAGAACAAAACTTTGAAGTTTAGACTCTACTTTGAAATAGAGAAGGAATTCTGATAATTAGTACAATAAATTCTGACGATTAGCATAAAATAAACTTTGATGATTAATATACAGAACGAATTCTGATAATTGGTACAAGTTCTAAAAATTAATGGTGAGAAAATTCTGATGGTTTAAACAGAAAAAATTCTGGTGGTTAGTATAAAACCAGTTTAGACGATTTTTATAGAGAAAATTCTGATTTTGTGTACAGAAAATTGTAGCAATTAATGTAGAACAAATTCTGATGGTTCGAACAGAACAAATTTTTGTGGTTATTCTCAAACCACTTGTGATGGTTTGTACAACTAATTTTAACGATTAATGAAGAACAAATTCTGATGTTTTGAATACAACAAATTCTGAAGGTTTCTGTTGCACCATTTCAGTTGGTTGGTACAACAAATTGTAACAATTTGTGTAGAACAAACTCTAATGGTTTCTACAGAGCAAATTCGGAAGTTTTGTAAAAAAAATTGTAACAAAATAAGAATCACACCATCTACTGAATACACCAAACACAATATCGCCAATACTCTAAAAAAATATTATTGAAAAGGTTGTAACCTCATCTGATGAGAGCATAAAAACACTAATCCCTTGATTAGAAACTTTCCGAAACTGACTGAAATCTCTTGTACGCTTACATATTTCAAGGAATGTATGTCGATCTCCCCAAAGAACAATGAAAATAAAAGAAAAAAGTCAGAAGGATTTGAAGATTTCTGGGAAGGTTGAGCGAATCACATAATGCACAGAGGAGTGTGAGGCAGGTAGTCGGTTGTCTATCCTAAACTCCTCTCTTTGGCAAAACGTAAACTCTTCGAGGCAGAACTTACAACTGTTCGCCGATAATTCCAAGCTGCCAGATGCGATTGCGATCTACATTTTTCTAATCCAGTCATTTGTACATTATCGTCTTCTATTTGGAAACTTGGACGGGTTCCTCGGGCTAGGCCAGTCAGATATAGTTCTTTCGGTAAGGTAACAGAGCAAAGTCGGATAGGTATGTGTGTGTATCTCCAATCCCTGGCCTCGTCGAGCTAAAACGATTATAATAACTATTTTATCCCGCGTGGATCTGGGCCATTGTGCTCCCCATTCTAAAAGTCATAACACGATATCCACACTAGAAAGATAGAGAGAGAGAGAACACTTTTGAGGATCGTGCCATCATTCTAGAATATGGTCGCTCGATTTCGAACGACTGTGTGTTGAATCCATATACATACAAATACATTTATCTCCGCTGTACTGATAGAGGAGAGAATATCATACATACACACAATCACGATCATCCTCCTTGACTACAATATACTCACATATATATATACGTGGGGGCACACCAGCAGCAATATTTCACGGTATATTGTTGCCATCTGCACACGCAACCCCGTGCGACAGAATAGAGGACGTAGGACGAAGCTTTTATTTATCTGCTATTTATTTGCCGACGTGTTGCCGAGCTCTCGGGCCCTGCCGAGGACAGATTTGAAAAGTTATTAATCGTCCTGCTTCCGTGCCACGTCCAAATTTCACAAACTTCTTGTATGTATTCTTTACTTCTAAAAGAGAGAGAATGCGACTTCTGCTATATGTGGACAACAAACTTATACCTATACACAACAAACTTATACCTATACACAACAAACTCATACCTATATAAAACAAATTAATCCTTCCTATTCTTCAACAAAGAATATCAGAGCTCCAAATCAATTGAAAGATCACGGTTTTTCCTATTTTAATTGAGTGTGAACTTGGGGATCAAACCCAAACAGAATGTATTTATTACTGATGCATAGAAAACTTTCTGTTGTTCGAATTCTTCACTACATATGAATACTAATTAGGTAATCGAAATCGTCTTTTTAAGAAAGATCCAATTCTAATCCGAAAACTATGATAATCGTAGAATGTGCCATGGCTATCTTGAGGACTTTCTAAGGATTTCAAAATTTTCGGATACGTCTAGGATGTCCGTCCTAAAATATCCTCTTAGGGTACTTCTTTTTGATTCGACATCTTTAATTTACATAAATCTTCAAAGCAATTAACTTTTTTCACAGATCAGTATCATTTGAAAATAATAAATATCGTACGATTATTTTTTTTTCCCTTTTTCGTTTTTAAAAAACATTTGCACATCAGCGTCATATACCAAGAGCAAAAAAAGAGAAGAAAATTTTACTTTCAAAGATTTGACATATTACTTACAGTACATAAAGTTTCTGACAATTCTTTCTTTTTTATATTTGAGAAGCACAAGCATATAACTCCCCTTTGCGTTTATGAATATTCAAAACTTCTTTTTTGCAGTCGTTTTACGGGCAGTTGCGTATTACACTCCTACAGGAAACTGAGTGATTTGAATATAATCCATGTCACGACGATAACTCGTTGGAACTACCATCGTTATCGTGCTTTTCGCACGTGAGACGAATAAGTACCGCTGCATCTTGTGGATAGCAGCAAAATTAATTAGCTTGTCCCAAGATACATCCTCGTTTTGCAAAATAAGGCGTGGATAAGCAACAAGGGTGTCAGGACGTTTTCTTTTTTATATAGATAAAAACGAATTATAATGTGTCAGGAATTGCACCTGCATAACTCTTTGGAACATGATCAAAACTTTTAATGCTTTTTGAATTTTTTTAAATACTGATTCTATAATTGCTATTTTGAACAATTTTTACTAATTTTAAAGATTTGTACTTTTTAAACACAGTTTTTCGAAGGATAGCAAATTGAGACAAAAAACGAATAAAAAAGTGTTGCGAACATAAGTTCGCAACACTTTTTTATTCGTTTTTTGTCTCAATTTGCTATCTGCAGAAAAAGTGCGTAATTATCAATTTTTGGGTAATTTTGCGGAAAGTTTTTTTAAAAGGGAGAAATTCATTGGGGAGGAAAAGGTATAAGTAAAATTCGCACCCTCTCTTATATTCACATTGTAAAGGAGAGAAAAGTGGAACCCAGTCGCCATTTTTCTCATAAAAAATCCGCCAACTTTACGTTTCCGTTTCGCGCCTTCGCTCTTCTCAAGAGTAGTGCCAGGAGGTTCGGAGGGGGTCTCTCTCTGGGTAAAATATATTCCAGTCAACTTCCGTTAGAAATAAATAAAGTCACGCCACACGGGTCTCGAGCGTTCCGCCGACGGCGTCGTTGCGCCCTGGCAATATCAGCCATTCGCGTGCGAGGACTTTATCTCTCGATATCTCAGGCAGCAGCCAAAAGAGGAAGCTTTTTTTAAAAATTTTTTGGTTTTTTGGAACTTGTTTTACCTTTTTATTTTACTTTTCCCCTACTGAGAATTTTTTTTTAACCTTTTTCTTTACTTTATTCAAAATCAAAAGGATGTTGACCTGTTTTGCTAAATTTGCAATTTTATAACAGTTTTTGAAAAATATAGGATCTGATGCAAGTTGTTTTGGTAGTAATGACGCAATAGATCCGAGTTTTGTACTATTATGAAAAAGTAAATTACAATCGTTCTTGTTTTTCTATTTCAGGAGAGAAGCCTTTCAAATGCGAATACAGCGGCTGTGACAGACGATTCGCGAATAGCAGCGATCGGAAAAAACACAGTCACGTCCACACGTCAGACAAGCCTTACAACTGTCGAGTTTCCGGCTGCGATAAGTCCTACACCCATCCGAGTTCATTGCGCAAACACATGAAGGTATGTATTTCTATTTTTATTTTCCCCTTCGAACTAAATTAATAAACAATCAATCAGCCTAGTGATTCAGTCCATTTACAAGAAGGAAAACAATCCAAAAAAATATAAAACGACCGCAATTCTCAATTGGCTAATTATGCCATAGATAATTGGTCCTGATAACTTTGCCAAAAAGTTATAACCAAACCAAAATACTAAAAGTATACGAGTCAAGACTAATAAAGTCAGAAATAAAAAGAAAAATCAAAAATTCCGTTTCAATGAGAAAAATGCCAAATTGAAAATTCTCCATTCTATTAATAAAACTAATAATTCATTATAAATTCCCTCTCATCTTTCTGATGGCTATACGTGTAAAAATCGAATTCTAAATATAAAACACGTTTCTCTGTGAATATAACACGAAATGAAATTTAACCAAGATGAGAAGGAGTCAAGCGCTTGCCATTCTTTAAAAAAGAATTCTTCATAAAAAAAGAAAGAAAGAAAGAAGAAGAAGAAGAAGCCTCTCCTGACCTTTCCCGATGATCCTCTGCAAGTAGCAGCGAAATCTGACGTTCTGTCTATCTTGTGAAGAAATAAAGAGGGAAGAGAAGTCAGATCTAGTGAAGTTTACGCGCGACCGAGCAAGGAATCTTAATGGGAAATTACCACTCTAGACCAGAACAAACCACTTTACCTAACTCCCGAGATACGTGTTCAATATATGTATATATATAGAGGCATTTATATATAGGCTGATGATGATAATGATAATGATGATGATGACGATGATGGCAATCTTGATTTTTCGTCGACGTTAAATAATTCGCGGAAGCTAGTCTTTGTGATTAACTTAGATGCTCAACATCTTTCTCTATATTAGGAGAGGGAGGATTTTTTTTCTTACCGAGAAAATTAGAGACAGAGAGAAACATGACATTCTTTTTGATGGGGCAACCTTTTGACTTCTGTCACTCCTTTTTGTTATTATTACTATTATTATTATTATTATTATTATTATTATTATTATTTTCATTATTATTATTATCTTTATGATTATTATCATCATTATTCCTATTCTGAATATTATTATTTTCATTATTGTTATTAACATCTTCATGATTATTATTATAATCATTCTTATTCTGAATATTATTGTTACCATATTGTATTAGTATTATTATTTTATAATTTTTATATTTTTAATTCGTCTCTAAAGTTTTGAACGTTTAAATAAACCGAAATAATTGTTAATACATTTATTAAGTAATTGGAAATAAATGTTTTGCATCCTTAGTGATTTTTTACTTAAAATGTAATAAAAAAAAATTAATCAAAATTCAGAACATTGAAATGAACAAAATTTTATTATTTTTTATGCAAATTCCAATTTTATTACAATAATAACATTGAGTCACACATTATAAGAATAAATTATACAGTTTTAAAATTTTTAATTTTGTTTCTATTTTTTATTGAAATCAATTGTAATTTTTGAAAATATTTCTATCGACTAAAGATTTTGTTCAATTGAACGTTAAAGAACTTATAGATTACTAATTTTATTGAATTAAAGAACGAATTTTTTTGAGTTCATCACATTTTCCTTGATTCAAATTAGACTTGCATAAATAAATAAATAATTATAACTAAATAAATTTTGTTCATTGGAACGTTCAGAATTTTAGGGACACAAAATTTAAATTTAAGGCAACTAATAATAATAATAATAATAATAATAATAATAAAATAATTAAATAATATTTAAAGCAACTACATAAAATAGTCAAACTTAACTAAAAACTGAAGGAATATTTTACTGATCTAAAAATTTATGCTTTTGAACGTTCAGAAGTTTAGGGATACAAAATTTAAAACAACTAATAATAATTAAAAACTGAGAATATAATAAATAATATTTTAAAGTATCTAAATAAAATAGTAAAAATTTGAGGAAACTTTTATTAATTCAAAAATTTAGGCTGTAATAAAAATTGAATTTTTTTCTGTTTGAATAATTTTTTTGGAAAAATAAAGATAAAATTGAAAACTATATATCTGCTAGGCAAGGAGATAAGAAGAAAAAGAGGAATACACGGAGAAACTTTGTATACTAGTTTCTGTTAAACTCACCATGTGTTCTTAGTAAATTGACTACTAAAGTGGGGAAAAACTGCGACGGTATCAATATTTCGTAGTCTGACTATTAAACACAGAAAAAGAGTTTGAAAATTTAGTAGTCAGTTGATCAACATTAAAAATTCACGATTTCGCTAAAAAAACAATGTCGAATGTCAGTGACAGTTATACAGAATGTCGCCACTTATAATTATTGAGTAAGGAAGAAATCTACTTTACCTAATGTCGATTGATAACTTAATTTTAACGCAACCTAATCTAATTCCCTAACATACAGATAAAGTAACGCACACTGTAATCGACGGAACGCATATACAATTCATATAGAGAAAATAAGTCAGTGTTCTTATATACTAATCCAACAATTGTATTTCCACTTGGGAGAAAATTTGTATGCATATGTTGAATGCCGTTTTAAATAATATTTGTTTGTTATACAAAATTGATAAAATCAATTAATTACTTAAAATTAATAAGGTCTATTTTTGAAATGAACAGAATTAATTTTCATCAAACAGGATTCTTGTAATAAATTATAAAAATGTTTGACATATAGAAAAATAAAATATAATGTCATTATTATTTAGTAAAATTGTTTATTTAATTATTTAATTTAATTAAAAAAATAATTACACTGAGAAAAATATTAAAGCAGGTCAATAATATCTGTGACAATGAAATATATAAACATTTTGTTCAAATTTAAAAGACTTGTTCAAACATAACCTCACATTTACTGATAAAAGAGAACCAGGTGGACCAGGTGGAATGACGGCGGCCATTTAACTCGAACACATGTATATGAGTTAAGGTGGTTATGTGTGACTACACGAACAGCGGTACTCGTTTGTATGCGTGCAGTTCTGATAGTTTGACTACTAAATTGTAAACGCAGCGCGAAGAAAATATCATTCTTACGAATATAGAAAATAAAATTTCGACATTCACTTTTTCAATAACTTTTTTTTCTCGTACATCATAAACGAGTTTCTCTTAACTTGACTACTAAATATTGAAAAAAAAGAGAACATGTATTATTATCGAAACTTCTATTAAATAAGAAATTTCGTCTTTTGGTCACTTTTTCCCCACTTTAGTAGTCAATCTACTAACAATACATTGTGAGTTTAACAGCAATTGGTATTCAAAGTTTTTCCGTGTAATAAACCTAAATGCTTCTTCTAAATCAATGAGTATTATCAAACCGAACGTTTTTTTCTTCTCTTTTGCTTCTCGACTTTGAAGACTCGCAAAAATTCCATCAAAATAAACACAGAAATTTGTTTACCCATTTTATCAAATTTCTCATCACTGACTCTTACATCATCTATTGAATAAAAATAAATCAAGAAACGTAATGTAACTTAAACAAAATTTCTCGCCAAAAAGAATTAGGAAATAAGTAAAAATGTATTTAAAATTTTTAAAATACGTTGAAGTTTACTTCAAAAATAGACACAAATAAATACAAGGAAATACCGCGTAGGAAAAAATAGTTTTGACCAAAAAACAAATATTGCTTTTTTTCAAAACTGTTTTTTCTAATTAAATCTTTTTTTATTTTTGTCGCGCTCTTTTGTACCTAAGAAGCAAACGAATTATAGGTTATGTTTATGTTATTTTTTCTCAATTTAAAATTTTTTGTTCAATTGCATAAAACTAAAATCAGTTTTTATTGAATATTTTGAATGTCAAAGACTTGAACCTTAATAATTTGTAATAGTAACTAATTCTCTTTCTGCATTTTTACTCAAAAAAATTATAAACATAACCTAAAATTTTCTTAAAATTTTTTGCTCCAAAAATTATAAAGATAAACTAAAATTTTTTGCTTCTTAGGTAAACCTTTCTTCAGGGATCGCGTCACAATTAATTTATTGTTTCAAAATTTGTATTAAAATTTTATTATTAAAGACTAATAAACCCATTTTTCAAAAACGGTTTGAAAATTGTATTAAATTTAATTATTAATTAATAATTATTAATGACTAATAAACCCATTTTTCTGATTTCAGGTGCACGGAATGACATTAGGAGATGGAAAACTCGGAGGCGGTTACGAGAGCGAGGGCGAAGAAAGTAGCAGTAGCGGTGGTAGTTTATCAGTAACGGGCCACACGGAATCGCCACAACCTCAAACTGTTGTTTCGGCAACAACAACATTAACGACAAATCCACCACCGACACACCTATCGTCAAGGGGTCCCGAATTAACGGAATGGTACGTCTGTCAACCGACGCCAGTGGGTTCACAACACAGTCCCCTGCCAGGTCCACCACCACATCATCTTGGTCATCACTTTAACCCATTGATGCATCATCAAGCGACTGCGTATTAACCAAACTTTTCTTGATGATCTGAATATTAATCTGGACAATTTCACCATTAGAAGACAATTGATCCTTTTGGCTGAATCCTTTCGGAAAACAATCAAAAACACACTTTTCGGATGAATCCTTTCGACTCCTTTCGGAAAACGATAAAAATGAAACAATCCTTTTGGATAAATTCTTAAGAAACTCCTAACGAAAGAATTTTTAGAATGCAATCCTTTCGGATGGATTTTGTGAAAAGGATTCTTCAAAATGGATTTTGCAACAGTCATTTTAGTTTGACAAAGTACTTTCATGATTCACGAAAAAAAAAATGAAAGCGGCTAAAGACCAAATTCAGCGAGTATTCATTAATATCTAAAATACTAATGACAAATACGTGACTGGTTTTTTATTCTTTTGTTGGAATTGATCCAGATTAAATATTTATGGGATTAGGCCAATTGGGGGATCGCATGGATATTTTTTTTTTCGTTCTGTTCGATGTTCGTCATCGACGCTTGGCTGTGGAACCTCTCTGCAAAAATCGAATGTTTGAATCAGTTGGCAAATTGGTTTGATTGAATTAAATATTTTTTGCACTTTTTAAATTTCATTCTTTCATCATTAATTCTCATTAATTAAGACGAAACTTAAATTTCATCATCAACTGTCATTAATTAACACGAAAATTAATTTTCATCATTAACACGAAAATTAATTTTCATCATTAACATGAAAATTAATTTTCATAAATCAATTGAATTGGATTGAATAGAATATTATTAAATTCAAATAGCATTTCCATCTTTACACCATCAGCGATTTCTTTTTTTCTAAATTCGAATTTTTTCCGCATATATTAAAGATAGAGAATTATTTTTTCCACTTGAAATTGAGAAAAATTTTGTAATCGTTCTACAATCAATAGTTTTTTATTTTTCGTTAAAATATTGTTTCAATTTTAACTTTCCGTTGAGGTGAATAATTGGACCAATTTGATCAAATTGAGACATTAAACAAGAGATCAAAAAAAAGTGTTCGTCAACGGAAAATTAACATTTTGTTATAATATCTGTGCTGGCGCAGATTCTACTGATTGCAATTTTCTCATTTTCTTTTTTCAATTCTAGTTCATTTTTAGGGGAAAAAATTCGATCGAAATTAAAATTTTTTCTACTTGATAACAAAGGAGACTAAAAGAAAAAATTAAATAAAAAAAGCTACATTGCGAACCAAAGGAAAATGCAGATCTCTTGAAATAAAAATATTCATTTGTTGTAAATAATTACTATAAAGATCTCAAAATGCATAATATTAGGGCCAATGTAAAGAATTAATTCATTAAGATACCAAATGATTCCAATGATCGAATCAAATTCCTTCGAATAATAAGTTTAAAAGAAACGAATTTGTTTTGATACATATTAAATTGTAGTTTAATTATAGCATATATATATTTATTTTTATCAAATGCGACATTTAGTATTTAAATTGATGTCGAAACAAATTTCTCTTTTAAACTTGTTACCAATATTGGAATATTAAAACGATCTAAACGATCCTTATTAATTAAAAATGTTTTTCAATCGAATAAATTTAATGAATTACCTATTTTCGAATAGTTCTAGAATCAAATAGGGTATAAAAAAAAGCTTGATATATGGAAATCGCATTAGGTGATTGTATAAAAGTGCAACCACATTTGTGCCTCAATTTTACTTCAAACCAAATATAGCAAAACAGTTTCAAAACTTTCGATGTGCACACGCCTAAAACGCTTCTTTATAGTCGTCACGTGAAATCTAGTAAATACCAACTAAGAAAATATATTTCTGTTTTTTCCCTTGACGTATTTTTTTTAATATTCTTAATTAATTTTTTCCCCAACCATATATTAAAAACAGTTTTCAAATTTCGAAAAATTCCCCAATGATTGTAAATAATTTTTAAAAAAAATCGTCCAACTCTCAATTAATTTCGTCCAAAGAGTTAATTTATTTTGAAGAAAAAAAATTGTAAATTAAGAATATTAAAAAAACTGATTCTAAACGAAATATTAATAAAAATGTAAATTGCAAAGAAAAGAAAATTGCAGAGAAATATTTATGGTCTAAGAAAAAATATTACAAAATAGTAATTATTTATAATTGACATTTTTTTCAAATCGATGTCATTATAAAGAAAATATACATTTTTGGAACACATATTGGTGTATATAATTTTTTTCATAGTAATTGTTTCATAGCTATATATGTTTTACTATAGATGTAATATTTTTTACTTAGAAATTATTTTCGAAATGGCGTAAATTTCTTGTAAATATTGTGTGAAAGACTATGTTTAATTATTATTATTATTATTATAATTATTATTAAGATGAAAAGAAAGAAAACAATTAGTGCTAATTGTAAGATATGTACTGCGATTTAATTGTGTGATATCCTGTACATATTAGTTATTTAATGAAAAGAAGGAAGAAAAAAGAATTGTAAGAAATTGAATTATGTATGTGAGAGAAGAAGAAAAAATTATTAAATGAATGACTGAGCGAAATTATAGACACTTAAGTAATTTTATTGTAACTATTCCGTTGTCTATACTGTATATGCTTTTTAGAATCGTGGAAAAGCACTGACTGTACCATATAATATTTGTTTTTCAAAAGATTCGAAATATATTGACGATGCGAGGTATACTGAATTCAAGTTTTATCACTTTTACCCTCATTTAGACAGTTAATAATTAATTATCTTTACTAGAATAATTTTACTATCAAATATTTTTATATTCAAGAAAGAAAATAATATTTATTAAAAAATTAATTATTAAAAGTTAATTACTTTTATGTTGAAATCTGTTTTAAAAAAACATAAGAAAGCAATAAAAATAATCTTTTACTAAATTGTCATTTAAATTTGTAATTTTTACTTGAAAAAAAAATTAGAAAATATTTATTTAAAAATTAATTATAATAAAAAACATCTAAAAAATTTTAATGTAATATGCCAAAGGAAAAACAATTAATAAAGTAATAATTAATATTTATTCTTCAAGGTTCATTAAAAATATAAGCGTTCAAAAAATGTTTTCTTAATTATTTTCTTAATAAAGATATTTCATAAATTTTAAAAAGTGAGTTTAAAATACAGTCGTAAAAAACTCTCTTTTGTGAATTTATAAAGTTTATTATATAGTTTATAATATTTTTAATGTGTAACAAATTATTACTTAATAATTTTTTTTTCTACTAAATTTAATATAAAAGAAGAAACAAAAAACAAAATTCATTAAAAGAAAAATTATTCCAGAGCAATTAATTGTTAATAAATTCCAAAAGTAGAGTAAAATATCAATTTAATTTTTAATCATCACAAATAAAAATCCAGAGCAGCTTTCTCCTTAATCGATATTCCGAATACGTAAACAAAAAAAAGAAATTTAATAAAATAATTAAATATTCAAGTTTCCTTTTGTGTCATTACAACTTTTTTTGTGCTGAATCGACAAGTTTTAAAAAAAAACCAAAAAAACAAAGGTGGCACACGTATGGTTCGCGAGAGAGAAAGAGAGAAGAGTCTTCTTCTCCTCTAAGGAACCTTTTTTAAAGGTTGTTATATAGGAAGGTAGATATTTTATTTTCGTAGTAAAATTTATGAACGAACAAGATAATAAAATGCGCCCAAGTATTTCCCCTTGTATACATATCGACCCGGCCAAAATGTCTCGAAGCTCTCGATTCCCAGATTACGTCGTGTCGATAAATAATAAAATCCTCTTATATTGCGAACCAACGAGATGAGTAGTGTCTTTTAATTATATGCAATAAAATACTAAAGTATCGCAGCCATATTCTATCATTTAACATCATAATAAACTTAATTTCTTTTATATATTTATATATATATACGCGATTACCATCTTTGGTTACTTCATTTAATTTTTAATTTTTCTTTTTTCGCATGGGAATTTAATAAACAAATTTCGAATTTTTATATCTTAGAGAGAAAGTTTAAATGTCTTATTAAAACTAATTAAATAATTACTAATTATGCCTCCTCACAAGGAAGCTTTTTTATTAATTAGTGAAATGATGATTAATTAACTAATTGATTTTAAATAATGATAAAATAATTGATTTCTTTCGACAAATCTTATGCAAATTCTAATTTAAATAATTGAATTTCCGAGAAATTTTTATTATTCATGAAAAAATTGAATTCTTACGAAGATTTTTACAAAAAATCTTTTAAATAACTGAATTCTGTTTCGAAATTTCATGAAACTAGTAGATATTGAAAATCAATGAACAACGAGAATAATTTAGTGTCTGTGTGGCATTTTATTAAATTTTTTTGAAAATAATTCAATTTATAAAAAGCATTTTATTATTTATTAAAATACTTGAATTCTTGAGAGCGATTTTATTAGAATTTTTTAAAATAATTAAATTTCCAAGAATGAATTTATCCTACTTTTCAAAATAATTGAATTCTTGTGAAGAATATTGTTATTTACGCAAATAATTGAATTTTTCAAAGAATTTTATTGCAATGCCTCAAAATAATTGAATTTTTGTGAACAATTTTGTTATTTATTGACATAATTCAATTCTTTCGAAGAATTATTAATGTAAATAATTGAATTCCTTGGGAAGAATTTTATTAAAATCTAAAAGAATAATAGCGAATTATTCCAAAAAAATTTAATTAAAATTGTATTTAAAATAATTCATTTCCTTCGAACAATTATATTAAAATATTTGAAAATAATTGAATTTCTGAGAAAAATTCTAATATATTGTTGTAATTAATTGAATTCTTTCAAAGAATTTAAAAAAATAATTTTTTTAAATAATTTATTTTCTCGAGGAATTGAAGTTAAATTTTTAAGAATAATTGCATTTTTATAACAATTCCTGTAAAATTCTATTAAAAATAATTGAAATCCAGCAATGAATTTTATTATTTATGAAAATAATTGAATAATTGCAAAGAATTTTATTGAAATTTTCAAAAATAATTGAATTCTTGTGATGAATATTGTTAATCATGAAAATAATTAAATTTTGCAAAAAATTTTATTGCAATGCCTCAAAATAATTGAATTTTCGTGAACAATTTTGTTATTTAATGACATAATTCAATTTTTTCGAAGAATTATTAATGTAAATAATTGAATTCTTGGGAAGAATTTATTAAAATCTAAAAGAATAATTGCGAATTATTTCAAAAAAATGTAATTAAAATTGTATTTAAAATAATTGATTTCTTTCGAAAAATTTTATTGAAATTTTCAAAAATAGTTGAATTCCTGGGAAGAATTTTATTATTTATGAAAATAATTGAATTATTGCAAAAATTTTTATTAAAATGCTTAAAATGAATTGAATTTCTGCGAAGAATTTTGTTATTATTGATATTAAATAATATAAAAATTTTATTTTTAATAATTGAATTCTTCTGGAAAACTTTATTTGTGAAATTAATTGAATTTTTTGATTAATTAATTTAAAATAGTATTAAAAATAATTGAATTCTTGTTTAGAATTTTGTCAAACATTTTTTTAAATAATTGAATTTCCATGAAAAATATTATAAGTGAACGCAATTAGATTATTGTGAAGAATTGTATAAAAATTTTGTTAAATAATTGATTTTTCGAAAATTTTTTTGAAAATGCTATTCTGAATTAATTGAATTCCTGTGGAAATTTAAATATTTATTTAATATAAAATTATTCTAGTTAAATTCTATAGAATTTTTAGACTGAATATATATTTAAACTTACACACAAGTATAGTTGAAAAATAAAATTCTAGCGCCGAGAATCGAACCTCTGACTAAAATTTTCACTCACTATTACCTACGCCTTAGTAATTGCAGCTACTACCAGAAAATTCTGTCAATTCATGATCCTACAATTCTGAACATTCAAATGAACGAAACTTATTTATTTCTTCTTCGAATTAAATTTGTTTTACTTCAATTGTGAGTCTCAATGAAAAAAATTAATTATAAATTATTCAAAATGTAAAGTTTAAGTCTTTAATTTTTATTGTAATCATAGTAATTTATTGAAATACGTTTAATGAAAAGTATTTCATTCATTTGATGCATGATGTTACATATAATAATAATAATAATAATAATAATAATAATAATAATAATAATAAAAAAATTAATTTCATAAATTCTAAACGTTCAGTAAAAGGTTCCCCTTTCAAAAACGCCTTTTTGGCTGAAGCAACCTTTAAGACATCTGGCGAATACTTTTCGAACCACATAAAGTATACAATACAAGAATGGGAATGCTATTTCTATTTAGTTTACATATTTCTGATAATATCAAACAATAATTTATAAAAAAAACAACATTATAAAGATTTCATTTTACAGGTCAAACAAAGATTTATGAATTCATTCTTCGAGCAAAAGAGAAAAGGAAGAAAAAATTAAAATATATATTGTACATCTACTATTTAATTCTGTGCTTTGCTGTTTCGGCCGGGTCATCAAGATTATAAGTTTGTAAAATCGTCAGACGGAAGAAGAAACATGTATTAACCTGATCGACAAGCAAAATCTCTCGCATTTCTTTTCCATTCTTTCTTCTTTTTTTTGTTTCTCTTTTTTTTTAGCAAAGGAACGAAGAAAAAGGTAGGATTTCAAAGTTGCTATGTATAGCGGAATGTTGGAACTCTTGGCGCCACTATATAAAGTCTATAAGCACCCAAGAATAAGAAGTGATAGATACCATCGAATTCAGCGACTCGTGGGTTTTATTGCCTTATATCTAGATGAATTTGTCAGATGATTTTTTGGCTGCGCCCGGATGATTTTATTATATACATCTTCGCACACACAGGCGCGCCGGAATTTTGGTGGAATATATGGTGAGGGGATTGGATCAGATCGAGATGACACGCCCATGGAAGAAAAGAGAGATAGAGAAAGAGAGAAAGAGAGAGAGAGAGAGAGAGAGAGAGATCACGAAAAGATATAGTCGAGAGTTACTTGAGGTGTCTGTAGATCTCGTGATTGTGTGATTGATGATTTTTTATATTGTCTGCGCATGAAGCGCGCGGTATTTGTCGATTCAAAATTAATCGTCCTCGTCAAAATTTAAGATATTCCAATGGCGCATTTAAATATCATATCGAAATTTTTCAACTCCTCTCTGCTTCTAATCAAGCAAAATGCATTTTGGAAAAATTTGCATTTTCTCTTATTGAAATTTAAATTATTTCTAATATATTTTAAATATTTCACAGGTTGAAATATTTTATTCTTTTAATCAAAAACTATTTAATGAAAAAAAATATTTGATTTAAATAAATATTTACTTGAGTCAGACAATGTTTTTTATATTCAGGGTTGCCACGCTTTTGCTCATTTCAAATTCCCTTACTTTTCCAGGTTTTTAATCTACATTTATATTTTACAAAATTAAATAACTAATCATTATAATTTTTCCATAAGAATTAAGATTTTTAAAACATTCAAATTCAAACATTTTTGAAATTAAAGAATTTAAAAAAATTGTTATAAAACATGAAGAAATCGATCACTCCGAGTGATCGAGTCTTCGACTCGGAGCAATCGATATATCTTCATGTTTTATAAATAATTAAAAATGACCGACTGATAAAATCGTTATTTTATATTATAAGAATATTGTTAGTGTAACGTCATAAAAATGATTTTCATTGCAATTCAATTATTTTTGTAGAATTTAAAACTAAAATTCTTCTTTAAATTAATTATTTTTAATAATTTTTGAAAAATTTTTTTGAAAATTTTCAAATTCTTTTGTTAACAATTCAATTTTACGAAATTTTATCGATTATTCAGAAATTCTTCATCAAATATATATTAAAAATTAAAAGTTCAAATAATTTCAAAAAAGTTCCATAAAAAACTTTTTCAAAAAAATTAAATCTACTCAATTTTCAGTTAAAAGTATGAAAAATTCAAACATTCAAAGATTATAATTTGAAACCTTTTCGAAATTTAATTATTTCTAAAAATTCACGCTATAAAACTTTCTTTCTAAATTTGAATTAGTATAAAAATGTTTACTAATTATAGAATTACTGACTATGACTTTTTGCTTTTGAATTAGTAAATTTTACTATTAAATAAGTAGAAACGACTATTTATTAGTAAAATCTGCTAATTCAAAAGCAAAAAATCAGTCACTAATTCCAATTAGTAAACATTTTTACTAATTCAAATTTAGAGAGAAAATATTATAGCGTGAATTTCATAAAGAATTTTATCAATATAAATTTTTAAATAGGTAATTAAAATTCTTTTGACGCATTTCAATAAAATTTCGAAGAATAATTTCATTTTTCGAGCAATTAGATTAAAATTGTTTTTAAAAAAATTGAATCTCTGTAAAAAAAAATTTGATTGAATTGAGAAAAGTTTTTGAAAATAATTGAAATTTTGACAAGAATTTTTGAAAATTTTTAATTTTAAATAGGTAATTAAAATTTTTTGACCAATTTTAATAACATTTTTAAGTATAATTTCAATTTTTTAAAAATTAGATTAAAATTGTATTAAGGTCATGTTATTCAGTGGTCATGTGTCCCATATACTTTACTATGTGAACACGTGACTACTGAATAACATGACCTTAAAAGTAATTGAATCTCTGTAAAAAATTTGATTGAATTGAGAAAAGTTTATATGAAGATAATAAAATTTTTGCGTAGAATGTTATTAAAATTTTTGAAAATAAATGAATTTTTGAGAAAAAGTTTATTATTTATAAAGATAATTGAAATAATTGAATTTTTTAGACGAATTTTTTAATAATATTTCTTTTTAAATACCTAATTGAATTCTTTTGTGAAATTTTATTGAAATAGTACATATTGAAAATAATTGAATTTTGATAAGGTAAATAAAAACGAATGAATTTTGATAAATTAATTGAAATTAGGGAGCGTTCACAAATGATGTCACGCTTTTGGGGGTAGGGGGGTCTCTACTAAACGTGACACAATGTATTTTTCTCATGTGAAATTGCAAAAATTGCGTGACAGGGGGGAGGGGGGGGGGATCGAAAATCTCCAAAAATTGCGTGACATCATTTGTAAACGCTCCCTTAATTAAATTTCTAAGAAGAATTTTATTAAAATTATTTTGAAAAAAAAAATTGAATTGTTAAAAAGAATTTCATTACAATTTTTAAAAATAATTTAATTCTTTCAAGAAATTTTATTAAAAATGTATTGACAGTAATACTTAAATTCTAATAAATAAATTGTAGGAAGGCTTTTTAAAATAATTGAATTTCTTTTATGAATTTTAATAAAATTTTTAAGAATAATTACATTTTTTGAGAAATTCCATTAAAATTATATTAAAAATAATTAAAATTGTGCGATAAGTTTTATTATTTAGGAAAACAATTGAAATCTTGCAACGAATTTTTATTAAATTTTTTTTTAAATAATTGAAATCCTGTTAAGAATGTTTTATTATTTATGAAAATAATTAAATTCTTACAACGAATTTTATTATATTTTTTAAAATAATTGAATTCTTTCGAGAAATTTTATTAAAATAACAGATTTTGGAAATATTTGAATTTCAGCGAAGAATTTCATTATTTGTGAAATGTAATTGAATTTTTTGCAGAAATTTTTTGAAAATAATTACATTTTTCAAAGAATTTATTTTAAATTGTATTAAAAATAATTTAAATCCAAGGAAAAATTTTATTATTAATGATAATAATTAAATTCTTACAACGAATTTTATTACATTTTTTTAAATAATTGAATTGATGTGAAAAATTGTATTAACATATCAAAATAATTGAATTCTTGCGAAGGATTTTATTAAAATTTTTGTGAATAATTTTTTTTGTTTTGAAAAATTTCATGGAAATTCAAATTATTAAAAAACGTGAAGAATTTGTTTATTTATGAAATTTATAAAGAATTTGTAAATAATAGAATTCCTGTGAAATTTTTATTATTTATGAAAATAATTTAATGTTTGCGTAGAATTTTATTCAATTTTCTTTTAAAAATGGAATTCTTTTAGAAAATTGAATTATTGCGAGGAAAAATTGTAAACGCGACTCGTTTAAAATTGAATTAATTTTGAAATATTTAAGAAAAATTAGATTTCAAGAATAAGCACAATAACTTCAAAAAACAATAATTTTATAGGATTTCAGTATTTGAAGCAAAGCAAATGTCTAAAAATTAAAAAAAATAATTTTCGATTCTGACCGTTCGACTCTAACTTCAGGGACATCTTTCTAATTTTATAGATAAAAAAAACACTAATTCATATTCAAACAGCAATAATTTCAGTCGCATAAATAAACAAAAATACGATGTAATTAATTTTGAATTTGAATTCAAAAAGGTGTTCGTTAATTTTAAATGTGAGCAACGTTCAACCTAATTGTAGGTGGATTCATAAAACTATAATTTTGTTCACCGTCCGATAAATAAAATTGAATAATATTAAATTATTCGTTTTTCACATATATACATATATACATATACTTTTAGTGCACATTTTTATTAAGGCGCCTATGCGCTTTTTATGAATGCAAGATTCATATTTAAGAGCCAAGGTGTCATAATTAATACGACCAAGTCACGCAACCTGTCTTAATATAAAGCGACTGTTTTATGAAAAATGCGTTTTCTTTCTATATGTATAAACACGCGAAACGCAACAAAAAAAATTATTTATTTGCATAAAACAGTGTCCATTGTTCCTTTTTTCTCTCCAAAGAATTTTACACTGAATATGTAATTACAAATTGTGATTAATTACAATTACTGCGATTAAAAATCATAAATTCTTTGGGCTGCAATTTTTTTTTTTTTTTAGAAAAATATTGTCTTTTTGCAAGTTCAAAAACAATGTTTCGTAACAAAAAATTCAAATTTAAAGAAGTAATAATAAAAATTTTATCGGTCATTTAAACGTTCGAAAGTTTAATACATAGTTGGAAGTCATTGAATCTACGCGATGTATTTTTTATAAAAGGATTAAAAAATATTATACGAAGTAAATGCCAAGAATATTATTCATCTTTCATCGAAAAACTTCATACTTGACATAAACATAAACAATCCGTTAAAATTTCCTACAAAAAATTTTTTAGCGTGAATTGAGAATGATGCTGGACAAGATAGTCACACTAACATTAACTATCTATTGCTGCAATATTTAACTTTCAATTTACGTAATTCAAATATATTACAATTTACTATCTTTCCCCAGTAAAATTCACTTTATAAAATTAGAGAGTGAATTCAGAAAAAAAATTATGTTTTTTTTGTTCAAGAAATAAAAAATTGCAAATTTTTTGTACTAGGCATAAAAAAACGTTTCTTTTTTTGGACAAGAAATAGAAAAACTTCGTTTTTTGAACAAGAAATACAAAAATACGTATTTTTTGTACAAAAAATAAAAAAAATTACGTATTTTTCAGCAGAAGAAATGAAAAATAAACATTTATTCAAAAGACAGAGACTCGTAAATCATATTAGTTGTGAAAAATTATATATCTACTTGTCTTCGTGTGTTATATATTTTATAATACTTTGTCAGGAAAGTTCCTTATTGCAACCGTGTTGCTCACAAGCAATAGTCCATTCTCTTGACAATAATGATCGAGAATATGAACTCTTGTCAGTGGAGAAAATATGTTTAAGGAGAGAAACCAAGAGGAGCGGTTATATTTTGAAATTTATTGAAGAAGTGATAGAACGACATGTTTTATGCTACATCATATATATAATAAATGCTTACAAAAGGATTATATGTGAACTTTAACAATAAAAATATCGTTTCAAAAAAAATCTGCACAGCAAAGATTTATATTGTCGACGTCAAAATTTTCACTATACTGTTGGCTAAAAATTAAAGAAAAACCTTTGCTTACTTAAAAACTTTCTTTACATTAAAAGATTACTTTTTCATTTTAATGTTTTCATTTACAGGGCTCGAACCAGTGAAAGTATTTAAAAATACGGACTTTGCGGACCAAAAATGGAAAATTACGGACCAATTGCTGACAAAAATATAACCAGTCCGAGAGTCAAATAAGAAATCATTTTACTAAAATCTATAAATTAAAATTTTTCATAACTATAAAACATGAAGATTTCGATAACTCCGAGTCGAAGACTCGGAGTGATCGATATCTTCATGTTTTATAAGAATTGAAGAATTGTAAATGATTTTATCACTCGGTAGTAATAAAATCATTTACAATTCAATTATTATTTACAAGAATTTTTAACTAAAATTCTTCTTTAAATCGATTATTTTTAATAATTTTCGAAAACGTTCTTTGACAATTTTCAAATCCATTTCTTTACAATATTCAATTTTACGAAATTTCAATTATTCGTAAATTCTTCAATTAAATATATATTAGAAAATAAAAACTTAATAAAAATATTTAAAAAATCCGCAAGGTTTCTCAAAAAAAAAAATAATTCCACAGAATTGTTATAGTTAAAAATATGAAAAATTCAAATTTTCAAAGTTTTTTAATATTCTTTTAAAAAATCTTTTAATATTCAATTATTATCTAACATTTTAACTGAAATTAATTTTCAAATCAATTTTTATTACAAAATTCTACTAGAATTCAATTATTTAAATACAAAAATAAATAATTTATTGAATAATTAAATGTTTCTTAAAATTCAATTCCCATAAAGAATTTTATCAACAAATTTTTAAATAATTGAATTCTTTCGACGAATTTTAATAAAATTTTTAAGAATAATTACATTTTTCGAGAAATTCGATTAAAATTGTATTAAAAATAATTGAAATTCTGCAATGAGTTTTATTATTTGTGAAAATAATTGAATCCCTAAGAAGAATTTTATTACTTTTGAACAATATTTAATTTTTGCAAAGAATATTATTACTTTTGAAAATAATTGATATTTATACAATAATTTGTAACTTTTACAAAATTGAATTTTTTTTTCGTGTTTTTTTGTGATTTTTACAATAAATTTTATTAAAATTCCTGAAAATAATTGAATTCCTCAGAAGAATTTCATTTCTTTTGAAAATAATTGAATTTTGAATTGAATTTTCTTAAAATTCCTAAAACAAAATTGAATTTTTACGAAAAATTTAATTACTTTGTAAATAATTGAACTTTGCAATGATTTTTATTCAAATACCTGAAAATAATTGAATTTCTAGAAAAATTTTTGTTCTATATCAAGATAATTGAATTTTTTCGTAAAATTGCATTAAAATTTTATACTTCTGCAATAATTTGTAACTTTTACAAAATTGAATTTTTTTTTTGTGTTTTTAACTAAACATCTATAAATCCATTATTTTTAATAATTTTTGAAAAAGTTCTTTAAGAATTTTCAAATTCATTTGTTTACAATTCAATTTTACAAAATTTCAATTGTACGTAAATTTTTCAATTAAATACATATTAGAGAATAAAAACTTAAAAGAATATTTTAAAAATCCGCAAGGTTTCTCAAAAAAAAAATTAATTCCACAGAATTGTTAGGTAAGAATATGAAAAATTCAGATTGTCAAAGATTTTAATCTGAAACCTTTTCAAGATTCATTTATTTCTAAAAATTTACACTCTGATGCTTTTAATATTCTATTATAATCTAAAATTTTAACTGAATTCCATTTTTAAAACAATTTGTATTAGAAAATTATACTAGAATTTAATTATTTAATTTTAAATATAAAAATAACAATTTATTGAATAATTACATGGCTCTTTAAATTGAATTCTTATAACAAATTTTATCTATAAATTTTTAAATAACTGAATTCTTTTGACGAATTTTAACAAAATTTTTAAGAATTTTTTTTAGGAATTCGATTAAAATTGTATTAAAAATAATTAAAATTTTGCAATCAGTTTTATTATTTATGAAAATACTTGAGTTCCTGAAAAGAATTTTATTATTTACGAAAAATATTAAATCCCCGTAAAAATTTTATTATTTATGAAAATAATTTAATGATTGAGAAGAAATTTATGAAAAAAATTTGTAAATAATGAAATTCCTGTGAAATTATTATTTTTTGAAAATAATTAAAAGTTTGTGTAGAATTTTATTAAATTTTTTTTTTAATAATTGAATTCTTTTGAAGAATTTTTTGAAAATAGTAGATATTGAAAATCATTGAATTAAGGAAAATTTTTGAAAATAATTGAATTTTGGAGAAGAATTTAATTATTTCTGAAGATAATTGAAAATTTGATGAGAATTTAAAAAAATTTTTGAACATAATTTTATTGACTTTCTGGGAAGAATTTTATTACTTTTGAAAATAATTGAATTTCTGCATTAATTTGTAATTTCTCTAAAATTTTCTAAATTATATTGTACAATTTACGAACTTTTTCCTTTTTGAATCAAATTACGGACTATACGATCCTTTTTTTTAAAAAACGTACTTTTACAGACTTCATGCAAAGTTACGGACTTCTATCGAATTTACGGACCTAGATATAGTCTCGCAATTATAATAATTCTCCAAATCAGTAAAATTTTACTGATTGAGATTAATTAATTAAAAATTTTCAATTTTTCTAAAAAACCTTTTTGATAAAAATTAATATTTTTTCTCCCATATGTATTTATATTCGTAAAAAAGTTCCAATGACAAACAAAAAAAAATTCTTGAGCCACTCCCGAGAACTTTTTCACATGGGTTTGTGAATTTTGCAAACTGTGGAATCTATTGAATTTTAATACACAACAAAGAGAATAATTTTTTCATAAAATATTACAATACTTAATACAATAAATCTCAACTTTTTTTTGAAATTCACATTGTAAGCAAATATGTAGAAAATAGTTGCAAATCGTATAGTTTCGATTTTGTCTATTGTGTATTATATCGAAACGCGAACGTCGTGCACGAACTGAATTCTTAAATCATATATATATATGTACATTGAAGAAACAAGTTGGGAAGAAGTTTTGTTCGAAAGGTCAAGGGGCATGTGTGTGTATTATTATGCAAACATTGCGGATTTCAATTAAAAATTAAAAAAAAATTATTTTTCCCAAACAGAATATTATAGATTAATAAATATTGACAGTAATAATTATTGGTAACAGTATAATTAGCAATATAATTACGACTGACAATCATAATTTATTTCCTCATTAGTTACATAATTATTAACTACATATCAGATAATTTATTTTCTCATTAGTTGTGGAATTATTATTTACAATTATAATTTATTTATATATACTTTTACAATTTACAAACATTTATTTATATTTACAATTATAATTGATAATCATAATTATTTATTATTATGAATAATGATTGTAAATAATTATATAACTAAATGTTATATTTATATCACTAAAGGTCCGAATATTCAAATGAACGAAATTTATTTTCTTTTTCAATTTCAAATTTTATTATAAAAATATTGGGTCGAGTATTAAAAAATAATTTTTAGTTTTAAAATATTTAATTCTTTTTTTATTATATTTTAGTGAATAATTAATGAGAATTTTTATATTGAAAAAATGTCCAATTCCTCCACTTGAGAACGCCAAGATAGACGCTAGGTGGCGAGGTTTCTGATTTTATCAACTATCCTGACATCTAGCGGTGACCTTGGCGTTCGCAGGTGGAGAAAAGCATCTCCATATTGAATCTCAAGATATTCGTAATTCTATCATTATTTATAATCAGACATTGAATCTACAAAGTTTAACAATGTTAATATAAATGGATTTTAAATTTTAATTTGTGATATTTTACCAATCCACAATTTTTTCAGTCTTAGAATTAATTTCTTCAATAAATAAATTGATATTTAAAATCTCAGTTTAAGAAATAGTACCATTAGTTGCTTTTTTAAGGGATTAGTCACCTATTTATAAAAAAAAACTAGATAGTGAAAATAGTTAGTAAAAAGGGGCAAAAAGTATCAATATTCGACAGAGTCCGAGGTCTGATATTAACATAATAAATAACAAATTAATATAATAAACATATTATATTACAGCAACTAATTATAAATTATGATATGGTAATTATGATAGTAAATATAAATAAATTACGATCAAATTAAATCAAATCCATAACTATAATAATAAATCCCAACAGCAATATTGTATAAATTATAAATCACAATTATAATTTCCCCCTCCCTAAGAAAAAAATATATACGCAATTTTGAAATTTAATAATCCAATTTATAAAGCGACAATTTTGCACCAAGAATACCGGACGATACAAATTATTGTCAAGCAAATTAAATTGGATCAAGTATATATTGGAGATGTATTTAAATAAGTGGAACAAGGTCATAAAATGGAACGGTGGAAAAAAAAGAGGAATTCTTGATTTCCGTGTCTCATTCTCTGTGGCATAATATCGCTTATGTGGAAACCTGAATGATTAAAAATATGACAAGCATTCGTTTCCCTGGTCATAAAATTATTAGCATATAAGAATTCTTCTCTCTACCTGCTCATCGTCGCTGCTGTCTCTCTCTCTCTCTCTCTCTCTCTTCCAACGGGCGGAGGCGCGCACACCGTGCTTTTTGTTTCGTCGTGTTTTATTCGTCGCTGAGGCTGATTTATAAACATATAATGTGACGGGGGAGTGGTCGAAGCCTCGCTACCACATAATGATAGCCAACGTTCTTATATGATACCTCCTAACACCACTCATCCGTGAATCTCCTAAAAAAAAAAGAAAACAAAAAAACAACTCTTTTACTATTTATTAGAAAGAAAAAATTTTAAAACGTTTATTAAAAAGAAAAAAAGAAATATTAAAGGTGTGGTATATTTTTAATGATATTTACACCCCCAAATTTTGTATTTGTAAATTAATTCTCTTATTGGAAAATATTTCCTCAATTAATCAAATTTACTAATCATTTTTTAGTTTTAGTTTATTAAACATTTTTACTATGGATGACAAAATTGCAGTTTTAAAGAATTATAAAGTTGTTAACTCTCTAAATCTAAATCAGTTAAAGTTTTATTTTTTCTTTGTTTTAATTTAATTTTCAGTTTAATCGATAATTTTATAGAGTTGCCACAAAATTTTGACTTTTTCCCTGACCCTCAAAAATATTCTGATTCACTCTTAAAATGATTAGATACTCTAAAAAATGTTCTATTACATTTATTTACGAATTTCGTCAATTATAAAATTATTTGAAAACATCAATAACTTTTTTTTAAATAAATATTTCATCATTATTATTTTTTCGTAGGAATTAAGATTTTAAAAAAATTTAAATTTAAACCTTTTGAATCTCAATAACTTTTAAGAATATTATTATAAAATTTTAAAAAAAATTATTTACGAAAATTTTAATAAAATCCTTCGCAAGAATTCAATTACGTTTATATATGTAATACAATTTTTCACATCAATTCAATTATTTAAAAAAAATTTGATAAAATTCGTTGTAGGAATTCAATTATTATCATTAATAATACAATTTTTCCTAGGATTTAAATTATTTTTAATACAATTTTCAATAAATTCCTCGAAAAATATAATTATTTTCAAAAATTTTATTAAAATTCTAACTTCGATAGAAATAAATGAACAATTATCAATTATTTAAATACAAAAATGAAAAAATTATTGAATAATTGAATGTTTCTTAAAATTGAATTCTTCATGGTGGCCACTAAAAACAGTAAAAAAATTTCCCTGACTTTTCCCTGACTTTTCCCTGACTTTTTCCCGACTTTCCCTGACCAATATTTTGAAAAGATGTTTTTTAGTCAATAAGTCCGTTTAGATGCAAAAATATATAAATAGATCAATCTTGTATAGGACAATTGTTCTCACTAACATTTCATAAAAAAGCTTCTAATATTTTAGCGTGAAATAAATGTTTTGCTCTTTTTTCAAAACATTGATTTTGTAACATTTAACAATTATAAATTTAATAAACTAAAATTTATTTATAAATAAAAAACAAAATTATGGGTTTAATTGTTTTGGGCGGTTTCGTTTTTCGGCCGTGTACTTGCCTAATGACATAAATACACTGAAAAAAAATTATTTGATTCAATTAATTCAAATTATTTGCAAAATTTTTATTTGATTCAAATAATTTTTATTTGGATCTAATAAATATTTATTTGCTTCAAATAACTTGAATTATTTGAATCACATTTATTTAACTCAAATAAATCTTCATTGGATCAATTAAATAATTAATTGATTCCAATAAACGAATTTATTTAATGCAAATAATTAGTTATTTGAAACAATTAATTTATTTATTTCACTCAATTAATTGGATATTTGATATAAATAAAAATTATTTGATATATTTATATCTAACTATTTCCGTTAAAAAGATAATGCAATTTGACTGTTTTGGCTGTTTAATATTTAGCCCTAGTCTCCCTTACATACATTTTTTTTCTTTTTATAATCTTTACAATTTCCCTGACTAATTAAAAAATTCCCTGACTTTTCCCTGATTTCCCTGACCTATTTATTTTTCCCTGACTTTTCCCTGACTTCCAGGTTTTCCCTGACCAGTGGCCACCATGTTCTTATAAAGAATTATATCAATAAATTTTTTAATAATTGAATTCTTTTGACGAATTTTAATAAAATTTTTAAGAATAATTATTAATAATTAATTTTTTCGAGAAATTCGATTAAAATTATATTAAAAAATAATTGAAATTCTGCAATGAGACTTACTTATTATTAAAATAATTGAATTCCTAAAAATAATTTTATCATTTATGAAACTGTAAAAATATTATTATTTATGAAAATAATTGAATTATTGCGAAGAAATTTATAAAAAAAATTGTAAATAATTGAATTTCTATGAAATTTTTATTAATTTATGGAAAAAAAATTAAATGTTTACGTAAAAATTTATTAAAAATTTTTTAAGAATTGAATTATTGTTTTGGAAAATTTTTGAAAATAATTGAATTCTTGCGAAGAATTTTTACTGAAATTTATTTTTATATCAATGTTTTTTTAGACAATTCTACAAAAATTCAATTATTTAAAGACAGATATAAAAATTTATTGAATAATTGAATGTTTCTTAAAATTGAATTCTTATATTGAATTTTATCAACAAATTTTTAAATAATTGAATTTTTTTCGACGAACTTTAATAAAAATTTCAAAAATAATTAAATTTTTCGAGAAATTCGGTTAAAATTGTATTAAATATAATTTAAATTTTGAAGAGAATTTTAAAAAAAATTTGAACATAATTTAATTTCTGAAAACATTTGTAACTTCTATATAATTTAATTTTTTTAGTGTTTTTAACTAACATTCTTCTATAAAAATTCTAATTAAATAAGAAAATTGAAATCTTAAAAATTTGGTACGTTTAAAACTTTGGAGATACAAAAATTTTACATTACTTTTGCTATTCTAAAGAAACTTATCGCTGTTCCAAGCAAAACATTCTTTCTTTATAAAATGACTATAAAATATTGATAAATTAAACTAGAAAATAAAAAAAAACAGAATGAACAAAATAACTGAATTTTTCTCAAAAATTTCCAAAAAATTATTGAAAAAAATTTCCGAAATTTCAGTCACTGTTTTAAATTGTCTACATCTAATCGTACTTCTCACTGCCCCCGCACCCCTCCCTCTAAATATAGACCAAATAAAATAAACTGACTTTTGAAATCCAATAGTTTAGACGGTGAGACGAGTTGAAATATCATGTTGAATCCCCCATATGTTAATCATGGGCATTAGCATAATACTGTGATTATTCAAGGATCATTTGGAAACGCAAATAAATAATTTATAATAATACCACTGGACCCATTTTGTTATGGCAGCCAAGAGGCATTCATATATTTATATATAGGAACGTTTCGCTTTCACGCAATGTCCGAGCGCGCACACGAATAGACATATGGTTTCTTCGAAAGAATAGTTAGAAGTTTAATTTGAATGAATTCATTTGATTTATCACTCGCAATTAATGAACAAATTAATCAAAATAATCAAAGATTTTTCATTCAATTTTTAGAATTGACACTCTCTACACACCATTGCATATTTATATGTGTATACGCATATCAATTCATTAAATTGAGATCCCAATCTTTTAAATTAGGAAGGAAAAAAACCACACCCACTGAGTAAAAATTTTTGGAGAAAAGAAAAAATTATTGGATTTTTTATTCAATAGATTATAGAGAGAATTTTAAAAAACGGAAAAAGAATTATTTGCTGTTAAAATAAAGTCTTAAAGTATCTACAACTTGTAACTTTTTAAGTACAACTTGTTTTTTCCTTAATTGAATTCATTTTTAGACTTAAAATAAAACACTGAGAAAAAAATTTGTTTGAACCTTTTACTACATTAGAAGTAAATTTTGCTGAGTTTGAAATAATTTCTCCTATAATTTATACAAAAAGTTACTTTTAACATAGCAAGTTTTACTCCGAAATTTATTCCAAAAATAGTTAAAGTTGACAAAAATGTATTTTTTTTAGTAAATGTCTGAATGAATAAACCAAATAAATAAAAGAACATTTCACAAAAAACTATAAATTCAATTTTTCTATAACTGTAACTTCTTTAAAATTATTTTCTCCATTTCAATTCAATAATTATTTTCAAGAATTTTTAACTCAAATTCTTCTTTAAATCAATTATTTTGAATAATTTTCAAAAAGGTTCTTTGACAATTTTCAAATCTATTTATCTACAATATTCAATTCTACGAAATTTCAATTATTCGTAAATTTTGCAATTAAATATATATATTGGAAATTAAAACCTTCCAATAATATAAAAAAATAATTCAATTAAACTTTTTCAAAAAAAAATAATTTCAAAATTCAATTATTTTAAATATTTTACGCAATATTGCTTTTAATATTCAATTATTATTATTATCTAAAATTCTAACTGAAATTCATTTTTAAATGAACTTTTATTAGAAAATTATACGATAATTCAATTATTTAAATACAAAAGTAAATTATTTATTTAATAATTGAATGTTAATTAAAATTGACTTCTCATAAAGAATTTTATCAAAAAATTTTTTAATAATTGAATTCTTTTGACGAATTTGAAAAAAAAAATTTTAAGAATAATTACTAATAATTAATTTTTTCGAGAAATTCGATTAAAATTGAATTAAAAAATAATTGAAATTCTGCAATGAGATTAACTACTTATGAAAATAATTTTATTATTTACAAAGATAATTTTATTGTTTACGAAAATAATTAAATCCCTAAAAAAATTTTATTATTTATGAAAATAATAGAATTATTGCAGAAAAATTTATAAAAAATTTGTTAATAATTGAATTTTTGTGAAATTTTTATTGTTTTATGAAAATAATTAAGTGTTTGCGTAGAATTTTATTAAAAAAATTTAAATAATTTAATTTTTTGGGAAAATTTTATGGAAAGTCATTGAATTAAGGAAAGTTTTTGAAAATAATTGAAATTTTGCCAAGAAGTGTATTAAAATTTTTAAAATAATTGAATTTCAGAGAAGTATTTTATTATTGATAAAGATAATTGAGATTTTGCCGAGA
This sequence comes from Leptopilina syphax, assembly GCA_032872505.1. Classification (NCBI taxonomy): domain Eukaryota; kingdom Metazoa; phylum Arthropoda; class Insecta; order Hymenoptera; family Figitidae; genus Leptopilina; species Leptopilina syphax. The sequence continues at coordinate 22,992,801 of CM065470.1, forward strand.
AATTTTAATTTTTGAAAATAATTGAATTTTTTCGAAGAATTTTATTACTTTTGAACATAATTGAATTTTTGCGAAGAATTTTATAACTTTTGAAAATAATTGAATTTCTGCAATCATTTGTAATTTCTCTAAAATTCTTTTCGTACAATTTACGAACTTTTTCGTCCTTTTTCAATCAAATTACGGACTTTACGGGATTTTTTTAAATAAAATTCTTAAAATCAACCAAATGTTTATTTAAATCAAATGATTATTTATTTAGGTTAAACTTTACTTAGTAACGTAACTAATTAATTAGTAACTAAATAAATAGATAAACCAACAAACAAAATTGTTAAATCAACTAATAAAATAGATTTACTAATAAAAATCAAAACCCCAGGCAATAAATTCACATCAACATATTTTATACTAACTAAAAATTATCCTGTGGGAAAAGTCGTAACCCCAACTAATACTTCCTCTCGCAGTGCTCAAAATGATAAACGTGAAAAAAAATCTGATTGAACAATAGAGAGTGGAGAAAGACAAACAAACATGAAAAATTATACAATAAACATTGTATATAATAAACTAAAAACAAAAACAGGAAAATAACAATTTGAAAGAGGGTTGTAAAGCGACAAACAAATGACCCTAATTCAGTTGACGAGACAGAATTGAAATAAAGCGCTCATTAAAATTAAAATTGTTCAAGCCTCGTCTGTCCTAACGAGTGTCGCGGAATTTTATTAGCCGTAAAGAATCTTCGCTTTTTGAGTTAACCCAGGAGTGTGCGCAATGAAGCAGAGGAATGCAACAACGAACAAACTAGCAGTTCCAAATCCACCCACTTGTTTTTTCAGAGAGCACACAAGAGAGGGACACGGTTAATGAATCGACTTTATGATTTTTATGCCAAGCACACACAAACCATATACGATCTTCTCTTCTAAGATTTTTATATGCTTCCCTATAACGCCAATGGTTCGCGCGTTCAGTGATATGACCTTTTTTTTCCTTTTCTTTTTTGTATTTTTATTTATTTTTTCCACAAGGTAAAATATGATGCCTATCGACTTTAGTTGTGTCTGTGTGCGTGTCCCACCTTGGATTTTTTTTAATATACCGGTATACTATAGAGCTCGAGGCTCATTTTACGTCCCAAACTTTGAGAGATGTGCTCACGAAAATCTCTCGAAAGTCGAACAAAGTCATTCTCAGAATCGTCGCCTCATATAAAGTCATTTTGTTTCAGAATTTATACATATCTTTCGCTCTTAATTTCATGTGCAATAAAAATATAGTCGGTTATTGAAAATGAATAGAGTGTTATAAAAAGTTTTCTTCTTTTTTATGAGATATCGGGTCATTTGAATTATACACTCAGGGAAAGAGTTTATTATTATACTTGATTAAACTGTTAAATTCACCGATTTCATGAGTATGTGCAAATTAAAAACAATTATTGTTGTTCATAATAATGTACAGCATAGTTGATAAAATTAGAAACAATGGTTATTATTTACAAGGCTCGAACCAGTGAAAGTATTTAAAAATACGGACTTTACGGACCAAAAATGAAAAATTAGGGACCATTTACGGACCAATTACTGACAAAAATATAACCAGTTCGAGTAAAATAAGAGAACATTTTACTTAAAACTAGAAATTAAATTTTTCATAACTATAAAACATGAAGATATCGATAACTCCGAGTCTTCGACTCGGAGTGATCGGTTTCTTCATGTTTTATAATAATTAAAGATGACCGAGTGATAAAATCATTTACAATTATTCAATTATTATTTACAAAAATTTTTAACTAAAATTCTTCTTTAAATCGATTATTTTTAATAATTTTTGAAAAATTTCCTTAAAAGTTTTCAAATTCATTTGTTTACAATATTCAATTTTACGAAATTTCAATTATTCGTAAATTCTTCAATTATAAATAAATATTAGAAAATAAAAACTGTAAATAATATTAAAAAAATCCAATTAAACTTTTTAAAAATAATTAATTTCAAAGTTCAATTACTTTCAAAAATTCACGCTATATTTGCTTTTAATATTCAATTATTATCTAAAATTTTAACTAAAATTAATTTTTAAATCAATTTTTACTAGAAAATTCAACAAAAATTCAATTATTTAAATACAAAAATAAATAATATATTGAATATTTGCATGTTTCTTAGAATTCAATTCCCATCAAGAATCTTCATCAACAAATTTTTAAATAATTGAATTCTATCAACGAATTTTAATAAAATTTTTTAGAATAATTACATTTTTTCGAGAAATTCGATTAAAATTGTATTAAAAATAATTGAAATTCTGCAATGAGTTTTATTATTTGTGAAAATAATTGAATCACTAAGAAAAATTTTATTAATTTTGAACAATATTTAATTTTTGCAAAGAATATTATTACTCTTGACAATGATTGAATTTCTTCAATAATTTGTAACTTCTCCAAAATTGAATTTTTTTCGGGTTTTTAACTAAACATCTTCTATAAATCCATTATTTTTAATAATTTTTGAAAAAGTTCTTTAAGAATTTTCAAATTCATTTGTTTACAATTCAATTTTACAAAATTTCAATTATTCACAAATTCATCAATTAAAAAGATATTAAAAAATAAAAACTTTCAATAATTTCAAAAAAAATCCGCAATTAAAGTTTCTAAAAAAAAATTAATTCCACAGAATTGTTAGCTAACAATATGAAAAATTCAAATTTTCAAAGATTTTAATCTGAAACCTTTTCAAAATTCAATTATTTAAAAAAAATTACGCTCTAATGCTTTAAAAATTCAATTATGATCTAAAATTTTAACTGAAATGCATTTTTAAATCAATGTTTATTAGAAAATTTTACGAGAAATCAATTATTTAAATTCAAAAATAAATTATTTATTGAATAATTGAATGTTTCTTAAAATTGAATTCTCATAAGAATTTTATCTATAAATTTTTAAATAACTGAATTCTTTTGACGATTTTTAATAAAATATATAAGAATTTTTTCGAGCAATTCGATTTAAATTGTTTTAAAAATAATAAAAATTATGCAATGAGTTTTATTATTTGTGAAAATAATTGAATCCCTAAGAAGAATTTTATTATTTACGAAAATAATTGAATCCCCGTAAAAATTTTATTATTTATGAAAATAATTGAATGATTGCGAAGATATATATATAAAAAAATTTGTAAATAATGAAATTTCTGTGAAATTTTTATTATTTTTTGAAAATAATTAAAAGTTTATGTAGAATTTTATTAAATAATTGAATTCTTTTGGAAAATTTTCTGAAAATAGTATATATTGAAAATCATTAGGAATTGAGGAAAATTTTTGAAAATAATTGAATTTTGCTAAAAATTTTATTAAAATTATTGAAAATAATTGAAGTTTGGAAAAGAATTGAATTATTTCTAAAAATCATTGAAATTTTGATTAGAATTTTTAAAAATTTTTGAACATAATTGAATTTTTTGCGAAGAATTTTATTACTTTTCAAAAGAATTGAATTTCTGCGAAGAATTTATTACTTTTGCAAATAATTGAATTTCTGCAATCATTTGTAATTTCGCTAAAATTATCCAAACTATATCGTACAATTTACGAACTTTTCATCCTTTTTGAATCAAATTACAAACCTTTTTTCCTAAAAAACGGACTTTTACGGACTTGAAGCAAAGTTACGGACTTTTACGGAATTTACGGATCTATTTCGAGCCCTGCATTTATAATAATCCACAACAGCATTTATTTTATAAAAATGTTTTCATCTATTTTCTAAAATGTAAGAAATTTCTCAAATAGCCTCAAAACATTAATTTGTTTTGTGAAATTGTCGAGGAAATTGCGATGGTTTCCATTGTAAACGGAACTTGTTTATTTACACTTAAAAAATGAGCTACGCCACTGTGTAAGGTCGAGAGGGTGAAAATAGTAGGTGCAGTGACAAATGAGAGCAGCTACAAATTGCGCTCTCTGGCTCTCATTCTCATTCGACTCTCGTTTCTCTCACGTGGACAATGCAGATGGGTTTATATTATATGTTTTCTTTCTTTTTTGTTCTCTTGTATCGACCCCTTCCCTCGCATTCTCTCTCTTATATATATACGTGTCTGATCCATAGCCCAAAGGAGGGAAAAAGGTGCAGGTGAATTTAACTCCCCCTTTCTTATACGACGTGATTCAACAATATAAATTGATGTTCAATCACTCCCATATCTCAACTCTATATATATTCTCTCAGCAATCGACGAAATGAAATGACAGACATGAAAATTGAATTATTTTGAAAATACCAGACTTCGCACTCGATAATTAATTTTCAAAGTAGCAAAAAGTAGCTTTTGAACTAAAAAAAGTAGTGAAAAAGTAGCTTTCGAAATAATAAACTTGATGACCAAGAAAACTCGTTTTAGACACTTCACAAAACTGACAAAAATTCCTTTCCATATTTTTTATTTTCCCGACTTTTTCCTAATTTTTATCAAAAATATTTACTTCTTTCTTATCCTGCTAATAAATTGAATTCCTGCTCTACGAATTTTATTATTCATGAAAAAATTTAAATATTTATAAAAATAATTTCCTTCTTGCGAAGAATTTTATACAAATTTTTAAATAGTTCATTTCTTTCGACTAATTTTATGCAAATTCTAATTTAAATAATTTAATTCCTAAGAAATTTGTATTATTCATGAAAAGAATTGAATTCTTACGAAGATTTCTACAAAAAATTTTTAAATAATTGAATTCTATTTGGAAATTTTATGAAAATAGCAGATATTGAAAATCATTGAATTCCAAAAAGTTTTTAAAAATAATTAAATTTTACAAAGAACTCAATTAAAAAATTTTTGAGAATACTTGAATTCTTGCGAACGATTTTTTTAGAGCTTTTGAAAATAATTGAATTCCCAAGAAGAAATTTATTGAATTTTGCAAAGAATTTTATTAAAATGCCTCAAAATAATTGAATCTTCGGAAATAAATTTGTTATTTATCAACATAATTGAATTTTTTTAAAGAATTACTTATGTGAATAATTGAATTCTTGGAAAGAAGTTTATTAATATTGTTATTTATAAAAATAATTGAATTTTGCAAAGAATTTTATTAAAATCTAAAAGAAAAATTGAATTATTTCAAAAAAATTTAATAAAAATTGTATTTAAAATAATTCATTTCCATCGAACAATTTTATTAAAATATTTGAAAATAATTGAATTCCTGTGAAAAATTCTAATATTTTTGTAAATAATTGAATTCTTTCAAAGAATTTAAAAAAAAACATTTTATTAAATAATTGATTTTTTCTAGAAATTAAATTAAATTTTTTAAGAATAATTATATTTTTTTAGCAATTCCTGTAAAATTGCAATAAAAATAATTCAAATCCTGCGATGAATTTGAATATTTATGAAGATACTTCGATAGTTGCTAAGAAATTTATTAAAATTTTCAAAAATAATTTAATTTCTGAGAAGAGTTTTATTATTTATGAAAATAATTGAATTATTGCAAAAAATTTTATTAAAATGATTAAAAAGAATTGAATTTATGTGGAAAAATTTGATTATTTTTGAAAATAATTGAATTCTTCATAAGAATTTTATAAACATTGTTCTAAATTATTAATTTTTTTGAAATATAATAAATATTATGAACATTATATTTTAAATAATATTGAATTCTAGTGGAAAACCTTATTTGTAGAAATAATTGAATTTTTCGATTAATTAATTTAAAATAATATAAAAAATATGTAATTGAAATTCTTCGATAAGTTTTATTATTTATGAAAATAATTGAATTCCTTGCTTAGAATTTTTTCCAAAATTTTTCTAAAAAATTAAATTTTTATGAAAAATGTTATTATCAGTGAAAGTATTTGAATTATTGTGAATAATTGTCTGAAAATTTTGTTAAATAATTGATTTTTCGAAATTTTTTTGAAAATTATATTCTAAATTAATTGATTTCCTGGTGGAAATTTTATTATTTACGAAAACAATTGAATTTTGGATGAATTCAAAAAAAATTTTTTTAATAATTGAATTCTTTTGAATTTGATTATAATTTTTTCGAATAGTTTTTTGATTTCTAGTATTAGCGAATTTAAAGTAGTAGAAATTAAAAAAAAAACAGAAATAGTAGCTTTTAGTTGCTCAAATCTATAAAAGTACCCAAATAGTATAGCATAACGTAAAAAAAGTAGTAAATAGTAGGTTTTAGTAGATTAGTGCGAAGCCTGAAATACAGGGCTAGGATCGATTATAAGATGCGAAAAAAATTTTAAAATTAAATTTTTCTCGGAAAAAGTCAAACTTTTCGAGGCCTGATACCTAAAAAGACGCGTTTTTCGAAAATAGTATGGAAAAAAATGACAAAAAAGTCACGCACTATCCGAGGCCTGGAAATAGAATATCTCTGTCACTTCAGCGGGACTTTATATACTAATAAAAATATAATGAAGAGAAAAGGACAAAAATAAGAGTTCGAAAAAGTGATTAAAGAATCAGAGAGAGCCATCTCAGCGCAGCATCATCATCATTATCATCAGAGGAGGGAATAAGCATGGTAGCGCGCGCTTGGTATTATGAGATAACAATTACATTAAATCGCGGTGTGCCTGCGTATGTAAATGTAGACAAGGCATAAAGGGCGATTCGCTGGAGTTCCTTGTGTCGGTATTAGTGCAGGTGCACTATAACAGCTGAGTCGACCCACCCACATATGAATACATATGTATATACGGACAAACGTCTCGACACCTTGACAGATATGAACTCTTGTCTTTTCTCTCTTCTTTATAAATATATACGTACTTCGTACTCGTGTACTTATTCACTTACGAGTTTGCTGTAAATGCATAAGGGAATAAGGCGAATAATACAATGCAAGGTGCAATTCTTTTTCTCTTTAAAAAATAAATATATAGGTGCTCAAAAGTGATTTACATGACACGTGAGAGAATTGAATTCATACTGCACTTCCTATCTTGTCCGCACAGGAACCAATTCGAATATTTAAATTGCCCAATAGTTGACTTTGACAGTTTTCGATAACTTATCGAGATAATAAGAAATAACAAGAATAATTCAGAGAAGGGGTGAGAAATGGGGTGAGAAATGTTTATCTTATTCTGAGATGTCCGGGAAGTTGGCACCGCAAACTAAAAATTTCAAAAAAACGAAACTTGTGCTGAATTGTGCTAGGTTTGTGCTCAATTGTGCCGCAAAAAGTTTTTTGAAAAAATTTATATTTCTTCCAAAAATCGACAAAAACAATTATAAGGCCCAAAACTGTAATCATTAAATTTTTAAAAAACTTCACTTGTGCTGGGTTCCTCTAACAATCCTCAGCATTGTGCTGCAAAAAATTTTTTAAAAAAATTAAAATTTAAGGAAAAAATCCGAAAATTAAAAATCGACTTCAAAAAATGAAACTTAAAATTTTTCAAAAATAAAAATTGTGCTAAATTGTGCTAGACGAGTAAAGTAAAAAAGCCTCAATAAACTTTTTTCTAAAATTAAATTCCTTCGACTTAAACCCAAAAAAACGTTCACGTAAGGCCCAAAATATGAGCAAAATTTTGTGCAACCTGCTATTTAAAGGATTTAAATTTTAAAAACTAGGAAAATTTTAAAAGTTGTACCAGCAGGGAACTTTTTTTTAATTTAATATTTAACAAAAATTATTGAATACTCAATAACGAAAATTTTCTCGGGCTACTTTGATCCCGGATTTTCATAAAAATTAAAATTTCGAAAAAATAAAAGTTGTGCTGAGTTGTGCAAGTCTAGCACAATCTATATCAATTAAAGAATTTTTTTTAAATTTAATTTTCCTAAAAAATCAATCAACACTTAATCACGAAAACTTTCTCTGTCAATTTTGGTCCCGGATTTTCATAAAAATTAAAATTTCGAAAAAATAAAATTTGTGCTGAGTTGTGCTAGTCTAGCACAATCTATATCAATTAAAGAATTTTTTTTTAAATTTAATTTTCCTAAAAAATCGATCAACACTTAATCACGAAAACTTTCTCTGTCAATTTTGGTTCCGGATTTTCATAAAAATAAAAATTTCGAAAAAATAAAATTTGTGTTGAGTTGTGCTACTCTAGAACAATAAAAATCAATCAAAGAAATTTTTTTTAAATCTAATTTTCCTAAAAAATCGATCAACATTAAATCACGAAAACTTTCTCTGTCAATTTTGGTCCCGGATTTTCATAAAAATAAAAATTTCGAAAAAATAAAATTTGTGCTGAGTTGTGCTAGTCTAGCACAATCTATATCAATTAAAGAAATTTTTTTCAAATCTAATTTTCCTAAAAAATCAATCAACACTTAATCACAAAAACTTTCTCTGTCAATTTTGGTCCATTATTTTCATAAAAATTAAAATTTCGAGAAAATAAAAGTTGTGCTGAGTTGTGCTAATCCAGCACAATGTGTATCAATCGAAGAATTTTCTTTTTTAATTTAATTTTCCTAAAAAATCAATCAACACTTAATCACGAAAACTTTCTCTGTCAATTTTGGTCCCGGATTTTCATAAAAATTAAAATTTCGAAAAAATAAAATTTGTGCTGAGTTGTGCTAGTCTAGCACAATCTATATCAATTAAAGAATTTTTTTTTAATTTAATTTTCCTAAAAAATCGATCAACACTTAATCACGAAAACTTTTTCTGTCAATTGTGGTCCCGGATTTTCATAAAAATAAAAATTTCGAAAAAATAAAATTTGTGCTGAGTTGTGCTAGCCTAGCACAATCTATATCAATTAAAGAAATTTTTTTCAAATCTAATTTTCCTAAAAAATCAATCAACACTTAATCACAAAAACTTTCTCTGTCAATTTTGGTCCATTATTTTCATAAAAATTAAAATTTCGAGAAAATAAAAGTTGTGCTGAGTTGTGCTATTCCAGCACAATGTGTATCAATCGAAGAATTTTTTTTTGAAATCTAATTTTCCTAAAAAATCAATCAACACTTAATCACGAAAACTTTCTCTGTCAATTTTGGTCCCGGATTTTCATAAAAATTAAAATTTCGAAAAAATAAAATTTGTGCTGAGTTGTGCTAGTCTAGCACAATCTATATCAATTAAAGAATTTTTTTTTTAATTTAATTTTCCTAAAAAATCGATCAACACTTAATCACGAAAACTTTCTCTGTCAATTTTGGTCCCGGATTTTCATAAAAATAAAAATTTCGAAAAAATAAAATTTGTGCTGAGTTGAGCTACTCTAGAACAATAAAAATCAATCAAAGAAATTTTTTTTAAATCTAATTTTAATAAAAAATCGATCAACATTAAATCACGAAAACTTTCTCTGTCAATTTTGGTCCCGGATTTTCATAAAAATAAAAATTTCGAAAAAATAAAATTTGTGCTGAGTTGTGCTAGTCTAGCACAATCTATATCAATTAAAGAAATTTTTTTCAAATCTAATTTTCCTAAAAAATCAATCAACACTTAATCACGAAAACTTTGTCTGTCAATTTTGGTCCCGGATTTTCATAAAAATTAAAATTTCGAAAAAATAAAATTTGTGCTGAGTTGTGCTAGTCTAGCACAATCTATATCAATTAAAGAAATTTTTTTCAAATCTAATTTTCCTAAAAAATCAATCAACACTTAATCACAAAAACTTTCTCTGTCAATTTTGGTCCCGGATTTTCATAAAAATTAAAATTTCGAAAAAATAAAATTTGTGCTGAGTTGTGCTAGTCTAGCACAATCTATATCAATTAAAGAATTTTTTTTTAAATTTAATTTTCCTAAAAAATCGATCAACACTTAATCACGAAAACTTTCTCTGTCAATTTTGGTTCCGGATTTTCATAAAAATAAAAATTTCGAAAAAATAAAATTTGTGTTGAGTTGTGCTACTCTAGAACAATAAAAATCAATCAAAGAAATTTTTTTTAAATCTAATTTTCCTAAAAAATCGATCAACATTAAATCACGAAAACTTTCTCTGTCAATTTTGGTCCCGGATTTTCATAAAAATAAAAATTTCGAAAAAATAAAATTTGTGCTGAGTTGTGCTAGTCTAGCACAATCTATATCAATTAAAGAAATTTTTTTCAAATCTAATTTTCCTAAAAAATCAATCAACACTTAATCACAAAAACTTTCTCTGTCAATTTTGGTCCATTATTTTCATAAAAATTAAAATTTCGAGAAAATAAAAGTTGTGCTGAGTTGTGCTAATCCAGCACAATGTGTATCAATCGAAGAATTTTTTTTTTTAATTTAATTTTCCTAAAAAATCAATCAACACTTAATCACGAAAACTTTCTCTGTCAATTTTGGTCCCGGATTTTCATAAAAATTAAAATTTCGAAAAAATAAAATTTGTGCTGAGTTGTGCTAGTCTAGCACAATCTATATCAATTAAAGAATTTTTTTTTAATTTAATTTTCCTAAAAAATCGATCAACACTTAATCACGAAAACTTTTTCTGTCAATTGTGGTCCCGGATTTTCATAAAAATAAAAATTTCGAAAAAATAAAATTTGTGCTGAGTTGTGCTAGCCTAGCACAATCTATATCAATTAAAGAAATTTTTTTCAAATCTAATTTTCCTAAAAAATCAATCAACACTTAATCACAAAAACTTTCTCTGTCAATTTTGGTCCATTATTTTCATAAAAATTAAAATTTCGAGAAAATAAAAGTTGTGCTGAGTTGTGCTAATCCAGCACAATGTGTATCAATCGAAGAATTTTTTTTTGAAATCTAATTTTCCTAAAAAATCAATCAACACTTAATCACGAAAACTTTCTCTGTCAATTTTGGTCCTGGATTTTCATAAAAATTAAAATTTCGAAAAAATAAAATTTGTGCTGAGTTGTGCTAGTCTAGCACAATCTATATCAATTAAAGAAATTTTTTTCTTTCTAATTTTCCTAAAAAATCAATCAACACTTAATCACGAAAACTTTGTCTGTCAATTTTGGTCCCGGATTTTCATAAAAATTAAAATTTCGAAAAAATAAAAGTTGTGCTGAGTTGTGCTAGTGCAACACAATGTGTGTCAATCGAAGAATTTTTTTTTAAATTTAATTTTCTTAAAAAATCTATCAACACTTAATCACGAAAACTTTCTCTGTCAATTTTGGTCCCGGATTTTCATAAAAATTAAAATTTCAAAAAAATAAAAGTTGTGCTGAGTTGTGCTAGTCCAGCACAATAAAAATCAATTGCATAGGCAATTCTACCAAAAGTGCCCAAAATGTACAGAAAATTTTTTTTTTTCTAAATTTTTACCTAGGGGTTATTGGGGTCGCTGATTACGAATCTGAGGTCAAAATTGTAAAATTCCAAATGGCGGATCCAATATGGCGGACATGAAAAATTAAAAATTGACCAAATCGGCTAAAATTCGCCACTCGGGGGTTTTTGGGGTCGCTGATTACGAATCTGATGTCTGTTTTTATAAATTCGAAATGGCGGATCGAATATGGCGGACATAAAAAATTAAAAATCGACTAGATCGGCTAAACTTTGTTACTCGGGAGTTTTTGGGGTCGCTGATTACGACTCTTATTTTTGTTTTCAAAAATTCAAAATGGCTGATCCATATGGTGGACCTAAAAAGTAAAAATCCACCAAATAGGCTAAAATTTCTTACTCGGTAGTTCTTGAGGTCGCTGATCGCAAATCTGATGTCTGTTTTTGAAAATTGAAAATGTCAGATCCAATATGGCGATTGAATTTTTTGAAAATTGATTGTTTTCTAGAGATTTTCTTGAAAACTGGTGTATTCTCATTAAACTCGATACATTGAAGTTTTCCAGGTCGCTTATGTCAAATCCAAATTCAAATTTGAAAATTGCAGAATGGTGGTCCCAATATGGCGAACAGGAATTTGAAAAATCATTTAGATTTTTGTGAAATTTGGCATATGACGGAATTTTCGGTTAAAAATTATTACTCGATCTTACTCGTTCTTACGATTGCAGTTCCGCTTATGGTTGCAATTACGAATCTATTCTGCTTTGCCCTTCATTCAAAATAGGTATAAATGCATTCCGCCATTACGGATCAACTGCGTCGAATTTGTTAATTTTCAACTTAGATTCTTATTTAGCGACCTCGAAAACCAAGATATACATATTTTCATATCTGCCTGCTGGTATGACCATTTCGAATTTACGAAAACAGACGTCAGATTCGTAATCATCGACCCTAAAAATTCCTGAGTAGCGAGTTTCAATGAATTTGATCGATTATTAATTTTTACGTCTGCCATATTATCCGTCATTTTGAATTTTGAAAAACAGACCCCAGATTCGTAATCAGCGACCTCAAAAACCCCCAAGTAACGAATTTTAACCAATCAGGTCGATTTTCAATTTTTTATGTCCGCCATATTGGATCCGCCATTTCGAATTTATAAAAACAGACATCAGATTCGTAATCAGCGACCCCGAGAATCCCCGGGTAACGAATTTGAACCGATTTGGTTGATTTTTAATTTTTACGTCCGCCATATTGGATCCGCTATATTGAATTTTTGAAAACAAACATCAGATTCGTAATCAGCGACCCCAAAACCCCCGAGTAACAAATTTTAGCTGATTTGATCGATTTTTGATTTTTTATGTCCGCCATATTGGATCCGCCATTTTGAATTTTTCAATTTTGACCTCAGATTCGTAATCAGCGACCCCAATTACCCCTAGGTACAAAGGCCGTAGCAGTATAAGCATGTAAAAAGTGCCCCCTCTTGGATTGGGTCTATATTTAGGGAATAATTTTGACCTATTATGAGACTTATTTTCACCAAGTTTCAACTCGAAAAAAAATTTTGCTTTTGAGTTATACAATTTTTCTGAAAAATTAAAAAAAATTCAAAAATTTTTTTTCCCTCCAAAATGGCTGAACCGATGTTCATGAAACAATTTTTTTTGTACAATACAATATAAATAGTTGATAAAAAAAAATTGTCGACCAAATTCAAACAAAAAAAGTCAGTAAAAAGTCAGTAAAAAAATTTTTTTAAAAAAACATTTTTTTTTATTGAAATTTTTTTTTGCACCACCGCCATTTTTTTCTATAAAATAATAGTCATTTCAAAAGTAACATATATTTTTTGCAAAATGATTGAAAGGGTACTTCATACTTTAAAAAATAAAAAACCAATTTTTGGCCCCTAAATAGTACATATAAACGAGGGGCCAACATTTTTTAAAATTAAATTAAAAATTAATTAATAATTAAATTAAATTTCTAAAGAGTTAATAATATATGCCTGTTTATTTATAGAAATAATATATTCAATTGAAACATAATTTATGGTTGATTTTAAATTATTTCTAATCAAAATTTAAGTTTAGATCAAACATAACATTTTTAAACATATTTTTTTTAAACCAAAACAAAAAATATATTTAAATTAAACACAATTATTCAAACAAATATTATTTCTGAATCAAAGCAGTAGATATTTTCTATATATATGTATTTTGGATCTCACGATCTTTAAGTATTAATTAATTTTTAATTTAATTTTAAAAAATGTTGGCCCCTCGTTTATATGTACTATATAGGGGTCAAAAATTGGTTTTTTATTTTTTAAAGTATGAAGTACCCTTTCAATCATTTTGCAAAAAATATATGTTACTTTTGAAATGACTATTATTTTATAGAAAAAAAATGGCGGTGATGCAAAAAAAATTTCAATAAAAAAAAATGTTTTTTTAAAAAAATTTAAAAAAAAAATTTTGTTTACTGACTTTTTACTGACTTTTTTTGTTTGAATTTGGTCGACAATTTTTTTTATCAACTATTTATATTGTATTGTACAAAAAAATTTTTTTCATGAAAATCGGTTCAGCCATTTTGGAGGGAAAAAAAATTTTTGAATTTTTTTGAATTTTTCAAAAAAATTGTATAACTTAAAAGCAAAATTTTTTATCGAGTTGAAACTTGGTGAAAATAAGTCTCATAATAGGTCAAAATTATTCCCTAAATACAGACCCAATCCAAGAGGGGGCACTTTTTACATGCTTATACTGCTACGGCCTTTAGAAAAAAAAATTTTTCTGAACATTTTGGGCACTTTTGGTAGAATTGCCTCTGCCAACAAAGGGGTTAAGTATTGATTGATTTTTTAAGGAAAATTGAATTAAAAAAAAAATTCTTCGATTGATACACGGAAAAGTTTTTGGGCGAGCAGACGTCTCTCACTCGCCTCCCACAGAAAAGGTTTTCTGCTTTCTCTCTAAAGAGAGCTCTGAGGCCTCACAGTAGGAAAGCAGCAGTCTTTGTGGGTGAAATGAGCTACCAAAATGGGGCTGTCACTTTACCATAGGTACTGGTCACGCAGCGCCACCACAACAGGTACAGCGACTCACCCAAGAACTTTTCCGTGTACACATTGTGCTGGACTAGCACAACTCAGCACAACTTTTATTCTTTTGAAATTTTAATTTTTATGAAAATCCGGGACCAAAATTGACAGAGAAAGTTTTCGTGATTAAGTGTTGATAGATTTTTTAAGAAAATTAAATTTAAAAAAAAATTCTTCGATTGACACACATTGTGTTGCACTAGCACAACTCAGCACAACTTTTATTTTTTCGAAATTTTAATTTTTATGAAAATCCGGGACCAAAATTGACAGAGAAAGTTTTCGTGATTAAGTGTTGATTGATTTTTTAGGAAAATTAAATTAAAAAAAAAATTCTTTAATTGATATAGATTGTGCTAGACTAGCACAACTCAGCACAAATTTTATTTTTTCGAAATTTTAATTTTTATGAAAATCCGGGACCAAAATTGACAGAGAAAGTTTTCGTGATTAAGTGTTGATTGATTTTTTAGGAAAATTAGATTTCAAAAAATAATTCTTCGATTGATACACATTGTGCTGGATTAGCACAACACAGCACAACTTTTATTTTTTCGAAATTTTAATTTTTATGAAAATAATGGACCAAAATTGACAGAGAAAGTTTTTGTGATTAAGTGTTGATTGATTTTTTAGGAAAATTAGATTTGAAAAAAATTTCTCTAATTGATATAGATTGTGCTAGACTAGCACAACTCAGCACAAATTTTATTTTTTCGAAATTTTTATTTTTATGAAAATCCGGGACCAAAATTGACAGAGAAAGTTTTTGTGATTAAGTGTTGATAGATTTTTTAAGAAAATTAAATTTAAAAAAAAATTCTTCGATTGACACACATTGTGTTGCACTAGCACAACTCAGCACAACTTTTATTTTTTCGAAATTTTAATTTTTATGAAAATCCGGGACCAAAATTGACAGACAAAGTTTTCGTGATTAAGTGTTGATTGATTTTTTAGGAAAATTAGATTTGAAAAAAATTTCTTTAATTGATATAGATTGTGCTAGACTAGCACAACTCAGCACAAATTTTATTTTTTCGAAATTTTTATTTTTATGAAAATCCGGGACCAAAATTGACAGAGAAAGTTTTCGTGATTTAATGTTGATCGATTTTTTAGGAAAATTAGATTTAAAAAAAATTTCTTTGATTGATTTTTATTGTTCTAGAGTAGCTCAACTCAGCACAAATTTTATTTTTTCGAAATTTTTATTTTTATGAAAATCCGGGACCAAAATTGACAGAGAAAGTTTTCGTGATTAAGTGTTGATCGATTTTTTAGGAAAATTAAATTAAAAAAAAATTCTTTAATTGATATAGATTGTGCTAGACTAGCACAACTCAGCACAAATTTTATTTTTTCGAAATTTTAATTTTTATGAAAATCCGGGACCAAAATTGACAAAGAAAGTTTTCGTGATTAAGTGTTGATTGATTTTTTAGGAAAATTAGATTTCAAAAAAAAATTCTTCGATTGATACACATTGTGCTGGATTAGCACAACACAGCACAACTTTTATTTTTTCGAAATTTTAATTTTTATGAAAATAATGGACCAAAATTGACAGAGAAAGTTTTTGTGATTAAGTGTTGATTGATTTTTTAGGAAAATTAGATTTGAAAAAAATTTCTCTAATTGATATAGATTGTGCTAGACTAGCACAACTCAGCACAAATTTTATTTTTTCGAAATTTTTATTTTTATGAAAATCCGGGACCAAAATTGACAGAGAAAGTTTTCGTGATTTAATGTTGATCGATTTTTTATTAAAATTAGATTTAAAAAAAATTTCTTTGATTGATTTTTATTGTTCTAGAGTAGCTCAACTCAGCACAAATTTTATTTTTTCGAAATTTTTATTTTTATGAAAATCCGGGACCAAAATTGACAGAGAAAGTTTTCGTGATTAAGTGTTGATTGATTTTTTAGGAAAATTAAATTAAAAAAAAAATTCTTTAATTGATATAGATTGTGCTAGACTAGCACAACTCAGCACAAATTTTATTTTTTCGAAATTTTAATTTTTATGAAAATCCGGGACCAAAATTGACAGAGAAAGTTTTCGTGATTAAGTGTTGATTGATTTTTTAGGAAAATTAAATTAAAAAAAAAATTCTTTAATTGATATAGATTGTGCTAGACTAGCACAACTCAGCACAAATTTTATTTTTTCGAAATTTTAATTTTTATGAAAATCCGGGACCAAAATTGACAGAGAAAGTTTTCGTGATTAAGTGTTGATTGATTTTTTAGGAAAATTAGATTTCAAAAAATAATTCTTCGATTGATACA
Organism: Leptopilina syphax; assembly: GCA_032872505.1. NCBI lineage: Eukaryota > Metazoa > Arthropoda > Insecta > Hymenoptera > Figitidae > Leptopilina > Leptopilina syphax. Next base: position 23,009,482 of record CM065470.1, read on the forward strand.
CATTGTGCTGGATTAGCACAACACAGCACAACTTTTATTTTTTCGAAATTTTAATTTTTATGAAAATAATGGACCAAAATTGACAGAGAAAGTTTTTGTGATTAAGTGTTGATTGATTTTTTAGGAAAATTAGATTTGAAAAAAATTTCTCTAATTGATATAGATTGTGCTAGACTAGCACAACTCAGCACAAATTTTATTTTTTCGAAATTTTTATTTTTATGAAAATCCGGGACCAAAATTGACAGAGAAAGTTTTTGTGATTAAGTGTTGATAGATTTTTTAAGAAAATTAAATTTAAAAAAAAATTCTTCGATTGACACACATTGTGTTGCACTAGCACAACTCAGCACAACTTTTATTTTTTCGAAATTTTAATTTTTATGAAAATCCGGGACCAAAATTGACAGACAAAGTTTTCGTGATTAAGTGTTGATTGATTTTTTAGGAAAATTAGATTTGAAAAAAATTTCTCTAATTGATATAGATTGTGCTAGACTAGCACAACTCAGCACAAATTTTATTTTTTCGAAATTTTTATTTTTATGAAAATCCGGGACCAAAATTGACAGAGAAAGTTTTCGTGATTTAATGTTGATCGATTTTTTATTAAAATTAGATTTAAAAAAAATTTCTTTGATTGATTTTTATTGTTCTAGAGTAGCTCAACTCAGCACAAATTTTATTTTTTCGAAATTTTTATTTTTATGAAAATCCGGGACCAAAATTGACAGAGAAAGTTTTCGTGATTAAGTGTTGATTGATTTTTTAGGAAAATTAAATTAAAAAAAAAATTCTTTAATTGATATAGATTGTGCTAGACTAGCACAACTCAGCACAAATTTTATTTTTTCGAAATTTTAATTTTTATGAAAATCCGGGACCAAAATTGACAGAGAAAGTTTTCGTGATTAAGTGTTGATTGATTTTTTAGGAAAATTAGATTTCAAAAAATAATTCTTCGATTGATACACATTGTGCTGGATTAGCACAACACAGCACAACTTTTATTTTTTCGAAATTTTAATTTTTATGAAAATAATGGACCAAAATTGACAGAGAAAGTTTTTGTGATTAAGTGTTGATTGATTTTTTAGGAAAATTAGATTTGAAAAAAATTTCTCTAATTGATATAGATTGTGCTAGACTAGCACAACTCAGCACAAATTTTATGTTTTCGAAATTTTTATTTTTATGAAAATCCGGGACCAAAATTGACAGAGAAAGTTTTCGTGATTTAATGTTGATCGATTTTTTATGAAAATTAGATTTAAAAAAAATTTCTTTGATTGATTTTTATTGTTCTAGAGTAGCTCAACTCAGCACAAATTTTATTTTTTCGAAATTTTTATTTTTATGAAAATCCGGGACCAAAATTGACAGAGAAAGTTTTCGTGATTAAGTGTTGATCGATTTTTTAGGAAAATTAAATTAAAAAAAAAATTCTTTAATTGATATAGATTGTGCTAGACTAGCACAACTCAGCACAAATTTTATTTTTTCGAAATTTTAATTTTTATGAAAATCCGGGACCAAAATTGACAGAGAAAGTTTTCGTGATTTAATGTTGATCGATTTTTTAGGAAAATTAGATTTGAAAAAAATTTCTTTGATTGATTTTTATTGTGCTAGACTAGCACAACTCAGCACAAATTTTATTTTTTCGAAATTTTTATTTTTATGAAAATCCGGGACCAAAATTGACAGAGAAAGTTTTCGTGATTAAGTGTTGATTGATTTTTTAGGAAAATTAAATTAAAAAAAAAATTCTTTAATTGATATAGATTGTGCTAGACTAGCACAACTCAGCACAAATTTTATTTTTTCGAAATTTTAATTTTTATGAAAATCCGGGACCAAAATTGACAGAGAAAGTTTTCGTGATTAAGTGTTGATTGATTTTTTAGGAAAATTAAATTAAAAAAAAAAATTTTTAGATTGATACACATTGTGCTGGATTAGCACAAATCAGCACAACTTTTATTTTTTCGAAATTTTAATTTTTATGAAAATCATGGACCAAAATTGACAGAGAAAGTTTTTGTGATTAAGTGTTGATTGATTTTTTAGGAAAATTAGATTTGAAAAAAATTTCTTTAATTGATATAGATTGTGCTAGACTAGCACAACTCAGCACAAATTTTATTTTTTCGAAATTTTTATTTTTATGAAAATCCGGGACCAAAATTGACAGAGAAAGTTTTCGTGATTAAGTGTTGATTGATTTTTTAGGAAAATTAAATTTAAAAAAAATTCTTTAATTGATATAGATTGTGCTAGACTTGCACAACTCAGCACAACTTTTATTTTTTCGAAATTTTAATTTTTATGAAAATCCGGGATCAAAGTAGCCCGAGAAAATTTTCGTTATTGAGTATTCAATAATTTTTGTTAAATATTAAATTAAAAAAAAGTTCCCTGCTGGTACAACTTTTAAAATTTTCCTAGTTTTTAAAATTTAAATCCTTTAAATAGCAGGTTGCACAAAATTTTGCTCATATTTTGGGCCTTACGTGAACGTTTTTTTTGGGTTTAAGTCGAAGGAATTTAATTTTAGAAAAAAGTTTATTGAGGCTTTTTTACTTTACTCGTCTAGCACAATTTAGCACAATTTTTATTTTTGAAAAATTTTAAGTTTCATTTTTTGAAGTCGATTTTTAATTTTCGGATTTTTTCCTTAATTTTAATTTTTTTAAAAAATTTTTTGCAGCACAATGCTGAGGATTGTTAGAGGAACCCAGCACAAGTGAAGTTTTTTAAAAATTTAATGATTACAGTTTTGGGCCTTATAATTGTTTTTGTCGATTTTTGGAAGAAATATAAATTTTTTCAAAAAACTTTTTGCGGCACAATTGAGCACAAACCTAGCACAATTCAGCACAAGTTTCGTTTTTTTGAAATTTTTAGTTTGCGGTGCCAACTTCCCGGACATTATTCTGAGAGATATTAGAAAAAGTGTTTCTAAAGTTAAAGAAATATTAAATACACAAGTACCAAACTTTTGAAAAACTTTTTTAGGAAAACGAGAATACTAGCTCTGCTAAAGAAGTTCTTTGCCTGATCAGGATTGTCACACTTTTCCTCATTTCAAATTCCCTGACTTTTCCAGGTTTTTAAAACTACACATTTGTTGATAAAAATTTAATTTTGTTTTTCCCTGACTTTTCCGACTGATAAAATCGTTATTTTATATTATAAGAATATTGTTACTGTAACGTCATCAAAATTATTCTCATTTCAATTCAATTATTTTCTAAAATTTCTAACTAAAATTCTTTTAATTAATTATTTTTAATAATTTTTGAAAAATTTCTTTGAAAGTTTTCAAATTCTTTTGTTAACAAAAAAAAATCTACACAATCTTCAGTTAAAAGTATGAAAAATTCAAACATTCAAAGATTATAATTTGAAACCTTTTCGAAATTCAATTATTTCTAAAAATTCACGCTATAATACTTTCTTTCTAAATTTGAATTAGTAAAAATGTTTACTAATCGGAATTAGTGACTGAGTTTTTGCTTTTGAATTAGCAGATTTTACTAATAAATAGTCGTTTCTACTAATTTAACAATAAAATTTACTAATGCAAAAGCAAAAAGTCAGTCAATAATTCCAATTATTAAATATTTTTACTAATTCAAATTTAGATTTATTAAAGAATTGAACGTTTTTTAAAATTGAACTCTCATAAAGAATTTGATCAACAAATTTTTAAATATAGGTAATTCAAATTCTTTTGTCGAATTTCAATAAAATTTTTAAGAATAATTTTATTTTTCGAGCAATTAGATTAAAATTGTATTAAAAATAATTGAATCTTTGTAAAAAATTTGATTGAATTGAGAAAAGTTTTTAAAAATAATTCAAATTTTGCCAAGAATTTTATTAAAATTTTTGAAAATAATTGAATTTTGGAGAAGAATTTTATTATTTAAGAAGATAATTGAAATTTTGAATAGAATTTTTCTCAACTTTTGACCATAATTGAATATCTGCGAAGAATTTGATTACTTTTGAAAATAATTGAATTATTATCAAGACGAATTTGAATATTTCTTTTCATATAATTGGCTTCTTTTGTGAAATTTTATTGAAATAGTAGATATTGAAAATAATTGAATTTTAAGAAATTATTGAAATTAATTAAATTTCTACAAAGAATTTTACTAAAATTATTTTGAAAAAAAATTGAATGGTTAAAAAGAATTTCATTAAAATTTTTGAAAGTAATTTAATTCTTTCAAGAAATTTAATTAAAAATGTATTGACAATAATACTTAAATTCTTAATACATAAATTATAGGAAGGCTATTTAAAATAATTGAATTTCTTTGATGAGTTTTAATAAAATTTTTAAGAATAATTACATTTTTCAAGAAATTCCATTAAAATTGTAATAAAAATAATTGAAATTCTGCGATGAGTTTTATTATTTGTAAAAATAATTGAAAACCTACATATAGTAGTATTTCTGTTCATATTTTTAAAAATTTTAATAAAATTTCACTAAAGAATTCACTTATTTTCTAAAACTTTATTAAATCCTTCTAAACAATTTAATTATTTTTTTAAATAGTAAAATCTTTACAAAAATTCAATTAATTTTATAAATAGTACAATTTTTTGCAGTAATTCAATTATTTTTAAAACAATTTTAATTGAATTCCTCGGATGAATTCAAATATTTTGAAATATTTCCATAAAATTCAATTATTTTCAAAAATTTTAATAAATTCTAATATTCTTTGCAAAAATGAAATTATTTTTAATCCAATTTAAATAAAATTATACGAAAGAATTTAATTATTTTAAAAAAATTTCATAAAATGCAATTTCAACAAGAATTTTTAATTCTCAAAAAATAATTCAATTATTCTCAAAATATTTTTAAAAAATTCTATATAAAAAATAAATTACTTTCAATGCAATTTTTAAATATATTCGTCAAAAAAATTGAAAGAATTCAATTATTTTTAAAAAATAATAAAATTCTTATGAATTCAATTATTTTCAAAACAACTTTAATTGAATTTCTCGAAAAAAATCATTATTTTTAAATATTTCTATAAAATTCTTCATAACAATTAAATTATTTCTTAAAATTTTAATAAATTCTTAGGAACATTTCAATTATTTTTATAAATAGTAAAATTATTCGCAATAATTCAATTATTTTTATAAATTTAGTAAAACCCTTTGCAGAAATTAAATTCTTTTCAAAACAATTTTAATAGAATTCCTCGAAAGAATTTAAATTTCCTATTTTTTAATTTTCTAAAATTTTAATTTTATAGAAAATAAATTAATTTTATGTTAATATTTGGAAATTTAAATTCTTTCAAGGAATTCTATTAAAATTGTTTTGAAAAGAATTTAAATAATAAATTCTTCAGAACTATTCAATTATTTTTATAAATAGAAAATTTCTTCGCAAGAATTCAATTATTTTCAATACAATTTTAATAAAATTCTTCTTCATAAAATCCAATTGCTTTCAAAATTTTCAATTAAAATTATTAAAGAAACTCCATTAGATTTGGATAAAATTCTTTCCAATAATTCGATGATTTTCAATACATTAATTTTAAAATTAAAAATATTTGAAAAGAAAAATTATAAAGAAGTTTAGAAACAAAAAAGGAAACAACTAACTTCAAACTGTGAACAGATTACCGAAACATGTACTTTATTATTATAACTTTGTAAATAATAGAATTTCTCTGAAATTTTTGCTATTTAATTAATTCATTCAAAATTGAAATTTTACAAAATTTAAAATTAAAACCTTTTGATAAAAATTGTAAACGCAACTCTTTTAAAATTGAATTAATTTTAAATTATTTAAGAAAAATTAGATTTCAAGAATAAGCACAATAACTTTAGAAAACAATAATTTTCCAGGATTACGATCAAAATTCCCTGACTTTTTCAGATTTTTTCAAGGTTTATCAAATTCCCTGACATTTCCTAGTTGCGTGGCAACCATGCTGATAATTAAAAATCAAAATTCCGTGGATCGTTTAATATTCCCTGAACCATTCTCCAAAATATCAGAACCTAAAATTCCTAATATGTAAAAACGATGATGATACGTAGTTCTAAAAATAAAAAATATTTAATCTACATCGAATTAAAGAAATTCGATTCCCCTCGTTGCATTATACACACAAATAGCAATCGATGCCAGTTGATTTTGCTGCACGTTCTGATAATGAAATCAGTTCCAGGTGAAATTGACTTGTAGATTCAAATTGCCTTGCATTATCGCTCATGGTTTCCGTGTATACGAATGTTCGCGTAACGAGTGTACTTGCAGATAACACAATGAATCTCTGGCAGGTGGTTTACATATGCTGTTAGCGATTGTATTGCACATGCTCGCTTCTACTTTTTTCCAGACTAAATAGGTCGAAATTAGCATTACGCTCGGTTAATTACAATTCAACATTTACTACTCACAAATTATATTCTCCACTCTACGTGTATAAACACACGGAAACTGCAAAGAAGTCCTAAATATTACCTTTCAAATTTACTTTCTTTTCGAAGCAGAAAAATATTTGTTTTTTTTTAAGTTTTCCTTTCAAGTATAGAATTCAGCTCAAAGATCAGTTGTTCCTGATAGCGTGTTTGTAATGGCGTGGTAAAGAGGGGGTGAAAACAATCTAATCGTGAACGCCATTTTGTTTCTGCCTACTGGATCAGTAGTTGATATATGATGGCTGAACCTGATCCTTATAGGTATATAATCTCGGTTGCACTGGCAATTAAAATTCTTTCCTGCCGCCATGTTTCCTTCTCCTGCTGCTTCTCAATGTATATATACTTTCATGTTTCCTTGCTCTTCACTACCTTCTTTATATATCTTCTCACAAACACGAATATGGATAGACGCATCGCAATTAAAAGTATCAACCTCCTATATATACACAGTTCTTGTGATTTTTCCTAATTAAGCTTTTCAAAAAATAGCCAATCAAAACGATATTTAACCTCTTGACTCGAACCTCCACCAATCTCCACAAATAATCTACAACGAAAAAATAATTGTTAATTATCCATTTTTTTCTTGTGATATAATAACTACGAGAAAGGCAAGATTTCGAATTAGAAATAATAAACAAAAAATTTTGATTTGAAAATCACCAAAGGAATTAATTATTCAACTGGAAATATAAATTGGAAGATTTCTATAATTATGTCCCAATAAAGTTCAGAACTTTCTAATAAACTAAATTAATTTATTACTTCTTCAATTTCAAATTTTATTATAAAAAACGTCTCTCGCTTTAAAAAGTATAATCAGGGTTGTCACAGAAATTTAATTTTAGTTTTGCCTAACTTTTCCCTAAATTCCAGACAAAATTTTCACTTTTTCCCTGACTCTAAAAAATATTCTGATTCACTCTAGAAATTATTAGATATTAAAAAAAAATTTCCATTTCAATTCAATTAATATTTTTTAGAATTTTTAACTAAAATTTATCTTTAAATCCATTATTTTTAATAATTTTTTAAAAAGTTCTTTGAGAATTTTTAAATTTGTTTGTTTACAATTCAATTTTACGAAATTTCGCTAATTCGTAAATTTTTCAATTAAATACATATTAGAAAATAAAAAAATCAAATAATTTCAAAAAAAAATTCAATTAAACTTTTTAAAAAAAATTATTTTTTCATAATTAATAGTTACAGATGTGAGAAATTCAGATTTTCAAAGATTTTTAATTTGAAAACCTTTTCAAAATTTAATTATTTCTAAAAATTCATTCTATAATGCTTTTATTATTCAATTATTATCTCAAATTTTCTCTGAAATTCATTTTTCAAAATTATTTTTTCTTAGAAAATTCAATTATTTAAATACAAAAAGAAATAATTTATTGAACAATTAAATATTTTCTAAAATTAAATTCTTATAGAAAATTTTATTAACAAATTTTTAAATAATTAAATTTTTTCGAAAAATTTTAATACAATTTTTAAGAATAATTCCATTATTCGAGAAAAAATAATTGAAATCCTGTAAAGAATTTTATTATTTAAGAAAATAATTGAATTATTGCGAAGAAATTTATAAAAAAATTTGTAAGTATTTGAATTTCTGGGAAATTTTTATTATTTATGAAAAGAATTAAATGTTTGTGCAGAATTTTATTAAAATTTTTTTTAAATCATTGAATTCTTTCGGAAAATTTTATTGAAATAGTAAATATTTAAATTCATTGAATTGAGGAACATTTTTGAAAATAATTGAAATTTTGTCAAGAATTCTATTAAATTTTTTGAAAATAATTGAATTTTGGAGAATTTTATTATTTTAAAAGATAATTGAAATTTTGATGAGAATTTAAAATAAATTTTGAAAATAATTGAATTTTGGAAAAGAATTTTATTATTTTAAACAATAATTGAAATTTTGACGAGAATTTAAAATAAATTTTGAACATAATTGAATTTCTGTGAAAAATTTTATTACTTTTGAAAGTAATTGAATTTTTGAAATCATTTCTAATTTCTAAAATTCAATTGTTTTACTGTTTTTAACTGAAATTCTTTTATACATCCATTATTTATTTTTAATAATTTATTAAATATTAAAAAATTTAACTAATTTCAGAAGAATTTGAATTATTAAAATTTTTCAAAAATCGAAGTTCTTTAAAATTACTAATTAAATTCATTCATAATTGAAATATAACAAAATTTCAAAGTATTTATGAAAATTTTAAACGCAACTCTTTTCAAATTCAATTTATTTTTAAATATTTAAGTAAAATTATTCATTAAATAATACGTCCGAGAAGTTGTCAATGCCAAAGAGAAAATAATTGAATTTTAAAAAATTCTAACAAAAAAATTCAAATTACTTTTTTAAAATAAATTACTTAACATACTTTTTTTAAAAAACGAATTTTCATTTTCATTTTTCATTATAATTTTTGAGAATTGAATTATTTTCAAAAAATTTGCACTTTAAATTTTTCAAAACTTCAATTATTTAAAAACTTTATTAATTCCTATTTCTAAAATTTAATTATAGAAAATTTAATTAGAAATAAATTTTAATTGTTATAAAAAATAGAAACTAATGATTTCAGATTATCAGGAAAAAAATAGACTGCTAATGTAATTGTGCGATTAAAAATTATAAACAGAATGAAATATTAAGACACAAATAGTGGTAGCGTGTACACATGTTTTTTATGTCAGTTATGGCGTCAGAAAGGCGTAATTCACAACAGTGAATTATCCAGGTAAATATACACGGATGCATTACCTCCGAGCAGGTGATTCTTAACAACCTTTTATTCAGATATGTTTCCTCTTGCAATCTTGTACTCTTTTTGCTAAACTGTGTTTCACGCCATTGTGAAACAATTTTTTTTCTCTCGCCCTTCACAATGATTCAAAATCTTCCATTTGTAAACGTTAAACCATTGAAGATATTTTATTATTAATTAACTATAGCTTTCCCTTATAGAATATTATTAAATGTATGTTCATTGAAAGATAAATTTAATGTGTGAAAAAATTTAATCTGCAATGAGACAGCAAAATTACTAAAAAGAAATGATGGAAAACGAATCAAATTTGTTTTATTGAATTATTCAGTTAATTTATAGTGAAATTTCCAAACTAGTTGCTTTTTATTTCAAAATAATATTTTTGTTAATGATTAAATAAGAATTAGATAAATTAATATAAATAATTAATAATTGTTAATAAATTGTGGAACAAGGGGCGAACTATTTTTAAAGGTTACCACGTGTTGAATTGGAATTTTTCAATAAAGGGCAAAAAAAGATAAAGACAAAATATCGAATGTAAAAGTCAATAATAAACATTTTTTGTACGATAAATAAAAATTGCCGAACTTCGGAGCACAAAAATCTCATATTACACACAAAAGGAATAAATATTGTCAAAAAAATAATAATTCATCACAATAATACTCATTAAGACAAATAAAAGTACCTTGTATTTCCATAATACTTAATGTGAGACAATTCTATGAATTCTCCAAGTGACCGCTCAGTAGTTGCTCACATTGATCCCTTTGTTCGCAATGTTGAATTTCTTTCAGTGATTTTCTGGAGCTAATCCATGATTTAAGTTTCCGAACACTCCCGATTTGAATAAAAAACAAAAACTTTACTTTCTACAACACTCTAATAAACGATCGCGATTAAAAATATTTCGTACACTCCCGAAACTAACCTAACATTTAGACGCGATTGTCGGAAAAGTAATGAACAAAGACTTTAGGAAAAAAATTTACTGATTACTTTTTCAATACTCCAGAAACTATTGTAATTATTAAAACTTTATTACTTGCGTGTTTAATCGTCGAATTTATGACAAAACTTTTAGCTTTTTACGCTTTTATTGTACAAAACACAACTTTGCCATGTACAGCCATGTTTCTTGCACGAAGTCAAAATGGCGTCGGTCGGTCAGTGTCGGGGTCAATAAACTATGAAAAAGGCGGTAAAAATACAAGAAATCTATTGGTTAATATCGATAACTTAGCAGTGTCTACAAGAAAAGCCAATCAGCGACACGATTGATCGTGCACACATGGAGGGGTGTGTTCGCACCCTAAAGGCGAGTTTACAAAGTTATAGAATATTTGCAGTAAAAAAATGAAAAGAAAAAACAAAGAAACTGAAAGAAAAAATAAGAGATTATTCATCCCAGAATGTAAATAAGTAATTGTTTTAATTTGATTATATGGAATAATGATAGTAATTTTAATGTTAATAATTGCGTTTTCTCATTTCGTGGTTGGTACAACTGATTCTTGCGGAAAGTACGCGACGCCAACTTCAGATCATACATAGTGCAACACGTATGTTTCATAACAAAGTTCTTTCTGTTTTTTTTGTTAAATAATCCAAAGAAATCGTGCATATTTATTATTACATCTCAACAAATTTTTGCTTTAAAACTGAATAACAACCATCAAAAAGTAATTGTGTAGGAAAAATGATTGAATTGGTGAATTGAAAAAAGTACACAATGAAATGTTGACGAACGTATACATTTTGAGGTTATAATTCCACTTCACTCATCTCGCTTGATTTATAGTCGATTTAGTCAAAGATTTATTAAACGGCAAATTGATTGCAAATCAAATATGAAAGAATATTAATTTGGAATACATATTTCATTCTTGTATTGTTATGATCTATTGTACCTTTGTTTTGATGTTTTCACTCCATTGCTTTACTTTGTACAATTTTCAGAATCGCTCCAACCATTGTTCGCATCCTTGAACGTGCCGAATTCATACTTTCTGTTTAAAGAAAGATAAAAATGCATTTTCCGAACATCCATTGTCCAGGGGTCAGGTAATTTTCCTCTCGACCTATTCAGTTTACAGTATTTATTATACATTTCTTATGGTTTACACGTATTTTGATTTATTTTTCAGTTTTTATTATCCCGGCGAGATGGCGGTCCAGCAAAGGAAACAATAATTTGGAACATTCTGCAAAAAAAAATTTCCGAAATATTACGTGGCTCAGTGAAAACCAATAAGACAATAAAATTGAAACACTTTTTTTCGGAAAATCGTTCGAAAATACGGGGTTCAATAGGATGTGATACTGACCGAGGAGTATTTGAGAAAGGTATAAAGATTAATTATTGAAATTAAAGTTTATCAAAAAATACGGTAATTATTTATAAATATCAATTTTAGAGGTTATGTATTAAAAAAAGTCAAAAAATATATAAACGTGAATTATATTGTATATAAAAAGGATAAAAAGTTATTGAATTGAAATTAACACAAGATTTTAAGGTTACAGCAATTTTATTTTTAAAATATTTTACTTAGAATATGCTTATGTTTCGCTTTTATTATGATTATTTAATTATTTTTATTAATATATCAATAAAATTAATATTCTAATTAATTAATATTTATAGGATTACTAAATTTAGTTTAATTCACTTAATTTTTTTATTAATTTAGTTAAATTGCAAATACTTTATTAACAGAATTAAAGTATTTGGTGAAAAAAATTATGGTCACATCTGTGGTGTTTTCCTGCATATATTTTTTACATACATAAAGAGGGTTGCCACAGGTCAGGGAAAAATCAGAGATTTGTAAAAGTACTGTAAAAAATTAAATTTCTAAAATTCATAAGAAAATTCCCAATTTTGAAGGAATTTAATTAGAAATTTTAAAGAACTTAGTTTTTAAAATAATTTTATTAATTCAAATTTTTCTAAAATAAGTTACATTTTTTAATACATATTTAATTAATTATTAAAAATTATAGATTTATAGAAGAATTTTAGTTAAAAACACTTAAAAAATTGAATTTTGAAGAAGTTACAAATATAATTTCAGAAATTCAATTATTTTCAAAAGTAATAAAATTCTTCGCAGAAATTCAATTATGTTAAAAAATTATTAAAAACTCTCGTCAAAATTTCAAGTATATTTATAAATAATAAAATTCTTCTCCAAAATTCAATTATTTTTAAAAATTTGAATAAAATTCTTGGGAAAATTTTAATTATTTTCAAAAATTTTCCACAATTCAATGATTTTAAATATCTTCTATTATAATAAAATTTTCCAAAAGAATTCAATTATTTAAAAAAAATCCTAATAAAATTCTAAGCAAACTTTTAATTATAATTCCATAAATAATTAAAATTTCACCGTAATGCATTTATATTTACAATTTTTTATAAATTTGTTCTCAATAATTCAATTATTTTCATAAATAATAAAACTCATCGCAGAATTTCAATTATTTTTAATACAATTTTAAATTTCAATTCTGTTGAAATTAGATGATTTTTTTAATATTGTATTTAATATTATTTCCAAAATTTTAACGCAATTCTTAGAAAGAAAGCAATTATCTTGATAAATATCAAAATTCTTCCCAGAATTTAAAAATAAAATTCTTTGCAAAATTCAATTATTTTCATAAATAACAATCTTTAATCACGAGAATAAAATTTTATTTTTAAGCGTTAGAAAATTCTTTTTAGAAATTCAATTATTTTCAAAAATTAAAAAAAATTCTCGTCATGATTACAATTATCTTTATAATTAACAAAAATTTTCGTTGAAATTCAATAAAATTTAAAGAAATTTTAATAAAATACCACACAAACAAATTTTTTTTTATAAATAATAAAAATTTCCCAGGATTTCAATTTTTTAAAAAAATTTTTCGCCATAATTCAATTATTTTTATAAATATTTTATTATAATATTTTATTAAAATTTATTTTATTAAAATTCGTCAAAAGAATTCAATTATTTAAAAATTTGTTGGTAAAATTCTTTATGTGAATTCAATTTTAAGAAAAATTCAATTATTCAATAAATTATTTATTTTTGAATCTAAATAATTGAATTTTCGTAGAATTTTCTAATAAAATTGATTTAAAAATAAATTTGCGAATAATCGATTTATTATTTATTAAAATAATTGAATTATTGCGACGAATTTTATTACATTTTTTTTTAATAATTGAATTTTTGCGAAGGATTTTATCAGAATGTTTTTAAAGTAATTAAATTTTTTTTGTAAAATTTTATGATAATCTAAATTATTATAAAACATGAAGAATTTTTTATAAGTTGTTTAATTTAAAAAAGGTTTGAATTTAAAATTTTTGAAAATCTTCATTTCTATGGAAAAATATTAATGATTAAATATTTATTTAAAAAAGAAGTTATTGATTTTTTTCCGATTTTGCACATTACTTAGACTTTTAACTAATTTAAATGTTTGATTATTGCTACGAATTATAGTAAAATTTTATTAATACAGAATTAAACAAATTTTTATTATTAAAATGAAAAATTAAATTCGAAGTTATTAGTATATCAAAAAGTCAATTCAAATTAGTTTTACTGTTTAAAATTAATTTTAATTAATTTAATTACAAATTAAAACGTAATTCCTTAAAATAATTCCAAATAGTGAATTTTTTTAAAAATATATTTTATATCTTTTTTTATAATAAGATTTTAATTTCGTTTCAATATATTTCAGGTGATACTAATTGTTAAAAATTAGTAAATTCTACGAAAGTTGAGGGATTTAAGCGAAATGGTGTTTTTTCTCTCAATGGAAAGGAAAAGAAAGGAAAGGAAATTATCAACGAAAACACGTGTTGCATATAAAAGTATGTATTCCCAAAATTCTAATCCAATAACTTCAAGCAAATGATGCCTAAGGTAGGACTGAATTATTTCAAATTTAGAGAACTTATGGTTTTTAAAATAAGAAAAAAACGTCGGTGAAGTTTGCAACGTTTATGATCAACGATTGAAAGGAAAAAATTATTTTTTTACCAAAATGAATAAAATTTTTTGTTTACAAATATTTCTTTTTGTAAATTATTATTCAAAAGACTAACCAAAATATTTTCTATAGAAAAATGAATTAAAATTTGTTTAAAAAAATATTATTCCTTTTAAATCGTTGATTAAAAACGTTGTAAACTTCACCAACATAGAAAAAAATGGTATTTTTCTTACTCCAAAAAATTTTTTTTTGCTCTGAAAATTCGATTGCTTTCTAAATCTTAGTCACTGAAGATCAGTGTTATTTTCAGTGACTCCTTACAATATAAAATTTATAAATTAATTTGGAATCAGTCAAAACTGAACTGAACTTTAAATAATTTTTTATTATTGAATTACTGGTGAAAAACAATTCTTATTTTAGTAAATGAACTGAAAAAAATTATCTGATTCAATTATACCACTTAAAATGAAATATTTTCATCAAATCTTTCTGATTATTAAATCAAATAAATTTTTTTTCACTTTTATATTAAAATTATCGATTGTTTACATCGGTGAAGTTTACATTTATGATCAAACATTAAAAGACGAAATATTTTTCTTTACGAAAACTATAAAGTGTTTTGTTTATAATTTTTTTTTCAAATTATTCATCAAAAAGTTTAGCATTAATATTTTTCATATCAAAGTTTATAGAAATTTAAACAGAATTTAAATAGTTTTGAACGTTTTGAAAATATCTAAACAAAAAAATTGCGTTCACCTGAACTTTCAAAACTTTAAGAAAATGAAAATCTTTTGAAGTAAAAATCAACATTTTTATTCTTTTTAAAGTTTTGAACGTTCAAATGAAAGAATATTTTTTTTATTTAAATATTTTCTAAAATTACTAGAAAAAAATAAAAAGTAAAATAAATTTAACATTTATAGAAACGAATTAGTTTTTTAAATAAAGATTTGAAATTTCAAATGAACGAAGATATTTTTTATTTCTTTTAATTTGTATTCTTTTATAAAAAAAATAATTTTGTATTTGAATATTTTTATTCGTTCACAAATATTTAATAAATTCTGTTTTCGATTTTACAAATATATTCCTAAAATCGAAAAAAAGAATTTATTTAAAAATTTTGTATATTAAAAAATTAATTCTTAAATAAGTAAATGGTTAGTTTTAATTACTTTTTCATTTTGAAAAATATTGAAACAAAAAAAATTTCATTCATTTGAACGTTCAAAACTGGAAAATAAATTTTAAAAAAATATTTTCTGACAAAATTGAAATATTGGAGAAACGTAAAAAATCGCCGTTCATTTAAATCTTTAGAGTTCGAATCTTTAGAGATTCAAAATAAAAATGTGAGTTTATTGGGTTGATTGTAGGGTTTGTTTATATTTTATAGTGTTGATAGAATTTATTTCCTGACACACGAATTTTATTCTATACAATATTTCTCTAAAATAATGAGATCAATTAGAAATCGTATTAGATTCAATCGGAAATTAAAAAGAACGTGTCTGTATTTTTCATTGGACTTTTCTAAATTTATCCCCTTGAGATAAAGTTTTTAAAATGAGACGATAATAACGAATATGAAATATATTAATTTTTAAACACGTCGCACAAGTATAGCTCGCGCACACTTACAGCATATTCTTTGGAACAAAGAGAAGTTACTAATTTCGTACAAGCTTATATTCGATCAGAGACTATATCGTGTGTACCTCGTCTTTTGTTCTCGTTTTTGTTTTAATATCGTATCGTTCAGACGATATGCTTCTCCATAATATGCGAGTCCGTATTGAACGTGCGGACCTTGTCGGCCGTAGGATGTCCGACCTTAACGTTGGCTAAGCGTGTATGCATGTTCGGTGCATAAATAAGAAGCACAGCTCGGGAGGCATTAAATCACGTGTGTGCTGCACACGAACTTGCACACGGACAAGAAAGAGACGGAATTAGATAGCGTTAGATAGGATGAGACAAAAGTAAAAGAGAGAAAGCGAGAAAGAGAGAAAAAGATGAGAGAATAAAAAGAGATGAGAGAATGTGAGAGTCGTTCACGAATACGAAACTGTATAAAAGGCGGAGGGGGACTTAAGATTACGTTGGCCTTTGCGTTATGCCCGCACCCCGTTGAGCCAATATGCCCTCCACATCACCAACCTTCCTTCTTGAGTAGTCGCACGATTAGAAGCAGCCGAGTACGTACCTCTTAGTAGCGAGCTTACCGTATACCCCCTCAGGCTAGCAGGAATTATATTCATTCGTGATTTTCGCCTTTATTTGGCATCACGTCAACTCCCCATTACTTTCAAAATTAATTTACCAGAATTATGGCAATTGACTTCATTTATTTTCTCTATTTTTAGATCCAGATTTTTTTCTAATAGGCCGAGTTTTTCATAGTTTCGATGGAATTGAATTGCTGATCGAGAATTGCTCGCACTGGAATATTTCTTCTATATTTCTTCGTCGATGATGAAACTATCATCAAATTTTGCCATTCTATTCAGTTTTTGTGAATTGAATGAAAATATAGAAATTCAATTTGTATAATCAGGGTTACCAGAGGTTACCAGAGGAAATTAGGCAACTCAGAGAAAAATCAGGAAAAGTCAGGGAGTTTTATCAAAAGTATTGGAAAAATATTTAATTTCTAGAATTAATTCGAAAACTCAAAATTTTTTTGTAGCCTTTAAAAATATTGAAGAAATTTAATTTAATTCTAAATTCTTTCTATTTCTAACAATAAGTAAACTTTCAGATTTAAAATTGAACTTATTTTAAAAAATTTAATTTTTTAAAAACTAGCGAAAAATTATTATTTATAAATTCAACGAATAATTGAATTTTATTAAAGTTGTCAATTCAATTCTTATAAATAATATAAATAACTAGCTATTTAAATTATAAAATTATTATGTAAATTACAAAATTTATTATTTTCAAATGTCAACTTTAATTTTTGAATAATTTCAGATTCAAAATTTAAAAAAATTCTCTTATTAACTAATTAATTAAATTTTTATTATTTATTATTTACAAAAATTTTAATAAAATTCACCACAAGAATTTAATTAATTAATTCATAAATAATAATTTACAAAATAGAAAAAAAATTTGCAAAAATTCAATTTTCTTTAAAATTTTTTATATAAAATTCTTTAAAAGATCAATTATTTTCAAAAAATTTAGTAAAAGAAATTTGCAAGAATTCAATAATTTGAATAAAATTTCTCGAAAGAATTGAATTTTTTCACAAAATTTCCATAAAATTCTTGAATTACATTACATTACACAAATTATTTTCAATACAATTTTAAAATTAAATTCGTCAGAAAAAAGTTTGCAAGAATTCAATTATTTTCGTATATATAATAAAATTCTGCGCAGGATTTTAATTATTTTTAATAACATTTCTTAAAAGAAATCAATTATTTTTTAAAATTTTTATAAATTTCTTTTTAAGAATTCAATTATTTTTAATACAATTTATATTCAATTTCTTAAAAAAGTTTAATACTTTTTTGCAAAATTTCCATAAAATTCTTCAAAACAATTAAATTATTTGCAAATAATTGAATTCAATTCAAAACGCAATTAAATTATTTTCAAAAATTTTAATAAAATTCTATGTACAAATTAAATTAATTCGAATTCAAAATTGTAAACAACAACAAAAAGTAATACAAAAAGTTAGCAAAAATGTTATCTTCTATAATAAAAAAATTTTACATATTAACGTAAAATTGAGGAAAATAAATTAATTTAAAAACGTTGAATTTTAAAAAATAAAAATAAAAATATACCTAGTCTTTAAAAATATTTTTGAAATTAGTTGTATTTTTATATCTATTTTTAATTGAAAAAATGTTTAAATTATTGAAATTTCATGAAATTGAATTGGAAAGAAAAGTGGATTTCAAAAATATTTTAGGAGAACTTTTTTTCTTTACATAAAAAATTGAATTCTTAAGGAACTTTCTCAGAAATTATTAAAAAAAAATTGAATGAGAGAAAAATTTTAGTTAAAAATTCTGGAAAATAGTTGAATTGAAATTTTGAAAATAATTTTTGGATAAGTTACAGTAGCAATTGTTATAAAGTTTAGAATTTCAAAGGATATTTGAAATTTTTAAAAATCAAATTTTTTACATAGATTCAATTATTTTTAATACAATTTTAATCTAATTTCTGGAAAATTAAAATTATATGTCAAAAGATTTTTAATTACCCATTTAAAAATTTGTTGGTAAAATTCTTTATGAGAGTTCAATTTTAAAAAACATTCAATTCTGCAATAAATTATATATTTTTGTATTTAAATAATTGAATTCTCGTTTTTTTTAAGACTTCAATTGAATTTTGTTTAAGTTATTTGATACTTTTCTTGTCTAATATATATTTGATTAAAGAATTTTTAAATAATCGATGAAATTTTGTAAAATTAAATTGTAAACAAAAGGATTTAAAAATTTTCCAAAAAATTATTAAAAATAATTAATTTAATGAAGAATTTTAGTTAAAAATTGTGAAAAACAATAATTGAATTGTAGTGATGAGAGTAATTTTGAATAAGTTACAGTAACAATATTCTTATAATATAAAATAATGATTTTATCAGTCGGTCATTTTTAATTATTATAAAACATGAAGATATCGAGTGCTTTAAGTCTTTGACTCGGAGTGATCGATTTCTTCATGTTTTATAACAAGTTTTTATAAGTTGTTTAATTTCAAAACGATTTGAATTTGAATCTTTTGAAGAATTTGTATTCCTATGGAAAAATAATAATTAAATATTTATTTGAAAAAGATAAATATAACAATGCGGAATACAGTATTATATAAAAGTTTCATTTATAAAAATTTATTGGAATTATTTAATTTTGTGAAATATAAATGTAGTTTTAGAAACCTGGAAAAATTCCGTTTTTTAACCTGGAAAAGTCAGGGAATTTGAAATGAGTAAAAACATGGCAACCCTGAATCATTCCTATTCTATGAATAAGAGTGAAATTCGAGAAAATTCAGTTTGTATAATTTTTCAAAATTGCCAACTTTTTGGTATCCATCACTGATAAGTCAGTACTTGCGGGTATATAATTGGCGGACAAGACGAATGGCGGTACTTATTTGCACTCGTGGTCTTTGGAATTAAAAGTTCCCAAGTACGGGGTTCATTAATCTTGACAGAAACCCTGAGTAGGTTGAGGGGATGATGATGAAGAAGAAGAAGAAGAAGAGAAAGAGAGAAGGAGAGAGAAGGCGAATTTGAAGACAAACCTGGTGCTACTGGAGAACGCGCGTTCTCCACAGGACGTAATCGGCAGACAAACTCGCAATTTCTGGCTGAACAAGATTTACACAACTTGCGGGCTTTTTCTGCCACCAGTGTCTTTTAAAATTTTTTCCTTCTTAGCTAAGGAGAAGGGATTCCTTCTCTTGGTGAAGGAGAATCATAAAAGTGTTTTATTAATAACATTCCCCTTGTTTTCCTCCATTCAAAATGGGAATGATGATGATGATGATGATAATGATGATGATGATGAACTTACCTGTATAGTAAATAACATAAGGGTGTTCCAATTACACTATATATAGTTTGAAAAGATATCTTTTGCGAGAGAATAAAAAAAAAAGTTGTTTAAAATTTTTTTTCAGTTTGGAATAATGTTTTATGGGTATATTCTCTTGACGACCTGATGTTTCGTTTTTAGTTGTTCCTTTTCTGCCAAGTTTCAACCTTATAGGTATATATAGGTACTTGAGAAGCTGACTTGACCCTGCGGGGGGTGGCTCATGCGCATTGGTCTTCCAGACTGCACCACATTAACATTCCTAACCCTGCTTCTTGTTTGACTCTTTGCTTTTGATAGATTATGGGAGCGATTTTGGTCCATGGACGTTTCCCTTATTTTTTCATATTGGAGAGTTTATTTTCTCTATCGTTTAGATTTACACATTTAGATTCAGAAAATTAAAAAGTAGATGATTCAATTTTCTATACGGATATTTTTGTATTTAGGCGCAATTTTTATTGCAATTAAAAGAGTTTTTAAATTAAAATGTAATTTGCCAGAAAATGATAATAAGATTCGTTTGTTGAATGTCAAGCTTTACACGCGCGTACCACCCGAGTGCCCAAATTAGAAGAATACCTGATTTACATTTCACGATCTCGAATGAAGCTATAAATAATGTGGCCGCGAGTCTGTGGAACGCAAAAACGAATGTTCCTTGGACCCCCCGCCAAAACCACCATCTACTGTCGTATGAAATATTACCATGATTCTTTTAGATACATTCTTACACTTGTAGACCAATATACGTCACTGGAGATGAATTAATTCCCCTCCCTTATTGTGGCTATTAATTTAAATTTTTTTCCAGCAATTTTAATACTTTATTAATATTGTTAATCGAATATTCTTGATTTAGGGAAAATGTTGACAATTTTACGAGATAATAAGGGACCGTAAAGGTGCAGTGAGAGAGAGAGAGGGAGAATTGGGAATCTGATCGAGAAGAAGACTAGGAGGAGGGTTAAAGCTGTCAGAGGCAGAGACGGTTGGGGATGGCTCCCATCCACGATCTCGTCCTCGTCTGTAATCGCAGGGGCGGCGACATCCTGTCCCGGACAGGATCAAATCGCTACTGAACTGCTACTGTCCTCAGTCGCCTGGTCTACACACTGCCAATTGCATTCCTTCAACACAAAATCAAATCCAGTAATGGTTACATTGTTTGCGTCCCTTTTCTCCATTACTACAAAATGTGAAGAAATTTCCTCTTAAAAATCTCTTTTTGATTCTTGCAAATTTAGGATTTGGAGTTTTTCAATTTTAGTTTCACTTTTTTTCTGTAGTGAATTCGCTTTGAATAGAATTCCAGTCAGTGGATAGTATTTGCTTTTGAATTTCTTCTGATTATTTTTAAAAAAGATGACTTTTTGGACTTTTCTTCCAAATATTGCAAGAAAATACCTCTTTTTTGGTAGAAAATGCAATTTATTTCGATTTTTTTAGTATGAAAATTAACTACAGTTAAAAAATTTCAATAATTATTAGAATAGTTTTTTGAGGATTATTAAATTTTTGAAATATAGACTTAAAAAGTGTATAAATAATTCAGGGCGACGAGCGATCGAGAAAATCGGGAATAGTCAGGGAATTCTAATGATCAAGGGAAAGACAGGGAATTTTATAAATAAATCTCACTCGTCACCCTGTAATTGAAATTTTGTAAAATTTTCTTGAAAGCAATTGATTTTTCTTAAAGCATTTCACTGTAATTTTTAAAAATCAAATTTAGAACAATTTTAATTACAAATTTTGAAAAATTTTAATGAAAAATCCTCAAAAGATTTTAGAATTATTATTAAAATTTTGGAGAATACAATCTTATTCAAATTTAGCAAATGTTACACGCAATACGCGCTCTTCAATTTATTATTAATATTTAAATTAAAAAATGTTTTTTTCAAACAATCAACTTCATTTATGCATAATTTCAGATTCAAAATTTTGAATAATTCACTTATTAACTAATTAACGAATTAATTAAAATTATTTTTTTCAAAAATTTGAATAAAATTTAACACAAAAATTCAATTGTATTCATAAACAATAATTTACAAATAGATGAAAAAATTGTCAGGAATTTAATTATTTTATATCAAATTTTGAAAAGTTCTTTGAAAGGATTCAATTATTTTCAAAAAATTTTAATGAAATCCGTCGCAATAATTTAATTTTTTTTATAAATAATAATTTATAAATGAATAAAAATAATTAGTTAGAATTCACTTTTATTCAATACAATTTCTCGAAAGAATCCAATTATTTTTGAACATTTTGATAACATTTTTTGAAAGAATTCAATTATTCACAACAATTTAATTAAAATTTATCGCTAGAAATTAATTACTCTGTTAACTAATAATTTATAAATAAATAAAAAAAAAATTTGCAGAAATTCAATTATTTTCAACAAAACTTTAATAAATTTTCTCAAAAGAATTGAATTATTTTTAAAAACTGTAATAAAATTCTTCGAAACAGTTCAATTACTTTCAATACAATTTAAATTGAGTTCATAGAAAAAATTCAATTATCAAATTGTTTTAAAAACATTTATCAAAATATCTAGGTACTATTTCAATAAAATTTCACAAAAGAATTCAATTATTTAAAAAGAAATACTAAAATTCGTCTCAACAAGAATGCAATTATTTTCAAAAGTAATAAAATTCTTCGCAAAAATTCAATTATGGTCAAAAGTTTAAAAAAATTCAATTTAAAATTTCAATTATCTTTATAAATAATAAAATTTTTCTCTAAAATTTAATTATTTTCAAAAATAAATTTTAATTTTAATAAAATTCTTGTCAAAATTTCAATTATTTTCAAAAACTTTTATCAATTCAATCAAAATTCAATTATCAAATTGTTTTAAAAACATTTTACCAAAATTCTTAGTAGAAATTAAATTATTTTTATAAATTTTAATAAAATTTTTTAGAAAATCATTTTATGTTCCAAATTACAAAAATTGAAATTAAAAAATTATAATAACATTTTTTCAACAAAATGGTTATTTTTAAAAATTAAACTCAAAATTTACTCTCATAAGCTCAAAATTATGGAAAATAAAGTAATTTATAAATTATTCTTACAAAAAATTGTGTCACCTTTACAAAACATGTAAAGAAGTTGGTTTTTTTTGGCAAATTTTTTTTGATATTTGCTAAAACTTTTTTTTGTAATTAACATTTTTGTTAAAAATATTTTATTCTAATTTTTTTAACTTTTATAAATTCGAATTTAGAATAATTTCATTCTAGCATAGAATTTTATTGCAGTTTTTGAAAATAATTTATTGTTTACAACAATTTTATAACCTATGAAAATAATTGGATTCTTATGACGATTTTATTAAAATTGATGAAACTAATTGAATTTTTGTGACGATTTTATTAAAATTTATGAAAATAATTGAATTCTTTCCAGAAATTTTATTAAAATTGTATTAAAAATAACTTTATTCCTGCAAAACACTTATTATTAATGCAAATAATAAAATACAAAATTATAAAGTAATATTAAAATTTGTAGAAATACAAATTGAAAATGCTTTGTACGAATTGAATTAAAATTAAACACATAAAATAATTGAATTTCTCCGAAGAATTGTAATATTTATAAAAATAATTGAATTATTACGAGGAATTTTATGACAATTTTTGAAAATAATGTAATTTTTTCGAATAAAATTAAACTCTTTTTCATGAATTTAGCTAAAATTGTATTGAAAATAATTGGATTCTTATTAGAAAATCGTTTAAAAATCAGGGTGGCCGCAAGTGAGGGGAAAACTGCACGGAGAAAAATATAAAGTAACTTTTACTACTTTTATAGTAAAAAATTTCTGGTAATTTTTACTACTTTTGGAGTAAATTTTGCTACGTTTGAAATAAATTTTACTAATTTTTACAAATATTTACTTCGAACGTAGCAAAATTTACTCCAAAAGTAGTAATAATTACCAGAAATGCTTGACCGGAAATTTTTTACTATAAAAGTAGTAAAAGTTACTTTATAATGTTTTCCGTGTGGAAATCAGGGAATAGTCAGGGAATTTTGTAAGACAGGGAAAAGTCAGGGGATTTTGAAAATAAAATTTTGCGGACACCCTGAAAAATAGAAGTTCAGCAGTAAAGTTTAGAGCAATATTTGCTACATTTTAAACGTTCGCTACTTGCTTTTCCACTTGTCCCAGGAAGTAGAACATTCACTCAGTTAAATCAGTGTTTGTTTTTTTAAATTCGTCAATATGGTACAAAATTAGTACAAAATTATTAATGGCGTATTAGCAATTCATGTTTATTATAGTGATTTAGCCACATCTACAGAGCTCTTTTTCTTAAAAAATTCCAAAGGCCTGGAATTCGTATAGGAATTTTGTTGACAGTTTCATACTAATATTCCTTTCGAGTTCCACCATTTTCCATAAAACAATTATATATAATAGAAAGGTGAAATTTGAGATTTGCATAAATGAGGTACTTACTTCCTGTTTTGATCTAAGATTATCGTTAGAGAGGAAAGAATTAATTGTAAGTTATCTAGAAAGCATTGGATTGCATAGATTGGTGAAGGGTTCGCTGCGTATTATAATATATTCTGAGTCTTAATACACACATTTGTAGAGATGAGATTGTATTCAGGAGACATGATACATAGACTCCTCTCTATATACTCGGGGATAGTCGACCAACGACGCTAACAATCCTGCAGGTACCGACCTGGTTGAGCCTCGAATAATTAATATGGTCTCTGACACTGAAGGTCTGTAGGTACTGTCTACTGCCTGTGGAACACACCAACCTCCCTCAAACATAAACACGCTGATGGTATTTATTCATACAAAATTCACACGAGCTGATATCTTTCACCTTCGGGGCATAGCATTCCTAACGTGCCAGGATATTAACTTACACCCATATAGAATCGAGAGGATTTAATTTTCAAAAAGAAAAAAGAACACAATCATCTTTTCTATTATATCACATTATATCATCATTTCATTATTAGGCATCAGGTTTGAGAGGTTTTCGATAATTACTACGCAGGCTAATTAAATTAGTTCGTTCGATCTTTTTTTTTACTGAGAATTTTTGAGTGAGAAGGCAGGGTTGCCACAGATCAAAGAATTCAAGGAAGAGTCAGGGTAGTCCGGAAAAGTTAGCGAATTTCATCAAAAGTACTGGAAAAATGTTTAATTTCTATTAATTAATCTTTTACATCCGAGAAATATTAATTATAAATAAGAAAATTCTTAATTTTGTTGCCTTTAAAAATATTGAAATTGTTTTAATTTAATTTAAAATTCTTTCTACTTCTAACAGGAGATTTGAAATTGAATTCTTTAAAAACAATCGGAAAATTATTTAATTAAAAATTAAATAATTTATAAATTAGGTATTTTGTGAATAATTTTATTTAAAAATTCGAAAAATAGTAAAATTTTATAAACAATGCGCTTTCAGTTTTGATAAATAATACAAATAATTAGCAAATGTTACACGCGTAATGCAGTATTTAATTTTTTTATTGTTATTGTGTAAATTACAAAATTTTTTTATTATCAAATATCAACTTTAATTTTTGAGTAATTTCAGATTCAAAATTCAAAAAAATTCAAATTTGAGAAAATTCTTCAAAAGAATTCAATTATTTTCACAAAATTTCCATAAAATTATTTTTAAAATTATTTTCAATACAATTTTAATTAAATTCGTCAGAAAAAAGTTTGCAAGAATTCAATTATTTTCGTATACATATAATAAAATTCTTCCCAGGAATTTAATTATTTTTAATGTAATTTTAATAACATTTCTTGAAAGAAATCAATTATTTTAAAATTTTTTTATAAATTTCTTTTTAAGAATTTAATTATTTTCAATACAATTTATATTAAATTTTTCAAAAGAATTTAATAATTTTCGCAAAATTTCCATAAAATTCTTCAAAACGATTAAATTATTTACAAATAATTTAATCAAACTCTTCAACGAGATTCAATTATTTTCAATAAAATTTTAATGAAATTCATCAAACAAATTTACAAGAATTCAATTATTTGAAATAAAATTATAATAAAATTTCTCAAAATAATTCAATTTTTTGTTTAAATTTTTATAAAAAAAATTCTTTATAAGACTTCAATTATTTTCAATGCAATTTTTAATTTAATAATAATTTAATAATTAAAGTCGTCAAGTAAATTTGCAAGAGTTCAGTTACTCTCATAAATATAATAAAATTCTTCATAGGAAGTGAATTATTTTCAATAGAATTTTAATAAAATTCTCGAAAGAATTCAATTATTTAAAAAAAATTTGTAAAACATTCTTTATAAGGATTCAATTATTCTGAATGCAATTTCAATTAAATTACTAGAAATAATTTAATTATTTTCACAAAATTACCATAAAATTCTTCAAAACAATTACATAAATTACATAAATAATTTTGAAAAATTTTAATAAAATTTTATACAAAAATTAAATTATTTCATATTTAAAATTATTAAAAGTTACAAAAATTACAAAAAGTAATTATAAAAATTAATACATAAAGTTATCAAAAATGTTCTTTTGAAATAGAAATAATTTTGCATATGTTAATGCATAATTGTGGAAAATAAATTAATTTCTAAATTTTTTTTGCAATAATATTATCTATCACAAGACTTATTCTCTAATTTTATATTAGTAAAAATTTAAACTAATTGGGTTCAAAGTGATATAATTTTTCTCAAAATTAATTTTTTAATTCTACATTGAGCAAGATATTAAAATAAATAAAATTATGTTTTTCTTAGAAAATAAATTTTTAAAAAATCGTATTTTGCATTAATATTTTTTAGTTTTTCTATAATAATTCATAAGTATTTTTATATTTTAGAATGTTCAATTAATATTAACTAATATATTATTAACATACATTAAATTTCAAAAATTTTCAAATTAAATTTTTAGAAAAGTTGAATTTTCAAAATTTTTTTAGAATATTCTGAAGAAGTTAGTTTTTTGATTATAGTGAAGATTGGTTTTTTGATTATAGATTCACTATAATTAATATTTCTCGGACGTAAAAGATTGATTAATAATTAGTTTTTTGAAATATGTTTATTCAAATATTTTTGGAATTAGTTGTATTTTTGAATATATATATTTAAATGAAAAGTATTCAAATTATTGAAATTTCATAAAATTGAATAGGAAACAAGTGGATCTTAGAAATATTTTAGGTAAACATTTTTTCTTTAAATAAAAAATTGAATTTTTAAGGAACTGTTAGAAATTATTAAAAATAATTGAATTAGAGCGGAGAATTTTAGTTAAAATTTTTAGAAAATCATTCAATTGAAATCTTGAAAGAAATTTTGGATATAAGTCACAGTAGCAATTCTTATAAATTATTAAATTTCAAAGGATTTGAAATTTGAAATTCTTTAAGATCCTTATTCCTGTGGAAAAATAATAATAATGATTAAATATTTATTTTTAAAAAATCGGTTGATGTTTCGAATAATTTTATAAATAATTTATTTGTGTATCTAATTATTTTTAGAGTGAATTAAAAGATTCTTTAGTGGCAGGGGAGTTCTTTTTGGAAATCAGGGAAAAATAAAATAAATTTTTTGTGGCAACCATGGAAGAATTTTTACAAAAAGATGTACAAGAAGGAATGTGGAAAAATACAAAGGAGATTTTGTTAGATTCTTTATTTATTTATGTGAAGGAAAATTTCTAATAAATGTTCTGTTTCAGTAGCGGATAATGGATAGTAGATAGAGGATAGAGAAGAAAAGGAAAGTTTAGTGAGCGAAGTTAATCAAGTAGTCTTGTGTTTATAGTGGAAGGATTTTCTCCCGCTCCTTAAGTCTTTCAGGAAGACTCCTTATTTATCTTAGAAGTCCTCTCCCTCCAGTTTCATCGTCAAGCGACTCCTCGGCAGATCGGGTTACTTTCGACAATATCTCTAATGTTTTGATCGACGAGCGGTGGATTCTATTTCACCAGTTAATTGGGATGTTAGTCATCTAGAGAAAAAAAAAAATGTATATAAGTTACATATATATAGAAGCTTCTGTGAGTTGTGGAAGCCGAAGCGATTAATCGTTCAGAAGTTAATCGATGTCCGAAAGTTTTCAGAGTACAACCGTTTTTATCGTCATCACAATTGTCGAACCAAACGAAGCGACACTGCTTTTTATTTTGAAACCACCAACGACGCCAGTCTGATTTACCGTTGACTTGTGAATGTATATTATAGCGACAAATAATTATACCAATTAGCTCTTCTCAATTATTTCCTACGCAATCAATTTTAAATTGTGTGTCATTGCGTCATGCTCTTCGTATATTTATGTATTCTAATTTTCTTGGAGAAATTTAATAGTATCAGTTCTCGTATCCAGCCTTTTTTTCAGTATTTTTCAAAAACTACTTTTTTATTCCTAAAGTCGATCCGAGGCTTGTATAGTATTAATTAGCAATTTTTCCCTTGGAGAGACCAATATGTTTATTTGCAAATTTTATTTGCTGTAATTGTGAAATATTTTGTTGGCGGGGAGAGGAAAAAAGTTAATTGACTTGAAAATATAGTGAATGTTGTAATTTTTCATATATATGTATGATTCGCAAAAATTGCATATCGAGAGAGAAGTGTTGCGTAAAAAGACTTCACTGGGAACACGAAATACTTTATTCATACACATTAGCGGACAGAATGTGGGTAGGTAGTCATGTTTTAGCGGTTGTGTATAGAGATGCCAATAAATATGTCTCCGGCAGCATGCAATATTTATGCCCAGCGTCTGCGGATACGCACTGCTCAAGAGAGCCCTTCGTCATTCTTCGATCAAAAAAAAAAATTCCCTTTAGTTAGGCGTCAGCGAACTTGCAGATATATTGAGACGAGTCGTTGGACAAATAACATTTAAGTTTCGCAAGAAGTGAAAAGAAAAAAGTTGCAATCTAAACTAGAAATATCAACAGGGTTGCCACATATCAGGACAATCAGATAATTCAGGAAAATTGTGGGAAAAGTCAGGGATTTTTATTAAGGTCTTGAAAAAAATTTAATTTGCAGGATTCATAATTAGTTTTATTTAATTTTCTGATACATATTTAATCAATTATTAAAAATCATGGATTTATTGAAGAATTTTAGTTAAAAACACTAAAAAGAATTTAATTTTAGACAAGTTACGAATGTTTGCAGATATTCAATTATGTTCAAAAACTAAAAAAAAATTCTCGTCAAAATTTCAATTATCATCTTTAAAAATAATAAAATTCTTCTCCAAGATTCAATTATTCCATAAACATGTTGGCACAGAAACTGTAAATCCTGGAAAAGGTATGGAATTTAGAAACAGGTATAGAAAACCTGGAAATAGTATGGAGTTTAAAAAATTTTCTGTAACTTTGCCTGTTTTTAAAGAAATTTGAGA
The DNA here is from genome assembly GCA_032872505.1 of Leptopilina syphax. Classification (NCBI taxonomy): domain Eukaryota; kingdom Metazoa; phylum Arthropoda; class Insecta; order Hymenoptera; family Figitidae; genus Leptopilina; species Leptopilina syphax. Next base: position 23,038,809 of record CM065470.1, read on the forward strand.
AAATTTTGTTTTAACCACTGTTTAGGAACAGTAAATATTTTTTTTCATCGCCTGCTAATTATTGGAATTTTTAAATTTGTAAAATAAAAAATTTTTAATGTCTTTTTTACCAAATTTCTATTGTCTGATAGAGTACGGGTGGATCTGCTACTACTTAAAAATTAAAATAAAATTCTCTATTCTTCAAGATTGTCTAGGGCTCAGTCCCTACTAGAACTCAGGTAATTTTCAGATGATTGGAATAATTAAATTTAGAAGAAATAAATTTTTTATGGCCATTTCACAAAATTTCAATTGTCTGATAGCGTTCGGGTGGACATGCTACTACTTAAAAATTGAAATAAAATTCTCTATTCTTCAAGATTGTCTAGGGCTCAGTTCCTACTAGAACTCAGGTGATTTTCAGATAATTAGAATTTTTAAATTGGGAAGAAAAAAATTTTTAATTTTCTTTCCACAAAATTTCGATTGTCTGATAGCGTTCGGGTGAGGGTGCTACTACTTAAAAATTGAAATAAAATTCTCTATTCTTCAAGATTGTGACGTTCTCAGTCCCTACTAGAACTCAGGTAATTTTCAGATGATTAGATTTACTAAATTTGTAAGAAATGAATTTTTTTTGACGATTTCACAAAATTTCGATTGTCTGATAGCGTACGGGTGGACCTGCTACTACTTAAAAATTGAAATAAAATTTTCGATTCTTCAAGATTGTGACGTTCTCAGTCCCTACTAGAACTCAGGTAATTTTCAGATGATTAGAATTACTAAATTTGAAAGAAATGAATTTTTTTTGACGACTTTACAAAATTTCGATTGTCTGATAGCGTACGGGTGGACCTGCTACTACTTAAAAATTGAAATAAAATTCTCTATTCTTCAAGATTGTGACGTTCTCAGTCCCTACTAGAACTCAGGTAATTTTCAGATGATTAGATTTACTAAATTTGTAAGAAATGAATTTTTTTTGACGATTTCACAAAACTTCGATTGTCTGATAGCGTACGGGTGGACCTGCTACTACTTAAAAATTGAAATAAAATTCTCTATTCTTCAAGATTGTGACGTTCTCAGTCCCTACTAGAACTCAGGTAATTTTCAGATGATTAGAATTACTAAATTTGTAAGAAATGATTTTTTTTTGACGACTTTACAAAATTTCGATTGTCTGATAGCGTTCGGGTGAGGGTGCTACAACTTAAAAATTGAAATAAAATTCTCTATTCTTCAAGATTGTGACGTTCTCATTCCCTACTAGAACTCAGGTAATTTTCAGATGATTAGAATTACTAAATTTGTAAGAAATGAATTTTTTTTGACGATTTCACAAAATTTCGATTGTCTGAGAGCGTACGGGTGGACCTGCTACTACTTAAAAATTGAAATAAAATTCTCTATTCTTCAAGATTGTGACGTTCTCAGTCCCTACTAGAACTCAGGTAATTTTCAGATGATTAGAATTACTAAATTTGTAAGAAATGATTTTTTTTTGACGACTTTACAAAATTTCGATTGTCTGATAGCGTTCGGGTGAGGGTGCTACTACTTAAAAATTGAAATAAAATTCTTTATTCTTCAAGATTGTGACGTTCTCATTCCCTACTAGAACTCAGGTAATTTTCAGATGATTAGATTTACTAAATTTGTAAGAAATGAATTTTTTTTGACGATTTCACAAAATTTCGATTGTCTGATAGCGTACGGGTGGACCTGCTACTACTTAAAAATTGAAATAAAATTCTCTATTCTTCAAGATTGTGACGTTCTCAGTCCCTACTAGAACTCAGGTAATTTTCAGATGATTAGATTTACTAAATTTGTAAGAAATGAATTTTTTTTGACGATTTCACAAAACTTCGATTGTCTGATAGCGTACGGGTGGACCTGCTACTACTTAAAAATTGAAATAAAATTCTCTATTCTTCAAGATTGTGACGTTCTCAGTCCCTACTAGAACTCAGGTAATTTTCAGATGATTAGAATTACTAAATTTGTAAGAAATGATTTTTTTTTGACGACTTTACAAAATTTCGATTGTCTGATAGCGTTCGGGTGAGGGTGCTACTACTTAAAAATTGAAATAAAATTCTTTATTCTTCAAGATTGTGACGTTCTCATTCCCTACTAGAACTCAGGTAATTTTCAGATGATTAGATTTACTAAATTTGTAAGAAATGAATTTTTTTTGACGATTTCACAAAATTTCGATTGTCTGATAGCGTACGGGTGGACCTGCTACTACTTAAAAATTGAAATAAAATTCTCTATTCTTCAAGATTGTGACGTTCTCAGTCCCTACTAGAACTCAGGTAATTTTCAGATGATTAGATTTACTAAATTTGTAAGAAATGAATTTTTTTTGACGATTTCACAAAATTTCGATTGTCTGATAGCGTACGGGTGGACCTGCTACTACTTAAAAATTGAAATAAAATTCTCTTTTCTTTAAGATTGTCTAGGGCTCAGTTCCTACTAGAACTCAGGTGATTTTCAGATAATTAGATTTACTAAATTTGTAAGAAATGAATTTTTTTTGACGATTTCACAAAATTTCGATTGTCTGATAGCGTACGGGTGGACCTGCTACTACTTAAAAATTGAAATAAAATTCTCTTTTCTTTAAGATTGTCTAGGGCTCAGTTCCTACTAGAACTCAGGTGATTTTCAGATAATTAGATTTACTAAATTTGTAAGAAATGAATTTTTTTTGACGATTTCACAAAATTTCGATTGTCTGATAGCGTTCGGGTGAGGGTGCTACTACTTAAAAATTGAAATAAAATTCTCTTTTCTTGAAGATTGTGACGTTCTTAGTCCCTACTAGAACTGAGGTAATTTTCAGATGATTAGATTTACTAAATTTGTAAGAAATGAATTTTTTTTGACGACTTTACAAAATTTCGATTGTCTGATAGCGTTCGGGTGAGAGTGCTACTACTTAAAAATTGAAATAAAATTCTTTATTCTTCAAGATTGTGACGTTCTCATTCCCTACTAGAACTCAGGTAATTTTCAGATGATTAGAATTACTAAATTTGTAAGAAATGAATTTTTTTTGACGATTTCACAAAATTTCGATTGTCTGATAGCGTACGGGTGGACCTGCTACTACTTAAAAATTGAAATAAAATTCTCTATTCTTCAAGATTGTGACGTTCTCAGTCCCTACTAAAACTCAGGTAATTTTTAGATGATTAGATTTACTAAATTTGTAAGAAATGAATTTTTTTTGACGATTTCACAAAATTTCGATTGTCTGATAGCGTTCGGGTGAGGGTGCTACTACTTAAAAATTGAAATAAAATTCTCTTTTCTTCAAGATTGTGACGTTCTCATTCCCTACTAGAACTCAGGTAATTTTTAGATGATTAGAATTACTAAATTTGTAAGAAATGAATTTTTTTTGACGACTTTACAAAATTTCGATTGTCTGATAGCGTTCGGGTGAGGGTGCTACAACTTAAAAATTGAAATAAAATTCTCTTTTCTTCAAGATTGTGACGTTCTCATTCCCTACTAGAACTCAGGTAATTTTCAGATGATTAGAATTACTAAATTTGTAAGAAATGAATTTTTTTTGACGACTTTACAAAATTTCGATTGTCTGATAGCGTTCGGGTGAGGGTGCTACTACTTAAAAATTGAAATAAAATTCTCTTTTCTTGAAGATTGTGACGTTCTTAGTCCCTACTAGAACTGAGGTAATTTTCAGATGATTAGATTTACTAAATTTGTAAGAAATGAATTTTTTTTGACGATTTCACAAAATTTCGATTGTCTGATAGCGTACGGGTGGACCTGCTACTACTTAAAAATTGAAATAAAATTCTCTTTTCTTTAAGATTGTCTAGGGCTCAGTTCCTACTAGAACACAGGTGATTTTCAGATAATTAGATTTACTAAATTTGTAAGAAATGAATTTTTTTTGACGATTTCACAAAATTTCGATTGTCTGATAGCGTACGGGTGGACCTGCTACTACTTAAAAATTGAAATAAAATTCTTTATTCTTCAAGATTGTGACGTTCTCATTCCCTACTAGAACTCAGGTAATTTTTAGATGATTAGAATTACTAAATTTGTAAGAAATGAATTTTTTTTGACGACTTTACAAAATTTCGATTGTCTGATAGCGTTCGGGTGAGGGTGCTACAACTTAAAAATTGAAATAAAATTCTTTATTCTTCAAGATTGTGACGTTCTCAGTCCCTACTAGAACTCAGGTAATTTTCAGATGCTTAGATTTACTAAATTTGTAAGAAATGAATTTTTTTTGACGATTTCACAAAATTTCGATTGTCTGATAGCGTTCGGGTGAGGGTGCTACTACTTAAAAATTGAAATAAAATTCTCTTTTCTTCAAGATTGTGACGTTCTCAGTCCCTACTAGAACTCAGGTAATTTTCAGATGATTAGAATTACTAAATTTGTAAGAAATGAATTTTTTTTGACGACTTTACAAAATTTCGATTGTCTGATAACGTTCGGGTGAGGGTGCTACAACTTAAAAATTGAAATAAAATTCTTTATTCTTCAAGATTGTGACGTTCTCATTCCCTACTAGAACTCAGGTAATTTTCAGATGATTAGATTTACTAAATTTGTAAGAAATGAATTTTTTTGACGATTTCACAAAATTTCGATTGTCTGATAGCGTACGGGTGGACCTGCTACTACTTAAAAATTGAAATAAAATTCTCTATTCTTCAAGATTGTGACGTTCTCAGTCCCTACTAGAACTCAGGTAATTTTCAGATGATTAGATTTACTAAATTTGTAAGAAATGAATTTTTTTTGACGATTTCACAAAATTTCGATTGTCTGATAGCGTACGGGTGGACCTGCTACTACTTAAAAATTGAAATAAAATTCTCTTTTCTTTAAGATTGTGACGTTCTCATTCCCTACTAGAACTCAGGTAATTTTCAGATGATTAGAATTACTAAATTTGTAAGAAATGAATTTTTTTTGACGACTTTACAAAATTTCGATTGTCTGATAGCGTTCGGGTGAGGGTGCTACTACTTAAAAATTGAAATAAAATTCTCTTTTCTTGAAGATTGTGACGTTCTTAGTCCCTACTAGAACTGAGGTAATTTTCAGATGATTAGATTTACTAAATTTGTAAGAAATGAATTTTTTTTGACGATTTCACAAAATTTCGATTGTCTGATAGCGTACGGGTGGACCTGCTACTACTTAAAAATTGAAATAAAATTCTCTTTTCTTCAAGATTGTCTAGGGCTCAGTTCCTACTAGAACTCAGGTAATTTTCAGATGATTAGATTTACTAAATTTGTAAGAAATGAATTTTTTTTGACGATTTCACAAAATTTCGATTGTCTGATAGCGTTCGGGTGAGGGTGCTACTACTTAAAAATTGAAATAAAATTCTCTTTTCTTCAAGATTGTCTAGGGCTCAGTTCCTACTAGAACTCAGGTAATTTTCAGATGATTAGATTTACTAAATTTGTAAGAAATGAATTTTTTTTGACGATTTCACAAAATTTCGATTGTCTGATAGCGTACGGGTGGACCTGCTACTACTTAAAAATTGAAATAAAATTCTCTATTCTTCAAGATTGTGACGTTCTCATTCCCTACTAGAACTCAGGTAATTTTCAGATGATTAGAATTACTAAATTTGTAAGAAATGAATTTTTTTTGACGACTTTACAAAATTTCGATTGTCTGATAGCGTTCGGGTGAGGGTGCTACTACTTAAAAATTGAAATAAAATTCTCTTTTCTTGAAGATTGTGACGTTCTTAGTCCCTACTAGAACTGAGGTAATTTTCAGATGATTAGATTTACTAAATTTGTAAGAAATGAATTTTTTTTGACGATTTCACAAAATTTCGATTGTCTGATAGCGTACGGGTGGACCTGCTACTACTTAAAAATTGAAATAAAATTCTCTTTTCTTCAAGATTGTGACGTTCTCATTCCCTACTAGAACTCAGGTAATTTTCAGATGATTAGAATTACTAAATTTGTAAGAAATGAATTTTTTTTTGACGACTTTACAAAATTTCGATTGTCTGATAGCGTTCGGGTGAGGGTGCTACTACTTAAAAATTGAAATAAAATTCTCTATTCTTCAAGATTGTGTAGTGCTCAGTCCCTACTAGAACTCAGGTAATTTTTAGATGATTAGAATTACTAAATTTGTAAGAAATGAATTTTTTTTGACGACTTTACAAAATTTCGATTGTCTGATAGCGTTCGGGTGGGAGTGCTACTACTTAAAAATTGAAATAAAATTCTCTATTCTTTAAGATTGTGTAGTGCTCATTCCCTACTAGAACTCAGGTAATTTTCAGATGATTAGAATTACTAAATTTGTAAGAAATGAATTTTTTTTGACGATTTCACAAAATTTCGATTGTCTGATAGCGTACGGGTGGACCTGCTACTACTTAAAAATTGAAATAAAATTCTCTTTTCTTCAAGATTGTCTAGGGCTCAGTTCCTACTAGAACTCAGGTGATTTTCAGATAATTAGATTTACTAAATTTGTAAGAAATGAATTTTTTTTGACGACTTTACAAAATTTCGATTGTCTGATAGCGTTCGGGTGAGGGTGCTACAACTTAAAAATTGAAATAAAATTCTTTATTCTTCAAGATTGTGACGTTCTCAGTCCCTACTAGAACTCAGGTAATTTTCAGATGATTAGATTTACTAAATTTGTAAGAAATGAATTTTTTTTGACGATTTCACAAAATTTCGATTGTCTGATAGCGTTCGGGTGAGGGTGCTACTACTTAAAAATTGAAATAAAATTCTCTTTTCTTCAAGATTGTGACGTTCTCAGTCCCTACTAGAACTCAGGTAATTTTCAGATGATTAGATTTACTAAATTTGTAAGAAATGAATTTTTTTTGACGATTTCACAAAATTTCGATTGTCTGATAGCGTTCGGGTGAGGGTGCTACTACTTAAAAATTGAAATAAAATTCTCTTTTCTTAAAGATTGTGACGTTCTTAGTCCCTACTAGAACTGAGGTAATTTTCAGATGATTAGAATTACTAAATTTGTAAAAAATGAATTTTTTTTGACGACTTTACAAAATTTCGATTGTCTGATAGCGTTCGGGTGAGGGTGCTACAACTTAAAAATAGAAATAAAATTCATTATTCTTCAAGATTGTGACGTTCTCAGTCCCTACTAGAACTCAGGTAATTTTCAGATGATTAGATTTACTAAATTTGTAAGAAATGAATTTTTTTTGACGACTTTACAAAATTTCGATTGTCTGATAGCGTTCGGGTGAGAGTGCTACTACTTAAAAATTGAAATAAAATTCTCTATTCTTCAAGATTGTGACGTTCTCATTCCCTACTAGAACTCAGGTAATTTTCAGATGATTAGAATTACTAAATTTGTAAGAAATGAATTTCTTTTGACGACTTTACAAAATTTCGATTGTCTGATAGCGTTCGGGTGAGGGTGCTACAACTTAAAAATTGAAATAAAATTCTTTATTCTTCAAGATTGTGACGTTCTCAGTCCCTACTAGAGCTCAGGTAATTTTCAGATGATTAGATTTACTAAATTTGTAAGAAATGAATTTTTTTTGACGATTTCACAAAATTTCGATTGTCTGATAGCGTTCGGGTGAGGGTGCTACTACTTAAAAATTGAAATAAAATTCTCTTTTCTTAAAGATTGTGACGTTCTTAGTCCCTACTAGAACTGAGGTAATTTTCAGATGATTAGAATTACTAAATTTGTAAAAAATGAATTTTTTTTGACGACTTTACAAAATTTCGATTGTCTGATAGCGTTCGGGTGAGGGTGCTACAACTTAAAAATAGAAATAAAATTCATTATTCTTCAAGATTGTGACGTTCTCAGTCCCTACTAGAACTCAGGTAATTTTCAGATGATTAGATTTACTAAATTTGTAAGAAATGAATTTTTTTTGACGACTTTACAAAATTTCGATTGTCTGATAGCGTTCGGGTGAGAGTGCTACTACTTAAAAATTGAAATAAAATTCTCTATTCTTTAAGATTGTGTAGTGCTCAGTCCCTACTAGAACTCAGGTAATTTTCAGATGATTAGAATTACTAAATTTGTAAGAAATGAATTTTTTTTGACGATTTCACAAAATTTCGATTGTCTGATAGCGTTCGGGTGAGGGTGCTACTACTTAAAAATTAAAATAAAATTCTCTTTTCTTCAAGATTGTAACGTTCTCAGTCCCTACTAGAACTCAGGTAATTTTCAGATGATTAGATTTACTAAATTTGTAAGAAATGAATTTTTTTTGACGATTTCACAAAATTTCGATTGTCTAATAGCGTAAGGGTGGACCTGCTACTACTTAAAAATTGAAATAAAATTCTCTTTTCTTCAAGATTGTCTAGGGCTCAGTTCCTACTAGAACTCAGGTGATTTTCAGATAATTAGATTTACTAAATTTGTAAGAAATTAATTTTTTTTGACGACTTTACAAAATTTCGATTGTCTGATAGCGTTCGGGTGAGGGTGCTACTACTTAAAAATTGAAATAAAATTCTCTATTCTTCAAGATTGTGACGTTTTCATTCCCTACTAGAACTCAGGTAATTTTCTGATGATTAGAATTACTAAATTTGTAAAAAATGAATTTTTTTTGACGACTTTACAAAATTTCGATTGTCTGATAGCGTTCGGGTGGGAGTGCTACTACTTAAAAATTGAAATAAAATTCTCTATTCTTTAAGATTGTGTAGTGCTCATTCCCTACTAGATCTCAGGTAATTTTCAGATGATTAGAATTACTAAATTTGTAAGAAATGAATTTTTTTTGACGATTTCACAAAATTTCGATTGTCTGATAGCGTACGGGTGGACCTGCTACTACTTAAAAATTGAAATAAAATTCTCTATTCTTCAAGATTGTGACGTTCTCAGTCCCTACTAGAACTCAGGTAATTTTCAGATAATTAGAATTACTAAATTTGTAAGAAATGAATTTTTTTTGACGACTTTACAAAATTTCGATTGTCTGATAGCGTTCGGGTGAGGGTGCTACTACTTAAAAATTGAAATAAAATTCTTTATTCTTCAAGATTGTGACGTTCTCATTCCCTACTAGAACTCAGGTAATTTTCAGATGATTAGATTTACTAAATTTGTAAGAAATGAATTTTTTTGACGATTTCACAAAATTTCGATTGTCTGATAGCGTACGGGTGGACCTGCTACTACTTAAAAATTGAAATAAAATTCTCTATTCTTCAAGATTGTGACGTTCTCAGTCCCTACTAGAACTCCGGTAATTTTCAGATGATTAGATTTACTAAATTTGTAAGAAATGAATTTTTTTTGACTATTTCACAAAATTTCGATTGTCTGATAGCGTACGGGTGGACCTGCTACTACTTAAAAATTGAAATAAAATTCTCTATTCTTCAAGATTGTGACGTTCTCATTCCCTACTAGAACTCAGGTAATTTTCAGATGATTAGAATTACTAAATTTGTAAGAAATGAATTTCTTTTGACGACTTTACAAAATTTCGATTGTCTGATAGCGTTCGGGTGAGGGTGCTACAACTTAAAAATTGAAATAAAATTCTTTATTCTTCAAGATTGTGACGTTCTCAGTCCCTACTAGAGCTCAGGTAATTTTCAGATGATTAGATTTACTAAATTTGTAAGAAATGAATTTTTTTTGACGATTTCACAAAATTTCGATTGTCTGATAGCGTTCGGGTGAGGGTGCTACTACTTAAAAATTGAAATAAAATTCTCTTTTCTTGAAGATTGTGACGTTCTTAGTCCCTACTAGAACTGAGGTAATTTTCAGATGATTAGAATTACTAAATTTGTAAAAAATGAATTTTTTTTGACGACTTTACAAAATTTCGATTGTCTGATAGCGTTCGGGTGAGGGTGCTACAACTTAAAAATAGAAATAAAATTCATTATTCTTCAAGATTGTGACGTTCTCAGTCCCTACTAGAACTCAGGTAATTTTCAGATGATTAGATTTACTAAATTTGTAAGAAATGAATTTTTTTTGACGACTTTACAAAATTTCGATTGTCTGATAGCGTTCGGGTGAGAGTGCTACTACTTAAAAATTGAAATAAAATTCTCTATTCTTTAAGATTGTGTAGTGCTCAGTCCCTACTAGAACTCAGGTAATTTTCAGATGATTAGAATTACTAAATTTGTAAGAAATGAATTTTTTTTGACGATTTCACAAAATTTCGATTGTCTGATAGCGTTCGGGTGAGGGTGCTACTACTTAAAAATTGAAATAAAATTCTCTTTTCTTCAAGATTGTAACGTTCTCAGTCCCTACTAGAACTCAGGTAATTTTCAGATGATTAGATTTACTAAATTTGTAAGAAATGAATTTTTTTTGACGATTTTACAAAATTTCGATTGTCTAATAGCGTGAGGGTGGACCTGCTACTACTTAAAAATTGAAATAAAATTCTCTTTTCTTCAAGATTGTCTAGGGCTCAGTTCCTACTAGAACTCAGGTGATTTTCAGATAATTAGATTTACTAAATTTGTAAGAAATTAATTTTTTTTGACGACTTTACAAAATTTCGATTGTCTGATAGCGTTCGGGTGAGGGTGCTACTACTTAAAAATTGAAATAAAATTCTCTATTCTTTAAGATTGTGACGTTTTCATTCCCTACTAGAACTCAGGTAATTTTCAGATGATTAGAATTACTAAATTTGTAAAAAATGAATTTTTTTTGACGACTTTACAAAATTTCGATTGTCTAATAGCGTTCGGGTGAGGGTGCTACAACTTAAAAATTGAAATAAAATTCATTATTCTTCAAGATTGTGACGTTCTCAGTCCCTACTAGAACTCAGGTAATTTTCAGATGATTAGATTTACTAAATTTGTAAGAAATGAATTTTTTTTGACGACTTTACAAAATTTCGATTGTCTGATAGCGTTCGGGTGAGGGTGCTACTACTTAAAAATTGAAATAAAATTCTTTATTCTTCAAGATTGTGACGTTCTCAGTCCCTACTAGAACTCAGGTAATTTTCAGATGATTAGATTTACTAAATTTGTAAGAAATGAATTTTTTTTGACGATTTCACAAAATTTCGATTGTCTGATAGCGTTCGGGTGAGGGTGCTACTACTTAAAAATTGAAATAAAATTCTCTTTTCTTCAAGATTGTCTAGGGCTCAGTTCCTACTAGAACTCAGGTAATTTTCAGATGATTAGATTTACTAAATTTGTAAGAAATGAATTTTTTTTGACGATTTCACAAAATTTCGATTGTCTGATAGCGTACGGGTGGACCTGCTACTACTTAAAAATTGAAATAAAATTCTCTATTCTTCAAGATTGTGACGTTCTCATTCCCTACTAGAACTCAGGTAATTTTCAGATGATTAGAATTACTAAATTTGTAAGAAATGAATTTTTTTTGACGACTTTACAAAATTTCGATTGTCTGATAGCGTTCGGGTGAGGGTGCTACTACTTAAAAATTGAAATAAAATTCTCTTTTCTTGAAGATTGTGACGTTCTTAGTCCCTACTAGAACTGAGGTAATTTTCAGATGATTAGATTTACTAAATTTGTAAGAAATGAATTTTTTTTGACGATTTCACAAAATTTCGATTGTCTGATAGCGTACGGGTGGACCTGCTACTACTTAAAAATTGAAATAAAATTCTCTTTTCTTCAAGATTGTGACGTTCTCATTCCCTACTAGAACTCAGGTAATTTTCAGATGATTAGAATTACTAAATTTGTAAGAAATGAATTTTTTTTGACGACTTTACAAAATTTCGATTGTCTGATAGCGTTCGGGTGAGGGTGCTACTACTTAAAAATTGAAATAAAATTCTCTATTCTTCAAGATTGTGTAGTGCTAAGTCCCTACTAGAACTCAGGTAATTTTTAGATGATTAGAATTACTAAATTTGTAAGAAATGAATTTTTTTTGACGACTTTACAAAATTTCGATTGTCTGATAGCGTTCGGGTGAGGGTGCTACAACTTAAAAATTGAAATAAAATTCTTTATTCTTCAAGATTGTGACGTTCTCAGTCCCTACTAGAACTCAGGTAATTTTCAGATGATTAGATTTACTAAATTTGTAAGAAATGAATTTTTTTTGACGATTTCACAAAATTTCGATTGTCTGATAGCGTTCGGGTGAGGGTGCTACTACTTAAAAATTGAAATAAAATTCTCTTTTCTTCAAGATTGTGACGTTCTCAGTCCCTACTAGAACTCAGGTAATTTTCAGATGATTAGAATTACTAAATTTGTAAGAAATGAATTTTTTTTGACGACTTTACAAAATTTCGATTGTCTGATAGCGTACGGGTGGACCTGCTACAACTTAAAAATTGAAATAAAATTCTTTATTCTTCAAGATTGTGACGTTCTCATTCCCTACTAGAACTCAGGTAATTTTCAGATGATTAGATTTACTAAATTTGTAAGAAATGAATTTTTTTGACGATTTCACAAAATTTCGATTGTCTGATAGCGTACGGGTGGACCTGCTACTACTTAAAAATTGAAATAAAATTCTCTATTCTTCAAGATTGTGACGTTCTCAGTCCCTACTAGAACTCAGGTAATTTTCAGATGATTAGATTTACTAAATTTGTAAGAAATGAATTTTTTTTGACGATTTCACAAAATTTCGATTGTCTGATAGCGTACGGGTGGACCTGCTACTACTTAAAAATTGAAATAAAATTCTCTATTCTTCAAGATTGTGACGTTCTCAGTCCCTACTAGAACTCAGGTAATTTTCAGATGATTAGATTTACTAAATTTGTAAGAAATGAATTTTTTTTGACGATTTCACAAAATTTCGATTGTCTGATAGCGTACGGGTGGACCTGCTACTACTTAAAAATTGAAATAAAATTCTCTTTTCTTTAAGATTGTCTAGGGCTCAGTTCCTACTAGAACTCAGGTGATTTTCAGATAATTAGATTTACTAAATTTGTAAGAAATGAATTTTTTTTGACGATTTCACAAAATTTCGATTGTCTGATAGCGTACGGGTGGACCTGCTACAACTTAAAAATTGAAATAAAATTCTTTATTCTTCAAGATTGTAACGTTCTCAGTCCCTACTAGAACTCCGGTAATTTTTAGATGATTAGATTTACTAAATTTGTAAGAAATGAATTTTTTTTGACGATTTCACAAAATTTCGATTGTCTGATAGCGTTCGGGTGAGGGTGCTACTACTTAAAAATTGAAATAAAATTCTCTTTTCTTCAAGATTGTGACGTTCTCAGTCCCTACTAGAACTCAGGTAATTTTCAGATGATTAGAATTACTAAATTTGTAAGAAATGAATTTTTTTTGACGACTTTACAAAATTTCGATTGTCTGATAGCGTTCGGGTGAGGGTGCTACAACTTAAAAATTGAAATAAAATTCTTTATTCTTCAAGATTGTGACGTTCTCAGTCCCTACTAGAACTCAGGTAATTTTCAGATGATTAGATTTACTAAATTTGTAAGAAATGAATTTTTTTTGACGATTTCACAAAATTTCGATTGTCTGATAGCGTTCGGGTGAGGGTGCTACTACTTAAAAATTGAAATAAAATTCTCTTTTCTTGAAGATTGTGACGTTCTTAGTCCCTACTAGAACTGAGGTAATTTTCAGATGATTAGATTTACTAAATTTGTAAGAAATGAATTTTTTTTGACGATTTCACAAAATTTCGATTGTCTGATAGCGTACGGGTGGACCTGCTACTACTTAAAAATTGAAATAAAATTCTCTATTCTTCAAGATTGTGACGTTCTCATTCCCTACTAGAACTCAGGTAATTTTCAGATGATTAGAATTACTAAATTTGTAAGAAATGAATTTTTTTTGACGATTTCACAAAATTTCGATTGTCTGATAGCGTACGGGTGGACCTGCTACTACTTAAAAATTGAAATAAAATTCTCTATTCTTCAAGATTGTGACGTTCTCATTCCCTACTAGAACTCAGGTAATTTTCAGATGATTAGAATTACTAAATTTGTAAGAAATGAATTTTTTTTGACGACTTTACAAAATTTCGATTGTCTGATAGCGTTCGGGTGAGGGTGCTACAACTTAAAAATTGAAATAAAATTCTTTATTCTTCAAGATTGTGACGTTCTCAGTCCCTACTAGAACTCAGGTAATTTTCAGATGATTAGAATTACTAAATTTGTAAGAAATGAATTTTTTTTGACGACTTTACAAAATTTCGATTGTCTGATAGCGTTCGGGTGAGGGTGCTACAACTTAAAAATTGAAATAAAATTCTCTTTTCTTGAAGATTGTGACGTTCTTAGTCCCTACTAGAACTGAGGTAATTTTCAGATGATTAGATTTACTAAATTTGTAAGAAATGAATTTTTTTTGACGATTTCACAAAATTTCGATTGTCTGATAGCGTACGGGTGGACCTGCTACTACTTAAAAATTGAAATAAAATTCTCTATTCTTCAAGATTGTGACGTTCTCATTCCCTACTAGAACTCAGGTAATTTTCAGATGATTAGAATTACTAAATTTGTAAGAAATGAATTTTTTTTGACGATTTCACAAAATTTCGATTGTCTGATAGCGTACGGGTGGACCTGCTACTACTTAAAAATTGAAATAAAATTCTCTTTTCTTCAAGATTGTCTAGGGCTCAGTTCCTACTAGAACTCAGGTAATTTTCAGATGATTAGATTTACTAAATTTGTAAGAAATGAATTTTTTTTGACGATTTCACAAAATTTCGATTGTCTGATAGCGTTCGGGTGAGGGTGCTACTACTTAAAAATTGAAATAAAATTCTCTATTCTTCAAGATTGTGACGTTCTCATTCCCTACTAGAACTCAGGTAATTTTCAGATGATTAGAATTACTAAATTTGTAAGAAATGAATTTTTTTTGACGACTTTACAAAATTTCGATTGTCTGATAGCGTTCGGGTGAGGGTGCTACAACTTAAAAATTGAAATAAAATTCTTTATTCTTCAAGATTGTGACGTTCTCAGTCCCTACTAGAACTCAGGTAATTTTCAGATGATTAGATTTACTAAATTTGTAAGAAATGAATTTTTTTTGACGATTTCACAAAATTTCGATTGTCTGATAGCGTTCGGGTGAGGGTGCTACTACTTAAAAATTGAAATAAAATTCTCTTTTCTTGAAGATTGTGACGTTCTTAGTCCCTACTAGAACTGAGGTAATTTTCAGATGATTAGATTTACTAAATTTGTAAGAAATGAATTTTTTTTGACGATTTCACAAAATTTCGATTGTCTGATAGCGTTCGGGTGAGGGTGCTACAACTTAAAAATTGAAATAAAATTCATTATTCTTCAAGATTGTGACGTTCTCAGTCCCTACTAGAACTCAGGTAATTTTCAGATGATTAGATTTACTAAATTTGTAAGAAATGAATTTTTTTTGACGACTTTACAAAATTTCGATTGTCTGATAGCGTTCGGGTGAGAGTGCTACTACTTAAAAATTGAAATAAAATTCTTTATTCTTCAAGATTGTGACGTTCTCAGTCCCTACTAGAACTCAGGTAATTTTCAGATGATTAGATTTACTAAATTTGTAAGAAATGAATTTTTTTTGACGATTTCACAAAATTTCGATTGTCTGATAGCGTTCGGGTGAGGGTGCTACAACTTAAAAATTGAAATAAAATTCATTATTCTTCAAGATTGTGACGTTCTCAGTCCCTACTAGAACTCAGGTAATTTTCAGATGATTAGATTTACTAAATTTGTAAGAAATGAATTTTTTTTGACGACTTTACAAAATTTCGATTGTCTGATAGCGTTCGGGTGAGGGTGCTACAACTTAAAAATTGAAATAAAATTCTTTATTCTTCAAGATTGTGACGTTCTTAGTCCCTACTAGAACTGAGGTAATTTTCAGATGATTAGATTTACTAAATTTGTAAGAAATGAATTTTTTTTGACGATTTCACAAAATTTCGATTGTCTGATAGCGTACGGGTGGACCTGCTACTACTTAAAAATTGAAATAAAATTCTCTATTCTTCAAGATTGTGACGTTCTCATTCCCTACTAGAACTCAGGTAATTTTCAGATGATTAGAATTACTAAATTTGTAAGAAATGAATTTCTTTTGACGACTTTACAAAATTTCGATTGTCTGATAGCGTTCGGGTGAGAGTGCTACTACTTAAAAATTGAAATAAAATTCTTTATTCTTCAAGATTGTGACGTTCTCATTCCCTACTAGAACTCAGGTAATTTTCAGATGATTAGAATTACTAAATTTGTAAGAAATGAATTTTTTTTGCCGACTTTACAAAATTTCGATTGTCTGATAGCGTTCGGGTGGGAGTGCTACTGCTTAAAAATTGAAATAAAATTCTCTATTCTTTAAGATTGTGTAGTGCTCATTCCCTACTAGAACTCAGGTAATTTTCAGATGATTAGAATTACTAAATTTGTAAGAAATGAATTTTTTTTTGACGATTTCACAAAATTTCGATTGTCTGATAGCGTACGGGTGGACCTGCTACTACTTAAAAATTGAAATAAAATTCTCTTTTCTTCAAGATTGTCTAGGGCTCAGTTCCTACTAGAACTCAGGTGATTTTCAGATAATTAGATTTACTAAATTTGTAAGAAATGAATTTTTTTTGACGACTTTACAAAATTTCGATTGTCTGATAGCGTTCGGGTGAGGGTGCTACAACTTAAAAATTGAAATAAAATTCTTTATTCTTCAAGATTGTGACGTTCTCAGTCCCTACTAGAACTCAGGTAATTTTCAGATGATTAGATTTACTAAATTTGTAAGAAATGAATTTTTTTTGACGATTTCACAAAATTTCGATTGTCTGATAGCGTTCGGGTGAGGGTGCTACTACTTAAAAATTGAAATAAAATTCTCTTTTCTTCAAGATTGTGACGTTCTCAGTCCCTACTAGAACTCAGGTAATTTTCAGATGATTAGAATTACTAAATTTGTAAGAAATGAATTTTTTTTGACGACTTTACAAAATTTCGATTGTCTGATAGCGTTCGGGTGAGGGTGCTACAACTTAAAAATTGAAATAAAATTCTTTATTCTTCAAGATTGTGACGTTCTTAGTCCCTACTAGAACTGAGGTAATTTTCAGATGATTAGATTTACTAAAGTTGTAAGAAATGAATTTTTTTTGACGATTTCACAAAATTTCGATTGTCTGATAGCGTACGGGTGGACCTGCTACTACTTAAAAATTGAAATAAAATTCTCTATTCTTCAAGATTGTGACGTTCTCATTCCCTACTAGAACTCAGGTAATTTTCAGATGATTAGAATTACTAAATTTGTAAGAAATGAATTTCTTTTGACGACTTTACAAAATTTCGATTGTCTGATAGCGTTCGGGTGAGGGTGCTACTACTTAAAAATTGAAATAAAATTCTCTTTTCTTGAAGATTGTGACGTTCTTAGTCCCTACTAGAACTGAGGTAATTTTCAGATGATTAGATTTACTAAATTTGTAAGAAATGAATTTTTTTTGACGACTTTACAAAATTTCGATTGTCTGATAGCGTTCGGGTGAGAGTGCTACTACTTAAAAATTGAAATAAAATTCTCTATTCTTTAAGATTGTGTAGTGCTCAGTCCCTACTAGAACTCAGGTAATTTTCAGATGATTAGAATTACTAAATTTGTAAGAAATGAATTTTTTTTGACGATTTCACAAAATTTCGATTGTCTGATAGCGTTCGGGTGAGGGTGCTACTACTTAAAAATTGAAATAAAATTCTCTTTTCTTCAAGATTGTAACGTTCTCAGTCCCTACTAGAACTCAGGTAATTTTCAGATGATTAGATTTACTAAATTTGTAAGAAATGAATTTTTTTTGACGATTTTACAAAATTTCGATTGTCTAATAGCGTAAGGGTGGACCTGCTACTACTTAAAAATTGAAATAAAATTCTCTTTTCTTCAAGATTGTCTAGGGCTCAGTTCCTACTAGAACTCAGGTGATTTTCAGATAATTAGATTTACTAAATTTGTAAGAAATTAATTTTTTTTGACGACTTTACAAAATTTCGATTGTCTGATAGCGTTCGGGTGAGGGTGCTACTACTTAAAAATTGAAATAAAATTCTCTATTCTTTAAGATTGTGACGTTTTCATTCCCTACTAGAACTCAGGTAATTTTCAGATGATTAGAATTACTAAATTTGTAAAAAATGAATTTTTTTTGACGACTTTACAAAATTTCGATTGTCTAATAGCGTTCGGGTGAGGGTGCTACAACTTAAAAATTGAAATAAAATTCATTATTCTTCAAGATTGTGACGTTCTCAGTCCCTACTAGAACTTAGGTAATTTTCAGATGATTAGATTTACTAAATTTGTAAGAAATGAATTTTTTTTGACGATTTCACAAAATTTCGATTGTCTGATAGCGTTCGGGTGAGGGTGCTACTACTTAAAAATTGAAATAAAATTCTCTTTTCTTGAAGATTGTGACGTTCTTAGTCCCTACTAGAACTGAGGTAATTTTCAGATGATTAGATTTACTAAATTTGTAAGAAATGAATTTTTTTTGACGATTTCACAAAATTTCGATTGTCTGATAGCGTTCGGGTGAGGGTGCTACTACTTAAAAATTGAAATAAAATTCTCTATTCTTCAAGATTGTGACGTTTTCATTCCCTACTAGAACTCAGGTAATTTTCTGATGATTAGAATTACTAAATTTGTAAAAAATGAATTTTTTTTGACGACTTTACAAAATTTCGATTGTCTGATAGCGTTCGGGTGAGGGTGCTACTACTTAAAAATTGAAATAAAATTCTCTATTCTTCAAGATTGTGACGTTCTCATTTACTACTAGAACTCAGGTAATTTTCAGATGATTAGAATTACTAAATTTGTAAGAAATGAATTTTTTTTGACGACTTTACAAAATTTCGATTGTCTGATAGCGTTCGGGTGGGAGTGCTACTACTTAAAAATTGAAATAAAATTCTCTATTCTTCAAGATTGTGACGTTCTCATTCCCTACTAGAACTCAGGTAATTTTCAGATGATTAGATTTACTAAAGTTGTAAGAAATGAATTTTTTTTGACGATTTCACAAAATTTCGATTGTCTGATAGCGTTCGGGTGAGGGTGCTACTACTTAAAAATTGAAATAAAATTCTCTTTTCTTCAAGATTGTGACGTTCTCAGTCCCTACTAGAACTCAGGTAATTTTCAGATGATTAGAATTACTAAATTTGTAAGAAATGAATTTTTTTTGACGACTTTACAAAATTTCGATTGTCTGATAGCGTTCGGGTGAGGGTGCTACAACTTAAAAATTGAAATAAAATTCTTTATTCTTCAAGATTGTGACGTTCTCATTCCCTACTAGAACTCAGGTAATTTTCAGATGATTAGATTTACTAAATTTGTAAGAAATGAATTTTTTTTGACGATTTCACAAAATTTCGATTGTCTGATAGCGTACGGGTGGACCTGCTACTACTTAAAAATTGAAATAAAATTCTCTATTCTTCAAGATTGTGACGTTCTCAGTCCCTACTAGAACTCAGGTAATTTTCAGATGATTAGATTTACTAAAGTTGTAAGAAATGAATTTTTTTTGACGATTTCACAAAATTTCGATTGTCTGATAGCGTACGGGTGGACCTGCTACTACTTAAAAATTGAAATAAAATTCTCTATTCTTCAAGATTGTGACGTTCTCATTCCCTACTAGAACTCAGGTAATTTTCAGATGATTAGAATTACTAAATTTGTAAGAAATGAATTTCTTTTGACGACTTTACAAAATTTCGATTGTCTGATAGCGTTCGGGTGAGGGTGCTACAACTTAAAAATTGAAATAAAATTCTTTATTCTTCAAGATTGTGACGTTCTCAGTCCCTACTAGAGCTCAGGTAATTTTCAGATGATTAGATTTACTAAAGTTGTAAGAAATGAATTTTTTTTGACGATTTCACAAAATTTCGATTGTCTGATAGCGTACGGGTGGACCTGCTACTACTTAAAAATTGAAATAAAATTCTCTATTCTTCAAGATTGTGACGTTCTCATTCCCTACTAGAACTCAGGTAATTTTCAGATGATTAGAATTACTAAATTTGTAAGAAATGAATTTCTTTTGACGACTTTACAAAATTTCGATTGTCTGATAGCGTTCGGGTGAGGGTGCTACAACTTAAAAATTGAAATAAAATTCTTTATTCTTCAAGATTGTGACGTTCTCAGTCCCTACTAGAGCTCAGGTAATTTTCAGATGATTAGATTTACTAAATTTGTAAGAAATGAATTTTTTTTGACGATTTCACAAAATTTCGATTGTCTGATAGCGTTCGGGTGAGAGTGCTACTACTTAAAAATTGAAATAAAATTCTCTATTCTTTAAGATTGTGTAGTGCTCAGTCCCTACTAGAACTCAGGTAATTTTCAGATGATTAGAATTACTAAATTTGTAAGAAATGAATTTTTTTTGACGATTTCACAAAATTTCGATTGTCTGATAGCGTTCGGGTGAGGGTGCTACTACTTAAAAATTAAAATAAAATTCTCTTTTCTTCAAGATTGTAACGTTCTCAGTCCCTACTAGAACTCAGGTAATTTTCAGATGATTAGATTTACTAAATTTGTAAGAAATGAATTTTTTTTGACGATTTCACAAAATTTCGATTGTCTAATAGCGTAAGGGTGGACCTGCTACTACTTAAAAATTGAAATAAAATTCTCTTTTCTTCAAGATTGTCTAGGGCTCAGTTCCTACTAGAACTCAGGTGATTTTCAGATAATTAGATTTACTAAATTTGTAAGAAATTAATTTTTTTTGACGACTTTACAAAATTTCGATTGTCTGATAGCGTTCGGGTGAGGGTGCTACTACTTAAAAATTGAAATAAAATTCTCTATTCTTCAAGATTGTGACGTTTTCATTCCCTACTAGAACTCAGGTAATTTTCTGATGATTAGAATTACTAAATTTGTAAAAAATGAATTTTTTTTGACGACTTTACAAAATTTCGATTGTCTGATAGCGTTCGGGTGGGAGTGCTACTACTTAAAAATTGAAATAAAATTCTCTATTCTTTAAGATTGTGTAGTGCTCATTCCCTACTAGATCTCAGGTAATTTTCAGATGATTAGAATTACTAAATTTGTAAGAAATGAATTTTTTTTGACGATTTCACAAAATTTCGATTGTCTGATAGCGTACGGGTGGACCTGCTACTACTTAAAAATTGAAATAAAATTCTCTATTCTTCAAGATTGTGACGTTCTCAGTCCCTACTAGAACTCAGGTAATTTTCAGATAATTAGAATTACTAAATTTGTAAGAAATGAATTTTTTTTGACGACTTTACAAAATTTCGATTGTCTGATAGCGTTCGGGTGAGGGTGCTACTACTTAAAAATTGAAATAAAATTCTTTATTCTTCAAGATTGTGACGTTCTCATTCCCTACTAGAACTCAGGTAATTTTCAGATGATTAGATTTACTAAATTTGTAAGAAATGAATTTTTTTGACGATTTCACAAAATTTCGATTGTCTGATAGCGTACGGGTGGACCTGCTACTACTTAAAAATTGAAATAAAATTCTCTATTCTTCAAGATTGTGACGTTCTCAGTCCCTACTAGAACTCCGGTAATTTTCAGATGATTAGATTTACTAAATTTGTAAGAAATGAATTTTTTTTGACGATTTCACAAAATTTCGATTGTCTGATAGCGTACGGGTGGACCTGCTACTACTTAAAAATTGAAATAAAATTCTCTATTCTTCAAGATTGTGACGTTCTCATTCCCTACTAGAACTCAGGTAATTTTCAGATGATTAGAATTACTAAATTTGTAAGAAATGAATTTCTTTTGACGACTTTACAAAATTTCGATTGTCTGATAGCGTTCGGGTGAGGGTGCTACAACTTAAAAATTGAAATAAAATTCTTTATTCTTCAAGATTGTGACGTTCTCAGTCCCTACTAGAGCTCAGGTAATTTTCAGATGATTAGATTTACTAAATTTGTAAGAAATGAATTTTTTTTGACGATTTCACAAAATTTCGATTGTCTGATAGCGTTCGGGTGAGGGTGCTACTACTTAAAAATTGAAATAAAATTCTCTTTTCTTGAAGATTGTGACGTTCTTAGTCCCTACTAGAACTGAGGTAATTTTCAGATGATTAGAATTACTAAATTTGTAAAAAATGAATTTTTTTTGACGACTTTACAAAATTTCGATTGTCTGATAGCGTTCGGGTGAGGGTGCTACAACTTAAAAATAGAAATAAAATTCATTATTCTTCAAGATTGTGACGTTCTCAGTCCCTACTAGAACTCAGGTAATTTTCAGATGATTAGATTTACTAAATTTGTAAGAAATGAATTTTTTTTGACGACTTTACAAAATTTCGATTGTCTGATAGCGTTCGGGTGAGAGTGCTACTACTTAAAAATTGAAATAAAATTCTCTATTCTTTAAGATTGTGTAGTGCTCAGTCCCTACTAGAACTCAGGTAATTTTCAGATGATTAGAATTACTAAATTTGTAAGAAATGAATTTTTTTTGACGATTTCACAAAATTTCGATTGTCTGATAGCGTTCGGGTGAGGGTGCTACTACTTAAAAATTGAAATAAAATTCTCTTTTCTTCAAGATTGTAACGTTCTCAGTCCCTACTAGAACTCAGGTAATTTTCAGATGATTAGATTTACTAAATTTGTAAGAAATGAATTTTTTTTGACGATTTTACAAAATTTCGATTGTCTAATAGCGTAAGGGTGGACCTGCTACTACTTAAAAATTGAAATAAAATTCTCTTTTCTTCAAGATTGTCTAGGGCTCAGTTCCTACTAGAACTCAGGTGATTTTCAGATAATTAGATTTACTAAATTTGTAAGAAATTAATTTTTTTTGACGACTTTACAAAATTTCGATTGTCTGATAGCGTTCGGGTGAGGGTGCTACTACTTAAAAATTGAAATAAAATTCTCTATTCTTTAAGATTGTGACGTTTTCATTCCCTACTAGAACTCAGGTAATTTTCAGATGATTAGAATTACTAAATTTGTAAAAAATGAATTTTTTTTGACGACTTTACAAAATTTCGATTGTCTAATAGCGTTCGGGTGAGGGTGCTACAACTTAAAAATTGAAATAAAATTCATTATTCTTCAAGATTGTGACGTTCTCAGTCCCTACTAGAACTCAGGTAATTTTCAGATGATTAGATTTACTAAATTTGTAAGAAATGAATTTTTTTTGACGATTTCACAAAATTTCGATTGTCTGATAGCGTTCGGGTGAGGGTGCTACTACTTAAAAATTGAAATAAAATTCTCTTTTCTTGAAGATTGTGACGTTCTTAGTCCCTACTAGAACTGAGGTAATTTTCAGATGATTAGATTTACTAAATTTGTAAGAAATGAATTTTTTTTGACGATTTCACAAAATTTCGATTGTCTGATAGCGTTCGGGTGAGGGTGCTACTACTTAAAAATTGAAATAAAATTCTCTATTCTTCAAGATTGTGACGTTTTCATTCCCTACTAGAACTCAGGTAATTTTCTGATGATTAGAATTACTAAATTTGTAAAAAATGAATTTTTTTTGACGACTTTACAAAATTTCGATTGTCTGATAGCGTTCGGGTGAGGGTGCTACTACTTAAAAATTGAAATAAAATTCTCTATTCTTCAAGATTGTGACGTTCTCATTTACTACTAGAACTCAGGTAATTTTCAGATGATTAGAATTACTAAATTTGTAAGAAATGAATTTTTTTTGACGACTTTACAAAATTTCGATTGTCTGATAGCGTTCGGGTGGGAGTGCTACTACTTAAAAATTGAAATAAAATTCTCTATTCTTTAAGATTGTGTAGTGCTCATTCCCTACTAGAACTCAGGTAATTTTCAGATGATTAGAATTACTAAATTTGTAAGAAATGAATTTTTTTTGACGATTTCACAAAATTTCGATTGTCTGATAGCGTACGGGTGGACCTGCTACTACTTAAAAATTGAAATAAAATTCTCTTTTCTTCAAGATTGTCTAGGGCTCAGTTCCTACTAGAACTCAGGTGATTTTCAGATAATTAGATTTACTAAATTTGTAAGAAATGAATTTTTTTTGACGACTTTACAAAATTTCGATTGTCTGATAGCGTTCGGGTGAGGGTGCTACTACTTAAAAATTGAAATAAAATTCTCTATTCTTCAAGATTGTGACGTTCTCATTCCCTACTAGAACTCAGGTAATTTTCAGATGATTAGAATTACTAAATTTGTAAGAAATGAATTTTTTTTGCCGACTTTACAAAATTTCGATTGTCTGATAGCGTTCGGGTGGGAGTGCTACTACTTAAAAATTGAAATAAAATTCTCTATTCTTTAAGATTGTGTAGTGCTCATTCCCTACTAGAACTCAGGTAATTTTCAGATGATTAGAATTACTAAATTTGTAAGAAATGAATTTTTTTTGACGATTTCACAAAATTTCGATTGTCTGATAGCGTACGGGTGGACCTGCTACTACTTAAAAATTGAAATAAAATTCTCTTTTCTTCAAGATTGTCTAGGGCTCAGTTCCTACTAGAACTCAGGTGATTTTCAGATAGTTAGATTTACTAAATTTGTAAGAAATGAATTTTTTTTGACGACTTTACAAAATTTCGATTGTCTGATAGCGTACGGGTGGACCTGCTACTACTTAAAAATTGAAATAAAATTCTCTTTTCTTCAAGATTGTCTAGGGCTCAGTTCCTACTAGAACTCAGGTGATTTTCAGATAATTAGATTTACTAAATTTGTAAGAAATGAATTTTTTTTGACGACTTTACAAAATTTCGATTGTCTGATAGCGTTCGGGTGAGGGTGCTACAACTTAAAAATTGAAATAAAATTCTTTATTCTTCAAGATTGTGACGTTCTCAGTCCCTACTAGAACTCAGGTAATTTTCAGATGATTAGATTTACTAAATTTGTAAGAAATGAATTTTTTTTGACGATTTCACAAAATTTCGATTGTCTGATAGCGTTCGGGTGAGGGTGCTACTACTTAAAAATTGAAATAAAATTCTCTTTTCTTCAAGATTGTGACGTTCTCAGTCCCTACTAGAACTCAGGTAATTTTCAGATTATTAGAATTACTAAATTTGTAAGAAATGAATTTTTTTTGACGACTTTACAAAATTTCGATTGTCTGATAGCGTTCGGGTGAGGGTGCTACAACTTAAAAATTGAAATAAAATTCTTTATTCTTCAAGATTGTGACGTTCTCATTCCCTACTAGAACTCAGGTAATTTTCAGATGATTAGATTTACTAAATTTGTAAGAAATGAATTTTTTTTGACGATTTCACAAAATTTCGATTGTCTGATAGCGTACGGGTGGACCTGCTACTACTTAAAAATTGAAATAAAATTCTCTATTCTTCAAGATTGTGACGTTCTCAGTCCCTACTAGAACTCCGGTAATTTTTAGATGATTAGATTTACTAAATTTGTAAGAAATGAATTTTTTTTGACGATTTCACAAAATTTCGATTGTCTGATAGCGTACGGGTGGACCTGCTACTACTTAAAAATTGAAATAAAATTCTCTATTCTTCAAGATTGTGACGTTCTCATTCCCTACTAGAACTCAGGTAATTTTCAGATGATTAGAATTACTAAATTTGTAAGAAATGAATTTCTTTTGACGACTTTACAAAATTTCGATTGTCTGATAGCGTTCGGGTGAGGGTGCTACAACTTAAAAATTGAAATAAAATTCTTTATTCTTCAAGATTGTGACGTTCTCAGTCCCTACTAGAGCTCAGGTAATTTTCAGATGATTAGATTTACTAAATTTGTAAGAAATGAATTTTTTTTGACGATTTCACAAAATTTCGATTGTCTGATAGCGTTCGGGTGAGGGTGCTACTACTTAAAAATTGAAATAAAATTCTCTTTTCTTGAAGATTGTGACGTTCTTAGTCCCTACTAGAACTGAGGTAATTTTCAGATGATTAGAATTACTAAATTTGTAAAAAATGAATTTTTTTTGACGACTTTACAAAATTTCGATTGTCTGATAGCGTTCGGGTGAGGGTGCTACAACTTAAAAATAGAAATAAAATTCATTATTCTTCAAGATTGTGACGTTCTCAGTCCCTACTAGAACTCAGGTAATTTTCAGATGATTAGATTTACTAAATTTGTAAGAAATGAATTTTTTTTGACGACTTTACAAAATTTCGATTGTCTGATAGCGTTCGGGTGAGAGTGCTACTACTTAAAAATTGAAATAAAATTCTCTATTCTTTAAGATTGTGTAGTGCTCAGTCCCTACTAGAACTCAGGTAATTTTCAGATGATTAGAATTACTAAATTTGTAAGAAATGAATTTTTTTTGACGATTTCACAAAATTTCGATTGTCTGATAGCGTACGGGTGGACCTGCTACTACTTAAAAATTGAAATAAAATTCTCTTTTCTTCAAGATTGTCTAGGGCTCAGTTCCTACTAGAACTCAGGTGATTTTCAGATAATTAGATTTACTAAATTTGTAAGAAATTAATTTTTTTTGACGACTTTACAAAATTTCGATTGTCTGATAGCGTTCGGGTGAGGGTGCTACTACTTAAAAATTGAAATAAAATTCTCTATTCTTTAAGATTGTGACGTTTTCATTCCCTACTAGAACTCAGGTAATTTTCAGATGATTAGAATTACTAAATTTGTAAAAAATGAATTTTTTTTGACGACTTTACAAAATTTCGATTGTCTAATAGCGTTCGGGTGAGGGTGCTACAACTTAAAAATTGAAATAAAATTCATTATTCTTCAAGATTGTGACGTTCTCAGTCCCTACTAGAACTCAGGTAATTTTCAGATGATTAGATTTACTAAATTTGTAAGAAATGAATTTTTTTTGACGATTTCACAAAATTTCGATTGTCTGATAGCGTTCGGGTGAGGGTGCTACTACTTAAAAATTGAAATAAAATTCTCTTTTCTTGAAGATTGTGACGTTCTTAGTCCCTACTAGAACTGAGGTAATTTTCAGATGATTAGATTTACTAAATTTGTAAGAAATGAATTTTTTTTGACGATTTCACAAAATTTCGATTGTCTGATAGCGTTCGGGTGAGGGTGCTACTACTTAAAAATTGAAATAAAATTCTCTATTCTTCAAGATTGTGACGTTTTCATTCCCTACTAGAACTCAGGTAATTTTCTGATGATTAGAATTACTAAATTTGTAAGAAATGAATTTTTTTTTGACGATTTCACAAAATTTCGATTGTCTGATAGCGTTCGGGTGGGAGTGCTACTACTTAAAAATTGAAATAAAATTCTCTATTCTTTAAGATTGTGTAGTGCTCATTCCCTACTAGAACTCAGGTAATTTTCAGATGATTAGAATTACTAAATTTGTAAGAAATGAATTTTTTTTGACGATTTCACAAAATTTCGATTGTCTGATAGCGTACGGGTGGACCTGCTACTACTTAAAAATTGAAATAAAATTCTCTTTTCTTCAAGATTGTCTAGGGCTCAGTTCCTACTAGAACTCAGGTGATTTTCAGATAATTAGATTTACTAAATTTGTAAGAAATGAATTTTTTTTGACGACTTTACAAAATTTCGATTGTCTGATAGCGTTCGGGTGAGGGTGCTACAACTTAAAAATTGAAATAAAATTCTTTATTCTTCAAGATTGTGACGTTCTTAGTCCCTACTAGAACTCAGGTAATTTTCAGATGATTAGATTTACTAAATTTGTAAGAAATGAATTTTTTTTGACGATTTCACAAAATTTCGATTGTCTGATAGCGTTCGGGTGAGGGTGCTACTACTTAAAAATTGAAATAAAATTCTCTTTTCTTCAAGATTGTGACGTTCTCAGTCCCTACTAGAACTCAGGTAATTTTCAGATTATTAGAATTACTAAATTTGTAAGAAATGAATTTTTTTTGACGACTTTACAAAATTTCGATTGTCTGATAGCGTTCGGGTGAGGGTGCTACAACTTAAAAATTGAAATAAAATTCTTTATTCTTCAAGATTGTGACGTTCTCATTCCCTACTAGAACTCAGGTAATTTTCAGATGATTAGATTTACTAAATTTGTAAGAAATGAATTTTTTTTGACGATTTCACAAAATTTCGATTGTCTGATAGCGTACGGGTGGACCTGCTACTACTTAAAAATTGAAATAAAATTCTCTATTCTTCAAGATTGTGACGTTCTCAGTCCCTACTAGAACTCAGGTAATTTTCAGATAATTAGAATTACTAAATTTGTAAGAAATGAATTTTTTTTGACGACTTTACAAAATTTCGATTGTCTGATAGCGTTCGGGTGAGGGTGCTACTACTTAAAAATTGAAATAAAATTCTTTATTCTTCAAGATTGTGACGTTCTCATTCCCTACTAGAACTCAGGTAATTTTCAGATGATTAGATTTACTAAATTTGTAAGAAATGAATTTTTTTGACGATTTCACAAAATTTCGATTGTCTGATAGCGTACGGGTGGACCTGCTACTACTTAAAAATTGAAATAAAATTCTCTATTCTTCAAGATTGTGACGTTCTCAGTCCCTACTAGAACTCCGGTAATTTTCAGATGATTAGATTTACTAAATTTGTAAGAAATGAATTTTTTTTGACGATTTCACAAAATTTCGATTGTCTGATAGCGTACGGGTGGACCTGCTACTACTTAAAAATTGAAATAAAATTCTCTATTCTTCAAGATTGTGACGTTCTCAGTCCCTACTAGAACTCAGGTAATTTTCAGATGATTAGATTTACTAAATTTGTAAGAAATGAATTTTTTTTGACGACTTTACAAAATTTCGATTGTCTGATAGCGTACGGGTGGACCTGCTACTACTTAAAAATTGAAATAAAATTCTCTATTCTTCAAGATTGTGACGTTCTTATTCCCTACTAGAACTCAGGTAATTTTCAGATGATTAGAATTACTAAATTTGTAAGAAATGAATTTTTTTTGACGACTTTACAAAATTTCGATTGTCTGATAGCGTTAGGGTGAGGGTGCTACAACTTAAAAATTGAAATAAAATTCTTTATTCTTCAAGATTGTGACGTTCTCAGTCCCTACTAGAACTCAGGTAATTTTCAGATGATTAGATTTACTAAATTTGTAAGAAATGAATTTTTTTTGACGATTTCACAAAATTTCGATTGTCTGATAGCGTTCGGGTGAGGGTGCTACTACTTAAAAATTGAAATAAAATTCTCTTTTCTTGAAGATTGTGACGTTCTTAGTCCCTACTAGAACTGAGGTAATTTTCAGATGATTAGATTTACTAAATTTGTAAGAAATGAATTTTTTTTGACGATTTCACAAAATTTCGATTGTCTGATAGCGTACGGGTGGACCTGCTACTACTTAAAAATTGAAATAAAATTCTCTATTCTTCAAGATTGTGACGTTCTCATTCCCTACTAGAACTCAGGTAATTTTCAGATGATTAGAATTACTAAATTTGTAAGAAATGAATTTTTTTTTGACGACTTTACAAAATTTCGATTGTCTGATAGCGTTCGGGTGAGGGTGCTACAACTTAAAAATTGAAATAAAATTCTTTATTCTTCAAGATTGTGACGTTCTTAGTCCCTACTAAAACTCAGGTAATTTTCAGATGATTAGATTTACTAAATTTGTAAGAAATTAATTTTTTTGACGATTTCACAAAATTTCGATTGTCTGATAGCGTACGGGTGGACCTGCTACTACTTAAAAATTAAAATAAAATTCTCTATTCTTCAAGATTGTGACGTTCTCATTCCCTACTAGAACTCAGGTAATTTTCAGATGATTAGAATTACTAAATTTGTAAGAAATGAATTTTTTTTTGACGACTTTACAAAATTTCGATTGTCTGATAGCGTTCGGTTGAGGGTGCTACAACTTAAAAATTGAAATAAAATTCTTTATTCTTCAAGATTGTGACGTTCTCAGTCCCTACTAGAACTCAGGTAATTTTCAGATGATTAGATTTACTAAATTTGTAAGAAATGAATTTTTTTTGACGATTTCACAAAATTACGATTGTCTGATAGCGTACGGGTGGACCTGCTACTACTTAAAAATTGAAATAAAATTCTCTTTTCTTCAAGATTGTGACGTTCTCAGTCCCTACTAGAACTCAGGTAATTTTCAGATGATTAGATTTACTAAATTTGTAAGAAATGAATTTTTTTTGACGATTTCACAAAATTTCGATTGTCTGATAGCGTACGGGTGGACCTGCTACTACTTAAAAATTGAAATAAAATTCTCTTTTCTTCAAGATTGTCTAGGGCTCAGTTCCTACTAGAACTCAGGTAATTTTCAGATGATTAGATTTACTAAATTTGTAAGAAATGAATTTTTTTTGACGATTTCACAAAATTTCGATTGTCTGATAGCGTACGGGTGGACCTGCTACTACTTAAAAATTGAAATAAAATTCTCTTTTCTTCAAGATTGTCTAGGGCTCAGTTCCTACTAGAACTCAGGTGATTTTCAGATAATTAGATTTACTAAATTTGTAAGAAATGAATTTTTTTTGACGATTTCACAAAATTTCGATTGTCTGATAGCGTACGGGTGGACCTGCTACTACTTAAAAATTGAAATAAAATTCTCTTTTCTTCAAGATTGTCTAGGGCTCAGTTCCTACTAGAACTCAGGTAATTTTCAGATGATTAGAATTACTAAATTTGTAAGAAATGAATTTTTTTTGACGACTTTACAAAATTTCGATTGTCTGATAGCGTTCGGGTGAGGGTGCTACAACTTAAAAATTGAAATAAAATTCTCTTTTCTTGAAGATTGTGACGTTCTTAGTCCCTACTAGAACTGAGGTAATTTTCAGATGATTAGATTTACTAAATTTGTAAGAAATGAATTTTTTTTGACGATTTCACAAAATTTCGATTGTCTGATAGCGTACGGGTGGACCTGCTACTACTTAAAAATTGAAATAAAATTCTCTATTCTTCAAGATTGTGACGTTCTCATTCCCTACTAGAACTCAGGTAATTTTCAGATGATTAGATTTACTAAATTTGTAAGAAATGAATTTTTTTTGACGATTTCACAAAATTTCGATTGTCTGATAGCGTTCGGGTGAGGGTGCTACTACTTAAAAATTGAAATAAAATTCTCTTTTCTTCAAGATTGTGACGTTCTCAGTCCCTACTAGAACTCAGGTAATTTTCAGATGATTAGATTTACTAAATTTGTAAGAAATGAATTTTTTTTGACGATTTCACAAAATTTCGATTGTCTGATAGCGTTCGGGTGAGGGTGCTACTACTTAAAAATTGAAATAAAATTCTCTTTTCTTGAAGATTGTGACGTTCTTAGTCCCTACTAGAACTGAGGTAATTTTCAGATGATTAGATTTACTAAATTTGTAAGAAATGAATTTTTTTTGACGATTTCACAAAATTTCGATTGTCTGATAGCGTACGGGTGGACCTGCTACTACTTAAAAATTGAAATAAAATTCTCTATTCTTCAAGATTGTGACGTTCTCATTCCCTACTAGAACTCAGGTAATTTTCAGATGATTGGAATTACTAAATTTGTAAGAAATGAATTTTTTTTGACGATTTCACAAAATTTCGATTGTCTGATAGCGTACGGGTGGACCTGCTACTACTTAAAAATTGAAATAAAATTCTCTATTCTTCAAGTTTGTGACGTTCTCAGTCCCTACTAAAACTCAGGTAATTTTCAGATGATTAGATTTACTAAATTTGTAAGAAATGAATTTTTTTTGACGATTTCACAAAATTTCGATTGTCTGATAGCGTTCGGGTGAGGGTGCTACTACTTAAAAATTGAAATAAAATTCTCTTTTCTTGAAGATTGTGACGTTCTTAGTCCCTACTAGAACTGAGGTAATTTTCAGATGATTAGATTTACTAAATTTGTAAGAAATGAATTTTTTTTGACGATTTCACAAAATTTCGATTGTCTGATAGCGTACGGGTGGACCTGCTACTACTTAAAAATTGAAATAAAATTCTCTATTCTTCAAGATTGTGACGTTCTCATTCCCTACTAGAACTCAGGTAATTTTCAGATGATTAGAATTACTAAATTTGTAAGAAATGAATTTTTTTTGACGATTTCACAAAAATTTCGATTGTCTGATAGCGTACGGGTGGACCTGCTACTACTTAAAAATTGAAATAAAATTCTCTATTCTTCAAGATTGTGACGTTCTCATTCCCTACTAGAACTGAGGTAATTTTCAGATGATTAGATTTACTAAATTTGTAAGAAATGAATTTTTTTTGACGATTTCACAAAATTTCGATTGTCTGATAGCATTCGGGTGAGGGTGCTACAACTTAAAAATTAAAATAAAATTCTTTATTCTTCAAGATTGTGACGTTCTCAGTCCCTACTAGAACTCAGGTAATTTTCAGATGATTAGATTTACTAAATTTGTAAGAAATGAATTTTTTTTGACGATTTCACAAAATTTCGATTGTCTGATAGCGTTCGGGTGAGGGTGCTACTACTTAAAAATTGAAATAAAATTCTCTTTTCTTGAAGATTGTGACGTTCTTAGTCCCTACTAGAACTGAGGTAATTTTCAGATGATTAGATTTACTAAATTTGTAAGAAATGAATTTTTTTTGACGATTTCACAAAATTTCGATTGTCTGATAGCGTACGGGTGGACCTGCTACTACTTAAAAATTGAAATAAAATTCTCTATTCTTCAAGATTGTGACGTTCTCATTCCCTACTAGAACTCAGGTAATTTTCAGATGATTAGAATTACTAAATTTGTAAGAAATGAATTTTTTTTGACGATTTCACAAAATTTCGATTGTCTGATAGCGTACGGGTGGACCTGCTACTACTTAAAAATTGAAATAAAATTCTCTATTCTTCAAGATTGTGACGTTCTCATTCCCTACTAGAACTCAGGTAATTTTCAGATGATTAGATTTACTAAATTTGTAAGAAATGAATTTTTTTGACGATTTCACAAAATTTCGATTGTCTGATAGCGTACGGGTGGACCTGCTACTACTTAAAAATTGAAATAAAATTCTCTATTCTTCAAGATTGTGACGTTCTCAGTCCCTACTAGAACTCAGGTAATTTTCAGATGATTAGATTTACTAAATTTGTAAGAAATGAATTTTTTTTGACGATTTCACAAAATTTCGATTGTCTGATAGCGTACGGGTGGACCTGCTACTACTTAAAAATTGAAATAAAATTCTCTATTCTTCAAGATTGTGACGTTCTTAGTCCCTACTAGAACTCAGGTAATTTTCAGATGATTAGATTTACTAAATTTGTAAGAAATGAATTTTTTTTGACGATTTCACAAAAATTTCGATTGTCTGATAGCGTACGGGTGGACCTGCTACTACTTAAAAATTGAAATAAAATTCTCTTTTCTTTAAGATTGTCTAGGGTCAGTTCCTACTAGAACTCAGGTGATTTTCAGATGATTAGATTTACTAAATTTGTAAGAAATGAATTTTTTTTGACGATTTCACAAAATTTCGATTGTCTGATAGCGTACGGGTGGACCTGCTACTACTTAAAAATTGAAATAAAATTCTCTATTCTTCAAGATTGTGACGTTCTCATTCCCTACTAGAACTCAGGTAATTTTCAGATGATTAGAATTACTAAATTTGTAAGAAATGAATTTTTTTTTGACGACTTTACAAAATTTCGATTGTCTGATAGCGTTCGGGTGAGGGTGCTACAACTTAAAAATTGAAATAAAATTCTTTATTCTTCAAGATTGTGACGTTCTCAGTCCCTACTAGAACTCAGGTAATTTTCAGATGATTAGATTTACTAAATTTGTAAGAAATGAATTTTTTTTGACGATTTCACAAAATTTCGATTGTCTGATAGCGTTCGGGTGAGGGTGCTACTACTTAAAAATTGAAATAAAATTCTCTTTTCTTGAAGATTGTGACGTTCTTAGTCCCTACTAGAACTGAGGTAATTTTCAGATGATTAGATTTACTAAATTTGTAAGAAATGAATTTTTTTTGACGATTTCACAAAATTTCGATTGTCTGATAGCGTACGGGTGGACCTGCTACTACTTAAAAATTGAAATAAAATTCTCTATTCTTCAAGATTGTGACGTTCTCATTCCCTACTAGAACTCAGGTAATTTTCAGATGATTAGAATTACTAAATTTGTAAGAAATGAATTTTTTTTGACGATTTCACAAAATTTCGATTGTCTGATAGCGTACGGGTGGACCTGCTACTACTTAAAAATTGAAATAAAATTCTCTATTCTTCAAGATTGTGACGTTCTCAGTCCCTACTAAAACTCAGGTAATTTTTAGATGATTAGATTTACTAAATTTGTAAGAAATAAATTTTTTTTGACGATTTCACAAAATTTCGATTGTCTGATAGCGTTCGGGTGAGGGTGCTACTACTTAAAAATTGAAATAAAATTCTCTTTTCTTGAAGATTGTGACGTTCTTAGTCCCTACTAGAACTGAGGTAATTTTCAGATGATTAGATTTACTAAATTTGTAAGAAATGAATTTTTTTTGACGATTTCACAAAATTTCGATTGTCTGATAGCGTACGGGTGGACCTGCTACAACTTAAAAATTGAAATAAAATTCTTTATTCTTCAAGATTGTGACGTTCTCAGTCCCTACTAGAACTCAGGTAATTTTTAGATGATTAGATTTACTAAATTTGTAAGAAATGAATTTTTTTTGACGATTTCACAAAATTTCGATTGTCTGATAGCGTTCGGGTGAGGGTGCTACTACTTAAAAATTGAAATAAAATTCTCTTTTCTTCAAGATTGTGACGTTCTCAGTCCCTACTAGAACTCAGGTAATTTTCAGATGATTAGAATTACTAAATTTGTAAGAAATGAATTTTTTTTGACGATTTCACAAAATTTCGATTGTCTGATAGCGTTCGGGTGAGGGTGCTACTACTTAAAAATTGAAATAAAATTCTCTTTTCTTCAAGATTGTGACGTTCTCATTCCCTACTAGAACTCAGGTAATTTTCAGATGATTAGAATTACTAAATTTGTAAGAAATGAATTTTTTTTTGACGACTTTACAAAATTTCGATTGTCTGATAGCGTTCGGGTGAGGGTGCTACAACTTAAAAATTGAAATAAAATTCTTTTATTCTTCAAGATTGTGACGTTCTGAGTCCCTACTAGAACTCAGGTAATTTTCAGATGATTAGAATTACTAAATTTGTAAGAAATGAATTTTTTTTGACGACTTTACAAAATTTCGATTGTCTGATAGCGTTCGGGTGAGGGTGCTACAACTTAAAAATTGAAATAAAATTCTCTTTTCTTGAAGATTGTGACGTTCTTAGTCCCTACTAGAACTGAGGTAATTTTCAGATGATTAGATTTACTAAAATTTGTAAGAAATGAATTTTTTTTGACGATTTCACAAAATTTCGATTGTCTGATAGCGTACGGGTGGACCTGCTACTACTTAAAAATTGAAATAAAATTCTCTATTCTTCAAGATTGTGACGTTCTCATTCCCTACTAGAACTCAGGTAATTTTCAGATGATTAGATTTACTAAATTTGTAAGAAATGAATTTTTTTTGACGATTTCACAAAATTTCGATTGTCTGATAGCGTTCGGGTGAGGGTGCTACTACTTAAAAATTGAAATAAAATTCTCTTTTCTTCAAGATTGTGACGTTCTCAGTCCCTACTAGAACTCAGGTAATTTTTAGATGATTAGATTTACTAAATTTGTAAGAAATGAATTTTTTTTGACGATTTCACAAAATTTCGATTGTCTGATAGCGTTCGGGTGAGGGTGCTACTACTTAAAAATTGAAATAAAATTCTCTTTTCTTAAAGATTGTGACGTTCTTAGTCCCTACTAGAACTGAGGTAATTTTCAGATGATTAGATTTACTAAATTTGTAAGAAATGAATTTTTTTTGACGATTTCACAAAATTTCGATTGTCTGATAGCGTACGGGTGGACCTGCTACTACTTAAAAATTGAAATAAAATTCTCTATTCTTCAAGATTGTGACGTTCTCATTCCCTACTAGAACTCAGGTAATTTTCAGATGATTGGAATTACTAAATTTGTAAGAAATGAATTTTTTTTGACGATTTCACAAAATTTCGATTGTCTGATAGCGTACGGGTGGACCTGCTACTACTTAAAAATTGAAATAAAATTCTCTATTCTTCAAGTTTGTGACGTTCTCAGTCCCTACTAAAACTCAGGTAATTTTCAGATGATTAGATTTACTAAATTTGTAAGAAATGAATTTTTTTTGACGATTTCACAAAATTTCGATTGTCTGATAGCGTTCGGGTGAGGGTGCTACAACTTAAAAATTGAAATAAAATTCTTTATTCTTCAAGATTGTGACGTTCTCAGTTCTACTAGAACTCAGGTAATTTTCAGATGATTAGATTTACTAAATTTGTAAGAAATGAATTTTTTTTGACGATTTTCACAAAATTTCGATTGTCTGATAGCGTTCGGGTGAGGGTGCTACTACTTAAAAATTGAAATAAAAATTCTCTTTTCTTGAAGATTGTGACGTTCTTAGTCCCTACTAGAACTGAGGTAATTTTCAGATGATTAGATTTACTAAATTTGTAAGAAATGAATTTTTTTTGACGATTTCACAAAATTTCGATTGTCTGATAGCGTACGGGTGGACCTGCTACTACTTAAAAATTGAAATAAAATTCTCTATTCTTCAAGATTGTGACGTTCTCATTCCCTACTAGAACTCAGGTAATTTTCAGATGATTAGAATTACTAAATTTGTAAGAAATGAATTTTTTTTGACGATTTCACAAAATTTCGATTGTCTGATAGCGTACGGGTGGACCTGCTACTACTTAAAAATTGAAATAAAATTCTCTATTCTTCAAGATTGTGACGTTCTCAGTCCCTACTAAAACTCAGGTAATTTTTAGATGATTAGATTTACTAAATTTGTAAGAAATAAATTTTTTTTGACGATTTCACAAAATTTCGATTGTCTGATAGCGTTCGGGTGAGGGTGCTACTACTTAAAAATTGAAATAAAATTCTCTTTTCTTGAAGATTGTGACGTTCTTAGTCCCTACTAGAACTGAGGTAATTTTCAGATGATTAGATTTACTAAATTTGTAAGAAATGAATTTTTTTTGACGATTTCACAAAATTTCGATTGTCTGATAGCGTACGGGTGGACCTGCTACAACTTAAAAATTGAAATAAAATTCTTTATTCTTCAAGATTGTGACGTTCTCAGTCCCTACTAGAACTCAGGTAATTTTTAGATGATTAGATTTACTAAATTTGTAAGAAATGAATTTTTTTTGACGATTTCACAAAATTTCGATTGTCTGATAGCGTTCGGGTGAGGGTGCTACTACTTAAAAATTGAAATAAAATTCTCTTTTCTTCAAGATTGTGACGTTCTCATTCCTACTAGAACTCAGGTAATTTTCAGATGATTAGAATTACTAAATTTGTAAGAAATGAATTTTTTTTGACGATTTCACAAAATTTCGATTGTCTGATAGCGTTCGGGTGAGGGTGCTACTACTTAAAAATTGAAATAAAATTCTCTTTTCTTCAAGATTGTGACGTTCTCAGTCCCTACTAGAACTCAGGTAATTTTCAGATGATTAGAATTACTAAATTTGTAAGAAATGAATTTTTTTTGACGATTTCACAAAATTTCGATTGTCTGATAGCGTACGGGTGGACCTGCTACTACTTAAAAATTGAAATAAAATTCTCTATTCTTCAAGATTGTGACGTTCTCATTCCCTACTAGAACTCAGGTAATTTTCAGATGATTAGAATTACTAAATTTGTAAGAAATGAATTTTTTTGACGACTTTACAAAAATTTCGATTGTCTGATAGCGTTCGGGTGAGGGTGCTACAACTTAAAAATTGAATTAAAATTCTCTTTTCTTGAAGATTGTGACGTTCTTAGTCCCTACTAGAACTGAGGTAATTTTCAGATGATTAGATTTACTAAATTTGTAAGAAATGAATTTTTTTTGACGATTTCACAAAATTTTCGATTGTCTGATAGCGTACGGGTGGACCTGCTACTACTTAAAAATTGAAATAAAATTCTCTATTCTTCAAGATTGTGACGTTCTCATTCCCTACTAGAACTCAGGTAATTTTTCAGATGATTAGATTTACTAAATTTGTAAGAAATGAATTTTTTTTGACGATTTTCACAAAATTTCGATTGTCTGATAGCGTTCGGGTGAGGGTGCTACTACTTAAAAAATTGAAATAAAAATTCTCTTTTCTTCAAGATTGTGACGTTCTCAGTCCCTACTAGAACTCAGGTAATTTTCAGATGATTAGATTTACTAAATTTGTAAGAAATGAATTTTTTTTGACGATTTCACAAAATTTCGATTGTCTGATAGCGTACGGGTGAGACCTGCTACTACTTAAAAATTGAAATAAAATTCTCTTTTCTTTAAGATTGTCCTAGGCTCAGTTCCCTACTAGAACTCAGGTGATTTTCAGATAATTAGATTTACTAAATTTGTAAGAAATGAATTGTTTTTTTGACGATTTCACATAAATTTCGATTTGTCTGGATAGCGTACGGGTGGACCTGCTACTACATAAAAATTGAAATAAAATTCTCTATTCTTCAAGTTTGTGACGTTCTCATTCCCTACTAGAACTCAGGTAATTTCAGATGATTAAGAATTACTAAAATTTGTAAGAAATGAAATTTTTTTTGACGACTTTACAAAATTTCGATTGTCTGATAGCGTTCGGGTGAGGGTGCTACAACTTAAAAATTTGAATAAAATTCTTTATTCTTCAAGATTGTGACGTTCTCAGTCCCTACTAGAACTCAGGTAAATTTTCAGATGATTAGATTTACTAAATTTGTAAGAAATGAATTTTTTTTGAACGATTTCACAAAATTTCGATTGTCTGATAGCGTTCGGGTGAGGGTGCTACTACTTAAAAAATTGGAAATAAAATTCTCTTTTCTTGAAGATTGTGACGTTCTTAGTCCCTACTAGAACTGAGGTAATTTTTCAGATGATTAGATTTACTAAATTTGTAAGAAATGAATTTTTTTTGACGATTTCACAAAATTTCGATTGTCTGATAGCGTGAGGGGTGGACCTGCTACTACTTAAAAATTGAAATAAAATTCTCTATTCTTCCAAGATTGTGACGTTTCTCATTCCCTACTAGAACTCAGGTAATTTTCAGATGATTAGAATTACTAAATTTGTAAGAAATGAATTTTTTTTGACGATTTCACAAAATTTCGATTGTCTGATAGCGTACGGGTGGACCTGCTACTACTTAAAAATTGAAATAAAAATTCTCTATTCTTTCAAGATTGTGACGTTCTCATCTCCTACTAGAACTCAGGTAATTTCAGATGATTAGATTTACTAAATTTGTAAGAAATGAATTTTTTTGACGATTTCACACAAAATTTCGATTGTCTGATAGCGTACGGTGGTACCTGCTACTACTTAAAAATTGAAATAAAAATTCTCTATTCTTCAAGATTGTGACGTTCTCATGTCCCTACTAGAACTCAGGTAATTTTCAGATGATTAGATTTTTACTAAATTTGTAAGAAATGAAATTTTTTTTGACGATTTCACAAAATTTCGATTGTCTGATAGCGTACGGGTGGACCTGCTCTACTACTTAAAAATTGAAATAAAATTCTCTATTCTTCAAGATTGTTGACGTTCTTAGTCCCTACTAGAACTCAGGTAATTTTCAGATGATTAGATTTACTAAATTTGTAATAATGAATTTTTTTTGACGATTTCACAAAATTTCGATTGTCTGATAGCGTACGGGTGGACCTTG
Organism: Leptopilina syphax; assembly: GCA_032872505.1. Taxonomy (NCBI): domain Eukaryota; kingdom Metazoa; phylum Arthropoda; class Insecta; order Hymenoptera; family Figitidae; genus Leptopilina; species Leptopilina syphax. The sequence goes on from CM065470.1 coordinate 23,078,663, forward strand.
CTACTACTTAAAAATTGAAATAAAATTCTCTTTTCTTTAAGATTGTTGACGTTCTCAGTTCTACTAGAACTCAGGTAATTTTCAGATAATTAGATTTACTAAATTTGTAAGAAATGAATTTTTTTTGACGATTTCACAAAATTTCGATTGTATTATAGCGTTACGGGTGAGGGTGCTACTACTTAAAAAATTGAAATAAAAATTCTCTTCTTCTTCAAGATTGTGACGTTCTCAGTCCCTACTAGAACTCAGGTAATTTTCAGATGATTAGAATTTACTAAATTTTGTAAGAAATGAATTTTTTTTGACGACTTTACAAAATTTCGATTGTCTGATAGCGTTCGGGTGAGGGTGCTACAACTTTAAAAATTGAAATAAAATTCTTTATTCTTCAAGAATTGTGACGTTCTCCTTCCCTACTTAGAACTCAGGTAATTTTCAGATGATTAGATTTACTAAATTTGTAAGAAATGAATTTTTTTTGACGATTTCAACAAAATTTCGATTGTCTGATAGTCGTTCGGGTGGAGGGTGCTAATACTTAAAAATTGAAATAAAATTCTCTATTCTTGAAGATTGTGACGTTCTTAGTCCCTACTAGAAAACTGAGGTAATTTTCAGATGATTAGATTTACTAAATTTGTAAGAAATGAATTTTTTTTTGACCGTTTTCACAAAATTTCGATTGTCTGATAGCGTACGGGTGGACCTGCTACTACTTAAAAATTGAAATAAAATTCTCTATTCTTCAAGATTGTGACGTTCTCTCATTCCCTACTAGAACCTCAGGTAATATTCAGATGATTATGAACTAAATTTGTAAAGAAATGAATTTTTTTTGACGATTTCACAAAATTTCGATTGTCTGATAGCGTACGGGTGGACCTGCTACTACTTATAAAAATTGAAATATAAAATTCTCTATTCTTCAAGATTGTGTGACGTTCTCAGTCGCCCTCTACTAATACTCAGGTAATTTTCAGATGATTAGATTTACTAAAATTTGTAAGAATATAATATTTTTTTTGACGATTTCACATAAAATTTTCGATTGTCTATGTGAGCGTTCGCGGTGAGGGTGCTACTACTTTTAAAAATTGAAATAAAATTCTTCTCTTTTTCTTTCAAGATTGTGACGTTCATCATTCCCTACTAGAACTCAGGTAATGTTTCTTAGATGATTAGAATTCCTATAAATTTGTAAGAAATGAATTTTTTTTGACGACTTTACAAAATTTCGATTGTCTGATAGGCGTTCGGGGATGAGGTGCTACATAACTTAAAAATTGAAAATAAAATTCTCTTATTTCTTCAAGATTGTGACGTTATCATTTCCCTACTAGAACTCAGGTAATTTTCAGATGGATTAGAATTACTAAATTTGTAAAGAAATGAAATTTTTTTTGACGAACTTTATCACAAAATTTCGATTGTCTGATAGCGTTCGGTGGTGAGTGGTTGCTACTACTTAAAAATTGAAATAAAATTCTCTTTTCCTTTGAACGATTGTGACGTTTCTTAGTGTCCCTATCTAGAAATGAGGTAATTTTTCAGAATCGATTAGATGTACTAAATATTTTTAAGGAAATGAATTTGTTTTTTGACGATTTCTAACAAAATTTTCGATTGTCTGATAGCGTACGGGTGGAGACCTGCATACTACTTAAAAATTGAATTATAAAAATTTTCTCTTGTTCTATCTAAGATTGTGACGTTCTTCATTTCCCTTACATAGAACCTTCAGGTAACATTTATCAGATGATTAGATTTACTAAATTTGTAAGAAATGAATTTTTTTTTTGACGATTTCGACAAATATTTCGATTGTTCTGATAGCGTACGGGTGTTGACCTGCGTATACTACTTAAAAATTGAAATAAAATTCTCTTATCCATGAAGCATTTGTTTGGGGCTCAGTTCCTACTAGAACTCAGGTGATTTTACAGTTGATAATTAGATTTACTAATAAATTTGTAAGAAATGAATTTTTTTTTGACGATTTTCACAGAAATTTCGATTGTCTGATAGCGTTTCGGGGTGGAGGTGCTACTACTTAAAAATTGAAATAAACAATTCTCTTATATTCTTCAAGATAGTGTGACGTTCTCAGTCCCTACTAGAACTCAGGTTAATTTTCAGATGATGATTAGATTTACTAAATTTGTATAAGAAATGAATTTTTTTTGACGATTTCGACAAAATTTCGATTGTCAGATAGCGTACGGGTGTCGGACCTGCTACTACTTAAAAATTGAAATAAAATAAATTCTTCACTTTTCTTTAAGATTGTCGAGGGACGTTCTCAGTTCCCTACTATAGAACTCAGGTAATTTTTCAGATGATTAGAATTACTAAATTTTTGTAAGTAAATGAATTTTTTTTGACGACTTTACAAAATTTCGAATTGTCTGATAGCGTTCGGTGTGAAGTGGTGCTACTACTTAAAAAATTGAAATAAAAATTCTTTATTCTTCAAGATTGTGACGTTATTCTTCAGTTGCCCTACTAGAAATCAGGTAATTTTCAGATGATTAGATTTACTACTCAAATTTGTAAGAAATGAATTTTTTTTGACCGATTTTTTTCAAAAAATTTCGATTGTCTGATTAGCGTTCGGGTGAGGGTTTTGCTACTACTTAAAGAAATTTTGAAAATAAAATTCCTCGGTTTTCCTTGAAGATATGTGACGTTCTTTAGTCCCTACTAGGAACTGAATCAGGTGAATTTTCAGATTGATTAGATTTTTACTAAATTTGTAAGAAATGAATTTTTTTTTGAACGACTTTCACAAAATTTCGTTCGATTGTACTGATTAAGCGTTAGTGGTTGGACCTGCCTACTACTTAAAAAATTGGAAATAAAATTATCTCTATTCTTCAAGATGTGTGTGTTGTGCTTCATTCCCTACTAGAACTCAGTGTTACTATTTAGATGAATTAGATTATTACTAAAGTTGTAACGAAATATGAATTTCTTTTTGTGACGACTTTACAAAATTTCGATTGTCTGATTAGCGTTGCGGGTGAGGGTGCTGCTACAACTTAAAAATTTGAAATAAAATTCTCGTTTCTTCAAGATTGTGACGTTCTCAGTCCCTACTAGTAACTCAGGTTAATTATTCAAGATGATTAGATTTTACTTAAATTTTGTAAGAAATTAATTGAGATTTTTTTTGGACGATTTCACAAAATTTCGATTGGTCTGATAGCGTACGGGTGAGACCTGCTATCTACTTAAAAATTGAAATAAAATTCTTTTTTTTCTTCTTGAAGATTGTGACGTTCTCGATTCCCTGTACTGAAGAACTCAGGGTAATTTTTCAGATGAGTTAGGAATTACTAAATTTGTAAGAAATGAAAATTTTATTTTTGACGACTTTACACAAAATTTCGAATTGTACTGTTAGCGTTCGGGTGAGGGTTGCTACTACAACGTAGAAAAAAATTGGTGTAATAAAGAAAATTCTCTTAATTCTTCAAGATTGTGACGTGCTCAGTCCCTACTAGAACTCAAGGTAATTTTTATGATGATTAGAATTATACTAAATTTGTAAGAAAATGAATTGTTTTTTGGACGTACTTTACAAAATTTCGATTGTCTTGATAGCGTTCGGGGTTGAGGGTGTCTACTACTGTAAAAATTTGAAATAAAATTCTCTTTTCTTCAAGGATTGTGACGTTTTTCCAGTCCCTACTTAGAACTCAGGTATATTTTCAGATGGATTAGAAGTTAACTAAATTTGTAAGAAAATGAATTTTTTTTGACGACTTTACAAAATTTCGATTGTCTGTATAGCGTTCGGTTGTGAGGTGGTTGCTAGACAGACTTAAAAATTGAAATAAAATTCAATTATTCATTCTAAGATTGTGACGTTCTCAGTCATTCCTACTAGAACTCAGGTAATTTCAGATGATTAGATTTTACTAAATTTGTAAGAAATGAATTTTTTTTGACGATTTCACAAAAAATTCTCGATTGTCTGAATATAGCGTATCGGGTGGGTACCTGCTACTACTTAAAAATTGAAAAATTAAAATTCTCTATTCTTCTTGAAGATTGTGTCGTTCTCAGTCCCTACTAGAACTCAGGTAATTTTCAGATGATTAGAATTTACTAAATTTGTAACGAAATGAATTTTTTTTGACGATTTTGCACAAAAATTTCGATTGTCTGAGACGTAGCGTTCGTGGTGAGGTGTGCTACTACTTAAAATATTGAAATTGAAAATTCTCTATTTCTTTAATGATTGTATATGGGACTCAGTTCTCTGTACACTAGAAATCTCAGGTGATTTTCAGTTAAATATTAGATTTTACTAAATTTTAGTATGACAATGAATTTTTTTTTTGAACGACTTTCACAAAATTTTCGATTGTCTGATAGCGTACGGGTGAGACCTGCTACATACTTAAAAAATTGAAAGATTAAATTCTCCTATTCTTCCCAAGAATGTTGTGACGTTCCACATTCAGTCCCTACTAGATAACTCAGTGTTAAATTTGTTGGATGATTAGATTTACTAAATTTGTAAGAAATGAATTTTTTTTGACGATTCAACAAAATGTTTTTCGATTGTCTGATAGCACGTTCGGGTGAGGGAGTGCTAACTAACTTAAAAATTGAAATAAAATTTTCTGTTGTTTTTCTTGTAAGATTGTGACGTTCTCAGTCCTCGTACTAGAACTCAGGTAATTTTTCAGATGATTAGAATTACTAAATTTGTAAGAAATGAATTTTTTTTTGACGATTGTTCACAAAAATTTTCGATTGTCTGATAGCGTTACGGGTGGACCTGCTACTACCTTAAAAATTGAAATAAAATTCTCTTTTCTATTTTCTTCAAGATTGTGAACGTTCTCAGTTCCTACTAGGAAACTCAGGTAATTTTTAGATGATTAGATTTACTTAATTTGTAAGAAATGAAGTTTTTTTTGAACGACTTTACAAAAATTTCGATTGTCTGATAGCGTTCGGGTGTGAGGGTGCTACAAACTTAAAAAATTGACAATAAAATTCTTATTCTTCATAGATTGTGACGTTCTCAGTCCCTACATCAGAACTTCAGGTAATTTTCCAGATGATTAGATTTACTAAATTTGTAAGAAATGAATTTTTTTTGACGGATTTTACAAAATTCGGATTGCCCCTTCGATTTAGCGTTTCGGGTGAGGAGTGCAACAACTTAGAAAATTGAAATTAAAATTCTTTTTTCTTCTAAAGATTGTGACGTTGCTCAGTCCCTACTAGAACTCACGGTAAATTTTGTTCAGATGTTTAGGAATTTAACTAAAGTTGTAAGAAATGAATTTTTTTTGACGGATTTCACAAATTTCGATTGTCTGATAGCGTACGCGGGTGAGGTGTGCTACTACTTCAAAAATTGAAATAAAATATTCTCTATTCTTCAATGATTGTGGACGTTCTCATTCCCTACTAGATACTCAGGTAATTTTCAGATGATTAGATTTACTAAATTTGTAAGAAATGTAATTTTTTTGACGATTTCACAAAAATTTCGATTGTCTGATAGCGTTCGGGGTGAGGGTGCTTACTACTTTCAAAATATTTGAAAAATGAAAATTCTCTATTGCTTGAAAGGATTGTGACGTTCTTAGTCCCCTACATAAGTAACTCGAGGTAATTTTTCAGATGATTTAGAATTTTATCTAAATTTGTAAGAAATGAATTTTTTTTTTGGACGATTTCACAAAATTTCGATTGTCTGATAGCGTTCGGGTGAGGGTGCTTTGCTACTACTTATAAAATTGAAATAAAATTCTCTTTTTCTTGAAGATCTGGTGACGTTCTCAGTCCCTACTAGTAAACTCAGGTAAGTTAATTTTCAGATGATTAGATTTTACTTAAATTTGTGTGTAAAGAAATGAATTTTTTTTTGACGACTTTCACAAAATTTCGATTGTGTCTAGATAGCGTTCGGTGAGGGGTGATACTACTTAAAAATTGAAAATAAAATTCTCTTTATTCTTCAAGATTGTGACGTTCTCAGTCCCTACTAGAACTCAGGTAGATTTTCAGATGAAATAGATTTACTAAAATTTGTAAGAAAATGAATTTTTTTGACGTATTTCACAAAATTTCGATTGTCTGATAGCGTTCTGTGTGGACCTGCTACTACATTTAAAAATTAGAAATAAAATTCTCTTGTTCTTCAAGATTGTGACGTTCTCAGTTCCTACTAGAAACTCAGGTTAATTTTCTGATCAATTAGTAGATTTACTAAATTTTGTAAGATAAAATGAATTTTTTTTGACGATTTATACAAAATTTCGATTGTCTGATAGCGTTCGGGTGGAGGGTAATGCTCCTGAACTTAAAAAAATTGAAATAAAAGTTCTCTATTTCTTCAAGATTGTGACATTCTTCATGTCCAACTACTAGAACTCAGCGTAATTTTTTCAGATGATTAGAATTACTAAATTTGTAAGGAAATGAATTTTTTTTGACCGACGATTTCACTAGAAATTTCGATTGTCTGATAGCGTTCGGGTGGAGACTGCTACTACTTAAAAATTGAAATAAAATTCTCTCATTTTCTTCAAGATTGTGTAGGTTGCTCATTCAATACTAGAAGATCTCAGGTAATTTTTAGGTTGATTTTAGAAATTTACTAAATTTGTTAAGAAATGAATTTTATTTTTGACGATTTGTCAAAAATTTCGATTTGGTTCTGATAGTCGTTACGGGTGGATGGGGTGGACTGCTAACTACTTTATATAAAATTGTAAATAAAATTCTCTTATACTTCAAGATATGTGAAGTTGTCTTGTATTTCCTACTAGAACTCAGGTAATTTTCAGATGATTAGAATTACTAAATTTGTAAGAAAATGAATTTTTTTTTGACGGACGATTTTACAAAAATTTCGATTGTCTGATAGCGTGTTCGGTTCGGGTGGAGGTGTTGCTCGAACTTAAAAAATTGAAATTTATAAAAATTCTGTATTTCTTATCAAGATTGTGTGACGTTCTCAGTCCCTACTAGAACTCAGGTAATTTTTCAGATGATGTAGAATTTACTAAATTTGTAATGAAATAGAATTTTTTGTTTGTGGACGGACTTCACGAAAATTTCGATTGTCTGATAGCGTTCGGTGTGAGGGTGCTACTACTTAAAAAAATTGAAAATAAATTTCTCGTTTTCTTCAAGATTGTGACGTTCGTTCATTAGTTCCCTACTAGAACTCAGGTAAGTTTTCAGATGATTAGATTTACTAAAATTTGTTAAGAAATGAAATTTTTTTTTGAGCGACTTCACAGAAAAATTTTCGATTGTCTGATAGCGATTCGGGGTGAGGGTTGCTACTACTTAAAAATTGAATATAAGAAATTCCTACTTATATTCTTCATTGATTGTGACGTTCTCATTCACCTACTTGAGAGACTCTAAGGTAATGTTTCAGATGATTAGATTTACTAAAATTTGTAAGATAATGGTAATTTTTTTTTGACGATTTCACCAAAAATTTACAGATTGTCTGATAGCCGTTCGGGTGAGGGTGCTTACTAACTTAAAATATTGAATTATAAAATCTCTATTTCTTCAAGATTGGTGACGTCTCCCTCCAAGTCCCCTACTAGATACTCCGGTTACTTTTCAGATGATTATTTTTCTAAATTTGTAAGAAATGATTGTTTTTGGAGGATACCCCGATTCTCACAAACATTTCGATTGTCCTGATAGCGTACCGGGTGGTACCAGCGTAACGACTTAAAAATAGGAATAAACTTCTCTATTCTTCAAGCATTGGTCGACGTTCTCGCAGTCCCTTACTTAGAACTCAAGGTAATTTTCAGATGATTTAGAATTACTAAATTTTTGTATAAAGAAATGAATTTTTTTTGACGATCTTTTCACAAAATTTCCGATTGTCCTTGATAGAGGGTAAAAAAATAAAAAGGCGTTTCGGGTGAGTTGGGTTGCTTACTACTATAGAAAATTGAAATAAAATTCTGCTATTCTTCAAAGGATAGTTTTAGACTTTCTCAGTCCATTACTAGAACTCAGGTTAATTTTTACAGATGAATTAGAATTACTAAAAATTTGTAAGGATTAATGTTATTTTTTTTGACGATTTCACTAAAATTTCGATTGTATGATAGCGTTTACGGGTGGAGGGTGCTAACATTACTTAAAAATTGAAATAAAATTTCTTTATTCTTCAAGATTGCTTGAGCGTTTCTCAGTCCCCTACTAGAACTCACGGTAATTTCTTCAGAGGATTTAGATTTACTAAATTTGTAAGTAAATGAATTTTTTTTTTTTTTTTGACGACCTTTCACCAAATTTCGATTGTCCGTGATAGCGTTTCGGGTGAGGGTGCTACTACTTAAAAATGTAGTAATAATAATTCTTTATTTCGTCAAGAGTTGTGACGTTGCTCAGTCCCTTAACTAGAAGACTCAGGTAATTTTCAGAATGGATTAGGATTTACTAAAATATTGTAAGAAATGAATTTTTTTTTGACGACTTCATACATAAAGTTTCGATTGTCTGATTAGCGTGTCGGGGTGGAGGGTGCTACAAACTTAAATAATTGGAAATAAAATTCTCTTTTCTTGAAGATTGTGACGGTTCTTAGTCCCTATCTAGAACTGAGGTGAATTTTTCAGGATGATTAGTATATGACTAAATTTGGTAAAGAAATGAATTTTTTGTGTTTTGAGACGATTTCACAGAAATTTCGATTGTCCTGGATACGCGTACGGGTGAGGACTCTGCTTACTAACTTATAAAATTGAAATAGAAGAATTTCTTCTATTCTTCAAGAGATTGTGACGTTCCTCAGTCCCCCTACTAGAACCCAGTATATTTTTCCGTGATGATTAGATGTTTACTTGAAATTTGTGTATATGAAATGGAATTGTTTTTATATTGACGAATTTCACACACGAAAATTAACAAAATGATTTTCTGATTGTCTGATAGCGTTTCGTGGGTGTGGGTCGAGGCGTGCGCTACTAACTTTAAAAATTGATAATAAAAGTTTCTCTTTTCTTCAATATTGTGGACGTTCTTTCTTCAGTCCCTAACTAGGATACTCAGGGGGGTAATTTTCAGTATGAGTTAGATTTTACTTAAATTTGTAAGAAATGAATTTTTTTTTGGACGATTTCATCACACAAAAATTTTCGATTGTCGCTGGATAAGCGTTTTCGGGTGGAGTCGGTGCTACTACTGTTAAAAAAATTGAAATAAAATTCTCTTTTCTTCAGATTGTCTAATGATCGTTCTTTGGTTCCTACTAGAACTGAGGTAATTTTCAGAATAGATTATGATTTACTAAAATTTGGTAAGAAATGAAATTTTTTTTTCACACAGATCGATTTGTTCCCACAAAATTTTCGATTGTCTGATAAGCGTTACGGGTGGACCTGCTACTACTTAAAAATTGAAAATAAAATGTCTCTATTGCATCAAGATTGTGACGTGTTCATGTTCTCCTACTAGATACTCAGAAGTAATTTTTCAGATGATTTGGATTATTACTAAATTTGTAAGGAACATGAATTTTTTTTGGGAACGATTTCACAAAATTCTGATTGTCCTGATTAGCGTACGGGTTGGACCTGCTTACTACTTAAGAAAATTGAAATAAAATTCTCTATTTACTTTCGAAGTTTTGTGTCTGTTTTCTTCAGTCCCTACTTAGAACGTCAGGTAATTTTCAGATGATATAGATTTATCTAAATTTGTAAGTAAATTGAATTTTTTTTTGACCGGACTTTACAAAAATTTTTTCGATTGTTCTGATAGCGTAACGGAGTGGATACCTGGCTACTACTTAAAAATTGAAAATAAAATTCTCTATTTTCGCTCTCAAGATTTGTGACGTTCTGCAATCCCCTTACTAGAACTGCTAGGTAATTTTTTCAGATATTAGATTTGACGTACAATTTGTAAGAAATGAATTTTTTTTTGGACGATTTCACTAAAATTTCGCGATTGTCTGATAAGCGTACGGATTGTGGACCTGCTAACTACTTCATTAAAATTGAAATTAAATATTCGTCTGATTCTTCAGGATTGTGAACGTTTCTCATTCCTCTACTAGATACTCAGAGTAATTTTCAGATGATTAGGAATTACCCTAAATTTGTAAGAAATGAATTTTTTTTTTGTACGACTTTCACTTATGAAATTTCGAATATGTTCTTGATAGCGTTTCGGGTGGGTTGGAGGGCTTGATACTTTACTTAAAGAAATTGGAAAATAGAGTTAAAAATTCTCTATTTCTTCAAGATTGAGTTGTGACTTCAGGTCCCCTAATAGAAATCAGGTAATTGTTGTAGATGATTTAGTATTACTGTAAATTTTGTAAGAATATGAATTTTTTTTTGACGACTTTTACAAAAATTTCGGGATTGTCTGAGATTAGGGAGTTATCGGGTTGGAGACCTGCCTACTACTTAAAAATTGAAATAAAATTCTATCTTTTCTTTCAAGATTGTGGACGTTCTCAGTTCCCTACTAGGAACTCAGGTAATTTTCAGATGATTAGAATAACTAAATTTGTAAGAAATGAATTTTTTTTTGACGAATTTCACACTAAATTTCCGCTGATTGTCTGATAGCGTACGGGTGTGGACCTCTTGCTACATACCTTTAATAAAATTGAAATTATAAATTTCTCTTTTCTTTAAATATTGTGTACCGTTACTCATTCCCTACTAGAATTCAGGTAAGTTTTTCAATAATGATTTAGAATATACTAGTAATTTGTAAGATAATGAATTTTTTTTTTGACGTACGTACTAAAATTTCGATTGTCTTGATAGCGTTCGGGGGAGGGTGTCCTGCTACTACTACTTAAAAATTGAGATAAAAAATTCTTTTATTCATTCAAGTGATTTGTTGACGTTCTCGAGTCCCTACTAGAACTCTAGGTAATTTCTTCAGGGTGTGTGATTAGATTTACTAAAATTTGTAAGAAATGAATTTTTTTTGACGATTTCACAAAATGTTCGATTGGTCTGACTGAGCGTTCGGGTGAGGGTGCGTACTACATTAAAAATTGAAATAACATTTTCTTCTTTTCTTGATGATTGTGGACGGTTTCTTAGTCCTAACCAACTAGAACTGAGGTTATTTTTTCAGATGATTTAAGATTGTACTGTTAAATTTGTATGGTAATGAATTTGTTCTTTGACAGGATTTCAACAAAAATTTCGATTGTCTGATAGCGTACGGGTGGACCTGCTAACGAACTTAAAAAATGTGATAATAAACTACTAATTTTGCACTTGTTATTCTTCAAGATTGTGTAGTGCTCAGTCCTCCTACGAGAACTCAAGGTAATTTTTTTGATGAGTTAGAATTACTTAAATTTGTAAGATAATCGAATTTTTTTTGGACGACTTTACAAAAATTTCGATTGTCTGATAGCCGTACGGGTGGACCTGCTACTACTTAAAACATGTTTGAAAAATGTTAAATTCTCTTTTCTTTCAAGATTGTGACGTTCTCAGTCCCGCTTCCTAGAACTCAGGGTAATTTTCAGATGATTGTAGTATTTACTAAATTTGGTTAGAAATGAATTTATGTGTTTTGACGATTTCACAAACTTATCGATTGTCTGATTGCGTTACGGGTGAGGACTGGCTAACTAACTTAAAAATTGATAATAAAATTCTCATAATTCTTTCATAGAATTGTGACGATCTCATTCCCTAATTCTAGAACTCAGGGTATTTTTACAGATGATTTAGAATTACTTAAAATTATGTAAAGAAATATGAATTTTATATTTTTTTGGGCACGGATTTTACAAAATTTTCGATTTGTTCTGATAGCGTTCGGTAGTGTCCTGCTATCTTACTTTATAAAATTGAAATAAAATTTCTCTATTCTTCATGAGATTGTGAACTTGTGCTTCGCAGTCGCCTACGCTAGAGACTCCAGTGTAATTTTTTAGATTATGATTAAGAGGAGTTATTGTACACAACATTTAGTTATGTATTGACAATTTATTTTATTGACGAACTTTACAAAATTTTTCTGATTGTGTACTGATAGCGTTTCTGCGTGAGGGTGCTGCTACTATCTTAAAAATTGTAAATAAAATCTCTGTCTTTTCTTCACGATGTGTGACTTCCTCAGTCCCATTCTATGTTAGAAACTCAAGGTATAATTTTTCATTGTTTTATGAATTTACTGTAATTTGTAAGAAATGAATTTTTTTTGACGACTTCACAAAATTTTGCGATTGTTCCTGTTGATAGCTGTTCGGAGTGGTGGGGGGTAGCTACATCTTATACTAAATTTATTGATAATAAAATTCTTTTATCTATCGATTCAACGTATATTTGTGACGTTCACTCTATGCCCTACTAGATTTATATCGCTGAGGTAATTTTGTAAGTATGATTAGATTTTACAAAATTTGTAAGATTTGAATTTTTTTTTGACGTATTTAGACAAAATTTCTGAGTATTTGTCGTTAAGGCGTAACGGGTGAGATACTTGCTATCTACTTAAAAATTGAATAATAAAATTCTCTATTCTTACATGTCATTGTGAGCGTTCTCATGTCTCCTACTAGATTGCTATGGTAATGTTATCGAGATGTGATTAGGAAGTACTAAATTTTGTAAGAAATGAATTTGTTTTGACGATTTCACAAAATTTCGCAGTTTGGGGATGAGGGGAGAGCGGGTAGGTTGCATTTGGGGGGGGAGGGGTGTGTGAACGGCCGGCTGAGGGGGGGGGGGGGTGGCGGGGGGATGCGGGGGGGGTCGGGAGGGCGTCCGAGACTTGGGTCTGTGGTTGGTTTGTTTTTTCTTTTGGTTTTTTTTTTTTTTTTTCGTTTTTTTTTTTGCGTTCTTGTCTTGTTTGTCCCCCTGATAGCGGTTCGGGTGAGGTGTGCTACTACTTAAAAAATTGGAAATTAAATTCTCTTTTCTTGAAGATTGTGATTCGTTCTTAGTTACCTACCATAGTAACTGACGGTAATTTTTCAGATGAATTAGAATACTTAATACATTTTGTAAGGAAATTGAATTTTTTTTGACGATTTCACAAAATTTTCGATTGTCTGATAGCGTATCGGGTGAGTGTGCCTACTACTTTAAAAATTGAAATAAATATTTCATCTCTTTTCTTCGAAGATTGTGACGATTCTCTCAAGGTCCCTACCTAGAATCTACATGGTAATTTCTCAGATGAGTTAGATTTACTGTATATTTGTAAGAAATGCTTTTTGTTTTTGACGCGCGATTTTCACAAAATTTCGATTGTCTGATAGCGTTGTTCGGGTAGAGGTGCTACTATCTTAAAAAATTGAAAATAAGACAATTCCTTCTTTTTCTGTTTATTCAAGAATTGGTGACCTGATTCTCAGTCCCTCACTGCAGAGCAACTCAGGTAAATTTTCGAAGAGTGATGATTAAAAGAATTAGCTCAAATTTGTAAAGAAGATGGAAATTTTTGTTTTGGACAGATTTCACAAAAAATTGTCGATTGTCTGTATAGCGTGTACGCGGTGGGACCTGCCTTACTACATTATAATAGAAAATATAGAAAAAATTGAAATTGAAAATTCTCTTTGTTCTTCAAGATTGTTGGTTTGGGGGGTGGGGGTGCCCGTTCTCTTAGTCCCTTACTCAGAACTCAGGTAATTTTCCAGATGTATTAGATTTACTGTAAATTTGTTATGTAATGAAATTTTTTTTTATTGGGACGACTTTGCACAAAATTTCGATTGTCTGATAGCGTTATCGGTGTGAGGGTGCTACAACTTGGCAATAATTGATAATAAAATTCTCTTTATTCTTCGGAAGATTGTGACTGCCTCGTGCATTTCCCTACGTCAGAGCTTCAGGGTACATTTTCAGATGATGTAGATTTACTATTAATTTGTAAGATATGTGATATTTTTGTTGAACGATTTCACGCTTTAAAATTTCGATTGTACTGATAGCGCGTACTGGGTGGACCTGTCTACTACTTATAGTTAATTGAAATAAAAATTCTCTATTCCTTCAAGATTGTGGACGTTTCTTCAGTCCCTACTAAGAACTCAGGTAATGTTTCAGATGATGTAGAAATTACGAAATTTGTAATGAAATGAATTTTTTTTGGACCGTATTTCAACCCCACGCAAAAATTCGATTGTCTGATAGCGAGTTCGGGTGGAGGGGTGTCTACTAACACTAAAAATTGAAATAAAATTTCTCTTTTTCTTTGAAGATTGTGGAGTTCGTTCTTAGTCCCTACTAGATCAAATGATAGGGTTAATTTTCCAGGATTGATTAGATTTACTAAATTTGTTTATAGAATGAATTTTGTGTTTGACGATTTCACAAAAATTTCGCGATTGTCATGATTAAGCGTTTCGGGTGAGGGTGCTACTACTTAAAAAATTGAATACAAAGTTCTCTTTTTTCCCTTGAAGATTGGGTGAGCGTTCTCATTCCCTACTAGTAAACTCAGGTAATATTCGCAGATGATTTGAATTTTCTAAATTTGTAAGAAATGAGTATTTTTTTTTGTACGACTTTTCACAATAATTGTCAGATTGTCTGATAGGCGTATGGTGTGGACCTGCTACTACTTAGAAAATTGAAAATGAAAATTCTGCTTTTCTTTAAGATTGTCTGACGGGCTCATTCCCTACTAGAACTCAGGTTAATTTTCCAGGATTAATTAGATTTTACTAAATTTGGTAAGAGAAAATGAAGTTTTTTTTTGAGCGATTTTCACAAAATTTCTGATTGTCTGATAGCGTACGGTGTCGGACATGCTACATTCTTAAAGTAATTGAAATAGTAACTTCCTTTTAATCTTCATAGATTGAAGAACGTTCTCAGTACGCTACTAGAAACTCCAGGTAATATTTTTAGATGATTAGATTTACTAAAATATGTAAGAAATGAATTTTTTTTGACGATTTCAACAAAATTTCCGATTGTCTGATCAGCGTAATTGTGGACCTGCTACTACTTAAAAAAATATGAATATAAAATTCTCTATTCCTCCAAGATTTGTGGACGTCTCCTAGTCCCCCTACTCTAGAACTCAGTTAATTTTGCAGATGATTTAGAATTACTAAATTTGTAAGAAATGAATTTTTTTTGACCGATTTCACAAAATTGTTGATTGTCTGATTAGCGTACGGGGTGACATTGCTTACTACTTTAAAACTTGAAATAAAATTCTCTTTTTCATCAAGAAATATGTGACGATTTCTCATTCCCTACTTAGAACTCCGGTAATTTTTCAGATGATTAGAATTACTAAATTAGTAAGAAATGAATTTTTTCTTTTGACGACTTTTCACAAAATTTTCGATTGGTCTGATAGCGTGTACGGGTGAGGGTGCTACTACTTGAAAAATTGAAATAAAATCTCATTATTCTTCAATAGATTGTGACGTTCCTCCAGTCCCATACTAGAACTCAGGTAATTTATTCAGAAGAGTAGGAATATACTAAAATTGTAAGAAATGAATATTATTTTAATTTGACGATTTCACTAAAATGTCTACGATTGTCTGATAGCGTTCGGGTGAGGGTGCTTACTACTATAACAATTAAAAAAAATACTTCTCTTTTTCTTTTCTTCAAGATAGTGACGTTCTCAGGTTCCCTACTAGACCTCCGGTAATTTTCAGATGATTAGAATAATTAAATTTTGTAAGAAAGAATTTTATTTGACGATGTCTCACAAAATTTCGATTGTCTGATTTAGCGTACGGGTGAGAGGTGCTAACAACTTAAAGATTGAAATAAAAATTCTCTTTACTTCAAGATTGGTGAAGGATTCCTCAGTCCCTACAAGAAACACAGGTAATTTTTCAGATGCTTAGATTTACTAAATTTGTAAGAAATGAATTTTTTTTTGTCGATTTCACAAAATTTCGATTGTCTGATAGGCGTACGGAGTGAGGGTGCTACTACTTAAAATGTGAAATAAAATTCTTTTTTCTTCAAGATTGTGACGTTCCTCAGTCCCTACTTGAACATCAGGTAATTTTCAGATGATATAGAATTTACTAATTTTGTATAGAAATGAATTTTTTTTGTCGATTTCACAAAATTTCGATTGTCTGATAGCGTTCGGGTGTGGGGTACTACTTAAAAAATTGAAATAAAATTCCTCTTTTCTTCTATATTGTGACGTTCTCAGTCCCTACTAGAACTCAGGTAATTTTCAGATGATTAGCATTACTAAATTTGTAAGTAAATGAATTTTTTTTGGACGATTTCTCAAAATTTCGATTGTCTGAATAGCGTACGGGTGGACCTGCTACTACTTAAAAATTGAAAATAAAATTCTCCTATTCTTCAAGATTGTGACGTTCTCTTTCCCTACTAGAACTCAGGGTAATGTTAAGTTGTTTAGAATACTAAATTTGTAAGGAAATGAATTTTTTTAGACGACTTTACAAAATTTCGATTGTCTGATAGCGTTCGGGTGAGGGGCTGCTAAACTTAAAAATTGAGATATAACTTCTTTATTCTTCAAGATTGTGACGTACTCAGTCCCTACTAGGAACTCAGCGTAATTTTCAGATGATTAGAATTACTAAATTTGTAAGAAATGTATTTGTTTTGACGACTTTACAAAATTTCGATTGTCTGATAGCTTTTCGGGTGAGGGTGCTTGATACAACTTAAAAATTGAAATTAAAATTCTCTTTTACTTGAATATTGTGGACGTTTCTTAGTCACTACTAGAACTCGATGTAGGTATTTTTCAGATGATTAGATTTTATATATTTGTAAGAAATGAATTTTTTTTGACAGATTTCTCAAAATTTCGGATTGTCTGTTTAGCGTAACGGAGTGAGACTGCTACTACTTAAAAAATTGAAATAAATTTCTCTATTCTTCATGATTGTGACGTTCTCATGCCCTACTAGAACTCAGGTAATTGTTCAGATGATTTAGATTTACTAAATTTGAAAGAAATGAATTGTTTTTGACGATTTCACTCAAAATTTAGATTGTCTTGATAGCGTTCGGGTGTGGGTGCTACTACTTAAAAATTGATTCTAAAATTCTCTTTTCTTCAAAGATTGTGGGACGTTTCTCAGTCGCCTACTAGAACACAGGTAATTTTCAGATGGATAGAATTTACTAAATTTGTAAGAAATGAATTTTTTTTGACGAGTTCACAAATATTGTCGATTGTCTGATAGCGTTTCGCGGGGAGGGTGCTACTACTTAAAAATTGAAATAAAATTCTCTTTTCTTGATGATTGTGAACGTTCTTAGCTACATAACTAGATCTGAGGTAATTTTCAGATGATTAGATTTACTAAATTTGTAAGAAATGTATTTTTTTTTTTGACGATTTCACAAATTTTCGATTGTATGATAGCGTACGGAGTGGACCAGCTACTACTTAAAATATTGAAATTAAAATTCTCAATTCTTCAAGATTGTGACGTTCTCATTCACCTACTAGAACTCAGGTCATTTTCAGATGATTGGAATTACTAAAATTTGCTAAGAAATGAATTTTTTTTGACGATTTCACAAAATTTCGATTGTAATGATAGCGTACGGGTGGACCTGCACTACTACTTAAAAAATTGAAATAAAATTCTCTATTCTTCAAGTTTGTGACGGTTCTCAGTCCCTACTAAAACTCAGGTAATTTTCAGATGGATTTGATTTACTAAATTTGTAAGAAATGAATTTTTTTTGACGATTTCACAAAATTTCGATTGTTCTAGATAGCGTTCGGGTGGTGGGTTGCTACTACTTAAAAATTGAAATAAAATTTCTCTTTTCTTGAGATTGTGACGTTCTTAGTCCCTACTAGAACTGAGGTAATTTTCAGATGATTAGATTTACTAAATTTGTAAGAAATGAATTTTTTTTTGACGATTTCACAAAATTTCGATCGTGTATGATAGCTGGTACGGGTGGACCTGCTACTACTAAAAATTTGAAATAAAATTTCTCTATTCATTAAGATTGTTGCGTTCTCATTCCCTACTAGAACTCAGGTAATATTCAGATGATTATGAAACTACTAAATTTGTAAGAAATGAATTTTTTCTTGACGATTTCACATAATTTCGATTGTCTGATAGCGTACGGTGTGGACCTGCTACATACTTAAAATTGGAAATAAAATTCTCTACTTCTTCAAGATTGTGTCGTTCTCAGTTCCTAATAGAACTGAGGTAATTTTCAGATGATTAGATTTACTAAATTTGTAAGAAATGAATTTTCTTTTGACGATTTCACAAAATTTCGATTGTCATGATAGCATTGGGTGAGAGTGCTACAAACTTAAAAATTGTAAATTAAAATTTCTCTCTTCTTCAAGATTGTGGACGTTCTCAGTCCCTACTAGAACTCTAGTTAATTTTCAGATGATTAGATTTACTAAACTTGTAAGAAATGAATTTTTTTTGACGATTTTCAACAAAATTTCGATTGGTCTGATTGATAAGCTGTTCGGGTGAGGGTGCTACTACTTAAAAATTGAAATAAAATTCTCTTTTCTTGAAGATTGTGAAGTTCTTAGTACCTACATGAACTGAGGTAATTTTTCAGCATGATTAGATTTACTAAATTTGTAAGAAATGAATTTTTTTTGACGATTTCACAAAATTTCGATTGTCTGATAGCGTAAGGGTGGACCTGCTACTACTTAAAAATTTGATATAAAATTCTCTTTTCTTCAAGATTGGTGACGTTCTCATTCCCTACTTGAAACTCAGGTAATTTTCAGATGATTAGAATTTACTACAATTTGTAAGAAATGAATTTTTTGTGACGATTTCACAAAATTTCGATTGTCTGATAGCGTACGGCGTGAGACTGCTAACTACTTAAAAATTGAAATAAAATTCTCTATTCTTTAAGATTGTGACCGTTCTCATTCCTCTACTAGAACTCAAGGTTAATTTTCAGATGATTTAGATTTACTAAATTTGTAAGAATATGTATTTTTTTTGACGATTTTCACAAAATTTCGATTGTCTAGATAGCGTACGGGTGGACTGCTTTTACTTAATAATTTGAAATAATATTCTCTATTCTTTCAATGTTCGGGTCGTTCTCAGGCCCTACTAGAACTCAGGTAAATTTTCAGATGATTAGATTTACAAAATTTGTAAGAAATGAATTTTTTTTGACGATTTCACAAAATTTCGATTGTCTGTAAGCGTACGGGTGACCTGCTACTACTTAAAAATTGAAATAAAATTCTCTTATTCTTCAAGATTGTGAGTCGTTCTTAGTCCCTACTAGAACTCAGGTAATTTTCAGTTGATTAGATTTACTAAATTTGTAAAGAAATGAATTTTTTTTGACGATTTCACAAAATTTCGATTGTCTGATAGAGTAAGTGTTAGACCTGCTACTACTTATTATAAATTGAAATAAAATTTCTCTAATTCTTCAAAGATTGTGACGGTCTCAGTCCCTACTAGAAAACTCAGGTAATTTTCAGATGATGTAGATTTACTAAATTTGTAAGGAATGAATTTTCTTTGAAGATTTCACAAAATTTCGTCTTGTCTGATTAGCGTACGGGTGGACCTGCTAGCTACTTAAAAATTGAAATAAAAATCTCTATATTATTCAATGGATTGTTGACGTTCTTAGTCCCTACTAGAACTCAGGTAATTTTCAGATGGATTTTAGATTTACTAAATTTGTAAAGAATGAATTTTTTTTGACGATTTCACAAAATTACGATTGTCTGATAGCGTACGGGTTTAGACCTGCTACTACTTAAAAATTGAAATAAAATTCTCTTCTTCTTTAAGATTGTTAGGGACGTTCTCAGTTCTACTAGTACTTCAGGTGATTTTCAGATTAATTAGATTTACAAAATTTGTAAGAAATGAATTTTTTTTGACGATTTCACAAAATTTCGATTGTGCTGATAGCGTACGGGTTGACCTGCTACTACTTAAAAGTTTGAAATAAAATTCTGATATTCTTCAAAGATTGTGACGTTCTCTTCCCTACTAGAAACTTCAGGGTAATTTTCAGATGATTTAGACATTAACTAAAATTTGTCTATGAAATGAATTTTTTTTTGACGACTTTACAAAATTTCGATTGTCTGATCTGTAGCGTTGGGTGAGGGTGCTAAACTACTTAAAAATTGAAATAAAATTCTTTATTCTTAAAGATTGTTGACGTTCTACAGTCCCTACTAGAAACTCAGGTAATTTTCAGGATGAATTAGATTTACTAAATTTGTAAGAAATGAATTTTTTTTGACGATTTCACAAAATTTCGATTGTCTGATAGCGTACGGGTGGACCTGCTACTACTTAAAAATTGAAAATAAAACTTCTCTATTCTTCAAGATTGTGACGTTCTCATTCCCTACTAGAAACTGAGGTAATTTTCCAGATGATTAGATTTACTAAATTTGTATAGAAATGAATTTTTTTTGACGATTTCACAAAATTTCGATTGTATGATAGATATCGGGTGAGGGTTGTGTGCTACAACTTAAAAATTAAAATTAAAATTCTTTATTCTTACACAAGATTGTGACGTTCTCTGTCCCTACTAGAACTCAGTTAATTTTAAGATGATTTGCATTTACCTAAATTTGTAAGAAATGAATTTTTTTTGACGATTTCACAAAATTTCGATTGTCTGATTAGCGTTCGGGTGAGGGTGCTACTACTTAAAAATTGAAAATAAATTCTCTTTTTCTTGTAGATTTGTGTCGTTCTTAGTCCCTACTAGAACTGATGGTAATTTTCAGATGATTAGATTTACTAAATTTGTAAGAAATGAATTTTTTTTGCACGATTTACACAAAATTTCGATAGTCTGATAGCGTAAGGGTGGACCTGCTACTACTTTAAAAATGAAATAAAAATTCTCTATTCTTCAAGATTGTGACGTTCTCATTACCTACTAGAACTCAGGTAATTTTCAGATGATTAGAATTACTAAATTTGTAAGAAATGAATTTTTTTTGACTACTTTTCACAAAATTTCGATCTGTTTGATAGGCGTTAGGGTGGTACCTGCTACTACTTAAAAATTGAAATAAAATTCTTGTATTCTTCAAGATTGTGACGTTCTCATTCCCTACTAGAACTCAGGTAATTTTCAGATGATTAGATTTACTAAATTTGTAAGAAATGAATTTTTTTTTGACGATTTCACAAAATTTCGATTGTCTGGATAAGCGTACGGGTGGGACTGCTGACTACTTAAAAATTGAAATAAAATTCTCTTATTCTTTCAAGATTGTGACGTTCTCAGACCCTACTAGAACTCAGGTTAATTTTCAGATGATTAAGAATTACTAAATTTGTAAAGAAAGGGGGGGGGGGGGGGGGGGGGGGGGGGGGGGGGGGGGGGGGGGGGGGGGGGGGGGGGAATTTTTTTTTAGACGATTATTTCACAAAATTTCGATTGTCTGTTAGCGTACGGGTGGACCTGCTACTACTTAAAAATTGAAATAAAATTCTCTAGTCTTCAAGATTGTGACGTTCTCAGTCCCTACTAAAACTCAGGTAATTTTTAGATGATTAGATTTACTAAATTTGTAAGTAATAAATTTTTTTTGACGATTTCACAAAATTGTCGATTGTCTGATAGCGTTAGGTGTGAGGGTGCTACTACTTAAAAATTGAAATAAAATTCTCATTTCTTCAAGCTAGAAATTAATATATATCTTTTACTTTGACGTTCTACATTTCCCTACTAGAATCTCAGGAGGGGGGTAATTTTTAGATGATTAGAATTACTAAACTTTGTAAGAATTGAATTTTTTTTGACGACTTTACAAAATTTCGATTGTCTGATAGCGTTCGGGTGGAGGGTGCTTTACAACTTAAAAATTCGAAATAAAATTCTCTTTTCTTCAAGATTGTGAAGTTTCTCATTCCCTACTAGAACTCAGGTAATTTTCAGATGATCTTGAATTACTATAATTTGTAAGAAATGAATTTTTTTTGACGATTTCACAAAAATTCGATTGTCTGATAGCGTTGGGGTGAGGGTGCTACTACTTAAAAATTGAAATAAAATTCTCTTTTCTTGAAGATTGTGGACACGTTCTTAGTCCCTACTAGAACTGAGGTAATTTTCAGATGAGTGTAGATTTACTAAATTTGTAATGAATGAAATTTTTTTTGACGATTTCACAAAAATTTCGATTGTCTGATAGCGTAACGGGTGGAACTGGCTACTACTTAAAAATTGAAATAAAATTCTCTATTCATCAAGATTGTGACGTTCTCATTCCCTACTTGAAACTCAGGTAATTTTCTGATGATTTAGATTTACTAAATTTGTAAGAAATGAATTTTTTTTGTCGATTTCACAAAATTTCGATTGTCTGATAGCGTACGGGTGGACCTGCTACTACTTAAATATTGAAATATAATATTCTATATTCTTCTTGATTGTGACGTTCTCAGGACCTACTAGATCTCAGGTTATTTTCAGATCGTTTAGATTTACTAAATTTGTAAAGGATATGAATTTTGTTTGACGATTTCACTAAATTTCGATTGTCTGATACTGCGTACGGGTGGACCTGCTACTACTTAATAAATTGAAATAAAATATCTATAATTCTTAAAAGATTGTGACGTTCTTAGTTCCCTACTAGAACTCAGGTAATGTTCAGATGATGTTAGATTTACTAAATTTGTTAAGAAATGAATTTTTTTTTGACGATTTCACAAAAAATTCTCGATTGTCTGATAGCGTAAGGCAGGTGGACCTTCTTAAACTTAAAAATTGAAATAAAAATTCTTTTTATTCTTTCAAGATTGTGACGATTCTCGAGTCCCTACTAGAAACTTCAGGTAATTTTATCAGAGTTGATGAGATTTACTAAAATTGTAAGAAATGAATTTTTTTTGACGATTTCACAAAAATGTCGATTGTCTGATAGCGTTCGGGGTGAGGGTGCTCACTACTTTAAAAATTGAAATTAAAATTCTACTTTTCTTGAGATTTGTGATTCGTTCTTAGTCACTACTTGAACTGAGGTAATTTTCAGATGATTAGATTTACTAAATTTGTATGATAATGAATTTTTTTTGACGATTTCACAAAATTTCGATTGTCTGATAGCGTAACGGGTGGACCTGCTACTACTTATAATAATTGAAATAAAAATTATGATTCATTCAAGAATGTGGTAGTTCTCTTCCAGTATTAGATCTACAGGTAATTTTCAGTTGTTGAGATTTTACTACAATTGGTTAGAAATGTATTTTTTTTGACGATTTCACATATAATGTCAGTTTGTCTGATTGGCGTACGGGTGGACCTGCTACTTACTTAAAATGTGAAATAAAATTCTATTTTCTTTAAGATTGTATCAGGGCTCAGTTCTACTAGAAATCAGGTGATTTTCAGAATAATTAGATTTACTAATTTTGTAAGAAATGTAATTTTTTTTGACGATTTCACAAAATTTCGATTGTGCTGATAGCGTTTCGGGTGTGGCGTGACCTACTACTTAAAAAATTGGAAATAAAATTATTTATTCTTCTAGATTGTGTCTTGCTCAGTCCCTACTAGAACTCAGGTAATTGTCAGATGATTAGATTTACTAAATTTGTAAGAAATGAATTTTTTTTGACGATTTCACAAAATTTTCTGATTGTCTGATAGCGTTAGGGTGGACCTGCTACTACTTATAAAGTGCGAAATAAAATTCTCTATTCTTCAAGATTGTGACGTTCTCAGTCCCTACTCGAACTCAGGTATTTTTCAGATGATTAGATTTACTAGAATTTTGTAAGAAATGAAATTTTTTTGACGATTTCACAAAATTTCGATTTGTCTGATAGCGAAGGGTGGACTGCTACTACTTAAAAATTGAAATAAAATTCTTTATTCTTCAAGATTGTGTAGTTGTCAGTCCCTACTAGATCTCAGGTAATTTTTAGATGATTAGATTTACTAAATTTGTAAGAAATGAATTTTTTTTGACGATTTCACAAAATTTCGATTGTCTGATAGCGTACGGGTGGAGCTACTACTTAAAAATTGAAATAAAATTCTTATTCTTCAAGATTGTGTAGTGCTCAGTCCCTACTAGAACTCAGGTAATTTTCAGATGATTAGAATTACTAAATTTGTAAGAAATGAATTTTTTTGACGATTTCACAAAATTTCGATTGTCTGATAGCGTTCGGGTGACCTGCTACTACTTAAAATTAAAATAAAATTCTCTTTTCTTCAAGATTGTGTACGTGCTCAGTCCCTACTAGAACTCAGGTAATTTTCAGATGATTAGAATTACTAAATTTGTAAGAAATGAATTTTTTTTTGACGATTTCACAAAATTTCGATTGTCTGATAGCGTACGGGTGACCTGCTACTACTTAAAAATTGAAATAAAATTCTCTATTCTTCAAGATTGTGACGTTCTCAGTCCCTACTAGAACTCAGGTAATTTTCAGATGATTAGAATTACTAAATTTGTAAGAAATGAATTTTTTTTTGACGATTTCACAAAATTTCGATTGTCTGATAGCGTACGGGTGGACCTGCTACTACTTAAAAATTGAAATAAAATTCTCTATTCTTCAAGATTGTGACGTTCTCAGTCCCTACTAGAACTCAGGTAATTTTCAGATGATTAGAATTACTAAATTTTGAAGAAATGAATTTTTTTTTGACGATTTCACAAAATTTCGATTGTCTGATAGCGTA
This sequence comes from Leptopilina syphax, assembly GCA_032872505.1. Lineage (NCBI taxonomy): Eukaryota > Metazoa > Arthropoda > Insecta > Hymenoptera > Figitidae > Leptopilina > Leptopilina syphax. The sequence goes on from CM065470.1 coordinate 23,103,304, forward strand.
CGGGTGAGGGTGCTACTACTTAAAAATTGAAATAAAATTCTCTATTCTTCAAGATTGTGACGTTCTCAGTCCCTACTAGAACTCAGGTAATTTTCAGATGATTAGATTACTAAATTTGTAAGAAATGAATTTTTTTTGACGATTTCACAAAATTTCGATTGTCTGATAGCGTACGGGTGGACCTGCTACTACTTAAAAATTGAAATAAAATTCTCTATTCTTCAAGATTGTGACGTTCTCAGTCCCTACTAGAACTCAGGTAATTTTCAGATGATTAGAATTACTAAATTTGTAAGAAATGAATTTTTTTTGACGATTTCACAAAATTTCGATTGTCTGATAGCGTTCGGGTGAGGGTGCTACTACTTAAAAATTGAAATAAAATTCTCTATTCTTCAAGATTGTGACGTTTTCAGTCCCTACTAGAACTCAGGTAATTTTCAGATGATTAGATTACTAAATTTGTAAGAAATGAATTTTTTTTGACGATTTCACAAAATTTCGATTGTCTGATAGCGTACGGTGAGGGTTGCTACTACTTAAAAATTGAAATAAAATTCTCTATTCTTCAAGATTGTGACGTTCTCAGTCCCTACTAGAACTCAGGTAATTTTCAGATGATTAGATTACTAAATTGTAAGAAATGAATTTTTTTTGACGATTTCACAAAATTTCGATTGTCTGATAGCGTACGGTGGAGACCTGCTACTACTTAAAAAATTGAAATAAAATTCTCTATTCTTCAAGATTGTGACGTTCCAGTCCCTACTAGAACTCAGGTAATTTTCAGATGATTAGAATTACTAAATTTGTAAGAAATGAATTTTTTTTGACGATTTCACAAATTTCGATTGTCTGATAGCGTACGGGTGAGGTGCTACTACTTAAAAATTGAAATAAAATTCTCTATTCTTCAAGATTGTGACGTTCTCAGTCCCTACTAGAACTCAGGTAATTTTCAGATGATTAGAATTAATTAAATTTGTAAGAAATGAATTTTTTTTGACGATTTCACAAAATTTCGATTGTCTGATAGCGTACGGGTGGACCTGCTACTACTTAAAAATTAAATAAAATTCTCTATTTTTCTTCAAGATTGTGACGTTCTCAGTCCCTACTAGAACTCAGGTAATTTTCAGATGATTAAATTAACTAAATTTGTAAGAAATGAATTTTTTTTTGACGATTTACAAAAATTCGATTGTCTGATAGCGTACGGGTGACCTGCTACTACTTAAAAATTGAAATAAAATTCTCTATTCTTCAAGATTGTGACGTTCTCAGTCCCTACTAGAACTCAGGTAATTTTCAGATGATTAGATTTACTAAATTTGTAAGAAATGAATTTTTTTTGACGATTTCACAAAATTTCGATTGTCTGATAGCGTACGGGTGAGGGTGCTACTACTTAAAAATGAAATAAAATTCTCTATTTCTTCAAGATTGTGACGTTCTCAGTCCCTACTAGAACTCAGGTAATTTTCAGATGATTAGATTTACTAAATTTGTAAGAAATGAATTTTTTTTGACGATTTCACAAAATTTCGATTGTCTGATAGCGTACGGGTGGACCTGCTACTACTTAAAAATTGAAATAAAATTCTCTATTCTTCAAGATTGTGACGTTCTCAGTCCCTACTAGAACTCAGGTAATTTTCAGATGATTAGAATTACTAAATTTGTAAGAAATGAATTTTTTTTGACGATTTCACAAAATTTCGATTGTCTGATAGCGTTCGGGTGTGAGGTGTGCTACTACTTAAAAATTGAAATAAAATTCTCTATTCTTCAAGATTGTGACGTTCTCAGTCCCTACTAGAACTCAGGTAATTTTCAGATGATTAGAATTACTAAATTTGTAAGAAATGAATTTTTTTTTGACGATTTCACAAAATTTCGATTGTCTGATAGCGTACGGGTGAGGGTGCTACTACTTAAAAATTGAAATAAAATTCTCTATTCTTCAAGATTGTGACGTTCTCAGTCCCTACTAGAACTCAGGTAATTTTCAGATGAATAGATTTACTAAATTTGTAAGAAATGAATTTTTTTTGACGATTTCACAAAATTTCGATTGTCTGATAGCGT